>OX038887.1:6289779-7736445 GCA_943789525.1 Agriphila geniculea | reverse complement strand
GGTGTTCTATATTTGAAAGCTGCTCCTTAGCTTCATTATCACTATAATATATTCACTTGGCTAATAATTTCTACACATCAGAATCATTATCATTAAGATCAATCAATTTATGTTTTACACACACAAATTCAATTTGAAAATTAATAGACAGGTAATTTTTACTTTTTACAAGGGCATAGCTTTGAAATAAACATACTAATTAGTTAGTGATTAAACATAAATAATAAGCCTGAAACATAGGATCTCCTAGTTAAGGCAAATGTTTAAAGTTTTTACTTATTAAAACTGTGGTACATAGTAATAAACACTTACTGCATTTATGGATAACAAAATGTATGAATTCTATTATTCAATTTCTTATTGAAATTTCTATCAGCAGGCTCATGTTAGGCGTACCTATATTAATAGAAGCTATTTCACATAAAAATTGTGAAATATCATGTATCAGCTAGTTGCTGTATAACTTATTATCTGGTTCCATGAAGTTGATAAATTTTAGCATTTATTTATAGCTCTGCTTATAAACGTTATACTGGCAGTTTTTCGTTACAGTTGTAACAATGTGTATAATAAAATCATACATAATTATGTTATATAAATTTTGCAAGCCAAAAATTTATCTCAGTACCGATGGTACTCTATTATTCCGTTGGGATCAACGCAACACCAAGGATATCTATGATATCAAAATTCATACCTGATGAACTAAGCTGTTGTCAGGGCTGCTGTTGCAGCTCCAGCAGAGCAGCCGCCTGGCTGGGAAGCGGATGGCGGCGAATTCGGCGGACGGCGGAGTCACCCGATTGGTGCTCGGCAACGGTTCCAACATGGTAACCTTTGAGGGCAGCTTGCTTTTTACACTGTCGCGTCATCAGGGGCACTTTGAGTTGCTGTACTTGTTGCAGTTGCGTTGTCTGACCTATCTATGCGGTGAAATAGTCCAGTGTGACTATTTCGAGTGCAAAAGATAATTGGTTCATGCCTTATTAGACACATGCCTTATGACAGAAAGTACCCAGTGTGGTAAGTTCGTGTCAGACAAATTAAATAATTAAATGGTAAAAGCCCAGTGTAGCAGTTACGCATTTTTAAATCTCAGCCAACAATGTTGTCTGGGAGGGAATGCTATTAGCATTAAGTCCGCTCTTTTTGTACTCATGTACATTAATGTAAAATAAATATATATGGTAAAAGCCCAGTATGGCAGTTACGCATTCATAAAGGTAAGCAAACAATTATGCAGTTAAGGCAAGTAAACGGTAAAAGCCCAGTCTGGCAGTTACGCATTCAAGCCAAGTAAACGGTAAAAGCCCAAAATGGCAGTTACGCATTTAATAGTGTTTCTCCATCTTGTATTCTTCTTCTTGTCCTCTTCCGTCTTGAAATCTTTTTTCCTTTCTGCACGAAGCATTTTAACTAAGCATAATTAAATTTTCACTGTATAAAATATAATTCTGAAGAATTCTCACTTTGAGATTGTATGCGTGCGTCCGTGGTGAAGCACGAAAAGCGAATGAAAAGATTGGCGCCGAATGGCGGTGAGGAGAATTCGAGCCGGAAATGTCAAAGTATCTGTCAATTCTAAATCAAATACCTTCTCTTTTTAGGTTTTTTAGGTTATTACTCTAAAATAACATGCAAGCGATACTACATGTGTTAATAGTACTAATATCGAAGGAAGAATCCTGAAGTATAATAGAAGATAAATAACGTAAGCGACTTGTGTTGCTGTCAAAACCTTCCGGAGCGTTAGGACCAAATGCTAAAAAATAAATAAGTTTAAAAAATATTAAAAACACGACTGCCCTGCCAAAAACGAACTAAAAAGTTAAACAACAAGTGTCATTGCAGTCGAGGGACCTCTTTCATCAAAAATTGTTCCATAATAAGGTCCCCCGACTGCAATGACACTTGTTGTTTAACTTTTTAGTTTGTTTTTGGCAGGGCAGTCGTGTTTTTTATTTTTTTTAATTTATTCATTTTTATTTCACACATTTTAGCGACATATTATATAGTTTTGGAATGTGCTCATCAAGGCCTTTCATTTGATGCCCATATTGTAATAAAAGAAGAAAAAAATGTTTTTTTCATATTTGAAAATGGCGTCGTACAGTCGCCATATTGGTTTTTTCTAAAAAAATATAGCCAGTGTCACTCGGAATGCTGTAAGGATTTTAACCCATTTATCTAAATCAGTTCAGGCATTTAGAAGTTATGGTGGAATAAAGAAACTCACATACCCACATACATGAACCCTGAACACATTTACACTCTTTTTGCTTTGGGCAGTCGTGTAAAAATGACCAAAGTTGCAAAATTACTAACCTTTTCGGAGCCTAATGACCAAAGTGCTATGATAAAATGATCATGCAAAAGAAGACTAATATCTTTTTGTAGTCTATTGACCAAGGTGCTAAAATGACCAAGATTGCAAAATGACCAACGTTGCAACTTTACTAATGACTAATCATTCCTCCAAGTGCTAAAATATTCAATGTTACCAAATAGCCCAAAGGATGAAAAGGACTTGGACAAGGAGTTCTAACTAGTAAATTAGACAATTCCAAATTGAAAGCTCAATTCCAAAAAATCTAAAGTGAGGTTTTAGGGATTAATATTGCGCATGATAATTGACAGCCCTAGGCTTTAGGTGTCAACGGAAACCTAAATTAAAAATATTAAAGGCTCAATTTTCGTATTCCGAATAAGATAATAAAGGAAACATAAAAAAACCAATATCGGAACCAGGTTTTTTTATTAGAATTGATTATAGAAATGAAGGGAATGTCAATAGAGCCTATAGCTCCAATTCTCGATTTTATTTTCTTTCGGACCTCGGAACAGACAGGTAATTATTCTAAGGAAAATCGAGCCTTTGTAATTTCACGTGTCAGTGGCTCCGGATTGGAGTGTTAAATTAGAGGGTGGAATCGAAGGCGGCGGTAAACAAAGTAACCATGTTTATACGAAAAAAAATCTTTGAAGAATCGGCGTGAATTCGCAAATATTTTTTCTGACTCAATAACAAACAAATAAAGCTTAGAATAGCAGAAACCTTGGCTTAGAGTGTAAGATTATAAATGAATTTTGCTAAGCAACGTTTTGAATAGTCTTTGAATGTTAATATTAAGCATTTCGTTTCGAATAGACCAAAGGGGCCTTTCTTATAGATGGATAAGGAGGATGAGCCATAGCCCACCTCGCGGGCCCGATGTGAATTGGTGGGTATTAACGACTGCAAATGCACCCAGGACCAACGGCTTAACGTGCCTTCCGAAGCACGGAGAAGCTCGAGATAATAAATTTTTGGTCACCCATCCCATGACCGACCCTTGCGAAAGTTGCTTGACCTCCGCAACCACTGCGCCATCGAGCTCCTCTGACTTTATTACTCTTTTGACTTTTGACTTTATACTCTTTAACAATTAATGTTAAATAAAAGAGAAAACAACCAAAGTTTCAATAAGTCTCTAATACTCGTTAAATAACTTTTCAATACTTTCTTTCTTTTCACAAGTTTAAAAACCGGCCAAGTGCGAGTCGGACTCGCGCACGAAGGGTTCCGTACCAAAAAACGGCAAAAAAATTACGTTTGTTGTATGGGAGCCCCCCTTAAATACCTACTAATTTTATTCTATTTTTAGTATTTGTTGTTATAGCGGCAACGAAAATACATCATCTGTGAAAATTTCAACTGTCTACCTGTTGTTGTTATTAATATCGAGCAAAAAACAGCAAAAAAAAAAACACGTTTGTTGTATGGGGGCCCCCCTTAAATATTAATTTTATTCTGTTTTTAGTATTTGTTGTTATAGCAGCAACAGAAATACATCATCTGTGAAAATTTCAACTATCTAGCTATCAGACAGACTGACAGACAGACAGACGGACAGCGGTGTCTTAGTAATAGGGTCCCGTTTTTACCCTTTGGGTACGGAACCCTAAAAACGGTATAATAACAAAAGTGGCGAGTTTGCTAGTATGTTTTTTCATACACTTCTATGACGTACATCCTAGCTCAAAACACGAAAGCAAAACTATCAAAATCTAATTACTTTAAATTAACTTAAGGAATTTCCACTATTGCTGTTCGGTCCAACAAACTTTACTCATACGCGAAACTCATTTTGAAATAAAAAATACTATGTAATTGTATTTTCCACTCTGCTCTAAAAAGTTTCTGCATTGATAAAACAATTTAGTTAATTAGTGAAGTAATAAATTAGGAAGTAAAGTTAAA
Source organism: Agriphila geniculea (assembly GCA_943789525.1). NCBI lineage: Eukaryota > Metazoa > Arthropoda > Insecta > Lepidoptera > Crambidae > Agriphila > Agriphila geniculea. The sequence goes on along the minus strand of OX038887.1, from coordinate 7,732,205 downwards.
ACGAGAGTTTCAGCTTAGTCTTGGAAATTATAACATAAAGTTTATTTTTTTTTTACAATTTTTTTTTGTAATGGGGAAAAAAATTTAAACTCGCGTCAGTCAGGGTCACGTGACCCTGATCGAAAATTCGTATGACGGATGTACCGTAGACAGCCGGCGGCGGAAGTATCCCCTTCTCTTTCTACGGGGCGCGGCGAAAATGGTAGCACGTCATTTCAAGACAAACACTTGCAATAACAACGCGCTAATTTTTTAATTCAATGTCGAAACTCTAGATTTTCTGTCAAGCTATGGATAAGACCTTCGTACAAAATACTGTTCTGTATTCGTAAATTAAAATGCAGAGTAAATTCGTATGACGGCAATTCGTGCAAAATTATTCCCTAACCATTCCAAAATATCAAAAATGCACAACGTCAATATTCAAGTTCTCACTTCTGCCGGCACTCTCGGAGTGCAACCCGTTTTTTTTTTTTTTTGTAATTATAGCTTTATTAGTAAGATTGAGACGAAGTGTTTCAACGAATCAACACTTAGTGGCGTACAAACCAAATGCGGGTTTTCTCAAGCTCTTATAATTATTGTACTTGTTGCAGCCTAAAATCAATACCTCATCCTTTTGTCCTCCCACTACCAATTTCCGATGTACCTCTGACGTCGGCTGTCACGTCACGTGGCTATCACATGGACTTGTGTGAGTCGAATGTAAAAACCGAGCTGTAACGTGCGCGCGCGCCGCTGTGTTTATCAAAATATCTAAATTCAGTGAAAATCAGGCAGCCAGCTTCCCAGTGAGTACCTACCTATCCTTTGGTTTTAAAAGTTGTGTCATCGACCCTTGCTGAAAAAGCGACGTAAGGTGGGCGATACTTTATAAATCCAAACATCCCCTCATACCATCGTGGTTTAGCGTCCTCAAAGCAATTGCAACATCTAACAGTACTAGTGTATTGAAGTAAATGATCACCAAACCACTTTGTAGTTTTTGGATTAGGTGTGGTCATTTCTAATTCTGGAGAACTAAATGCTTTTTTGGTGTGTTAAAGTAATAAGGGTTAAAGTATGAAATTGCCGTTTTTTTCTCACACACAGAGGCTCTCATATCTTCCATAATGTTAAAGATTGGCTTACTTGTTATTATTTCGAATTATGGTCATAACGACCCACTATCAGCAATAAAAATATTTCAGATTTTCTTCCTTACCGTTAAAAAAAGTATCTTAAAAGTGACTCCTTTTTTCGTTAGCAGAAATGACCACTTAGTTCGTTGTAACTTAGCCGGTATTAGCTGAGTGCTTAAACATTTGTGCATAAATGTTTTTAAACATTAGCGTTCATGGTTGTTTAATAAATCAAGAAAATGTTATTATGGAAAATGCGAATCCTTTAAATTTCTCCATATAAAACGGCCATTTCCTACTTTAACCCCTAATATTAATTTCGGGTAGTATTTAATCGGGTAACAATAAATTCCCATTTTGGGTATCAAAATACTGAATATGGCGTACTGAAATACTAAGTGGGCGACGGACTGAGGGCGACTATAAATATTGAAAATGGGTGACTTTAAAATACAAATTGAGTTACTAGTTATTTAGAACGGGCAACCAAAACCAAACCGGATTAGCAAACTGAAGTGGCAGTGGGCCGGCCATATTAGCCGTAAAAATGATAGCCGCTGGGGTAGACGAGTTCTTGAGTGGAGACCGCGTATGGGCAAACGTAGTGTGGGACGCCCTCAGACAAGGTGGAGCGACGATCTTCGCAAGGTGGCTGGCATAAACTGGATGAGTATAGCCGCGGTATACTTGGTATAATAGTCGCCCACTCAGTATTTTTGTCACTCATATAAATTATTAATCTCCCACATGTGGTTGCTCCTTTTACATATTTTTATGTAATCCACAGTTAGTCACCCGTTTAGTTATATTGTCGCCAACAAAATAAACCGCTGCCGGGTTTAGTATTTACCTAAGTATCCCATTAACAGTCACCTTTAATTATTTCCAGTCACCCAATTATTAATCCTACTAATATTATAAATGTGAAAGTTTGTGGGTTTGGATGTTTAGATGTTTGGGTGTTTGTTCCTCAGTCACGCAAAAACTGCTGAACGGATTTGCTTGAAATTTGGCACACAGATAGTAAATAGTCTAGATTACAACATTGAATACTTTTTATCCCGATATTTTTACGGGAACGGGAACCACGGGTGAAACCGCGGGCGGCTGCTAGTTCCCATCAAATTCCTTTCTCCACTGTCTACAGAATCTGATTGAGAAACTGCAATAACATGATATTCATCTAACCGGGGTCTATTGGCAGGTTCGCTATTTTTAATTGAGCTTCCATACAAGTAGACTTAGGGCTGCCAACGATTTCTTGGCAAGCCACAATCTTAAACCTAGATATTGTGTGCCTGGAATATTACAAATTCATTACCTCAGGAAATCTGATCGAAATGAAAAAAAGAGGAAAACGTGAGTGGAAAGCTTTATGTTTTTATTTGGAGTCACTTATCTCTATTAGGCGAACGCGCGTGGCAATCTAGGCCGTTGTTTTTATGTTGTATTCTAAGAATAATAACACCTAGACATAGAAAAATTTTCGCTGCGCTCAAGAAGACCAACAAAGCGTGGAAAAGAAAAGTTAACATCATACTGACACGGTCTATGTAAAAAAGAGACAAATGATCAAGTGACATGTGCCAACATTTTTTACAGTAAGAGCCCCTAGCGTCCCGCCTAGCAAATGAGCAATCACAGATTGTTTAAAATATTTTTTAATCTTAATTAGAATTAAAAAAAAAAGGTATCGTGGAGCTATGGTGTCTTCTACTCTAAGTAATTGTGATGTGACAAAAAAAAACAATCCAAGTAATCATACTTTTCAAAGGTAAATAAGATATTGCCACACATTTCTCTAAAACCAAATTTCGCTACATTTATTTGTTTATCGACAAAGAAAACAGTATGGAACATAGTTTATTAACTTCCTTTGCCATGATATAGTCATATTTTATGAATCTAAATCATATTTTACGTATCTCACATAAAATGTATGGATTCGTTTTCGGATCACCTGTTTATTGACTTTGTTGTTCTTTGACATTCTATTTCTATGCCTAGAACGATAATTTTCTACAAAGCGCACTGTCAAAAGTGAGGCAACTAAAACAGCCATAATGGCGCCGTTTTTAGATTTTTATTGTCCATTATTACTAAATCATATCTAATATGTACAAAACAGTTTCAATTTTCCTACCTTTAGAGGATTAGTTACTATGTATGAAGGATATAAACCTGAGAACTGAGCCATTTTGGCTCAGTATTAGTTGCCTCACTTTGCATACGAGGGCGGCACGGCTTCTAAGGTGTTATTTTATTACTAGCTGGCCCGACAGGACGTTGTCCTGTCTTAGTTATGATTTATGAATATTTAATCCGAATTTTAAACGACATTTAGTTTTTTTGCAGCCCGCATTCTGTCAATTTTATGTCAAACGTCATATGGTTACATTAAAAAAGCTTATAGTCCAAATTAAATTTTATATGGTGGTTAAGTATTCATAAATTTCCTTATTTTCCGCGCAATTTTTTCATTTTTTCTTCCATAAGAACCTACTCCTGATAATAACAAACACAAAGAATAAGCGAAATCGGTTCAGCTGATCTCGAGATTAAATTGTGCTTAGCAAGACATTCAGCGATTCATTTTTATATTATAGATTCTAAGGTGGTTGAAATAGGCTTTTCTATTTTAACGTATGCTCAGAAATGTTAACATTCTATTTGAGAAAAGAACTTGGGCGATACGTGCACATGAGTAAAAAAACGTAAACTGAACAGAGTCCAAGCTGCCTACAAACGGTCCGCCGTAGGTTCACTCATACATAGCGTGGCGATGTGTGCGTGACCTATCACCGACAGTGTAACAGGCACGCCGCCGGGGTAAAAACTGGTTTGCACCGGCTCAGTTGCGGTATAATCGATAGGGCCGCTAAGTGCTATACCACTTTCAATTTTTTCTTAGAGAATACACTAATGTGAACAATGACAGTATGATTTGTCAAATTACTGACTCGGAGAAAAATACGAGTCGTGACTAAGATTTTGTTGAAAAATCAATTTTAGATTCTACCATTTTTCAGTGTATAAAATAAAACGAATTTTATATACATTAGTGTTTAATAAATTAAATTTGCCCAACTCCTGCACCGTGTGTGTATGAACAATTCGGGGGAAAAAGGATATTTCTTTTTTTTTCGTACGGAAAAATCCAAGTGCAGTAAGTATTCATTTTCGTTCGTTTCGTTTCAAATACACATTTTATTATGGACTTGTATAATTTTTATTTTTCTCCCTACTACCTATTTTTAGCTTGCGACAGGTGTCAACCCTTTGAGAATCGGTATAAGTTGTGAGAGCTTGTACTCTGTCCGTTTATTTACTCATGTGGTACGTGTTGGCTAGTTCATTACATTCTAAATTTGAAATTTGTATGATAACATATCGATCAAGTACCTATTCCAAATTCAAAAAGGAAATAATTTATCAGCTAGCCTTATTTTTACGTACGTAAGTAATTGTTGTATGGTCTGTGTTTTTACGCGAAACCTAATGGCTGCATGACTGGTCACACCACAGAGAAAATAATCACTTGGGTCACACCTCAGAACAAAGAAAAAAGTTTTCCCCCCTTGTGGGTCACACGAATCAAATTAAAAATTACATTTTTTCTAATAAAATTTTAATTCCTCGCATTTCCTGAGCCATTATACAAGCCTTGTACTGAAAGCTATCTAGTGCTAACTTCCCATTCTCGGCTGTAATGTAAGTACTATTTTTATTTACAAATTGGTAAAGCTTTAAATTTTTTTTAATAACTGACAGCCAGATTAAGATGGAAATTGAATCCTAAAATAACGATAGTAAATTGATTTCAAAAAGGATTTTTTCTCAATGAAGGAAACATTTTGTTCGCAGCTGTTATCGAAATCTACTTACAAACACAACACGGATGCAATTGAAACAAAGAAGTGACATTCGGTATAAGTAACCACAAGCCCGAGTACACAGTACCTATAAGAAAAAATACAGTAGAGAAACTTCTTACTGTGATTCTTAATTTTTTATTGTAACTTGTTAAACGAGCAGTGATATTACAAAATATTTTTTTGACAATATTGTTTGAATTTGTCAGCATCACATTTTAGCAGTTAAAAATCTTTTGAAATAACACCGGCGGTGTGTCATCATAAACAGTTTTAAAATCATATAAAAATTGCTAAAATAAAATTGAACTAGGCAATACAATAGAATGAATTTAAAATATTATTTCTTCTCCCAACAGTGCAGTTTGAGTAAAAATAAATATATCTCATGTGTAGTGTAATAGTACTTTCATAAATATCTGTTGGCCTGGGTCACACCAAATGCGTGTGCGTTACAGCACGGCGCGTTACGTTTGTCAGTTAGTACATGTCACTCGGCTGCTGCGCATCAGTCCAGTGCGGTTCCGGCCCGGGTCCGGTTAATTCTCAGACCAAATAAAAAAGTAAAGACGGAGTCTTCCGACAAAGCGGTGAAGCCAGTAAAACTACGCCTTGGCTGTGTACATACACAGTTTACGCACACATATGTAACGAAACTACGCCTTGGCTTTCGTTCGTCATTGGGCGAACCCTGCCGCCCGGCCCCCGCCCGCCCTCTAGTACGCACACATGTACCATCAAAAACCGGCTTCACTTAGTTGTTCGCAACCACTGCGCAACGCTCCATCTTCCTTTTTTATTTGATCTGAGGGTTAATTGTGATCTGTGTGTTAATTCATCCAAACAAAGCTTGAGTGTAAATAGTATGTGATATTCTACTCTGCCGCCATACAACGCCATACAAACTTCGCCTACTGACAACCTATTGACCCAAGATCCCAATAAGCGTGCCGCAGTAGTTGTCCTCCAACTTAATGCATTTTTCATGTCGTGACGGAGTTCGTAGTACGACTTCCTCCGCTGCCCGATACACCGCATATATCCACCGAGGAGTTTCGATAAACTTTCAAAAAACTTCAAACGTTACACTTTAAACTTCGATACGTACGAGCACTTTGGCTTTTGATCAGGTTCCGATTTTATGTCTGTTGCGTTTTGATATTCTTCTTCTTTTTATCGAATGAAGATTAGAGGCCACCTTTATCAAGCCACCTGTAAGACCTCTAACTGGGCTTACCGACTGGTATCAGATGACAACAGCCGGGACCAAAGCACGGAAGCGCTCAGTTGTAATGCCACTTTAACGGTCACCTATCCGACACCTGACCGGACCGAGCGTTGCTTAACAAACGTGATCGGTTATGATCAGTCCGTCAAGTTCCGCCATGAGCGCTTCAAATTACGATTACGTTTTGACACGAAATAATACTTTGTGCTTGGTATAATTATAATAAATTAAAAATAAATAATTCTGGACATCTCGTATCACTCATTTAGTCAATAATAATATTATACACGGTTAATTTTTAAGTATATCTAAATATGAAATGGGGTTTTCAGACCACGTAAATGAACAACTTTCACTATGAGGCCAACCACGAAATCACGAAAAAAAAATCTGCTGTTCCATACATTATAGTCGAGTCGATGTTGTACTTTTCTATGGAACAACTGATTTTTTTTTGCGATTTCGTGGTTGGCCCCATAGAGGAAATAATCACTGTTGGCCCCATAGTAAAAGTTGTTCATTTATATGGTCTGAAATACCCATTTCATTTTTAGATATAGTTAAAAATTAACCGTGTATTATATATTATTACTGTGTGCTTTGCACAATTTGTTCATTGACGACTAAAACAGATAGGTACTATCATAATAATTTAAAAATGAAAGAAATATGCAAATATTTCTATCTACTAAGATTTGAAACCGGGCCCTGTGGCGTGAAATTGTAGTAAAATTGCCTAATGTATTAAGTTAATAACTTAAAAACTAATTAAGAATTTACTCGACCAAGAAATAATGTATTCAGGGTCCGATCGATCCGCTTAAATAGTGAGCGTTCGGTTGGCGAACCTTTTCAAACTAACACCTAACTACGAAAAGTAAATTGATGCTGAATTTATTTCGCTCCTAGATGCTGAACTGAAGCGCAGTTCGTTTTACACTGAATATAAGATGTGCCGAGGCGAAACAGTGATAGCCAATTCTGCGTTTGATAGTTGTTGGACGTCTCAATAAATTAACAGACTAAATGTGTCCTCAGATAAAGTTTCATGGTATCTGAAAGATCTAACGTAGAGTTTGCACACCATATCACACTGTATTGTTTATTCTAGTACCTAATTACATGTAGACTTAAGATTCAGTCGTACGAACAAGTGCTCTAGTTTGTTTACTAATACAATTTCCACTTGCAATCCATTAAATCTAGGGTTTCCTAGAATGACGGTGCCATCATATTACGGCCGTAATTGCCGTATTGTTTTACATAGACAACGTTCTACGCCGCTAAATTACGGCCGTAATATGACGGCACCGTCATCCAAGGAAACCGTAGCTTAAAATTTATTTCATTTATTTATTTATTAAAATACAATTAACACATAAAAGTATATTTTGTAACGGCTTTATCATTCGACAAGAGATCAAGATCGAAGCATCGAGATAAAAAGATTTTGTGTTTTTACACACAAATTTCTAGTAAATTCACGAAAGCATCAAATTAATTTCATAAATGTCATGGCTTTCAAAAAATAGGTTGATGGTTTATTTTCCAGACTCTTAGAGAGGATTCAATATTTATTTGTTTATTTTTATCTAGAAGCCAAACTAAAACCATCAAAAAATTCAGCGAAATGTTTTTTTACTGTAAAAGCAACTGATAAAATATCCTTTACAAAGTGAAACTAACCAATCTAACCGAAACAAATATTTGCTGTGCATACGTGGAAACTTTTAAAATCTGATTGCACGTTACGGACCGCCCTAAGTTCGATTGAACCACGTAGTCACGACACGTATTTGCGGAATGGTGTCGAAAAATAACCGCATGCCCTCCCCCGTACATCAACAATCGGGGGAAGAAAATTGTTTTTATAGATTCGATATGCCTCAATTTCAATTGCCGTCAGATCTGTTTCCATATTCGGCGAGCTGAACGGAATCAATTTGCGTTTGAATGAGGGAGCCGGCGAACAGCGGATTTTCTAATGCGCATTTTATTAAAATAAGATAGAATGTCGGCTCAGAATTAATTGGGGTGTTCGGTGTCGGCAGACAGATTTCAGGGTTGGTTACACTTATTGTTATGAGAAGACCAATGTTTGGGGTCGTTTCGTTCGCTCATTTTATCCGGGAAACGGGTAGGCTTAAAGTTATCTAACGCGATTTGGCAAGAGAATGTAGTTTAGATACCAATATCATATTACTGCAGGAACCAACTTCAAACTTACACATCATTCGATTTAGGTCAATAAAGCATATTTATAGTTCTGAGATTGCGTAGTAAAAAATTGCGTATTAATTGAAGCTAATGCCAAAGAATGCAACTTTAATTAAACTTTGAAATATAAATTTAAATAATGTTTTGAACCAGAATTTATAGCGTACTAGATCATCACGTCATTTGATCCAAACACAGTGTGAAACACGATTGATGTTTTTTTTTTAAAACTGAATACCTATAGCAAAAATAATCACGGGCAGAAGTCGAAACCTGCTTCTGACAAGCTTGTCAGGATTTCAAAAATTATTTCTATAATTTTTTTTTTTATTCACAATACTATAACGGGTGTAACAAGTCCTTCAACGAAGCCGAAGTCCACGCATTCCGCCCATCATCAGGATCATTGTTGTCTTTTAGACTATACCTGGGAAATCAATAGCTAGGAAGTTATAGAAGGTCAAAGTTAAAATTTTTTTTTCAAAATTTTTATGTAATCTTATTTTATTCGTTATTTCCTACTTTTTGTGTAATTAATTTTTTTTATTTATTTATTGGTACAAGTAACAAAGACTCAGAAGGTTAGTATTAACTTAAAGACAAGGTTAGTAACAATAATAAGGTAATATATAATTCACCTCCGCACCAACCCGCTAGATACGGCGCAGCAATGACGTACATATATGCAGTCAAGTCTGCTAGCTATCATATCCAGGATGCTGTTGGCGCTCCCCCGCACTCTGCGTACTAGAGACGCGCACCTCTTACGCATGGTTGCGTAGAAACAGTCTACACGCGCCTCCGCGAACATTCCAGACGCGCTACAGTAACGTGGTAGCCCCAGCAACATCCTGAATGCGTTATTAAATTGCACTCTAAGAGCGTTAAAGTAATGAAACATTATCAAAATTTTATGCATTTCGTAACAAACAATGGCTTGAAAACGTCGTCACTCGATGTATCTCATGAGCACACACATAAACGCTGCCTTTCAACTCGGCCACACGCACCTATGTAGCATAATCTCGCAGGCGTGGTCTGTTGTACGCGTTACATTGCGTGGTAAAGTATGCAATGCTTTTTTAACACCAAAAATCTAAATCGTTCCCAGCAATCATTTTGAACAGAAATGGTCCTGATGATGGGCAGAATACGTAGACCTCGGCTTTGTTGAAGGTCTTGTTACACCCAGTATTTGCATAATTGAAGATTACTTTCAGAGAAAATATTTTGTTTATGTGTAATTTGTACTGGCACGTTAGGTACGTGACACAGTACGTGGCTAAATGCATGAATATTTTTTTAACAGTGAATTGACTCTTATGAATTCTCTACTCGCCTGTTATTGATGTTAAATTAGCATTCAGTTTCAATGTGTGTACTATTGATGTGTCGTAAATAAAATATAAAAGAACTAGGGATTTTCCGAATGTCCACGCGGATAAAGTCGCGGGCGGAAGATAAGCTATTAATGAAAAATAATTGTTCAATTATAATCAATGACCATCAGCCATTTTATATAATCAATACAGTATTAAAATTAAGTTCATGTCTGAAAATCATAAAAGCAAATCATTTTCAACTAGTTAAGACATCATCACAATAACGACGCTACTAAAACATGTTCCAACTCTAATATTGTTAACTCCAAATCCCATCAGATATTGGACGAAAATATAGGTCGTAAATTTGGACGACATCAATCAAACGCCGTGTCCGTGAATGGACCGCCTTCGCTTTACACCCAATAGGGATCTCATGGCTTAGTCTCATCCCAAGGGATTATTGAGAAATGAACTTTCCCTTTAAAAATTGGAATTAGGAAGGCCAGTATTTTGTCATTTGTAACGATAAAACGGACTAAATTAGGAAATAAATTATTTTGATGTATAAACATGACGTCAACTATTAGAGGATCGTGTTATAAACAAATCATTATAATTGTGAATGATCTTGAAAAGAAAACGATTTTTGAGGCTTTGTATAACTCACAACGTTTTTCTTCTTTGAATTATTAAAAGTTAAAGGTTAATATTGGATTGGATTGGATAAACTTGAAATAGGTACCTAATCTTTGTGCCTGTAGTATTTTTCTTCAATTATTAAAAGTAAAATTAATTGTTATTATACAAAAAAAAATATTTATTTCAGCCTTTACTTTATAATTAACAAAAGAAAAGCTTACTATTCCCAAAGCGAATTCTTCTTATCAGCTAAAAAAGTCTCGAATTATTTGAATAAAGGAATTTTTCATTTCATTTTATTTTATTTCTTTTCATTTTATTTTATTTCATTCACAAAGCGTACCTATGTCAGAAACAATGCTACAAGTATTATTTGCTCAATTCTCAAACCTAAACTATTTAATAGGACAAAGTGACCATGCCTGAGGATAGCACGGAACAAGTTGCGACAAGTTGCAGACAAACGGTCCATTTATTTGCCGTATTAGACGCGCCATTTTCCGAGTGAAATTATGCTATTTAAAATTGTTACGTGATATGTAGCGGCTACGCCCTAGACAGCCTAGAGGACTTTGTTAGTTTCGCATTATTTTGTTGACAAAAAGTGCTTACCGCCCAAAAGAATTACGCTATGTGATATGTAGCTGCTAAATTAGTCGTTACGAGCTGGACTATGGTTAGTTTTGTATAACATTGTTGATAAAGAATGCTTACCGCCCGAGGAAATGGATCTTTACAATGGATTTTAGTGGATCTAGGGAATTAACATATATATACTGTGTAATTATACTATTTCTAATTGCCAAGTTATATGTAGCTGCTACGTCATAGTCGTTACGAAGTGGACTGTGGACGACACTACTGGGCCGGTAGTGTAGAAGGTAAAAAAAAATAACCATGACACTACCAGTAGTGCGCCTTGGTAGTGTCGTGGGGAAGAAGGGTTACTTTAGTATTATTTTTCTGACAAAGAATGCTTACCGTCCGAGGATTTATGATACTTCAAATTACTACGTTACATGTAGCTGCTACATTGTAGTCGTTACGAGCTGGACTATAGTTAGTTTCGTGTTATTTTGTTGACAAATAATGCTTACCGTCCGAGGATTTATGCCATCACAAATTACTACATTACATATAGCTGCTACGTCGTAGTCGTTACGAAGTAGACTATGATTAGTTTCGTATTATTTTGCTGACAAAGAACGCTTACCGTCCGAGGAATTATGCTATTTCTAATTGCTACGTCAAATGTAGCTGCTACGTCATAGTCGTTACGAAGTGGACTATGATTACTTTCGTATTATTTTGCTGACAAAGAACGCTTACCGTCCGAGGAATTATGCTATTTCTAATTGCTACGTCAAATGTAGCTGCTACGTCAAATGTAGCTGCTACGTCATAGTCGTTACGAAGTGGACTATGATTACTTTCGTATTATTTTGTTGACATATAATGCTTACCACCCGAGGAATTATGCCACTACAAATTACTACGTTACATGCAGCTGCTACGTCGTAGTCGTTACGAAGTGGACTGTGTTAGTTTAGTATTATTTAACTAAGAAAGAATGCTTACCGCCCAAGGAATTATTCTATCTACTTCAAATTGCTATGTGTAATATACACATAGCAATATATCATTATTTTTGTTATCGTAATTAAACGATTTATGTAAGTGGACTATGGCTAGAAATCCGGGCCAATGCTCTTTTTATTATTATTATTTACTATTTATTGACATAGAATGCCACAAAGGCACGGGCTTTAACTTTTGTTAACCGTCTTCTTGAAAGTAATGGGTACCTACATATTGCTTAAAAATAATTAATTTTGGTTGGGATTTGATATGACACCTTTATTAATTGTATAAAAATTAATGTGATTTATCTATAAAGGTTTCATCATATCAGCCGCACGACACCCACTGCTGGGTAAAGGCCTGTAAAGGTTTAGCTATTCTATCCATTGAATTAAGCTGAATTACAAAATAGTTCTTAAATAAATAGGAAACAAACAAAACTTTTTATTTTTTTTATTTTGAGATTTCAGCATCAACAATACTTTTATATTATTTAGTATTAGAACTTTTATATTTAATCTTATTTTTACAATGTATAGTAATGATCCCAAATCATGTTAATTTAACACAACCTGTATTTAAACAAAACTTATTCCAATTATAAATGTAATCCTTTCATCTTGCGGTTCCAACGTCGATCGAGATCGATGGTAGAGCCGATTACGTACATTCTCGTTCGTGTAAACCCGGTAATGTTTGTAGCAGGGTCACTGATCAAATTACACGGCTCACTGCTCCATTACTGCTAAGGAGATTGCTACTGTGAGTGATCCACTGTGTAGGACTGGAGGTACGACAATAATTAGTGGTGGTGACTTCAGTCCCCGTTCGATTTATCTTGACAGTTCTACAACTTGACCAATAATAAATTGCTTTACAACTGAAAAAAGTTTGCATTACTTCTGTACAAGCAGACTTTATGGGGTGTTTTTTACTGAGTGATTCGCAATTTGTTTCACTTTCCAAATTTTTAAGATGGGTTCAGTCCATGAAACTGAACAACTGTCTCCTATGAAATATGTGTCGAAAATTCGAAATACGTCAAATAATTTTGGTCATCCCTTACTAAACTGATCACGTGATCTCTTTGATTTGTATGAAAAGTTTTTTTTTACATTTTGACCCTACATTTCCAAGAGAAATTTGTTCAGTTTCGTGGACTGAACACATCTTAAAAATTTGGAGAGTGACTAAAAACACCCAACATGAAATTATCGACCATTTGCATAATAAAATATAAAACAATGTTAAGCATTTTTTACTTCTTTCTCTAAAAACAGCTTTTTATTTTATTTAAATTTGATTTTTCAACTGTAATTTAATGTTTTGTTCTTTAATAACACAAAAAAAGATTTTAACAATTATAACTTTTTTATATATAATCCGCTTACTAATTCGGTCCATCATCCACTTAACACCAAAACCCTCTTAATAAATCATGACTGTGAAACAGGAATAAATACGCAGGACATCCATCCAATTTGAACGGCAGACGTGCGCAAAAGTGTCGAGCTAAAAGGGTGTAAAATTAGGTATAGCGCTTAAATTGGAATACTGCCTGGTAATTCAATTTCTGGAGGGACGGCTCGGGGCGGGACTGTCTAGTTACCCCAATCGCATATGTCCTAAAATTCATCGAAAATTTTACCGTACCATGCTGAGCTACCTATTTGAAATCACCCTTGCTTTTAGAGCAGTAAGAGCCCACTCTTTGAATCCTCGTGATAAAACTATCAGTCTCAATTTAGGCTGGATGCAGGTAGATTAATCTTCAATATCCTTGTTAGATGGGTAATTATTACGTTAGTTTCAGACGATTTTTGAACTGTTAACATCCAGTCTCGTTGGATCTTCAAAGGTAACAGAGTGGAGGTTTCTCAAAAATATTTTAATCAACCTGAAGCTCCTAATTTTTTTTCTGTCTTTTTTCAACGGATGCTCCACAAATTGTACGGGTGTAAACTAACTCTTAATAGCAGCCATATGTCAGAAAGGGTTAACACAAATTACATTAATTACGAAGTCAAATTTATCTAATCTGATTCACAGAGATTAGCAAATTGCACCCTCGTGTTGGGCAATTTCACGTATTGATGTGACACGACCTGTTGATCCGTTATGGCTAAATGTTATATTTTACTAATAAAGTTTAATTTATCGTGGCACGGACGGAGCAAAGTTTTAAGTGCTTGTTTTTATTATGACAAAAGATTATCTGATATTTAATAACATTGAAAATCTTTATCAAGAGCAGATATCGGTTACATGTTTGACTTTTAAATTATTATTATTATAATATACTAGCGGCCGCACGCGACTTCGTCTGCGTGGATAGGTTTTTTTGATATCCCTCGAGAACAATACTTTTTTTCGGGATGAAAGGTACTCTATGTCCTTCTCTGTACCCCTGACAACGTGTATGCAAAATTTCATAATGATCGGTTCAGTAGTTAAGACGTGAAGGCGTAACAAACAAACAAACAAACAAACAAACGGACTTTCGCATTTATAATATTAGTAAGGATGTATAATGAACACGAAATGCGTATCTTATCTTAAAGTGCGGGTGGTGGCGACGGTGGGTGATTCTCTTTTTCTGTCGTTACCGAGAAAAACACTTTAATTTAACATTTTATGGCAAAACGGTATTGCAACTTCAATTTTGTAACAGCACAATTTTTTTTTGACAGCCAGAATAGTGGAGAAGTTGTCGATTGATACAACTGCTAGCTCAAACATTTTCCAACGAAACATGTTTACTGACAGCAAACCAAATAACACAGGGTGTTCGATATCTTTGAATGCCAAATGAATAAATTCGATAGCTGAATGGCGCATTGCCAAACTTGTGGGTGTAATAAGATATTACTTATATTTAGGTTCTGTAATATTTGACGTTTTATGTATCTCGTGCTCAGTGAGAATATTTGATAACATGGCACTTTTTCCCCTTGTTTTATAAGAGGCTTTTAAGTATGAGCCATTTTGTTAAGAGAATTTTAATGAAGTTGCATTCTCCATACTAACGTTTTCTTAATTTATTTAACAACCATTAACGCTAATAGTCTAAAACTTTAATGCAAATGTAATGATAATTTCTGTTTACAAAAAAAAAGAGTCACTATAAGGTACTTTTTCAACGTTAAGAAAATAAAATCAGAAAATTCTTTATCGATCAAATAGAAAAAGTCTATAATACTAACATTCGTTTATTTAAAAATGTAAACAACATCGATAAATCTGTTTTAAAAATTCGTCTAGAAATCTAGAAATTAGTAAGGCTTGGCATTTATTTGTTTGAAAACGTGTAAGACAATTTTTCTACCACCCTCCTACAGCCTACTCTAGTAAACTCTATTTTAGAGCAGCAGCAGATGCAGACCGTGCAATAGATTAGTTTTAACATGATCTAAAGTTTAGATTCTAAACGAAGACTTATATTTGATTTTGATTTAAGCAACTGGAAATGTTTACTAAATAGTCTTTTGACTTATAAAATATAAATTCATTTTATCTACACATAAAAAAGTAGTTCAAAAAAGTATGAAGCAATCATCAATTGCTTCGCTCAAGTCCATACTCCAATTTTCTGTGTAGATCGCGTGATCCGACCGAATTATCGAGAGCTTGTGCTCGAGACAAATGAGATATCTTCGCTCTCGTAATTAACGATACAACTATTCGTTATTTGGATATTTTTGCGCACTAATCTCACCCGAGGGCGAGGATTATTAATCCTTACATGTAATAAAACAGTAAAAAAAGTGTGTCTGTACATTACATATATTTAAAAAAAATATCTGGGGCGATGAAGACCTAGTAAAAGAGTAAGAATAAAAAAAAAAAGTGTGTCTGTTTGTCTGTTTGAACACGCTAATCTCCGGAAATACTGAACTGATTCGAATAAAACTTTTTTTGTTATATAGCTGTTAAGCCTGGGCATAGTATAGGGTATAATTGATTTTGGAAAATAGAACACCTGATGCAGAACCGTAACGGTCTAACTAAACTATAAGGAATATAAAAATGACACCTATGCAAAAGTTGTTCAGCCTGATGAGCATTTTCTGTTGAGGTTTAAAAATCGAAGATCTGGAACACCTGATGCAGAACCATAATGGTCCAGCTAAACTATACAAAATATAAAAATGACACTTTAGCAAAAGTTGTACAGCCTGATGAGCATTTTTTGTTGAGGTATAAAAGTCAAAAATCTGGAATACCTGATGCAGAACCAAATTTAGTTTATTTGCATAAAAAAAAACTATAAATAATTTATTGACTTTTAACATTATAACACTGCTACAAGTACTTTCTTATGTAACTACATTAGTTCGTATTTATATGAGTCATAAAATCCACGCGTACGAAGTCGCGGGCATCGGCTAGTCTGCAATAAAGGTCGTGAGTATAAGCTAAGTCTAATAACAATAGACTAAGTGTAGGTCTAGATTTGGAAAATAATCTGTGTAGTACGAGTATGTAATGTCGAGACATTAATCTAGCTTTTATTACCTAACCACTAATCAAGAGAAACCTTTCATATAAAACCATTAAGTAACACTTTTCTGAAACTGGATAACTATTTTCTTTAAGAAGAAAATATAAGTATTTTTTTTTATCTTTCTTCGAGTGACGTAAATTTTGTGATCATGACAGTTTGAATATAATATCTTTGTATGATAACACTTGATATTGCGCAGGACAATTGCGTATCAATTCCATATCGAATTAATAGCTACATATTTCCAATAAGCAAATAATATACTTTATTAATTATTTTAGCATCCTCCGAATTTAACATCGAGTGCCTATAAATAGTTTTTCCGGAAAATCGTATACATGCTAAAATGGCTATAGGAAATTTATCCTTAAAATGCAAACACCTAAACATTTTGCTGCGAAAAGGCTGTATCCACATACATAGTCATGAACACGAGTTTAGGTATAAATAAGTGTTACACAGGTGAAAAGAAACTGGTGTAATTACAAATTACAAATTACAAATTGATTTATTTGCCATAAATAGGGTGATACATGAATGTGGTGTTATTATAAAATTAGGGATAAGATTCTTGAAGCCTATTTAGCCGTATTTAACAGCATGCAAACTTATGGTAATTTATCACTAAATAATGATACATTTCATAGCATCGATCACACTCAACACAATAAACAACTATGATTTAAATTTAAAAAAGTCTTCTATTGAATAAAATGTATTGTTAATCAGCCATTTCCTTAATGAAACACAAAATTTATTATATTGTAATTGTTTTATGTCATTGGGTATTTTATTGTAAATTTTTATACACATCGAATAACTGTTTCTTTGGAAGCGTTTTGTTTTTGGCACGGTATTAAGAATAAGTTCATTCACATTTCTCAAGTTTACTTGTGTTGCATCTTTTGTCCGCATAAACAAGTGCCCATTTTGCTTAACATATTTTCCTATCTCCAATATATAGAGACATGGGACTGGCATAATATTCATTGATTTAAAATATGGTTTGCAAGATACATCCGGTGCAATGTTGCATATGGCACGGATGCATTTTTTTTGTGCAACAAACACCTTTTTTATATTAGTTCCATTACCCCAGATTAATAGACCATACCTTATTACCGATTCGACATAAGCATGATATGCCATGATCGCTGTTTCTTTATTTGCCAGTAAAGCAAGCTTGTACAATGCAAACACAAACCTATTTATTTTACCACACACTTTTTCTATCTGGTCTTTCCACATTAATGTCACATCTATAATTAAGCCTAAATATGTCACATTAGTCGCATTCGAGAGAATTTGTCCATTTATGTTAACGTTAATATTTTGATTTCGAAAATTATTAAAGTTAATTAAGCATGTCTTATTTAAATTAATGTCAAGATTATTTTTATTAAGCCATTCAATTATATATGTCATTGTGTGTATTATGTCTATTTTGTGTTGTTCTATGTCACTATTTTTGTTAGTTGTTATCAATACTGAGATGTCATCAGCAAACAATGTCAGTTTGTGATTTGAAATGCTATATATGTCATTAATGTAAATCAAAAATAATAGTGGTCCAAGTATACTACCTTGGGGGACCCCTATGTTATTGAACTCTAGTTTGGACCTGGATACATGCCTAGTATATTTCGTATCCAATTGCTCTATTTCAACACATTGTGATCTATTTTCTAAATATGATTTTAACCAATTATATGCAGGACCCCTAATACCATAATTGTCTAATTTTTCCAGTAGTTGACTATGCAAAACGCGATCGAATGCTTTTGACATGTCGAGAAAAATCACGGAGGTAAATTTCTTTTCATTTGTGTTTTGCAAGACATCATTAACCAAATGAAATAAAGCTTGTGTTGTTGACTTGTTTTTTTGGAAACCATATTGATTCTTGTTTATAACGTTAAATTTATTAAAAAAGGATACAAGTTGATCATACATTGCCCTTTCAAAAATTTTTGCAAATATTGAGATTAAAGTAATTGGTCGGAAATTTGTCATGTCAGTGTTGTCACCTTTTTTGTATAACGGTTTGACAACAGCTATTTTCAATCTTTCTGGAAAAGCACCAGATTCTAGAGAAAGATTTACCAGGTACGCCAAAATTGGACTGAGTTGTTCTTTGCATGATTTAAGTACTGCGGTACATACATTGTCATAACCTTCAGAGTGGGTATTATTTAGTGAGGAGATTAATTTAAGTATGTCATTTTCATTTATAGGTTTAAGAAAAATTGAATTATGAAATAATTGACTTTTGTTACATGTATTTTCTGTATTGTGGCTTGATTGATTGGGTGCGTTAATAAAGTATTTATTAAATTCTAAAGCAATGTCAGAGGGGTCGGTTACATCATTGTTGTTAACAACTATTTTGTCAATATATTTTTTTGTTTTAATATTAGTTGTCTCATCTTTTATTAATGTCCATGTTGCTTTGTTTACATTTTTGCTATTTATGACGTAATTTCTGTGGGATATTTTCTTAGAACTAACAATACATTTTTTGAGTAATTTATTGTAATTCATATATTTAATTTTATCGGTTGGTTTCTTACTTGTGTAGTATTTGTAACGTAGTAATCGTTTTGTCAAACAACTTTTTTTTAGTCCTTTCGAAATCCAAGGGAGTTTTTTTGACATCTTAACTTTAACTCTGATTATAGGAAAACAAAGGTTATAAAGAAGGCAGAATATGTCATGAAATTCGTTAAATGCCTCCTGTACGCTATCATGTTTATAGACTTCGGCAAACGATAGACCTTGAAGATGTTGCTTAAATCTTTCAATATTCTCCTCAGAATAAATTCTTTTATGAATAAATATAGTTTTGGGAGTTTCTACTTTCTGTATCACTGCAAATTGTAAGATTTGAGCAGTATTGTGATCAGAGAGGTACAATGGGAGAACTTTTCCTATAGCGTGTGTTATATTACTGATTATTAAGTCAAGGCAAGTGGTAGAATTAGCGTTATTGTACGTTTATTATTAAAAACATAGCATACTATTGCACACATCCTTTGGGCCGCATAAACTATAGTGTATTTATAGTTTTTTTTTTAGTCTGTTTCATTTTTATATTTTTTCCACTACTACATGATAACTATTCTTTGCTCGAGAAATTAATTGAAATACTTATTTTGGGTAAGTATTCATTAAACAACAAAACCATGTAAACCTAAACAATGTCACAATGTTAATAAAAAAACACATATCTACAAAAAAACGTACAAAATGCACGTTACGTTAAAATTAACCTCATTTATTATGATACCGGACTGAAGTAGACATAATGCACCCCCAAGATTTTTCCCAATTGCAAGTTTTAAAATAACTGCTTTTAATACCATGTTTTAGTATTGGATATTGCGATATATTAGTTTTCTTTACATCGACAGGTTGAGTAAGGAAAAAATAATAAGTGGGATGTGACGTCATGGGATGAATACGTAACAACTCCATTTTTAATATCTCTATTGCTGGGGCACAGGGAGAAAGACATGTACATGACATACAGCGAAAAAGAGATGTAACTATAGCAATTCATAAACCTGGCAAGTTTTAAGAGGTTGTAATACCCCCAGGCCTTGCTTATGGATGGATAGATAAAGAGGATGAATCATAATAACCCCACAGAGGGTGTAATGGTGATTTGGTGTTTCTTTTAATGATTGCTTGTCCGGTATCATGCCTGATTGTAAGCGATGATGCGATCTACGATGGAACGCGCTTCCCTAGAAAATACCTTCACTCGCGATTTGAAGGCCCCCAGATTGTATCTATCGGGAAACCCAGTTTACAATTATATTTACATATTATTTAAAAATCGCTGCCGCTTTAGGCCTGTAACCGGCCGACGGTTGCAGGTGGCGGGCCGGGGTTTACGTGAGTGGTTTACAGAAGAAATCACGCCGTCCGGCGGCGACCGCTTCGCATTTAAACAGAACCTGCGGGCTACGCCTGTATGCGTTCAAGCCTTTGTGAGCGACAAACACCTAGACGGGTTTGAGAAGCAAACAGTTAAGTAAATCTTCTTTACTGGACAGAATAAACGTGTTTTAAATAAGTATGGTGAGCGATATTGTTGTGCTATGAACTATAAGCTATACAAGGTTATTTTTAGTTAATACAAAACCTCTCGTGTAGTTGATCAGACCATGAAACTGAATAACTTTCATTATGGGACCAACCTTGAAATCGCGAAAAAAAAATCAGCTGTTTCATACATTTCCATGGAGTAGGATTGCACTTTTGTATGGAACAAGGACCGCTTACCGTTAAAGGGGTTTTTGATTGGGTATTTCATAGACTTGTTTTCAAAAACCCTATCAATACGGTAACCCTATGGAAAGAGTAACCCAAGTAAGGACTTACCGAATACGAAAACCCTATCGGGGAAACCCTATGAAGGCTTTATGTAGGGTTTTTAAAACGTGTTCAAGCAATTTATACCTAGTTCCACCTGGGCCGAAGGACCGGAACCGCTTACCGTTAAAAGGGTTTTCATTGGGTATTTCATGAACTGCTAACCGTTAAAAAGGTTTTTGATTGGGTGTTTGATAGACTTATTTTCAAAAACCCTATCAAAACGGTAAGCATAATGTCGACTAACCCTAACGAAAGGGAAACCCTATCATTTGGTAAGCTTTTTAATAGGGTTTCCCTATCAATTGGGTTAACCAAAAAAAGGGGTTTTCCGGTCCCTGGTATGGAACAGCTGATTTTGATTCATGAGTTCGAGGTTGGTCCCATAATGAAAGTTGTTCAGTTTGATGGTCTGATCAACCCCACGAGAGGTTTTGTATTAACTAAAAATAACCTTGTATACTATAATATTACAGCGTAATCTGAAATGCGCTTACATTTTGTATAGTTGTCAATACTTAATTGTTGTTGAATCAAAGGCTTTTCGTATTTTCTATATTATTTTTATATAACTTCACCTTAAATTAAATCAATATCAGTCAGACACAAACACTACAACAAAGAGATTTTTCTCTTTGTTGTAGGTACTGTTTGTATCTGACTGGTTTTGATTAAATAAAAAAGGTGAAGTTAAAAAAAATAAAAGGAAAAAAATATTTTCTCGGTTGATCAAAATGAGTGACTAAAGTGGAAATTGGGTACATTTTAATAGTTTTAGTGACGTAACATTAACCCCCGACGCAAAAAGAGAGAGGGGTTAAAAGTTTAACGTGTGTCTGTCTGTGGTATCGTAGCTCCTAAACAGATGAAATTAATTTGTACTTTAGGCACACCAAATATAAGTCTCATCACATTCATATAACATTGTTGTAAGCAATATACAACAGTTACTCTCAGTTCCAATCCAAATAGATTGGTACCACAAGAAATGCCGACTACCTACGGACCAGCCTCCCTACTCAAATGGCCACTTTTCTATTCGTTCACTAAATTAGCAATTAAACGATCAAGTCACACGTCGCAAGTTTAAGTAAATCACAGACATTGTTATATTGTATGAAATTGACAAGCCTACGACATGTAGTTTTGAAGTTCATGGCTTATTAAATTTTGAGAACGAAAAGTGGCCATTTGAGTAGCCCCCAGTTTAGAAAAGGCTGTTTATGTATGTGCGTAACAATATACAACATACTGAATGAAATAAGTGAACTGAACATAAGTCGATTCAAAACGCACCTGCTATAAATGGCTTCTAACGCACACTTTTATGGCATAAAATAATTTTTAAATACTAAGCAATAATCTTTTTGTTTTAATATCAATGTTAAATATTAATTTTGTTTAAAATTTAATAGTAAGAAATATTTTTGCATGCCATATTATCGGCTAAACATGTTTGGCTACCTTTTATTTAAATTACCCCAATTTTATACTGATTACAAGTAAATAAAGATTTTGTATTTGTATTAAAAACAATGGCGACCCGCCATACATTAATTTATAAATAATTTAAAATTTTAGCGCTTAGATATTTATTTCTCTAAACACGAAACGTTTTAATAGATATAATTTCACCGTTGTTCTTTGTAAACTGTTATTCAACTTGAAAAATAACTCTTAAACCATTTTTTTGTAATATTCCACTAGTGATTTAACTGACCAATAGCAGACAAAGTGATGCATCAGAAACTGTCACAGGGCGAACCGTCATCCATCACTAACGACACCCGGAACTGAAACTAAACTAATTTCACAAAACGTATGTTGCTATCCCGTCAAACTTGAGTCATGGTGAATTTATCGATGTCTGTTAATATCTGACAAAATGGTGATTTTCGCCTTTGGTCTATTTTCTTAACTTAGTTTTATAACTAGACGAAAGAAGATTTTTGATTCACTTTTTACATATCTGCAGGTCTATTACATAAAAAGAATCGTGATAATTGGAAACAATTCGTACTTGGTATTTAAACTTATTATTGAGTTAATAGTGTCTCGGAGTGGGACCACCATTGTCCGCTTATCGCGATGGTTTTTATGAATTAGAACACCCCGGAACACTCTCCATACAAATGCGCCATTATAAACAAATGACGTCAGATAACGCTTTGTACACGCGCAACTGTGTGTGTAAGTCTAGACTTACACACACAGTTGTACACACAGTTGAGCGGCATTCAATTCATAACTCGAACTTATTGGTAAATAAAGTTACGACGCATTGCTTTGAAGATCAAAATAAGTTGTTATTTGACAAACACGACTAAAGAAATACGGCGCATTGCATTGAATATCTAAATAAGTTGACGTTGACAAATACGACTAAACGAGCATACGATTCGGCATACGAACTCGCGGGGTGGGGTGAGGTAATTGATTCTGGGGCGGGGCGGAGTGTGTCCTTTCTGTACGGTAGTACTTATATCTATTCTGTGGTAATAGGCCTGCTGGTTGTTATAAGATAATACCTACCTTCTTAATTTTTCATTTTTCGTAAGACGAGCATCGATCATAAAGCGGATCTCCTTTCCGGATTCGCGGATTTTATATCAAATCGTATAAAAATATTCTAAACTGTTCTGTTGTTGTGGTTCCTATCTAAGGTTAGCTTTCTCTACACCAAAAACCATACAAAAATCGCTCGTATATCGAAGGACGTCTTTATTATAATATTAGCGGCCGCCCGCGACATCGTCTGCGTGGAAAGGTTTTTTTTTGCTATCCCTCGGGAACAATACTTTTTTCGGGATGAAAGGTACCCTATCTCCTTCTCTGTAACCCTGACAACGTGTATGCAAAATTTCATGATGATCGGTTCAGTAGTTAAGGCGTGAAGGCGTAACAAACAAACAAACAAACGGACTTTCGCATTTATAATATTAGTAAGGATTATTTCAGATTAATCCTCCATAAATTATTTATTAGTCAACAATTAAGTAATATATAGTGCCGTCACCTGCTGCGTATAATTAATAGATAATATATTTGCACGGCGTAATCAAAGCAGCGAAGCGAGCTTGCTAATTGCTTACACTGCCACCGTATGTATCAAAGCAAATACTGGTGTCCTAATCAGCAGTATTTCCGATAATTACTACAGCGTAGATAAAATAAAACCATATAGTGTAACTGACCAAGCGAGCACGAAGCGTCTCCGTTTCGGCTTGGGCAAAAATTCTAACGTAGGTATGTCTGTCTGTCCGGCTGTCTGGCTACTCGCCTCTATAGGATACGACTAGGTATTTGTTTTTTGAGTGTGTTGTTGGAAAGTCGCATTTAGCAAAAAAAAGGAAGCAACCGAAGCGAAGTGAGGGCGGGTCGCTAGTACCTACATTATAATGTTTGCGGGTAACTTTGATGTTTCCGGAAGCAGATTCTACAGATAGCAGAGTTTGTATTGTTGTATAGATAGATATACATAAATAAATAATAATCAAATATGTAAACTTTCTTTAATTAAGAAAGAAAGTTAAGATTTTTATATTCAGTTCTAATATTTTTTATTTACAAATCTCTATATATCTTTGATGACAAATATCAGGTCTTTACCTAGAAATTACCGATTTGTTTTGAAAAAACTATTTCTTTTATGAAAAAAAAAATCTTTAGTTAGTAAAATTGTTTGCTATCATTGTTGATGCCCCTTTAAAAATTAAACAAGTTTACTAAAGATTTATTTATTTATCAAAGTCAACAGCAAATAGATTTACGTCATAAATAACTATTTTAACACTTTGTTTAATAAGAAAACAAATTCAGAATAGTCTTTCATTAAAATTACTAACGAGAAATATTTTTAACGAAGAGTTTATGTTCTGATGAAGAAAACGAAATTAATTTATTAATTATAAAATGTGTATTCCACTACCAATATTTCTCAG
Source organism: Agriphila geniculea (assembly GCA_943789525.1). Classification (NCBI taxonomy): domain Eukaryota; kingdom Metazoa; phylum Arthropoda; class Insecta; order Lepidoptera; family Crambidae; genus Agriphila; species Agriphila geniculea. The sequence goes on along the minus strand of OX038887.1, from coordinate 7,707,400 downwards.
AAAAATGAAGCAGGATATTTGCTTTTGCTCTAAAATGGGTGATTTATTAGAACACAATTTTAATTAGTGTTTGTTCTCTGAAGAATAAAAACGATTTCATGAAAAATGTCCTTTTTCTCCGTTAAACCAATTAAAGTCAATTTCATTTTTAATGGTTTTGAATTTACCGACAAAACGCTTGGTTCGTTGATGTCTGCTGTGACGTCAACTTTGTGAAAACAATTTTAACATCTTTGTAGACTGTGCTACAATTATTTACTCTATGATTTACACAAAGTTGACGTCACACAGTAAACGTCATCGAACCGAGCGTTTTGGCAGTAAATTCAAAACCATTAAAAATAAATTGGATTTTAATTAGTTTAATGGAGAAAGAAGTAATAAATTAATTTATTTTTATTTTTCTGTTGAATTGTTCGTCCCAATCTTTAGGGTATTTTCCAAATTTTTAAAACTGCTTATACAGTTTTAAAAATTTGGAAAATACCCTATTAAACAAGGTTAAAATTCTTTTTTTGTTGTCCACAACAGGATAGCGCTTGGCCTTCACCTCACCTGATGTTAAGTGATGATAAAGCCGAAAATGTAAGCGCATTACAACCGGAAACCTCACTAATTACTGAGGAACTGGCAATCTTACCCCTGACTGCCGGAACACAAACATTTTTAGATTGTTGTTATGGAGTCAGACTTAGGTAAGTGGTGGTAGTTGGGTATAACTGGGAATTAAATCCGGGACCCCTGAGTCTTACACGGGTAGGTAAACCACTAGACCACAGAGGCGGTTAGACGGTCATTTAATTAAGCTTGGTGTTTTTTACCTGAAATACATTATTTTGAATTTATTGACCTCCATACCGAAAAACAAATGCTAGTACTCCTATTTAAAGACATAGTCATAATTAATTAGAACGCAAAAGATAAATAAAAGCTCTAGAAACGGGATATAACTGCATTAAAACAATAGCTCGGTTACAAATCCTCTTCTCTCGACTCGGCTCTATCAAATCAAAACAACAATGTTGGCTCAGGAGCTCTTTACTGTGATAACTTATTCAGCCTCGGCCTTTCACTCTCAGGGGTCACACTAACCGCCTGGCCATGCGAAAATGCGAATGGTAACGCGATTAGTGAATTGTGAATGAACCGCAGTGCTGTGAGCGTATCAAACGTGCTAGAAGAAACAATTCGCTTGTTGAAAAGGATTTCTTCGTCATTACCCAGCGAAAAGGGAAGTAGGTACATTCAACAAGCTAGGTAGCTTCCGTAAAGGCCTACCCAAATCTGACCGGTATTCTTTACCGGTGGCGGTCACGATATCCCGATGGGTATGCGGTAACACGCTGTTCAAAGGTGTTACGCAACAGTTTCGGCTATGCCATTCAAAATACCGGTCGGGATATCGGTCGTGTATAGCGTTACCGCCGCCGGTACAGGATACCGGTCAGGTTTGAGTAGGCCTTAAGTCAGGTTTCCATACATTTTGCCTCGAAGTTAGCTTGACGTAGGTACAACGAAACGTTTGCGTGTAATACAAAGGTTTTTTCGCTGATCCTCAATTTCTTGGATTTTTGACAACTGATTATGTGGCGATATGAATGCATCACTACACGCTCGTCGCGTCGCTGTACGCCGCTTTGCGTGGCCAAGCCGTAAGCGCCTATCCCTATTTTGTTTGAAACGAGACATTTATATGTCAGTGGCTTCCCAGTCCTTCATTACGAGGTTTTTTCCGGGAACTAATATTCTCTGTATGGAATCCGGCTGAATACGGCTTGTTACATCGCTTCCTTTTTTTAGAAAAAGTATAGGAATGGTCAATATATAGTGTAGGAAAGGAAGGTAGAGGCCCCCCACAGTAAATCCTCAGTAGATGAAACTTTACAGTATGATAAAGTATCATAAATGAAACATATGTTTTAAAATATCTAGATCGATTTTTTTTTGGGTATTGGTAGGTTTTGTTTCATATTATATAACATCCCTGCAAACGACTGAGGATTTAATGTTGGGGCACAGAATAACTAATAGTACAAGGTTACCTATCTTAAGATCGAATTTTGTGTTCATCGAATTTCATTTTACCGACAACTTTTCGACTATTTTCGTTTTGCATTTTTTTACTTCGTCGAAATCACGTTTCCCACTGTATCAGTTGCCCTAATATTAATTCGATTTTTTTCGTTACTCCGACGTCTCATTTGGCCGAAAAACTTTTTACCGAGGTAATGCTTGGTCGAATAAACGTTTCGTCGAAGTATTATATGCCCGAACATTCATTATTCCACTGATTTATTTGCCATAATTTCAGTTCATCAAACGCCTTTAAAACTAGTAGCACACTATTTCCGATTCCTAATCTTCGTAGCGAGTCGTATTTTTCTTATTATAATATTTAATATTCCAATGTTATTACTTGATTTCCAAAATCATTTTAAACTGGAATCGGATAAATTTTCGTTATGTTTTCTGTTTGACTCAATAAATATGCATGCAAAATAACTACCAACACTGGATTCTAGGTTAACTAATACTTTCCCAAATTTTATACGCATGCAACATGCAAGCAGGCATGCAGCATGCAAGCAGGCATGCAGCATGCAAGCAGGCATGCAGCAAGCAGGCATGCAGCAAGCAGGCATGCAGCAAGCAGGCATGCAGCATGCAAACAGGCATGCAGCATGCAAGCAGGCATGCAGCATGCAAGCAGGCATGCAGCATGCAAGCAGGCATGCAGCATGCAAGCAGGCATGCAGCATGCAAGCAGGCATGCATCATGCAAGCAGGCATGCAGCATGCAAGCAAGCATGCCAGCAAGCAGGCAGCATGCATGCAAGCATTTTGCGAGTGGTCAAAACACTAACCTAACCTAACCTACTGGTAGGTGCATTAAAAGTTTTTCTTTATAGCGGGGGGCCTCAGGCCCCCCGACCCCCCCGAGCAGGGGGGCCAGCTCCCCTGCACCCCCCGGCAAGCATTTTGCAAGCAAGCACCCAACATGCAAAAAACAAGCAAGCATGCGTGCAAGCATGCATCAAAGCGAGCAAGCAAACAAGCAAGCACGGAACATGCATGCAAGCATTATTAAGCTCCACCCGCTTTGCTCGCTCTGCTACGAGTGGTCAAAACACTGACCTAACCTAACCCACCAATGTCAAAGTCAAAGGTAAAGTAAATGTAAAAAATATCTTTATTCTAATAAACTTGCGGCCAAATGATATTCGGTAAAATGTTGTTCTGGTGAAGTGAAAGTATGGCAAATAAGTTATCTGGCAAATGAAAAAAAGCTAAAAGAGACTTTGGCCAATAGTAAAAAAGTTATTTTGAAAATCGGTGAAACGTAGTTCGGTAAAATGAGACATATGCCAAATGATATTTTGATGATTTAAAAATATGGCAAACGAAGCATATAGCAACAAAGACGTCGGTCAACAGTTTTCGGTCAAATTAAATTAGGACAAGTAAATTTCGGACATGTGATCGGTTACCTAATAGTACAAGTGTTGGGGTCTCCATACAAAAGATCGCTTCATTTCCTGCAATAATAGTGTGGTATGAAAGTGTTCTGATGTTATTCAAATGATGCTGTTTTCGGTATTTCATCGAATTTCTTCTGGAAGCGATGGTTAAAATTTGGTTTTGAGTCTTTTGAGTGGGTCGGTCCCACTATTTCCATTGAAAATCACTATTAATGGTAATAGTGGCACTAACTCGGCTGCCCTATGCAAAAGTCAAAGTAACTCAGTTTCCAAAAAAAATTTTTTATTTCATTTTCAGACATATGTTTTTACTTTAAATACCAATGATATTTTAGTTTAGTGTTCAGAATTTAACTTTTTTCAATAAAAACACTAAATAACGTTTTTAAGCTCTCCTATAAAATTTGTCTAGATTGAGATACTTGAATTTGGTTTAGAGCAGCCAAACTTTCCCACAGTCGGGGCCGTGACTCTGTCTGCGTGGAAAGTATTTTTTGCTGTCCCTCGGGAACAATCCTTTTTTTCGGAATGAAAGGCACCCTATTTTTTTCTGTAACCCTGACAACGTGTATGCAAATTTTCATGATGATCAGTTCAGTAGTTAAGACGTGAAGGCATAACAAAGAAACAAACAAACGGACTTTCGAATTTATAATATTAGTACGGAAATGTACGTTTTTGGTCAATTCTTAAATCAATATGGTTATAGTGTGACTGTTTTAAGAAAAGTATAAAGTCTCAGTATTTCCATTGCAATGGGTAATGGGATTACTGGGATGTCAGTCGAGGTTTTATAAAAATACATTATCTCAATTACTTATAAGTTTCGCTTGTGTTTTTTGTTTCACAATTTTGTATTCAAATAAGAAACCCAGCTAAAGCCTTTGTTATCTCAGGACCTCAGACAAAAACTAACGACACTTCCTAAAACAAAAGTGCTTCCTAAAAATAAAAACAGTCGAAGTTTTTTCATTATTGTAGTGCGAACTCCTTTTGTTTCGAAAGGAACCACAAATTGCAATTAACGTTGCAAGAAGACTCCAACTTTGACCTGATCCGTTGTGTTCTGTGCATATTTTTTTGTACTGTTGTTTAATATTTTCAACTTCACTTGCATATTTTTTGAAGTGAAAACTTCTTTAGCGGCGTTGTACGCTTTTTTGTAATGGGGAAAAAATGTTGAACTCGCGTGAGTCAGTCAGGATTACGTGACCCTGATCGAAAATTCGTAAGACGGATGTGACGGATGGAGAGTAGACAGCCGGCGGCTGAAGTATCCCCCTCTCTTTCTACAGGGCGTGACGAAAATGGTTGCGCGTCATTTCAAGATGTAAATACTTGTGTCACCATAGCAACGCGCTAATTTTTTAGTTAAATGTCAAAACTCTAGATTTTCTGTCAAGCTATGGATAAGACTTTCGTACAATACTGTTCTGTATTCGTAAATTCAAATGCAGAGTAAATTTGTAAGACGGCAACTCCTGCAAATTATTTCCTAACCATTGCAAAATATCAAAAATGTACAACGTTAATATTCAAGCTTTCACTTCTGCCGGCACTCCTGGAGTGCAACCCTTTTTTTTGTTTTAAGTAGGTACACTTTTATTTGTAACACGACGCTCTTTGATTTTCCCACTTTTCTTTTAGATAAATGTTTTAGTAAACAGATAAAAGTTTAGAGAAACAGCTAGGTATATTGTGTTTCCGCTTAGTTTTTCTATTCATTTATTTATCCTGGTAGTTTAGTTGTAATCTAGAGAGTCCTAAGTGCTTGTACTATGGTTGAGACCGCAGATCCGGCTATGTAGTCTGGTTGTAGCTAATGCTTTCAACGGTTTTTAAAGTGTATTTAGATTTATTTTTAAATGCTACGCAAAAAAACTCTGTAAACGCAGGCAACCTTTTAAATTGTCAACCACTTTTATTAACAAATTATCTCTCCCTTTCTTTGATCTCATCATATATTTATTATTATATTGCGACTCCTAAGGAAAAAGTTTCAACACATTTATTAATCCATATATAAGTAATTTTTAATTGTTATGTTACTTTGTGTAAAAGGATGCGGAGTGTTGACAAATCCTGAACATTCCTAGATATTGTAGAGTTCACAAATTTTATTAAAAAAGAGAAAACTGTTTTAATTTTCACTTTAACACAGTTTAAATAAAAATATGAACGGACATGAAAAAGGCAGTGACTCCCTCAAGTATGTAAACACGAGTGTACCAGCGATTGTGTACAGTGTACCATAAAAAGTTATTTTAATTGTGTTCAGTGGCTTTGTTTAAAACTTGCCCCGTTTTCACCCAAACATTTATATTGCTTAAATCGCGGAGTGTGTGGTAATATTTGAAATAATCCCTATCTAAAATGGCACTATAGCATTGCGATTATACAAAATAAGCTTATATTTGTATTACCTACTTATGAGCATTTGGAGATAACAGTACTTGACTTTACAAAGTGTTATACTAATACTAACAGTGTTTTATTCGCATGTAAATATGCTGAAAATTAAGCAAGCATGAGAAAATACCTAAAGAAAAGAAACTTAAAGGGACATGTAAACATAACTAAACAAGTAATGAAGTTACTTTGAAAAGCATCTCATCAATAAGTAACGATATTCTTAGAGTCTGTCTAAAAAGTCTGTTTACATGGGTAATTTCAAAGGTAATTTTATTACCCACCTAAATCCCCAACCACCCCACCAATACACATCTAAATAAATAAATATGTTTACAATTAGAATTTTGACAGCACCAACAGGGTTACCAGTATAAGTTTTTATAAATAATTTAATAATTTCTCATGTAAACAGACTTTTAGACAGACTCTACTCAAAATTTAATAATGTTGCGATAAAGTGGATAAAGTACCTAAATCGAATATTTGTACAGTCGGCTTCAGAAGTAGATAAACAGCTTGCATTTTATTTGCTACAACATCAACTATTGCACTATTTCAGTAAGTTGACATGAATATCTTTTCTAATAGTTCTAGACAAAGATATTAGAATTTAGATAGATTTATCAATATTTGGATCGATTTTACTTTCCTAAACAAAATTTAGAAATGTACTTACCTACTTATTTGTTCTACTTCCGACCCGTCCACCCACTAGACTTTCCCACCAGTGGGTGGACGGGTTAATCACGATTACCCTCCTTCCCACTACGCTAGTGTGAACCAAATTAAGTACGTCTTCAGCCATTATGTTTAAACGTTCAAGATTGATACACAATCGTCGGGTTGCGTCATTTTATTACAGAGTTCCCATGGCCACCTTCCAGTTCCATCACCAGATCAGCTACTTGTCACAAAAATATTGCATTGTGATTGGATTTACTTAAACGTGCAACATTTTAGCTCAAACTGAAAACCAGCAAGTGGTTCAAAAATTTGCAAAATCGTAGTGATTGTATGTGTGATGTTGTCCATTTTCACTCCCTAAATACTTACCAGAGAACATTACCTGTGGGGTTCTAATGAAGGGTTTTAGGAATAAAACACGTAAGTACTTTCAGCATGTGTTGAGCCATTAGTAAAGTTGTCCCTTTGGTCGCGTCCGCTACGTACGATAGCTAAAACACAACCAACTGGCGCGGCATGCCCGACCTCTTTACCTGTGTGCTGTTTATGGCCATAGCTTAGACAACGCACGCTGTAAACTATCCGAGGCATTTATGACTGCACACTCTTTATTTCCGAAACTATGCTCAGTGAATTTTATAGATACCAAAAATAAATTCGCATCACTATTTTCTCGTTTAAACGCTTCCATTTTCAAAGTAGACAATCCTACAAACAATTCATACGGGAGATGAGTGCCAATCGCACGGGCAAATAAATCGATATAAATTGTATTTTATTCCTTTCCAGCGTACCTACGTTGTTCACAGACAATATTTATGACGTAGAGTAGAATATTTTGTTTTTTCAACCCCTTAAGCCCAGAAAATCTTTAAATAACAAGACAAAACAGCGGCATTACATGAAGTTTTATAATAATGTATTAGTATTTTGCAGAGTAAAGTATGTGTTTGTATCTCTAGATAATTTACTCACTAGAAATACTTAGAAATTAGACTATACAGGGTGTTTGGCCTTATAAAGCCGAATATGATGGATAGGGACCATCAAACTGAACAACTTTTACTATGGGACCAACTCTGAAATCGCTAAAAAAATACAAAAATACAAAAATTAATAACAAAAATATTAAAATGTATGAAACAGCTGTTTTTTTTTTCGCGATTTCAGAGTTGGTCCCATATTAAAAGTTGTTCAGTTTGATGGTCCCTATCCACCATATTCGGCTTTATAAGGCTTTTACCAATCACCCTGTATAAGACTTTGAAAGATTAGGAAAACCAACAGTTTTGATAAGTGATAACGTCGTGGTCTATCCTATCTCGGGCGATTCGAAATTCCTGGTTTAAGTTTCCTTAAATCTCAAAATTCAATTCAAATTATACAAAAGACTACCTACGTGAAGCTATCACAGTCAAAAAATATAGTATACTTGAAATAGTGAACAGATTTAATCATCATCATCATCATCAGCCATTTTAATGTCCCCACTGCTGGGGCACAGGCCTTCCTTATGGGTGGATAAGGAGGACGGGCCATTAACCCACCACGCGGGCCCAATGCGGATTGGTGGGTGTTAACGACTGCAAATGCAGCCGGGACCAACGGCTTAACGTGCCTTCCGAAGCACGGAGGAGCTCGAGATAATAAATTTTTGGTCACCCATCCCTTGACCGACCCTTGCGAGCGTTGCTTGTGAACAGATTTAATAGTCACTAATTGTTGATTTAAAAAAATATTAGTAGACCCTGTTTTTGGTCTTATTTGCAAAATTTTTCGGAAGCAGAACATTTATTTGTTAAAACTAACGCATAAAAACCGGTTAACAGATTTTTTTAAACTTATTTGAAAGCGAAGAAAAGTAATAAGAACACGTAAGAAACGAAAATTCGGCGTTTGGTTTCAACGTAACCGCCGCGTTAGGGGAACCTCTGCGCTCCGCGACTGCACCAAAAAATTTGTTTATGGGTAGTATTTAATCGAGTAACAATAAATTCCCATTTTGGGTATCAAAAACACTGAAAATAACGTAATGAAATACTAAGTGGGCGAAGGACTGACGGCGACTACAGATATTGAAAATGGATGACTTTAAAATACAAATTGAGTAACTAGTTATTCAGAACAGGCGACCAAATTACTATTTGGGCGACAACCTTAGGGTACACAAAACATTTAAAACTTAGCATTTATTTTACTAACTATTATGCTACAGTACTAGGCACGTATCTTGAAATTTTTTCGACGGAGTGGGGATAAGTTCGCGCATGTGCTCTTGGGAGCGACCAATAGCGCGCGCCCCTCTCCCGCCGCCCGCGCCCCTCACCGCTACGCATACCCAAAATACGCGTTTCGCGCAATCCCCACCCGATTTCAAGTTATATGCCTCGTACTGTAATCGAGATGACAAAAATACCATGTTGGGCAGCTTAAATCAGTTATATAGTTACTTACTTAATTATTACGTATAATAGTTGCCCACTCAGTATTTTTGTCACTCATTTAGAATTTTCACAGCCAACTTAAATTATTTATCTCCCACCTGTAGTAGCCTGTTTTACGTTTTTAGGGTTCCGTAGCCTAAATGGCAAAAAACGGAACCCTTATAGATTCGTCATGTCTGTCTGTCTGTCCGTCTGTCTGTCTGTCTGTCTGTCTGTCTGTCTGTCCGTATGTCACAGCCACTTTATTCCGAAAGTATTAAGACTACACAGTTGAAACTTGGTAGGTAGATGTATTTTGTTAACCGCTTAACGACTTTAATACAAAAATAAGAAAAATAAAAGATTAAGGGGGGGCTCCCCATACATGGAACTGAAACTGAAAAAATTTTTTTTCTTCAAACCAACACGTGTTGGGTGTCTATAGATAGGTCTTTAAAAATGACATTAAGGTTTCTAAGACAACTTTTTCTCAAAGTCAACCGTTTGAAAGGTATACACCGCCAAAGTGGTAAAATGAGTGTTCCCCCCCCTTTAACTTTTGAAATAAGAGAGTGAAAAATCTAAAAAAAACATATGCTGTAGATCTTAATAAACACTTTCAACCAAAATTGGTTTGTACGAGATATAGTAATTAGTTTTTGAGATATAGCACATTTTCCAAAACCGCAAATATAACTTTGTCATTCATACCAACACTGTGAAAAACAAAGTTATTTTTGCAGACAAAAAATGATAGGTGGTATTAAATATGGTATGGTATAAGGTAACTATGGAACCCTATGGCGCGTGGCCCGACACGCACTTGGCCGGTTTTTTTGTAATTTCCACAGTATGTCGCCCGCTTAGTTATTTTTTCGCCCAATAAATAAACCTCTGCCCGTTTTAGTATTTAAGTATCCCGTTAACAGTCGCCTTTAATGATTTTCTTTCCCTTTGTTTATCCTGTGAGGCGCGCCATATTGTCTACGTGTGCGAACACGTATGCGAACCTAGTTCGCACAAGTACACACAATAACCAAAGTTAAAATAAAATGTTTGCTATGGCGCACTGTTCCAGGTTCACGGAGCGCGGAGGATCGCGAACCTAAGTGAGCACCCATCTTTACGTTCGATTTATTTTATCCGGATCGATTTGCCGGATTGACAGGTCTTAGCGCCTGCTGCGTTCAAACGATAACGCACGACTCGCCCTCAACCCGAACTCAACTCAAACTCAACTCGAACTCAACTCAACCGGAGCCCACTCCTTAAAATACAGCGCTTACAATTTTGAGTTTTAAAACACATTAATAAGCTCCGTTATATTTTGTCGTAGCAACTGCACACGCCTCGCGCTCAACCCGAACTCAACTCAAACTCAACCCGAACACAACACGAGCTCAACTCAAACTCAACCCGAACTCACCTCAAACTCACCTGAACATTACACAAGAGCTTATTAATGTGTCATAAGACTCAAAATTATAAGCGATGTATTTCAAGGTGGGCTGCAGTTGAGGTGAGTTTGAGTTGAGTTCGGGTTGAGGGCGAGTCGTGCGTTATCGTTTGAACGCAGCCTTAATTTTCATTATAATGTATTTAATTAAATCAGGCATTACCTGGCGTAAGTCCACTGCATTGATAGTAACATCTTCATTCTTAAATCTTTTTTATCTTCGTGCGTTAATGAAAATATGTAACTTATGATTGAGTTTATTCCCCATGGTAACTTTGTGAAAACGAAACGGGAAGAGTGAATTGAAAGTCTGGGGGTAAATTTGTCCCCTGCTGGTAAAAGTGAAGTAATAGTCAAACAAAAAACAAAAAGTGCGAGGCTGCACGCGGAGGGTTCCGTACTATTTTTTTTATAATATATAACTACTAACTGACGATATTTGGACTATTCCCTTAATTCGGTGCTATTAGAAGTTGCTATCATGATTGATAGGTCAGCGGAAAATACCGTAAATGTCTCGATTTATTAAAAGTCATAATAAGCGACATGCATCCCCTTATATTTTACATTGAGTGGATAATTAGAGACTTCGATGTTTAACAACTTCAACGGACTACAGTTGATAGTATTTGGTATTCATTTCAACTTGATACACACATCAACTTTGTCTAGGGATACAGGTGCTATTTTCATACATCCGAGGTAACTTTGAAGCCTTGGTTTCCTGCCAGGGATGTACTGTGCTGTGATCTGATGACGGCTATCCAGGGAGTGAATGGAGGAGATTTAGATCGCTATACATACCCAACTGATCTGACCAGCATTCTAAAAACGTAATGGACATGTTTAAAAATCCGCGAAAATAGCATGAAAATATATGGAAATCCTCAAACTGAGAACTCTGACCCATTAATCTTTTAGACGGCTGATCAGATCAGTTGGGTGTGTATAGCGATCTGAATTTACTCCATTCAGTCCTTGGATGGCCATCATCAGATTACAGCACGGTACATCCCTGACAGAAAACCAAGGCTTCAAAGTTACCTCGTTTGTATGAAAATAACACCTGTATCCCTAGACAAAGTTGATGTGTATATTTTCATGTATTCCTGAGAGAGTTTTTATCTTAATATAGTATAATAATTTATTACGTAACCCTACAATAAAAAGATACAAAATTCATACCCATTTACATTTACCTGTTCAAACAAAACCCATACATCGTATACATGATAAGTTCATTTGAAACAGCAAAAATTCATAATTCTCTGACTTTTTACGGATCAGAAGTCAAAAGATGTAATAAATATTAATATCGCAGATGTTTAGTAAAATCCAGCTTTTAAAATTGGACGTCAATCCGGATTTCGGCACAAAAATTTAATATTTAGGTACACGGTGTAAATCACGGCTCAACGATGGCGAATTTTCGCTTTGCACACATAAATTTAAAATCACTTGAAACGTGATGTTTCTAGCTTAATATTGGCAATTAAGTATTAGTTAATTAGACTGTACTTGGGTAATTTTTCAGATGAGTCAGATTTTTTTTTGTTTAAATAATTATTATGTATATAATATTTATGGAATGTTTTATTTTGATTCATAATTATAAATATCGTTTTTGACATTAATGAGGGACTTACTGAAAAAAGGTACTTACCTAACTTATAGTCAAAGTCAAATAAGTTTTATTCAAATAAACTTAATTATTAAGTACTTTTGAATCGTCTATATTTTCCTACCACCCATTCCAGACTTTTTTAGCTGACTTTTTTAGCTGAATAAAAAATAGACGCTACACCAATGTTAAATAATTTATCTTTCAGTAATATTTGATCTGTTTCACAAACTTTGTATTTTGAGTCTCGCCCAACTACGCACTCAATTTGCATAAGCAGAAATTGGAACGACATTATTTTATATGTATGCAACCAAATATCAGAAAAAAAAACTTATCCACAAATCATACCTTTTTGGGCTGTGAATTATTTTCGGATCTCGACATAGTAGTTTTATTAAGATTGACAATGGTATGTTTTGATATACTACTGCCCCTTTCTATGGGAATATTATTTTGAGCATGTTTTTACTACATCCTACAACAAAAAAATTAATGCATTTATTATTAGCATTAAGCAACGGTTACCTAAAAGTATAGGATTTTTTATCCACAACGGAGTAGTGCTTGGCCTTCAACTCACCTGATGTTAAGTGACGATAAGGCCAAAGGCCGGGGGCACTACACCCGGAATCCTCATCACTGAGGAACTGGCTATCACGAAATGCTGGAATAATATACCTCCTCCATTAAGAAACTGCTGTAGTATTGCGGCTTTTAAACGTAACTTTAAAAAATATTTACTTGAATTACAAAAACGATAAATGTAGTTATAAGTAAAACAATCACTGTGCTAGTGTGGGATGTGTGTGTTCTGTTCTATTGTATATATTTGTCCCAGTGTACGGTCGATGGCCCATCATTGAAATTGAAAAAGATAATCATTTATTCAAATAAACTTAGCAATTGGGTGCTTTTGAATTGTCTATATTTTCCTACCACCTATTTGAGACTTTTTTTAGCAGTCAAGAAGATAAATCATCAATCAAGTTATACAATCTGTTAACCTTAACTTTTTATTGTAATCTATTCATGGCGTAGTAGTGCTCTCAAAAAAAGATATAATAATATTTAGGCAATCACGGAAGATCAGCGTCGGAATGTCTGCGACACCCGACACATGCTGAGTAATGCCTTTTTAGTGTCACCTGTATTTTATTTAAGCATGTGTTGTAACTTGTTTTGTGCACTAAATAAATCACGTTCTATTCTATTCTATTCTATTCTATTCTATTCTATTCTATTCTATTCTATTCTATTCTATTCTATTCTATTCTATTCTATTCTATTCTATTCTATTCTATTCTATTCTATTCTATCTTACCTCTAAATACCGGAACACAACAATTTTCAATTTGTTGTTATGAAGCTAGCCAGGCGGACTTGAAATAAGCCTTACCACCAACCAAACCGAGTAAAAATTGTATTCCCTTTCTGCGAATCGAACCCGGGACCCCTGCATCTTACTCGTACACGTGTGGTGAACCACTAGATCACAAAGGCAATATTAGAATAATACTATAAGTACGACCTTTTTTCCATCTAAATTCATTCAAACGTTTTACTTTACATTAAGGGGCGGTAATAGGAATACATGGTTTGCGCGGGCTATATTTTTATATAGAAAACGTAAATTTGTAGCCACCAAAAAAATCATACGACAAGCTAAAGAAAGTATCTAGTTGCTACAAACATTAAATTTAGTGTAAACCTCACAGATGATTGTAAAAAAAAATCAGAATATCATCAAAAGCGCTTGTCGCGGGCCATATTTTTGGTGTAAATAATAGCGTAAACGTATTGAATTATACTTCAGATTCGTCCTCGATATTAGTATATTAACACATGTAGTACCGCTTGCATGTATCACCACTTAGCACGTTATTTTAAAGCAATAACCTAAAAAACCTAAAAAGAGAAGGTTTTTGACTTAAAATTGACAGATATTTTGACATTTCCGGTCCAAGTTCGCCCTGTCACTGCTACACGCCAACCACTTCATTCGCTTTTCGTGCTTCGCCACGGACGCTCGTATACAGTCTCAAAGTGAGACTTCTTTAGAATTATATTTTTACAGTGAAAATTAAATTATAGTTAAGCATTTACTTCGTGAAGAAAGAAAAAAGTTTTCAAGACGGAAGAGTACAAGAAGAAGAAGTCAAGACGGAGGAACACTTTTAAATGCCGTTTACTTGGTTAAACAGCATAATTGTCTGCTATTTATCTGATGCTAACTTACCATACTGGGTACTTTCTGTCAGTTTATTTATCTGTCTGATGCGAATTTACCATACTGGGTACTTTCTGTCAAAGCATGTGTTTAAGACACAATTAAATATCTATTGCACTCGAGATAGTCATACTGGACTATTTCACCGCATAGATACGTCAAACAACGCTACTGCAGCAACTCAAAGTGCCGTTGACGACGCGACATTGTAAAAAAGCAGACTACCCTCAAAGGTTGCCACGTTGTTGGAACCGCTGCCGAGCACCAATCGGGTGACTCCGTCGTCCGCTGAATCGCCGCCATCCACCTTCCAGGCAGGCGGCCGCTGTGCTGGAGCTGCAAGAGCAGCCCTGACAACAGCGTTGCTCATCAGGTATGAATTTTGACATCATGATATCCTTGGTGTTGTGTTGAGTTAATCTCAACGGTATTATAGTGTACCATCGGTACTAAGATACATTTATAGTTTACAAAACTGACAGATTTAGCTATAAATGCTTAAATTTAATAACTTAATGGAACCAAATATTGAGTTATACAGCAAATAGCTCATACCTGATACTTCACACACCTATAATGTGAAATAACTTAGCTGCTGAAATAGCTAGCTGCTGGCATGCTGATAGAAATTTCAACTTAAAATGGAATAACAGAATCCTTACATTTTATTATCTACAAATGAATCATAATTGCAATGCAATTATCCTACTAATATTATAAATGTGAAAGTTTGTAGGTTTGGATGTTTTTTCCTCAATCACGCCAAAACTACTGAACGGATTTGGTTGAAATTTGGCACACATATGGTAAGTAGCCTAAATTAAAACATAGAATGCTTTTAATCCTGATATTCCCACGGGAACGGGAACCACACGAGTGAAACCCCGGGTGGCCGCTAGTAAATCATAAATGCAATTTATGTTTGTTGGAATACAGTAAAAAATTTAATCATTTGCCTTAACTAGGAAACCTTGTATTTCAGGCGGGTAGACCTAACATGTTGAACTTGTTCATCACTAACTATTTAGTATGTTTCTTTCTAAGCTATGGCCTTGTACAAATTATCTCTATTACTTTTCAAATTTGATTTGTGTGAGTGTGTACTAGACGTGTGCGCCGATCGGCGTGGCGCACGCCGCCGGTCATTTTAGCCACGCCGCCGCCGCCGAAGTTTTCGTCGGCGTCATCGGCGTCAAAATCCAAGTGTAATATGTGTAAGAAACAAGTACAAAAAGCTGAAATAACTTGCATCTAGGTACATAATTATCTCATATTTTTTTAATCTTTTCCTCTCTTTTTTGGATTAGTTTGATTGTTGCCATTGAGGTTTTTTTATAGTGATTTTATAATTTAATCTTTATCATATCATCCGCACAACACCCACTGCTGGGTATAGGCCTACCCCAAGGATCTCTACAACGATTTGTCCTGCGCTGCCCGCATCCAGCGGCTTCCCGCGACCTTCACCAGATCGTCGGTTCACCTTGTGGGGGGCCTACCCAAGGAGCGTCGTCCAGTGTGCGGTCGTTTTTCCTACCTTTTCGCCCCAACCGCCAGTGTTTCTTCTCGCTAATATGTCCCGCCCACTGCCACTTCAGCTGAACAATCCTCCGAGCAATGTCGGTTACTTTAGTACTCCATAAGTTATTTGCATAATGGGTGACCTTGCCTTCTTATGAGACCCGTAGTTAGCGACCACGTTTTATCGCGGTAACTCAACACTGATAACACACTGGTCATAGAATTTTGTCTTGGGATACTGAGGTAAGTTGGACGCGAAGATTTGTCGAAGCTTCCCGAATGCTGCCCATCCGAGCTGGATTCCATGAGAGATCTCTTTTTCGAAGTCGAACTTACCTAACTGCACTGTCTGTCCTAGGTATACGTAATGGTCAACAACTTCGAGTGTAGTGTTCCCAACATGAACTGGAGTGGGTACAACTCATGTTGTACCCACTCCAGCAGCCGACATGATTTTCGTCTTATCCATCTTCATTCTAAGACCCACTTTTTGGGAGGCACTACGGATATCTTCGAGCATTGTGTTCAAGCCTTCCCAAGGTCTCATCCATAAGAACTATATCATCAGCAAAACGAAGGTGTGTTAGGTACTGGCCATTAATGTTGATACCGACCGAGTCCTTTCCAGTCCAAGAGCTTAAAGATGCCCTCCATCGCAGCTGTGAACAGTTTCGGAGAAATAAAGTCTTCCTGTCTCACACCTCGCTGTAGTTGGATGGGATCTGTGCTCTGATTCTGTACTCGGGCCGACACGACATGGTGGCATTTTCTTATAAGTGCCTCAACACCTCGATATACCTAGTCTACTTGGTGCACCTCTGAAGACTGCAGCACTGCCTAGGTCTCAATCGAATCAAAGACTTCAACATAGACCACGAACGCTAAGCAAAGTGGCAGATTATACTCCCCGGTCTTCTGTATAACCTGTTGCAGCGTATAGATGTTGTCTATGGTCCAAAGCCTTTTCAGAACGCGGCTTGTTCAGGAGGTTGGAAGTCGTCAAACTTGCGAGCGCGACAATTCGTATTCTTCAAGAGGGTCTTGTCACTCACTAACTAAAGAACAGAATCACCTCACTTTCACTTCACTTATGTTCCATGTCTTCGGCATTCTGCCCTCGACGATGACGAAATTGAAAAGCTTCTGAAAGTCTTCTATTCTACTTATTTTGACCATCCTCGCCGATTACGCCGATGACGCCGCCGCCGCCGACAATTTAGACGCCAGACGCCGCCGCCGGTCAAATGACCATCGGCGCACATGTCTAGTGTGTACAAAATAATGTTTCTGATGTGGGAAAATTATTAGCTACAAGTGTCAGTGAAGTTTTAGGCAACTTTCCAATACAAAACTATATACGCCTTTTTAGTGACAGTATTTCGAATTTTTTACATAATGTGGGGTATTACAACGTTCAATTATACCGTACACGATCAACTCTAGTGTAGCTGAGGCTGCTCACTTAAAAGGCCACCGACAGTTCAGTCGAATATGAATGATGCATTGGCCACAGGCCTGATGTGAACGATATCCATCAACGAAAAAACTGTAAGTAAATCGGGCGCAGTACTCAATAAAACAATTTTAAAACTGATTTATATATTTATTTGCCTTAAAAACGACAACAAAAGACGTAGGCAGGTATATCACATGCTTCATCTCCGACGGCAAGCAAACAGCGAGACGCGGCGAGGAAGCCCCATCAGCGATTTCGTCAGTCACAGCAGACTCGCAGATGGGCATTACGGCCCATCCAAATAGTTACCGATGATGCATCATCAATTTTTGCCTTCAATCATCATACGTGAGGTAAGGACACCCGTTAAGATAATGTATTCGTAAGGGTGTGTGCTGGTGTGACATCTGTCTGTATTCAGCGAATACAGGCAGTGGTCACCGACTACAGGCGCAAATGTCCACTTAATCGTTTGCGCTGGTAATCGTCTGTGTGGATATACCATTTAGCCGCGCTACGCAGGTCACCTAGATTATTATTATATTTTTCTATTCTATATATACTATAGTATATCATCTCCAGTCGAGCAGAATGCATAACAGTTATAATACATACAAAAAGTTAATATATATAATAAAATAGTTTTGTTACAATTTGTTGAAGGTTCAACAGAAGGTGACATGAGTAAAAAAAAAACAAAAAAAAAAAAAACTGGTTATCATATCACTCATATCAGATTTAGTTCAGAACTGCTTAAAATTTAATTTAGCTTTTAAAAAAAAAAAATACGTACTCTGAGTAATTAAAAATAATTTTATCACGATTAAAAATGTAACTTATTGTTTTTAAAAACACAGCCTAGACATCCCATCACCTTTAAGGTTTTAATATTGATAAGGAAAGTGATAGAAATATACGAATTTAAGATCATAAATTTTGGGCATTTTAGTGCCCATATTTTTATTACAAAACTACCGCCGCCGGCTATAACGTTTTTTAAATAGCATGATTTCCCTGTTATTGGACAATATTTACAATTTATAAGGGTCTCAGAACATTTTTTAAAGAAATGAAGTTCATCTTTTTATATACAATGTTTTTTTTTTTATATACAGCTACCGTCGCAACTTTCCATTATATTACAGATGTATTAGCAATTATGATCTTTACAAGACAAACGTTCATAAAACTGCAGAAATCACTTGAATCAGTTGAATGTCATCGATACTTACACAGAATTCCGCGTAAGTCTAATTAGAGACGACATATTTTCTTTTTGGCCTTTCAACAACGGGGTGGACTAGGAGACACTAGTGGTCACATCAGGAATCACAAATTGCAAAATATTTGCATATCAATTATCTAGAACATGCAGTTCAATATGCTTTCATTGCAATTTTTCTTATTGTATTCAGTGCGGGGTGTTAAGTATTCTAGATATTATTATTCTGATGCTAAATAGAAATTATTCAATTCATTAATTCAAAAACTAATCACCAGTTTTGGTTTTTTTTTCCAGATTGAGATTGAGTAAATTCGAATGCAATGCAAGTCAAATTAAGCAGTGGAGATAAAATGCAGTAGATTTTCTTTTCTCTATTTCTAGCATTTGATTTCAAAAATATTTATTTTATAATTTGAGATTGTAGCATTCACAATGCTATTTTGGTTTAGTATTATACAAAGACTATTCTGACACTAAGATACCTATTATTTTTATTCTTTTCCACCAGTTTTTTAAACGAAGGTGTAACGATTGTGCCATCATAATCGTCACAATCTTGAGCCTCAGTTTGGCACCTCTTATTCACATGTAAGGTACTTCTTTATATCTCTTATTCTAATATAAAGTATTAACATTCTATAACTTTTAATTTCAGGGACGGAAATAAATCGCACAAATAAATTCGTTTTCATAACATTATCAAGGTGGTATTATTTTACAGGTATATTATTTATGTTATTATTGAAGCTGCTGTCTGTTAATACTATCAGGAAGTACAGAGTTTGGTAACAGAAACGGTTCGATTATTTAACAAATACTAATATAGACATAATAAACAATTTTTTTTTACAGATGTGTATAACACAATTATCAGTATTACATAATATTGCGTTCATTATTGAATGGACAAAATTGAGCTAGTCTCAAGGTTTGGTAAAGAATTTAACTAAGTACGCCTTTGCGTAGACTTCATTGTACAAATACAATGGATATCTTAGATTACTTAAGACATTTTATTACATATTTTCCAATTTTATTCTTTTTTCATCATTTTTATCTTAAAAGTTTAACTTTGATTACCTTGCCTATTGCACAAATAATGCAAACTATACAAAAAAAAAACATGAATGGATCATACATATTTATATTAAATAAACAGTTCATAAACACTTCTTATTTAGAAAGAAATTAAATTCTATATGTAATGTAAGTAATAGATTGCTGAAATGAAATATTTAATGAAATGAAGTAGACTTGTGTCCAACCAGTTTTAGTACTCGACGTATGCCGATACCTTTATAGCCCTAAGAAAAAATGTTACTATATATACAGTTCCAGGTGACACGACGGGATGGTCAATGACTCCGCTATATTTGCAAAATATTAAAACATATTATCACCGATAATCAAACAGAGTTTTCCAAACCAACGTTGTATATTTTATATGTATATGTGCGTGTATATATATATTGTACGAGTCATCTATAGGTACCGTTTTTAGTATATGTAATCATGTAAAACGTTCAGAATGACGTTAAATGGTATTCTTTTCTTTTTTTAAAAAAGACTAATACGCAAGAGATGATATTTACATTTTCTTATTATAATGCTTTTAACATCTACATGTGTTAATATACTAATATCGAGGACGAATCTGAAGTATAATTAATGATTAAACGAACTTACGTGTAAGTGAAGTTCTATCATAATTATACGAAGGATTCGTCCGAAGATATTAGTATAGAATCCCACCCTCCCTACTCTTTATTGTAAATTACAATAACTATTTACCCACTGAAGAAAATGAGGAAATATCATAGGATTTGGACTTTAAACTAAATGAAGTGGTTGGCGTGTAGCAGTGACAGGGCGAACTTGGACCGGAAATGTCAAAATATATGTCAATTTTAAGTCAAAAACCTTCTCTTTTTAGGTTTTTTAGGTTATTGCTTTAAAATAACGTGCTAAGTGGTGATACATGCAAGCGGTACTACATGTGTTAATATACTAATATCTTCGGACGAATCCTTCGTATAATTATGATAGAACTTCACTTACACGTAAGTTCGTTTAATCATTAATTCTACATCAAAATACACTTTAACGTAGTGTGCAATTGCTCCAATAACTTTTTTTCAAGAAAGATAATTGTGGTAAAGATAATGATGAAAAAACAACGATAAACATCGAAAAAGTGCAGTAGTGAGGTTATTTTCCATACTCTTTACACGTAAAGAAAAAGACAGAGACAAATGATTTCGCATAACGGAACCTTAAAATCTTGAAACAAAAGCAAAATTTTCGGTATATTTTGACCGTCAAGAATTGTTTTATGGCGAACTCCACAAACCTGTAACAAAGTATAGTTATATTAACAAATTTTTTCACACTCCGAGATCCCTTTCCATCTCCATACGACAGAAGAGTAAAGACACAGTCGTTAGTCAGGCGTTTGCAGTTCCACTACCTGATCAATATATTACCACTTATACAAAATGAAGGCAGTAATGCATGTTCTTGCATCGTGAATATCCTTATCCTTACTATATAATAAATCCGAAAGTAAGTTTGTTTTTTTATTTATTGTTTGTTCACGGCTTAACTAGACAACCGATCATTATCAGGGGTACATGCCATGCCACATGCACATGCTTTGCCATGTTGTCAGGGGTACAGAGAAAAACATAAGGTACCATTCATCCCGAAAAAAGTACTTTTTCCGAGGGATAAAGAAATAACTGACCACGCAGACTAAATCGCGGGCGGTCGCTAGTGACTGGATTATTCTCCGTCACGGCATCACACAAAATTGCTTGAATTTTGTAACGTTTTTTGAATGAGATAATTTTTATGTCGATTACGATACTATAAAAACGGATTTAAGGTTTTCGGTAAGTAAACAAAAGTTCTATTGAGAGCTAGCGACCCGCCCTCGCTTCGCTTTGGTGTAGTGTGGAATTCGACACCATGTAATATATATATAAACCTTTTTCTTGAATCACTCTATCTATTAAAAACCGCATTAAAATTCGTTGCGTAGGGGACAGAGCGGGAAGCGACTTTGTTTTAATGCACCGATATGTACTATACTATAGATGCGACAAATCTACGGTCAAAATTCTCGCAGCGATCGCAAAGATGGCGGCCACGCATGCACAGCGCAAGCGTGAGTTGTCAAAGAAAAAGTAGCATGCACACAGATGCGACACATTCTTCATAATGATTATGATATACCTACTTGTTTAATAATATTGCATAAAATTATAGTAAAAACGCAATTCAATTAGGTAATGTTAATACTTTCCCAAAAAATAAAAAAGGAGGATGGGCATTTAGTACCCGCACTAATAACAATCATTAGGTAAAGTCCATTCGTTTAGATAGTGTCGGTACACCCGCAAGCACTTGTGTTCAGAGACAGGAATACCGGTAAGTTTTTGATAACGTTATACAAATAACGTTACTGAGCATTAGTTTTAGCTTATTAAGTGTTTTATACTTAAAGTTTTAGAAATGTATCGACATTTCGCAAAGTCGTACGTTTATACGGAAAGTCCGTATTATTAGCTTGTAAATTTTCCAGAATTGTGTCTAGCGTCGGAAGTTTTTTTTTAGCATAAAATCTGTATACTGTTCGGACGTACGTACTACATCACATTCAAAGTCGTCCGTTTTCGATAGTGGGATTCTTCCGATTTTACGTTTTTTGGTGTTAATGGGTCTATTTTTAATATTATTCCGACGCTAATTCTTGGTATCCCCACTATTTTTGAAGTATCTCTGATAGGTGCAGACAAACTGATTTAACATGTTTTACAAAACACCCGTATTTTTTGTTGGTTCACTTAAAGTTTCATCTTAAGGCACTTAACTGTCCTTCCAAGGATGAAAAATATTTTCAGTATACGTAGCAGAGTCAACAAACACAAGCTTTCACTACGGCGGCGCTTCGATGCAAACTGCCAAAATACAAATTGACTTGCGGGTGTACGCCGCACGCGGTATCCTTTGTTTATGCGGCGGCATCCTTTGACAAGAAGCGGCACGTGCAAAGGCGGCGCGATCAAAGGGCGACACTATCTAAGTGAATGCGCTTTATCGTCGAAAAGATTTTTTTATTAGGAAAAATATTACTATGGAAACATGGAAATATATTTACTTGCCTAGATAAGGATCTGGGTTAGCAAATATTTTTCCATGTTTCCATAGTAATAATAATAATGATTAGGATACACGATTAGGTCGAACATACTTACAGTGTGTTCGACAATAACGTGACCGGCATTTTTTTGAATTTCAGTATGCAGCTTACAAAAATAAATATTAGGCTGAATAGAACAATCATTTTCCTAAAATGGTTTGTAAAAAAAACATAAGTTTTTGCTTGATTTCTGGATTCTGCAAGAGGATAATGACCCTAAATACCGTAGTCGGCTCAGCACTTCTTGGAAAGCGATTGCACTTATTGCCAAATGATCCTATTTTTTACTGTGATCAAAATGCTCTTTAAGGCCAACTGAAATTTGAGTACAGAAACTACAGTAAGCCACAACACCGGCTTCACAAGCAGGCACAATCTTCTAAAACATTAGATCTAAAAAAACAGTTTCTGTACTCAAATTTCAGTAAGCCTTAAAGAGTATTTTGATCACAGTAAGAAATAGAATCGTTTGGCAATAAAAAATATTTCAAGTTGATTTATCGTTTTTCAGTACAAAATGTATGGGAAAAGTTTCTGGCGATTCTGTCGTTTCTAGTACTCATACCTAAAATTGTCCCATAGAATCTTTTGAGCCTACACGAAATAGGATCGATTGGCATAAAAAAATGTTTTTGGTATTTTAGCATTTTTTTTGCTAACGGCTAGTTTTTTCCAAAATCTGTGAATGCAGCTCAGAATACCTTAAAAAGTTATGGATGGTCTCCTGGAAACGTTTTCCTGTGACTATACGTATAATATACCTGCCCATAATGTACCATCTCAAAAATTCACCCTGTATGTATTGATTTTTATTTCTCTTAACTGCCGAGTCAGACTTTGATGCCACTTTGCACAAGGGTGTAGTTGAGGTAATTCCTACATAAATACAACACCAGTGTTGCTATTGGATCAAAGACCACTTCCCATACAAATTTTCCCAATCTCCTTTCTCATAGATAATTACTCTATCGAGCACTTTTTTTTTCTAGATAAATATTCTTGCTAGGGTAATGTATACATTCGAACTCGCTATTTGCCTCGCCTGCCTCGCCACTCGAGCGAGTATAATTACCGCGGCAATGGAGCACAGTTGTTCTTTGCACGGATGTGCCTGGACAGCAAAATACAGCAGGGATAAGATAAATAATCACATTCAATTTATTTTCTTTCTTGACAAGCCCTATACATTTTTGACTGACCGTAAGTACCTACACGGGCGGCGGGGCGGTAGTGTCGTCCTACATCAAGGGCGGTTCTTAGCGGTATAGAATCAAATCATATACTTATAATGTAAAACTGTGCTATTAGTTCAGCTATCCTAGTTTAGTACCTACGTATACAATCTGTATGGTTCACTTTTCATAATCTATGATTTTCATACAAAATGTCGGGTCAGTAGAAATAATGTATAAAAAATCGTTTTGGTTGGTTTATGTTAATGTTTTGTTTATTTACCGATGATAAGTCGCTCCATTATCTTTTTCCTTTGCAGTGGATCGATTTTTGTGCGAATTTAACTCGCAGAACGGCATTTTTGTAGCCACAATTACACTGTGTGATCGCGGTGAGCGTCGGCGAGTGACTAAATGAGTTGAGGCCAGTTGGCCTCAACGCGTGGTGCAAAAATCGGGCCCGCTATGTCGCATCTATAGTATAGTACATATCGGTGTTTTAATGATACAATTTTATCGTATTAAATTAATGTTTTTTTTTCATCGAGACCTGTATGTAAACAGAATCTTGTCCAGCCCTTACATGAGAGAAGAACATTGCTAGTGTTGTACAAAATAAAACTGTTTTAATTAGAGCAATGCACAAAATAATATACTGTTTTTCCTCTACACTACGTCAAAACTAAAGCTGTGTTGGGTAAGGATTGAAGGATCCTTGTCTAGTGGTGATTTGTAAGCGAGGGAAATAAACGAGCCTCGCAAGTGCTATCTCAGCTGTATTCGATTGAGCCTGTGGACGCGAAGAAAAATATCGCTCGCTGAAAGTAAATTAGCACAGGTGTAACACAGCCCGTAAAGTTTAATGAGGCTCTATAACTTGTGAAGTGTTTGCTACTTGAATTATGGATGCTAACACAATGTCTAGAAAAATATTTGGACATTTTTTCAAAATACTTACAGAGAGTTGACGAATTGAGTAGTATTAATACCAGGGATTGATAACGTTATTTTTAAATGTAACGTTATTTCTTACTTTTTAGGGTTCCGTAGCCTAAATGGCAAAAAACGGAACCCTTATAGATTCGTCATGTCTGTCTGTCTGTCTGTCTGTCCGTATGTCACAGCCACTTTATTCCGAAAGTATTAAGACTACACAGTTGAAACTTGGTAGATAGATGAATTCTGTTAACCGCTTAACGAATCTAATACAAAAATAAGAAAAATAAATGATTAAGGGGGGGCTCTCCATACATGGAACTGACTCTGAAAAAATTTTTTTTCTTCAAACCAACACGTGTTGGGTGTCTATAGATAGGTCTTTAAAAATGATATTGAGGTTTTTAAGACAACTTTTTCTCAAAGTCAACCGTTTGAAAGATATACACCGCCAAAATGGTAAAATGTGTGTCCCCCCCCCCCTTTAACTTTTGAAATAAGAGAGTGAAAAATCTAAAAAAAATATATGCTGTAGATCTTAATAAACACTTTCAACCAAAATTAGTTTGAACGAGATATAGTAATTAGTTCTTGAGATATAGCACATTTTCCAAAACCGCAAATATAACTTTGTCATTCAAACCAACACTGTGAAAAACAAAGTTATTTTTGCAGACGAAAAATGATAGGTGGTATTAAATATGGTATGGTTTAAGGTAACTACGGAACCCTACGGCGCGTGGCCCGACACGCACTTGGCCGGTTTTTTACCGTTACCTTTAACATTAACGTTATGTCAATAAATAACGTTACTTTATATAACGTTACATTGAAATTAACGTTATTTCAGTAAATAATGTTAATTTTAACGTTATTTTTTCCTTTCTGACTATTTCTTTGAAATTAACGTTCCAATTAATAACGTTACTTTTTTACCGATAATTTTACCGAAGTTTAACGCTATATTTAACGGTAATTTTACCGGTACAATAATTTTAACGTTATTTTTATCGGTAAATTTACCGATAACATGTTTTAACTGTATTTTTAACGTTATTTCTTTTGTATCGTTATTTTTTTAACGGTATTTCAATCCCTGATTAATACTGAGGTTTAATTTGAGTCCTATTTAAGGGGCGAATTGATTTTTCATTTCAACTCCCCTACTCAAATGCCCATTCTACTAAAATTAACGCTAGTAGAATAGAATGACATAAGAATGTATGGGAATGACATAAGCTAACGCTTAGCTCCTGTCAATCCAATACATTGTCATTCTATTCTACTAGTGTTAATTTTAGTAGAATGGCCATGGCCATTAGAATTACATTACAATGTATGAGAATGACATAAGCTAACGCTGAGCTCCTGTCAATCCCATACATTGTCATTCTATTCTACTAGCGTTAATTTTATTAGAATGGCCATTTGAGTAGGCTCTCAGGGCTGTGAGAAACATGAGCAGTTAAGGAAGTGTAAAATAAAGGCAACCGCAGTCGCAGATCCATCTACTTTTGTATATGGCTTTATAGCCTACTCTACGAGTTTAACATCTCACACTAGCTTTTTGTGGAAAGGACTAGATAACCCTACTTTGTGGATGTTTTATGATTTCAATTAGGATTTAGGACTTATATAAGCTACTCGAGGGCATGCGAGATTTCCTACCCTCATCCTTCCCTCCGATCCCGTTTATTCCTGCGGGATTGGCAACGGCAGATCTGGGGATCTCGTTAAGGGTTCCAACGCTCGGGTTCCCCACGTAATGAAGTAAGCTTAATTAAGAGCTTGTTCGAGTATATCTATTTGTTATTTGAAAATTATTCTCATTTCTAAACTTTTATTTTACGTGCAGTAAGGACAGAATCGACAACCCACAAACTTTATGATATTTTTTACATTGTCGCAATTCTTTTCAACGATTTATTTTACTCATAAAATAATCCCCAGAACTAAAAATCTTTGAATTAGTGTTATATTGGAATCATTTTTCCCGTAATAAATGCTTACATTGCTTTGCTGCTTCCACGTAGTTTCAGTTCCCGAAATTAATAATTTTACATTCTAATTTCATTCCACTAAGTTACTGAATATCGAAAATATTCTTTATTGGCTACGACCTTTTTAATCTCTACAACCAACCAAGCCAAAATTTTATAACTTATTCCATTACGGATAAAATTGTCTATTCAATAACATAAATTGTCTAGATTTTTTTCATTAAGTAGGCGATATTTAAAAACTTATGGCATTAAACTACACACTTAAAGTACTCAATAATGCCTGATATTCAATATGACTTTCCTTTGTGTTAGCAGAATTAACCCGCGGGTGCAGCTTTGTTAGTTCAAATAATTTGCTATGGTTTCCATACAAGGCTAATAAAGATTCTGTATTCCTATCCCACACGGGGAAGGGGAGAGCGTAAGGGTCCCTTTTAGCAGAACTAGACGGAATAATGAGGATGTCACACTTTTAATTGAATTTAAATATACTGCATTTCCAAAATAACACGAACATACCATTTGGTAAAATTTTGATCTTTTGATTTATTGAAACTTTTTTATTGAGAATTTTATGATTTTTCGTTTCGATCTGATGAACGATTAATATTATATTAAAATCTATCGATTTGTTTGTTGACATGAGTTTCGATTAGCGAGCTAGTGACTCGAACCCTCTTAGGCTTCGAGCAACAAAGGCTTCGTTTCGTCACGAAAAGCCTGTCTTACTCTAAGCTCTTAGGTGACCAGCAGGCCTATAACATAATTAAACATCGCGGACGATGTTCGTTTCACTCCGTGACACTAATAACTCATCTATAATCGCTCTGTAATTGAGTCCGATTATCGCGATTCTTTTTAGGCCTGCAGACGAGACACTTAAAATACAAAATATTACAATTATAACAAAATATTAGTTGCCATGAGTTTCCTTTTCAGCCTTCTTGGACAATCACACAGTAT
Source organism: Agriphila geniculea (assembly GCA_943789525.1). Taxonomy (NCBI): domain Eukaryota; kingdom Metazoa; phylum Arthropoda; class Insecta; order Lepidoptera; family Crambidae; genus Agriphila; species Agriphila geniculea. The sequence goes on along the minus strand of OX038887.1, from coordinate 7,679,618 downwards.
AAACTTAGATGCGCAACACTTTTTCCAATCTCCGCGCGGGCGAGATAGATGCTCGCCATTCGTCTCTATCTCAACCAGCCTCTTTAATCTCGTCTCGAGCGATGTCTCGTGGTGTTGAGGGTGATTGCTAACTTAATAAGGTGCTTAATTGTAAAACGAGACACTTTACGAAAAGACGACTAAATATCTATATGAGTTTTTGGCGCCATTTTATCGAGTTCGGTTCGGTGTCTATTTTAATTATTTGCAAATTGATTCATAGTGGATATTGTGTCTTAAAATCGGTGCAGTTTTGTGATACAATAGTCTACGCAATTGAACAATATGTGGGATTATTGAAATAGGCGCGATCTTGGTTGTGTGAAGCTGAGACTTTTATTGTAGTGGTCGCTACCTCGGCAGAACTTACCAAGTAAACTGTCTTGATATACTTGGTGCCAAATGCTCCAAGCAGCATTGGAATGCGATGCACCCGTATTCTAATGAAAATTGTAACAATATCTACCACTGAACTATTCAACACTTGACACTGGCAAAATTACTTCCAAGAGGAAAGTAGATTGCCAAAACAAAAAAAGAAGAAGATGAAATATCTATATTATTTTCACAAGCAAGATGCAGTAAGTAATTTGACTTTTTGTAATAACTAATAAGTTACTTCACTATTTGTATGAACTAAAAGCATCACAGTATGAAAAACACCGGAATACGAAAAATTTAATTAATGCTTCATAACTTGACCTTGCTACTACATTGTTAAAACGTCGTAACTTCTATTAATAATATAAAAAAATATTCTTTAATAAATAAGAACACCCTTTGTCTTCTTTACTTAGTTTCCATTAGTCCACTACTTCTTTCCCGGAACTCAATAGAAGAATCCGTCGTAATTTCTCGCCACGAAACTCGTAAAACAATAATTTAAAGTTGCCTCCTCGTGAGCGGTGCACACGCGTTGAATGAGAGATAACGACCGGAGTTCGGTTATTTATGAGTAACGAGCCTATTCAGGCTGCGCAATGGAAATTTATGGCGCGAAATAGACGCCACCGTCTTTAGCCCGTTCAAGGGAAATATTGACATGTCAGTAAAATAATAGTACGCATGACAGCACGGTGGGTTAAAAAGTTGAACTACGAAAACAGCTTTTATTACGTACGGCATAAAGACGGTCTCAAGGTCAACATGTATAATCTGACGTGCTGCTGACTGTACAACAAAGAGCTACTAGGAGTTTTAATTTGACTCCAATTTGACTCGAAGGCGTCTGAAAAGTAATAGGTATTCACGGTAGCAACTGTATTAATTTTTGTATAAATATATATATATATTTTATTTCGAAGTGAGTCTTGTACTAATGTTAATAAAATAATTTTATGGGAGATCACCTTTTTATTTAAAGATGCAAACATTACACTTTATTAAGCAAAAAACAGCCATAGAACAAAGAGGCGACAGCGCGCAGGGTTGCCAGATACCAGAACCACAAACCAAAACATAGACTATATGTATTACAAGTCTGTTTGGTCTGATATTTTTATATTGATAATGCGCTAGGTGTATTTGATTTTGAACAATAGACAGCTTAGAACATTGTAAACAAAACTTAGTCAACTATAAACTTGGTTGATCATCAACAACGCCTTTGGCGAAGTCTACAGCAAATTTCAACCAAACGAAGTAATTGTAAATGTGATGTAATGTATCTTTAGGAATACCTTGTTTGAGTTTCAATTTACAGTTTGTGAGAACTTGGCGCCTCTGAATACAGGTTGAACAAACAAACAGACTAATCCTGATGTTGTGCGCTAACATGCGTCTGTTTGCTTACTGCGAGAAGGCTCGGCCAATTTCAGTCGTTCCTCTTTGACAAAGTAATCTTAGGTGGGTAACGCTATTTGCTTTACAACTATGTAAGGGCTTCTTATTTTTAAACAATCATTAGGTACTATAATTGTAGCGAAAAATGTTCAATCATCCTTACTAATATTATAAATGCGAAAGTCCGTTTGTTTGTTTGTTTGTTTGTTTGTTACGCCTTCACGTCTCAAGTACTGAACCGATCGTCATGAAATTTTGCATACACGTTGTCAGGGATACAGAGAAGGACATAGGGTACCATTCATCCCGAAATTGTTCCTGAGGGATAGCAAAAAATCTTTCCACGCAGACGAAGTCGCGGGCGGCAACTAGTTTGTTTATAATTTCATTTGTTACTAGCTTTTGCCCCCGATCTTCGACCACGTGAACATTCGGTAAATCCCTAGTAAAAAGTAAGTAGGCATCATATGTTTTAACCCAGGCTATAAACTGTCTGCGTGCCATTCTGTTCAGCCGTTTTTACGAGATTGAGTAACAAACATCTAAACATCCAAACATTCAACTTTACATTAATGTTAGTAGGATATTTATATCCCGTTCATGTTTGCTCCCGCCCATATTATTTTTCCATAAGTACCCCATTTCAGTCTTTTAGGGGTTGAATCATGGCCACCATGTTAGACTTAAAAATAAATGCCATTTTCTCACTCAATATCCTACAAAACCTCAATAAAGACATCCATATCAACTTTTAAATTTACTTACCCCATTTATCCCCATAGTGTGATTGAGTGTTTTTTGGAAAACCACGAAATACGTGTTTGCTTATTTGTTTTTAGAAGTATGTACTCCTAAGAAGTTTCAAGTCCAAATGTATATTTATTTACTTTTCCATACAACATTTTAATTTTAGGGGTTGAATCGCGGTCCAATTCCAGAAATTCCATTTTTTGTAATCAGCATCCCATAATTAGCAGTAACACATCACGACATCAATTTCGATATTTTTGGTTTTTTACCCCATTTATCCCCTACGGGGCTGGGTTTCAAAAAACTACGAAAAACGTGCTTGCTTGTTTTTAAAAGTACCTTCTCCTACGAAGTTTCAAGTCGAAATGTCTATTTAGTACACTACATAGATGCTTTGATCTGTAAATTAGACCACCTCGGTTCGGACCACTAAAGTCCCCAGTTCTATTTCTTGGAGATAGTGCTTGGTATCTTTCGTAGATTGTCTAAGCTTTGGTTTCTAAGCTTGCCTATCACATTCTACCTAAATCTATCCAGCCCGTGTCTCGATGCGTTAAATAGGTGCTAAGAAAATTATAGTCAGGACCAGCTCGGCTATACTGACTTTGAAATAACGGAAGTGTACGAATGTCGCTCTTTGGTAAAAAAGGGATAACCGACCTAAGCGATCGAAAAACAATTCTAATTTGTTTATGATTTCCTTCCAAGACACTTACAAGTTAAAGAAAAGTCCTATATACCAAGTTCGTCTGAAATAGTAATTATACACAGCGGAATGACTTATTCGCTGCAATCAACATTATCAGCGCAGCACCATAACGTCATGTTTTAAAATAAAAAAAAAATATTTATTTTTTGAATCCTTACTAATATTATAAATGCGAAAGTCCGTTTGTTTGTTTATTTGTTTGTTTGTTTGTTACGCCTTCACGTCCTAACTATTGAACCGATCATCATGAAATTTTACATACACGTTGTCAGGGGTACAGAGAAGGACATAGGATACGTTTCATCCCGAAAAAAAGTATTGTTCCCGAGGGATAGCAAAAAGCTCTCCACGCAGACGAAGTCGCGGGCGGCCGCTAGTTAGTCAATATTTTTAAAACAAAAGAATTACAACCAAAAATATAAATAAATCCTATCGACAAAAACTGTAATACGTACTTAAATCCAGACCCGCGTGCCGAGACGCTCAAACCTACAGTTTAAAGTTGTCTAAAACTCCTAAAATATTTTTTTTTTTTCAAAATTCGATAAGCATCCCGATATATAACCTTTCTCCATAAGTACATATTGATTTTATGTAAAAATAATAATAAATAAAACTAGATGTTTGATATATAAAGTACTCCAAAAAAATTACCCTTTTAAAGCATTTTTTTAAGTTTGAGAAATATATGACTAATTCAATTTTCTTTTGTGCATTGTAGACCTTGTCAATACAATTATTTTGACATCTCAATTAACTATATTGACCTAGAAATAGCGGAAATATCGGCATGTCGCACATTTGCCGAAAAGGGAGCCCTATACAAAAGCGATCGAAAAAACATTTCTAAAAAAAATTTAAACGTTTTGTGTAGTCCTTACTAAACAAAAATGCCAAAAATAACCGAAAGCTGTGAACGTCCGAATCCACCAATGTTTATAATCCCACATGTTGCACACTATTTCGCTGAATCCTGGCTAAAACCTGTTAGTGTCTGCCTGCTAGCAGATACGAATAATATTTTTACTGCCTGCTGTCTGACTGTGAGCGAAAATCGAAAGCCCTTTGTAGTTCCTTGACGAGTGTGCGGCAATTCGCGGCGAATAGAAGACACAGCCGCGAACCATGCGTTGTGACTGAAGACTTTCAAAATGACACCGGCTGGCGATAGTTAGCAAGTAATGCAAAAACACTGCATTACGCCCACTGACATGAAAAGTTTTTTTCTTATTAACTGGACTGGCTGTCTGTATGATTTGACATCAAAGTTCTTGTGCCTATTTGAAACACCACTAGCGTGAGTCTAAAGTACTAATATTGACGTGTACAATGAAAATGGTTGCCGTGGTGGTCTCTCCAGACTTCAGACTTTAGTACCATATCCCTCACGCTATGCTCACGCTACGTCCTACAGCGCCAAAATAGCGGAAATCAAATAGGCACAAGAGCAGTTTGACAGCAGCCAGTCCAGTATAATAATATAGAGGTCAATGATTCCGCCATTTGAATGCAGAGTTTAAAATAACAGTGGGCTTTCATTTTAAACACTAACTATCTATAGAATGTAGTCTAAAATCAAACAAAAATGAACACAATTTAGACTCGGGCTAAAAAGATGCAACTGACTTAAAACATTGGGGGATTAATAAGTCTGCAGTGCGTAAACTAGATTCGATAAACAAGAAATCCTTATGAAAGGAACGAAAATTCATTGATATAATCAGATGGACCAAGAATTGAGCTCAAAAAATGGCACCACACGAAAAGCACAACTCAGTGGATGGAACTTAAAATGCTGGCATTTAATTATGCAGCACAAAGCGTCTGAGCACTGGTTGCTTATTAGCGACCATAATTTGTATCTCATAGATATAGATAATTATTTTCTATACTTACACGAAAAAATATGATACGTTATTTCTGCATATTTTACTGCCTCTTTGCGTCTTTTACACCATTTGACTACACAGGACGTCATTTCTAATAAACTTTCTCTTTCTTTCTTTTTTCTACAATACAAACTGCAATTATTGTAAAGAACGTTAACGTCAGTCACCGGGTGCGTGGCTGGCCCTACTAAAGCTGCGCGGGTTGTACTTTTTCGGCCCCGTGGTGCCATTTTTTAAGCAACATTTGTTTGCAATCACACTTCCATAGATTTTAGTTCGCTGGATATAATGCTACGAGAGGCTTTATTGAAATCAATAAACACCCTAATTTCAATAGCGAAGATGTGACAGAGCGACGACCAGCGATGAGCGATTTGTATATAAGTATTACTGTGATACCAATTAACCGCTGTCCGTTTGGGTATAGTACCTACTTGGGAGCCAATGACGTTGTATCTAGCACGTACTAGCAAACTAAACTTTTACTTTCTGTGTTTAGTTCTACCTTTTTCTACTTGCCTTTGTGTTTCATTACTAGCAAGCAAAACACATACTTAAGTCAAATGATACTGAAGCGACGAACTTTCAAGCGAAATGAAGGACCATTCCTTCATTTCGCTAGAACGTTCATCGCTACAGTGTCATGTACATACGCTGTAGCATACCAAGCTAATAATTTTTCGCCATAACGTGCTTCACTGGAGCGTCTATCGCTCCCAAGTACTACTCCTTTGCTCTGGTACGGACACACCGAATGGTGCACTCAATAGAAAATTTGCTTGTTTGGGTATAGTACCTACTTGGGAGCCAATGACGTTGTATCTAGCACGTACTAGCAAACTAAACTTTTACTTTCTGTGTTTAGTTCTACCCTTTTCTACTTGCCTTTGAGTTTCATTACTAGCAAGCGAAACACATACTTAAGTCAAATGATACTGAAGCGAAGAACTTTCAAGCGAAATGAAGGACCATTCCTTCATTTCGCTAGAACGTTCATCGCTACAGTGTCATTCGACTTCATGTGTTTTGGTTCAAATAGGATTTCACGTAGCGTGGTACATACGCTGTAGCGTACCACGCTAGTAATTTTTCTATCGCTCCCAAGTACTACTCCTTTGCTCTGGTACGGACAGACCGAATAGTTGGTATTCTTTGCCGAGGAGCATTGAATTAGATGGGACGCACTATTTACGCACGCAGTATTATTACTAATAAAACACTCTTGTTATTATTTATTTACTTACTGAAAACATCAATGTCTCTCGAAAAGATAATTAAAGACTCAACATTTCATGCAGCAATGTATAGGTACTTACTTAAAGAGAATTTCTAATGAGATGTATAATGTTCCCCCAAATTAAATTGTCACCCTTTCGGCTTTTAACACGTCTTGCAAATTTCTGTGTAGTGCTAAGTCAATTAGGGTTTTTAAATAGAAAATCATTGGAACATAATATTTTGTAATATGGGAATTAATCAATTCGAAGGCAACTGTTAATGGGATACTTAAATACCAAACCTGGCAGCACAGCGGTTTATTTTTTGGGCGACAAAATAACTAAACGGGCGACAAACTGAAGATTACAAAAAATACATAAAACGGGCGACTATAATGTGGGAGATAAATAATTTAAGTTAGCAGTGAAAATTCTAAGTGAGTGACAAAAATATTTGTTATAGCCGAATATGATACATAGGGACCATCAAACTAAATAACTTTTACTATGGGACCATCTCTGAAAACGCAAAAAAAAAAACAACTGTTTCAAACATTTTGATATTTTCGTTATTATTTTTTTAATGAAACAGCAGATTTTTTTTCGCGAGTTTAGTTTAGTTTGAATATTTGGCTTTATAAGACTATTACCAAACACCCTGTATAAATTGATTTAAGCTGCCCAACATGGTATTTTTGTCATCTCGATTAGGATAATAGTTACCTTTTTTTAAATAAAATATATGCCAAATTTTAAATGTTTTGTGTGCTCTAAAGTTATCGGCAAATACTAATTTGGTCACCCGTTCTGAATAACTAGTTACTCAATTTGTATTTTAAAGTCACCCATTTTGAATATTTGTAGTCGCCCTCAGTCCGTCGCCCACTTAGTATTTCAGTACGCTATGTTCAGTATTTTTGATACCCAAAATGGGAGTTTATTGTTACCTGATTAAATACTACCCTTTTATTATTATCAGTTATAAGTAATACCGATCATAAAGGTTGTAAATATTATTCTATATAATATTTTTATTGCAATTAAATAACGATCACCTAACAAGACCCTTTTGTGTCAACAAAAGTACGATTTCTTTCACTTATCTGCTTCAATTAGGACTTTCTTGATCAGCGAACTGTAAACCACTTTCAATGCCCATGAATTTGGATTATATTTCATAATATGATGAAAATGTCAGAAATTCATGGAAATAAAAAATAAAAGGTTTAAGTTAGTAAAAATTTGACAACCCTGACTATTTTAAAACCTAAGAAATAGAATGTCTATTTACTTTAAACTAAACATTTCGACCGACGGAAGTAGAAGTGTGTCTGTGGAATTCAAACAACTACGAGGATGGACATCCCTACATTTGCTGAACTCTTTAAACTAATAAAATTAAACTTATTTATATTTGGGATTCCACTCACCGAATCAAAGATTCCGTTTCGATTTTATTTCCTTTTATTTAATTTAATTCTTATGATAATAGAAGAGGGTGGATACTTGTTTGTCAGATATTCCCCTGAGAATTTACTTCAGATAACCCAACTTGCACCTTGCACATGTGTTGGCATACTTTCAGTATTAAAAATAATATGTATTTTTTATAAGAGACAAAACATATCCAAACTGATGCAATCTCTAGAGGAACTGTATTCAGAAATTCTTATGAAACAATTTGCAGTAAATCTGATCAAAGGGAAAACAGTGACAGTCCAAAGTTTTTTAAAATATTTCTTCATACTAAACCTACTTCTAGTTTTAGTTACCAACATTTCATCGATAGCTATAATGTCTTACACCTATCTTACAACGAAAACAGTAGTGTTTCCCCTAACTTACGCGATTGTTATTCCATTTGCAGTAGATACTTGGCCAAAGTGGTGCCTTGTTTTTTGCCAAGGACTTACATGCGGTAATTCTTCTCATTTTGTTGACATATATTAATTGATTTTCCAGAAATTAAATGTAGGTATTATATTTTATATAATTGGACCCTGATTATCAGCATAACAAGTTTCACCAGAATCTATAAAGCAGTTTGCGCTTATTGCGGTAAAGAACATTGCAAAACTTTAAAATTTAATTTGTATTAGTACACGCTAAGAGACCCTTTCACCGGAGAGGCATTCCCTTTCGGGACTAATGATCAAGATGCTATAATACCAACCAAAGTAACAAAAATATAAAAACCAATATTCTAATCACCATTTTATCCAAGACACCAAAGTGCTAAAATGTCTTAATTTACTTATGGCTATGGATTCTTGGGTTGTTTTCATAATCTATGAAGTCTAAAGTAAAATGAACCTTCCAAATCTCTGCAAAGTACTCGAAAATAATTCGGGATTTGTAATGGTATTTTTTCTCTTTCCAGGTTGTATTTGTGTGGCTTACTTCACTACTGTAGACGCATTGTATTGTATGTCGACACTTCACATTTGCAACAACTTCACTGTGTTAGCTGATGAGATCGAACGTTTAAATGAAACAAACACTCATACTCTGCGTTATCTTGTGAAGAAACATCAAACTATTCTGAAGTAAGTTTAATTGTCTTTAAAGTTACTTGCTCACCAAGTTTAGTACAAAAAAAAAACCTTAAAAAATATATTAATCAACTTTTTCCGTCAATATTTTATATATTTTTGTTCAATACATTTTTAATTCGTTTGGATTAGTATCCAAACGAATTAAAAATGTTTGTGATGTTTTTGCCTGATATTAAAGGTTATTAATTGTATTATATTTCAGGCTTAGTGAAGATTTAGAAGACATATTTCGTTTACCTAACTTCTTTAACGTATTAATAGGTTCTGTTGAAATATGTGCTCTGGGGTTTAATATATCGGTAAATATAACAGACGCTACTTATTTAAATAACTAAACATATTTTTATACCAATACCATGCTATAATATTAATAAAAACAATAGGATTGATGACACGAAAAAGTGTGTATGAATTCTACAGTTAAAATTATGGCACATAACTTTAGTAGGTACCTATTTTAAACGTCTTTTTTTTTCTAACAGGTTGGTGATTTGACTCAAGTTCCCGCCTGTTTAATATTTTTAATGTCCGTTTTACTTCAAATATTAATAATGAGCGTTTTTGGGGAAGACCTTATTCAAGAGGTGAGCCTTCGATTACGAGTCATCAACATCCACTAATCTGAGATTGGGTTAGATAAATAATGGGTTAGATAGATGAATTAGTAAGTTGGACCATAGTCCAACCTACTAATGGGGAATGTCCGAAAAAAATCAAATTGGCTGAATATTTTTTCATAGGTAGGAATAAGCTCCCTTAGTAATAGAAAAAAAAATCAGAATTTTCGGTTGTGTGAAAATTTAAAAAAAAAAGTCTCTTCGACTTCACAAATGTAGGAAAGTAACAGCAGAATGGAGATTATGCCTTTGTCACCTGCCACTATGACAACAAGAATTAAAAAGGAGTTTTTGGCGGGATTTTGTCGAGTTCAGTTCGGTGACTATTTTAATTATTCGCAAATTGATTCATAGTGGATATTGTGTCTTAAAATTGGTGCAGTTTTGTGGTACAAGTGTCTACGCAACTGAACAATATGTGGGATAATGGAAATAGGCGCGATCTTGGTTGTGTGAAGCTGAGACTTTTATTGTAGTGGTCGCTACCTCGGCAAAACTTACCGAGTAAACTGTCTTGATATACTTGCTGCCAAATGCTCCAAGCAGCATTGGAATGTGATGCACCCGCATTTTAATGTAAACTGAAACAATCTACTAGAAAATCTAGAAATACTGAACTATTCAAAACATGACACTGGCAAAAATTACTTCCAAGAAGAAAGTAGATTGCCATATCAAAAATAAGAAGAAGAAGAATTAAAAAAAAGTTTTGACATTTTATGTTGAAAAATTTTTTTTAATACCATGTTGTGGTTGTGGCAGATGATGGCAAAGGTATAATCTCCATTCTGCTGTTACTTTCCTATATTTGTGAAGTCGAAGAGCCTTTAATTTTTTTTTCACGCAACCGAAAGTTCTGATTTTTTTTCTATTACTAAGGGAGCTTATTCCTACCTATAAAAAAATATTCAGCTAATTTGATTTTTTTCGGACATTCCCCATTTATCTATAAAAAAGGCTTATGACCTAGCTGTGGGGGACAGGCAGTATTTGACCAAATACTGTTCGGAAATTCTGCTTGTGTATTATTATTAGTATTATTCAGCGTAGTTCTAACGATAAATTAGAAACCAGAGATTATTATTTATATTTTTATCCATTATTTATAATATTTTCATATAACTGAATTTTATTATATTACAACTCTTTTAATTACAACTAATTATTGACTTCAAATATTTAGGTCTATATTAATTGTTTTCAGAGTAGGAAAGTAGGTGCAGCGGCATATTGCAGTAAATGGTATAATATGGATGAGAAATCGAAGAAATTCCTCCTCGTTGTCATGAAAAGGTACAACAAAAGCCATTGTTTTCTTCAAAACATTAAGAATTAGCATTCATGATGGCACCGGAGCTCAACCTCGTAATTTTGCGGCAAAATCACGGCTTGGAGTCTATGCCGTGCGCGGGGCTCACCGCCTCCGCAGCAGTCCCTGCCAGCAACAGGCTTCGTATCATAATTCCTATTGGAATAGTAGAACAGGCAAACATACTTCAATTCTTCAATGTATTTCGTTCCCTGCTCCAGTTTTATCTTCTCAAGCCAATCGAGCAAACTACAATAGAGCTCTTGTAGCATCTACTTACACGAAGCCTAGTGAACCTTTTATGTGGTTTTATTTTAACATTCAGCGATTGTTTTTGGTTCTAAGTTCCTAATGAAGTACTATACATTTTCAGATCCCACAAGTTCCAGAGATTAACCGCATACAAGTTTTCAATTATATGCTATGAAAGTTTTACTACGGTAAGCACATAATCAAAAACTAAATACTTACTTTCAAATTTCCCTGAATCTGAGGCTAAACAAGGATTACCCAATTAAAATTTCCCCTAGCCCAAAGTAAGGTAATGTACCCTGACCAGAGGCAATAATATACCTAGATAAGTTAGTTTTTCTAATACCCTGGCTACATGAGTAACTGGCCCTGCCTGGGATTGATTCGGGGATCGCAAAGATGGTAAGGTTTGTTGGGGTAAGGTCGGACTGTTTTTCGGTTAGTTGAAGAGGTTGCAGCAAATATTTTTTCCCTCATTTCCTAAAAAAGATTTTCAAATCAAATTGACCTTCTGTTGTTAAGGATCAAATGTACTATCTATCAGCATTTTAAAGTTTCTTTTACGTAAGCGGTTGCCAAGTTATACCTTTGTGAAGATTAGGATTGGTAATCAAAATACCAGGTAAAGACCGGACCATAGAGGGCAAGTTCGAACTACTATTTAAAAGCGTCTGTGTGGGTTAAAGCGAAAGGTTGTCATTATAGAAATATCCGGTTTTATCCGTATTATAACTATACCTAAGAATAAAAAATTAAACCAGTCAAGAGCGAGTCGGACTCGCGCACCGAAGGTTCCGTACCATCATAATTGCACCACCAAACCGCACTGCAGAGTAGATTAATAAAATTAGTATTGCAGTTTTAGGTCAGCGCCATCTCTTGACCGATAGTGGACCTAATGTTAACTTTTTTAGAATTCTGATAATTTCTAAAAAAGTGTGCTATATTGAGACATCATTTTATTTTTCCTGTAATTTTTATATAAACTGCTGTCACATAGAATTATTTCAGATTGTTTCCTTTGCAAACTTTGGAGATAAATGGGAGGGGAACGGTATTCTTTTTACACTTTTCATCTTATGTCAAAAACTATGCGGTATAGAAAAAGAAAGAAAAAGTGATTGAAAACGTGAAAACAGCGCTCTTTCATATGATATCCCACTTCAGACCCCTTTTCAGGCACTGTTGTTAAAAAGGTTTTTTTTTATTTATTTCTTATTTGCACAAAATAGTTGGGCAAAATATGTCATCATAAACTATTCCAAATTTCAAGTTGATACCATTAGTAGTTCTCGAGATATCCAGCTGTGACAGACAGAAAGACAGACAGACAGACTGAGTCACACCATAAGGGTTCCTTTTTTACCATTTTGGTACGGATCCCTAAAAAGGATAAGTAGTTTCGTTACAAAAATTAAAATACTATTTCTATATTAAAATAGGATAATAGTATCTAAATCCGATCTTCAACCATAAGGGGACAGATCAGCTTACAGTCATCATACAATTGAATTTATCAGTTTTATATAATCGCTACACGTTATAAAATTATTTTACATTCACAATATAAGCAGAAAACGAATAAACACATCTGTTAACGCCACAATAAGGCAATAAATAATTCATTTTTATTATTATAATAATATACATAAGTACCTATTCAATCTTAATAGATAGTGTGACACGGAGCGACGAAATGCTTCCTATCCTTGTCTTTCTTATGACCCTATCTATTTCCATCTCGCTCCATTTCCGCATCCTTAATGGCAAATGCAGTGAGAAGAAACAAAACGCCGGCGCGGCGCCAGTATCCTGATTGTTGACGTGCGCGCGCGACCGAAAATTAATTACTCATACATTATTGTTCCAAATATCGGTGAAAACTCAAAATTATAGTGCCTACGAAATCACAGTGTCCGACAGTGTCCACCAGCTGTTTGGGAGCTCCCGAAACCACTTCGTTCCAGGACTTTTGGTAAGCTGCAAAATTTGCCTTCCATTTTTATTTTCCTTGTTCCTAGCAATTAGCCGCCACTGTGTCACAAAACTAATCATCGAAAATCTATTAAACTCTTTAAAGCAACCCGCGCCTACATAATTTGGTCCTATCGTACCGGGATTGAGTTAGATTTTCGAGATTTAGTAATTTTACCATCGCGGTGCTAGACGTAAAAAGATGGCTTCCGAAAAGAAAATGCAAGTATTACAAAATAAATTATCGGCATATTACGGTAGGTTACAAACCATTTACGATCAAATAGCTAAATTGGGGGACGATCCCATTAAAATTGATAATTTTTTAGGAGATGCATTTACGTTAGATACGTTGAGAAATGATTTCCTAAGAACAATTGAGGAGCGGAATGAGGTTCAGCTTTCAATAACTGACGGCCCCACCCCTTCGTATAATTCAGCTATAGCATTTGAGCAATTGTTCGCGAAAATTAAGTACAAAGTGCACCAGTTAACGGCACCAAATACTCAAAAAATGAGTGGTAACGTTGGCGGTGAGGTAGTTAAGTGTGAACATGACAAACCTACTCGTAAATATATTCCCAACATTGAACTTTGTTCGTTTAACGGTGATATTGCGTCCTGGCCTATTTTTTACGAGTCCTTTCGTACCACCATACATGAAAATTCGGATCTCACTGATGGGAATAAAATTCAATTCTTGATGGGGAAATTACAGGGGAAAGCTCTAGCCATTTGTCAGGGTATTCTTCCTACCGCCGAAAACTATACGGTTATTTGGAATAATTTAGTAAAGAAATATAATGACAAGCGGGTACTTGCCGCGACCTACTTAGAACGATTGTTAAACCTATCTACTGTGTCACATAATTCACCTACTCAATTAGAGGAATTTATTGATAAATTCTCGGCTCTGTATTTAGCTTTAAAACAATTAGATTTCGAGAATTTAGAAGACTTCATTTTCGTTTATATTGCCAGTAAGAAAATAAATACGGAAACGTATGAAGCATTCGAGTATAAATTCGAAAAATCCGAAACCTTTCCGAAATGTAACGATTTTATTGATTTCGTGAAAGATCATGTTCGAGTTAAGTTGCGTACGCGAGGTGTGGGTAGTTATTCCGTAGGTACGCCGGCGAAGGGCAGTACTCAAGGTCGTAAAAATAGCTCGTCGCCATCAACTGCGATGTCGGGAGGTTACTCAAATTCACGCAATGCTAATAATAGTAATGTGAAAACATTTGTTAACATACAGGAGCGCAATAACTGTTTATGTTGTGGGAAAAATGATCATTCGCATGTTTCCCAATGTGCTAAATTCCTGTCAATGATCCCTAATGATCGTTATAAATTTATTAAAAGTAATAAAATGTGTGTTAATTGCTTACATAGTACTCACACGATTCTTAATTGCAAGTCAACAAATGAACGGTGTAATGAGTGCGCTAAGAGACATAATAGCTTGCTTCATTTCCCAAAACCTACTGAGTCCGGCCCTGCCGGCCCTGCCGATGCCGCCGTAGGAGTAGCTCTCTGCGCGGCCGTAAACGAAGGTATTAGTCGTGTCGAGGAGGGCATGCAGACGGTGTCTTGTCCATCGACGACCGTGTTACTAGGGACGGCGCAGTGTCACGTGCTCGATGCGACCGGGAACATATGGGCAATTAGAGCGTTAATCGATAGCGCGTCTCAAAGGGACTTAATTACAACTGAGTGTTGCAAACGTTTAAATTTAAAAATATCTGAGTCGCATAATAAATATGTGTCAGGTGTAGGGGACGTCAATAGTCCTATTGTAGGGACGACCTGCCTGACCATCCGTTCGCGAATAAATGATTCGGTCAGATATACGATTCAACCTGTGGTCGTGAATAATATTACTAGTGAACTACCGATCACGAAAGTGAACACGGCTCGGTTAAATTATTTAAATAATATTATTTTAGCGGATTGTAATTATCATACTCCGGGTAGTATCGACTTGATTATAGGTGGCGATTTGTTCGCGCGCATTCTGCGTCCTGATACAATATCACGTGACGCCGGTGAGCCCGTCGCTGTCGAGACCTCATTAGGTTATATAATTATAGGTCAAGCTCCCGTTATTGAACCCGTGTGTAATACCATCCATACTCTTTTCACTTTAGATGAACCGGTCGAAAATCGCCTGAATCGATTTTTTGAGTTGGAGGAGGTACCGAATGTACTTTGCCTATCTAAAGACGATGAAAATTGTGAGAAATATTATAACGAAACTACGCGTCGTACGTCGAATGGACAATATGTAGTGTCGTTACCATTTAAATGTGAACCGTCACTTTTAGGCGATTCAATGCGGTCAGCTGAGCGTAGGTATTTAACATTGGAGCGTAAATTATTGGCTCATCAATCGTTAAAGGAACAATATGATTCCGTATTTTCAGAATATTTACAAAAGGGTTATATGCGTCCGGTTGGTACTATTAGTGAGGTAGGTTATAATAATGATCAATACGTAATTCCTCATCATGCCGTAGTACGTCATGATAAAAGTACCACCAAGTTGCGCGTGGTGTTAGATGCCAGCAATACTACCAGTTCCGGAAAATCGTTAAATGATTTATTGTACACTGGTCCTAATTTACAAAATAATATTTTTGATATTATTTTGAAGTTCCGTTTATTACCTATCGCGATAAGCGCTGATATAAGACAAATGTACTTAAGAATTCATGTCGATAATGATGATTTAAAATATCAACGAATATTATATCGATTCAACTCTAATGAACCGTTAATCGTATACGAAATAACTCGAGTGCCGTTCGGTCTGCGTTGTAGTCCGTACCTAGCTATGCGTACCGTGCGTCGGTTAGTAGAGGACGAGCGGGACAAGTATCCCGCGGCCGCCGCGGTAGCCGAGACTGAGCTATACATGGACAATCTGGCTACAAGTTGTCAATCGGATAAAAGGGCGATCGACCTTGCGACCCAACTTATCAAGTTATTCGAAACGGCCGGTTTTGAGTTAGTTAAATTCGCTAGTAACTCGCGGAAAGTAATGTCTAGTATTCCATCGACGCATCGTGTTAGTGAAGCGGTCGAGTTCAGCCCCGACAATCAATTAAAGGTTTTAGGGCTTTTATGGCTACCCGCGGAGGACGTTTTCACTTTTATTATTAACATACAACCTCAAGAGTGTACAAAGCGCAAAATACTGTCCACGATTGCTCGGCTGTGGGACGTTATGGGCTATGTGGCTCCAGTGACGCTTTTAGCTAAATTAATAATTAAATCTTTATGGGAAAATAATGTCAATTGGGACGAATCCCCGCCCTCGAATATAATTTCATTGTGGCAAACTATAGAATCGGAACTTCACCTTTTACAATCTATTAAATTACCACGACACGTAAGCGTAAATAATAATGATTGTGTTATATCAATAATAGGCTTTGCGGACGCCTCAGAACGAGCGTACGGTGGTGTGGTATATTTACATGTTTATTTTCCTAACGATAATCGTTCGGTAATGAATTTATTGTGTGCTAAGTCCAGAGTGGCGCCTTCTAAAACGGTAGTTACGCTCGCTAGAATGGAATTGTGTGCTAATGTTATACTAGCTAAGTTAATGCGTATAGCTCTAAATAACTATTCGTTGCGGTGTAAGATAACAAACACGTTCGCGTTTACAGATAGTAAGGTAGCACTCGCGTGGATAGTTTCTAACCCTAATCGATGGCAAACTTTTGTCGCAAATAGGGTTGCCATGATTCAAAATGACTTACACCCTCGGCATTTTCGTCATATTAATGGAAAGGACAATCCCGCGGATTGTTTATCTAGGGGTCTCACTCCTTCTCAGTTAATCGAACATCCACTTTGGTTTCACGGACCGCCATATGCGCAACTACCCGTCTCCGACTGGCCGACATTGGAAGTTGATACAACTGATTTTAACGATTTAAATTTACCTGAGGAGAAAGTTAATGTCCTTAGTGCTACAATTAAGGCTCCTAGTACCTTACCTATTTTTTACGAATTAGCTACTCGTGTCTCTTCGTGGCATAAATTACTCCGAATTGTAATATATGTACTTCGGTTCACTAAGAAATTACCGAAACAATTTAGTGTTTCGCATTTAGACATTGCGGAAGAAATGGTCATTAAAGACTTACAATCAGTGCACTTCCCAAGTGAAATTAAAACTGCCCAAAATGGTGGTAAGCTACCGCCGTCTTTATTAAAATTAAATGCATTTTTACGCGACGGTATACTTCGTGTGGGTGGAAGGTTGCGTAATTCCGATTTAGATTACGATAGTAAACACCCTATATTGCTTCCTAGCAAGGATCACATAGTCAATTTAATTATTGACTATTATCATCGTCGGTACCTTCATACTGGTCCTCAATTATTAATGTCATTAATAAGACAAAAATATTGGATTTTGTCCGCGCGTAATATCGTTCGTAAGCGAGTACAAAATTGCGTCACGTGCTTCAAAGCTAACCCTAAGCCCGCGACACCGCCGCTGATGGCAGATTTACCCGCCTACAGAGTACAACAAGCTAAAGCATTTGGCTGCACCGGCTTAGACTACTGTGGACCGCTCGCAGTGCTGCCCTACCGGCGCAGAGGAGTACATAGTATTAAGGCGTATTTATGCTTATTCATATGTCTGGCTACTAAAGCCGTTCATTTGGAACTCGCTTCAGAATTGTCTACGGACGCTTTTTTAAATGCTTTTAAAAGATTCATATCGCGTCGCGGCCCAATCTCGACTCTTTACTCGGATAACGGCACCAATTTCATAGGAGCCAATTCCTACTTAAATAATATGTATCGCCTGTTAGATTCCGAGCAGTATAAGGATAAATTCGCTAATGAATTAAGAGATAACCACATTGAGTGGAAATTTAATCCAGCGTCCGCCCCCCACTTCGGTGGTATTTGGGAGGGTAACATTAGGTGTGTCAAAAGTCACCTGTCCAAAATTGTAGGGACTCAATTATTAACTTTCGAAGAGATGACAACTGTTATCGCTCAGATTGAGGCTATTCTCAATTCAAGGCCACTATCTGTACTTAGTAGTGATCCTTCAGAGCCTCAGGCGCTCACACCCGCTCATTTTCTGGTCATGACGCCCTTAAAATCCCTGCCATCCGAAGATGTCAGCACGGAAAAGATAACGCTATTACAGCGAAAACGCATTGTTGATCACCTCGTGCAATGTTTTTGGAAGCGGTGGAAGGTGGAATACCTTAACACATTGCAAACTAGAGCGAAGTGGCTCACACCGAGCTCTCCCGTGCGCGAGGGCACTATTGTCTTACTGCAATCAGAAAATAGTGCTCCTCTAAATTGGCCGTTAGGCATAATCGAACGTACTTTTCCTGGGAGGGACGGAATATCCCGCGTCGTCGACGTTAGAACTAAGTCCGGTGTATATCGCAGACCGGTTGTGAAGGTCATTCCGCTTCCCAATCAATAATTTAACTTAATTTCATACAGTCCACTTCTTAATAATAAACCAATAAAATACTTAATAAAATTAAAATAATTAAATCAATAAGCTAATCTAAGTCTAAAGTTCTAATAGCTATGTATACCTAGTAGTTTTAGGTTAAGTTTGAAGGATTACATCCTGTCAACCCGGGGGGGATGTTAACGCCACAATAAGGCAATAAATAATTCATTTTTATTATTATAATAATATACATAAGTACCTATTCAATCTTAATAGATAGTGTGACACGGAGCGACGAAATGCTTCCTATCCTTGTCTTTCTTATGACCCTATCTATTTCCATCTCGCTCCATTTCCGCATCCTTAATGGCAAATGCAGTGAGAAGAAACAAAACGCCGGCGCGGCGCCAGTATCCTGATTGTTGACGTGCGCGCGCGACCGAAAATTAATTACTCATACATTATTGTTCCAAATATCGGTGAAAACTCAAAATTATAGTGCCTACGAAATCACAGTGTCCGACAGTGTCCACCAGCTGTTTGGGAGCTCCCGAAACCACTTCGTTCCAGGACTTTTGGTAAGCTGCAAAATTTGCCTTCCATTTTTATTTTCCTTGTTCCTAGCAATTAGCCGCCACTGTGTCACAAAACTAATCATCGAAAATCTATTAAACTCTTTAAAGCAACCCGCGCCTACAACATCATAAAATTGAAAAAAAGTTGCCTGGGGGAAGTCCGGATCTTCAATTGAGACACGGAATTGAGTCGTTTTAGTTTTTGCTCCAAAAAACAGGTGTAGGTCATCACAGTGACAACAGCAGACTGAGGGGAGGGGCAGAAAGAAATGGCGTTTCATATTATGTTGCCAGCAATAAAAATATTGCCACGTTTGAGAGTCATTTTAATAATCCGATCTTGACCCGATCCTTTCTGACCCCAACGTACCTTAACGCAATGAAAGCCGGTGTGTAACGCAGAGGTTGTCACAAAAAATCGAACCCAAAAAATTTCATTTGATTTATAATTATTATTGTTTGTTACAGATCATAAGCACTTCGTGGTCTTATTTCACAATTTTGAAAACAGCTTATAAACCTACCGGAAATCACTTTGAATGAGTAAATAATAAAACTTCGTTGTTATTTATAATTACAATAACTGTGTATTTAGCGGTATAAGTAGCTTTTAGTGATTTAGATGTTGAATAAGACACAAAATAAATCAGTCAGTTTCAAAAGCCATTTAATTATTATTATTCAGTAGTTTATTTAGTAAGGATAACGCCTCCTAGTATTAGCACGGAATCTGCCAGATCTGAAAGAAATAAAATTACAATAAGTTATCAAGTCATTATTTCTTAAGTTTTAATGCAAGTTAGACTTTTTTTATTTGCAAGGCATCATCGTTAGCCCAATGTCCCAATATGTTCAAAAGCTCACTACTTTTATGATAGCGTAAGAATCGAAGATGAGAAGTAAAAGTTGCTTTTAATACTGACCCAGTCTTATTCAAATCGGCGTTGCCCATCCTCAATCTGTCACCACGACACGTATTCAGGTTGACCTGCAGGATATTGGAACACTGTCTGCCTTCCAAATGGTTGTAAGTGACGGAGGCAGCGAAGAATCTCCAGGCACGATTATGAGAGCAGATGCTTAAAGTGAAGCAGCCGGGCTGGCTGTTGCCACCATTGGCGAAGAAGTCTACGTCGCCGATGGAGCGGCCAAGACCGAGGCTGATGTCCAAACCTCCGTCAGTGTGAATGCCTTCGACGTAATCAGCGTCATTAGAATTGATCCTGTCGGAGTTGATGTTCCATAGAGGACCGGCGGGGTCTAAGGCTGTGCACAAATAAAAACACATATGAAAAAATAGAATCCAGTTATTCTTTCCCATCAAAGTAATAATCGATTTGGTCTCTTAAGAGTAGAAAATATTTATTGTCGTTGTCAGTTTATATGGTGATAATCAAAAGCCAAACAATCCAAATAATGTAGATAACAAAAGTGTGAAGTTCGAATCATTATGATATCTTTACAAAAGATTTAAAAGAATCTAAAATTTAAGACAGCTGATGCTTGTATTTTAATGTTCTGAAATATTATCTTTAAGATTTAGAAAAATCCAACGGGGAAATTGTTACCCATTGATTAATTTGGATATCAGTAATTATTATTTCGATTGACAAACTGTTTAATATTGGGCCATATCAAAGTTATCTTTTGCGACAAGGAACGGAAAATATTAGTTTTCTTTATTTTATCAAGAACCATCACCGCCAGGATTTTTTTTATTTTTTGATAGCTTCTATTGTGCTTGTCTTAAGTGCAAGATTTTATCATAATGATAACTTAGTATAAAACGAATTTTAATCAAATATGATTGAATATGCATACCTAAGTAACATCCCAGTATTGATAATTTACAAAAAATCTTAAGAGGCCGTATACTATTTACTGCTCTCTCGCTCGTACTTTTCATATTATTATTTTCTCTCTAAATCTGAGTGCATATTTAAAAAATATTTTCCAGACACTTTTCGCATTATAAGAATACGGACATTTTAACATATACGAGTATTTTAGTTTCATGTTGCGGAAGTACTGTCAGCAAAGCTATGAGCTGAACACCTTAAGGTTCATTTCTAGATTGAGTGGTCTGTATTGTCTTGCATTTACCCAAAAGTCACAAAAGCATATTTTGAATAAAAACAATGGAGGCAGGTAAAGACAAACTTTTAGTTCCATCCTTGCAAGCGATTTATTTTCAAACTGTTAAGGTCATAACTTAGCTGACTGTACAATAACTTGTCGTTTCTGACAGTTCAAATAACTTTCAGAAACGACAAACAAAGAGAGAGCGGCAAAACGTATACGGCCTCTTAATACAAGTTTCAGGGATATCCCAGTGACTCTGTCAAAAAAGCACAGAAACCAGAAATTAGGGCATAGTATGAATACTCCTCTGAACTTAAAAACAAAAATACGCACCAGTAATACGAGCGACTTCGCCTTTTAGTTCTCGTCCAGTACAGCCAACGAGATGAGCTCCCAAGCTGAAGCCCACTAAATGGACAGATTTCAGGGATATCCCAGTTAATCTAGCGAGGGAGCGCAGGAATCTTCCCAGCTCTCGGCCCACACCTGGAACGCCACGGGTGGCGGTCACGTAGTTACGGATAGCGAGGGGCCTCCAGTCCAGAACGATAACGTTGACGTCATCCTGGTCCAAGAAAGCTGTGGAAAAATTGACATTTCCTTAATTCATATTAATTTCATCATGAGAAATACTTATATTGATATCAGGGGTGACTTAATACAATAATATTATCATATGCCGTAAATAACCCATCCCATAAGTCTAATGAGATTGGAGTGTTATTTTGCAGTCTACACCCTGACAGTAATAGCACAGTATGTATATAATGAATCAGCTGAAGTGGCAGTAGGCGGATACATAGCGAGAAGAATCGATGGCCGTTGGCAAAGGTTCTGGAATGGCGACCGTGCACCGGACGACGCTCCGTGAGTAGGCCCCCGACAAGGTAGACCGACGGTATGGTGAATATCGCGGGAAGCCGCTGGATGAGGGCAACATAGAACCGATTGTTGTGGAGATTCTTGTGGCCTTTGCCCAACAGTTGGTGTCGTGCGGTCAGCCGGTCATCATATCAGTATGATCATGATGATGATGTATATAATAAATATCAATTAACGGCTCCACGTTGTAAGACTTAACGCGCCTTCAGAAGCCTGATGATCCTTTTTTTAAACTGCACAATCACAACAACTGCCGAAAAAAAACTTTTCTTTATTCTGTGGGCTGCACCATAGAGCAACTAATGCCGAAGTGTCGGAAAATACTATGTAATAATGTGTATAGAACAACGAACACTTAATTTTATTGTCGACCATTTCTCCTTAATTTGTAAAACCTACCTAGCAGTGATAGATTTTCTTTTAACTTCATTATTATGTATTACTGTCCTGTTTTCTTTCACGTATCCAAAAGCGTTTTCGAGGATTTCATAACACAATTTGGAAATACTCGGATTTCCTAAAATACATATTACATTTATAATTATATATTATGGACGGACCTTATTCATATAGGTATCGTGATGGTTGAACTTATGATAAAATGTACTCGGAAGGAGTGGTTGATTTATTAGTGCCATTATTATGAATAGACTACTTACCGTCTCTGATAGCAGAGTTCATTCCGCTCTCTTGATTGCTGAACCAACCGTGAGCTAACACAACGGTGTTCACTGCAGGGTTGAAGTTGGAACTCTTGATTGAGTCAGCGTCGCCTTTGATCAATTCTTGACCGACTTCAGGGTTTGACCTGATTACAAAAATGTTTACGATGAAAAATGTTTTAAAGTAATGCGTGCTTTACAGCTCAATTACAATTTTCATGAAGAGCTCGATGGTGCAGTGATTTAGCGCATAGCCCAGCGATTGCGGAGGTAAAGCAACTTTCACAAGGGTCGGTCATGGAATGGATGACCAAAATTTTATTATCTCGAGCTCCTCCGTGCTTTGAAAGACACGTTAAGGCGTTCGTCCCGGGTGTATTTGCAGTCGCTAACACCCACCGATCCGCACTGGGTCCGTGTGGTGGGTTATGGCCTATCCTCTTTATTCACCCATAAGGAAGTCCCTAGCAATGGCGACATTAAAAATGGCTGATGGTCAAACGAAAAGAGTGACGAATTGCATAAGTTAGGATTCAAACAGAAAAAATGGCGTGGTTTGGATTGTCAATTACCTGGTGAATAAAAAATAGCCGTTGATGTCATTTTCCCTGCTCAACCTCTCCAGGAAGGCGACATCAGGTTCTTCTTCCAGATCTATGGTCTGTTTGATTCCTTCCTCATCAATGTAATCTACATAACGCTTGTATGGCACCTCTGGGAAGTCATCAGACACTGCTGGGACGGCCGACACTGAACAAGCTGGAAGAAAAATAATGGTGCCATCAAAAACATTTTCTGTTTAACGCAGACGCTCATTTGTTTTAACGTAATGCTCAACTTTAACAAAT
Source organism: Agriphila geniculea (assembly GCA_943789525.1). NCBI lineage: Eukaryota > Metazoa > Arthropoda > Insecta > Lepidoptera > Crambidae > Agriphila > Agriphila geniculea. The sequence continues at coordinate 7,656,024 of OX038887.1, read as the reverse complement.
AATGCTAAAGGTATTTAGATTCCAATTTTTTGCTGCATCAGAAAAGAAAATTAGGTAGTAACAAGAAAACAAAACAAGATCACGATGGTTTCTGACCTTCTTCTAGTTTAAAGTTATGATCTTAGTTACCGGAGGTTTATTTGTAAACATGTTGATATACATAGTTAGGCTCAAAGACCGAAATCAGTCTTTGAGCGAAAAAAATGCTCACGACGCGTTCTGGTCACTGCCAAAATGCCACAACTCGAAATTCGTGTCATGGCTCTTATAAAAAAGCCCAGACGCGTTGTGGTAATGAAAGAAATACCACAAAGCGAAATTCACGTCGTGGTCAACATATCAAACGACCATAACGCGTTTGGAAATGTAGAAAATCCATGGCGCGATCTGAGCACTAGTTGGTGCAACCATAATACGTCGGACAGTTCGTAAATTTTTGGAACGCATTACAATGATGCATTAATGCATCGGTAAAACTGGTTTGTTCATTTCTTGTTAATTTGGAAGAGTTATAATAATGAAACTTATAAAAAGTGCCTCATTATTTTAAGAAAGTAAGTTGTAGTTTCTGATGACTAATACTTTGTGTTCAACAATTAAAAGCCTTATTAGGTATGCTGATTTGAAAAAAAAATTAATAAAAACTTATTTAAGCTTCTTTCCAATGACTAATATTTATTACCATTATAAGTTATTTTTTAATAAAGTGTTTGCCAAAAATAGTTCTTAAATTTCCTAATTATAACTGATATATTTGTAGTCAAAACATTTTTTTTTAAATAACGTAACCCCTTTTGCCAACAAATCATGTCCTTTTATTTAAATGACACGATTTATTTAAATTTTCCGCCTGCCTACCTACCTAACCTAATACAGTACAAAAATATTTGTTAAAGATATGTCTCCAAAGTTTTGAGACTTGTAGGACCCACGCACAGGTATTGCAAATCAGTGTGCGTCGAATTGTCTTTATCATGGTTCGATACGCGCGCATTGTATGCGTCCCGACAATTTACGGCCTGTCCGTCGTGTTATGGTTGCACCATTTAATGCTCAGAACGCGTCATGGCTTTTCTTCATTTCCACAATTCGTTGTGGCCGTTTGGTATATTGAACATGATGCGAATTTCGCTTTGTAGTATTTCTATGATTACCACAACGCGTTCTGGGCGTTTTTATAAGAGCCATGACATGAATTTTGCATTGTAGCATTTTGGCAGTGACCAGAACGCGTTGTGAGCGTTTTTTTCGCTAACATACATACAAAAAAAGCAATGACAGTATGTATTTTATCATTTTTCTTTTAACTAGCTAGGTTTTTCTTTTCAAATTTTGCAGTGAAAATTTATTTTAATTTATTTGATACGCAACAAATTATTTACTCGTATATATAAAGTAAATAAAATAAATATAACTTACCGGCTAGAACCGCAAGAAGCGACAATGTTAATTTCATCGTGAACTACTTATGGTCTATTAGCCACTTGAAGAAATCACATTTGACGCTTTTATTTATAAGGATTGCCGTTTCGCAGAAAAGATAAATAATAATTATCGGTCTTTCAGATTTACCTACTTGTATTAATCGATATTAATCTTGTGCGCAACTTGATTAAGAGGCATATTACGACTTGAGTGTAATTTTTGTGTAAAATGCCAAATATTGGCGTTCTCGATCTTAAAAACAAAATTCGACTTATTTAATACTGCAGAATAGCTATTGGTTCGTAGCGGCCTCGCTTTTGCTTAACTTTTTAAATTAACTCAAAATTGCAGAGAAAGATTTTCATAAAATGCGCGATGGCACTTTTTTGAGCTCCTACTGTGCTAAACAAATGAAATAAAAAAAGTTACTTATCTCTTATATAGTCGAATAGTTTGTAGGGGCATCGGAATTTTGAAATTGTTTATGGAATATTTAAAAAACTCCCAATCAAAAACCTTAAAACTACTAAAATCGCTTAGAATTATCTGTGAATTTCTCCTAGATACATAATATTCATCATCATCATCATCATATCAGCCGCCCGACACCCACTGCTGGGTATAGGCCTCCTCTAAAGATCTCCACGACGATCGGTCCTGCGCTGCCCGCATCCAGAGGCTTCCCGCAGTCTTCACCAGATCGTCGGTCCACCTTGTCGGGGGCCTACCCACGGAGCGTCGTCCGTTGCGCGGTTGCCATTCCAGAACCTTTCCGCCCCAACGACCATCAGTTCTTCTCGCTATATGTCCTGCCCATTGCCACTTCAGCTGAGTGACCGACATCGCCCGAAGGATTACTCAGCTGAAGTGGCAACATAATATTATTAAGTTAAATTTATTGCTAAAATCCGTAAAAATCGAAATTTCGACAAAAATGTCATAGGACCCTTAAGCTACAAGATTGATATCGATTAATTCGAGTAAATCTGAAACACCGATAATTATGTTGACGTGATTACGTTGTCGGCTATTATATTTTTTTTAGCTTAGTGACGTTAATCTGGTACTGAGATTCCTAATTAAGATAAAAACTATTAGTATTAGTTTTTTTTTAAATTTTTGATGTTGCTAATATCTATTTTTTTTTCATACAGGGTGAATTTGTTACCACTGTCCAAATTTTAAGGATCTATTCAGTCTATGAAACTGAACAACTTTCTCTAAGAAACATAGGGTCAATAATGTAAAAAAAAATACTTTTCATACAAATCAAAGAGATCACGGTGATCAGTTTAGTATGGGATGATCTAAGTTTTTTGGCGTATTTCGACTCATGTTTCATGGAGAAAGTTGTTCAGTTTCATGGACTGAACACATCCTTTAAATTTGGAGAGTGGTTACAAATGCACCCTGTATACCTATTTTCGAATAATAGACAATTCGAATAATAGACAATTTTCAAGTAGTCTTAAAAATTGTATGTCATTCAAACATAGATTATAGAATTAGTTTTCACTAAAATTAATAAATAAATAAATGTAAACCATTTAGCAATCACGACATCGCTAGGTTTCTAAATAAGGTAATACCTATTTCAAAAATATATAAAAAAACCTCTAAAATAAAAACATCTAAAAACTCCTTTTTTGGCAGTCGTGTAAAAACTAGCGCCATAGTTCAAGTAGTAGAAATTCAGCGAAAAGATTGTAGTTTTTAATTTTTTTGTATTTTTTGTTGGTTAGATCTTGCTGAATAAACATTTTTCTTTATTTCCATTTTTTTTTCTTTCATTTTAGTTCAAAACAGAGTAAAGCTTTTACTACGGCAGTTAAAAATAGTCATAAAAAAATCCACTTTTAATTGCCTTAAGCAGGATTTGAACAACCGACAATGCGTTTCGTGGTCAGGATCATTACTCCACCAAAATAGTTTGGTTACCTTTTGAATTACTGATCATCAAATCGACGACTATTTATTAAATTCGTTTATTTTATAAGGTCCTTCTGAAATAGTGCACAAAATTTTAAGGTGTCAATGTACTCATGCATACAAACAACTTTTACTATGGGACCAACATTGAAATCGCGAAAAAAAAAATCAGCTGTTCCATAGATTTAAAATCGAATAGATCAAAATGTATGGAGCAGTTGATATTTATTTTTGCGATTTCAATGTTGGTCCCATAGTAAAAGTTGTTTGTATGCATGAGTACATTAACCCCTTAAAATTTTGTGCACTATTTCAGACGGACCTTATTTATTATAACAATCAATATGCTGGCATAATACGTTCGACAATATTGCTATTTGTAAATGTTATGGTAAGAACGAAAGTTAAGAACGTAGGATAGTATCAAGATTAAGATTTCATGACTGTAAAGATTGCATAAATTTACTTTATTTATTTATAAGTCAAGTAAAGTGACGGGTAGAAACTGACAAAAAGGAAACTGTCCCATTGACATAGACTTATTATATTACTAGCGTAAGGACCCGGTCAAAGTCACTATGAAATGACGCCAGTTGGTTGGCCCTAAAAATACAGTTTTAGGGCCAACGCGTTTCAGTCATCCGCGGCAGACTATGGTAGACAGATGGTAATTGACGTGACATAAAAATGCCGAATTGTGCATTTGTAGATTGCAAAAAATATGATGCAAAGGTTAAACAGTTTTATGGAATATCGTGTCATCGGTTAGTAGCTTTACATTATTTTTATTACGTGTCTAACAATTGTAGTAAAGTATAAAAGATTTACTATTACTAGTTATTGTTTGAGGCACTAGAGATGGGTCATCATGACTCAAATGAACAAATTCACTTGAGTCCATATAAGATCTTTAGTTCATTTAGTTCCATAGCTAATTAACTCCAAGAACGAGAGTAAACGGTAAGGAAAGATTACGAACACTACGTACAGAAATGTCTCCTATGAAACATATTCGCTGCAAAAATATTTTTATTAAGTATCTACACTACATTACATTTCAATTTAAATAATTACAGATTGCTTAATGATCTAGTGTGTAAAGAAATATGGAGTCGCATTATTCCAAAATAACGAAAAGAGCCCTATTTCAAAAACGCAAGAATATGCTCTGCTAATTTTTATGACACAGATGTCACTAGTGGCTCCGTGAGCTGTAGACCTCGCGATTAAAATAAAATAAAATGTCACCATGAAGTTTTCAAAGCACACAGTAGGTACGTGAGTATTCGCAGCTAGATGGTGCTTCTAATTTTGATCATTTTTCAAAATGGGTAAATATTTTTTTCATAAATTTGGAAAAATTGGCTTGACTAAACAGTTATATATATTTATCAAACCTGCTCACAAAATTTCACCGGGATCGGTTGAGAAATGCGACCTGTTGTAGAGTAGAACAGACAGCGCCGGAAATCCGTACTGAAATATGTTTTTTACACTATCTCCGACAGTTAAAAAACAATTGAAAAACTGGCTTGACAAAAAAAATCTATACAATTTTCAAACCTGCTTACAAAATTTCACGAGAATCGTTTGAAAATGCGATGCGATGCGATGCTACAGACTCATCTTTAAGAACTAGATCACTCATGATCTAGTTCTTAACTCCAATTGAACTAAATCGTTCAATTCAGTAATCTTTTTTGCCCACCTCTAGTACCGCAGTAGTTCGAGTAGGTTCTAAAAGATGTCGCTGATTTTGCTGGTATGAAGGAATTATAAAGCAAAACATTCGGATGGGCGCATCCTTCCTTTTGAAATGAATGCCCATTGACGAATTTCGCGAAACTGAAGAATGAGGTATACTGACCAGTTAGAGAAACTGGCTGGTTAGGGAAACTGATGAGTGATAACCCGACCCGGTGCTTTCATCAAGCCGAAGTTATATTATTATACCTTGTTTTTTGAAAATGATATGATTTTATGTCAGCGGGAATGATTCCATAGATTTTAAATTTAGTCGAAATATAGATTATAATATTTCGATTGAGATTACTTAGAATTAAGAGATACTTTTATGACTCCGAGAGATTTAATATTAATTTCAATTTGTCAGACAGACACACAAACAACTGGGTCCATTTACTTTTAAAGAACGGAATCCAACATATGAATATAGTAAAAATAATAATAATAATAATAATAATTTTAAGTTACAAGGTTGCTTTATTAATACATACATTAAAAAAACCGACTTCAAAAAACCTACCTCTAAAATGCAAGAAATAATATTCGTAATAATAAAACACGTCTATTGAAGTCGGGTGGGGCTGGAGTACAAATCCCTTTTTTTATTCTAAAAGCCCCACCCGGCTTCAATAGACGTGTTTTATTATTACGAATATTATTTCTTGCATTTTAGAGGTAGGTTTTTTGAAGTCGGTTTTTTGTTTTTTTAAACAATTTTTTATTTTTTTATTTTAGTGTAGGTACCTTTTGTATTAGGTAGTGTAGGTATATTATTTAGGTAGAAATTAAAATTGGCTCAGCCAAACGTGAGTTAATCGCGGAGAAACATTCATACATGCGGGTCAAACTGAGAACCTCCTTTTTTAAGTCGGTTAAAGAACTACACTTAAGACATCCCTTTTCCAACAAAAAAATAATTATCTTATTCAGTTCATAAACACAGAAGTCTTACTCAGTTCATATACGACTGATCATCGAGGTAGTTCACACAAAATCATACTATTTTCGTGCTTTTTTCAAGATTACTCGAAAAGTACTGAACCCATTTCAAAATTTAAAAAAATGGGACCAACTTGGGAGTTTACTTAATGTAATAACGTTTGAATCATTTCAATCGGTTCAGCCGTCTTCGAGTAATCGGTGTACATACAAAAAACAAAAAAAAAAAAAAACGAGTCGAATTGAGTACCTCCCTCCTTTTGAAGTCGGTAAAAATAATACATCACGTATCAAAAACCCTGCCAGATCCTGAAACAGGTGATAGTGTTGCTGTAACTGAACAACCTTCTCCATTATTTTGACATGTAAGCGTAAGCGTCCCCGCTGACGGGCGATTAATCGCTGAGCGATTTTTTGTCGCTGAGAATAGAACATACGAAGTTCTATATGTAAACGCCCACGAGCTACTTTTTGTAGCTGCGATAAACGCGGTGATAAACGCGGCGATAATCGCGGCGCTTTTTTGTCGCTGCTACAAAAAGTCGCCCGTGAGCGGTTAGCGTCACCGCTAACGGGTGACTTTTGTCGCTGCGATAAACGCGGCGTTAATCGCGGCGATAATCGCCCGCGAAATGACACGACAAGGGTTTTACTTAGCCAGCGACAAAAAAAAACGCCGCGTTTATCGCAGCTACAAAAAGTAGCTCGTGGGCGTTTACGTATAGAACTCCGTATGTTCTATTTTCAGCGACAAAAAATCGCTCAGCGATTAATCGCCCGTCAGCGGGGACGCTAATGGATTTAAATTTAAACGTAAAATATATTTTTTTAATGAAATTTTATTTTAAGGTTATTGTTATTTCTATAAATGAATTGTAATTTTAATTTAAGTATCAATTATTATTTACCTGTTGAATTTTTTTGCATGCTGACCGGCAAAACATGCTAGATATAGTTTTCACCTTTCTTGTATATAAGTACTCATGTTTTTTGCAAATAAATATATGTTTTATCTTTTATCTTTATGGAACAGGTTGAAAAACAAAAAAAAAATCATACTCTCATACCAAATATACTGGTCAGCTGACCGAATTACTATGGAAAGGCAAAATAATTCTTTTTTTATCTATGTTGCTCGGAGAGTTGTTCAGTTTTAAACCCGGGCCAGACTGTTGCAAACAAGCTTTCCACAGGGGTGACCTTGGTGGGAGGCTTGTGGAGCCCACGGTTGGTGTTTGCGTCCACACTGTTTACAACAAGGCTCCCACCTCAGTGTGTTGTCGACTCGTCGCAGTCGTTACAAACGGCGTCCCGTCCACAGAGGTTGTGAAAGGTCAAACGAATTTTGGTTGCAAACAAGTGTTTACACTGTTGTTACAAGGTTTTTTGATACATGATGTATATCACTTAGTTATCTGTATTGCAGTTTTATGTAAATTTCGATTGGAATATTAGAACTTATAATGTTTAGTTTGATAAGTATGGATAGGCTCCTGTAGTATCTAACCGGAAAATTCCTTTCCTGTGAACAACACATTAAATTATGAATTGATTTAAAAAAAAAAACATTATTTAAATTATCACTAGAGTTTTAAGAGCAGTATAAAAACATTCACTTTTATAATATTAGTGGGATAAAGATCCTAGTATATAAATGTGAACGTTACGATATTGCAATATTTGTTACTCAATCACGCAAAAACGGCTTAACGGTTTGATAGTTTAATAAAGCCTGGATTCAAACATAGGATATTTTTTATCCCGGTTAAAGGTTTCCTAATGTCCACGCGGACGGCGTGGATTAGGAGGCCATAACAAATTTGGTAACGATCGCGTAAGTGGCTGACTCTGGGTTTGCAGGATGGAGAGGCACTCTCCGATGCTAAATATGTCAGTCTGTTTGAGTGAAGTGGTTGCGTTCTTTTTATATGCAGGCTAAAGAAAAGCTATTTTTTTTTTTAATAAATTATAGCCCATGTTACTCGCTGATAATGTGGCTTTCTATAGGTAAAAATATTTTCAAAATCGAATCAGCACTTTTTGAGTTTATACATTACAAACAAACAAAAAGTTAATCGCTTATACCTACGAAACGCAACCGAATTTTGGTCAGTCTTTACACAGTTCACGTGAGTACGACTAGTACTTACTTGCTGTACTATTGTCAGCCATTTACCGTATAGTTTTTTTTTCTGGTTTTTGCACCCTGCATATAAAAAGAACGCAACCACTTCACGCAAACAGACTGACATATTTAGCATCAGAGAGTGCCTCTCCATCCTGCGAACCCAGAGTCAACCACTTACGCGATCGTTACCAAATTTGTTATGACCTCCTAATATAGCGGGTGGAAGCTAATTTTATATAAAAATTGGAATATTAAGTCAATAAGTTATGGCAACTTAAAAGCAAAAAGGTAATAGAATCATAAAAATATCTTTCTATGATTACTCAGTAACAAACTTTCCAAACCAACTAATGAAATTCAATAAAAACTTACCCAAACTTATTCAAGTCATCATTTCCCATAAGCAATTTGTCTCCTCTACATAGATCAAGTGTCATTTGTATGAATCCAAGACACTTTTTACTAACAAATTGATTATATCTTATAGATGCGGCGAATAGTTGGTAAGATCTGGAATGATTGCAGCTGGTAGTATTACAGCCTGGCTGTAATGACCCTCCATTAGGGAAGAAGTCGGCGTCAGCTATCTCCTTACCTATACCCAAACCTAGTCCGTTTGTATGTATGGCTTCGACATACATCGCATCTTCAGGCTTTAGGCGGTATGGGTTGGCGTACCACAGTGGCCCGGCTGGGTCCAACCCTACAATTATTTCAAAACTCTCTCAAAAAACTGTATATTGTTAAAAATTTTAAGTTTTAATAATGAGTTGAAATTCAACTAGATGTTAGTGTTAGTGCGTCGACAAAAATTCATTGGGTCTATCTCTCCTCGAATTAACTCTAAATTTAATTTTTTAAGAGGTCTTGTGTTTACTGTTTTTTTTAGCTATGTACATTTTTAGCTTAGAAATACGAATATCCTCTAATCTACAAATGACTAACAGCTATCTCATTATGATTCAAACGTTATTTGTTCTCTAGTTAGTCCCATTTAGCAATTTTAAAATCGGTTCAGTAGTTTTCGAGAAATTTTGAAAATACTGTCGTTTTCGTTACCATTATGATAAAGTTTACGGATGATCGACAATAACTTCTTTGTTTATGAACCGATTTAGATGATTATTTTTTTGTTTGAAAGAAGACAAAGAAGGAAGACTTTTAGGGTTTTTTGCGTGATCAGTCAATGTTTTTGTCTGTTTTGTCTATGAATTCAATACAATAAAATACGATGACATCATAATCCTAAAGTAAATAGCCCAGTGCGCTGCTGGTGCGAAAATTATTTAAAAATACATTATAATAAAAGTTACATGACAAATATTAAATCATAAGAGATTTTAGCAGTGGAATAATGAATAATCATTTATAATAAAATATTTTTCACACCACATGCTCGACAATGCCGAATTATATGTCATGTAAACCTTACCGAAAGCAAGACATTATATCTCTTGGCTTTAGCCGGGTTATAATATTCTATTATAACCCGCTGGTCAATAATGTGATTTTCACTTTCATAATTCTTATTGCTATGTACATAAAGTCTAATTTCACTAAACAGAATGTGTCCTCAGCGGGCGCGGCCAACTCGATTTTCGAAGACCGAGGCCGTGGCCCACTAGATTTGCAATGAGACGAACTTCATTTGTTTGTCAAATCGAGTAGGCCACGCCAGCTGAAAGAAGTTGCTATAGCCGTAGCTAGTAGTACTACTAGCTTTATAAGATTCTATAAATATTTCAAAGAAAAAATAAAAAATGTCGAGTGACGAAAGTATTTTGACTCCAGAAGCTATTAAATTAGATGCCATAGGCATTGTCAATAATCTACTCCCAGAAAAGTCAAAGGAAAAATACCTGAAAGCCTATAAATAATCTTGACACATGGAAAACTGCAAAAGGCGCAAAGTCTGTGTCTGAATCAGTGCTTCTGGTCTATTTTGAATATTTATCAGCTACAAAGAAGCCAAGCAGCTACAACTCAAATAAACTCTAGCTCAACCTCGATAAACGTACCAAATAAAAATGTAACGTTATCTTTCCATAATTGGACTAATGTCTCCAATATCAATTTGCCTTTTTAATATGCTGTAATAAACACTATCTACTAAGCCTGGTTTTTATTGTCTCGCATAAAGTGAGAAAAGTAGAGTATACACCACCGGGATAAAACTGTTTTTTTCTGGGGCGCTTGAATCCCTCACTGCACTCAGGACTCAATCTTAATTCCCTCGCTTTGCTCGGGAATTAACTTATAACACCCTCGCTGCGCTCGGGAGTTAAATTTGGAGTCCTTCGTTACGTTCAGGATTCAATGTAGCGCCCCTGACATAAAACAGTGCTTTATCCCCTTGGTGTATAATCTACTATTATTTAAAAACAGCATTTGTATTTATTATCGAAGTTTCTTTTTAACTCCGTGAAATGTCAATAATTGATTCGTTCTTTTTGTTAAGGTGGAAAATGCCTAGATAATTTTATACTTTATCTACATAATATATTTTTTAATCAGAGTTAGTATTTTGCAGCCATTCAGATTTTAGGTGATAAAAATGTTTTATTGTAAACAAATGCAAAGCATTATTTTAGCTTTTATCATAATCCATTCTGTAATTATTGTTAATCTGTACACGATAACCTCACATGGCACCCCATATGGCTTCAAAAACATTTGAAACCTATTATTAGTAATAATTTTTTAAGACTAATCAAATTTGTAGAAAAAATTGTTGACATACATTCAAAATTCAAAATTTAAAATTCAAATTCATTTATTCAGTCTAGGCTGTTACAAGCACTTGTGAATGTCATAGAAGCTACGCCATCGGTTCGCAAACCTTAAGCGGGAGACCTTGTAGCGAGAAAAACCGGCAAACAACTCGTCAAGGGCTGCTTTTTTCTCCCTGTGTATTTCATACAGAGTCGTCAACAACAACGTCGTTCGTGTATGAGATTACTTATTAGTTCCATAAGTCCATTAAAATGTTATTATTGGACTGTATCTCAGGTTTCAAACAGCACATTTTTTTATCTTCCGGATTATTTCAAAATTTGTTTTTATTTTATGAAATTTCTGTAAGGTCTATTAACGTGAATATATCCGGAATTTGCAGAATCTGACTGGACCCAATTATTACTAAAATGTAGTCAATTAGAATAATGGTTAGCAAGAGAAAGTGATTATTTAAATTGAAAATTATTTACCGGTAATACGACGTACTCTTCCACCCGTCTCTCTCCCAGCGTTAGCGGCAACATGGGCGCCTAAGCTGTGACCCACCAACTGCATCTTGGTCAATGGTGCCCTCAACGTTCCATTGAGGTATTCCAGAAGATGGCCAACCTCCTTTCCCACTCGTGGTACACCCACCACTGCTGTCACATAGCCTAGAGAAGATATTCTTCTCCAATCTACTACTATAACGTTCACATCTTCGGTTTCGAGAAAAGCTAAAACATTAAAACCTAACTTATATTCCTCATCATCATCACCAGGATATATTTAATGTTTCCGCTGCTGGAGCATAAGCCTTTCATATGCCATAAACAGTGTTAACCAGGGTGAAGGCGCGCTATGACCAATTTGCTCACACATAAAATTGAAAGCAAACATTTTTACAACAGACGCCATAACGTCTCATGTAACTAGATACCTCTTAACTATTAATCCTCTTCCCCTGATGAAACTTTCGTAGTCAGTTCCGTTCCGGTCACGCAGCGAAGTGCTTCTGGATGCCATTAGCATATTGCGGCACTCTGCGCAAATTAACTCTATCTGATTGTTTAATACGCTCTCTGGCCTAAGCCGTGGAACCAATTTTAAAAGACTTGATCTTGGAGAAGGACATTGGCTATTATGATTCCCGAAATACGCATCGGAAATGAAATTCCAACTTCGAGGTTTCAATTTGCGCCTGGAAATTTGTTACGCAACCAAGCGGACACCAGTAGCTCTACCATGAGTTGATGCAAATTGTTTTTGCTACCGTAAACGTAAACTATCGGATATATTGCTCACAGTCAATGCAAGTGAATGAGAGAAAACGATACTTTACGGTAGCGAAAACAGTTTGCGTCAACTCATGGTAGGGGCACATGTGAGCTAGCTTCCACAATCTGTATACATTTTCTTGGTTGCGCGACTGATTGCGCCGCGACTAGTCATCTGGTGAGATATGTATATGTACGTACTTGAGATGCTATTCTTATAGGCATCTCAGGTATGATCTCAAAATAGCTCTTAACGTTGAGAGCGGTTTATATATACGGAGGCTGAAACCGAAGATGAAACGAGCTTGCTTACTTACCTTTTCTCACCGAGACATCAAATTCCTGATTAGGAGCCGATTGCCAACCGTGTATCAGCACCAAAGTAGGTACCTTCGGGTTGTAGTTTGAAGACTGTATAGATGCTAAATCATCAATCACTATATATTGAGGTGAATCTGGATTTTGTCTAGCGAAAGAATATTATGATCAAAGATATTTAATCGTGTTACAAAATAATCCCTAATGCCAAATATGGTAGATAGAGCCCATCAAACTGAACAACTTTTGCTATGACACCAACTACGAAATCGCGAATAAAACCCGCTGTTTTTTTTTTCACATTTGGATATTTTCATTATTAATTTTTGTATGAAACAGCTGATCTTTTTTTCGCAATTTCAGAGTTGTCCCATAGTTGTTGTTCAGTTTGATGGTCCCTATCTACCATATTCGGCATTAGCGGTTATTTTATGACACGTTGAATATTAAGTTTGATGAACATAAAAAGAATGACATTTTAAAATATGTAGAACATAATTGAAATAACATTTTCAGGACTAACTTTTTAAAATGCTCATTAAGGTAGGCGATTCGAGATAAGTAAAAAATCTTACTTATTTTTTTATTGGTCAAAATCAAAGATTAGTTAACCTATATAGACGCGTAAGTAAAAAAAAAATAAGGCCTGAATAGGTTCAATGTTCAATGTGTTTGTTATTAATGTTGATAATTTGTAGATAGCTAGGACTTCAGTTAAGACGCGAGATAATTCTCAATATCAGTTATTGACCGAGCGAGCACGTAGTGCGAGCGAAGCGTCTCTTCTTCAGCTTGGGCAAAAATTATTTCGTATGTCTGTCTGTTCTCCCATACAGGTCGCATTTCTTACCCGATTCTTGTGATCAGGTTCGAAAATTATATAGAATTTTTTGACAAGCCAGTTTTTTTAAATTTTTCAAGATGGCTGAGATGTGTTAAAAAAACAGATTTCAGTCCGGCTTTCCAGCTGTTTGTTCTCCTCTACAGGTCGCATTTCTCAACCGATTCTGGTGAAATTTTGTGAGAAGGTTCGATAATTATCTAGAATTGTTAAATCGAGCCAATTTTCCAAATTTGTCTAAAAAACATTCACCCATTTCGAAAAATAATCTAAATTAGAAGCACCTAGCTGCGAATACTCCAAATAATTAACCAAATAGCACGTACTGTGTGCTTTGAAAACCTCATGGCAACATTTTATTTTTGTACAATTTGAGCCACTTTTTATCGCGAGGTCTACTGCTCACGGAGCCACTAGTTGTTAGTTTTCTTACCTCGTATATAACAAATATATGTTTAAATCACAACATTTTGCTAGTCTATCTAAAAGTTCATAATTGGGACTTTCCTTTAAATCCACAAGTACAGATTTATTGTTTCCTATGGGGAATTCATGGAATCGCATGTACGGTCGTTCCGTTTGAGCCAAAGTGACATCTGCAAATATAAATAATGAGTTAGTTATTAATGCCTATTCAGGTAATGAATTTGTTATAAATGAATTGTTTCAATATTTGAGATTCTGAATTATGTATTTTATCAGTTTAATAGAGACAGTGAAACCGCTAAAAAATCTAGATTAAATGATTAGACACATAATCGGCAATCATGACAATACCATTAAATCTTATCATTGTTTACTTACCTAAGTTGAAAGACTTCACAAACAAACATAATAATAATAACAAAGACATTTTAAATGTTGTTCCAATAAGTGGCGCACAGACGAGAAAATCAGTTGTATTTTGCAATGGTATAGAAGCATATGTCGCATAATGAAAATGCGATCAATATACTAGCAAGGTTAGACGATTGACAATGTTCAAGTGACTGATGCAGAAGATACTCGAAAACATACACATTAAAGCGATGGATTTGCTCACCTAATTTTCTATGAGTGAATGTACCCCGGTTTTCTTCTAAAAAGGTGTCTTTTCTCAACTCAACTGAAAGACTTTGTCATTGAGGGTAGAAACATGACAGCTGGGGGCTGAGATAGATTAGGTTCTGGACTAAGAGCTATGTAAAAACGGTAGCAATTTATAATCATCATCATAATTAGTTGCACGACACCCACTGCTGGGTATAGGCCTCCCCCAAAGATCTCCACAATGATCGGTCCTGCGCTGCCCGCATCCAGCGGCTTCCCGCGACCTTCACCAGATCTTCGGTCCACTTTCTCGGGAAACTAACCCACGGAGCGTCGTCTGGTGCGCGATCGCTATTCCAAAACATTTCGGTCCCAACGGCCAAAGGTTACGTGTCCCGCCCACTGACACATGAGCAATTCTTTGAGCAATATCGGTTACTTTATTCTCCTACGGATCCTCCTCCTCATTTCAGATTTGATCACGTAGGGAACCGCCGAGCATGGCTCTCTGCATTGAACGCCTGGGTAACTTGAGCCTTCCTATGAGACCACGTTTCACTTGCGGTCGTGTTTTCGTTTGCAATTTATAGAGCAACGAAATCCCTTCAGTAGTGAGCTATACTATCATTACAGCTATGAGGTTGAGGTGGTTGGACAGTTGAAGGTGTGCACTTTAAAGAGGTCTTGATTTGATGTGGTATTATACATTAGCTAATTATGTATTTATTTCTTTCTAACTTTGTACTACTTTTAAGCGTAAGTATTAGACTAAATAACATATTAATGGATTATGTGCAAAGGCTGTTAACTTCTATCGACACCTGTATTAACACTGTTACTTCTTATCAGAAATAGGTACCGTAAGCATCATATTAAACAATATTGATTCCGGTATGGAGTTTTATAATACAAGCCAAATCGTTATATTGAAAGATTTGAATAAGCCTTTCAATATTATTCTATTTGAATCGTTGAAAGAATAATAATGACTAGGGATGTTAACCCATTGTTTTTATTCAGAAACACGAGTGTTGGGATTCAAATTAACATTAATTATTATCATGAAGATTAGTTGTCAGCCATTGAAAACGTGCCAGTCTATTTTTACGAACTAATTAATAACCATCTTTACAACTAAGGTAATAGTTATTTAAATGAAACTGTAATTTAATACCTAAATATGTACAGTTGCATACAAGACTTTATCTACACCTATTTTTCTATTTTTATTTGGGATATAAACAATATTTTTAATGCATATGGATTAAAAGGACCAATGATATTTAACTACACCCATGATATGTATCCTTTATAAAGGGTTTTGACTTTGACTTTCCTCCTCCTCGTCATTTTATCATCCGAACGAATGTTATAATGTTGTACTGAATTTCATAATGTAATACATCGCACAAGGGCGCGCGGCGCAGCGCAGCGCGACATTCTCTCGCTCGGATATTGTAATGTTAGCAGTAAGCTAACCGCGTTTCAGAACCCGTTACAGAAGTTTAAAGCATGAGTGTAGATAAAATATATAAATTTAGTTTTCTTATCTGAGGATCTATTACAAAAAAGCATCGCAATAAGCGTACGACGTTCGTCCCATCACGTTGCACTATTGACTCACAAATAGGGCTTAATATCAAGTAAAAACGACGGATTGCGTCCGATTATCGTGATTTTTTTTTGTAATAGGCCCTCTGCTTCATGGTGAATAAACATTGAAATAAAAATCAATTTTACGTATTCCAGCGTTCATAATTATAACTTTAAAATTACTAGAATATTTTATGGCAAAATATATTTTCTTAACAGTTTGCGTCCAATTGCACTGCAGATTCACTAACAAAACATTTAAATCTAAAGAATAATTAAGTTTCATTTTACTTTTAGTTACGTTTTGATTAAGTTTAAGTTTTTTTTTTACCAAACTGCCAAGAAGAAAGAAGAGAACATTAAATACCCAGTCTACAATTCCAAATAATTAGGTACGTAATTTTTACGTTTTAGTTAGCTGTTTATAATTATCATATCTTTTAAATTCCTCATATCTTGCTAATAACTTGTTTGTAATTAAGCTTATCAACAGATTGAGATATACATTTTTAGCAATTAAGATAACACTGTCATGTAGGAGATACATATTTATGCTACCGTGATAATAATGCAATATAGGTGCAATTGGCTTTGCAAACTTTTTGAACATGACCAGAAATCTCAAAACCATTTCGAGAAATAAGCTTTCTGTACAATGTCTACTAATTAGATTTTAAAATAAGTCTATATTTTTAAAGATATTCAATAAAAAGCTTTAACCTTCAAATGACCTTTCTATGACGTCATCACATGCAGATCCCCCAGCTATAATAAAAAAAAGAAAAAAAAGGGCAAAGACAATTTTGATAATGAACTTGGCATTAGGGATGGTGGAAGGTGGAAGTGAAAAAATATCGATGTATAATATATAATAGGTAATATTTTTGAGAAAAATTGGGATGATGACTAGGTAATGGTTTCTAATTTTAAGGTATAGTAAAGCAAAAAGAGAAGCAAAATAAACCCTTCGCGAAATTTTGGCTCGATTTTACGAATTTTACTATGATTTTTAAGACTCTAAAGTTAGAAAAATCAAAAAAATCAAAATGCTTAAGTGACAAAATAGTGTCGACTATTAGAATCCATACGTAATACAAAAAAAAATTGTTATGGAAACATTATTGTAAAAACATCTATCGATATATCAGAGTATTTAATATCGCTCGAAAAATATAGGTGTACCTACTTATCGCAAAAAAATATCGTATTTTTTTCGACATCCCTACTATGAAATGTTTGTAAATAGAAATAAAAGTATGCACATATTTTCACAATTTTTATTGTGTCAGCCTGCAAATTTATCATTCCACAAGCAATCATTATTACAATTTGATCCAAGTAGCCTACCTCCAAAATAGACTCATTTCGCAAAATTTTAGTAGATTGCGCGTGTGCCTTTACAAAGTTTTTCAACTGAGTTTCCACTGGTAAGCATTTTTATTATAATTATACCACCTCAAAAATTATTGCGGTAAATTAAGAAGGTAGGTTAGAACCGTCGCAACTGGATTTAATAAATAATATAGAAGAAATATTAACTTTAACTTATTTGTTTACAACCAGCCAATATGTCTTTGACAGTTATTATGACAGGTAATGACACTTGGCCGTTTATTTTTCTAAAAGTAGATGGCAAAGGTATTTCCTTCTTAAACTTTCGTGCCACTAATGACGTATTTCCGGCTGACCATATCCACTAGACAAATATATTTATAAAAAAATAAATACGCAACCAAATGTTAAAATATTCAAATTAGTTTCTTAAATTGGCCTAATCTGTAATAAAAAAATATAAAAAAATACCTTTTATTTTTTAACCAAAGCCAATTTGCACACATCACAGATTATATAATAGTAACGACGTTTCTCGCATGTTTTTCGATAGAAACGTAAATGAGAAACGCTGTTTGTGCTCTGTGAATCTATAACATGCATCAATCAGTATGGTTTTGTGCACGTGTGTAGGGACAATCAGTAGGGATGCAACGATATATCGCAAAACCGATAAATATCGATATATCGACGCTTAAAAATTTCAATATTGACGATAGACTGATATCGATATATCAATATCGAGTAAACTAAATATATCGTAACGAAATATTGAAAAAACAAAAAACCTGATCTGGTAAAATGCTGTTATAGGCCGCGGGCTCGTAAGTTTAGAGGAATAGAACTTAAATGATAAAAAAATAAGATTAAATGGCTATTTTAAAAACTGTTACTCTCCGATGGTTTGTAAACTGTCTTGAGAATGGTAAAATAAGACCACGATGTGCTTATTATCTGAAAAAAAAAACATTTAATTCGTTATTCACGTAGAGAGTGAAAAATTAAAATGATATGATATATATATTACAGGACATGATTGATAATCATTTATAAAAAAATGTACTCGGTTATTGTGTTAGATCAATAAAAAAGCTATCCTTTTTGCATAAAAAATCATACTATCACTGTCGTTGAAAATAAACGAAATCTGAAGATTGGAAGTTTGTTTTTATAAGTTTTTATGGTGTTATTAGGGTTCCGTAGCCAAAATGGCAAAAAACGGAACCCTTATAGATTCGTCATGTCTGTCTGTCTGTCTGTCCGTCCGTATGTCACAGCCACTTTATTCCAAAAGTATTAGCACTACATAGTTGAAACTTGGTAGGTAGATGTATTCTGTGAACCGCTTTAGGATTTTTACACAAAAATAAAAAAAATAAAAGATTAAGGGGGGGCTCCCCATACATGGAACTGAAACTGAAAATATTTTTTTTCATCAAACCAATACTTGTGGGGTGTCTATAGATAGGTCTTTAAAAATGACATTGAGGTTTTTAAGACTATTTTTTTTCAAAGTCAACCGTCTTAAAGATATATGCCGCCAAAGTGGTAAAATGTGTGTCCCCCCCCCTTTAACTTTTAAAGTAAGAGGGTGAAAAATCTAAAAAAAAATATAAGCTATAGATCTTAATAAACACTTTCGACGAAAATTGGTTTGAACGAGATATAGTAATTAGTTTACAAGATATAGTACATTTTCCAAAACCGCAAATATAACTTTGTCATTCATACAAACACTGTGAAAAACAAAGTTATTTTTTCAGACGAAAAATGATAGCGGTATTAAAATATGGTATGGTATAATGTACCTACGGAACCCTACTGCGCGTGGCCCGACACGCACTTGGCCGGTTTTTTTTTTACAGAGTTACCAAGCCATTTTTCAATATTCTGTGTAGTAATTGTGTTTCTTTGTTTCTTTTACAGTCTACAGTAATTTTTGTGAAGCAGAATTCTACATCAATTCTTCACATTGGAAGCTCAAAAATCGATCTTTTCATCAAATAGTGAACTGGCCCTAAGGGATTCATAACTAGATTGCGCTATTAAGGTGGTACCCTGAGCGAAAGTGGCGCCGCAGTGTTTTTTATTTAATATTATAATTCTAATACACAATTTTAATAATGTTAATCGTGGAGATTTTAGGGCTCACAGTCTAGTATATTTAGACGGTATCGTTACATTCCCTATTATCACTGCTAGAAGTACATTTGCTATCTACTTCTACGAATAACTACGAGGGAATGTAGTGATACCTTCTAAAAATACTAGACCATGGGCCCTAAAATCTCCACGATAAACATTATTAAAATCTTTATCTATTAATAATTTATTAAATAAAAACCTCTGAGGGCGCCACTTTCAGTCATACAACCGCCTTACTGCTTGGACTTGAACCCTAGACGGACTTTTCTGCTCTAACTGACGGACTTACAAAATGATCATTTTGGATCATATTAATAAGAGTATAATAAGAGCTTGTAAAAAGATTCGCATCGAAAGTTCAGTTTAGTTTAAAGTCAGATGTCAAAGCAACTCTCGAATCTCCTACCGGAATACTTATCTCACTAAATTTCTCTAAGTTTCGTCGGAGTTGTAATAAACTTAGCTTACTTCACTACAGGTTTAGGTTCTCAAAATTTCCTGTTACATTTTAGAATTTTAAAACACATAAGTATACATATAAATTATAATAAATTAAGAGATTTTGACTTCTGTAAAATTTTTCGTGTTTATAATTCCGTAAAGAAATCTCCACATAAAGGTAAAAAAAATACTAAATCTAAAGTTATTACCGTAAGAAGGGCTCAGTGGTGCAGTTAGCTTAACGCATTTTTTTTGGACATGCGATAAATGGCCTTTAGCCACCTGAAAAGACCTTTATTATTACAAACCTTTGTAAAGCTTCCGTAACTTATCACTGAAAATTTATACGCTGTCAATTTCTGATGTTTGTGGGATCTGAAACCAATATTAATTGGAGTTTAGGGTTAAGAAACTTTATCGAGATTTTGAGATAAGTTTCATAATCTCAGGTACTTTCTTAACCCTAAATTCCAATTACACCAATAAAAACATGATTGACAGAATAATAATTACGTGCCTCATCATAATTATGAGAATAGTTTTCTTCGCTTTCTCATCCATTTCATGCCATTTGCAAAGAAAGGCTGCCTCTCCGACCCTCCGGCTCTGTAATGAATACAATAATTAGTTCCCTTTTTCCGAATAGCTACCTCATTATAATCAATATAAGTATAAAAGTACCTCTCTTATGATATTTTCACCGAAAACACTCATCATTAATATCTGAAGTAGTACGGAGATCAGGAATAAAACGTAGCCTAGAAAATAGGACCAGTTGGCAATCTGAAAATTATTAAAAACAACTTTCTAGAACTTCACAAAAGTATGTCGGTCGTTCAACACTTAGCAGAGCTTATACTAACTTAGTAAAATACTCGTACAAAATACTTACACTTTATACGATAGCAAAGATTTCAGATCGACTCGTGTAAATACCCCCTGTATTTACACGAGGCGACTTGGCAGGCAACTAGGCAGGCGAGTTTAGTCAATTAGCTCTTTTTAGGGTTCCGTACCCAAAGGATAAAAACGGGACCCTATTACTAAGACTCCGCTGTCTGTCTGTCTGTCTGTCACCAGGCTGTATCTCATGAACCGTGATAGCTAGAAAGTTGAAATTTTCACAGATGATGTATTTCTATCGCCGCTATAACAACAACAAGAATAAAATTAATATTTAAGGGGGGTTCCCATACAACAAACGTGATTTTTTTGCCGTTTTTTGCCCGAAATTAATAACGACAACAGGTAGACAGTTGAAATTTTCACAGATGATGTATTTTTGTTGCCGCTATAACAAGAAATACTTAAAACAGAATAAAATAATATTTAAGGGGGGCTCCCATACAACAAACGTAATTTTCTTGCCGTTTTTTGGTACGGAACCCTTCGTGCGCGAGTCCGACTCGCACTTGGCCGGTTTTTTAAATCGCTTTTGAAATAGAATAGCCATCTCTATAAAATTAGGTTTGCGATTAGATTTTACACGCGATTGTCGATAAGCACTAATTAACTAAAGTCACCCGCCAAGCTGCTTGACAAGTCGCTCCATGTAAATACGAGTACCTCATGAAGAAGAAATACTTTGGGAACAGTACGCTATACTATAAAATATAGTAACCACCCGGCTGTAAACAGGGAATGTTAACTTTATTTTTGAATATAACGTTAATTCTTACTTTTTTTTACCGTTAATTTTAACGTTAATTTGAGAAATAACCTTAAATTTAACGTTATTTACTGAAATAACGTTAATTTTAACGTTATTTCTTCCTTTTTTTACCGTTACTTTAAAATTAACGTTATTCCAATTAATAACGTTAATTTTTTACCGATAATTTTACCGGTACTAAATTTAACGCTATATTTAACGTTAATTTTACCGGTAAAATATTTTTAACGTTATTTTTACCGGTAAATTTACCGATAAAATGTTTTAACGGTATTTTTAACGTTATTTTTTTATATCGTTATTTTTTTTAACGGTATTTCAATCCCTGGCTGTAACTAATATGTAATTATTATTGTCAAAACTTACTGTAATACTGAAGCCTAAAGCGCAAATTTCCAGGGAACCAACTACGTAGCTGAATAAATTGGAAAGTTTAAAAATGTCCTCTAAATCTTCTGACAATCTGAAAACGGAAGATATAGTTACTTTTACTTTTTATTCCAAGCTGATAAAATCATTACTAATATTAAAAATGCGAAAGTCCATTTGTTTGTAACGCCTTCACGTATGAACCGATCATCATGAATTTTGCATACACGTTGCCAGGGGTACAGAAAAGAACAAAGGGTACCTTTCATCCGAAAAGAGGTGTTGTTCTTGAGGGATAGCAAAAGAAAACTTTCCACGCAGACGAAGTCGCGGGCGGCCGCTAGTACATAATTTTTTAAAGTTTATTTGGAAATAAAAGAGCAAAATGTAAAAGTTCATCATGGTGTAGAGATCCACATTTTTTGAACCGGGGGGTCTATTACACAAAAATAATCGCTTTTTAGGGTTCCGTAGCCTAAATGGAAAAAAACGGGACCCTTATAGATTCGTCATGTCTGTCTGTCTGTCTGTCTGTCCGTATGTCACAGCCACTTTATTCCGAAATTATTAAGACTACACAGTTGAAACTTAGTAGGTAGATTTATTCTGTTAACCGCTTAACGAATTTAATACAAAAATAAAAAAAATAAAGGATTAAGGAGGGCTCCCCATATATTTTTTTTCTTTAATCCAATACGTATTGGGTGTCTATAGACAGGTCTTTAAAAATGACATTGAGGTTCCTAAAGACAACTTTTTCTCAAAGGCAACCGTTTGAAAGATATACACCGCCAAAATGGTAAAATGTGTGTCCCCCCCTTTAACTTTTGACATAAGAGAGTGAAAAATCTATTATAATATATGCTGTAGATCTTAATGAACACTTTCAACGAAAATTAGTTTGAACGAGATATAGTAATTAGTTTTAGAGATTTAGCACATTTTCCAAAACCGCAAATATAACTTTGTCATTCATACCAACACTGTGAAAAACAAAGTTATTTTTGCAGACGAAAAATGATAGGTGGTGTTAAATATGGTATGGTATAAGGTAACTACGGAACCCTACGGCGCGTGGCCCGACACGCACTTGGTCGATTTTTTTCGATGGTTCGATTATGAACATTTATCATTTAAATTACTTCAATTGGAGTACTATTTGTTCAAATTTTGTATCACTATGGCAACGTAACGTTAATTTAATTACTACTCAATCGAAGTTAAACGATTAGGTACTATTTGTAAATTAGTAGAATTTCCCTCAGCAATGTAATAAATAGCTTACTTCAAAATATATTGATGCTCTTTTACAAGCCTGCTTAATACAGTGTGATTGCTGCCTTGCAATATTTTTATTTCGTCACTAATGACATAAAAATTGTTGCAAATTTGCGACGTCAGCACGCAAAATAGCGCGTCGCTCATCGTTATTACCAGAATACAAACAAAGCCTGAAAACATAATAGAAGTCAATTATACGATAAACACTATTCAAATCAATCTTGTTTTAATGGACGAAGATAATTTTTCAACTTTTATTGAAAATAGAAAAATAAAATATTCTCATTTCATTTGAGAATATTCATTTTTTGACTCTCTGTATGTCGTGCCGGGCGGTATACATTCGGTTGATGATGTGATGAAACAAAATATATGTCAGTATCAAAATCAAAAGCTTTTTAGTCAAATAGAAAGTACCCGTTCGACTTTTTTTAGCTAAAAGGCAAGTTTAGGCCCAATTACAGGCGCATTGTATCAGAAGGAACGATAAATAAAAATATATCGTTACTAATTAAATAAATTACAACATTAGTTACTAATTAATGTGATTTCACTAAAATAAAATCCAGTTAGGATTCTTTGTTTAATTTGAAACATGCGTAAGTACGTAGTATTTAATTTTAGAAGTGAATTTAAACTACTTACCACTGAAAATTTGTTCTACGTAAGAAACCACCCAAGCTGACCAATTGTCTATCGCAAAAGGATTTATAACTGCATAGGGCAATATATACTTTACTTCACCGTTTTTTAAGTAATGATACAACATAAAAACCAACGACGAAAAATTATACACAGTAATAAGTGCCGTGTTCAAAACAAAATAATATTTAACGAGCTTGTGTATCTTTATTATGTCCTTTCGCAGAAGCTTTTTCTTACTGTCACTGTTTAAATTAACTTGATGCAGATCTTTCAAAGAGTTTTTTAACTTAATTATCTTTTTTAATTTGCCTGCTAAAAATACCCCTTTGAAAAACGACAAGGCCCCGATGCAGAGACAAGGGGCTAAGTCCATAAGCTCAAGAATATTTTCAGACGATATTTTCGAAGAGAAAAATGCTACTTCTCCCGATATGGTTATAACTAAACTTAACAAAGCAACATAGAATCTGAATTGTATGTTCGGAACATCAAGGGGAATGCCCACAAGCCAAAATATATTATTTATTCCATTAAAGATTTGATCGTAAGTGGGCAGATCCATTCTTAGAAAAGCTTCAGATTTCAATGCCTTTACAAACACTTCAAGATACCGTTTCAAAGAAACTCACACTGTGTCGGTAGAAATGGAAAAGTGAGGTAAATCCCTTAAATAGCCGTCTGTGAATCAAAGTTAAGGGTTGCCAGTTGTGAAGAATTTTTATACATGTGCTCATAAAAAATATCTTTAAGACTATTCTCGTCAGAAAAAAGAATATTTTATGATATTTTGTGTTCTGTAAATTTATTTGTTTGATGTCAATTGCTCCTTGAGTATAATGTTATGGACTTTTATAACGGCAGTTTCAAATAAGTAATTCTCATAACTTAGATGGATATAAAGCATTTTAAAGGTGGGTAACAAAATAAAAGTGGGCTTAGATTGATGAAACTTAAAAAAAAGGTATTGTTTGAAAACCCTTAAACTAACAAAGAAAGCTGCAAACAAGTGTTATTAAATTAGAATTCAAAACAACAAAACGTTAACAGCTATAATCAAAAGGCAATAAAAGCATTACGAAACAGTTACGCCGAACTAAAACGTAATATTATAATTGGAAGAGTTACTAGAAAACGAAGTTTTCAGTTTCTTAGGATTCGATACATTAATAATGTAACTCATAAAATAGTTTTGTTTTCGATATGACGTTTTCCTTCTTAATCACTTTTCCTTCTCTCCAAATGCTGTTCAAAAGTAGCAAAATACCTTAGAGCGCCCGCACATTGAATCACTAAACGCGACCACAAGCTGCGGACGAGTTTTTTCATAAATTTTTCATACATACGAGTTTTTTTTGTATCGGCGCAAACCGAGCGTTCGAGTGGCCGCGTTCAAGCCACAAGCTGCGGGAGTCACCCGATCTCGCTACTTGTGGCCGCCGCTGCCGCGCGGCGCCGCCCGCCGCGTTTTGTCGCTCGCATCGCGCGCACACTTGACCACAGAAATCAGCTTCTTCCTGGGCGGCCACTATAAGCTGCGATTGTGGCTGCGTCTAGTGGTCGCGTTTAGTGGCCGCGACTAGTGACTCAATGTGCGGAGGATCTAAGTGACATTCTATACCTACGATAGGACCTAATAATTATAATAGGTAGGTGTACTTTCTATTTATATAATTTTACAATACCGACCCTTAACATAAATACTCTAAAGAACAAGTAAAGTTTTTAGAAACTTTTTTACATATCAGTTAAACTTTGACAGGTTCCAACTCGATAATGGGTAAGGTGGGTGTTTTGAGTTTTACACAAAACTTCAGCATACACGAGACGGTAAAATACGTCCGTGTAGATTGCCCTTACAAGAATAACTTTTTGTATCAAAATATTGCATAGATTTTCAATAATGTACAGTTCTCTTATACAGAAATAATAACGATGAACCCTTCGCTTTGTCGTACGTGACAATTTTGCGTAGAAACGCCTTAGTTGAACGGATAAATAAATAATAGAGCGATATCTTTTCGGTTGGATATCTTCACTGAAACTAAAGAGTTTATTTCTATTTTCTCAAAAACAACAGAAAATCTGAATATTTCAATCAAGTTAGGACAATTTTGAGTAAACAAGCTCACGGGCAACTTTTTGTAGCTGCGTTAATCGCGGCGTTAATCGCGGCGATAATCGCCCACGAAATGACACGACAAAAGTTTTACTTAGCCAGCGATAAAAAAAGCGCCGCGATTAACGCCGCGTTTATCGCAGCTTCAAATGTAATAAGTTAAATATCCCATACCAACTATATGTACTTACCTATAATGTAAATTAAATTGAAACTGCAAGTAGATTTATTTGTCTTATAGTTTTATACTTATTACCACAGATAACAGTATACTATACAGTATTAGACTCATTTTCACTAATTTCCAAAAGCTAACATCTTCAACCAAAGCAAAATTCAATATCTAAATTGGATCTACTTTGCATACGAAAGTCTAATAAAATATCTCATTATTTCCATATAACCTTAATAACTTGAAAACTCGAAATTTATTCCACAAAGGAAACTTTGGCATGATCCTTTTATTCCCTTGCTCCAATATGTCGGAATTTAGAAGACAAATTTCTTTTCTAAATCAAATCTCATCGCGACGGATGGCGCACGAGTTGAACTGAAGCCAATATTTTATTTAAATCACCGAAACTTTCAAAGATCGTAAAGAACACTGCTCTTCTTAGGGATCCTTAGTCAACTAAGAACCCTTAGTCTACTTGCCCTTAATCTTCTTGTCAGCTAAAAAAGTCTCGAATGGGTCTTAGGAAAATATAGACAACTCAAAAGCACTTAATATCTAAGTTTATTTGAATGAAGAATCTTTCATTTCATTTCATTATGCTACCGCTCCATCTGCGTCTTAACGCGTAGCTTATTAAAGCGTTAATCTAGGCGTTACGCAGATGTGGCCAAACGGCGTTAATTTACAAACGATAGTACTGAATATTTTATAATGCCCGTTCTTGGACATTAACATTAACGTTAACGCAGGTGGAGCCGTAGCATTAGAGTGTGTCATTTACATCCGTCTGTCTGTATGTCCGTGGCTTAGCTCAGAGAGAGATGTAACTTAGCATGGGCATAGAGTTTACATTATATGATATTTTAACAGGTTATTTGCTCTCCCATAATGTGGTCTATCTTTGAATAAATCATTAAAAATATTACGGGGCTGCAAAATCAATTTTTCGATTCAGAAATTCGTCCGCTAATTTTTGTTAGAGTCAAGTTTCCCCCTCCTGCCAGTTGAGCGGACTTTTATTCCATTGAAAGTTACCTAAACAAAGTTTTTATCTGTATAAAACAGGAAGTAAAAATAAAAACCGTACTACGGATCCTTACCCTATACGTGGCCCAATACGCACTTGACTTGTTTTTGAAGTAGATGACGTCTATATTATTATGTATTGGTTAGAGTCAGATTTCGCTGTCAAATTAAGATAGTTTTTTCAGTAAAAAGAGATAGTTTCCTACAATATAAGAAGTTTTACAAGTTCAATTAAAGCTATAGTTCATATTTTTCTAAAACACTTATTGATTTATTTTTCATTCCCTTTTGTTTTATTAGTGAAGAACGATATTTGTAATTATATCATATATTTTATGGTACAGCACTGTAAAACAGCTGCCACTCTTTTCACACGTATGCTGCTCTATGCATGTGAAAAAAGTTTAATTCTTATTTTAACTAAAACTAAACATATTTTTTTATGAACGTATAGTGCGATTCGTTGTTGTAATGTGAAGAATTATTAAACATCCTACAGGTCGCGAAATACAAACAGAAACAGGGCACGTAACTTCAAAAACAAATATTTCTACCTTTTGTCGCCGCCTTCACCCACACTATTTCCAGTATCTGAGGCATTTGTGACCTTTGGTCTTTATTATTATTGTTGTTTTATGGGGCATTTACATGGGTCGATTTTCCGGGCGACTTTAGTATCGCTTGTAAAATCGAATCTCAAACCTTACGGGAAATTTTGATGAGGTGGCGATTCGATTTTACAGGCGATTGACGATAAAAGCCCTAGTTGACTAAAGTCGCCTAGCAAGTCACCCGGAAAATCAACCCGTGTAGATGCCCCAGACATCAAAGGCTACTCACTAAGACTTCGTAAAATCTTTAAATCAGGCCTCTTACATAAATAAATTCCCGATAAGTAGACTATGTTCGTCCCTCTCCGTGACACTATTGACCCACGAAAGTTTCAATATCAAGTAAATCGAATGATGAATTGCGTGCGATTATCGCGATTCTTTTTATACATATTTGATTAAATCAGGCGTCACTTGGCGGAAGTCCCAAACCATTGTGAAAAAAGAAATGCTTATATGTAGCTACTTCCGCAAAAAATATAAGCTAGATGCACCGCCCGCCCGCCTGCAAAAAATGCACATGCACACCACAAAATATCAGTGCACGATACCTGCATTTAGATCGCGTACAATCTATCTCCTGAGGATGCTCCGGGTTAGGGCGAAACACGTATAGAGGTCTAATTGGTGATATGAAGGTGCAAGGTGTGTTGCTGTCTTGCTGAATACAGGTATTGTGCGCTGATATTTTGTGGTGTGTATGTGCATTTTTTTGCGGGCTGACGGGCGGTGCATCTTGCATATATTTTTTGCGGAACTAAGCTACATTATTTCTTTTTTCACAATTTTTATATACAGTAGGCCTGCAGTTGTTTAAACACTTTCAATAGAAACAATATTAAAATAGCAATTACGAGTATTAACTAAGAGATCGGGTCAGAAACGAGGTGATCCGACAGAGAACTAAAGTCATCGACATAGCCCACAGGATTAGCAAGCTGAAGTGGCAGTGGGCCGGCCATATTAGCCGTAGAACCGATGGCCGCTGGGGCAGACGAGTTCTTGAGTGGAGACCGCGTATCGTAGTGTGGGACGCGCTCAGAGGTGGAGCGACGATCTTCGTAAGGTGGCTGGCAAAAACTGGATGAGTGTAGCCGCGGATCGTGCTCAGTGGCGTGCACTCGGAGAGGCCTATGTTCAGCAGTGGACGATGATAGGCTGATGATGATGATGATGAGTATTAATACTTTGATAAGGCACCTGCTATGTGAGGATTATCTATTTTTGGCAATTTTATTTAGATAAACATAATCTGGTCGATAAGAATGATGTACTACAATTATAACTATAATCATGCATAATAATACTATTATACTTATTACATCGATAACAATATTTCGTAATGAGTTCGAGTAAACACAACTCAATTTTAACGTCTATTAAATGAAGGAAAGAGATTTTTATAATTACCCATCCAATCACAAAACATTAATAACTACAGTAAAACAATTGAAAGAAAAAAATATGCCTTAATTGGGGACTAATAAGGACCCATGTATCAGCGTGCGTGTGTTGCAAACTAACTTGCTTACTACTTCAATCAATAACCTTAAACTTAAATAATTACTGATTTGAAATATCTTTAACAAAGGAATCTGTGCCTAATAATTCACTGAAAGATTTAGAAATGTTTATTTTCTAATGAAATTATATTATATAATAGTAATAATAATTAGTAACGGGTCACTTTCTATAAAATTACCACCTATGTATTTACTTTATGGTATGCAATAAAATACTGAATACTGAATACTGAATCCCGTGAATTCCTAAGCGTACTATAATAATACCCGAGTGCTCCCGGGAGTCGATCCAGGCCCTCGTCCCCACAGCAGGGGTCTGCGGACTCCCGCCCCTGGCTCGCCTTCATTGGCCGTCCAGGGTGGAGTCGTTAGAGCTATACGCTCGCAGGGTGGTGATGGAAACATGCGTAAGACGCGAGTTGACATACTGTCCCTTGTACAGTGGGTAGAAAGCGGTGCACACCCTCTCTACACCCTGCACCCGAGGACACCGATGTTGCTCTTTTGCCATCGCGGCTATTTTGAAGGGCCCATTTAGTCATTGGCTAGTCACCGCCTGCCAATTTTTCAGTGCGGAGACTATGATAAGGCAGGTGTCCCGTAGGTCTCTTTCCATAGCCCAAATCCTAGTCCATCCAAATCCCAAACCAAGCCCACTAGTCATTTACCAGCAGATTCCATAGTTCCTGTACATTTGCTGGGCATAGTCTCTGATTATATTAAACTGATGTGGTCAGAAATTAGATCCAGCAGGTGTACCACATGCAAATTTTATTAAAGTCGCTAAAAATGGGCTCTACGTGTTGGATCCATATCCCCACGCAAGCCTTAAAGGACCGGGTCACTTTTGACCCGTAAATTCTTAAGCGTACATAATAATAATCCTTACTTAATATTATAAATACGAAAGTCCGTTTGTTTGTTTGTTTGTTACGCTTTCACGTCTTAACTACCAAACCGATCGTCATGAAATTTTGCATACACGTTGTCAGGAGTATAGAAAAGGACATAGGGTACCTTTAATTCCGAAAAAAAGTGTTGTTCCCGAGGGATAGCAAAAAACTTTCCACGCAGACGAAAAATTACAAACAGACACAAAAAACACAACAGACGACATTCTCTTCCAGGCAACCTTGAGTAGTAAAAGAGACAAGTATATTATAATATGTATCTAATGATAATATTGATTAATTGATTCATAATCCCTTACATGGATTATGTAAAATCCATATAAATACCTACCTTCAATGAAAAACATCGGATTCAGCTTACAGTTACAATGCCTACTGCTCTATTCCTATTAGTTGTGTCCTCAGGTACGGTTTCTTTTTGTTATTGCTTCATCGTGACCTTTTTATAAAAATAAACAATACAACCGAAAAGCATTTGAATCCAGCCACTAACATAGTAAAAATTAGGAGATAACATTTTCTTTTTTACTTTCAGCATACATCGCTTCGGCGATGCCGAAGGCAGACATAGGGGTGGAGAAAAATTACCCCCGGTACATCAACTTCCCCGATGGAGATGGCAACCTTCATCCGGTGGACCTTGAGGCTGAACCAGACTATGAACTCCTGGCGGAAATTGAGAGGAACCCGGCTAACAACCAGTACATACTATTCACAAGGTAAAATACTAATTTCATGCAAACACATTTAATGCATAATAAAAGAAAAAGAAGATAGTGGTTCCTTATTCTCCTTTGAAGGGAGGAAAGCTCTTTGGTACTTACTATGTAATTATGTAAAAACCTCTTCAATTTTAACGTTTGCGTACGCTTTATCATTTATGACATCAAAAGTTTATGACTAACTAGCATTTTAGGGAACTATAATTTAACACTGTCCGGAGTATCCAGTCAGACTAGCGTTCAAATGATATAAATAAGATCTGGAATTTCGCCTATTTAAAAAGATGACATAAGTACATGACCAAAAATTTATTCACAGGCATAACCCAAGAAATGGGCAATCGCTGGTGATGAACAATGCGAACTCCATTCATAACTCAAACTACAATCCCAGAGTTCCCACCAAGGTGATCGTCCACGGCTGGCTAAGCAACCAGAACACCGACCTCAATCCAGTCATCAGAGATGGTCAGAAATTTTCAAATTGAAACTCAAAATAATTCATTTATTCAGCCTAGGCTGCTTACGTATAAACGTCAAAAGCTGTACAGTGTAGAATGGAAACTGAGAAGGACTGTCAACTCAATTTTCATTTGCTGACGAGAACTGTTTTCTTTTTAGCATACCTTGCAAGAAGTGATGTGAACGTCATAGTACTTGACTGGAGAAGACTAGCTATCTCTACTTACGTCACTGCAGTCCGCGGTGTACCAGCTGTCGGTCGTGGGTTAGGACAGTTCATCAACTTCTTGATCCAGACTACTGGAGCCGATATCAATCACTTCCACATTATCGGATTCAGTCTTGGTGCCCATTTGGCCGGTAATGCTGGCAGAGAACTTAGAGGAAGGGCAGCACGTGTTACTGGTTAGTATCCCATTTGTAGCTATTATTTTCCCTTTTTTAGGGTTCCGTAGCCAAAATGGCAAAAAACGGAACCCTTATAGATTCGTCATGTCTGTCTGTCTGTCTGTCTGTCTGTCTGTCTGTCTGTCTGTCCGTCCGTATGTCACAGCCACTTTATTCCAAAAGTATTAAGACTACATAGTTAAAACTTGGTAAGTAGGTGTATTCTGTGAACCGCTTTACGATTTTTTTTATGTTTAGATACTACCTTAAACTAAGGCAATATTTCAACTTAATCACTACCGTAGTCAAATAACACCACCTAACACTCTTGTATTACTGTCGTTAAGTTTTAAACGCTCTAGCGATCTTAGCGGTACGAAATGGTATCAAAATCGGGGTTTAATACCAACCACCAATATACAAGCATACGTTTGTTCTGTTAAGCCTCATAGAAAACGAGCAAACAAAACTAGTATCTTTCTTTTCTACCCTTGTCTTGAGGTGACTGATTTTAAGACTTAACAGATTCAGCCAGCAATTGATAAAGATACCTATGTGAAAAGTTCATAGCCACTTCTCATATAAATTTGTTTGTATGTACTTAGGTTTGGACCCAGCTGGGCCCATGTGGTGGTACAGTAGCAACCGCCTCCAGCCTACTGATGCAGTGTACGTCGAGGGCATCCACACCGACGGGAATTATGTATACGGTCTCGGCATCGGCTCCCCTGTCGGCAACGCCGATTTCTTTCCCAACGGTGGCAACAACCAGCCTGGTTGCTTGACCGGGATCTGCGACCACAACCGTGCTTGGGAACTCTTCGCATCCACTATCACCCGCAACCATTTAGTTGGCAATTTGTGCACCAGCAACCTTCAGATTACATTGAACAATTGCCGCGGTGCACAATTCCATATGGGCAATGACGATTTAAGGAAATGGGGGTAAATATTATTGTATATGGTTAAAAAACAACATTTAAGTATTTTGTTATGATGATTAACGACGAAATATTAATAATATTAATTACAAAATGCATTGCGCTTCTTAAAATCTGCTACTAATCAAGGTTTGTGACACAGTTGTGTTTTTATAATTTGTGCATCATTTTTCGTGTAAAAATTGTGTATAATAAAATATATAATATTAGAAAATAAATATAAATATTT
The DNA here is from genome assembly GCA_943789525.1 of Agriphila geniculea. Taxonomy (NCBI): domain Eukaryota; kingdom Metazoa; phylum Arthropoda; class Insecta; order Lepidoptera; family Crambidae; genus Agriphila; species Agriphila geniculea. The sequence goes on along the minus strand of OX038887.1, from coordinate 7,623,096 downwards.
CATCGTTAATAGCTGTGTCAACACCGAACAAGCAGCCTCGCTCAAGGTCTGCCCGAAGCGGCAAACGTTCTGCCTCCGAGGCAAGCTCAGTTGAATAATTTTAATCACCGAGGCTGCCACGCCCAAGCCATAATCTGCTCGGTCGTGAACGTGGTAAGGCGTGGCGTCCACACCGTGCGAGCAGCCTTGTACGAGGCAGCTTTGAGCAAACCGAGGAACTATCACAGTTTGGTTCAGCCGCGCAAGCGATATCACAAAGCTTAGCATGCATGCAAATCTGCACCTCCCGAGTCGAATCACCTAGAGAGGCAGAACGTTTGCCGCTTGCGGCAGGCCTCGCCCGAGGCTGCTCGGGAGATGTAGACGCAGCTTGTCATCAGAATAAAATAAATATTACATAAATCAAATGATAAACACAAATCCACCAGAGCGTCGATTAAATATTTGGAACAGAAGTTTATTTCTTTGCTTTTTAATAGAAAACATAGATTACAATTTTATGATGATGAAGATGCTTTGTTTTTTTTAACTTTCTTTAATTTTATTTTAGAACTGGAATGTATCGGGTAAACACCGGCAGACGGTATCCATTCTGATTGGACAACAACCACAAGAGCAATTTGTAAATACTTATAATAAATTATGGTAAATATAAGTCTTAAGCAACCTGACTTTTTATTTTTTCCTAACAAAGATCCTGCATCACATCTGATTTTTGAAACATGGAAACATACCCAATACCACGAAAGTACAATTTTATTTAGGAAAATTGTCCTTTGGTGATTGGTTTGGATTGGATTTGATTTGATACATATTACTCGACATTTCGGCACCTTTGCCGCTGCCGTGGTCATAAAGGACTAAAGTCACTATGATAATAAAACCGCGCTAGTATCTGTTTTTATTTCAATACGTGCGTTAACTTTGGAATTGAAGCAGGTAGGTTAAGTAAGTACCTACCTAATTAGTTTCAAGATTTAAGTGATTTATATTATAAAATTGTGTTTTATTTTTCAATTCACTTAAAAAAGGGTTTAGTAATTGGTGTGAAATCTCAAAAAACAAACACTTCTGAATTTTTTTGTCAGCCGGAGGCCCATTGCTGGGCATTGGTCTTTCTCGTAATTGCACACAAGTATATTTTTCTTTTACCCATCAGATCCAAAACTATATTCTAAATCCCAGATTTGTTATTATTTTTAAATACCAGGGAAACACCCCAGCCCCCCTAGCATGACCACCAAAACACGATATATGTCGCGTGATATAGCGTTTTATCATGTTTGACTGTCAAAAGATAATGGATTTTGACAGTTGAGTGTCTATAAAATGCTATTTCACGCGATATACACGCTGAAATTTTAATCATTTGGTTCCAGCCATTGGGTGGTTCCACTCATGATTACAAGCAACTTTTACTATGGGGCCAACTCTCCTGCTCGCAAAAAAAAACAGCTGTTCCATACATTAAAGTCGAGTAGGTACTGCACTTTTGTATGAAACAGCAGATTTTTTTTTGCGAGCAGGAGAGTTGGCCCCATAGTAAAAGTTGCTTGTAATCATGAGTGGAACCACCCCACGGCGGGAACCAAATGATTATTTCTTTATTAATTTCACTAAACTAAACTATTTATAAATTTCAGCGTGTATATCGTGTTTCGTCGGTCATGCTAGGGGGACTGGACATAGTTATATATCAGGCGCTAAAAGAGAGGGTTACCTTACAATATTGGCAAATGGGTTTACGATCGCTGTTAGACCTAAATTCAAAGAGACACTTCTGTTTGTAGGATATCATTCATCCATAAGGAAGGCCTATGCCACAGCAGTGAATGCCTTAAAGAGGCCAATGATTATGATGATAGTGAAGATAGTAAAGTTTTGGCATAAACTAGCCCGTGAATTAAACTAATAAACAAAATTATTCTGAAAGAAGCTTGTAAGCGATGCGAGTTGCTCGAAAATAGTTCCGATAAAATACTAAAAAATAAATACAAACTACTTTAAGCTTGTTTTTAATTTGTATATTATTTTAATACGCTTACAATACTTAACAGTAAAACGTTAAGGTATTAAACATTCTACAGGTTGCGAAATATAAACAGAGTCTGGGCACGTAACTTCAAATACAAATATTTGACCTTTTGTTTTTGGCTACTTCACCCACTATACTTCTCGTTTCTGCGGTATTTTGCGACCTTTCTAGTACGAGAGCTCGTAAAAATTACTGCAAGAGTTATCTCAAGGTCCTTCTCTCAATATTATAGAGTGTGTGTCAGCGCCAGAAAGTGGAACACCTGGCGTCAGCACACTTCCAAACATGTAGGATTTCGACATGCTCTACAAGAGTTATCTCAAGGTCCAATTTTGGCAGTATAGTAGAGAATTGCACAAAAAAATAAGATGATAGTCAGACCGCAGTGTCATGGAACATGCCGAGTCAGCACGCCACGTAAGTTGTATGAATTTCGAGGTCGGCACAAGAGCTATCTCAAGGCTGAAAATTCGTATACTGCTTAATTATTATGCATAGTTTATGAAAACAACAGTCAGACCACAGTGTCATGGAACATAGGCAGTCAGCAGTCGCTCAAAGGGTGGAATCCAAACAAGCTGTTTGGAGCTACAATCTGTTACAAAACAGGATTACACCGTCGAAACTTGGTAAGTAGATGTATTCTGTAAACCGCTCTATGATTTACGAAAAGCTTAAGTGGGGGCTCCCCATACATGGAACTGAAACTAAAATTTTTTTTTTATCAAACCCATATGTGCGGGGGTCTTTAGATAGCTCTTTAAAAAATGAGTGTGAATGAAGTCGACCCTTTGGAAGATATACACTTTCAAAATGTTAAAATGTGTCCCCCCCCCCTTTAACGTTTTCAAAAATAACTAACATTTAACGTTTTCAAAAATAACTTTTGTTTTTCATAGTGTTTGTATAAATGACAAAGTTATATTTGCGGTTTTGGAAAATGTGCTATATCTCTAAAACTGCTAACTAAATCTTGTTCAAACTAATTTTCGTTGAAAGTGTTTTTTAAGATCTACAGCATATATTTTTTTTAAGATTTTTCACTTTCTTATTTTAAAAGTTAAAGGGAGGGACACACATTTTACCATTTTGGAAGTGTATATCTTCCAAACGGTCGACTTTGAGAAAAAATAGTTTTGAGAACCTCAATGTCATTTTTAAAGAGCTATCTAAAGACACCCCGCACGTATGGGTTTGATGAAAAAAAAAATTAGTTTCAGTTCCATGTATGGGGAGCTCTCCCTTAATCTTTTATTTTATTTATTTTTGTGTAATAATCGTAGAGCGGTTTACAAAATACATCTATTTATCAAGTTTTAACTGTTTAATTCTGTCATGTAACACGTTGTAGCTCCAAACAGCTTGTTTGAACTCCACCCTTTGAGCGACTGCTGACTGCCTATGTTCCATGACACTATGTTCTGACTGTTATTTTCATAAATAATGCATAATAATTGAGCAGTATACGAATTTTCAGCCTTGAGATAGCTCTTGTACCGACCTCGAAATTCATAGAACTTACGTGGTGTGCTGACTCGGCATGTTCCATGACACTGCGGTCTGACTACCCAAATTATTTATTTGTATGCTATTCTCTACTACACTGCCAAATTTGAACCTTGAGATAACTCTTGTAGAGCATGTCAAAATCCTACATGTTTGGAAGCGTGCTGACGCCAGGTGTTCCACTTCCTGGCGCTGGGAGTAGGTGCTGAATCATGTACACCTTAACTAAATACTCTATCATATTGAGAGAAGGACCTTGAGATAACTCTTGCAGTAATTTTCAATAGCTCTGTAAATATTCGTTTTAATTATTAATGTTGCTTAAGACACCAAAGGACTTTAATTCACTAAGACTGGGTAAAATCTTAAAATCTGTTATTTAAAAAAACTTTCTCTAAAGATTTGGATTCTTGATACAAAACACTATGTAATTAGCATGAAGTGCTAATGGTCATAAGTGGGGTCAGTTGTATATTTTTGTAGGCACCAGTTTATAATCAAACTATTTTTTGGCAATTTCATTTTAATTTTGATTATATTGATTAACATTAACATTAATATTTTTTATTAACATTAACATTAACATTAATACGATAATTTGCATCGATTACGATATTCCTAAACAAGTTCAAGTCAATACAGTTTAACTTATACAACAAGTTAATCCTTACTAATATTATAAATGCGAAAGTCCGTTTGTTTGTTTTTTTGTTTGTTACGCCTTCACGTCCCAACTACTGAACCGATCATCATGAAATTTTGCATACACGTTGTCAGGGTCACAGAGAAGGACATAGGACTTTTCATCCAGAAAAAACGTTCAGTTCCCGAGGGATAGCAAAAAACCTTTCCACGCAGACGAAGTCGCGGGCGGCCGCTAGTAATAAAATAAACAAGTAAATAACAATAACCTTGTTGGTTTTTGTTATAAGGTGAGGCTGATTTAAATTATCTTTAACAAAAGAATTCTTGCCTAATCTTTCACTGGAAGATTTAGAAATGATCTTTTCATTAAATAATACTGATTAATTGCTTCATAATCTGTAAAATGGATTACGACAAATCCTTATAAAGACCTAAGTCTAACGAAAAAGACCAGATTCAGTTTACAGACAATGCGTGCTGCTTTGTTCCTTTTAGTCTCATCTTCGGGTACGATTATTTTATTGTTTAGTTTCATAACTTCATCTTGTCCTTTTTATTAGAATAAATCTCTAAACAATACAACTTTATTGCGTTTTAACATGAAAATATTAGGAGCTTATATGAACTTTTTAAAATATTTTCAGCATACATCGCTTCGGCGATGCCGAAGGCAGATATTGGGGTGGACAAAGATTATCCTCGGTACATCAACTTCCCCGATGGAGATGGCAACCTTCATCTGGTGGACCTTGAGGCTGAACCAGACTATGAACTCCTGGCGGAAATTGAGAGGAACCCGGCTAACAACCAGTACATACTATTCACTAGGTAAATTACTACTTTCATGCAAACACATTTTTACTTCCTAATAAAAGAAAAAGAAGATGTTGGTTTAGTTTATAAAATGGAAGATGTTTTTACATATAGTAATGTAAAAACATCTTCCATTTTACAAACATTTGATATCTTGCACGATATCAAAAGTTTATAAAGGTGTGTCCCCACTTAGGTTCGCGAACCTCCGCGCTCCGCGAACCTGCAACAGTGCGCCCTAGCAAACATTTTATTTTCACTTTGGTTATAGTGTGTACGTGTGTGAACCAGGTTCACATACATGTTCGCACACGTACACACTATGGCGCACTGTTGCAGCACAGCATAAACAATTTTTTTGGTGCAGGTTCGCGGAGCGCGGAGGTTCGCGAACCTAAGTGGGTACCCACCCTCATGTGTGTAAGGAAACACTGTCCAGTCAGACTAGCGTTTAGTTGATACCAATAAGATCTGTTTTTGCCCATTTAAATAGCTGACACAAGAACTTATGACGAAAATTTATTGACAGGGGTAACCCAAGAAATGGACAATCGCTTGTGATGAACAATGCTAACTCCATTCGCAACTCAAACTACAACCCCAGAGTTCCCACCAAGGTGATTGCTCATGGCTGGATGAGTCACCAGAGCTCCGATCTCAACCCAGTCATTAGAGATGGTAAGCATATTTTAAATTTGAAATCAATTTATTTATTCTATGCTGCTTACGTATGAATGCCAAGTTCTCATGAATGACAGTTCTGGTAGGTGTACCAGGTAAGAACGTGAATAAGAACTGTCAGCTCACATATTTTTTGTTAACAAGAACTGTTTTCTTTTAGCATTCCTTGGAAGGAGTGATGTGAACGTTATAGTCCTTGATTGGAGAAGATTAGCTATCACTGACTACACAGCTGCAGTCCGTGGTGTACCAGCTGTTGGGCGTGGCTTAGGACAATTCATCAACTTCTTGATCCAGACTACTGGAGCTAATATTAATTCGTTCCACATTATCGGATTCAGTCTTGGTGCCCATTTGGTTGGTAATGCTGGCAGAGAACTTAGGGGGAGAGCAGCACGAATTACCGGTTAGTACCTACTTTATTAAGATATTGCACTAAAACTTAATCTATGAGGGCGTTACTGCAGAGAACATAAACTGTTTAAATCACGTTTGCTTAGTAACAACTAAGTTAGATAACGGAATTTCGTTATTATTCCATCGGAACTGGAAAACTTTCTTCACGTTACAGAAGACCCGAGTATAATTAAGCGTCTAATAATTATGGTCCCATCCCTAAAAACGTAGATGGAAAAGTGTAAGAACTAAGGTTCGGTAACATGAGTGACGTTGTAAGGCTACGGTGACATTTTACCATTTGTCAGTCTGTATGCTTGATTATTACCCTAGTTGTATAAAAACAAACAATGGCCATAAGTCTTGGCATACACAGCCTACGTTTGAAAATTTTATCTAGTCGTTACTATGTTAACCCATAATATTTTTGTTATTAGCTTTGGACCCAGCCGGGCCTATGTGGAAGTACAATAGCAATCGCGTCCAGCCTACTGATGCAGTGTACGTCGAGGGCATCCACACCGACGGGAATTATGGATACGGTCTCGGCATCGGCTCCCCTGTCGGCAACGCCGATTTCTTTCCCAACGGTGGCAACAACCAGCCTGGTTGCTTGACCGGGATCTGTGACCACAATCGCTCTTGGGAACTCTTCGCGGCCACTATCACCCACAACCATTTAGTTGGTCATTTATGCACCAGCAGCCTTCAGATTACAATGAACAATTGCCGTGGTGCACAATTCCGTATGGGAAATGACGATTTAAGGAAATGGGGGTAAATATTTTATTACAAGAAATTGTATTGAAAAATAAAATTTATTTTGAAAAATAATTATATTTAATGAGCTTCTTAAAATTTGCTTCTAATCGAGGTTAGTCACAGTTGCGTTTTTGTCATTCGATAAATCTCTCGTTGACTTTTTTGGAAAATCAAAAGAAAAGAAGTTGTTTGTTTTTTTTTCAGAACTGGAATGTATCGAGTTAACACCGAAAGAAGATATCCATTTTGATTGGACAACAACGACATAAGCTATCTGTAAATATATGACTTAATTGTTAAACAACCTGAATTTTATTTTTTCCATACAAATTCTTGCAGCACATTTGATTTTTTAAACATTCAAACAAGACAAAGAAAATTCCTTATAAAATTTACTTACTAATGTAATGATAGTCGATAGTCTTTTTTAGGGTTCCGTAGCCTAAATGGCAAAAAACGGAACCCTTATAGATTCGTCATGTCTGTCTGTCTGTCCGTATGTCACAGCCACTTTATTCCGAAAGTATTAAGACTACACAGTTGAAACTTGGTAGGTAGATGTATTCTGTTAACCGCTTAACGAATTTAATACAAAAATAAGGAAAATAAAAGATTAAGGGGGGCTCCCCATACATGGAACTGAAACTGAAAAATTTTTTTTTTCTTCTAACCAACACGTGTTGGGTGTTTATAGATAGGTCTTTAAAAATGACATTAAGGTTTTATAGACAACTTTTTCTCAAAGTCAACCGTTTGAAAGATATTCACCGCCAAAGTGGTAAAATGTGTGTCCCCCCCCCCCCCCCCTTTAACTTTTGAAATAAGAGAATGAAAAATCTAAAAAAAATATATGCTGTAGATCTTAATAAACACTTTCAACCAAAATTGGTTTGAACGAGATATAGTAATTAGTTTTTGAGATATAGCACATTTTCGAAAACCGCAAATATAACTTTGTCATTCATATCAACACTGTGAAAAACAAAGTTATTTTAACAGACGAAAAATTATAGGTGGTATTAAATATGGTATGGTATAAGGTAACTACGGAACCCTATGGCGCGTGGAACGAATAGTAGTTTTCTAAATAAAAGTATTTCTACCTAAAAAGACCATATACCATACTAATTATTGTATGAATAAAATTTATTATAGATCTCTGGGAAAAACCGTGGAAAACAACACAAATATAATTGTATATCTTCCCCAAAATTGAGGGTTACCAAATTGGCAAATAGGTTGACGATCGCTGCGAAGCCTATATTCCAGGAGACACCTGCTGTCTGTACTAGGTGTAGCATTTATCCATAAAGACAGGCCTTTATGGATAAATGCTACACCTAGTACAAAAAGAGTACACAAAGAGCTGGGTGAGGATTGTTTACCAGTCTAAGTCTAAGTCAAAATTTCTTTATTCATATAAACTTAATAATGAAGCACTTTTGAATTATCTAAATTTTCCTACTACACCTCCAGACTTTTTTAACTGACAAGAAGAACGGTAACAAGTAGGTATAAACAAACTAAATATACATAAATTCGGAACTGTTAAAATTACACCAGACATTGTGTGCATTCAAGCAAAATAATCGCTAACCACAAAGAAGATTTTAACCATGGAATTAAATTTATTTTAACATTAAATTAAATTACTTTCTTAAGAACATAACACTTCATGTGGGGTCATTAAAGGTGGTTGGGTGGTCGTTATCTTTTATAATAAAATTTAGGTTTGGAACATTTCTTCAGATAAGCGTAATCTGATGATAATAATAACATTATTATTGTGTAATTAGCAAAACTTAATACTTACTACATAGATTAAGTTATGATATTCCGTGTATCTTCGACTAGTTAATATTAAACAATGATGTTTACCAAGTAAAATAAATTATTATCTTTAACAAAGAAATCTTTGCCTCATCATTCTATGGAAGATTCATAAATATTATATCTTTAATTTAGATAATACTGATTAATTGGTTTATAATCTTATAAGTACAACATATGACACAATAAATCCTTATAAATACCTGCATCCAGGTAATGAAAAACATCAGATTCAGCTTACATTTGCAATGCGTGCTGCTCTGTTCCTATTGGTTGCATACTCGGGTACGATTTTTTTATTAAGTTTAAATTTATCACTTCATCATGCTTTTTTCTTAAAACAAATCTCTTTACATCCTTCCAAGGTCCAGTTTATAGAAATTATCAGTACTATTTTTATATTTTTTAGCATATATCGCTTCGGCGATGCCAAAGGCGGACATTGGGGTGAAAAAAAATTACCCCCGGTACATCAACTTCCCCGATGGAGATGGCAACCTTCATCTAGTAGACCTTGAAGCTGAACCAGACTATGAACTCCTAGCAGAAATCAAGAGGAACCCGGCTAACAACCGCTACATACTATTCACAAGGTACATAATAATCTTTCTTTTTAATATTATGTAAATACCTCTTGATTTATTTTCTTAATTTGATGAGCACAACAATTGCACATACATTGATATTAAGATAATATGACTGAAGTAGTAGTATTTAACGAACAAGAACTTAACACATTCCAGTCAGACTAGTTTTCTATACCGTAAGACAGGCGCGGTCGCAGCCAGAAATTTTGGGGGGGTCACTAATAATAATAATTGTTTTTCTGTAAATTTTTAGAAGCTTTTTCTATGTGACGTGTACGATTTTGGGGGGGGGGGGGGTCATGTCCCCTGTGACCCCTTCCTCGGACCGCGCCTGCCGTAAGATCTGACACTTTGCTCATTAAACAAGTTTAAGTATCTACGAGTACTTACGGTTAAAAAAATATTCACAGGCGTAACCCAAGAAATGGGCAAACGCTGGAGATGAACAATGCTAACTCCATTCGCAACTCAAACTACAATCCCAGAGTTCCCACCAAGGTGATCGCCCACGGCTGGATGAGTCACCAGAGCACCGATATCAATCCAGTCATCAGAGATGGTGAGTTTAAAGCTTGCATCTAAATTATTCCATCAGTCTAGGCTGATTACTAAGAACATCAAAATATTCACCATTGGAGACTTGAAAAAGAGGAGAGTCAGAAATCCGACTATGAAAATTTCTTCTCTCACTTTTCTTTCATTATGAACCCGCACCCTACAATTTAGCAAAACATAGCTTACTACTATAAAGTTAAATTTTTAGCATACCTTGGAAGGAGTGATGTGAACGTCATAGTACTTGACTGGAGAAGACTAGCTATGTCTACTTACGCCACTGCAGCCCGTGGTGTACCAGATGCTGGACGTGGCTTAGGACAGTTCATCAACTTCTTGATCCAGACCAGTGGAGCTGATATCAATCACTTCCACATTATCGGATTCAGCTCTTGGTGCCCATTTGGTCGGTAATGCTGGCAGAGCACTTGGAGGAAGGGCAGCACGTATTACTGGTTAGCATTCCACTCTAGATGTTGCGCTATTATTGTAAACTCTCATTTAAAGTAACTGAAATAGAAAAAGAAATAGAAACTGTCCAAACTGGGGAAAATTTTCAACTTAATCACAACCGCTTTCAAATAATATCACTTTTGCATTATTGTACTTCTGCCGCTATGTTTTAAATGCTATAAAGCTCTTAGTGGTGAAAAATGATGTCAAAATGAGGGTTTGTTACCAACTACCAAATCGCAAGCATAGTTTTTACGTTTGTTTTGTAGAGGTAAAATATTTTATATAGAAAACAAGCATACAATAAATTTTTTATGTCTTTTTTTTACCCTTGTCTTGAGGCGACTAATTTTAGGATACAGACCGCAACTTAAATAGTCGTATGTTAAAATTTAATAGTCACTTCTTTTAAAAACATTTGTTTGTGTACGTAGGTTTGGACCCAGCTGGGCCATTGTGGAACTATAACAGGGACCGCATCCGGCCTACCGATGCAGTGTACGTCGAAGGAATTCACACCGATGGCAATACGGTATCCGGTCTCGGCATCGGCTCCTCTATCGGCAACGCCGATTTCTTTCCCAACGGTGGCAACAATCAGCCTGGTTGCTTGACCGGTCTCTGTGACCACAATCGCGCTTGGGAACTCTTCGCATCCACTGTCACCCGCAACCATTTAGTTGGCCGTTTATGCACCAGCACCCTTCAGATAACATGGGACAATTGCCGCGGTGCACAGTTCCGCATGGGAAATGACGACTTAAGGAAATGGGGGTAAATTTATATTTTTATCAAATCATATTTTTGAAAAATACTTTTAATTTTGTTTTAAATTGCACATAGTAATAATTGCCCTCACCTTATAGGGCAAGATTGTTCACATTGTATTGAGCTCATTAAGATGTGCTGCCTAACGAGATTTGTGACATTGTTCTGTTTTTAATCATTTTCATTTGATCAATATTTTGTAACCTCAATATGTGGAGAACCATTAAAAAAGAAGTTGTTATCTTTGCTTTTTGGATAAACAAAATATGTTAATCTCATGATAAAGATGCTTAGTATTGTTCTTAACATTTTCATATTTCTTTCAGAACTGGCATGTATCGAGTGAACACCGGAAGAAGATATCCTTTCTAATTTGACTATAACGACACAAGCGATCTGTAAATATATTATGACATAATTAGCAAATATTATGACTTTTGTTTCTCTTAATAATTATCCTGCATCACATTTGATTTTCTATTATTAGTATTATTTATCTTATTTTTTATATTATTTATATTATTATATTATTATATTTTATATTTTTTTTATTATATTATTTTACATTATTATATTATAATATTATTATATTTATATTATTATTATTATTTATCTTATTTTTCTATTAAATAATATTCACCGCGGCGCCACTTTCGGTCAAGAAAGCGCCTTAATACCAAGAGTCAACAAATCACTTGTTCACAATCGTGAAAGTTGAGATTCCCATGACTATATTTATAGAAAAATTAAATTTCCATTTTTCTAATTATAATACCTATAACAACATCTTGTATGCACTGATGTAATTAGGTTTTTTAATTACTTCAGTTACATCTTTTTACACTTTAATAAAGAAATCGAATACCACAAGTTTAATATTCGGCAATCAAGAAAGTATTCATGGAGCAATCATTAGACTGTAGTCAGTAAAAAAGTTGAAAACTATGGTTTCACTAACAAAGTTGACAACTCTCACATTTAAGATGAAGCATGTTCAAGAGTCAGTGAAATCTGAGTATTTAATTTCGAGACACAAGTTTCAAAACTACATATATACTTAAAAGGTTTTAGACGTGCCCGATACTTATTAATATTTATCATCAATATTCGATCGGTTGTGGGATATATCTATCAATATCGTACAATAGTACGATATTGATAGATACATCGCACAACCTCCACATTCAATAAATATTACAATCCAGTTTCAAGATCCAAATATTGATGAATTTAACATAGGTTGAAGTAAATACCCATGGCCTATACCCAGCAGTGGGTTGATGTGGGCTGAATATGATGATGATGATGATGAAGTAAATAGTTCGCCATCGTCTCAACAATGTACAGCAGACGGCACGCTGGGCTTCCACAACGTGTTAAATTTTCTCAATCAATTTTAAACTTAAAACCAAGCATAGTAAGGTTCAAACTTCATTGGAGATTTTTGTCAGATTTGTATAGCTCGATATGCTGCTGACCGTACTTAGATAGGTAAATCAGCCTTCGGGAATGATAGGAAACGTCGTTTTTAGGGTTCCGTAGCCTAAATGGCAAAAAACGGAACTCTTATAGATTCACATGTCACTGCCACTTTATGCCGAAAGTATTAAGATTACACAGTTGAAACTTGGTAGGTATATGTATTTTGTTAACCGCTTAACGAATTTAACACAAAAGTAAAAAAAATAAAAGATTAAGGGGGGCTCCTCATAAATGGAGCTGAAACTGAAAAAAAAAATCTTCAAACCAATACGTGCGGGGTGTCTATAGATAGGTCTTTAAAAATGACATTAAGGTTTTTAAGAATTTTTTTTCTCAAAGTCACTTTCAAAGAAAATTGGTATGAACGAGATTTAATAATAAGTTTTCGAGATATATCACATTTTCCAAAACCGCAAATATAACTTTGTCATTCATACCAACACGGTGAAAAACAAAGTTATTTTTGCAGACGAAAAATGATAGTGGTATTAAATATATGGTATGGTATAAGGTGACTACGGAACCCTACGGCGCGTGGCCCGACACGCACTTGGCCGATTTTTTAGTGTCTAGTATGAAAAATAACTTTTTCATGTTCTGTAAATTGTATAACGTTATAAAAAACCGGCCAAGTGCGTGTCGGGCCACGCGCCATAGGGTTCCGTAGTTACCTTATACCATACTATATTTAATACCACCTATCATTTTTCGTCTGCATAAATAACTTTGTTTTTCACAGTGTTGGTATGAATGACAAAGTTATATTTGCGGTTTTGGAAAATGTGCTATATCTCAAAAACTAATTACTATATCTCGTTCAAACCAATTTTGGTTGAAAGTGTTTATTAAGATCTACAGCATATATGTTTTTTAGATTTTTGACTCTCTTATTTCAAAAGTTAAAGGGGGGGGGGGGGACACACATTTTACCACTTTGGCGGTGAATATCTTTCAAACTCATTCATTTTTAAAGACCTATCTATAAACACCCAACACGTGTTGGTTTGAAGAAAAATTTTTTTTTCAGTTTCAGTTCCATGTATGGGGAGCCCCCCCTTGATCTTTTATTTTACTTATTTTTGTATTAAATTCGTTAAGCGGTTAACAGAATACATCTACCTACCAAGTTTCAACTGTGTAGTCTTAATACTTTCGGAATAAAGTGGCTGTGACATACGGACAGACAGACAGACAGACAGACAGACATGACGAATCTATAAGGGTTCCGTTTTTTGCCATTTAGGCTACGGAACTCTAAAAATGACATTACTTGACAAATATTTCATAACACTCAAAGGTAACGATCAAAAGTTCAAAAATACTTACTCGGTATACAGGTCGATTTATACTTCTAGGATCTTGCAATCATAGTAATTTTAACAGGATAGCGAAGGACGTGGGTTCGATTCAAAAGATGATAGTACAGCAACCCGTAGAACATTTAAATCACCAAAAAGGTTACCGTTTGCCGTTGTGATATAGTTATTTATTACGAAATTATAGATACTTTAACCCAAGTTTGAGAGATCGCAACCCGCCGTAACCTATATTTGTATATCTCCAAAAACAATATTTTTTTTATTTTTCAAGGTTTACCTACTGTCGTGTTCTACAGCTTTGTTTTATTGTCACTGATAATAGTTAGACTATGAACCATACCGCACTATCGACTAGTCGCCGAGCGACTGTCGACAGCGACTGTAATTTCTACTAGTTTATATGAACGCGTACGCACTGAGTCGCCCGGTCGCTGGACGACTCTGAGTCGTCGGGAGACTAGCCACGCCCCCCAATCGCATTTATTTTCTTTTTCTTTTTTGACAACCCTTGCAAATTTGCGACTGATAGCGTACCTAAGTAAAGTCTATGAAATACAACAAATGGTTTTCCACACATAGATTACGAAATAAACTGTTAATAATAAATAATAATTTCATAAAGTTATTAACATATTTTTAATTAACGATTTAAATAAGTATAAAAGACGTATGACAAACTGTCAAAAACTGTTTACATACTAAATAAGACAAGTAAGGATAGATAGACTTTAGGCACCATCGTCCCCATATCAAAGGCGCTTAACAACTGTATGGTTTGTAAAACTGTATCGAGTCGCTCGCTTAGTCGTCGGCCCGTGCGTTTTGAGTTGCAGTCGGTGGGAGACCGAGTCGCTCGTCGACCAGTCGACAGTGCAGTTTGGCTCTATGGAAAGTGATCATACACAGATTTATCTGTGGCAATCAAACCAAGCTGTAGAACACGACAATAGCTAGACTATGTGGTAAACCTCGAAAAATAAAAAAATATCAATTTTGGAGATTTACAAATATAGGTTACGGCGGGTTGCGATCTCTAAAACTTGGCTTAAAGTATCTATGATTTCGTAATAAATAACTATATCACAAAGGCAAACGGTAACCTTTTTCGTGATTTAAATGTTCTACGGGCTACTGTACTATGAGTTGATGTTTAATATACAGTAAATAAGTAGGCAATGACAAAGAAGTTATACTAACAAATTAGAGAATCAATAATTTCATTAGAAATTAAAGTCTGTCTATCTTTACTTGTCTTATTTGGTAAACAATCTTTACCCAACAATTTATTGACATAATCATTTATAAAATACAACAAATGTTTTTCCAGATATAAATTACAAAAGAAACTGTTACTTAATCATTTAATGATAATTTGATTAAGTAAGGCAACATATTTTTGAACAAAGGTTTCAATTTAAAAAAACTCATGACAACTATCAAAAACTGTTTACTAAGGTCCGTTTTTACCGACTTCAAAAGGAGGGAGGTACTCAATTCGACCCGTTTTTTTTTGTATGTACACCGATTACTCGAAGACGGCTGAACCGATTGAAATGATTCAAACGTTATTACATTAGGTAAAAATTCAAGTTGTTCCCATTTAACATTTAAAATTTTGAATACGGTTCAGTACTTTTCAAGTAATCTTGAAAAAAGTACGAAAATAGTATGATTTAGTGTGAACTACCTCGATGATCAGTCGTATAACTTCTTTGTTTATGAACTGAATAAGATAATTATTTTTTGTTGGAAAAGGGATATCTTAAGTATAGTTCTTTAACCGACTTAAAAAAGGAGGTTCTCAGTTTGACCCGCATATATGTATGTTTCCGCGATTTACTCACGTTTGGCTGAGCCGATTTTCCTACCTAAATAATATACCTACACTACCTAATAGAAAAGGTACCTACACTAAAAATAAAAAAATAAAAAATTGTTTAAAAAAACAAAAAACCGACTTCAAAAAACCTACCTCGAAAAAGCAAGAAATCATATTCGTAATAATAAAAACACGTCTATTGAAGTCGGGTGGGGCTTTTAGAATAAAAAAAAGGAATTTGTACTCCAGCCCCACCCGACTTCAATAGACGTGTTTTTATTATTACGAATATTATTTCTTGCTTTTTAGAGGTAGGTTTTTTGAAGTCGGTTTTTTGTTTTTTTAAACAATTTTTTCAATGCCTAGAATTCAAGATAAGGAAATCTCTTTATCCCATGAAATAAAAATTATTTTAGAATGTGAAAATAAAATTCTTGCTTTATACGTTTGACAGATTATGGCCAAATTAAAATATGTTTGTCATTCATTTGTTAGTCACATTTTTAGAATTATTTTTTATTATATTTAGTTAATATTTAAACTGACTAATATCTGTTAACTGAGGATTGAAAAAATATCAGACAAGTAAGGATAAACAGATTTTATTTACATATTAACTTCATTTATATCTTACGTCCCGTCACTACTTATCTGATATACAAGCCTTCCATGACCATCAGTCATATTTTTATGTCCCCACTGCTGGAGCACAGGCCTTCTTTATGGGTAGGATGTTGGGCATAACCCACCCACCCACCCACCCACGCGGGCCCAATGCGGATTGGTGGGTGTTAACGACTGCAAATGTACCCGGAATCAACGGATTAACGTGCCTTCCAAAGCACGGAGGAGCTCAAGATTATAAATTTTTGGTCACCCATCCCATGACCGACCCTGACGAAAGTTACTTAACCTTCACATTCGCTGGGCCAGGCGCTAAACCACTGCGTCGATAAAAAAGGATGGACCATATCCCACGCGGGGACAATACAGTTTGTAGGTGTTGGAGTTTTCGGTTTTATTCAGTTAAAAAAGTCTGGGATGGGTGGTAAGAAATAGTAGATTATACAACAAGTGAAAAAAGAGGGAATTTAGTTCGAGGGACTAAGTTGGATCCCGAGAGCAGCGAAGGATTCTAGAGTTGAATCCCAAGCGTAGCGAGGGATTCAAAAGTAGAATCCTGAGCGAAGCGAGAGATACAAAGGACCGAGATGAATTTTTTTTTTCACGAGTTGTGTACTCTACTTTTTACCATTGACTGCGAGAAAACAAATAGCAGTTCTTATACCTATACCCCCTTACTAATAAAGATTGTATAGCAGCTGCATAGTTACACAGTGTTTTGTCACTTTCTTTTTAATGTCAAATTCAAATAGTTTGACAGAGAGTAACCATTGTGTAACTATACATCTGCTATTCAATCTTTATTAGTAAGGGTGATAGTATTTATAGTTATTACATTTTTATTATTAAGGTAGGTAATCAGTAATATTTAAACATTAGAAAATAGTGAAACTAGAAGTTTTCGGATGACATAAAACAACCACGCTAAGAGGGAAATTACATGATCGGTCTGGCATTAGTCCATTTCATCAGTTTGTATAGACTTAATTTTTACAGTCTGAAGATCGTACCAGACTGATGGAATGGACTGATGCAAATGCAAGACTGAACATCCAATCTCCTTCTATTATATAGAAAAGAACCCAAAGGTAAGACACTAAAAAGAACCTATTTAATTTGGCGGGATATTTTTTAGAAAATAACCCAAAGATAAGACACTAAAAAGAACCTAAATAAAATTGGCGGGAGGCTTTATCTATGGAATAGCTCCATACTTTCAGCACATTTTATTTTTTTTGTATATAATTCATACGATGCGCGCTTGTTCCAAATTCAATAGTAGTTTGTTACACAAGGGATGTAAGTGAGCTATTACAGAACAAGATCCAATTTGGCGCCCGTGCGAGCGCAGCTCGCAAAGGGCGCTAATGGATCGAGTGCACCCGAGATATTTAGACGCACGAGCGAGCGAAGCGAGCGAGGGCGAATATAGTTCGAGGGTGTAATAGCTACTTACAACCGAGGTAAGCATACTATTTTACATCATTCATGCGAGGTAAATTTAATAAAAATTAAATAAAAATAAAAACAAAAATAAAAAAAAAAATACAAAAACATTAAAACAAAAATAAAACGTTAAAGGGTTATTTCATTGAAAACTCGTAGGGTTGATCAGACAATTAAACTGAACAACTTTCATTATGGGACCAACCTCGAAATCACGAAAAAAATCAGCTGTTTTTGCATTGCAGAATTTTGCATACCTAGCTTCAACTGAAATGAAATGCCGCCATTTTCATTGTTTTTTTTTTCAGCCAAAAGTTTCGTCAGTTTATAATAAAAGAAATGAGATTGGTTCACTAAGGAGTTTTAAATGCTTGAATTGTAAAGTAACTTTACAGTTAAAGCATTCACCATCCTTGAATTGTAAAGTGATTTGAAAATGGAACGTTCTATCTAAACAATGCACTGTGTTGCACATGCCAACTTACACAGCCTCATACTATATAAGTAAATCCTAGTTACCGAGCAAGTATGATGTAAAATATTTTTATTCACTCGGTGAATAAAACAGCGTTTTATTCACTCTTATCGTTGAATTAAACGCACTTTTTCGAGTGGCGATGGTAAAAATATACATACACGATTCAAATAACACTAAATTTTTAAGGTTATTTGAATATAAGTTAGGACTTTGATTTTGGATGTTAACGACTGCAAGTGCAACTGGGCCCAATGGCTCTACGCTACGTACCTTCCGAAGCACGAAGGAGCTAGAGATAATTTTTTGCTCACCCATCCAATGACCGACCATAATGAAAGTCATCGCAAGCCGAATGCACTATGCGACAGTGACATCGAACTCCGCATAACGACATTGCATAATAAGTACTTACTTATTTTTCCAAGAATACAAGGATGAAATTTAAGAAAGATAATCTTATATTATTATGCGATATCATAAATTGATTAATAATACTGATTGATGGACATAATAAACAATCCATTATTATAAAATCCATGTTTTCACTAGAAAATGTCACATATATCTCAAAAGTAGAAATGAGTGCTTGTTTGCTTCTTCTAATAGTAGTATCTTCAGGTAATGTTTTATTGTTTTTCTCTGAAAACATTTTAACTGTCATCAATCATATCTTTGATATTTAAATATTTTACTCTTACTTAATAGATTTAATTGGTTATATGTTCATGTACAATTTTAAGTACCATCGGCCTCGAACACTTTTTATGCATATGTTCGGCTCAAAGACCGATTTCGGTCTTTGTGAGGTCTGATAACTTTTTGACAGTGCAAGCGTGCGTCTTGGCTACGTTTTACATGAAAATGTTTTTGGTGGGATAATCTTGACGACACAAAATAGGTTTTCTGACTGGCTCAAAATGTTTTTTTTTTTTTAATTTACTTAATTACAAGTTAAAAAGCACAATTTGAAACGCTTTCCAATCATTACAAGTCTAAAGAGGAAATCAGAAATGGGACTTTTTTAGCAACAAAAAATATACCTATTTTGCTATAGGTTTTTTCGTTGCAAAAAACTAATTACTGCAATTTTCAGCATTCATCGCTTCGGCGGTGCCACTGGCAGACGATGGTGTACATAAAGAGTATCCTCGTTTTATCAACTTTCCTGATGGGGAAGGTAATCTTCACGTAGTGGATCTTGCAGCAGAACCTGATCATGAGCTCCTTAGCGAGATCGAGAGGAACCCAGCTGATAGCCGCTATTTACTTTACACAAGGTAAGAAAATAATGTTTGTTGATGTTTGGTACAACGTCTATTCGTTGAGGAGTTTTAAATGGCTTTTCAGCTGCTTCAAAATTAATTAAGACTTCAGCAGCTTCTAAATACTGCTCACTTAAGAAGTTGTCGGCCATAAATAATAAAAGACCATAATCTATTTCCAGGCGTAACCCGTTAGTAAGCCAAACGCTAACCATGAATAACGCCAACTCGATTCGCAACTCGAATTTCAACCCCAGTCTCCCAACAGCTGTGCTAGCCCATGGCTGGCTTAGCAATCAGAACACTATCAACAATCCCGTCATCAGAGACGGTTTGTAGTAAACATATGTTTTTAACGTGTGGTAAGCAAGCAGAAGTTCTCCTTGTACACAATTTCCACTAGCGCATACCCAAAAGTACGAGAGGAGGTCCAAAAGTTCGCGGAATGGAGGGGTTGGGGGACCGAAAGGATGTTTTTTTTTGCTTGCACTAGTTGTGACCCTCATTGAAAGTATATATACAAAATTTTATAAAGATCGGGTCATTATTCATTAAGATACAGATCAATATACAAGCGAATCTGGAACAACAAATTTTGTTATGGGAAAAAAACGAGTTTCGCGCTGTCATTACATGTCTTACCAATCGAGGAAATCTAATCCGATTATTTTGAAAGATATATTTTCTGTTTATGGGGACTCTTGTCCTGACAAAAAAAAATTAAAAAAGAGTTTAAACAAAAGAAATTTTCCAGTGACGAAGAGTAAAAGAGGGCAACCTCTGCCTAGGGAAGAAAGTTCGCGGAACTAAGGGTATGGTGGAGAAAGGGTCACTTTTTTTTTAACGTAACCTAATTTTTGACACTCACTAGGAGTACAATAACAAAGTTTAATAAAAATCAGGTCATTATTTACTGAGATAAAAATCAATAAACAAACCAATCCGGAGGGGAGTTTGCAATTCGAGTTTCGCGTTGTCATTAATGCCTTACCAACCGAGGAAATCTTCTCGGACTTTATTGTAAAATATGTCTTTCGTTTATGGAAACTCTTGACTTGATAAAAAAAAAAGAGCTAAGAGAGAAGTAATTTTCCAGTGGTGACGGGTGAAGACCGCAGTTCTTAATAATTCGACCTGAGATGCAAAACATTTTTTTTCGACGGTATCCTTACTAATATTATAAATGCGAAAGTCCGTTTGTTTGTTTATTTGTTTGTTTGTTTGTTACTTCTTCACGTCTTAACTACTGAACCGATCATCATGAAATTTTATATACACGTTGCCAGGGGTACAGAGAAGGACATAGGGTACCTTTCATCCCGAAAAAAAGTATTGTTCCCGAGGGAAAAAAAAAAAAACTTTCCACGCAGACGAAGTCGCGGGCGGCCGCTAGTCAATAAATAAATTAATAGATCTAATTAATGTATTAGAGTTGAGGAAGAATACATTGCAAAGGAAAAATATTTATGATTTTTGATTCTTACTTTGTACCCTCCATTCCGCGAACTTTTTGACCTCCCCTCGTAGTTAGTTAATTTCTACAGAAAGAGTTAAAACACTTCTAAAAGCTCCTAAACTGTATTAATTCTCCAAAATTAAGATTCATTGATCGATCAAGGAGCCCTAATAGGAAAACATGGTTTGCGTGGGCCATATTTTTATATAGAAATCGTAAAGGTGTAGCCACAAAAAAAACATACGACAAGCTAAATAGATTATCTAGTAGCTACAAGTATTAAATTGCGTATAGAGCTCACAGACGATTGTAAAAAAAAATCCGAATATCATCAAAAGCGCTTGTCGCGGGCCATATTTTTGGCGTAAATAATAGCGGAAACGTATTGAATTCTACATCAAAATACGCTTTAACGATCCAATAACTTTTTTCAAGAAAAATAATTGTGCTAAACATAATGATGAAAAACATCGAAAAAGTGCAGAAGTGAGGTTATTTTCCATACTCTTTACACGTAAAGAAAAAGACAGAAACAAATGATTTCGCATAACGGAGCCTTAAGTGCTATTCGACAACTTACCTCGCAGACTTCTTTCATTGTTTATAATGTTAATGTTATTGTTTCTAGCGTTCTTAAGAAAGAGTAACGTTAACGTGATCGTCATCGACTGGCGACGCCTTGCTCTCTCTGACTACGTAACTGCAGTACGCGGAGTTCCTGCTGTTGGTCGTGGCTTGGGGCAGTTCATCAACTTCCTCATCCAAACCACCGGAGCCAACATCAATACCTTCCACCTCGTTGGATTTAGTCTTGGTGCCCATGTGGTCGGTAATGCTGGCAGAGAACTAAGAGGCAGAGCGGCACGTGTTACTGGTAAGTAAAAACGTCGAAACTTATTTGCGTTGAAAGTTTCCCATCTATCTTTTGTGACCTATGATTGGGACAGTGCAGTTTAAGATACCTATCTTGAACTGCACTGTATAATGCAAAATATACCTATATTAAAGTGACAAATGAAAAAAATCTTTATTCAAAAAAGCTCACATAATGAGCGTTTTTAAGACATTTAAAGATCATACTATATTGGATCACCTGGCTCCGAACTTTTCAATAGTTCTATCCTTTCCGCCGCTCACATGCATCGTTCACTAGAATGAGAATATTGTTTGGTCATGGCAGGCT
The DNA here is from genome assembly GCA_943789525.1 of Agriphila geniculea. Classification (NCBI taxonomy): domain Eukaryota; kingdom Metazoa; phylum Arthropoda; class Insecta; order Lepidoptera; family Crambidae; genus Agriphila; species Agriphila geniculea. The sequence goes on along the minus strand of OX038887.1, from coordinate 7,600,996 downwards.
ATCCAATGCTAAGGAGGCGGAAACTGCCGAGTGATTTTATCGCTTTAGCGTATGAAGTTGCCGCGGGGGGGCAATATAGCCTGATCTTAACAGAGCACGTACAGAATTTAATTAATTGTGCCATTGGTTTCTGTTCATAGGCTTGGACCCAGCAGGTCCTCTATGGAACTACAATGTATACCGTCTTCGGCGCACTGATGGAGTATACGTCGAGGGCATTCACACTGACGGAGGCTCCGATGGCCTCGGTATTGGCTCTTCTGTAGGTGATGCCGACTTCTTCCCCAACGGAGGCGTCAGCCAGCCCGGTTGTTCCACCAGACTTTGCAACCACAACCGAGCATGGGAAACGTTTGCTTCCAGTATAACTCACAACCACTTAATAGGCAACTTGTGTCTTACCACTTCTCAAAAGGCTAACGATAACTGCAGAGGAAGGCAACTTCATATGGGAAATGATGATTTGAGAAAATCTGGGTAAGATTTTACATATATTTATTTTCCGTCAGTAGTGTTGTGCTTTCTCTTTTCATATTCTATAAATATGCTTTTGTTTCAGTTCTGGAATGTATCGAGTGAATACTGGAAGAAGATATCCATTCTGATCAATAAGTCAACGATTCTGAATAAAACTAGTGATTTATTGCGATTTTTTTTTATTATCTATTGATACCATGTTATTATCTGTCCATCAGCCATTTTAATGTCCCCATGATGGCCATCCAGGGAGTGAATGGAGTAGATTCAGATCGCTATACACACCCAACTGATCTGATCAGCATTCTAAAAGATTAATGGGTCAGAGTTCTCAGTTTGAGAATTTCCATACATTTTCATGCTATTTTCGCGGTTTTTTTAAACATGTCTGTCAGGTTTTTTTAGTCATGTCCATTCACTCCCTGGATGGCCATCATCAGATTACAGCACGGTACATCCCTGGCAGAAAACCAAGGCTTCAAAGTTACCTCGTTTGTATGAAAATAGCAACTGTATCCCTAGACAAAGTTGATGTGTGTAACCTGCCACATCTGCCCGTAATTAGCACGCCACCTAAACTGATTCTGCCCAATATCAGTATGAGTTGGGGGCAAAAACAAAAGGGAGGTTATTTCTAAGGGACTTCGAGGAAACTAAGTCAGGGGTGTCAAACAAATTTTTCAAAAGGGCCATTTTTAAATTAAGAGTGTGTTAGCGGGCCAGACTCAAAATTAAAACCTCTAACACATACTAAATTAAAATCTTTAGTAATAAAAAGGAGTAACTTGAGCTTGAGGATCGATATACCTGAGGTCTCAAATTTTATTATCTTACAATACGTAGTGGCATCGAATGCCGTCTAAAATCCTCACTGGATAGATTCTGGTCGCAGGCCGTATTAAATAGCTTGCGGGCTGAATGCGGCCCACGGGCCTGCTCTAAGTGATATCTGTGACAACAACTCGGGACAGTCAATACACTGTAGTCACTCGTACAGTGTATTGTGTAAAAGTTAGTACACAAGAGTCAAATAATAAGGACCGCCACCGCATTATCTGTCGCAATCCGCGCCACCGCCGCGTCGTCAAGCCATTACAATGCCACCGTCTGGCAAAACAAGAAATGAAAAAAGTTGGTTTTAATCAACAACTTTGTAGCCACTAGCTGGCTTTCGTCGGCCAACTTAAAAATACCAACATCTGTTACTGCTAAGCGAATTGTCTCGGACTTTATAGGATAAGTAGTGCTTTCATTTAACTTTGAAGTTGCTTAATTTAGCTTATGCTTTCGACGAAGTTATCCGTTGATTTTAACTTGATGAAAATCTCGAGATATTCAGTATTTTTGCTACTGCAACTGTTTTTTTTTTTATAATTTGTACATGTCGATTGATGAAGCAGGAAGAACCTTATAAATACCAAATTGTTTTTTTTTGTTTCGACATAACCACTGCTTATTAAACAATGTGCAAAGAAGTTTGGATGCCTAATTTGAACAAATTCAATCTTTCTTCTTCTCTTATGTAAAAGTGAAGGGGTGACTGACAAACTATTGCCCAGCCCAAACCACTTAACCTAGAGACTTTAAATTTTGTATATAGATACATTATACAGTGTAAACACCCACTAAGAAGGAATTTTTGGAAATTCCACCCCTGAAGGGTTGAAATGGGGGCACAAAGTTTGTATGGAAAATAATATTAAATAGACATTTTAACTTGAAACTTTGTAGGAATACTTCTAAAAACAAATAAGCAAACACGTGTTTCGTAGTTTTCCGAAACTCAACCCTTAAGGGGGTAAATGGGGTAAAAAAACCCAACATCGATATGGGTGTCGTTATCGAGGTTTTATGGGATGTTGATTACGAAAATGGCATTTAATTTTAAGTGATAGACATCATCTTTAAACCCTATAGGGGTCAAATGGGGTTCAAACTTTGAATGGAAAAAATATAAAATAGACATTTCGACTTGAAACTTCGGAGGAGTACTTCTAAAAACAAATAAGCAAACACGTGTTTCGTAAATTTCTGAATGGGGTAAAAAGCCGAAACTCGATATGAATGTCGTTATTGAGTTTTATGGGATGTTGATTGCGAAAATGGCATTTATTTTTAAGTCCAACTTAGTGGCTATGTTTCAACCCCTAAAGGGTTAAAATGGGGTTCATGTTTTGCATGAAAAAAAAATATTAAATAGATATTTCGACGGGTAACTTCGTACTTATGAGTTCTTCTTAAAATAAATGAGCGAACAAATCGATATGGATGTCGATATTGAGGTTATATGTGGTGTTTATTGCAAAAAAAACATTTATTTTAGGCTCCAAGACGACACGGTGGACATTATTTAACACCTAAAGGACTGGAAGGAAGGATGAAGGGGGTTCAAATTTTTAATGGAAAAATAATACGGGAACGGGAACAGGAATGAGAACGAGAACGGGAAAGGGAACTAATAATATTATAAAATGTGAAAGTTTAATGTTTGGATGTTTCTTACTCAATCACGTTAAACCGGCTGAATGGATTTGGAATAGCACACTTGGATAGTTATAACTCAGTCAAAGGTTCCATAGCGATTTTCCGAATGTCCACGCAGACGAAGTCGCGGGCAAAAGCTAGTAAAGTCATATTTTTGGAAAAAGTAACAGTAAGAGTTTCAATTTTTTATTCTAAAACGTGATTTTTGCTAAATCCCTAATATTTACAAAGTATGGATTGTTGGAAGAAAAAAGAAGTAATATACAACACACGTGGACCGTCGGCCAACCAGGGTCATTTTCGATCTATCGCATATTGGGACGAGACCAATTGGCAAGATAGCCATTAGCTTGGTGTTAGCAAAAAATCATTGTCTGGGTTGCGAAGTAGGAAGCTTCAGCGAGATATGCTACCGTGAACATGGTCACCCATCGCTAAAAAAATATCGATCGCATATTTATGTGAATGGTGAACAGGGTCCTGAGTGGCATCATTACCTGAACTCTTTTTTGTGTTTTCAAATCGATCGAATAAGGAATAAGGATCACAAGAGCATAAATGTGAAATGTGCTTACCTGCCCTGACCTCCTAGACGCTTCCTGAAAGCGACGCAAGACTATGGTTTTATATATGCCTGGGAACTGCCCCACCCCCTGAATGTAATTACATGCCAATATGTAGTCGATTATTTTTTGGAAAAAAAAGCTCTATGTTTCTACCCTGGCAGCGCGCATGCTTCCTAAAAACTAACCAAGCCGATGTCTTACATGTTTGTTATGATGCCATCTACCACCCTGTTCACCATTTATATCAATATGCGATCGATTATTTTTTGCGATCGGAGATCATTGTATGGGAGGCCATATGTTCAGGGTGGCATATCTCCCAGAAGCTTCCTACTGCACAACCCAGACGACAATATTTGATAACACCAAACTAATGGCTATCTTGCCAATGTGGTCTGGTACCAATATGCGATAGATTGAAAATGAGCTTCTGGGCCGACGGTCCAACGTTTATCTGAATAGATTTTATGAACTTTTTTTGCTGACGATGTGGAATAACCCGAACAACCGGAACCTGGATGAATATAGGTTTACTATTTGTAAAAAAAAGTTTTAACATCAATTATATTATAATTAACTTACTAACTCAAAGTTTTTATTTCCTACCCGACTTCATTGATGAAAACCAATTAAGCCACCGCTCGGTTAATGAAAGAGTTAACCAACTTATTGTTCGGGAATCGAATGCAAGCCGAATACATTCTTTTATTCGAGTGAAAACCGATATCGATTACGCAGTTCTTAAGCACAGTGAAGTGAGATGTGTTCGCGATGGGTTGCCGGGCACCTCCCGAACACTGGTAACAGCCGCCTCGTCTCGAATACGAATCGTCGCATAATGAGAACGTGAAAAACACTCGCTCCTCACTACTCTTACTTTCCCCCACCCCTGTTTTGAAGGGAGCCTTTACATTGTACGATTACCTATTTAGAGTTTTCTTTTTTTACACGACTGCCCAAAAAGGAGTGTATATGTGTTCAGGGTTCATGTATGTTTGTGGGTATGTGAGTTTCTTTATTCCACCATTACTTCTAAATGGCTTAACCGATTTGGATGTATGAGGTATCGTTAGGATCCTTACTTGATTCCGATGAGTGACACTGAATATATAAAAAAAACAATATGGCGAGTGTACAACGCCACTTTTAAATATGAAAAAAAAAATTTTTTTCTTCAATTATTATTTCATCAATTATTACAATATGGGCATCAAATGAAAGGCAAAGGCTGGAATGAGCTAAATAAGCACATTCCAAAACTATATAATTTGTCACTAAAATGTGTGAAATAAAAATAAATAAATGAAAAACACTACTGTCCTGCCAAAACGAACTAAAAAGTTAAATGACAAGTGTAATTGCAGTTGGGGGACTTCTTTGAATAAAAATTGTTCCACAAAACGGTCCCCCGACTGCAATGAGATTTTTTAACTTTTTAGTTCCTTTTTGGCAAGGCAGTCGTGTTTTTAATATTTTTTAAATTTTAAACGTACATGTATAGCATTAAAAAGCGAAAACATACTTTTTTCGCTTTATAGGTCTTCTAAGTTTAACATTTTGTTGATTTTAATAAAATCATCCTTGAAACTATAACCCGGTTGAGTTAACTCGGCACCTGAAGCGCGATAGATCCCTTTCGTTTTCTTCTTTCCTCACGCCACTGTCGTCATACCAATAGTGTTAGTACATTTGTTAGCGATAATTTATCGATAATCTATCGAAAACTTTGAAAAAATTGACGACAATGGCGTGAGAAAAGGAGGAAACGAGAGGGGTCTATTGAGCTTCAGGTGCCGAGTTAACTCAACCGGGTAGTAGATAAATAAACTGACTACGCCGCCGATGATCTCTATCATAATCAAGAAGATATACCTCCAATGGAGATTGCACGGCCAGTGGTCATAGTCAAGATTGAAAAAAGATCCTTAAGTGACGTGACGGCTTATTGCTACCTCTTTCTTTAGTGTTACAATACGTTTTCGTTTCTCACGAACGAACGAACGACAAACAATGAACACACACACTAAAGAAAGAGGTAGCAATAAACCGTCACGTCACTTAAGGACCTTTTTTCAATCTTCACTATGACACTGGCCGTGCCATCTCCATTGGGGGTATAAGCTTCTTGATCATAATAAAGTAATAGTTTCTGATGCTCTCTTTCATTTACATTTCCGTCACGTGACGTAGTTCTTTTCCATTTCATACACACTACGGTGTAAAAACCGGATCATGTAGATAAGCTCCGCAACAGTGAATACACTGACGAAGACCAAGGAATTATAGAATCTATAGATAGAAAAGTAAGGTTTTCTTTTGTCTGAATCTCAATGTCCCTAAGTGATACTTTGCCGAATCGTTGTTTGATATTCTGATAACATTCGCGAAATAATAGGAGATGTTCCTGTTCATGCGGAGACACCCATTTATCGTTGGGAGTTTGATGAAAATACTTAAGTGTCGCATTGCGCTCTCGATAAGTGAAGGCCCTGTAATATTGAATTCCTTTATGTTGACAATACACGAGTTGTAATGTAACGGAAATCGAATATTGCCGAATATTACTTTACAGACCACTTTGCGCACTAAAGAAGATAGGTGATAGATTTTTATTCACATTTTGTGAGGTCACGCCAAGTTTGATGGAAGGCATATTTCTAATAATTTGAGTTTGGTAAACTCAAAAGTATTGCTGCATTATTTTCCCTTGTTATCTTACATTAATTTCCATTTGTAACTATAATGGTAGATATTATTGGATCAGTATTATTGTATTCGTTAACAATTTCATTTGTAATGAGATCACTATCATAATATAAATTCTGTTTAGAAAATTTTAAGCATGTTTATGATCTTTTTATTATGTATATTTTTAAGTCGTACATAGCCTTACACAGCCTTGTTCTCAATCACAAAATACATCATATTACTTAAAATAGAAGGTTAAACCAAATTATGCAACAATACTGAAATAGGTGATAGTGTGGATTAAACTGAACAACGTTCTCCAAGGAAACAGGTCAAAAAACGAAAACAAAGACATACTTTAAGTAATACAAAATGTATTGGTCAGCTGACTGACTTACTCGGAAAGGCGAAAAAAAAGAAATTTTTCGCCCTATGTTCTTTAGAAAAAGTTTTTCAATTTTTTTTTCTATACACGCTGAAATTTTAATCATTTGGTTCCCGCCGTGTGGTGGTTCCACTCATGATTACAAGCAACTTTTACAATGGGGCCAACTGCTCGCAAAAAAAAAAATCAGCTGTTCCATACAAAAGTGCAGTACCTACTCGACCTTAATGTATGGAACAGCAGATTTTTTTTTGCGAGCAGGAAAGTTGGCCCCATAGTAAAATATGCTTGTAATCATGAGTGGAACCACCACACGGCGGGAACCAAATGATTAAAATTTCAGCGTGTATATAAATTCTCATAATTATAATCATAATTATTTATTGTGAAACATAGGTTTAAGCAACACTGTTTCAGTTTGTCAAATAATTTAGTTCCATCTTATATTTATAGAACAATATTTTGTGATTGAGAACAACGTAGCTTTACGTTATTTGCTTAGCTTTAAATAACTCGGTTAGCATTAATCTATAAGTATGTACTATCCCCGTCAATTGATAATGCGCTTGTCGGCCATGATTTTAACCTCAAAAACGAAAAATAGTTGTAATTTTTTATATACCTAGACCCTATCTTATTGAAAATAATAATTCAATAATTAATAGTTATTAGATGACCTATTAGAATTTTCTTGTTTCATGACATTTTTAGTTGCGGGTCACGTCAACGTGGATGTTAATGTGACAAGGTTCCAGTGCATTATCAATTGACGGGGATAATACCTACTCTGGTTTTGTTTAAAAAAAAAACTTCTCAATAATACCTGCCCTCCTACTCAAACGGCCACTTTTCTATTCGTTCACTAACTTAAAGTATATTATCACCGAGCAGTACGGTTTCATGGCAAAGAGGTCCATGAACACGAATTTGGTGCTGTACTCGTCAGAACTGATGGAATCCGTGGATCAAGGGTCACAAGTTGATGCAATTTACACGGACTTCTCGAAGGCGTTTGACAAGGTAAACCATAAAATACTTTTGGACAAACTTTACTTGTTCGGAGTAACAGATGGCATGCTAGATTGGTGCCGTTCATACCTAGTAAAACGACCCATGACAGTGGTCGTGGAGAATGAAGAATCCGAACCTTTCATAGCACATTCTGGTGTACCCCAGGGCTCTGTTCTGGGGCCACTATTTTTCAACGTATTTATCAACGATATTGCCAAATGCATCAAACATAGCAAGATATATCTTTTCGCTGACGATCTCAAGTTAATAAGGAAAATATCATGTGTTGAGGACTCTATATACCTTCAAGAAGACGTTGATAAACTTCAAGAATGGTGCACTACCAATAAAATGTTTCTCAACACTTCAAAATGTCACCACATAAAGTTTACCAGAAAACGCAATAAGTATCTCACTGAGTATTCAACAGCTGGCGAAAAACTCGAAGAAGTTACTGTCATCAGAGACCTTGGGATCTTAATTGATAGTCGACTGCAGTTTCTAGATCACATTGACAAAATTATAAAGGAGGCGAATAAATCACTTGGGTTTATTCTCCGAAATACAAGAGACTTCAAAAAACCCTCCTCTGTTCTGCTTTACAATAGTTATGTAAGAAGTAAACTGGAATACTGCAGCACAGTCTAGTGTCCAGAGTATAATGTACATAAAAAAAGAATAGAGAGAGTACAAAAAAAACTAGTTCGTAACCTGTCCTACCGTTTCAAAACACACAGAATACTAAGGTCATACAATGAAAAATTAAGTCATTTTCATCTGGATCCGCTTTACTTGCGTCGTAGTCATGTGGATATGTCTTACTTGCACAAACTTATGAACAACCACATTGATAGTCCTATATTGATAAATAAATTCAGTTTTAATGTTCCCTCAAGAATACCGAGATACCCCTGTAGACTATTTCAAAATAAATTCTGTAGAACAAGAATGGGTCGCAGCTCGCCAGTTGTTCGCTAGGCTCGTCTTTAGAATGAAATGTGCAAGAAATTACCTGATCTGGACATCCATTTACAAAGTCTTCCTAAATTTATGACCATAATAAAGAATGACGTACCTTGGGTCTTTTAAGTAGGTGTAATATCATATATAATTTTTTAATTCATCTCTTTTAATTTTAAGTAAGATAACATTTTGTATATCTTTTTTTAACTACAATAACGCATGCTGTGGTTACCTATAATTGTAAGTGCAGTTAGCTTTAAGAAATTTGTTGTTTTGTTTTTATATATATTTTATTACTGTTACTTATGTTGGTGACCCTTTAAATAAATAAATAAATAAAATAAACTTTAAGCTTAAAAAATAAAGAATCAAACGATCAAGTCGCACGTCGCAATCGCAAGTTTATGTAAATCACAGACGTTGTTGTATTTTATGAAATTGACAAACCTGCGACACGTAATTTTAGAGTTTCTGGCTTATTTTTAATTTTTAAGTTAGCGAACGAATAGTAAAGTGGCCATTTGAGTAGGGGGGCGGAAGATTTTATTTAAAAATAATGCTTATTTGCAGATCAACTGCCTTTTCATTTTCAATAAAAGCTCCAGGCAAAAACCGCAAAGCTAAGAAACTGTTTCATAAGTTACCTTAATTATTCGCTGTTGAAATAAGAAGAGGGATTTAATTAAGCGAATAGAGAGGATGCAGACACGTCCTTAGGGGAAACTGTTGTCGCTTTAGGAATCACGTACAGTCAGGCCAGAAGTACCTGAACATTTAAGTACTTTATCACACCAACTTTAACGTTTTGCAGCCCTACTATAATGTATGCAGTATTTGGTGCGACATGGTTCTTAATAGTGTTAGCTACTTAAAAAGCTGACCGTACCAAACCAAGTTGAGGGTTTCCTATAACAACTTGATTTTTAATGTGCATGTGCCCCAGATGTTGGGATCGGTTTGTTTTGTTGCTCGTATCTTTACTTCTAACAAAATGGTAATGAGGGCGGAACTGTTTTGGTGTGGTAATACGTATTTGAAGACGGAGAAAACAAAGTTTCGAACCTATAAGCTAAGTAAGTTATATCAAGGAAAGCGCTATTGTGTTGAAAATTACAAACTTTTATTTAGTAATGTCCGGTGTTTGTTTGTCTTAATTAAATCTTATCCGTCCGCGGCCTAGCTCAGAGGCCCTTACTAGTGCCATTAAACTGTGCTAGTGCTGTAATAGGGTATTTGACAACATTGAAAATATACTACAAATTGTGGTCATCCTAACAGATATTGGCGAAAAAAAACATATTTAACTATTGTATAGTCTATTAATTGATTAATTTCACCTAGAAAAATGCAATAATTTTTGTATTTTTTTCTTTGGCGAAAACGGTCTAAGATGACTGATGACGTCACTTGCCTGTAAATAAATATGGCTTCAGGCGTTTGACACGACCATAGACATAAGGATCCGCGATTGATGGCTGTCTAATGGCTAAGGATATTACAATGTTTACAGGCTAGTGACGTCAACAAGTCACGTGTCCAGCGCCATTGCGTTTTTGGCGCGATTTTAAAATTTTAAACTTTAACACTGTTTTTTTTTATGAAATACATTAATTTTTCCTGAAATATCAATGTGGTGCGCTTATTACATAATAAGGAATGATTTAAAATGGTTTTCTAGTCAAATACCCTATTGTGATGAAAATTACAAACTTTTATTTAGTAATGTCCGGTGTTTGTTTGTCGTAATCAAATCTTGTCCGTCCGCGGCCTAGCTCAGAGGCTTTTACTCGTGCTGTAATTTGGCATGAATGTGTACTTAAGTGATTTTAATAGGTACTTAACGCGTTTAACTTTTTAGTTCTTTTTTTTTCCTAATGTGTAAGTAATAAAATCTTATTTTTTAAAGATTTTTACGCATATTTTTCATTTATTTTAAATTTCTTAATGATAAATAGCTTAAAATCTTCTAACGGTATATTGAAGCGAAAGACGATGTAAGCGACACATGTTTGCTAAAAATATTTCGGCGTGGAACTACACTGGGCGAAAAGCTATGAATTTACAAAGTCTTCAAAATACTTTAAAACTTACATACATAATGAAACTCTTCAATTCAAACTACGTTTATTCATAACCGCATGTCTTCAAGCTCACAAGCTGCATAAAAGGCTAGCATTAAGATTCCCTTCACGTCAGAATCAGACCTCTTTGTTATAGCGTGCATAAGAAGGCAAGTGCATACGGAGTACACAGAACAAATACAGCAGTAACGCAACTATACTACGTGTTACAAAATAACCCCTAATGCAGAATATGGTAGATATAGGGACCATCAAACTGAAGGGATCAACTCTGAAATCACTAAATAAAATCAGGCTGTTTCATACATTTTGATATTTTCGTAATTACTTTTTGTATGAAACAGACGATTTTTTTCGCGAATTCAGCGTTGGTCCCGTAGTAAAAGTTTTTCAGTTTAATGGTCCATATCTACCAGAATCGACTTTAGGTGTCATTTTATAACACGTTGCATAAGATGGTACCAAATGGGAGTATGATTTTTTTTTCGTTTGTCGAACTACATGGAGAAAGTTGTTTAGTTTAAGCAACACTATCACCTGTTTCAGTATCATCACATCGTTTGGTACCACCTTATTATACAAACGCCCGAATTTATATATCATACGACAGCTCTAAGGAAGGTTCGCAGTGCAGCAGTCAGTCGCGTGAGTCACGTATCATGTTGGTCAGGAACCCAATCGCGATAAATTTTAAAAATGAAATAAAAACTATATCGTCTCAGTTTCAGGGGGCCTATTAAGAAAATAACGTACGCAATTGCGTAACGCAGTCACTTGGCCACGATAGTCGTTCGCAGTTAGTTGGTTGTAGTTATAACAAATATTTTGAATTTGGCTATCGTAGTCCATAGAATACTAAACAAACAATGTCGGATACGCTAGAGAGAAACTGTCAAACTCACGCAATCACTTCGCAATATTGCCTTAGAAAGTGATTTGTAAATAGGAAACAATCAAAACGAAGCACGGAAGCAGCTACGTGTATCGCATTAAACTTTTCGTAATTGACCCCTGTTTCGTTAACAGAAAAAATGTTTGCTTTGTTGAAAAAATTGTCGAAAGCTATACTTATGGAACATAGGGTATAGGTACCATGTGCAACAAGGGTAAAATCGCTTGCACGCCGCGCCGCCCGCCGTCACAAACATACGTTTAGTTCGTGCAGGGTCGATACGCGCGCACACAAATTTTGTTGCTAACTGGTTAAGCGTCGCTATTGGCCATGTGACCAATCTTCGACCATTTAAATGAGAATACTAAAGCTGAACCAAAAATGTAACCTAAATGACAACGTAGCGATTTTGGTTTTGTCGTTCAGAATTAGTGAGATCGGACTCCACAGTGCTGTCACGGAATAGATACGCTCGTTCCGCCCGACGACGCACGCGCGTCTGTCTGCGATCTTTTTATAATGAGAAAGGGGGTATGGTTGAGATACTGCTTTAGGTATATGCGTACTGTGATACGAAGTGCACTTTCGTGGCCCGAATCGATTGAGCACATTACCGATTCACCGGCTAGTCTGCCGCCGCCGATATTTCTCTGCTTCTTATTATTATTGAGGAATATGGCACTGGGAATTTAAAAACTGAAATGCGATTTTGGAATCCCAAAGCTGATTAGGTGATTCGTCCAAGTGATTAGGTAATGTGAGAAGTATTGTGGGGTATATTGTACTCAGTATTCGAATAAAAAATAAATTGAATTTATACAACATAAAGATTGACAGTAGATTATCTTAGAGAGTCTTGCACAACAGTTTTTATCTCTGCGGTCCCGGGTCCAATCTTCGATTGAAGAAAACTAATTTCTATTATATAGGAACTATTAAAACAAAAATAAAATTCGTCAAAATTTCGTAAAAGCATCACAATCTGTTTTTTTACGCACAGGTTTTTAACATCAGTCTATGAACTGAACAAAACCTATTTAACCGCACTATTTCACTCAGTGATAACATTTTTTTTTTATTTCAGACCCTTATAATCCATTAGTTTTATCATAAACTAACTAATTAAATTATCCTCATAGTTGTTGAACAGACATTATGTCCCATCAAGATAATTCAAATCACTAGAATTGTAGCAAAAACTTCAATAGTCCAAAACTTATTCGGGGTCGCCCCACCGAAGTATGTGTCTAAGTTTTTGTCGGATTTCAGCTGGCCAGGAGTCCGGAAATCCGTTGTATTAGTAAAGCAATTTGTCCGGGGCCCGCGCGAACTTTTCTAATCTAAACTGTTCGTTCAATCTTGGTGAAAACTCACCCGCTGGCCACTCAGCCTGGTAAGAGGCTTTGTATATGATGATAGAGATTTTTGTTTTTTGAGATTTTAGCATTCACAATGCTATTTTTATACAGTACTAAATAATATACTAGAAAAAAATCGACTCGCACCTCTTCTCGGGTCAGCCTGATAAGAGGCTTTGTATATGATGATAGAGATTTTTGTTTTTTGAGATTTTAGCATTCACAATGCTATTTTTATACAGTACTAAATAATATAATAGAAAAAAATCAACTCGCACCTCTTCTCGGGTGGAAATCGCTGAGCTATCGAGTCAAAGTTGGAAGAGCATTGGACCGGACTTGAAAGGTCGCAGGTTCGATTCCAGCCTGAAAAAATGATTTGGGGCGAATCGAATTTTGTCTAGTATATTATTTAGAAGAGATGTTTGTGATATTATATACTTAATTATTGAAATAATATCTATCTGAATTTGTTAGAATTCATGCTTACTTCTCTTTTAACATTTCATTGTTATCAGCGTTACGTGCTGCTCCAAAAATAATTCGTGAAACAAAAAATAATAAACGTATCAGAAAAATAATTGTTTAAAGCTTTTTTAAATAAATCCTTCCTACCTATTATAGATGCAATTATGCATTTGGGTGCACTAAATTTGAAATATAAAAATACATCTGAGGGACTCTTCAACGGCCTCTGCCGCGGAGTTAATTTTTCGGCAAATAAAAAAATCGCACAAGAGGTGAGGAAGAAGGGTGAAATAAGGTGGCAATATTTCACCCCCTAAAAGTTGTCAAGGAGTCGATAGTTTCAGCCATAGACATAGAAAAATTTTCGCTGCGCTCAAGAAGACCAACAGAGCGTGGAAAATAGAAGTTAACATCATACGGACACGGTCTATGTAAAAAAGAGACAAATAGGATCAAGTGACATGTGCCAATATTTTTTACAGTAAGAGGCCCTAGCGGCCCGCCTTGCAAAGCAGCAATCACAATTTGCTTTAAATATTTGATAATCTTAATTAAAATAAAAATAAAAATAAAATAAAATTTATTTCTCCTCACAAAACAACAATTTGGTACAATTTAAAGACATTTGAGCAAATTTGTATGTGAGGAGCTGGTGTCTGAAATGGGAATAACCTGTATTACAGATCACCAGGTCCCCACCCCACGAATACAATCATATAACATAATATCTTTTATCTATCTAACATAGATATTGTGAGCTGGAAAACTAGAAGGTGTTTGGTTGTGTGTGTATGAGCGTGTATGTGTATATGTGTGTATGTGTGTGTATGTCAATGTGAGGTGTGTGTGTGAGACTTTTTTTTTAATCAATCAAATCGTTTGTATATAGTTACATTTTAATACAAAAAAAATATTTAATTCAGGCAGGAAGCCCTTTAACATTCAGAGTAAGTCTTCTGTTACTGTGTAGGTCAATTTTTGCAGCCAATCTTTTATTAAGGACTTACATTGACTTTTAGGCAACGAGTAGATTGACAGAATTGTTGACTTTGTCGTATAGACTGGCACCCTGATAGCAGAAAAAACGATGTGAGAATTTGGTATTAAACTTATTCCTGACACAAACTAAGTCCTTTCGTCTTTTATTATTAATCTTGTGTGGTTCGTAATCCATGACAGAATGTTGTTTTAGCAGAATTTGCAAAACAAATAGTTGCCGTACTGTCAAGACCCCACTTCTGTCATACAAGTCAGAGGTCGGGTGTCGGAATGGCAAAAACATACTAATTTTTAGAATTGCTCTTTGAGCCCTTTCGAGTTTTAAGAGAGTTGATTTTCCTGCACCACCCCATGCTATTATGCAATAAGAAAGGACAGACTGACAGAGGGCATAATAGACAGACCTTATCAAATTCACATCTGCAACATGCCTAAGGTTCTTAAATATAACCATTAATTTACGAACCCTAGATGTGACCATATCTACATGCAACTGGAAATTAAGTTTGTCATCTATCATAACTCCCAGGTACTTGACACTCGAGGATTTCTTTAATTTTGGACAAGAACATGCTGTATCATTGACATTTTTGCAGCTGTGAGATACGATGCAATAGTTAGGGTTGTCAGGACATTTGTCTCTCAAAGAAAAGGTTACAAAGTTAGTCTTATCTACGTTAAGATTTAGGATATTAGCTCTCAACCATTTCGTCACTTGATTGAAACCCCTTTGTGCATGTGAAAACTTCCTCCCATGAGTTCCCACCAAAGAGTAGAGCTGTGTCATCGGCAAAGGTAACAATTTTAGCATTGGGGATAGTTTGTTGACACAGGTCATTAATATAAACTAGAAAGAGCGTTGGCCCTAATATGCTGCCTTGTGGTACTCCGAAAGAAATAGGAAGCTCTTCACTGATGTGGCTGTCAATTTGGACACACTGTGTGCGATCAGAGAGATAATCTCTGAAAAGTTTCAACTGGAGGTCCCGAACACCAATACATTCGAGTTTATCAATTAAGTTATCTGCAGAGACTGAGTCGAAAGCTTTTGCTATATCAAGAAATATTGCTATAGTTTTCTTTTTATTATCTAAGTGATTGACAATAAAGTCAGTAACTTCATGCACGGCATCAGCTGTTGATTTTCTAGATCTAAAACCAAATTGAGCCCGAGCTAACAGCTTTCTATCTTCAAGATATTTAACCAACCTACTATTAATAATTCGCTCTAGGATTTTGGATAACGTTGGAAGAATGGAAATAGGTCTGTAGTTATTGACACAGTCTCTGGAGCCTCTTTTGTGTATCGGAATTATTCTTGATCTCTTTAAAGCTGTTGGGAAGACTCCAGTTGAAAGGGCTAAATTACAGATGTAAGTAATAGGGGACGTTAAAATGTCATTAAAAGTCCTGAGGATATCAGCTGAGATTAGTTCCAATCCCACAGCACAGTCGATTTTAAGATTATTAATAAGACAATTGACCTCATCACAATCAGTAGGTAACAACACAAAAGAGTTAGAGCTACGACTACAGCGGGTTGGCATGGTTGTACCAGAGTTATTAATAATTTTTTCAGCTAATTTTTTGCCTACATTAGCGAAGAAAGAATTCACATTATTAACTGACTGCAATGGATCATTTTTACAAAGTAACTCCGAGGAACTTTCTTTAGGTTTTTTTGTATAAGTAATCTCTTTTATGATATTCCAAATTTTTTATTGTTATTTTTACAATTTTGTATCTGTTGTTTATCATAGTCTCTTTTCACTTTTTTTAGTATACTGGAGCAGAAATTTCTATATCGCTTGTAGGTAACTCTTAGGACATCGTTATTCGGTTCTTTTTTCATTTTTTTGTATAGATTGTTTCTGTTACGTAAACATTTGTAAAGCCCTGGTGTAATCCAGGGTTTCTTAATTCTTTTAGATTTCGGGATAGACACAGATTTAGTATTCGATAAAATTAAGTTACGTAGAGTCTCTATGAAGAAGTTAGTTGCAGCATTGGCATCATTCATTAGATACATAGGGGTGAAATCTGTCTCTTTCAATGCCTTACCTAGGCCAATTTTATCTAAAAAGGTTCCTTTTTTAGTCGTTTTTATTCCAATTTTGGCTGATAAATAGAGTGCAACACTTTCATGGTCAGTGATACATGTTTGAAGTACAAGACATCGTGCTGATGGCCTCGACTTCAACATGATATGATCCAAACATGTTTTATTATGGGTTGGTATAGTGTGACCAGGTAATATCCCATGGAAGGCTAACATATCTAGATAAGGAGCCTTCCTATTATCCAAACTATCATTTAAAATATCTATATTTATATCGCCAACTATGATAAGATTTTGTATATATGAGTATTTTTGCAAGGTATCATTTAATGAATTATTAAAATTATCAGTATTTCTACAACCTGAAGGTCGATATATTGCTAAAATTATGGTGTTAGAGTTGATTTTTATAGTTAAGCAATTAGAGTCTAAAACAAGTTCTTCTTCTACTATTATGTTCAGTACATCCCTGAAGTAAACGACTACGCCCTCATTTTGTGTGAAGTTGCGTGTGGTTGCAATTTGGTTGTAGCCTTCTATAGTAGGCAAGTTTGGAGTAGGTACATGGTAGCCAGCATTCCGTTAAAATAATGCAGTCCCAGTTCACGTTACAATTACAAAGAACAGCTAAGAGATATAATATTACATTTAATGCTTCTGATATTCTGGTGCAATAATTTTAGACATTCGCCCGAATCTAGTAGAAGAGACTGGCAACTATCTATATCGCATTTTAAAGATTCAGCCACAGAGTACGAATCAAGATCACTTTGAATTTCACTTATATTATCGAATGGTACAGTCTGAAAATACTACATGTTCCAAAATTATGGTGAACCTTAAATTTTTATACATAAATAGAAAAGAGATACTATTCTCATTCAAAAAAATATAGCTACGGCAATAATTGCACAAATAATAAAAAACCTTGTGTAAAATTTTATGTTTTGACAGTTTAGTTACAGTAAATGAGCGATTCTTTTGGAAAGGTGTGTGGGGTGTGTAAGTGTGTAGTGTTACAAAAATAATATTTTTATATTGTTTTAGAAATTCACGGAAAATAACATAATATAATGTGTAGATGAGTGCAGATAAATCGATTATAAAAGCTTTGAACCAATTAACATATGGGTTTAATGGCCTGCAAGTATTTATATTAATATTAATGCGAGAATATTTAGACGTTAAAATCCATATAATAGACAAAAAGAAAAAATAAAAACAATAAAAATTAACTAAAAAATAATAAAACATGCCAAAAAATAGTCACGCAGGAATAGGTTGCTTCTTTAGCTCAATAAGCGTAGTTTAATTAAAATTTAAAATAAAGGTATCGTGAAGCCGGTTTTTCGGATCACCTGTTTATTGACATTGTTGTTCTTTGATATTCTATTTCTATGGTTTCAGCAGCTATGAAAAAAAAATCCGCGAGACATCCATTTGTGGAAAGAAAATAAAAAGGCGATATTTATCTTTAAAATAAAACCGGTCAAGAGCGAGTCGGACTCGCGCACCGAGGGTTCCGTACAATCATAAATATATTTGGATATGTTGCTTTAGTACAGTCTTTAAAAAAGTAGGATAAACGGCAGACAGGTGGAAGGGCGAACAGGCGGACAGTTAATTTACGAATCTTAACCACAGCTGCTTATGGTGACTGAAAAACGTTTCAGCCACTCCACATTGCAAACTGTTTATATTACTAAGTAGTAACTTATTCTTCGTTTATTCGTACGGCAAATAGTAGGTAATTATATTAGAACCAGCCACCAATTATTATTGTAGTATTAGGTTGCGCCATCTCTTGACCGATAGTGGAACTATTTTTTTTCTTAGGTCAATATTCTTAGGTAATCTCCATCTGTTGACTGGTAGTGAAACTAAAGAATTTTTGTTTGTTTTTTGAATTTCTAAAAAAGTGTGTTATATTGAGACATTGTTTTATTTTTCCTGTAATTTTTACATAAACTACTATCACATAGAATTATTTCAGATTTTTCTCTTTGCAAACTTTGGAGATAAGGGGGGGGGAACGGTATTTTTTTTTACATTTTTCATCATAAGTCGAAAACTGTGCGGCCTAAGTAAAAAAAAATGTTTTAAAATGTGCAAACAGCGCTCTTTCATATGATACCCCACATGCCCTAGTCTAGTATACCTCATGTTACGGACAGCTTCAATCGCGTGAAACTAGTGAAAAAAGTGATTAAAATGTGTATAGCAAAAAGACTGTTTAATGGACCGCTAAGTGCGTTACTAGTGATAGAATCTGTGTTTGTGATTATTTCATGTAAGTACTTTGATTTGTAAACAGTAGCTTGTTATAACTGATTGAGTCATTTAGTTTGTGTTTTTAATTACTTTGAAGTTTATTAATATGTAACGTTCTATTTGGTTTTAAATTGTTGCATATAAAAAGTTCTGTAAAATGAGATATTTAGCGTAGCTGTAAGTTTTATAGTTTGTGAAATATTTAAGTTTTAGTAATTCAAATAGGTATTGTTTAGGCATTTAGGTATCCTATGGATTAAATGATATGAATGCTTGTGTTTTTACTTATACTACCTGGTAAAGGTTTTGAGGTAATGGGCTAGGTAATATAGGTCTAGGAGGTGGTAGTTTCGACCTGAAATGTGTCTAGGTCATACGCCAACCTTTGTCCTATAAGCCCTAAAGGTTTTGATATGGTACTAAGAGGTAAGATTATATAAATAAAGGCCTCTTGTATAGGTCTCTGATAAAGGTAATGAGAAACCTAAATACCTAAACCTCGTATTGAAAGGTAGCCAAATAATAAATTAGGTAGGTAATCTCGTAAAGAGCCAGGAGTGGGGGTTTGCTATCCCCACCACCGCTAACAATTTATGGTAACGTAGGGTAGTAATGATTTGAGTTTTGTAAACTACCTAAGTTAAGTAGAAAATGTAAGTTTTTGTATTAGTGGATATTTGCTATCGTACAAAATGTTACCTTAGGGACGTGTGATCGTAGGAAATGTTGTAAGCTCGCACGGCCCAATTCGTTATAACCACAATATATGGGCATATAAGAAGAAAGTGTTTCATTCTGTTCCTGCTTGGCGAATCATCCTATGGTGCAGTGTTGAGGTTACCGACATCGGTAACAGTACTGCGTGGTCCTTCAGAGCAGCGGATAAGAAGATTCTGCGCGTCAAGCGAGAAGAAAGAAGCGAAGCATCACATTAACATATATACGTCCAACGATTATTGAAGAAAAGAAGCATCACAGTAAACATAATACGTTCACTGAAGACTGAAGAAAAGAAGCATCACAGTAAACATAATACGTTCACTGAAGAAAGAAGAATCACAGTAACTAGTTTCACTACGCGGGTGGACCGCGGCTCACACTGCCACACCCTAACGGTGCCAAGTGTGGTTAGTGTGAGTAACGCCATTAAAGGCGGTGCAGTCTGACGGACACGGCTGCCAGCCGCCTTTTTCAAGGCAGCTGAAATTGTCCGGCTACGCCGGTAAGGGTTGTGTCGCACTGAGGGCCGGTCTGTAGGCACTGCTGACGCTGCCGGGCGTTCCTCCCGGTAGCCGAGCACCTCGGAGTTGCACACCCCCTCTGCCGGGTAGTTCCTCCCTTCCACTCCTGCTACAACCTCCATCCTCACCTGGGCTCCCCTCGCTAGTGTGCCCGGGCGAGATTGTTAGGAGTAGACATCAAGAAAGAAAAAGATGCCAGTCACGAGAAGCCAATCTGGAGGGAAGAAGAGGGAGGCAATCACATATGATGAGCCACCGGCGTCACCGTCGACGATCGCGCCACAGCCACCGCCACCACCACCGTTATTGACTACAGTCGCGATGCAAGAGGCCACAGAAAGTGTTACAGAGAGATCGTTACCGCCGCCGCCCACCAAGGAAGTTGACGATGGCAACGCCGCCGCCGCCGCCGCCACCGACACTGGGGCTTTGAGACGTAACCCGCCGTCAGTGTGTTCGTCGAGTGTAGCGGCGCGCGTCCGGCAGGCGCAACTTCGGGCCGCGGAACAGTTGGCCGAGATTAAGAGACGAGAAATGGAATTAGAACGTGAATTAATTCAACAAAGGTTACAAGTTGAAATGGATACTATTATGGAAGAAGAAACCCGTGCGAGCTTACCCGCCGAGAGCGTCCCAGAGAGGCTGAAAGAATGGTTGGATACCACAGCCGATCCTCGGTGTCGGGTAGACGAAAATTTAGAGAAAGACAGAGATATCGTTCCCGTCGTTTCACAAGAAAGAGACAGAGATATCGCTCCCGCTATCGTGCAAGACAGAGACAGGGATATGAAGCGCAATGAGGCGCGCGCCTTAGAAACAGATAGAAACCGAACGTTTAGTATAAATCCAATGGAGGCTGACGCGAGGCCCGTAATCGATACGAAAAAGGGCTACGGGGTGGAAAACCTCGCTGAAACATTGGACAGGGTTCTAACTAGACGACCGATGCCGCGGTACGCGCAAGAGCTGCCCGTGTTTAGTGGCTCACCGACGGAATGGTTGTTATTCAAGGCCGCAGTGCGTGATTCCACACGATTATATAAGTTCACTGCAGAGGAAAATCTAGCAAGATTACGCGTGAGCTTAAAAGGGGAGGCGAGAGAGAGTGTGTCGGCGCTATTATGGAGTGCGACCGACCCCGATCGTATTATGACCACACTAGAACAATGCTACGGCCGCCCCGAAGTGCTTATAGACAGAGCGCTCGAAGATATGAAAAGTTTACCGCGTTCCGGTACGAGTGCTACAGAATTAAATACCCTCGCTGTGAAATTGCAAAATATAGTTTGCGTTATTCAAGCGGTTGATGACCGAGGGTACTTACGAAATCCGCTATTGGTTCGAGAAGTAGTCAAGAAACTCAGCCCACATTTGTTATCGAACTGGGTCGCCTACGCCGAAAAGAATGAATCGAGCGAGCCTGAAATAATTATTTTATCTCGATTCCTTATGAAAGAGGCCGACTGCGCGCTGCGTTTTGCATACGTACCGACTACGTCACAGCAAAGAGAAAACGTCGCTGTAAAAAACCGTAGCGAGAAACGCACCGATAAAAAGAAAAATGTAGCAAGAATATACACTTTGGGCCAGAAAGAGACGCCGCCAGCGCCGTGTTTACTATGTGGAAACGATCATGAAGTACCCCACTGTAACAAATACAAAGCCATGACGGTAGATGAAAGATGGCAGTGGGCAAGAAATAATGGAGTGTGCTTTCGGTGTGTAAACAATAAGCACCGGAGGTTCCGCTGTACACACAAACTATGCGGGGTGAACAACTGTAATGCGCGTCACCACGCTACGTTGCATAAGGACCGTGCCGCCAGTAATGAAGAGACGTTGGTGCGAGAGTCGCAGACTGAGACGATCGCCACGATTAATAGGGCCAACGTCGCGGCGAATGTCATGTTAAAGGTGTGTCCAGTGACAGTTAAGGGACCCGGCGGCGCCGTACAGACATATGCGCTGCTGGACGAGGGATCGACAATAACGATCATTGATCAAGTCCTGGCGGACGAAATAGGTGCGAAAGGGCCTGTAAGCGACTTGCGTATATGTAGTATAAACGCGCAAGGGAGCGTAGCGAACAGTGAAGACGTAAGCCTAGTGTTAGTAGCAAGAGATGAAAGCACCCATCATGTTCGCGCCAAAACGATGACAAGTTTGACGCTCAATCATCAAACAGTTAGTGAAGATTGCTTACAGTACGCACACTTAAGAAAATTAACGGCTAGTGACGTGTGTTATGACAGAGTGAAACCACGTTTACTGATCGGGGCCGATAATTGGCATTTGATTGTGTCACGAAAGTTGTTAATGGGCAATCAGAGACAACCGGTAGCGTCGCTTACGAAGCTAGGGTGGGTCATACATGGAACGGCGCCTCGAATTACGGCGCTAGAGGGCGCGTCTAACGTATACAAGACGGAGCTCATCGCACCCGAGGTTGAATTGCACGACATGGTGAAACGTTACTTTGAAATAGACGCACTCGGTATCGCTAGGAGGGAACGCGAAAACCCAATGGAAGTGAGAGCGATTAAAGCGTTCAATGAGAGTATTAAACGAGTCGGCGGCCAGTGCGAAGTACGACTACCGTGGAAGAGAGACGACGTCACGCTACCACCCAGTTATTATAACGCTGTAAAACGCTTGAAGTCTATAGAACGCAAGATGGACCGGTCAAGCGACTTTGAAAAAGCTTATACAGCACAGATAGAAAATTTATTCACGAAAGGCTACGCGGAGCAGTGCAGTGGGAAAGAGACAGACGATCCACGATCATGGTACCTGCCTCACTTCGCGGTTACTAACGTGAACAAGCCGGGGAAGTTAAGATTGGTTTTCGATGCGGCGGCAAAAGCCGATGATGTTTGCCTCAATGATGAGCTTTTAGAGGGGCCCGATTTATTACAAGATTTAAATGGGTTGCTTTTGCGGTTCCGTGAGAAAAGGATAGCAATAACAGCCGACATTCAAGAGATGTTTTTACAAGTGAAAATCGCACCTATAGACCAACCGGCACAGATGTTTCTATGGAGAGGCGGCGATAGAGATGGACCGCCACGAAAATATAAAATGACGTCGATGATATTTGGGGCAAAGAGTTCGCCATTCTTAGCACATAGTGTGCGTGACTGGAACGCGAGAGAGAGCGCCGACGAGTACCCGCTAGCATGTCAAGCGATAACTAGCAATCATTATATGGACGACTGGGTGGACAGTTTTGATGATAAGGAACGGGCAATTACTACGATGAAACAAGTGATTGAAGTGCACAGGCGAGCAGGATTCAAGCTGACAGGCTTCAACTCAAACGAAGCTAGAGTCTTAGCTGAGCTGCCATTAGAGAGCCGTGCTACGTCATCGCCCAAGCAACTGGGGTCCAACCTAGACGATTGTGGTCGCACGCTGGGGTTACTATGGGATGCGGTGACCGACACACTGGGGTTCAACACGACGCTTGCGAGGGTACCGGCTGAAGTGAAGACGTTAGCGAGGCCGCCGACAAAGAGAGAAGCGCTAAGCGCCGTGATGTCGGTTTTCGATCCGTTGGGCTTACTAAGCTACTACACCATTCGAGCGAAGATTGTATTACAAAACATTTGGAAACTAAACGTAGAGTGGGACGAGGCTTTACCAGGGCCGGAGGCCGAAGAGATAATCCAATGGCTTAGAGACATAGAAAAGCTACGAACACTAAGATTACCGCGCCTCTACGCTCAAACGGGGGGAGAGCCGAGCCGAGAACTACATATATTTTGTGATGCAAGTGAAGTTGCTTACGCGACCGCGGCTTACTGGCGCGTCAAGAATGAAAATGGTGAAATAGAAGTGACATTAGCGGCCGCTAAAGCACGGGTAGCGCCAATGAAACATCTTAGCGTACCAAGACTCGAATTACAAGCGGCTCTGATTGGGACGCGTCTGGCAAGCTCTATCAAGAGACAGCAAGGCTGGGAACCCGAGAAAACTGTATATTGGACGGATTCGCGTACCGTGTGGCATTGGATACGGAATGATAGCGTGCGTTACTCACCATACGTAGCGCACCGCTTAGGAGAGATAGCCGAGACTACGGACGCTAGCCAATGGAGATGGGTTCCGACAGCGCTGAATGTGGCGGACGACGCAACGCGCCCTTATGTAGAGATGAAGACGTGTAATGACAGATGGTTTAAAGGACCCAAATTTTTATATGAAGATGAGGCTTTATGGCCCACGTGTGATATCGTAACGGAAGAGGACACGGTAAAGATAGTGCTCACGACAATGGGAGAAGCAAACGATAGTGTGCCCCGAGCCGAGCGTTTTTCCTCATATGAACGCTTGGTGAGAGCGATGGCGAGAGTATTACTATTCGTACGCAAATGTCGTGACCGTGCCGCTACGATGAATGTAGAACTTTTAGAAGAGGCTGAGATGAGACTGCAACGAGCTTCGCAGCGCCAATGTTTCGCTGAAGAGATAGAACGCATCACCGCAAAGCGAAACCTCAGAGCAGGAAGCCGGCTACGAAAGCTAGATCCGTATTTGGACGAACAAGGTGTGCTGCGTGCCAGGGGACGGATAGGGGCAGCGGGTGTGTCTGCCCCCGCTACTCACCCCGTAGTACTGGACGGCAGGCACCCGTATGCGCGGTTGCTACTATATCGTGAGCACCGTCGCGCCCACCACGCGCACAATGAGCGCGTTGTGAATGACGTCAGAGCCAAATACTGGATACTACGACTGAGACCGACGATACGTACAGTCGCTAGCAAATGCGTGTTTTGTCGCGTACGAAAGGCACGTCCTGTGGTTCCAGTGCACGGAGATTTACCTAAGGCAAGATTACAGCCATTCACGAGGGCCTTCACATACTGCGGGGCCGACTATTTTGGACCTCTAACGGTGACGGTGGGACGGCGGCACGAAAAACGGTGGGGCGCACTATTTACGTGTCTCACGACGAGAGCGATACATATAGAATTGGTGGCGTCGCTATCCACAGACTCGGCAATCATGGCTCTAAGAAGAATGGGCGCGCGCCGCGGGTGGCCGCGCGTGATGTACTCAGATAATGCAACAAACTTCAGAGGCGCCAACGTAGAGTTGCGTCGTGCGGTAGAAGAATGGGAACCGGCGCTACGTGATTACGCACTAACAGAGCGTATGGAGTGGCGCTACATCGCTCCGGGCGCGCCACATCAGGGAGGCGCGTGGGAGAGGCTCGTGCGCTCGGTCGAAAGCGCGCTACGAGTCACACTGAACGAGAAGTCGCCGCGAGAAGAGGTACTAGCTACGCTGTTGGCGGAGGTAGAGCACACCATAAACGCTCGCCCGCTAACCCACGTATCAGTCAGCGAAGAAGATCCAGAGGCGCTCACCCCAAATCACTTTCTGTTGGGGGGTTCGCGCGGCCTGCCACTCACTGGGCCGTGCGAGCCAGCTTCGCGCAAGGCATGGCGTGCTGCGCAGGCGCTGGCCGACGAGTACTGGCGCCGCTGGGTGCGCGAGTACCTGCCCGAGCTCATTCCGCGCGGGGGTGCGCGTGACGTCACGGGCCGCTCACTTAAGCCCGGTGACGTCGTCATCATCGTCGACTCCAGCCTGCCTCGCAATGTGTGGCCGCGAGGCGTCGTGACGGCGGTGTATCCGGGACCAGACGGCGAGATTCGCAACGCTGATGTCAAGACAAGAGGAGGAGTTTTTCGTCGCCCGACAGCGAGATTGGCTGTCCTCCCTACTGAAGAAGAAGGTGCCGCGAGTGCTGCACCGGGGGGAGACTGTTACGGACAGCTTCAATCGCGTGAAACTAGTGAAAAAAGTGATTAAAATGTGTATAGCAAAAAGACTGTTTAATGGACCGCTAAGTGCGTTACTAGTGATAGAATCTGTGTTTGTGATTATTTCATGTAAGTACTTTGATTTGTAAACAGTAGCTTGTTATAACTGATTGAGTCATTTAGTTTGTGTTTTTAATTACTTTGAAGTTTATTAATATGTAACGTTCTATTTGGTTTTAAATTGTTGCATATAAAAAGTTCTGTAAAATGAGATATTTAGCGTAGCTGTAAGTTTTATAGTTTGTGAAATATTTAAGTTTTAGTAATTCAAATAGGTATTGTTTAGGCATTTAGGTATCCTATGGATTAAATGATATGAATGCTTGTGTTTTTACTTATACTACCTGGTAAAGGTTTTGAGGTAATGGGCTAGGTAATATAGGTCTAGGAGGTGGTAGTTTCGACCTGAAATGTGTCTAGGTCATACGCCAACCTTTGTCCTATAAGCCCTAAAGGTTTTGATATGGTACTAAGAGGTAAGATTATATAAATAAAGGCCTCTTGTATAGGTCTCTGATAAAGGTAATGAGAAACCTAAATACCTAAACCTCGTATTGAAAGGTAGCCAAATAATAAATTAGGTAGGTAATCTCGTAAAGAGCCAGGAGTGGGGGTTTGCTATCCCCACCACCGCTAACAATTTATGGTAACGTAGGGTAGTAATGATTTGAGTTTTGTAAACTACCTAAGTTAAGTAGAAAATGTAAGTTTTTGTATTAGTGGATATTTGCTATCGTACAAAATGTTACCTTAGGGACGTGTGATCGTAGGAAATGTTGTAAGCTCGCACGGCCCAATTCGTTATAACCACAATATATGGGCATATAAGAAGAAAGTGTTTCATTCTGTTCCTGCTTGGCGAATCATCCTATGGTGCAGTGTTGAGGTTACCGACATCGGTAACACCTCACTTCAAATTTTTAAGACCCCTTTTCAGTCCCTGTTGTAAAAAAACAATTATTTTTTTATTTCTTTCTTATTTGAAAAATAGTTGGGCAAATGTCATTTTAAACTTTTCCAAATTTCAAGTTGATACCATTAGTAGTTCTCGAGATATCCAGCTGTGACAGACAGACAGACTGAGTCACACCATAAGGGTTCTTTTTTTACCATTTTGGTACGGAACCCTAAAAATAACCACGCAAGAATAATCAGTGATTTTCACCGCTGAGATTTTTATTGAAATAAGCCTCTTAGCCAGCCTAAGAGGCATCATCTTGACTTTAACAGATACAAACTTATCTGACTCGGTGACAGCATCGCTGTCGTCTATGGCGTAACCTAGGTAACAATATGTAATAACACCTTAGTTCCACTTTTGACCACTGGCTCAGATAAGCTTATTGATTTAACTATAACGTACATGACGTTATAGTTAAATCAAGATGGTGCAACCGAGCCTAAGTAAAGCTCTTTTCAAATGTATAGGGTCCTTCTTAAATAGTGCACGAAATTTTAAGGGGACAACTTTTACTATGCTACCAACATTGATCTATTCGATTGGAACAGGTGATTTTTTTTTCGCGATTTCAATATTGTAGCATAGTAAAAGTTGTTTGTATCCATGAGTACATTGACCCCTTAAATTTATTTAAGAAGGAACTTATAAAAACACGCTGAAATTTTAATCATTTGATTCCCGCAGTGGGGTGGTTCCACTCATGATTACAAGCCACTTTTAAAAGCTAACTACTACTAGCTATTTAAAAATTGAAAGGTACCAGTGGCGAGGGGTGAAATGATGGCAAAGGTAAGCCGTTCTACAAAAACCGGCCAAGTGCGAGTCGGACTCGCGGACGAAGGGTTTCGTACCAAAAAACGGCAAAAAAAAACTTTATTAACAAAAAAGAAAAACCTCCTTCAAAAAACCTGAAACAAAAACAGCTTCAAAATTAAATACCTCTAAAAAAGCGAGAAATAATATTCAAATCAATAGTTACGCATAACATTATTAATAAAACACGTCTATAGAAGTCGGGTGGGGCTGGAAGACAAGTTTTTTTTTTTATATTTCTGAAAGCCCCACCCGACTTCATTAGACGTGTTTTATTAATAATGTTATGCGTAACTAATGATTTGAATATTATTTCTCGCTTTTTTAGAGGTATTTAATTTTGAAGCTGTTTTTGTTTCAGGTTTTTTGAAGGAGGTTTTTCTTTTTTGTTAAAAAAGTTTTTTATTTTCAACTTTTTAGTGGCAGGTATGTAAACATGTAAATACTTTTTAACTTTATAAAATATTTTCAATGGTAAAATGCCCACAACTCAAATTCCCAATTTACGCTGTTTGTTTTTGAGGAGTTCCATTGTGTCTTCGTAGTCCAAGTCTAGTCCAGAACCTTGCATTGCAGACCATGGTTTGGTTTGTTTTGGATTGTCATAAACCTACCAAAATCCAAATCACTTTACATATACTATTTAAATTTGAGGAGTTCCCTTGTGTATCTTCGAAGTTCAAAGTCCAATACCGATGAAATTAAAATGTGACCACTCTTAAAGTATACCCTTTCAAACAAAAAAAGAATCATCTAAATCGGTACATAAACAAAGATGTTATGTTCGAAAATCCGTAAAAACACGTGTAATGGCAAGCTAAGTAATTGACATTTTTCAGGATTATGAAAAAACTACCAGCCAGATCTCTGTAATTTTTTTATGGGACCACACACAAACTATGTTCTTTAAGATAAAAAAAGAATTGTATAAATCGGTTAACAACTGACGAAGTTATGGTAAAACATACATAAAAAAAACCGATGACTTGAGAACCTCCTCCTTTTTTTGAAGTCGGTTAAAAATACGTTTGTTGTATGGAATTAAATGGAATTAAATATTAATTTTATTCTGTTTTTAGTATTCATTGTTAGAGCGGCAACAAAGATACATTATCTGTGAAAATTTCAACTGTCTACCTGTTGTCGTTATTAATATTGAGCAAAAAACGGCAAAAAAATCACGTTTGTTGTATGGGAGCCCCCCTTAAATATTAATTTTATTGTTTTTAGTATTTGTTGTTATAGCGGTAACAGAAATACATCATCTGTGAATATTTCAATTTTCTAGCTATTATGGTTCACGAGATACAGCCTGGTGACAGATAGACAGACAGACGGACAGCGGAGTCTTAGTAATAGGGTCTCGTTTTTACCCTTTGGGTACGGAACCCTAAAAATGTTGCGATCTGCATAGTGGATTAGTGGGGTGGGATTTCTGAAAGGTAAGCCGATGGGAATCGGCTTTTATGGACCCTTTGAACTTTCTAGAATATAGAGTAGGTACTCTTCTTTTTTTAAAGTTGATATTAAGGGCATTTTAAAACCTGAAAAAAAATGCATAGTTTTGAGGAATATAAATTTTGACGGAATAAGCTTTTAAAGCAATTTTATCAAAAGTTATTAAAGTAAATAATTCCATTCTTTTTTTAAATGTATAATAATAATAAATATTAGTAGTATAATCTTTTTCGGCTAATTAAAAAGGTAATACTCTTAAATGATCAATTTTAATTTAAGAATGACATCTTACATAACGTTTAGCTAATTTCAATCTACGAAAAGTCTTTGCAAGTCTTATTCTCAAAGGGACTCTAGCAATAAGCAGTGCCATGTTACAGGCAGATTTAATTAGTCAGGGATCTAATCAGTTCGGCTTGTGCGAGGCAATCACAATAGTGCCCAGTGAATCTAATTGTAGCTACCACGGGGCACATCCATGCATTTACCTATCTACATGATATGGTGGACGCAACATTAGAAATACCAGTCGATTTTCATACAAACGAGGAAACTGCCTTGGTTCTCCGCTAAAGATTGTTCGAGATGTGATGTAATGACGGCTTTCTAGGGAGAAAATGGAGGAGATCCAGATTGCTATACACACCCAACTGATCTAATCAACATTCTAAGAGCTGTAAGGATCATAAGATTATTTGATGCTATTTTCGCGGTTTTCTAAACTTATCCAAACAGCTGCGCTTTGAATGCTGATTCAACCATATCCATCATCAGATCACAGCTCAATCAATCCCTGGTGGAGAACTAAGGCTTCAAAGTTACCTCGTTTGTATAAAAATCGACTGGTGATTCTGATTATATAGTATATAGTACCTACAGCTAGAGATGGAGCGTATTATATTGGATAATTGAAAAATTCTTTATTTAAATAAGCTCACATAATAGGCATTTTTAAATCGTCAATTCTTTAACCCTACCACCCATTATGACATCTTTTAGCTGACAATAAAAATGGGCGCAAAAAATTTATCA
This sequence comes from Agriphila geniculea, assembly GCA_943789525.1. Taxonomy (NCBI): domain Eukaryota; kingdom Metazoa; phylum Arthropoda; class Insecta; order Lepidoptera; family Crambidae; genus Agriphila; species Agriphila geniculea. The sequence continues at coordinate 7,570,961 of OX038887.1, read as the reverse complement.
GCTTTATCAAATGAAACGATATTTACAAATATGTATAATGTTTCCAGATATTACATTAACATAGATTAACAAATATAACATTATTTAATTAGCTCATTCCTAATGTATCAATTTACACGGTTCAAGCTAAATTCAAAATTTTAATCATCAAATTCATTATTCATATAAGGCTGTTAAAAAAACTATTCAACATGCGTTAAGATTGGCAGTCAGCAACAGACCCATTCCCACTGGCAGCACCCATTCACGAACATGACGCATAGACCAGCCATCGCTTCGCTCAACCATATTTGAGGGAACGTAACGACCCGCCTAACACGACACCACCACAGAAATGATTAAAGAGAGCATGACATACTTAGTTTACCCATGTTAAGGCACCGAATTGAAAACTAATATCCATAACTTTTCATTATATTCTGTTTATCTTCACTTTTCCTATTTAGTAAACAACTTTTGACCATTGTCATACTTACGTCTATTAAATTTAAATGGTTAATTAAAAAAAGGTCTTATTAAATCAAATTGTCACCAATAATTGGGAAGTAATTTATGTGTTGAAAAACATTAGTTGTATTTAACAATTGTTTTTTTTTTCATTAAAGAGTTGGGTGAAGATTATTTGCCAAATAAGACAATTAAGGGTAAACAGACTATATCTGTCCATAGATACCAACTGTTTTGTTTATTTGGGTTTAGAAAATTACAGCTTTTTAGCTTTTAATAACAGAAAAACTTGGACAGGTGGTTTAAGATATTAATCCATTTTCTGAAATTTGGTAGTTATACAGGGTGCATTTGAAATCACTCTCCAAATTTTAAAGATGTATTCAGTCCATGAAATTGAACAACTTTCTCTAAGAAACATAGGGTCAAATATGTAAAAAAAAAATACTTTTCATACAAAACAAAGAGATCACATGATCAGTTTAGTATGGGATGACCAAAATTTTTTGGCGTATTTCGACACATGTTTCATGGAGAAAGTTGTTCAGTTTCATGGACTGAACACATCCTTAAAATTTGGAGAGTGATTACAAATGCACCCTGTATAAATATTGACAGGTTTTCAATGCTAATACTTACATAAATTATGTTCTTGTCCAAAAATTAAAAAACTGTAACAAGGTGAAAAAAATACTGTCTTTAAGCGAATACTCTAGTAACTCTAGTTATTTAACTGCAATACAATATTTGTCCAATATTTTAGTCTTAAACTAAACTACATAGTAATAGCCAATAACTGCCCTATGTTACAACTGGCTGACTCACAACAAATAACAGTACAAGGATTTCTTTCTTCCTCTCACAAACTTCTTCACATGAGAGCTCGTAACAAAATCTTCAAATATACAAAAGGTCAGAAACCAGTAAATTTCAGTTCTAGAATCACACACAAGAGGCACAACCTAGCTCGACGAAAAATGCACGTACACTCGACTTCAAAAGTAGCAGATCACTTTATTTAATAGTGATGTAACTTAATGAACAAGCGCAAGTCGGTGTGACAAAAAATTCAAGGCATATTATTTAAAATGTCCAACTCGTTAGAGTAAGGTAGAGATGGGATTCAATTCCCCGATCGGCTATATTTTGAGTGAAACCAATACAGTTATTTCATAAAGACTGAACGGGCTTTTTTATTTTCATCCATATTTTTCACAAATTAAAAACCTAAAGAAACAGTAGGAATTGGAATTGTGATAAGTTCTTTTCGTCCTTTTTGAGTTGGAATTTCCCAGTTTTCCCATTTATTTATTCCTATAATTGCATTTTCATCAACTTTTCAAATTGTATTTATCTATTTTAATTATTATTTTATTTTTGGTGCTTGTGGTCGTGTACTATTATTTATTCTGTGTCGTTTGTTTTGTTTCAATAATTGATAAAGACGGAACAAAAAAGGTTTCATCAATCAAAATCGTTGTTTTTCCCAATTTCCAACTACTATTTTTATACTACTAGTACGAGCGTCGTTACTTTACCTGCAAACTGTACAAACCCCACATTTGGAATTTCGCCGTCCGCAGAGAGATCTTTTGTGTTCAGCGGAAATTTCACTACCTACGTACCTCGGTTTTTTTCCATTTTCCCCGCAGATTTGTTTGTTGCACTCCCAAATATCCTACGGGAAACGACTCAGTTGTTAGCTACAAATTAGTGAGTTTCCGTTTAGCAAAAGAGTTGTTCCCTGTTTTTCAACCGAGAGTTTAGCTAATTACACCATTTCTGAACGCCTTACATAGTTCCAGTTTAGAATTAAAATGTTTATCCTTCTGTTTAGTCTATTTGTAGAGATTTAATTAGTTTCACGGAATCACTCAAATTACAAAACACTGTCTTAGGAAGTACAAGTCTAAATGTTTATTATTATTTATAAACTTTGTTAGTTAGTTAGTTAACTACTTAGTAGAAAATGTTTTTCTATGTTCTGTGAGCACAACTATAGATTATGTTAAAATATCTGAACAGATTAAATTGCGCATATTGCCTCTGCAATTGCCTTATCATCAATCGATTAAAAAAAAAAACAATTGAAGTGTAACTATTGAATATGTCTGAAACATGTAAACAAGTTGAAGTACGGACATACTCGTTTATAAACATGTTCGAATAACGATCATCACACATGATGTTCCTGCAATGAACCTGCAAAAGTTCACCGCAAACAAAAGAGGCCAAGAGCCTTAACTATTTTGTACAAATAGAATAATGTGTTTGTAAGACGCAAAGACAAATAGTGTCGCAAACACCTAAGGTGGTACCCTGAGCGAAAGTGGCGCCGCTGTGAATTTTATTTAACATTATAATTCTAATACACAATTTTAATAATGTTTATCGTGGAGATTTTAGGGCCCACAGTCTAGTATTTTTAGACGGTATCGTTACATTCCCTAGTAGTCACTGCTAGAAGTAGATAGAAAAACTGCTAAAAGTGGCCGTTTTTGACACATTTGCTATCTACTTCTACGAATGACTACGAGGGCATGTAGTGATACCTTCTAAAAATACTAGACCATGGGCCCTAAAATCTCCACGATAAACATTATTATTTTTTTTTTCTATTACTAACTTATTAAATAAAAACCTCTGAGGGCGCCACTTTCGGTCATACAACCGCCTTAACAAATTACATTTACATCGTCAGGCCAAAGAAAAGCAATAAAAGTTCGCGGGATTGTCTTTGTCACAGATGCCGCAATAGTTATGATGTACGGCGAATCTTCTTGTTTGTGTAACATCCCTTTATATTCCGGCCGACCTTCCCTACACACCGCTAAATGGCATATTAAATATTGAAGCAAGCGGAGGCGAGAGCGGAAGCGGATATGTTATCGTTATGTTACTAAAGCTTTAAAATTTAAAAGCGAATCCACTGACTTTACTGTTGTTTTATTTCAATAATTCCGCTGCTGCGTTGCCACTAGTTTATGTTTACTACCGATTGCATTTGTAATAACGTACGTATGAACACATGGAATAAACAAATTCATAAAATCTTACAATATGCTGTGACGATATGAAATACTCTGAACAAAAATATTTTATCGTGTGCCATTATTACACAATTATTTATTTTATTACGAGTTTATTTTGCTCCCACACTAACAAGAATATTTGCTTATTCTGTGCTAACAACGGTGGTGTTATATTCAAATTAAAAGTACATACATTAAAAACTATGGAAATTTGTAATTTCCTCTACAAATGCAGTGTTGTAAATGAGGTTAGGTTCTGGGTTAGGTTAGTGAAAGTGAGAGTGAAATGAAGTGAACGAGAAAGTGAAATATTCTATATTTAAATAAGCTCACATAATAAGCATTTTTAAATCGTCAATTCTTTTACCCTACCACCCATAATGACGTCTTTTAGCTGACAAGAAAAATGGGAGCAAAAAACTTGTCAGCTTTATCAGATGGAACGATATTTACAAATATGCCTATTAGGTTTTTTTTGGTATCGTAAAGTATTAATTCCCATATTTATTGGATCTTATTAAAATCGAAACCCGCTTCCTCCTATGCCCCGTCGCTGCGTAAAGTGTGCCGCAGGTGTCGGACGCCTATGCGCTCGGCTCCGCTAATTGTCTCTTGTTTATGCAAACAAATTGTTGTTCCGCACAACTTCTGTGCGTCGGCCGTTACCTCGCTAAGGGTCGTACGGTCCTTTAATACAGCTGTGTGAAACCGACTGAATTCTTTATGAGTAGGTAGATAATCCATGGGATTTGGGATCACATCCGTTTGATCAGAACTATTTTCAAAATTACTGATGGGTTTTAACATTGAAAATGTTTATGTTTTCGTGATCGAGTATAGTGGCCCGATTTATGAAATTGTGAAATTTGCCTGTAGTTTCGCAGATATGAAAGGTACGCGGATGAATGTGCGTCTGCCGGAGGGCTTTAAAGTGCATTTTGAATTCCTAAAATTTTTTCGCCTACTTGGATCGAGAATTTCCGAATTCTTTTTTTGAGCTCTTTATTCAAGAAACGGAAAAAAATGGATCTTGGGATAGAATTAAGCTACAGTTTGAGCCATCTTAGGAGGCGGGCGGACAAAAAATAGTGTAGGCAGCCTGAGCTCAGTTCACTTTATCGTCAGTACGATAAATAATGAATTTGTACGAGGCTAGCATAAATGTAAAGGAGCTAAACAAAGCACCTGTTCATCAGACCCGGTGAGCACTTTCCTCACAGCTCTCAACGCAGGAGTCCTTACTGCTGGAGACCAGGTCTAACAGGGCAATCAGTCTATTGAAAAGTACCAGGCTAGCATGAATGTATAAGAGGTCCCAATAAAATTTTTTGAGCTCGCTATTCAAGAAACGGCTATTCACGAAAAATTTAATATCATGATAGAATTAAGCTATAGTTTGAGCCATCTTAGGAGACAAAAACTGTAGGCTGTAGCCGGTCCCTTACGCGTGAGGTCAGTCTGCGCTCCGATCACTTCGTCAGTACGATAAAGAATGAATTCCTAATAACTATGTATGGAGCCTATGCGGCATTGATAACAGCGCCGTGTGTTTTATTTCTAAATTACATTTTTAATGTCTTTGATAGTTGCGCGAAGTGTGAGATCTGTAGATTTTTGTTTAATGAAGCTTACATACTTTGACTTTCACTTTTTCGAACTACTTCTATCCCAAAATTCACTTATTTCAGGCTTAATTTACTTCCCACTTAAGGCACAACCGCCCGGTAGTTGTATTATTAATTCTAAGTCAAGTTATCGAAGTGCTGGGCGCGATCCAGAGCTCAGTAGTTAAAGACACGTTAATCCTGCCTCCGAAAAGCCTTCGGATAAATAAAGCTCCTAAGCACTACATGACTGGGGAAAGTCAGAACTCGTTAGCGGCTCTTTATGAGGTAGGGTTGCCCGAAATGCTTTTACAAAACTATTTCAACGTTGCCCGCTTGATGAGGGTTACAAATTATGAGTAGGTTAATAGAATCAAAAGTGTTTGTCGTAATATTGGTGGTCACAGTATTATGATTTTTCGTAGTAATACACAAGAAGTTATAGTAACAGTGAAGATAATAATAGCGTTATGTTTTTGGATCTGTTTGAAATCGGAACTTGGCACTTAGAATGAATAAAGTATTTATCTTCTAATTTAAATATTTCTTATTTACAGTTGAGCAATTGAGGGCATAAAGTAATAATAATAATAATAATAATAAAACACTTTATTGCACACTAAGACAGGACATATTACAAAGAAAAATAACAAACAGAGAAAGCACACAAAAGGCGGCCTTATTGCTTAAATAGCAATTTCTTCCAGGCAACCTTGAGTAATAGAGTGAGAGAAGAAGAGGACAGTGGGGAGTGGGTGCAAATATGGGAAGGAGAAGAGATATAGATATACAAGAATATATAGAAAGAAATGAAGTTTTCTAGATTAATAAGTGATAATAAGGAAAGGAAATAAGTTAGATAGTAGAAAGGAAATGTCTTCTGACTTGATCGCGAAAGGAACTCAGAGAACGAGCCTTCCTGATACCCTCCGGGAGTAAATTCCACAAACGCACAGCATGCACGGAGAAAGAATATGACAGGAAATCAGTTGAGTGGCGTGGGATTTCTAGGGTAAGATTGGAAGAAGAGCGCAACGTGCACTGTGTGGATGAGGAGCGGAAGGAGAAACATTCTTTGAGATAGGCTGGGGACGTTGGATGGAAAAGGATGGAATAAAGAAGCGTAAGAGTATGTAAGTCCCTGCGCCGGCGAATAGGGAGCCAATTGAGCTTAGAACGCAGGTGGGATACGTGGTCATATTTACGTATATTGAAAATAAATCTGATGAACATATTCTGCAGTCGCTCTAACTTATTAAGCATTACCTCCGTCAGATCCGTATAACAGACGTCAGCGTAGTCTAAAATAGGTAGCAGAAGAGACTGGGCCAGAGTGACTTTAGTACTTGTTGGTAAAAAGTTTCTTAACCGGTTAAGTGAGTAGTACGCAGCAAATACTTTTTTTCTAAGTGCTTCGACCTGAGGGATCCAAGAGAAGCATTGATCAAAAATCACGCCGAGGTTTTTAACGGATTTTGAAAAAGGAATTACAGTGCCATCAAACGATACAGGAGAAAGCTGCTCAAGGTCGATCCTCGAAATGAAATGAGAACTACCAATAATGATGGTCTGGGTCTTGGCTGGGTTAACAGTAAGTCCAAATGATTTACTCCAGTCGTTGATAAGCGCAAGGTCAGAATTGGTAGCCGCAATTGCATTTGAAAGTTCTGATAGTGGAGCTTGAGTATAGATCTGCAGATCATCAGCATAGAGGTGATGGGAACTTGAAAGTGAATTTGTAATTGAGTTAATAAAGATAGAGAAGAGTAGTGGAGATAAGACGCCACCCTGAGGAACTCCGGCGTTGATGTCACACCACGCAGAGGAAGAATCTCCAAGGCAGATGCGTTGCCGTCGCCCTAGCAGGTAACTTCGAAACCAATCAATTGCAGCTGGAGATATGTTCAGAGATTGTAAAACACCAAGGAGGATATCGAAATCAACTGAGTTAAAAGCGTTACTGAAGTCCAGTAACGTCAACAGTGTGAGCTGGCGATTTTCCATCCCTTGGCGTATGTCATCCGTTATCTTAACCAATGCTGTAGATGTGCTATGGCCCAAGCGGAAACCAGATTGAAAAGGATTAAAGAGGTGGTTTATATTGAGATAGGCAGTCAACTGGCCGTATACAAGTTTTTCAAGGACTTTGGACAGGAAGGGAAGGATGGATATAGGTCGGTATTCAGAAAAAGTATTTGGATTAGGTTTTTTTGGAAGAGGGATAACATTTGCATCTTTCCAAGATGTAGGAAAAACACCAGTTAAAATGGAAGTATTCAGGATTTTCGCTATAATAGGAGTAAGGATATCTATTAAAGGAAGGATCATTTTACGACTAATAGAATCAGCACCTACAGCATTGGAATGGATAGACAGGATGGTTCTCTTAACATCACGGTCTGCAAAAGGATTAAGAGAAAAAGATGAATCTGGAGTTGGTAGACTTGAAAGAAAAGATAACGTTTTGGCTTTATGGGTGCCATCAATAGGCACACATGAGGAGAAATGACGATTAAGTTGATCTAAGTCTAGACTGTTACTATTGTTGACATTGCGAGATTTACCAACTCCGAGACTTTTTAAAAATTTCCATACCTTTGCAGGATCTGGTTCGTTTTCGATTGAGTCGTGAGTGTGGCGTCTTTGAGCGTCCCTTATCACAGTATTGCAGCGATTTCTAGCACGATTATATTTAATCTCATTTCGATCCGAGGGATTGCCCTTAAACTTTGCTTTGGCCCTGTTTTTCTTGTTCATTAACTTTTGTATATCTTCCGTTAACCATGGCGCGGGAAGGTGTTTAATTTTTACCGGTCGAATTGGAGCATGGATATCATACAATTCGGTAAGGTGGTTATTTAAGAGTGCTACCTGCTCATCTACATCATCAGTGGCAAAAATCGAATCCCAGTTCCTGTTCTCAGCATCTTCGAGGAGGCGCTCATGATCAATTTTGGCAAAACTACGCTGAAGCTTAACGGTAGGTTTTAGCTTAGGGGGACGAATGCGGTACGACAAGTATATCAAGTCGTGATAGGAAAAAGCATCCGCAGAATACTGACCATGTTTAGCAGCTAGGGTCGAAGAGGAGACAATTATGAGATCAAGTAACGATAAAGATGCATTTATCAAATATGGACTACTTTGCTGGTGGAGAACTAAAAATTAAAGCACATTATTAGTACCGAACATAATTTAGTTTTATCAATTCTTTCTTCTTTATTCTTGTAAGCCTCTTTTCAAATTAATGAATATATTACCAATTCCATGTTTATATGTTTTTGAAATGGGAATGTTTGTTAAAAAGCATTTCGATTTATTCAAGCAAAACAAGGAGAATGATGCATATAGAGGTAGAAAAGGTGAGGATTTATGTACTCCACAACAAAGGCTTAGATTGTTTTCAAAGAATGCCTATTGTATGGCCATTCGGGTATACAATAAAATACCTAATGAAATCAAAAGACTGACCTTAACTAAATTCAGGACACAGTTGTATAAATTTTTAATCAACAAATTATATTATTCGGCCAATGACTTCTTAAATGATAAAATAGTGCTAAATAAATTGTGAATGATATTTTGAGAATAAGTGTAAATAATGATTGTAATTTGTAATTGACATTTTTTTAGATAATGATAAATGATTGAATAATTTATAATAATGTACCTAATCTCTTTTAAATATGACAATTTAAATAACTAATAATTATTCAACAAATTTAATTTGCAGTTTTGACAATTATTAATAATATTTCTTTTGTAAACTTTTGCACGTTGACAATAACAACAAAATATGCTGGTGATTTGTATGTAACAACTAATGTAACCATATTTTTGCAAATAAATATATTGATTGATTGATTCGATGTAGGTTCTAGTATCAATATCTATGTACCTATACGAGTAAAAGGGTGGGTAGAAGGCACCTCTAGCATACAGATTGATCGGTTAAAGTCACTTAAAGAAGATCTATTGCGCAGGTTTGGTTGCTTAAAAAGGGTCTTACAAATGGTGATAGTATGTAAATTAAATCGTTGGGCCAGCCAGATGCATGAATGCGATATTTATTCAACAAAAATTGCGGGTTTATTTTATTAAAAAATAAAGGACTTCTATCAGTTTCAAAAATCAACTGCAGTTTCTTTTAAAAATAAAAGCATTATTATTTTTCGATTGAAGTGAAAAGTTTTATTGAATGCTTTATACGGTTCTATTTTTATGAATTAAGTTCAGGCCCTCGCTCGATTTCTTATACCTTTTTTTATTTGTAAGAGATGCCTAAGTTTTTCTTAATATCTTTAGCTTTCTAAGAATATGCAAAAAACAATTATGTCAGCTCAAATTTTCATAATCCGTTGCTATAAACTTACCTATACTACAATATTAAGGTGAATATAAAATTGCACCAAGAAGTAACCAAGTAGTAGTAACGAAGTTGAAAACATAAGCGCATAATTGCGTATCATCATGTTAAATTACATTGAAAAACATAATTTAAACCTAAAATTGCTTTTAAAAAGGAATAATCAAACAAAATAGGTTCATAAATGTCGAAGTTATGTGCGAACAACGATAAAAAATACCTTTCTGATCACATTGCCAAAACGCAGAATGACTAACTTACAGAATGACTAAAACGCAGTATGTCTAAAATGCAGAATGGCTAACTTGCAGAATGACTAAAGCGCAAAATGTCTAAAATGCAGAATGACTAACTTGCAGAATGACTAAATCGCAAAATGTCTAAATGCCTACTTTGCCTTTGCCTAGGCATTGTTTACAACGCCTGCTGGTCCATCCCCCTCGAGCCCCCTTTAAGCGCCCTCGAGCCCCCTCAAGCCCCATCGATCCCCCTCAAGCCCCCCTCGAGCTTTCCCCGAGCCCCCTTGGAAGCCCCCTCGAGGTATCATACATTGCCGGCAACATATATACTGTGTACGTAGTACGTATTTTGATTTCGAATATACGACAATACTAAGACAATTTGCGACATGGACGTTTTGCAACTTAGACCTTTTTAATTCTTAGGCAAACTACTGCTTAGTCATTCTGCGTTTTAGACAATTTGCTTAGTAGACATTTTGCTCTTTAGACATGTACATTAGGCATTTTGCTTCGTAGACATTTTGATTTTTAGGCAGCGTGATCAGGAAGGAAAAAAATATACAATCGAATTGAGAACCTCTTCCTTTATTGATTTTGGTTAAAAAGATAGTTTATTTAATAAGTCACAACCCTGTGAGTAGCAAAGTTTGGCCAAGAACAGAATGTGGGCACCAAACGCTGATAACGACGAAGTTCGCACGTGATCCTTTTGTGGCGATTTCCTCATTTAGAAATGTTTTATCGGCCCATTCATTTAGTTCTTTCTCTTGGCGCTAGTTTTTAGTGCGAAACTAGCTTTAGATTTTGCTCGCCTTTCTAATGAAATAGAATTAAAGAAATCTGATCTGCTGAAAAGAGAGCATCCGTACTGTAGTTCGTTAAGAGGACGTGGGTAATTGGTAATCCAGAACTTTGTTAGAGAAAATAAACGCTGTTTTTTAAGCTCTTAGATAGTTAGAGTAGTTTCCTTTACCTGCTTCTAGGTAGACTCTTTATATGGTGACAGATTTGCAATTATTGTAATTTCTTTTCTTTGTAAGTGAAACTAAATAAGTGTGTGTGAATCTTCTCATATCTTTTACAAAAATCTGTGCGTTTAATAAGATAGCTCTAAGAGAAAGTTACTAATTTTACTAGCGCAGTCATTCTTATGAAAACTATTCTAAAAACAATTTATTTGTATTCCAAGCGCTACCCTCGAAATAAAAAGAAAATAATACGGAGACAAAATGCATGCACATTATTATCTCTCAACATGACATCTAATCTGCGAGATGCGAGCTCGTTAAAGCTCGCCTCCCAGTGGGACGGGGTCACGTAACGTACATACGTGGCGCAAGTTTTTTTATTCACTATGAAGTGTTATTAAGAATACTGATTTATTAAGAACGAATATAAGGTTTTCACAATGGATGTACGATATTGTTCTTTTTATTTTTAAGCAATTGATCATTTAATTTCAAAAATATTATCACTTAACTCGTTAAAGCTTGCCTCTCAGTGGGACGGGGTCACGTAACGTACATACGTGGCGGAAGATTTGTTATTTACTATGAAATACTGATTTATTAAGAACGAATACTGATTTATTAAGGTGTCCCACGAAGGATTTACGACATTTTTCTTTTAATCATTTAAAAAGATTGTCACTTAACTCGTTAAAACTCGCCTCCGAGTGGGATGGTTTTACGTAACGTACATCATACGTAATGCAATGAACTGTTATTAAGAATACTGATTAATTTAACAACGAATATAAAGTGTTCCACAAAGGTCTTTACGAAATTGTTCTTTTATTAAACATTTATTACTTCATTTTAAGTTTATTCTTTTGTAAACATGAAAGAACGGATACGGATCGAACATTCCGAAGGGGTAGTAAAAGAGAATAAATATGTAAGCTTAAAAAATGTCCCTCAAATAAGAAACGCTTGTAATTCGTACTAAAGAAGTATTTAATCTACACTATAAAAATAATTTCTTGCTAAAATTTAACAAAATAAATGAAAAAATAACTAAAATGTTCATCTTATCAATAACAAAAACATCTGGTACTTGGCACTACTAGGTAGTGCCAGATAGAAGATTTCTTTTAGAATACCTATATTCTAAAAGAAATCTTCTATCGAAGGCATGAAATTTTCAGGCACTTGAGAATTGTCTACTTCTCTTTTCTTGAACAAAGTATGGGTGGTCACTGGCGTTAGCGTGTCAGGAGTAGATATAACTTTTTTGTCCTGCTCTTTCCTAGACTTTTTCTTATTAGCCTTCCTTTTTGCTGCCTGCAATAGCCCTTCGCCTTCGGGTGATTCACAAGGGAGAGACTTCTTCACACTGTACACTTGACAAGTCGCATCTGACGTTCTTTCATTTTGGTTATCCATGGAGAACCGTGTCTCTTTCACTTTTAAAGCATAAACTTTACCATCGATGTCGTATTTCGTCACTGTCACTGCCTTGTTTACTTTGTTCTTCTTAGTCTTCCCCTTCTTTGGGACGTCTACCATCGCTTGTGGTGTTGGTTGAATATCCCTTTTCGGCCTAACTTTCATTTGATTGCGAGTTTCAACCTCATTTGTGAGAACATCGTTTCTAAATTCTTCGCCGCCGGGACGATAATACATTGCTTGAATATGATGGTTATAAGCTTTAATAGCTTTGTCCATACATGCAATACATGATTTACAAGCGACATCATTGAATACAGATTGTAACTGACTAACATCGCTAACTAATGGAGGTCCATTTATGTTGAGCAATATCTGCCTTCGAAGTGGGTTCTGTCGATTTGTTGATGAGTTGTTTGACATAGTTTCTATAGTGAACGTATTTTTATTCCGTGCTTTCACTGCAACAAATTACTATATTGAGTAAAGCAAAATTAGCCACTCATACAAACAACATCAAAGGTTAAGAGTAAAAATCACGTGGTTAAATCTCGCGAATAAATGAATAGACTTGGAAAATAAAATGTAGCTGAAATAAAATTCCTTACCAAGCGTCTGCGGCAGCAATGCCACTAGAACACATAGAAGCGCGGAACTCATTAGTTCCATTTGTGCAGTCCTCGTTCTGAAGGTGTCTCCCGTGCAGCAGACAATCTTCTTTACAAAACTGCGCTAACAAGCTTAGTTACAAGCTGAATCTAGCGCAACAAACTCGCTCCTACGATTGTTACCCAAGATTTAAATTAAGAGCTAAGCATTAACGTTCGCGGCTTTGACATCAAGCAGTAAAAACAGTTGAATACTGAAGGCGACGCTCGCAGATGAGCTCTTATATCTTGATACTTTACCAGAATTACGTATGTGTATTGTTTACCCTAGTCTGTTTACACTTGGCTGTAGTACCCTTTCGACAACTGAATGTTTGCTTTCCCTCAGTCTTGATTCGAGGCTATTGTCATCATGTTGATATGTTTATACAGCGATAACAGGAGCATCCGTGCGGTTGATGCTACACAATAGAGCCGAATTGTATTGTATTGCTTGGCCACTGACATGTGCAGAGATGCTATTTGTTCCGTATTTGGGGAAAAACGTGAAAACCAATTATGTTGAGGTTTGGCTGTATATCCAGAAATAATTAAAGTGAGACAATGCAGTAACAGGTAAATAAATATCTTCTGTTAGATTTTCTCATAAGAGGAAAGAAAGGCGAAAATTATATTAATTAGTTATTTTTCCTGAATCGCAAAATAATACTTGTTGTGGAAAACTTATGTATCTCAGGCAAAACATGTAAATACATTTACGTTTCTTCGGTTCCACCTCTGTGTTACATTACAGACAAATATTCATGCTCATGTTGATTCAACAAAAATTACCATAAAATATCACGCGGGAGTGTAGCGGGGCATAAAAGCGGGCGAACTTTTTTTTGTAACTTATCTCGTTTTTCACCAAGATGTGACTTTTATGGTAGAGATGGACTTTGTGAGTTTGGCTTGTTCGAACGCTGCAAATTGCCAAGATTTGTTCTTACGTTCGCCTGTGACAGTGCTAGAAAGGGGTGCCGAGATATTTTATGTTTCTTTCGTTTTGTGCGAGTATAACGCTGAAATAAGGGAAACGAATAACGTATTCGAACAGTGTGAGAGAAGCAGGAAAATTTTAAATTTGTGAGTTATTCTAAAAAAGTGTTTTGAGTCCTTGCTTATACAGTATAGCAATTGCCATCTAATTTTCAACTTAAATGAGCACGCTACGCCTTTCTGGTAACCTACATAAAGTTGGTAGATAAAACAGAACTTCTCAGGGTAGCTAGACAGAACCGTGAGTTTGCAATGCATTAATAATACCTATAATGTTTCTGACATATTCACAAACATTACTGTGAGATCTCACAGCGGCCACGGACACAAACCACATGTAACACGTAAAACAAACAAATTAAACACACACCCATATTCAAGAACAATACTCAAACGACCTTTGCCTATGCGAATGCACTGCGTTGAAATAGAGCTCTGTGGTTGGTTTGATTGTTTTACGTATTACGATCGGTAGTTGGACGCTGTGCGTCCGCGGCCACTGTGAGACCTCATAGTAATGTTTCTGAATACGGCTGTAAAAGTTCTATTTCAATGTAAATACAAACAAAGTTAAGGTTACATACAGCGACATTCATAACTTTGTTGTTTTATTGGTGAACAAACTAGAACAAGAAAAAGAAAAAATCTGAAGTCAAGTTACATATTACATTAAAAATCATTGAAAACCAACCCTGGTCAATCGAAAACGACTTAACAAAGTGAAACTTACTTTCCGCAAAGACGATTAACTTTTAAAATAATTTACTCTTAATCTCTTTACACCAATTCACTCACATTTTACAGCAAATCAACTGGAATTCTAGAAGAATACTTACGATAATAATAACCAAGATAAAGATTTATGAATTAAAAGTTAAAATATTTATTTAATTCCATTAAAAGCTTATCGGGGGCAATCGAGAAAATTTTAATTTAGGCCGTTAGAATCAACCATATTTTACCGGCGGAATCGTAGAGTGGTCTTGTAATCGCTGTTGGATGCTAATCCTATGGGCCATTGAGAAAGTTAACTGCTCTCAATGTTGGAAGGGAAATGCGCGCCTGGATGCCAAAGAACTGATATCGGGAATCTTATAAAAAAATTCACTACTTGATTCTGCGGTAACAGCTTTCAATACAGGCAATATAACGTCAATGTACTTCTTTATGTCGTTGGTTTGAAACCCTCTCATGTATTCTTTTGCTTTACTGTATCTAGGTTTGGCCAACTTTAACCGCCTCTGTGGTCTAGTGGTTCGCCCACCCGTGTAAGAAGCAGGGGTCCACGCGGGCCCAATGCGGATTGGTGGGTGTTAACGACAGCAAATGTAGCCGAGACCAATGGCTTCACGTGCCTTCCGAAGCACGGAGGAGCTTGAGATAATATTTTTGGTCACCCATCCCATGACCGACAGTTGCGAAAGTTGCTTTATTTCCGCAATCGCAGGGCCAGGCGCTAAAAAACTGCGCCATAGGTATGTTTCAAAATTATTCCTACCCAACCTTCAGAGGTCAGATGAGTCTAAACAGTCACTTATGAATAAATTACTAGACAAAAGTGAACAAAATATTCTCTGACAAAAAAGGGTCAACGCTACTTTATTAAGTAAAACTGGAGCCTTTGATTTTAAACAAAAGCAAAATAACAATGAAACCTAGTTAGAAACTACATACTGTATACGAAAAGAAAACTGTTTGTCCAGGTTTTGGACTTGGTCGAAGGATTGGCGTGAAATTAAACGTGAAAAAAATGGTTTTCGAAAGATGTAATAAAAAATGTGTGTTTGATACAAAGGTTGTGATAGAAAAAAAAGTTGAATTTTGAAATATAAAGTGGTGGTACAAAATGCGCACCCGCGATTGGTGCCCTAAAATATGACGCGATCGAGGACGCTCCTGATTGGCTGCCGTTGCATGATCGCGCGACACACAACCTTCACAGGATACAGGTACAGGTCTCCTCGAAATCATCGTAGATGGCGCCTCATTCTCCGACACTGTTTATCATAAAATATAAAAACAAAAAGTAATTTATAAAGTTATTTGTATTTGAAAAATGGTGAAGAGTATACTTAACATACATATCCAATATGACTTTAATGCCTAATTGTAAAAATGGTAATTTTTGCAATTATTACAAAATCATAAGCTACACGAACCTTCTGAACTTACATTCGTAATAATATTAAACTTTAATTAACCAAATCAGTATCAAAGTAAAGTCAAAATGGGTTTATTCAAATAAACTTTATAATTAAGTACTTTTGAATCTTATTATAACCGCCATACGATTAAATAAATAAATAAATAATTAAGACGACCTGAGTGGTGCAGTGGTCAACACATGTCTGGGTTAAAACGCTAGTTTTTAGGGTTCCGTACCCAAAGGGTAAAAACGGGACCCTATTACTAAGACTCCGCTGTCCGTCTATCTGTCTGTCTGTCACCAGGCTGTATCTCATGAACCGTGATAGCTAGACAGTTGAAATTTTCACAGATGATGTATTTCTGTTGCCGCTATAACAACAAATAATAAAAACATGATAAAATACATATTTAAGGGGGGTTCCCATACAACAAACGTGATTTTTTTTGCCGTTTTTTAGTACGGAACCCTTCTTGCGCGAGTCGGACTCGCACTTGGCCGGTTTTTTTACATTCTCTTTGGTCTGGGTGTTACTATGTATAATAAGTATATATATTTAAAAAGTATATAAGTAGTATATCAGTTGTCTAGCAACCATATTACAAGCTTTGCTTAGTTTGGCGCTGTGTGAAATTGTCCAAGCATTTATAAGAAAAAAAAATCATCTATAAGTATTTTCCTACCACCACCATCACCAAATAAATCTTAGGAGTAAAGTAAGGTCAGACGTCACATAATCACAATCGGAAATGTATATAAATCTGGACCTAACGACTTCTAAAGTCGGTTTTACACGACCGGCAATATCAAATTGGGACCGCGAAACCACTGGACAGTCACCTAATCTATCGTAGACCGGACATATTTCGTCGAGGGTCGAGCGAATATTTCGATTCAACCCCAAAACTTGTTGGCGGACACAAAATTAATCGAAATAACTATCATTGTTTCGACTCCATCAATGTTGGGGACCGGGAATTTAATTTATAATTTATAATGCAGGCCATACACCATCCATTCGATCGTCCAATCGGCATGATACTGCCGATTGGATCCAATCTGCAGTTCGTCCATACACACCACACACCATCAATTCGATCGTCCAATCGGCAGTGACGATCGATCGTATGATTTTCTTAACCGACTTCAAAAAAGAAGAAGGTTCTTAATTCGATTGTATATATATGTTTTAACATTTTTATTTTATTTGAAAGCTGTTTTTGTTTTTATTTTTAGGTTTTTGAATTAGGTTTTTCTTTTTATAAAGCTTATTTATTTTCAATTTTTTGTAGTAGGTAGGTATGTACGGCATGTAATATTTTTTTAACTTTATATATTTTCAAAATGCCCATAGGCTCTCACTCAATTTTCAAATTCACGGTCTGTCTATCCATTTAAAAAAAAATCACTTGATTCGGTTCATAAATAGTCATCAGGGAAGTTAACCCATATTCATAGTATGTTCAGGATACTTCAAATGAAAACTGCTGAACCGATTTAAAAAAATAATAAATAAATGGCACCATCTCGCAAGAAATTCTATCAAACAAAAAATGAGTACCAAAATCGGTTCATAAATATCGAAGATACGCGCGAACAATGATAAAAAATATAAATACCTATACAATCCAATTGAGAACCTCCTTCTTTTTTGAAGTCGGTTAAAATACCAAAACTTTGTCCTAAATGTAACAAATACTTTTCTGGTAAGCGCATCAAAATCGGTTCAGCCAAACTTGTGATAATCATGGACAAACATACATATACAGATTATACAGGTCAAACTGAGAACTTCCTTTTTTTTGAAGTCGGTTATAATACTAAAATCTTCTCTTAAATTCAACAAATACTTTTCTGAAAACCGCATTAAAATCGGTTCAGCCAAACGTGAGGTAATCGTGGATACAGGTCAAACTGAGAACCTACCTATTTTTAAATCAGTTAAAAGAAAAAAGAAATAAAAAGAAAAAAAAAATCATCAAAATTGGTCTATAAATACCTATCGAAGATACGCGAGAACAATGATAAAATAAATATATACATTCGAATTAAGAACCTCCTTTTTTGAAGTCGGTTAAGAAAATCATACGATCGCTTGCCCACTGCCACACACCGTCCAATCGGCAGGATCCAATCGGCATGATCCAGCCAAATGATTTTTCCGTCAATTCGATCGTCCTTCCGATCTACGGCCACACACGGTCAATTCGATTGGATCCAATCGGCAGTATCATGCCGATTGGACGATCGAATGGATGGTGTATGGCCTGCATAAGCCTCACAAGGAAATTCGTTTCGACAAAAAATATTTAAAAAAGTATGGTACACCGATAATAATGCAGTACCTAATTGTCATCGCTACATAGTATTTAAAACAAAGTCGCTTCCCGCTGTCTGTCCCCATGTATTCATATATCTTTAAAACTACGCAACGGATTTTGATGCGGTTTTTTTAATAGATAGAATAATTTAAGAGGAATGTTTATTTGTATAATATATGGTGTCAAATTCCACACTACACCAAAGCAAAGCGAGGGCGGGTCGCTAGTATTGTGATAAATCGGAATTTAGATAAAATATGAAAAATAAAATACCCTGTACAATAAATAAACTAACTAGTTTAGTACAAGTACAGCAACTTAAAAGTATTTTTAATAACATGTACGGGTAAATAAAGTGTTTTTTCTCTCAGTGTGTTTAGTTTAAAATCAATGGCAAAATACTTTCTTAGTTTTTTTACATTCTTTTTGCTTTCTGATTCAATCTGCAAGGATTCTTTTCCTTCTTATTTTTAGTTTGGCAATCTAGGTACTCTCTTCTTTAGGGAGTAATTTTTGCCAGTGTCAAGTGTTGAATAGTGCAGAGGTAGATTGTTTCAGTTTACATGTCTCAGCTACACACAACCAAGATCGCGCCTATTTCAATTATCCCACATATTGTTAGCTGCGTAGACACTTGTACCACAAAACTGCACCAATTTTCAGATACAATATCCACTATGAATCAATTCGCAAATAATCAAAATAGTTACCGACCCGAACTCGACAAAATGGCGCCTCTGCAAGGATTATCACGAAAGTCCGCTATTCTGTGAACCGAAATCATTCAGCCGTCGGTATTGGAGTGTTTCTTTTATTTTCGCATCGTTTCCACATGTCATTTTGTCATTCCGCAATATATGACAGGAGGAATATTGGTTTTTCTAAATCTACGGTGTGTTACAGCGATATTTTGTGGAGTGTCACTTTTTAGTGCAGTGATGATAACTGTCATCGCGTACCGATATTCTATATTTAGAGCGCTTTCACATATAGGCGTTTTAGTGCGCGTCTGTCATATTGATACATATGACAGACTGCGACATAGTATGTACCGAGCCACGCAGTCTCTAGATGTAAAAATGTAACAAACTATGAACCAACAGATTGGTCGGGCGTGCGTGTCGGGTCGGGTTGAGTCCAATGGTTCCCGAATGGTGTTCGGAACCATGGGGCTCCGTAGGAGGCTCTCAGAGGTTCCGAGAAAATTCAAGACTTATGTAAATGTTTTTTGTTCCAACTAAATAAATATTTTCATCTCAAAAAGTCCTTCTTTTATAGTCAAACTATACTTAGAAGATGCAAACACAAAGCTAAAAAACCTTATTATGGTGTGATTTCACGTAAAAAATCAATGATACAGTTAATTTAATTCTTAGGTACTTGAGCTGGGGTTCCACCCAAAAACGATGAACCAAAAAGGGTTCCGTAGCCAAAAGAATTCGGGAACCACTGGGGTAGACTACTTAAGTCCACTTATTTA
Source organism: Agriphila geniculea (assembly GCA_943789525.1). NCBI lineage: Eukaryota > Metazoa > Arthropoda > Insecta > Lepidoptera > Crambidae > Agriphila > Agriphila geniculea. Next base: position 7,551,290 of record OX038887.1, on the reverse strand, counting down.
GGATATTCTAAGAGATTCCAATTCCTTAAGAGAGAGTCCATTTTTTAAGAGAGTTATATTTTATCATCACCATCATCATATCAGTCGTTCGACACCTACTGCTGGGTATAAGCTTCTCCCAAGGATCTCTACGACGATTGGTCCTACGCTACCCACATCCAGCGGCTTCCCGCGATCTTCACCAGATCGCCGGTCCACCTTTACCGAGCGTCATCGTCCGGTGCGCGGTCGCCATTCAAGAACCTTTCCGCCCCAACGGCCATCGGTTCTTCTCGCTATGTATCCAGCCCACTGCCGCTTCAGCTGAGCAATCCTTTGAACGATGTCGGTTACTTAAGTTCGCCTGCGGATTTCTCCGTTTCTAATTCGATCACGCAGGGAAATGACAAGCATGGCTCTCTCCATTGCACGCTGGGTGACCTTGAGTTTTATTTGGTAAGTATTAATTTGACGGCATGATCATAATTACAAAAATATTGGTGTGTAATAATTTGAACATAATAGAATTAATTAAATTAAGATTATTATGTAGATTGTACGATTGCCAATAGCGATCGCCAACAAAAAAACACGTACCTCACGGGCTATTAAAGATACCATCCCATTCGATTGAAGCTCAGCTAACATGCATTTTACCACCAATAAATTCTTTTCTCATTTTATCGAATCGACTGCGCCATTGATGCCGATTTCTAGACTCGTCGGCATTCTATTCGAAGCATTAAAAACAAAAGACATATACGTGCCTTCTGTTAAACTTATGAGATAAAGTTTGTGATACTAAACATTACCTTTATTCATAATTTCCTACGAATTCCCTGCATTATATTAAAAAAACTGTTTCAGAATATTCGATCGAGAATTTTATAAAAAGTCATTGTCAAGATGAAACCGTATCTGTGTAAACTTTACAAAAAGCTCAAGAAAGTTTATTCAATCCCAAGCTGTTTTGATTAAAAAATGTTTCCCTAAAATCAAACAAACATTTAGTTAAATCTGTTCCGAGACCGAGTTCATTAAAAATACCCTAACGAAAAGTTATCACAATTGCATGAAGTATGATGAAGGCAAAAATCATCATTGATGCCGATGAATAATTAACACTCATAACAACTAAAAGCATGTCACACACATTTAATTTATGTTTTTATCAAACATTATTTTCGTCATGGACTTGTCCATGTTTTGGTGGATAACCCAAATTTTAGTACCATGTGATTTGCACAGTAGCAATTTTAGGTACAAAAATGATTAGTGCGCAAACCTCATTGTCTAAGGTTCAAAATAAATCTTTGTCAAAACTCGACGTAATAGTAAAAGAATCCGGCTAGCAAGTTCGGAAAAATAACCAGACGAATAACTTACGGTCTACCTTTCATGGAATTTAAGTCCCTATTTTTTCTTATAAAATAGCGTTTCTAGGGAAGCACAGTCCGTGTTGCAGAGTCATCTATTTGCCTTATATCAGAAGAGGCCATTTATAAAAGTAAGTGGCGAGACGTCCGCATTACGATGGAGGCACGACTGCGCTGCATTTTAAGCCACTATTTGTTTACCTGAGCAATTGTCGGAGTTGCAATTTCAATGCTAATTCTCTTTTATATTGTCTTAGAGAACAGTTTTTTACACTGTTCATTCAGGTTCAGGCATGAAACTGTTCGAGGTAAAAGAAAAATGTTGAACAGGAAGTCTATTGTGAAAATTTATTTTATTTACACTTATTAAGTTTCGTCGTCGTTAAGGTCACGGGCTGACGGCCGATGCAACTTGATCGAAACGTCGGGAAAAGGCATGTGTTTAAAACACATTTATGTTTAGTTTAAACGCGTTTAATACCTGTGTTCTTAATCTTTATTTTATTTGTTGAGCTGCGGAGTAAGTTGGCTTGTCAGCAATTATGACCTGTGGTTCTTATTACTAAACATTTTGAATTATATTTTCATTATCTAACTAATGGGTAAATTACTGCAAAAAACATGAGTCATGATGAGATTATGAACGCAGCAAATTCTTTAGAAGACAAAAACATTTTTTTTGCTCGTGTCAATCTTTGTTCACGGTCACGCGGCCAAATTGGTGTAAAGATAGCTGAACCTCAATTGACATTGGCTGCTTTTTATCCCGGAAAATTGATGTTTTCTCTAGGGCACTGTGATAAATGCTTTCTGTGAGATATGAAGCAACATGCGATAGCAGTTCAATCGGATATTTGCTTAGATTTAAAACAAGATATTTAATATAAACACTTTTTTGAATAGGTTTCCGTATAGGTATGGTCATAATTTGATCTTGGAACAATAGACTATTGTTGATGATTGATGTACGTTATGTCAGGTCACTGGCAGAATAGATGCTATCGTTTTTATTGCGGAGGTTTTGCTAGTCGTCAGGTGACCAGAAAAATTTCACGCCGATGATCATAATGGGTGAACAAACACTTATTATATATACTCGGGATTCTTCGTGAAGGTACGTAAAGCCATCTATCCAAGTTACAATAGTAGCACAGCGGCGACACTCCCCTATATGTGTGAGCTCTGACGCCGGCGACCATGGGCTGCGTCGGGGACAGTCTCTTTCTATTTTGTGATTTCGTGTATGTCGTTCTCATCTCGCGCGACTCAATTCCTCGCCCCGATGACTCCGCGGCACCCCTGCGCTCGCCCGCGTCACCAATACATAACCGCGAGCACTTTTACGATACTCATAGGAAAGTGTCGCTTCTTTTCGCGTAGTGTATATTATTTTCTTTGATAGTAGTCAGTTTTTTGAAACACTCTTAGAGTAGTTAGATAGTTACTGACCACACAGGACATGGCCCTATTTATGTTGCATTGTAAAATAAATATTGTGGCGTGTGTCTCTGGCTATTTTTGCAACACGGTTTTAAAGTTTTATGAAATAAGGCTTTTAAGTAAACCATGTTATATTTTTTATTCTTTTTTTACTTTTAGTTAAGAAAAAAGGTAAGAACTGAAAGTTTGTTATTTTATCCCCATCATCGGTGCATTTAGATTGAGAAATGAGTAATGGCTCCGTGCACGCTTTTAGCGCCACCTAGCGTGTTGCAACTTTGTTGGCTCTGACCTGACCGTTTTGACGTTTTGATATGTAATGGCGGCATTGTGACAAAATGTTAAAAAATACTACACATATTGTTTTATTAATGTAAATTTCAAAATTACTGTGATTTGGGTGGACAAAGTGTTGTGAAATCATTTTTGGTCATTTAAATTAAATATGGCAAGTAAGATCTATTCAAAAAGAGTATTTTATTTTGGTTATATCAGGGTTTGTTTACTTCTTTTTTAGTTGTAGATTTTGTGAAACAAGAGGATAAAGCTACTTTAATAATTTTACTAAGTGATAATAAACATATATAATTATTCCTGTATCGCTAATAATAAATTAAATATCGTTTTCAAACAGATTACAGAGCCTTCATTATTTCTACTTTTTGCCACCATGAGCGCTGCGATCGATTATTATACCTTCGCACCCTCCCAATACGTAAACAATGAAAAATACCTTAACAAATATATTTTCTATTTTTTTAAATAAAAAGTATGTTATTGTGCATAAATAAACAAGTGCGTGTCGGGCCACGTGCAGATTCCGTAGTTACCTCATGCCGTATTATATTATCTGTGCTAGTAAGAAGGGCCTCTGAACATGGCGAAACTATTAGGGTTCCTTTCTGACTTGACCACGGAACCCTAAAAAGATCCTATCACACTCCTTACTACGAATTAATAATGAAAATAAAATGTAACGTCGGTTAAGTGTTTTACCTGGAGATTAAATATAATATAAGCATACTAATTGGTTTTAGATAATACAATTGGCTGCTCATATTGTTAGGGTCAAGGTGACCTTGCTTATTTAAGGTCGTCCTAAAGTTAAGTCGGATAAAAGCTAGACACACAGGGGAGCCATAGAAAGTTAATTTGACTTCTCTTTCCAATCACATCTCGTTGGCAGTGAGTGGATTAAGGGATGATACCGAGCTTTTGCGAACGACTAAAGGACGTTAGACAATAACCAAGTAGGTATTTACATTATTTAGTAATTAACTATTAAGATATTGTGTGACATTGATTTTGCGTTTTTTTCGTGTCGCGTATTGCCAAAGCCAAATAGTATAATACAAATCATGACTACGAGACGTTCCCAATCAAAATTGGGATGAATAAAATAACGAAATACTAATAAAAATCGTAACATATTAAACTTTTAGAGTAGCTTGTATACCTCTTGGTTTTATATATTGCGTATTATTTGTTTTATGACCCTTCAAAGTTGGGTGGACAAGTCCATTTAAAAAGTATAATATTTATTAAAATAAGTAATACCTTTAGTTATGTAGTCCGTAAAATATATAGCAAAGTCTAAGAAACCATTTTGATAAACACAGTATTTAATATACTTAGCTACCGAACAAATTTTCTACGCGTTGCATACAAACTACTCAAGCGTGACGTCATAATTGAGTAGCCATTAATATGGAGCGTTTTTAGGTGAGTCCATTTGTGTGCATTTCAAACTGTGATATCTCGGGCAGTTTTCATGCTAGCGAAATAATTCTTTTACCAATCTTCCTTTTTTTGAGAGTTAAGGGAAGTGTACGTAATTACGTAGTATTAAAGCATTTTTGCCTCTACTACAACAAGAAAACTCAGCGAATTGAATTTAAATCAGTCGTAAAGAGAAGTTTTCAGAGAGTAGATTGATATGTTACACCACTGTATTAAACTATGTTTTATAAGATTAATCGTAATTTTTCTGGACCCCGAAAATGTCCGTTATTACGGTATAAAATTTGACGCTTCAGTTAATTCCGGTAATGTCCTTCAGCCATTTTAATGTCCCCACTGCTGGGGCACAGGCCTTCCTTATGGGTGGATAAGGAGGACGGGCCATAACCCACCACGCGGGCCCAATGCGGTTTGGTGGGTGTTAACGACTGCAAATGCAGCCGGGACTAACGGCTTAACGTGCTTTCCGAAGCACGGAGTAGCTCGAGATAATAAATTTTTGGTCACCCATCCCATGACCGACCTTTGCGAACGTTGCTTAACCTGCGCAATCGATGGGCCAGGCGCTAGACCACTGCGCCACCGAGCTCTTTAAGTATTTATGTGTCATAAAGAGTTTTCAAGCCATTATGTATTTATATATTTGGGTTCCTTTCATGTAAAGTAAAGGCTCTTTCTCTCACCCGAGCTTTTTCTTTTCCAACCACACACACCAATCCAACTCATTTTGATTGAACATAACCAAAGTATGCATGAATTTTGTGGCATACATTAAGGCTACATTTACATTGAGTTACGTCACAAAATAGATATAAGTACTACCCACTGACGTCCATTATACAAGTACGCTGGACAGGAACAAACGACTGGTGACGTTCGTCACCAGTCGTTTGTTCCGATTTAAAAATCGCCATATTGGCGCTGAGAGCTAGATTCTACTATGGCAGTAGTGAGTATACTTGGAACTAATTAGTTCCAAGTCTACTGCTCTCAGCGCCAATATGGCGATTTTCAAATCGTTACAAAAAATGCTGTTATTTCATGACATTAGCCTGTCCAGCGTACTTTGTATAAGGGTGGGTACTCACTTAGGTTCACGAACCTCCGCGCTCAGCGAACCTGCACCAAAAAAATTGTTTATGCTGTGCTGCAACAGTGCGCCATAGTGTGTACGTGTGCGAACATGTATGTGAACCTGGTTCACACACGTACACACTATAACCAAAGTGAAAATAAAATGTTTGCTAGGGCGCACTGTTGCAGGTTCGCGGAGCGCGGAGGTTCGCGAACCTAAGTGGGGACACACCATTATGGACGTCAGTGGTAATACCGTACAGAAAGGAAGCTCTCCGCCCCGCCCCCTACAATCAATTACCTCACCCTACCGGCGGCGCCCACCGCGCGAGTTCGTAGGCCAGTTCGTAGGCTCATTCAATAGCACGCATACAGTTGCGCGTGTGCAAAAACGTCACTGCGTAGCGTCTGTGTAACGTTGAAACGCGACGCTTGTATGGAGTGCCCGGAGTGTGGTTACGTTTATGTTTTCACGGCCTCACAGCAAGACAACTATACTTGCCATCATTCTGAGTCATGAAAGTATTGTGGAAAAAAGTTTTAGTCTTTTTGCCTTTTAGGCCTGATCAGGCTGCCTAAAAATCAAAATGTCTATGAAGCAAAATGCTTAAAATTCATGTATTTTAGGCCCTCCGCTGCCTTGAGCGGGATCCTGGCGTGGGCGTCGCTCCGGGTGCTGTTTCCTGTAATAGAGCAGCGCTGCGTGTGGCGGCGGGTTTACAAGTTAAATTACAAAACATCCATGTCGCAAGATGGCCTAGTAGGTATTACTTCTTTGTCTGTTTGAAACAAGTACGTATGTTAATAGATTTTTAATTAAACTAAGAACTTATTTAGTCGTTCTCCATTTTAGTAATTTTGCATTTTAATCATTCTGCATCTTAGTCAATTTGGTTTTTAGTCATTCTGCGTTTTGGTTATCTTGCCCTGGTAGTCTTTTTGTCTTTTAGGCATCGTGACGTGATCAGGAAGGACTAAAATCAATTATAAGTAAATTATTTATAAATTCGGCTGGGACGCTAAGCAGCAGCGCCGCGCCGGCCGGCTGATACGGTGATTAATAGCAGTAATCTAGCCAGCGCGCCCCGCGATCTGCATCCATCATGCTTCCTTTCATAATGTTCATATTCAACTTGTGTATGTGTTACGGTTCAAGTGTGAAATACGGTATTTTTCCAACTGACCAATTATTATTCACTTAAAGTATTAAGTATCAAAAGTAATTACTAGGACACAGTTTCCAAGTTTAGTACTTACGAATTCGGCTGGGATGCTAATCCCAGCAGTGGCGGTTGATACGATGATGAATAGCAGTAACCTAGCCAGCGTGCCCTACGATCTGCATTCATCATGCTTCCTTTCATAATGTTCATATGCAACTTGTGTATGTGTTACGGTTCAAGTGTGAAATACGGTATTTTTCCAACTGACCAATTATTATTCACTTGGAGTATTAAGTATCAAAAGTAATTACTAGTTGAACACAGATTTCAAGTTTAGTATTTACAAATTCGGCTGGGATGCTAATCCCAGCAGGGGCGGTTGATACGATGATGAATAGCAGTAATCTAGCTAGCGTGCCTTACGATCTGCATCCACCTTAATGTTCATATTCAACTTGTGTATGTGTTACGGTTCAAGTGTGAAACACGGTATTATTCCAACTGACCAATTATTATATTCACTTGGAGTATTAATTATCAAAAGTAGTTATCACTTCGAACACAGTTTTCAAGTTTAGTATTTACAAGTTCGGCTGGGATGCTAATTCCAGCAGTGGCGTTTGATACGATGATGAATAGCAGTAATCTAGCTAGAGCGTGCCCTACGATCTGCATCCATCATGCTTCCTTTCATAATGTTCATATTCAACTTGTGTTACTGTTCAAGTGTGAAATACGGCAGGTATTACTTTAACCGCTTATACCTCTTTACCGCTACTAACCGCTTTACCGATTATATTATACTTGAAGTATTAAGTATCAAAAGTATTACTAGTCGAATACATTTTTCAAGTTTAGGGACGCTAATCACAGTAGTTGCGGTTGATACGGTGATGATAGCAGTGATCTAGCCAGCGCGCCTCGCGATCTGCATCCAGCATCACACTTCCATTCAAAATGTTAATATTTAGCTTGTATATGTGTTACAGTTTAAGTGTGAAATTATATTATATCAGATTATTATATTATATACCTGAACTAAAGCAAAATGCAATAACTTCTGTAACATTTTTTTAGTAAATTATTTATAAATTCAGCTGAGTTGCTTAGTCTCAGCACTATCGGCTGATATCGTAATTAATAAGTAATCTTGCGCTTCGCAAACTGCTTTAAATCCATTAAATGATATGATAATATTAATAATTATACATATGATAATAATAATAATTATGTTTGAATAATTTCACACAGCGCCATCTAGCCTTAAACTAAGCAAACTTTGTAATATGGGTGCTAGTATACAACTGATATACTACCTACTTACCTACTTTTTAAATGTATTAGTATGTAGCATAAGGTTATTATAAAATAGACGATTATCTCAAAGATCAAAATGCGTGGAAATGATGTAACACATAACTTGCTACTGTAAGTACTTTGTTGCCAATAATCCTGTCATCCTGTTGTAATTATCTGGTAGCAATATTATTTAAGTTTGTAAATATCGTTACTTATTGCTGTTAAAGCTGAAAAGTTTCTTGCGCCCGTTCTTGTCAGTTAAAAAGTCTTAATAATCAAGTCTATTTAAATAAATTTATTTTTGACTTTGACTTTGACTATAAACTTATACATAGTAACACCTAGACCCGTCACTAATTAAGATATTTTGGGGAACTTGCAAAGTGAATCGCATTGTTTAGTCGACATATGACAATAGACTACTTAATATGCATTTTAATAATTTGATATTTAAATAAATGATGTTTTTGTTAGCAAATGTGTAATTTATATCTAATACCGTTAAGAAATAGTTTATCTATGCAATTGGATCTAGAATTGGATGAAACCCCAAGGTCCCACAAGGAATAATGAGATTTTTAACTTTGTCTTCTTATCATCGTAGAAATAAGATATAGTGATTATGGTTTTTTTTTATATAATAACCTAAAGAAAGACCGTGGACTAAGAATTTATTTATAAACATAATAAAAAAAACTCTTCACGTCGTCAAAAATTACGTCTGTGATAAAACGTTCAACTAACCAAAACGTCTATGGAGCAATACGCCTAACTACCAAATGGTCTTGTAGCAAAACTTCCAATTATTAAAACGTTTATAATATAGCAGAACATCTAATTATCAAATTATCTAATTCTCAAAATGCCTGGACACTTACGGGTAATAGACAATTCCGCTCTTTGACTGTAACATAGGTATATTTCTCCGCGATACCCCTCAGAGGTCTTTATTTACGCGCGGCTTATTTTGTTTCGGCGAACTCGCTGATTTATTACCTTTTGACTCGAATGGATAAGGTGAAATCTGTTCTCAGACGGGCTAATCTTATTTTGCGAAATTTGTACATCTCACTAAGGGTTTTGAAGATGATTGAATAATAAAGTAATAAAAACAATAAAATTGTGAAACCACCTTCACTAGAATACTTTATTTATATACCAAGCGTCTTAACTAGCTAGTAACTAGGTATAGTGAAATAAAACAAGTAAAAAAGGACACACATTGAGAAGTTAATATCTGTGTCAACTCGTACCTCGTATGACTAACTGTGGTAACTGACATTTTTGTCAAAACTGACTTAAATACACGAACTTATTTTAAAATTTCAGACGTATCCCACTAATCGTCGTATCTCTATCTATCTCCGTTGCAAACTACGGTTCGAACCCAGATACGACGATTAGTGAAATTCGTTTGAAAATTAACTATAATATAAGTTCATGTACCTATTTTAGTCAGTTTTGACAAAAATTACAGTTACGACAGTTAGTCTTGCGAGGGACAAACAGTTGTTGAAATTTTTGATTGGGTTTGTGATAATAGTGCTTATAGTGTAATCAAATGTTGGAATTCAATCAACTTTAATGTCCCTATCAAATCATATCAGGTATCTAATTGTAACGGAGACAAGGAAATTAATTTATGATTCATAGTTGTCTGCCTCAGCTGGTACATTCGTGATGAATTGTGGTAATTTCGGCCGCATGCCGCTGCTGACCGTAACCGCCTGGCCACGCGAACCCGTGACCGACGATGCGACGATCTAGAAGCGGTACAGATGCCGGCATATATATTGGCAAGATAAAGAAAGGGACAAAAGATGCGCAGTAGCCATAAACACTAAGTTTATGGCTACTGCGCATCTTTTGTCTCTTTCATTCTCTTGCCAATATATATGCCGGCCGGTATAGCTGATGTAAAAGAGCTTTGAGCGTTTCTGGCTGTGCTGGGCTGGCTGGAATGATTAGGCCGAACGCCCTTCTCTGGACAAAAGTGCAAATCAGTGCTTTGCTTTAACGAAAGAAAAGGAATCACTGAGTTTTTGCCTTTTTTCGTCGATGCGGCACACACTTTAATTTTTTCTTTAAAACTTTGTTGTTTATAATCTGTGTACATGTGATAAAAATAAATAAATAATCTATCTATCTTGTTTAATATATATAAGTCCAATAAACGTCAAGATGCGGAAACCACCCAAAAACGGCGACGTGTCGCGCGAATTGTCTCTTACTTTACGAACTTGATATGCTTACCACACAGCGGTCAATTCACACTTCCCAGCATCACACGAAATGTATTACAAAGTCGCTAGTCGCGTCGCCGGTCACCGCTCCGCGTGGCCAGGCCGTTAGCCGCAAAGTTCACGCGTTTAGCCCTACTAATTAGCCTGCGGTGGGGTAACGATCGGGTATTAGAAGTGATATGTTACGTATTGATCTCGGGTGTTATCAATCTGAGTTGGTTTACTGATGAAATCAAGAGTTGTCAGTGGATTCATAGTAGGTATATAACGACGTTCTAGAGTGAAAATCTCGTAAGTGTAAAATAAACTTTATAACATATTTGCTCGTAAAGGTTCTCTTATTACACCAATTTCAATATCGTATTGTATCTCATTACGAACTTGTGCGGTAATGTAAAGTAAAACGCACGGTTTCCTTGATAAACCGTGCGTTTTACTTTACATTACCGCACGGTTTATCAAGATACTACGTCTAAAACGAACGGTACTTTTTTAAATCTTAGCAAAGAGTTTTTATGTCAGAAAAGAGGTCAACATTTTATGGATAAAATTAACTTTGGGAGATAAAATATAATAAATAAACATTTAATTATTCAATTTAATTAATGATGACAATAAATTACAACCATTTATCTGTAAGAAAAACACAAAAATATTAATTTACTTTATTAGTAATACTGGCTGTTTTTATGCCTTTGCCTTAAACAAAAGCACTGATGCGCGCGCATTGCTAATTTTTTTTTTGCTGTATTGTTTTTATTTGAAAATGTCGTCAAGTACTGATGAATTTATTAATTCAACACCGCCAGAAGTCTCAGAGGCAGCGAAAAAGGCTACCCTAAGCCTCTTGCCCGAAAAATTGACCGATAAGATACTTACAAGCGTATCAAAATTTAATCATATGGAAAACAAGCAAAGGTGCAAAGTCCGACTTTTATTTATTTCCTCGCAAATATGTTATAAAACGTCGTATGACATACGTGCGCTTTGATAATTACAGCCTCTGCTTTCTTGTAGCCCTCGCCTACGGCTCGGGCTAGCAATATCGCCTCGGCTGTAATTTTCAACGTACCGCACTTATATCATAATGTACTATTTCAGGAGGAAGAAAAAACTGCGTGCTGTAATTTTTTTGTACGAAGGCTTTTATGTTTTTTTATTAAACGATGTTGTAACGAGTATCGAAAGAACAAATAAGTGAGATCAGGATTATGCGTTGCGAGGCTTTCTTCCTAAAAAAAGCAATAAAAAAATAAATACCAAAAATGCATTTCCGAGGTTTTCACTCTAAGGCGTCGATAATTTACTGTAGAATGTGACCAGTTCCCTAAGAAAAATTTAGTTTATGTAATGTAATGATTAATTTGCTAAGAACAGCAATATTCACCAGTTTAATACAAGAAATAAAGATAAACTTGCCGTTACAAAATTTAGGCTTGCAAAAACTATAGAGGATCATTTATGGGGAAAGGCATAGCCTATATTAATAAAGTTCCACAACAAGTAAATGATCTTCCTTTGCATGAATTTAAAAACCATGATAAAAAAAAAACGCTCTTGGGTATTGGTTATTATAAAGTAGACGATTACCTTAAAGATCAAAATGCGTGGAAATGATGTAACACATAACTACTATAAGTACTTTGTTACCAATAATCCTGTCACCCTGTTGTAATTATTTGGTAACTATATATTTAAGTTTGTAAATATCGTTACGGCTGTTAAAGCTGATAAGTTTCCTGCGCTTGTTCTAAAATAAAGCAATTTTTTTTTACTTTTTGACTTTGAAAACCACACATCATTTGATTCAGACCATATCTATAAGGTTATTGAATGACTTAGGTAAATTAAATCATAATAGGAACTAATATTTATGTAGCTTTGCCTACTTGAAATAAAAGTATGAGTTGTAAACTATTATTATTTTAGCATTATTATACAGGGTGACCCAAAATGGAGGGGAATAACCTTAAAATATTAAAGATAGGAAATTTTACTAAAGGAATCCTTTATGTTTTTTTTTTTAATTATTGTATTGCATTCAAAAACTTTTGTAAAAATTGTTTATGATACAATAAGAAATAATTAAAAATATTAAATTCCATGGTCTTCCTTTGGTATTAGATGCTGTGTTATTCAAGTAAAAAAGATCCCTTTCGATTGGTATCGTAAAATAAAAGATTGGGTTTTTTTTCATATTTGGTGGGTTCGATTTCTAGTGTTCAAACATCTTAGAATGCAGTTCCAATTAAGTATTTTCAAAATCAAAATAAAGTATTTCTTCAATAAAATTTCCTACCTTTAATATTAAAGGCACTTTTTTTCGTGTGGCATAGTTTTGGGACACGATGTATAGTGAACAATCGCTATGCTTACAATTATTCTAAAAACACATATAAGTATTGTTATTCACTCTCATATCATTTTGAATTCGTAAGATCTTACTTAGTTTATTAGTTGTTCACGTCACTCAAACTTAAGCTCAAAATAACCAAAAACACCAGGGAACTATTCTAAACTTCTATACAATCTATCTTCAAAGGTTTGTTTCTCTCGAGTATTTAAATAAAGTCGCGTTAAACCTTATTAAACAGTATCACACTATTAATAGAAGCTGTGACAAAGAAATATAATACCTAAGCATCAAAGTGCCTTAACTTAAGTTTCGGAGAAAATGAAGTCCCAAAAGATACTTCGTAAAATGTCTTGGAACTTCGGTGGGTAAACTAAGTTTAAAGTTTATTCATACAGCACACGTTGCTTGTAAAATGAAATGAACCTTATCTATACGAATATCTGGCTAGTTTAGAATAGGATTATGGATAGATAACTTAATTTACAGTTTAGGACAAACTGTGGCCTTTCAGTCTTTTTATTATTGTCAAAAGAGCAAATCGGAAAATTAAAATACCTTAATATTATAAATGCGAAAGTAACTTTGTCTGTTACGTTTACATGCCTAAACCACTGGACCGATTTAGACGAAATTTGGTACCTACAGATATAGATGAGACCCTGGGAAAGGACAAAGGCTACTTTTTATCCCACTGTTGGGCACGGGTCACTGCCCGCACGATATAACCCGTAGTCCACGCAGGAAAAGCTGCGCTGCGGGTGGAAAGCTATTATCAAAACTTAAAGTGTAGATGCATCATAAGTCAAAGTTAATTTTGTTCAAGATATATTCCAGAGATTCTGCCACTCCCGTTCATCCATCTGCGCTCATGGGTAAGACAACGTACTCGTGCTGCACAATACTCGTTGGGTAGTTCTAACAAGCTGTAGACAGTCCAAGATCGATTAATGTAATCAGTCTCGCCGCGGTTGACCTGCAGGCTGCTCAGCCTTAATCGTCCAGACCTCCGAATAGTTGTAGGTACATTTACAGGTCACCTTGCTTTAAACCGACAATTATTCATCATGAATGTGACAGACAGTCCTCTATGTAGAGGATGCCGGGACGCAGAGGAAACAGCCACCCACGTGATCCTGGAGTGCGTGGGTTTGGCCGCACAACGGTCAGAAATCGTCACAGGTTTACTGGCTCCCAGGAGCCTGTGAACGCCCCCAGGAGGCTTCTACGCTTCTGGAAGGAGCTGGGATGGCTTGACTAGCTATACCGATGCTATATTCACGCATAACAGACCAAATGGGAGTCTAAATCAATTGTTTTGTCAGATCTCACATTGAATGAATATGCTTCTACTGTGCGAAACTGTCAATACGATGTGCATATTAATTCAATCCTAAGAATTCAAAACAAGTTTGTTAAACGTCTGAAATATAAGTTTTAAAATTACAATACTGATGATATTGTTCAAAAAGAATGTAAAAATAACTAGCGTTATAAGAGACGGGAGTGTCATACAAAAAGCGTGAGTATGAAACAGAAGCGAATTCAACGAAAACAAACAAAAGAGAAACGTTAAACGGCATTGGCGGTAAAACGGTCAAAGATGAAGAATACTCTTTGATGGGGCGCCTAAATTTGAATGTTGTCAATTATCTACTCCTTTGTGGATTGTCAACGTTCTTTCAAACTTAGACGGGTTAAAAATTCGCTTCCGTTTCATAGATCGTTTTTTACTGAGAGAGTTGCACCAGGCTGATATTGTTATTCCTTTAAGTTTAAGAAAAGAACACAGAGATATAACCTTACTGTACAAAATTTTAAATAATAACGTAGACTCACCTTACCTTTTAAGTAAAGTTTCATTTAAATGCTTAAGATCACTGCGTTCTTGTGATACGTTTTCTGTGCCTTGGTGTCGTACAAAGTATGCAAAAAATCGATTTATTCCAAGAACTTTACATAACTATAATAAGAAGTATGGTCGCATTGATATTTTCAACCTTAAATTTTCATTAAATCCGACATTGTAAATGTTATGTAGATGTAATGATTAATTATTCTTGTACTCGTTATTTGTTATTCAATAGTGCAAATCATAAGTAGTAACTATTTAGTACTTACTTAACGTATTCAATATAAAGTATTATAGGTGGAAACTTTTTTGGCATATGAGTTAGCATAAATTAAGTTATTACTATGTAATGTATAAGGCTGTTTGTTTTCCAATAAAAGATAAATAAATAAATAAAATAAATGCGGAGAAAAGAGCCCATCACCAATACCAAAGCGATACCTATGCTAGTACTTATGTCACAGGTTTTCCCAGTTTGGGTACAGTACGAGGCGTGTGACTTTAGAAAGCTTGATGACTTGATCCCTTGTAGCAAAACGGCTTGGCTGGAATTTTCATTTAATCGTCATTATTAGGTATAAAATCGCTGCATTCCTAAACAGTGGAACTGTTTCTACTAAATTTTGACTATTGCATCCGATTAACCGACCGCAGCATTTCTGCCGTACACATTAGTGGTGCTTAAATTTAAGGAAAATGCTGTAAGGATTCCATTCCGAAGATTCTCGACAACCAACTTTTTCAGGAATTGCTGCTGCCGCTTGTTATTGGTGCCCTAGGGTTATAAATGCGTCTTTTCTTAGTAAAAGTCGTTTGGTTTATTTTTTTACATGCTCATAAAATAATTACTAGCGTGATTTTTCTTCCCAATATCCACTAGTGAGGGAGAACGAGAATAAGCCGTTTTAATAGTTAGTATATCATTGGTTAAATAGCAATTTTTTTTCTAATTTTCGTTAAAATTGATGCTCCTTGAATATCTGTAATTTGAAATAAAATTTTAAAAATGAAGTTATTTATAATTTAAGGTATAGACAATGATAATTACTAGAGACAGTTTTAATCATAACGGAATATTTTTCCTAAAATATAATTATAATGCCCTCAATTTTATTACTAAGTGTATGGTATTTACACGGGTTAACTTGGTAGGATACTTGCTGGTCGATTTTAGCCAACTATCGCTTTTTATCAACAATCGCTTGTAGAATCGAATCGCGACCTAATTGAAATTTGGTTTGCGATCAGATTTTACAAGCAATTGTCGATATAAAGCGCTTATTGACTAAACAGCAAGTCTCCTGCCAAGTTGAAATACCACTTGTGTTATAATCTCTTTTGTTACAATATCATAACACGACGCTTGCACCACTGCACATGATGTGATCTGATAGTTTTGTTCCGGCGGCAGCTACGCGATGATCTGTATAAATCTTTTGCAATTGGGAATGCGCTGTCAATAGGTATGCCATTCAAAATATTTTTAATAGAAACTGGAAATAACTGTGATGAAAGTTTTATTCAAAAATATTTTTGTTCGAAATTCGTAGTTCGTACGGTACGTTGGGTAAGGCCGGACTGTTTTTCGATTAGTTGAAGAGGTTGCAGACAATGTTTTTTCTTTATTTCCTTTAGGAAATCTCTTATAAAAGATTCTCAAACGTAATTTAGCTTTCGTAAGGAATAAAAACATTTTTTTTACTTTGTCCTACTTAAGCGGCTGCCAAGTTATACCTTTGTGAAGTTTGATTTCGAAATAGCAGGACCATAGCGAGCGAGTAAGTTCCGACTTCTTTTCTAATGCAATCGTACTTGTTTAATATTAATTTGTTATAATTTATATAATGTGTAATGGTTATATTTCAGATTTTTTTTAGATTTTGTTTTTAATCCAACAAATATTATGTACCTAGGTAATTAGTTTATTTTTTATTTTTTGGTGAATTTGCGTTTTTTGTTGTCGGATGTTTTGCCGTTTAAAGTTTATATTACTAATATTGAAACGCATGAGGTGGCATCTAAAAACAGTGCTCTTACCATTTAAACTGTAACTGTATTATTGTTACTGTTACTGTTTGTCCTTAAAGTAAATAAAGAAATAAATAGGTAATACAACATTTCGATGAGGTAAGCAACCGTTTTACTTAACGTAATTGTCTCGAGCATTATCGAGCTAACGGTCCAGTAGCTTGAATCGATTAAGTTTAAATCGATTAAGCTGTCCGTTTAAGCCGATTAGAGTAGCCAACACTAGGTCGCCTGCATCGATTCAATTAAAGAGTCCATTTTTTATGTCATTCGGTTTTAACCAAACATCTGACTGGGATTATCGTAAAAGACCTTTCTTAAATTTTCACATTTTTATCTAATGATAGGTATTAATAACTCGTGTATATAGGTATAACTTTAAGCAATCTTACACAATCAACTCTTATTGCTAAACTTGAATAGAATCGGGAAGTAACAATATTCGAAAAATGAAAAAGATACCGGTACTATCGTGATTATATAATATAAGATCGTAGCCAAGCCGTAACTATAAAAGGATTCTGCTCGACATTTGTTCCGGTATCGTCTGGAGTGCCCCAGGGGTCCCATCTCGGCCCCCTTTTATTTAACTTATTCATCAATGATGTTGCTTCTATACTTAAAAACTCTAACATCTTAATGTACGCTGACGATATGAAAATTTTCAAAAAAAATGAGGTTCCTTCTGAGTGCATTTTGTTAGAAAATGATCTCGATGCACTCTGCATTTACTGTAATATGAATTTTCTTCACCTTAATCCTAATAAATGCAGCGTTATCTCCTTTACACGTAAATCGAAGGTCATTGATTTTAAGTATAAGTTAAATAACAAATGCGTTAAAAGAGTGGCGGAGATGAAGGACTTGGGGGTAACTCTTGATAGCAAGTTGACTTTCAATGAGCATATTAGTCACATCACAGCCAAAGCTTACCGTATGCTCGGTTTTATAATGAGAATAGGGACTTGGGGGTAACTCTTGATAGCAAGTTGACTTTCAATGAGCATATTAGTCACATCACAGCCAAAGCTTACCGTATGCTCGGTTTTATAATGAGAATAGGCAGAGATTTTAAACAGAGTTCTACTCTAGTAATTTTGTATAATGCATACGTCCGATCTGTTTTAGAGTATGCATCGGTGGTGTGGTATCCACAATACAATGTACATATAGATTCTATTGAAAGAATTAATAGAAAAATGTGTAAACATCTACTTTTTAGGACCAGACGAGATAAGCAAGCAACTATATATTTTCCTCCTTTAATAGATCGTCGTCTCGAAAGAGACCAAGTTTTCCTCTATAAGATTCTTAATAACCTCGTAGACACTCCTTTCCTCTTGGAACATATATGTATTAGATGCCCTCGGACAAGTTCACGTCTTAACAAATTGTTTTCTTTACCTACTACCAGCACTAAATATGCTGGTAGCACTTATCTGTTTAGAGCTTGTAAGGAATATGATAAAAGTTTCACGTCTATAGATTTTTTCAATTGTAGTATAACTCAGTTTAAAAATCAAATACATGAATTGATTGATAATAGGTAATTGTAATTGTAAACATATCTTTAATTAACAGTTCCATTTTAGATGTAGTATAACTGTTAACTTACTCTGTGAATTTAATTAAGTTCAAATTGCCCTGTAGTTTATTTTGTATGTTCTAATTATTAGTGGAAACTTTGCTGATCACTGTTTTATATTATTTGGTAATACTAAATGTACTGTGAAATTGTTTGTTTCCCAAATAAACTAAAAATAAAATAAAAATTATTTAATTATGTATTTTGGTGTCAGGAGCCAAAACGTCGGAAAATACAAAAATCAAATCAAAAGAACATAAAAAAACCTTTCACAAAACCGCATGGTGTACATGTCCATCAGCCGATTTAATTTCCCCGCTGTTGGGGTACAGGCCTTCCTTATGAGTGGATAAGGAGGACGGGCCATAACACACCACAGGGGCCCAATGCGGATTGGTGGGTGTTAACGACTGCAAATGCAGCCGGGACCAACGGATTAACGTGCCTTCCGAAGCACGGAGGAGCTGGAGATACTAAATTTTTGGTCACCTATCCCATGACCGACCCTTGCGAAAGTTGCTTAACCTCCGCAATTGCTGGGCCAGGCGCTAAACCACTGCGCCACCGAGCTCCATTGGTGTACATAATTTGTATACATAATTGGTGTACATAAAAGTATTCAAATTTGTGAAATATATTGGTATATAAGTAGTAGGTAAATAGAAAAATCTTAGAAGTGAAATAAATAAAACCTAGTTAAGAATACTTAGAGGTTTCTATACAAAGCTATAATCTCCTTAGGTACCATTATGGATCATATCTAAACAATATCTGACGGAACTCTCAACCGGTCCCCGGCATAATCAAATTTGGATATAGAACGTAAAATTTACGACGTAATATTTTAATAGAGTGGCACATTAAGTGTCGAAACTTCGCGCGCGAAACTGGGTCGTTGGTCCCTGCGGTATCGTTGCGAGCGCCATCAATACAACTATATTTATGAGGTGTTAATCCCGTGTCGAGAAACACTATTCGCAATAGTGCCAATCAAGGAAATTAAAATTGGAAAATTAACACAAAATGACTTTTTTGACGCAAAATGGGTCGAAAAACGACAAAAAACTTACGTCCTCCCATACTACTCGTAACTAGACAGCTAAAACATTGTGTACTCGTAGATATGGGAAAGTAAAAAAATGACGTTTTTCGACCCATGTTTCTTTGGCAAAAATGTTTAGTTTCATTGGTAGAACAATCCCTTGAGTTAATTAAAATGACTACAAAATGACGGTGTATGTATAATATATATATATATATAGTTACCTGTTCACAGTAAATATTATCGCAAAAGCAGGCGTAGCGGGTAAATCAAATTAGGCAACAGTATACAAATACTATGAATAATAAAGGTATTCTGAGTTAGTTAGAAGCTAGCTCAATTTCTCAAAATTATCAAACTGCCGAAACTGGTTAGCGATTCCTCAAAGCTTATAAGTTAATTAGAAACTGGCGCATTATTGGTTTGTGAGGTACTGAAAACAGACTGGTGGATCTTGGTCTGAAGTCCTACAGCTTTATACCAAAAAATACTGTATTTTAACTAATTTCTATTAATATAAAAACCACCCTTCTAAAACTTGGTTAACTGGAGAAAAATTATAGTTTTTCTCATTGTTTCAAATCGATTTTTCATACAAATTGATTCACACGAATTATATACAAACTTTTTTTGTCAGTTTCACATTAACATTTATTTCTGAAGAATATAGGTAATTATTGTCAACTTCACATGTCTGTCAATTTGTAGAACGGTTTGCTCTGTTCATAGAGGAAAGTAATAAAATGTTGTTTGAGATTTTTCTGTGCGGTGCAATCGTTTTTTAGGGTTCCGTACCCGAAGGGTAAAAAACGGGACCCTATTACTATGACTCCGCTGTCCGTCTGTCTGTCTGTCTGTTGGTCTGTCTGTCTGTCTGTCTGTCTGTGTCTGTCTGTCACCAGGCTGTATCTCATGAATCGTGATAGCTAGAAAGTTGAAATTTTCACACATGATGTATTTCTGTTGCCGCTATAACAACAAATACTAAAAACAAAATAAAATTAATATTTAAAGGGGGCTCCAATACAACAAACGTGATTTTTTTGCTGGTTTTTGCTCGATATTAATAACAACAACAGGTAGACAGTTGATATTTTCACAGATGATGTCGTTTTGTTGCCGCTATAACAACAAATACTAAAAACAGAATAAAATTAATATTTAAGGGGGGCTCCTATACAACAAACGTAATTTTTTTGCCGTTATTTGGTACGGAACCCTTCGTGCGCGAGTCCGACTCGCACTTGGCCGGTTTTTATTTTTACTTCCTTTTGACTTGCTTTTATCTACACGTTGACCTGTAGTTTCACATTTCACATTCGTGAGTTGAGCAGCTTAGACTGTTAGCAATGGAACGTTTACATTCGAATCAATTACAATCAATAATAATTACAACGAATCTACAGTACGATTGAGGAGACATTCGTTATCAATCTGAAAACGAAGAAATACTGTCTGTATTAAGACAGTGGTAATCCTGCTCGATTGGTAAGGCTTGTAAGATAGTGATCTGTATATGATTGACTAGATTGTTTCTTTATCCGCGCGTTTTATAACCTTATTTATTTTTCAAAAGTTAACACACTTTTTCTCATTACCTCCAAGTTTTTCGGACAATTAAAAATACTTTTTGGTTTCCTTATGGAATGAACTTTAACGAGCCAGTAAAAGCTTTCGTGTAGGTGATACCGGGTACCGAGGCAGAACTCTCTTAAGAAACCCGCCAATCTCTTTTGAAATACAAAGGAATTGAAAATTTGCCGAACAAGATAAAACACCAATAATATTTCCGAAACAAAGCTATGATAAATCTAATAATTAATACATCAAAATTACAAATATATCATTTAAAAAGAAAGAATTAGATATTACATCAGAAAATATATATATTTTTTTTTTAGTTTTCAATTAAATCCGTCGAGTGCGATTTGGCTTCAAAACATTGTTTTCCCGGCAAAACTTTTACAAACTCAAACAAGCAGATTTAACTATAATATACCCTTAGAGCAACGCGAGCTTTGAAAGCCCGCGTTACTCTAAGAATATACCTAATAAGTACATAGAAATAAGTATTGAATTTTATGAGTAACTCATTTGGATCATATTCAGTTGCTATTTGTATGTTTCAGGAAAATATATTACATACTCGTAATATGAACCATTTTATGAGAATTTATCTCAATAAACGGAATGTAATAAAGTTCCCAATAAAGAGTTCTCAAATAAATTATATTTTTGCCACAGAGCACTTGATACGCGTCCGCGTAATAATTTTAAGTGGGGCAATAAATAAATTAGTGTTACTATACCATTGAATCAGAGCAATAATATATCTAAAATTATTTTGTTTTAAATTTCCATGGTTAAAGATGTTATTTAGAATTAACTATGTCGGGATCACGGCAGAACTGTGGGTCTATTGCCCACGTGTCGTCGACTTCGCCGTCGGCTTCATTTGACAGATGGATGAGATACATTGCTACTTCTTTTTGATACCAATAAAAACTTACCAAAGAAACGTAGCAATGAATACATTGCTACGTTTCTTTGGTTTGTATTTTTTTCTTTGGTTGTAATAACAACCATCTGTCAAATTAAGCCGACGGCGAAGTCGACGACACTTGGGCAATTGACCCACTGTTCTTTATTCAATCATGGCGCTTGCAACTGCACCAAAATATCGGAGTCTCAAAAATAAACAGGTAGGTATATGGTGTAAATCCCGACATAGTTTATTCTAATAATACCTAAAATTAATTTAGTAGAAAATGTTTCTTCGTGCATAAGTAATAGTAGGTAGTATCATAGTATTAGTAGTATACTAATTCCTTACTTACATTACAAAAATGTTACAGTTTTACATTTTGCATAGAATGTGGTGTCTTTACAGCTCAAGTAGTCAAAATCTTTCGTATGGCAAAGCCTTTTATCAACTTTTATCGAGTCTTTAAATGCAGTTATTTCATTTTTACATTTACATATTTTTGGCTGTAAGACTTATAATAAGTAGTTATGAAATAACGTTACTACTGATAGAAAATGTAAAAGTATATGTGTATAATGTCAATTCATACTTTATGCAATGAATTTACCAACTACCTAAGGGTATTAATACCTATTAATCAAGGCAAAATGAAGAAATATTATTCATTGGTGGTTTTATGCAAAAATTACTTGATCAGGAAAGTTAATATATCGCACGCAATCTTTGTAGGGTTAACATATTCAAAATAAGAACTAATACATTTCTTTGTTTCATTCATTCTTTGATGGAACAACTTTTATAGGTCTTTCATAGACATTTTTAGAAGTAATTTCCGAGAAATTCTGTTAACTAACTTTTTTTCTTTGTATGCATACGAACATACGTATGTTGAAAGTTATATGTATAAGTTTATTTGTAATCCACCAACTACCTCACAAGAGTAGATTACTACCTCATAACATAATAAAAAAACCAGTCAAGAGCGAGTCGGACTCGCGCACCGAGGGTTCCGTACCATCATAATTGCACCTTCAAACCACACTGCAGAGTAGAATAATAAAATTAGTATTGCAGTTTTAGGTCAGTGTTGGCGGTTCGGGGATGTTTAATGAAAGACTGACTGCGATCAAATACTCCTTTATTATAGTAGTGTACGGCTTATATATGAGGAGAGATAAGTGTGTGCATAGGTACATGTTAGTACACACACTACAGCGCCATCTCTTGACCGATAGTGGAACTAATGTTAATTTTTTTAGAAATTTGATAATTTCTAAAAAAGTGTGCTATATTGAGACATTGTTTTATTTTTCCTGTAATCTTTATATAAATTGCTATCACATAGAATTATTTCAGATTTTTCTCTATGCAAACTTCGGAGATAAGGGAGGGGGAACGGTATGTTTTTTACATTTTTCATCATAAGTCGAAAACTATGCGGCCTAAAACAAAAAGAAAAAATGTTTGAAAACGTGCAAACGGCGTTCTTTCATATGATACCCCCACATGCCCTAGTAGCCCCACTTCAAATTTTTAAGACCCCTTTTCAGTCCCTGTTGTAAAAAAGATAGGTATTTATTTTTTTATTTATTTCTTATTTGCAAAATAGTTGGGCAAATGTCGTCTTAAACTATTCCAAATTTCAAGTTTATACCATTAGTAGTTCTCGAGATATCCAGCTGTGACAGACAGACAGACAGACTGAGTCACACCATAAGGGTTCCTTTTTTACCATTTTGGAATTACCATTTTGGTACGGAACCCTAAAAACAGCTGTATCATACATTTGCATATTTTTTCGTTATTAATGTTTGTATGAATCAGCAGATTTTTTTCGCTTTCAGAGTTGGTCCCATCCCATAGTAAAAGTTTTTCAGTTTGATGGTCCCTATCTACCATATTCTGGTTTAGCCATTAATTCTGTTACACGTTGTATAAAATTTATTGAAAGTACATACAATACATAATCGTAGTACACGGTTTATTTTCTTTATTCAAGAAACATATATATTCTACGATACAAGATCAATTTTTAACAAACTCCACTATAAAATCCGAGGCAAACTCGTGAAATATGAAATGTCATTTGCGAACAGCCAGTCGTACTGACGTATTGTTGCAGTGGAATGCACCTGCGATTCTGTGATACGTCACTGTAAAATGAAAATGTCAAAACGTGCCACGACCGCGTTTTATCTTCAAGACTTCTGCTATTGTTTTAGAAGCCTTGAAACGCGTTTCAATTAGTCTGAGTGTGAAGTGAAAGAGCTGTGGGATGTGAGGTTTGCTCACTTTTTGTCTTGTTCATGATTGTTGGCGTCGGCTGTACCAGTCGGCCTCAGAAAATGAACACTCTTTGTACCCTGTCACACCAATGAGGGCTTTTCAAAGTGACATTTAAAAAATAAAATGAAAAGAGAAGTGTCAAAATTGGCAAAAATAAACGCCCTATATCAAAGAGGTAAGTAAGCGCTCGGTGGCTGACATCTGCCCAAAGAGAAACATTTTAGGGTTACATCTAACTAATTAAATTAATAATATTAATGAATAGAATTATTACTGTATTTGAATGCATAATTTACAAATTAACGTTAATTTCTAAAATGTTTTAATTTGCACGAAGATGGAATGCTCAGAAATCCACCCGTGAGCTTGCGCTCGCGGCCGTCGGTGCGCTGGGCGGACTGGGCAGGTAGAGAGAGAAAAAATAAAGTACTATTCGTAAGCAAATCATAGGTAATGAATGAATAGGTACCCTACAATTTTATTGATTATTTATTGTGAATTCAATTTATTGTACAAGATGATGAATGCAGACAGTGTACGGTCAAACCTAAATAGGTTTTTGTGACACTGTTTTAAGCATAGACATAGAAAAATTTCGCTGCGCTCAAGAAGACCATCAAAGCGTGGAAAAGAGAAGTTAACATCATACGGACACGGTCTGTGTAAAAAAGAGACAAAGGATCAAGTGACATGTGCCAACATTTTTTACAGTAAGAGCCCCTAGCGTCCCGCCTAGCAAATGAGCAATCACAGTTTGTTTAAAATATTTGTTAATCTTAATTATAATTTAAAATAAAGGTATCGTGGAGCCATGGTGTCTTGTGCTCTAAGTAATTGTGATGGGACAAAAAGAAATAATCCAAGTAATCACACTTTTCACGGGTAAAAAAGATATTGCCACACATTTCTCTAAAACCAAATGTCTCTACATTTATTCGTTTATCGACGAAGAAAATAGTATAGAAGATTGTTTATTTGATTTCCTTTGCCGTATATAGTCATATTTTATGAATCTAAGTCATATTTTACGTATCTCATATAAAATGTATGCATTCGTTTTCGGATCACCTGTTTATTGACATTGTTGTTTTTTGACATTCTATTTCTATGGTTTTAAGTAATTTCATAATGTATTATTATTGATGTAAGTAATTTAATTAAATAAATAAATAATCTGCCTGCCTACCGGAGTACTCTTCGAAGCTTAGTAAAAAACATTGAAACACACATTTTTATCAACGCCATCTATCGAGCCTACAGCTTTTTGTCATTTGAAAAGCCCTCATTATTACGTTACTACACTATGGCCTTAAATTCAAAGCGGCCTCATGAGGCTGCACAACAATGGAAAAATTTATCGCATTTTCCGATGCTTGACGGGTCTTCACAGAACTAAAGGGTATTATGGTATTAATTTAACAAACATACGAGTATAAACCAGTTCTCTGTACTCTCTATACATTGTTTCAGCTGAAACTAATTTGATTCTATTATCAAATCCGGAGATGAAATTTTCAAATAAAAGCATTTCTAATAAACATAGATTGTGCTTCAAATAGTAAGTAATCCAGGGTTTTGCAAAGACTTCTAAAATTAAATAATCGAATACCTAATTGACATTTGAGTGACGCAAACAAAATATTGTGAAACTTTTCCAAACTTATTCGTTGTTAATTTGTCAAGGTAAATCTTCAGGGAGTGAATATTTTGAATCGAAAACTTACATCGATCGTAGAAAACCTGTAAAATGATGTTTATTTTCACCTAATCATCAATGGTGTAGCTATCAATGAGATATTTCGCATTCATGCAATGCTAGTTAGGTTGGAAAACCACACAACCTTGATGTACGAGCTGATTTTGAGATGATATTTTTGTCCTTTTTGTATCAACTAAGTACCTAATAATTAAAATATTAAGGAAAATAATTAAATCTTTTAAAAGTCCAAGTAAGTGTTTGAGTTTCAGCTTATTACCTTATCTATACACCCAAAAGCCTTTTAGATTTTGTATTTTTTTAAGTATTCAGATTAAAAAAAAAATTGTCCCATGGCTACTACTACCGATTATCATCAAAATTATCAACCTCTCCGCAAACTTTATGCAAGAGCCAAAACGTTTATAGCATGCCTGTTCATGCATACTGTATTATAAAGCCTAATTCTAGGGTTATTACGATAATGTTAGAAACAAATATTTAGCTTGTTGACTTCACGCGAAACCTCTATTTTTATAGGTAGAGCAAGAGGCTATGCATACTTATTTTATAGCAAACAATTCTCTAAAAGTTTTTTAAACTCATCAATAGTTCTTGAAAACTTTAAATAACTGGTTGGATTTGAAAGTGCTACGTGTCAGCAATCCTAAGCTGAGTTGAATTGAAAAACTATGTAAAACTTAATATGAATAGCGACCTATAATTTTCAGCATTGAAAAGAAGAATTAATCAAAGGAAAAGTTTTAAATTAATTTGAGTTAGTCTTTTGATAACTTTTTACTACAATATATACGAATACCTATTATAATTTAAAGTAAATATTATGAATAAAATCTAAAAATCTACTAAATAAGTTTGAGTTTGCTAGGTTTTTTGATAACTTTCTAGTACAGTAAAACTTACTACCTAAATTTTAAGAATTTTACATATTGCGAAAAATTATAAATAAAATAAAAAAAATTGTAATTTCGTCTATCCCCCTTATTCGAAACAATTTTTTTTTAAATTAACTCTTACCTCTATCTTTCTGAAAACCGTACGATTCAGTAACTTTAAAATAACATAAACTAATGGCTCCTTAGAGCTACCTCGCGTTTGTAACATTTTTGAATATTCCTCGATGTGGCTGAAATATGATTTTCCCCATATCTCCACAACTTTGATAAATTTTTAAAAATTGAATCGACAAATAATCGATGTAATTTAGAATCTGCTCACAAAATTTCACGAGAATAGGTTGCGAAATGCGACCTATAGGTGAAACGGAAACGAGCCAAAATCAAAAAGCCAAAATCGTCCCCAAGTGCGTATCAAAAGCCAAATTACGTAATTATTATGTGTATAGGAATAACATTTTGTCTTATCCATTCCGCATCGGCTGCAGCGATCGCACGGCCCGGGGTGATTTGCATAAAGCTCCGCGGACACCGTTTTGGCGTCAGTTCAGCTTGTAGCTCATTAGCATAACTGCTCAATTATTTTGTGCAGAATAGTCACTTTACAGACAAATTTTGGTTTTGCGCTACGTTGCGTCCCCTATTGAGAGCACTTGAAAACCTCTCGTTATCGCCTTGCCAAGTGTTCGAGACGGTGTTTATATTGTTGAATGTAATAGTTGTGATTCTTCGTTTTGCTTTTAAATCAGTGGTTTTGGAATGCTTTTCCACGATCTTTATAATCATCTGAAACTAATAGCTGATAATTGAAACTAATTTGAAAGCCTAATAAAGATTTTAAACCCGTTAAGAGTAAACCATTTATTAGATCCCAAGTATCTACTCCAAAGTTACTCGTATTATCAAATAATATTAACACACGAAGCACTCCAAATGTCAATTTGGTTTGACGTAAGTAAACATAGTAATAAACAAAGAAGAGTGTGTGATACGAATATTCTAGAATAAACATTTAGCGAACGTGGCATTATCTCATATTTACTTAATTCCGAAATAGTATCGTTTAATAAACAAGCTTTGCAGAAACTCCTCTTACTTAGACACACGTTCTGTGTCTAAATAAACAGAGGATTTGACGCTCTACTTATTGTTGCTTTAAAGGCCTGCTCATAACATATACCTTTCATAATTTCATAACGTTGTTCTCTATATACGTATATTGCGATTGAAATAAAATAAAAAGCAATCAGTGAATTCACAAATTCTTAAGTCTTGAACAGCATGTGAAAAATGTTTAGTTAAACATAGTAAACAAAGGCTTAGTAGTTCAGCAATAGAATTCGTAATTGCGTGGTTGGTAAATACTAAGCAGCTTTCCACAAAGCTCCGTTGGTTGAGTGTTAACAAAAAAGCTATATGTTCTGAGCTTGTTTTGAGTCGCGTTCTTTCGCTTTGGTATTTTTAAATTTTGTTTTATTTCAAGCATGGAGGATGAAGTTGGAGTATAGTTTGCTAGCTTTGAGGTTTAACTTGTTTTGCATCGTAAAGCTCTTCTTCAGATATTCCATTTCTCGAAGTTGCAGTAGTTGTTGTCACATGCGTGGGTAATACGCATGTTTTAGTATACATAAGGTTTATTGCAGCCACCTTATTCTGAGCTACAGTAAATACATCAACAAAGCAGCACAAATAGCTTTAGAAAATTTTTCCAATAAATAATTATGTCCTTATAAAATATACACAAACCATCAAATATTCGAGCCACGCTCTTAACGGTGAAGTCTTCACCATCATTCTCTACACATTGCCACCATCTTGACATCCTGATACGTCACGACATTAATCTTATATTAATTTGATTCATACAAAATGAGCTTCGAAAGTTTTGATTCGTCGGAATATATACCAACCCAATAGTCTTTATCAGTCACTTTGAATACCAATTCTGCATTCAAAGATTGCTATCAAAATTGATACAAATACAAGTGAGAGAAGTAAAGACCATCTTAGCACATTTTAAGCCTGCTAAAATTTTCTGCAGTCTTGTAAACAACACCGACAATGGAAGAGGCTCAGGCTTTACAGCTTGTAAATTTTAGAATCGTCTGTCCGTTATCGTAACCACTTCTTTTCAGTCAGTAAACCGGTATACAGCTATTATGAGATAAAACTATCTCTCCATCAAACACACACGTCAGGTGTACATAGGATAGATCACATTCAGATTAGAGCGCCGTAGTTTTCCAATTAACTTGTACACGGGAACAGCAGCCTTTGAGCAAACCCTGCAACTACTCGGCCGCATAAATTGGGACGCATTGTTGCCACTTCAACCTTGTTGATTGAGGAAACATTACCCGCCCTGTCCAGTGTTTGCTTTGGCCAAAGTTGTTTGGGATCAGTTTTCTATCCGCTTAGTTAAGGAATAACTAATGTTAATGTGCTTAATTAGAATCTGTTATTTAAGTAAAAATTAAGTAGCTTGTATCTTTGCGTCCTCTTCTTTCTCAGCCATACGACGACTCCTTCTGCTAGACAGATTTCCCTCAGTAGTCCTACGCTGGAATCTAATGGCTTCCCATGATTCCCTTATTATCTTGTAGGGAAGGGCTACCTACAAAGCGGTGCGAGGTTGCCATTTTCATAAACTTTTCGCTGTGTCGCGCCATGCGCACTGTGACGCAATCTTTTGATTCTTACTTTTCTGTTCATTAAAAAAATAATACTGATTACGGAAAAAAATCGGAAAGATTCAGAGCAATGTTTTTGATGTTGTCTATATTTACAAAGAACATTTAAAAAAAATTGGGAGTTCCACTGAGTAAACATAGGTACTCGTATAGTTCTGTCTGACATATTAGCGGTCCGTATTGGTTTGCTCAATAAAGGTGATATCAAAACCAAAAACTTTATCATTAAAAAGCAATGTTAGTAAAATTATTACCAACTGGCAAACTTTTCCCATCACAACAAAGTCATGTTTGGCGTGCCGAAACATGTTCCTAGGCATAAACTTTATTTGATATTCTGCCGGCCGATGTTGACAAGGGTTAGGATAATGAAACTGTCTTATACCAAATCTGCTGCCGAAAATAGGTAACATTATGATTTACACATTTACTTCAAAAATATTTTTCGAGTACCTACTATAAGTACAACTTTATTGTGACACCAAATCTCCAAACATTGGTTAGAGTTGGAGATAAAAAAAACTTCATATTTTTATAATTCGAGCATCGTCCTTTCTGTGAGTCCATATATTAGAGTCGCGACATTTTAGTGGTCAGATAAACAAAATAATTAAACGCTTATGGTAATACGGGAACGGTGCCAGCACGATGCTTTATTTAAATGTCCCGAGCTCCTGGCATAGCATGGAGAAGGCAGTTTGCTCACACCGTAGTTAATAGAAACATAAGATTTAAAGTGAACTTTATTGCAACAAAGTTTTAGTCCAGTACAGCGATTGTGTACATGAAAAAATAGTAAGCGAGTTGCAAGCCTGCAAAACTATACGAACTTTTTATTTTTCTTTACTCTTTTGTTTCATGCAGGGACATTGTAAACCAATGTTGATTGTTGACGTCACAAAGCTAGAGTCAAAAGCTAGAGTATCATTCATTGTTGTGGGCCTGAAAACTAAAACTATAAAGAGAATTTCTGGTTATCCTCTGCTCATATTATGTATGCCATCAATCGTTTGCAACTTGCCTCAGTTATCGCATTTTCAATGTGTTTGTGTATTCATTTTCAAGTTTGTTTGAAGGAGAAATTGAAGGAGTTCAAGTTACCTACTTCTTTATTTTTTTACATAGGTACTGTGTTATTTTATGCATAAAAAGTTATGCTTTCTACATTTTTATTTCACAAAAGTGTGGCCAGTCTGATGTCAGCAGTCATCGTAACCTAAATTATCTTGCAATACAATGCATATATCTGATACGTTGTCAACCTTGCTTTGACCTTTCATTGTGTGACCCGTTGTGTGTAAGTATTTCTAATTTTATTTTACATCCACAAGGTGTCAGTGTTTGACCTTCCTGAAAGGCCTTTATCTTCCTGATGTTAAGTGCCAATAAGGCCGAATGTGGAAGCCCCGGAATTCTCAACCACTGAGGAACTGGCTATCTGACTCTGACAGAAGAACACAACAATGTTAAATTATTGTTGATAAGGCGTTAAAGTGAGATGGTTATATTTGCCAGGCGAGCTAGGATAGAGTCACTACAATCACTGACGACAGCCTACACATTAATAATATGTGAAACTTGATCTTGCATTAATTTACTTACTCTGTGGTTTCTATCTCGGGTCACAGAACCGATACATCGTCCGACAAATGTGACTAACTAGGCGCACAACCGCTTAATTCTATTTAAATTCCTAGTAAACTCGGTTGCGTATCGCTGAAATTATGGACTTTGTAATTCTCACTTAGTTAAATGCAAGTACTTAGCATGTGGCAGCTGGAATTCAATGAAATTCAGTGCATTTCACGCCAATAATTTGAATGCACTTTGTCTTTTGGTAAGTTTTTTATGCGTTGTAAAGTTAAGTAATTTTTAATGATAGGTAGTTTAAAATATCACTTATTCATTAGTAGATACAGTTCCAATACACTTTTGGTATACTTACAGAGACATTACGGTATTTTTTCTACCGCGACATGATTATTGTAGGAATATTCAAGACGTAAAACATGAGAAGCATTTTCATAATGATATTTTGCAAAAAAACTTGAATCGAAAGACCGATGCTTTAACTAAAACAAAAGACCATTTCATCTGAGTACGGTGATTGGTCGGTATTTTTTTATTTAAATTGTTTGGTCACAAAACTACGCGAATAATAATTTTTAAGGTTCCGTACCGAAAGGGTAAAAACGGGACCCTATTACTAAGACTCCGCTTTCCCTCCGTCTGTCTGTCTGTCTGTCACCAGGCTGTATCTCATGAACCATGATAGCTAGATAGTTGAAATTTTCACAGATGATGTAATTCTGTTGCCGCTATAACAACAAATACTAAAAACAGAATACTATTATTTTTTAAGGGGGGCTCCCATACAACAAACGTAATTTTTTGCCGTTTTTTTTACGGAACCCTTCGTGCGCGAGTCCGACTCGCACTTGGCCGGTTTTTTAATATTACCCTGTCAATTTGATGAATTGATCAAACTTGTCAAACACATGATTTGAAAGAGATTCCTTTACAATTTTAACTTACGTAATAGCCTCATTCTCAAGGAAAAGACGTTTAAAATTAATTCACGATTAGTTGCGAAGGCCAAGGTAAACTGCCTTGTGAAATTAAACACGTAATTCGAAGAAACTTGATGTGGGTAGATTAATTAAGTTTGCAGAGAGCCGGCCGAGCTCACGCACACAGGGGCGCAGGTTCGATTCCTCGTTTAGGGTTTAAGAGAGCTCTTGTGCGACTTCCACCCACTTTGTAATGGGACCCTGTGTGATGTAAGGACTCATGTTTTCTTATAATCACTTTGAGGAGTTGTTAATAGGTGTTATGTGTGTTTGGGTTCTACGAGGGCATAATATATGTTTTTTTATAATTCAGTTTCGTCTCATTCAATCCAATGACTTATAAAAAATTACATTCCATTTTAACAAAATTAATTAAAAGTAATTACCTGCATTAGTTATTCATGTCATGACTTTTGTACTATTGTGGTAGCCCAACGTACCGTTGACTGTACTTCAAAGCTATGACAAAACAAGTGGTTCCAAAGCTTTTTTGACAATAGAACCCTTTTGGAAAACTAAATATTTGACGGGGCCCTAAAATAATTTAAAAACATTTTTCACTAAGCTCCTGGCTGAATAATTAAACTTTAATGGCCTATTTTATAATTGCTTGCATTCCTTGTAGCCACGTTATATTAATAATTTTTAAGTATATCTAAAAAAAATTATCTATAAAAAAATCAGCTGTTCCATACATTATAGTCGATGTTGTGCTTTTCTATGGAACAGCTGATTTTTTTTTCGCGATTCCGTGGTTGGTCCCATAGTAAAAGTTGTTCATTTACGTGGTTTGAAATCCCCTTTTCATTTTTAGATATACTTAAAAATTTACGGTGTATATAGCTTTGAGAGTGAATCATTTGACATTTTATATCACAACTGTTTCATTTATCGGGTGCATTGTGCAGCTCACGTTTTTAATATAATATCGTCGAAACCAACAATATTGCTATAGAGAATGAAACTTTTTCAATTTCAAACATTCTAAGATTGTTTTCAATTCTGTTTTATTTTATATAACCTTTATAACATTTGAGTTTTTACTTTGAGAAGTCTGCAAACAAGTACTTTCTATCATACTTCTGAATTATTTTGAAATGCACTCTAATAAAATCTATACAACTATAAAATGCTCAAACTTTATGTCTTTTGATAACAAATAAGTAACTTAGATGGTACCTGGCAAACGATTCCAAAGAAGTTTGATTCTTTTCTAGGATATCTCCTAAAAATATGTATAAAACTTCATAACAAACTTCACTACATAGCATTCTTCGCGTCTGGTCTCTGTATTCGACATAAAGTCATGCCAAAACACAAAAGAGTTTCTGGAGTATTTCAAAAAATGTCAGCAATAAAATATCAAGCACTTCGTAACAAGAAGGAATAAAATAAAGTTGATATTTCCTTGAAATATTGGTTCCATTAGATTGACAGGTCACGTACCAAAAAGCCAGCAAAAACACGAAACTCAATCCCATAAAAATCCAAACTCATAAAACAACGCTCGAAGCGCGATTAAAATCAAAATCAAATCAACGTTCACCAAATAGAATTAATTCAAAAACGCCTGGAGCGAGGACCGAGGTACAACTTTGTTTAAAGTGCTAACATGGACCTCTACAATTTTTGGGCTAACGAGTCAACATTTGTTTAGAAGCTGAAATTAATTTGTTTTGCGGTCTCGCATGCTCGCTGGTTCGTGTTATACAGACAAAGAAACGTGATACGGGTCTCTTAATGGCCATCACAAAGGATTGCTGCGTGAAAATTACCGGACTCCTAATTACCTCTAACCTAATTTACAAAATACAAAGTTTTAGTATACAAACGCTTTCGAAGTTGCACCTGATTAGCACTTCTGCTAGTTGATAGTGTTGGATTTCAGTGGATTTTACGCTCCAATTCTAGTGCTGAATTGGAAAAGTTACTTTAACCACTTCTAACAGTATTTAAGAAACTTGGGTCTACGTTACTATTCCTTTAGGTTAGTTAATTTACTTTCTACCTTTTTTAGTTTAATTTTTTATAAATTAAGATATTAGCAATACTGAACTCCAAACAAATTCATAGTACTTAATAATAGTTTTCACCTGGTAATCAGAACGGAAGGATGATGTCCATTTAGAACTGTACGCCTGCCTCCTGTTGATACGGTCAGCAATAATCATAGCAACTTTTTTGGTTAATCTTTCAAACAAACCCACCAACCACCCATGACCTGACGAACATCTAGGTTATGCAGGTCGAAGCAGCGGGAGATGCGCGCGGAATGGCCTCCACCGCGCGCACTTTCTTGACTCCCTACAAATCTTTCTAAATCTGTCTCCTTTGTCCCTATGGTCCCTCTCCCCTTTCTGGGGCGGACGTACACGAAAACGCCTCCGGTGCCTCCCAGGTCGCCTCGTGCCCACTACGAAGTGGTACCGCTCCGGCTCCGTTTCTTCTTTCTTCGCCTCGGTTCTTATTTCTTCACCTCCAGTGCTCCTCTTCCTTTCTTATCTTTCAAACAGTGAGAAATCTGTCAAAAAATTTGCTACGGAAAAGTACTAAAGTGTTAACTGACTTTCGTTGCTAACTGTACCTAGGTACCATTGCCAAAAAATATGGTTAAACTTTGATTATTTATATTAATCAAACTTCAAAGGGTTAAACGAACAACTACGGGCTTGCTACGACAATTAAATAGGGGTAGCGGAAACAATTTTTTAACAACCAGCAGCCGACTTGATTGGTATAAAAAATATGTTTAAGGTCAGTTCACATTTCAGGCGGCAGTGAACCAAAAACAAAATTAATCATCGAATGGTTGCTCCGGTATAATGATCGTGCTGTGTTCTCAACGGTGATGCTGATTTCTGTGCAATCACGATGTTCCTGTTATATTTTTCAATAACAATACACAGGTCTTTTTGTTTTTACGAAAATGTGAGTTTTTGCTCAATGGAGCAGTAATTTTATTGCTGGCAGGATTGCTACTCAAGCACCAAGAGATCGTCGAGAAAATCTTCAGGATCTTTAATAAATGAACCGATATTGTCGTAATCTTAAATTACAACCGTACCATAAGATTTATAGTTTGATTAAAACTTAACCTCAGAAGATTTCAACTTATTAACATTAATATACAGCTGTACCAAAACTTTGCCACACAAAGGGAAAGTACCTTAAATATTGGAGATGGGAAATTTTACTGAAAGAAGCCTTCATTTTGTTTTAAAAACAATTGGAACTGCATTCAAAGATTTTTTTTAAATCACTTGCCTTAACCAGGAATCGAACCCACCAAAAACGAAAAAAATGATTTTTTTACGATACCAATCGAAAGAGTGCCCCATAAAGATTTTTTTTATTTAAGTGACACAGCATCTTATACAAAAGGAAGACCATGAAAACATTTAAATTTTAATTATTACGGATTGTATCAATTTGTATCGAATCGTATGCGATAAAAAAAATTGAAAACAGTTCCGTTTCTATTTAAAAACAAAATGAAGTTTTCTTTCAGTAAAATTTCCAAACTTCAGTATTTAAAGTACTTTCCCTCCATGTGGCAAAGTTTTGGAACAGCCTGTATATTTATTGTTTTTTTTTCTTACCCCGTCTTAGCAAAGTATAATTTGTCAATTTAATTGGACGTACACATTAAACATGTTGGCATTTTTTACGATATGTGCTTAAGCACAAAGCTTTAAAGCTTAAAAATGAGGCTTTTTTAAATTACAAACATATTGGTGTAGGTAAACACACAACAAACAAAACAAATAACACAACAAACTTTCGTTAAAATGCAAAAAATAGCACCATATTTTATGGCACCCATTGATTAGATCCATATTTAGAATCAAATCTCTCTGACAAACATAGTTTAATTAAAGGATATCCCGAGCAAAAACTGTATACATAAAATTTCGTACAGTGAATAAATTCCATCCTATATTATTTCAGGAATATGAAAAAGTCCTTGTTCCGGGAAAGAGGTGTAATGAGATGGCGAATAATCTTTATCCCGAATAGTGAATAATCTTCAATACCATAATACGCTGCACACGTTGCCTTTGTATATACGCTTTTACAAATAATTCTTAATGAGTTATTCGCTGAAAATATCGGTTTACTTCTGCAAATATTGATACACCGAAACTACTTGTCCCGGACGGTTTCATCAATATAATTTTGTAAAAAAGGATTGTTTTCATTTTACGTGCCAAAACGTTTATAAGTATCTTTAATTATAGGCCACTCGATATTGATCAACTAAAGTCTGTCTGAAAAGTCAGTTTACAAGGATAATTTCAAGGGTAATTTTAATACCCACCCTAGCAATACAGCCAATAATAATATTATAGTTTATTTGTACAATTTTGATACTTTGGAATAAAATGATTTATATTATTATAAATGATGATAAGTAAATAAAAAACATTTGATTATGTACACTGTATATAATCAAATATTTTTTAAGTACAGGATTACAGGAAAAGTCAACAAATAAAAAAACACTTCACAGCATTATGTACATACTTTTATTAACTTTTACTTGCCTATACAAAAAAAGCTAAGTCTACAAATAAAAAGAAACCTGTCAATGCTTTTCCTGTATTCCTGTACTTAAAAAATATTTGATTATGTACAGTGTACATAATCAAATGTTTTTTATTTACTTATCGTCTTTTATATAAATATTTTTATTTCAAAGTATCAAGATTGTACAAAATAAACTATATATTACTTGCTGTGTTGCTAGGGTGGGTATTAAAATTACCCTTGAAATTACCCATGTAAACTGACTTTTTAGACAGACTTTACTTACTGTTTAACCACGCACGATCACGTGTCGTTCGTTTTCAAATCACGGCCCAAGATAGATGACACAGCGAAAATTATTCCAAGTCTATGGATGTAGCAGTGATTGAAGTCAATATGGGAGTGACGCTTAGAAGCGGTAAGTACTTGTGTTATTTTCTTTCGCCACTTCTTTTTCTGAAAGGCCTCCCATTTGTAAACTGGTGGTAGATTTAAAAGCTTAGCCTTGTTATTTTAAATACTTTTATCAATTCAAATCAGAAGGTAATAATAATTAAAATTTGAATGCAGCTATAAAACTAATTTTATTAATTTCAATGCATTTTATATAGTTCCAAGCGGGAATTTCATAAAATTGTAAGCAGCGTTTTTCTTTAAGTCATCCCGTGACTACGACCTTTTTTTGCACTTGCCCGCTCGCCGCCAGTTGGTCACGGGGGTCCATTGTCGCCCGTGACCACGACCCTGGAAAGGTGTCAAAACCTCGGGGAAAAATACAATAAAAAAACACCTCAATACGCACTGTAATCCTTAAAAAAGTGTTTTATACTTCAAATCGTTAACGTGTTAAAAATTATCCTCAACATTGGGTACTCAGCCACTCATGCCCATAAAACCTCATTAACACAAACCACACATTTTTCCCCATTTATCAATTTACGCTTTTCAAGCACGTCCATACCCAATGCAAATTCCCTTTGTAATGTAAGCAGCAGAAATTTAATTAAGACTCACTTCAAAGAGAGGTTAAGGGTCAACGGGTCTCAAGGATTCGGAGGCTGTGTAAAAAGGGGCAAGTCATTTTCGACCTGACTTTGGTATTTTAAGCAAAATTTAACACTGTCATTGTCCAATTAAATACCTGCCCCCGTATTATGACCTCTTAATGTCCAAACAGTTCGACTATCGAACTAATAGTAGGACTGGATGGAATAAAGGTTATTTCCTGGCAGTTTTCTGACTGGTTATCAATCTATCTCTTTTATTTGCTATACAGCGAGAAAGAAATGTAACTATAGCAATTCATAAACCTGAAAAGTTTTAAGAGGTTGTAATACCCCCCCTGGGCTCTTTTATAAACCTGACAATAGTAAATTACAATGACAATATGATATTCATTGCGTTAGCTAATTTGAATTAAACTGAAAATATACTGACCAACTAAACACAGATACCGCGATGTATATTAAAAGAAATCGAAACTGCCACTCTTTGCTTTGCCTTTGCGTCGATGGAGTCCGATGTGCTAATAAATCTGTGATCACAACGTTAACCTTTATTTAAAGCCAGGTATTAAATTCGTCCTCTGTAATGTATCATGCGATAAAGTCGCCTTATTTTCGTAAAAGAACCATAATATAGAGTGATTTTGATGGATATTTTTGTGAAAAATACTGTCAAGTTAAATTAGGTTTCTTCAATTCTTTTCCTGACTTATAATATGAAAAACATGTCATACCACTGTCTGTTGACGTTTAATTACGTATACGGTTGTTCTCGAAAGTGGCTGAATACTTTAGTACCAATTTGAAGTAGTAATTGTAGGAAAGCAACTTACTGAACAAGCGTTGTAGATGGTGTGACAAAATCTTTGAACGTTCAGCAAATTTTGAGGCTGCCTACTAGAGGTACTAATGACACACAAGCTCATCCTAGCCAGCTTACAGACTCATTATTATAATTTCATAAACATCTGTACTCAATTACTTTGTCTGAATATCTGAATGTCTGAAAATGCTTGGTTTGGTTCACCGGCAGTTCGGTTAGATTTCTTCCAATATCTCGTGGCTATTTGTTATCTCAATCTTACCAAAGACCCAAGTCATAATTTCTGTAACATTTGAACCATCGAACTAAGCAACCAAAAGCAATAGAGCTCAGATTGCTGGTGCCGCTCCAACGCTCATTTAACGTCTTTTGTGGCCTTCGTCCAGCTTAATCCAGGCTCCATGTCGTGTCTTTCAACAAAAAAGCCGATCCTTCATCAATTTGCATGTGAATGGCCTCCGTCCTCGACAAAAGCGCCGTGGGCACATTTTATAGGGCCCGAACAGCCGTGATTAACATAAAATGTTTGTGGAAACCTCAATACGAGTCCTCCGAGTTAGAATTTCGCCCATTACCAAATTTTGTGAGGATAGCACTTTCCGAGTTATTATATTTCTACGATCTGGCTGTTTATATTAATATAGCAAAGGTCAAGTTTTCGGAATTTACATGTCGATTCACGTACTTATAAGATGAATTTGAGTCCCTTAGGTCTCCCTTTCAAGAGCTCTAATAGCATTATAATTATTTCCATGTCTAATACCTCAGTTCTTCATCTGCAATATCTGCGAGCAGTGATCGTCAAGAACTCTGTTTAACTGTAACAGTTGATCATCCATCATCATGAGCCATTTTAATGTTCCCTATGCTGTGATATAGGTTTTCTTTGGATTGATAAGGAGGATAAGCCATAACTTGCACCGCAGCTAGTACCATTTAATATGCCTTCCGAAGCACGGAGGAGCTCGAAATGACAAATGCTTGACCCCCATCTGATGACCGGCCTTATCGGCAGTTGCTTTACCGCCGCAATTGCTTGACGAATATACACTCCATAAAACTGCGCCATTATAAACAGATGACGTCAGATGACGTTTTTGTACATACGCAACTGTGTGCGTAAATCTATGGCTACCGTGCAGTTTGTACCACATGAGTATTTATTTACTCATGTGGTTTGTAGGTACTGTATGAGTGGCGTTCAATTCATAATTCTAACTTTTTAGGGTTCCGTACCAAAATGGTAAAAAAGGAACCCTTATGGTGTGACTCAGTCTGTCTGTCTGTCTGTCTGTCACAGCTGGATATCTCGAGAACTACTAATGGTATCAACTTGAAATTTGGAATAGTTTAAGATGAAATTTGCCCAACTATTTTGCAAATAAGAAATAAATAAAAAAATAAATATTTTTTTTACAACAGGGACTGATAAGGGGTCTTAAAAATTCGAAGTGGTGCTACTAGGGCATGTGGGGTATCATATGAAAGAACGCCGTTTGCACGTTTTCAATCATTTTTTTTTTTGTTTTAGGCCGCTTAGTTTTCGACTTATGATGAAAAATGTTAAAAAATACCGTTCCCCCCCCCCTTATCTCCGAAGTTTGCAAAGCGAAAAATCTGAAATAATTCTGTGTGATAGTAATTTATACAAAGATTACAGGAAAAATAAAACGATGTCTCAATATAGCACACTTTTTTAGAAATTCATAAAACAAACAAAAAATCATTAGTTCCACTACCAGTCAACAGATGGCGTTGATTAAATTAATTCCACTATCGGCCAAGAGATGGTAATGACCTAATAAAAAAAATAGTTCCACTATCGGTCAAGAGATGGCGGTATTATTGACCTAATACTACAATAATAATTGTTGGCTGGTTCTAATATACCTACTATTTGCCGTACGAATAAACGAAGAATATGTTCTTACTTAGTAATATAAACAGTTTGCAATGTGGAGGGGCAGAAACGTTTTTCAGTCACTATAAGCAGCTGTGGTTAAGATTAATTGTAAATTAACTGGCCGCCTGTTCGCCCTTCCACCTGTCTGCCGTTTATCCTACTTTTGAAAGACTGTACTAAAGTAACATATCCAAATATAATATACTAGCAGCCGCCCGCGACTTCGTCTGCGTGGAAAGATTTTTTGCTATCCCTCGGGAACAATACATTTTTCGGGATGAAAGGTACCCTTTGTCCTTCTCTGTACCCCTGACAACGTGTATATAAATTTCATGATGATTGGTTCAGTAGTTAAGACGTGAAGGCGTAACAAACAAACAAACAAACGGACTTTCGCATTTATAATATTAGTAAGGAAAGGATGATTGTACGGAACCCTCGGTGCGCAAGTCCGACTCGCTCTTGACCAGTTTTTTGTTAAATAAAGTTACAACGCATTGCTTTGAATATCAAAATACCTAGACAGTTTACAAACACGATTGAAAAGTTACGACGCATTGCTTCGAATATCAAAATGAGTTGACGTTGACAAACACGACTAAACGACGAGCACACGATTCGGCACACGAACTGGCGGGATGGGGTGAGGTAAATAATTTTGGGGCGGGGCGGAGAGTGTCCTTTCTGTACCGTAGTACTTATATCTGTTCTGTGACGCGAGACACGTGATTTTGGCAACACTGCTATCAATATTGCATATTTCACTGACAGAGCTGGATCCTAAGCGAAAAGTGTATTACACGCACGTAAAATCCCAGGACAAGGTCTAAGCCAGTGCATCATTGAAATCCTCAGCTCCATAACACAACTTAGTAGTTCTATAATAGAGTCGTAATATCGTAAGTATACAAAAACAATGTGTTACGCCAGATAACACTCCAAACAATCGAGAGAACTTCTATAATCAAATTGAACAAATATTACGAAACAAACATTTTCCTAAAACTTATTGTTTCAATAAACTCCCTTACTAAGAGTTTATCTCGAAACTTGGAATGAATGCATGACTGAACAATACGTTTGTTACTCAAGTTGGACATTCATAAAATAGCTTCGAGAATTTTCGCGAAACTTCATAAAAATGGACAGACTTTAAAATCTCTTTCGACGACCACCCGAGCTGTTATGAAATAGTAGTTTTAAAGAAAAATATATAAAGTTGAAATTATATTTTGAGATTTCAGTGTTGAGTTTAACTTATTTGAGAATTAGTTAAAAAAGTTTGCTGCCATGATCTTATAGTTTTAAACGATTTCCAAACGAATACGAAAAAAGAACTTGCTCGAATTCCAACAATTTTAATACACTCGATGTCAAAAAAATCGCACCTCTTTGATAATAAGTTTAGACTTAGCCACCTGCTATTGCTAGCTAACGTTTTATTGTGTAAATTTTGATATCTATTGAAAGTGCGTTTAATGAGCTTTCAATTAATAATTGTTTGATTTAATTAACATAACAG
Organism: Agriphila geniculea; assembly: GCA_943789525.1. NCBI lineage: Eukaryota > Metazoa > Arthropoda > Insecta > Lepidoptera > Crambidae > Agriphila > Agriphila geniculea. The sequence continues at coordinate 7,509,693 of OX038887.1, read as the reverse complement.
TTACCAGAATTAAACGCTTAAAGCGTTTGCTTGCGCTGCCATAAAAGGGGTCAATTCGGGAAATACGGGTAAATTCGCTATCAACATGATGGAGAAAACACACTTCAACAGTTTCATTAAAAAAAGAATACCCAAGATGGATACCCATGGATTGCCCATGAAGTTGCTCAAATATTTCAAAAATAGAGGCAAAGTAATGTTTCTCGAAAACTGAATCTCAGTAATTGATACCGTTCGACAAGTATTCCAATGGTTTCTAGAGACTGTTGGCTATGTCCGAAGAGGAAGAAGTGTATAACAACACCATTAAATTGGATAGGATTAAATTAACTTTGAAGAAATTTTTGCAAAGGTGCGATTTTTCTGACACTGAGTGTATTTATTGTCTCACGTCACGTCTAAGTGGAAGTGGATTTATTATTGTTTGGAGTGGATGAAAACACTTGATTGTCAGTTTTGTGACATTATCTTTCATATTTATTTATTTGTGCCCAAACTACGAGTATCAAGAACTCTTATAGTACATACCTATATACTTGTACTATTAGTTATTCTGTGCCTATATAATGTACCTACATACATACTTTGCATGGAAACACAATAATGAAACTTATAATTATAAAACAATCATTAATTTACTTAAAACACTTAAATTACCGTGGCCGTTGGGACGGAAAAGTTCTGGAATGGCGACCGCGCACCGGACGACGCTCCGTGGGTAGGCCCCCGACAAGGTGTACCGACGTGAGAGTGAAGGTCGCGGGAAGCCACTGGATGCGGGCAGCGCAGGACCGATCGTCGTGGAGATCCTTGGGGGAGACCTATACTTAAATTACACGATATTAGAACTCTACTACTTATTTCTCTACATAATTTTCCATCAATTTCTTGTATTCTTTTGCCTTCTATTTCAATTTTACAAAACATTAAAAACAAACAACTATTTGCTTAGTTTTAAAAAAAGGCTAATATTTCACTATCAAAATACGAGTTAAAAACCACCTAGAATTCCGGAAGTGGCCCGAACGAAGTGGCCGGAACAGGAAAGCGGGAATTACTTCCCGGTCTCGGCGGACCCGTAAACTCAACGCATGCGTTTAATTCCAACAAACATTTTACTACTTACGTAACTTTTTCACTAGATACATTTTTTGCTGATATCATACTGAGTATTTTGAGAACTTTTTTTCGGGTATAAGTAAGTACCTAATGTACATAAACTATTTTAAGGAAGTTGTAACATTTGTAATAATAAGGATCATTATTCCAGCTATGCCGAGACGGGAGCGAGTTTTTCAGGTTAACTTCAAAAGTCAAAAATAGCTTTAAATATTAAGTATTTTTGAATCGTCTATATTTTCCTACCACCCGTTCCAGACTTTTTTTTTCAAAATACCGATTTAGACAAGTTTTATTTACTTATTTATTTAGTCAGGAAGGAATGAAAGAGTCCACACAAAAAAAATACAAGGAAAATAATGGGCATCAGATTTTATCTTTATCCATTTTGTTGTTTCTTGTATAGTATGTTTATCCTTTAAAAAACTATTTAAAAATAATATTTTTTTATTTTGACACTTGTCTTTTTAATTTAAAAATTAAATGTCTTAATAGATTGAATTTTCACTAATAATTAATATTTTCTTTAGTAATCTATGAGTGGAAAACCATCTTGTGATTTTTTCAAGAAAAAATATCGGATTTTAGTGGCAACTTTGCAGCATTCTAGAAAAGGAAAACCGTCTTAAATCTTCGACGTGTAAAACAAAACGCAAATAAAACAAGCATTAATTAAACGAAGTGTCGTTCTAGCCTCAATGTCCGGAATGTCGGCCGAATTTATTGTCGGCGGGAGTCAATTATTATTGAAATTTCCTCTCATCCCATTGGCCAGATTGGGAACAGGGCTTTAATGTGACAGCCTCTTTATATGCCGTGACTAATGGCTTTGCATGGGACCTTGTTTCATTACCGTCGGGCGAAAACCTCATTGTGTCTTTGACACCGCAATTCGCGAGAACAGGCTAAAAGAAATCCATCATTTTTAGGTCAGAAATATCAAAAGTCGTCTTTAAAAATTCTATTGTTGTGGCTGCTAGTATTGTTGTTGAAACGAGAATGGCCAATTATAGATAATTTCTTTGGAATCGAAAACTTACTTGGAATACATTAGTACAAGACTTCTTCTAATTAAATAAAAATAAATCGAAAAAAACAAGCAGTTATGAGCTGTTTATAATTACTATAAGTTCTTAAATGTTTATTACGGAGCATGTAGGTAAGGCCACAGGGTAAAATGAAACTATCTTTATTTCTTTCTTATTTCTATCTTTATTTCTTTATTAAAGCTGTTTTCGCAGTTCAACTTCATTACATATTGTGCTGTCGTTTATACTAAAGTACAACAAAAACTGTTTGTAATTCGTATAATCTAAAAAAACTTAAAACTGTGTTAACAAGACCCCTCCTTTGTATATTATATATAGGTCGTTACTCCGTTTGTTAATATTAGAACAATAAAAAAGAGTTCGGTTATTAAAAGCAGGACAATCAAAACGGAACGGAACTAATAAATACCGACGAAATTATTCACAGGTTCAGCGTTAAATAAAAATCGTAGAAGGACTTTATAAAGCAGGAGACATAACTTCAAAGACAACCATTCAGCTCCGAACTTCAGAAAGGCTTGATTGAATTTATTATGAAAGCTCGTTGCCCCCGCTTTTGATGTTGAACTTCTCGATGGAATATTGCTCATTCATAAATCGGTTATAATTAAAATCAGTATCAGATATATGACTGACTGAATCCAATTTGTCACTTGTTTGGAACTATTTCTCTTTTGATGGAATGTTTCCTGATAACATGGTTTATAAGATATTAAGTTAAAATAAACCAAATAATTGATGTATATGTTTGGATCTATAGATAATTTATTCTAAATTAAAATGAAATAATATGGTTTTTAAAAAATAAACCCTATGAACTTTTACCCGTTTTTGCGTTGCATTTTATTTGAATAAAATCACAGGCGCGCGTTTAAACTAAACCCGTCAGCCCATGACTACGGCCACAGCCGATGCAACTCGGTCTAAACATCGGAAAAAGGTAGGTAAGTATAATTTTATAGGACATTATGAGACAAGTTAGCTTAGGCTGCTCATTGCACACGAGGCTGTGGGTTGCAGCCCGAGCCGCAGGCGAGGGCGTAACTCAGCCGAATGTGCAATGAGCAAAAGCTCACGAGTTTCATACGACGTTTTTCAACACATTTGCGAGGAAAATACAAAGTAATTTACCACACAGCAACAAATACGACAAAAACAAAATATGTAAATTATGGAAAAGGCGCGTAAGTTTTTTTTTGTTTTTTTTTTCACACGCCCAATGCAAGAATATTTTGCGAACAAAGGGGTGAGTGAGCATACAGTCTACTTCAAAATTATAATTTTAAGTGATAAAATGCAAATATTTTTATATTTTATTACAAAATATTACGAATTATGAATAATTTGATAATAAAAAATATTTGTTTTACTTAATTAAGGACTTACACATTTATTATTCCAAAAATGAATATGAATTTTCAATGGCATGAAACCTCTTTGTTGTTACTAAAAAAATAACTGTATTACCGGCGGGCTGATTATTTAATTAGAAACCACCTAGCGACCGGTCTCATTTGACAGATGAATGTGATACATTGCTACTTCTTTTTGGGGTGAAAAAAAGACATACCAAAGAAAAGTAGCAATGTATGTCGAATGCAACCGGTCGCTAAATAGTTTCTTTTTAAATAATCACGGTGCCGGTTAAATTAGGAATGCTCTGTTTACTCGCATAGAACATGCAGTAAGGTACTAATTTAACTTTGTAGGGATAATTCTTTAACAACCTAGTGTTTTATATATTATTGCACGCGTTTGTTATAGCTCGCTTTATGGCCCTAAAAGCGATGTATTAGAGCTCACTTTACGAGCAAGTGTGTTGAAAATCTTATAACCTTATGAATTTGGCCATTATCATTCTCGGGCAAAGACGCGAAACGCCACAATATTAAAAAAGTCGCTGGGGAAAATGTTAAAATTAAACATTAGTAACAACAGGAAATCTTGATAAACTTTATATTTCTTTACGATTTTTTATAGTAGATACTAGTTACTTATGAAAAGTATTTTTTTATCTACGAACGTAACTCGGAGAGCTAAATTAAAGTGCGCTGAACTGGTCAAAAAAGATTCGCCGAACAGCCAAGCAAGACATTATCAAAAATCTCTAAATGTTCGTTAGTGCTTCTTTCAGCAGTAAATAATATATTTAGATGGTTTTTCCATCTTTAAAAGTTTTATTGCAGTTCTGTGTGATCAGATTACGGTTGAAGAATGGAGTAGGTATGTGACGTTATTCGACTCATGAGCGTACAACAGCTTGAAGCTGCTAATTTAAACAAGACAACTATTTTGGGAGTAATGACGAGAAGATGTCTTGATATATGACTTGTTGGGAACGTTATTGCTTCTAAGAAGCATGTCGACTTGATGTCGACACGCCTTCGACATCTCAATAAGAGGAAGCATGAATAACGAAGTAGGAACATTATTACGTGTACTTGTCGTCACTCTTCTTTCTTGCCAAGTGGCTACATATTGAGCTTTTGAAATGGTATTTGGGTGAAAAAATTCTGCAAGTAATAAATTCACAAAAATATATATCTTAATATATTTATCTAACCACATAAGAAAATTAGGATGATGATTAATTAAACTTATCACAAACCTAAAGGGATACAAAAGCTAGAAATATATTTGTTCAAATATCAATAAGAAATTAACAATGATTGTTATCTTTTAACAGATCGATCCATTGAAAAATGATAGTAGCACACTTTCAGAATGTGTGAGTACTTATAAGTTATATGGTTTTCATCCAGGTAATTTTGCAATGGAAGAGAAACTAAACCAGTAACAAATAACATAACTAACACTTTACTACAAGCAATAGTTCATTAGTTGCAAGTAAAATGATTGCTCCTCTTGAAGCTGTATGCCCGCATAATTTGTGAAACGTTGCAATTTACTCAACATCCCACAAACCATAAATACCTAAGTATAAAAATAAAAATGGCAATCATTTTATTTTTATAGTGAAATTTTACAACTTCTAAGTATTGATCAATTGAAAATGGTAAAAACAATGCTTTATCAATTGTTGTCTTTTGTAAAAAAAATGGTTATTTTAGTAGCAAAATAACCCTATGTAAAAATCCTTATTCACATTTTAATTCACCATGTCAGCAACGCATATTATTTATAACATCTGACGAATGACTGTGAGTGAATTCACAAAATTAGCTGCGTGGATAATTTGTTATAATTAGTTATAAGTAGGCATAAAATGCTGTAACTATCGCATTGGGTTAGACAGTACCTGTAATGATAGTTATAAGTTTGTGTTTGTAAAATAAATAAAAAAAATGAACATTTTTAGTAAATGATTACTTACTAATTATTTCACAAATCGATAACATCATTGATGCCACCTGATTCGTGTATCTTTTCCACAAAGATACATTCTATACTGTCCCTACATAAAATTCATCAGTTAAATTTAAAAAATGAGAATCCATGCAGAATGTAGTCACAGTTAAGTCAAAGTTAGACAAATAAACGTGCAGTCAACATAAACAAGCTCCCAATTAAAGAGTTAATTCAACAAGTTAGTTGCACAAGTTAAATAAAATCCTGTCCTCTACCGACGGAGTTACATACTGTGTTAGTCAATTGTGTAGCTTGTTAAATATTATTTGAATTTGAAACAAGCATGTTAATGATAGCTATTATTTTTAAATATATTTGGGACCTTCCTCTTTGGGCCCGCGTGGTGAGAAATGGCTCGTTCTCTTTATCCATTCATAACGACAACTTGTGCCTCAGCTGAGGGGACATTACAATGTCTGAAGATAATAAAATAACTAACTAAATATTGAAGTTTCAAGCGGATAAAGTCGCGGGTGGAAGCTAGTTAATAAGCTAATAAATATACAACGTGTTATGAAAAACCCCTAAAGCTTTGTCCAGACTTGTATCATTTTGGCGTATCAGTACCCGTAGCACGAACAGCTATCGAAAAAAATAAGTGCGTAAAATCTTTCGATAGAGCAATTTGCATTGGAAATTTGTACAACGCCATCTACCGCCAAATAGCGAAATTAAAATTTCCATAGATAATTCTCTATCGAGTAATTTTACGCGCGTTTTTTTTCTCGATAGCTGTTCGTGCTAAGGGTACAGATCACCGTATCTTTACCATACATCGCTAGTTTGGTTGGGCGTGCGTTGATATTAGTTCAACGCACGCCCAAACAAACTAGCGATGTATGTTAAAGAGACGGTGATCTGATACGCCAAAATGGACTAGTCTGGACAAAGCTTAACTCCGAATATGGCAGATAGGGTTCATAAAATTTAAAAACTTTTACAGTGGCATTTTTATTTCGCGACTTCAGAGTTGGTTCCATAGTAAAAGTTGTTCAGTTTGATGGTCCCTATCTACTATATTCGGCATTAGGGGTATTTTGTATCACGTTGTTTAATATGGAAGATGTCATTGACCTGTTAACAACAGTAAATTCATCAAGGAAGCTTGTCAAGCTTGATCAACAGTCGATCAAACCAGTGAAGGCTGGAATATAGGGATCATCCAACAGACTTGTGTATCTGAATAATTAAAGGCTGTGTCATGCTTGTATTTACTGTTGCTACTTCTATGCATCTGTATGTTTGGAATTGTCAATCCTATTGCTTTGAGAATGTTATCTATACTCCTATACGGGCGGTTGACCTCAATCAAATAGTCACAGCCGGTGACATGTAGATTTAGTTGCTTTGTAGAAAAACAAAAACTAGGTATTACATACATGTCAAATAAAATTGGTTTATTTTGATGGCAGGATAATTTTGCTGATTCACAAATAGTCCACTAGTCGGCGCACTACCACTAATTTGGCGCTAGTGTAAATATAAACCCGTCATTTCGTTGTTTTCTATGTGTTTGCTATCAAGTTTCGGATGTTGGAAGCGATTTTTCATAATTATATCAATTTTTCATCCAACACATTCTGGTTTTCTTCAATCTTTAATTCGTTGACTGTTCGACTACCATAATAATTATTTGTAGGTACCAACCATTTTCAGATATTATTTAAAATAAATAGGAAAATCGGGGATAAATTTCCCATACAAAGGTCTCCAGCAACAGTAGCGCCACCAAGCGGAATAAATGTAACATCCCGCCATTTAAGACGAGAGGCACCTACTACATGAAAACTCTTTACGAAGTCCTTGTTTTAAAATTTACAAAAAAAATAAAGGAAACAAAAAAACCAAAAGAACTCAATAGATTTCCAAAATTACTTTTATTCTATATTTTAGCAAAATCAAATTAAATTTTATTTGAAACTTTTAGGTGTGTGTTCATACAAAAGTTGTTAATAAAGTTTAAACTCAATAACTTTGAATAAAACAGCTAGCTTTTAGAATATCAGCAGTAAATCATTTGCATACAGTTAACAAACCATTATATATAATAGCTTGGGATAAGTTAAAATCTAAATGTCGATTCATCGTCCATTATTGGTCTAATTACGGATATAGTTTCAGTGATATTGTGAACAAATGTTTGCGCGAAACTGTTGACGCGTAAACATATCCAGTAATGTGTGCAATTAACATTTAATGATTAAATTAAACGGACGCTAACATTTACCTATTAACGCTCATTATTTAAGGATAATAAGGTAGCATTAGCACAAAAGTGTCTACTTTATCGCATTGGGTGTACCTGTAAAGATAGATGTGTGTTATAAATAAAAAATTGTTTTAAAAAATTGTTTAAAAAAACAAAAAACCGACTCCAAAAAACCTACCTCTAAAAAGCAAGAAATAATATTCGTAATAATAAAAACACGTCTATTGAAGTCGGGTGGGGCTGGAGTACAAATTCCTTTTTTAGGGTTCCGTACCCAAAGGGTAAAAACGGGACCCTATTACTAAGACTTCGCTGTCCGTCTGTCTGTCTGTCTGTCACCAGGCTGTATCTCATGAACCATGATAGCTAGAAAGTTGAAATTTTTACAGATGATGTATTTCTGTTGCCGCTATAACAACAAATACTAAAAACAGAATAAAATTAATATTTAAGGGGGGCTCCAATACAACAAACGTGATTTTTTTGCTGTTTTTTGCTCGATATTAGTAACGACAACAGGTAGACAGTTGAAATTCTCACAGATGATGTATTTTTGTTGCCGCTCTAACAACAAATACTAAAAACAGAATAAAATTCATATTTAAGGGGGGGCTCCCATACAACAAACGTATTTTTTTTTTGCCGTTTTTTGGTACGGAACCCATCGTGCGCGAGTCCGACTCGCACTTGGCCGGTTTTTTTTTTATTCTAAAAGCCACACCCGACTTCAATAGACGTGTTTTTATTATTACGAATATTATTTCTTGCTTTTTAGAGGTAGGTTTTTTGAAGTCGGTTTTTTGTTTTTTTAAACAATTTTTTATTTTTTTATTTTTAGTGTAGGTACCTTTTGTATTAGGTAGTGTAGGTATATTATTTAAGTAGAAAACTCGGGTCAGCCAAACGTGAGTTAATCTCGGAGAAACATACATACATGCGGGTCAAACTGAGAACCTCCTTTTTTTAAGTCGGTTAAAGGACTACACATAAGATATCCCTTTTCCAACAAAAAAATAATTATCTTATTCAGCTCATAAACAAAAAAGTTATACGACTGATCATCGAGGTAGTTCACACAAAATCATACTATTTTCGTGCTTTTTTCAAGATTACTTGAAAAGTACTGAACCGATTTCAAAATTTTAAAAAATGGGACCAACTTGAATTTTTACTTAATGTAATACCGTTTCAATCATTTCAATCGGTTCAGCCGTCTTCGAGTAATCGGTGTACATACAAAAAAAAAAAGGGTCGAATTGAGTTCCTCCCTCCTTTTGAAGTCGGTAAAAAACAAAAAACCGACTTCAAAAGCCTACGGGACCTCTAAAAAGCAAGAAATAGGTAATATTCAAATCACTAGATAAGCATTATCATTGTAATAAAACACATCTATAAGTCGGGTGGGTCTGAAGGTCAATTTTTTTTTTATTCTAAAAGCGCTAAATAATAAATAATTACTCGTATTATTATCTATACATACCTAGGAGGTTCTCGGTTTGACTTGTATGTATGCTCTGGCAGTGTTCAAAACAGTAATGTTTTTTTTTTCTCATAAGCTGTTAGGGATCCGTACCCGTAGCACGAACATCTATAGAAAAAAAGCGCTTCAAAATTCGATAGAGTATATTTGTATGGGAAATTTGTACAGCGCCATCTACCGCCGAAAAGCGAAATGGGATTTCTCATTGGCAAATCCTCTATTGAGTAGATACTTTTATCGCTCGTTTTCTTTCTCGATAGATGTTCGTACTACGGGTACTGCTACAGTACTGACCAAGTAACAGTGTTTTTAGGGTTCCGTACCCAAAGGGTAAAAACGGGACCCTATTACTAAGACTCCGCTGTCCGTCTGTCTGTCTGTCTGGCTGTCTGTCTGTCTGTCTGTCTGTCTGTCTGTCTGTCTGTCACCAGGCTGTATCTCATGAACCGTGATAGCTAGAAAGTTGAAATTTTCACAGATGATGTATTTCTGTTGCCGCTATAACAACAAATACTAAAAACAGAATAAAATTAATATTTAAGGGGGGCTCCCCATACAACAAACGTAATTTTTTTTCCGTTTTTTGGTACGGAACCCATCGTGCGCGAGGCCGACTCGCACTTGGCCGGTTTTTTGTTATTTTCTGTCTGTACTCGGACTGTAGCTCGGTTTGGCCTGAAAATGCCTGTTGTGCCTAACTTAATGACTATAAATATGTACCAGCATGGAAAACCACGAATACTGACCACAAGCATGACATACTATTATAATTTATTAATACAAGACTAACCATGCAGTTTCACAGGCTCTGGATAATCCGGGTTACTTTATTTGACAGATAGTTTTTTTAGAAATTCTGTTCTATTTTAAAATTAAACTACCTAGTAGGTGCTATCCAGAACCTTTAAATTGGACTAATAAATACCAAGTATAATATGAAGATTCATCTGTTTTTAAATACGTGCATACCCGAAAACTATGAGATAGCTGAGGAGCTTTGCTTACAAATTCGGGTTCGATTAATGCAAATATGTGTAATACCTTAGGTAATGCCTGTTTCGCTACAAGGAGATGGAGATCACTCGCTTGGACGACGACATTCAAGCACCAAAGCTCCGAGACCTGATCTGCATATCATGAGCTTCAAGTACCTTATACAACGTGGTACAAAAAACACATACAGGGTGCATTTGTAATCACTCTCCAAATTTTAAGGATGTGTTCAGTCCATGAAACTGAACAACTTTCTCCATGAAACATGTGTCGAAATACGCCAAAAAATGTTAGTCATCCCATACTAAACTGATCACGTGATCTCTTTGTTTTGTATGAAAAGTATTTTTTTTACATATTTGACCCTATGTTTCTTAGAGAAAGTTGTTCAGTTTCATGGACTGAACATATCCTTAAAATTTGGAGAGTGATTTCAAATGCACCCTGTATAGGGACCATCAAATTTCAGAGGACTCTGAAATCCCCTATTTCAGAGTTGGTCCCATAGTAAAAGTTGTTCAGTTTGATGGTCCGTCCCTATCTGACTTGCATTAGGGATTTTTCGTAACACATTGTATACTAGTATTTCTAATATGCAGAGGTATCGTATTCAATGCACATCAGCCAGTTTAAATGTTCCCACTACTGGGGCACAGGGTTTCCAATACAACTTGGGCCCTCTACCTGTACCCAATGCGGATTGGTGGGTGTAAACGTAGTCATTCAAATTCAGTCGGCACCGATGACTTGACGTGCCTCCCGGAGCACGAAGCTTGCGATAATAAGTTTTTGACCACCCATTCCATGACCAACCTTTGATAAAGTTGCCATTGGCGTAGGAGGGGGGGGGGAGTTTAGTAGGAGGGGGGAGGAAACCTGATATATTTTTCTATTGCCTTTCAAAACTCTAACGTGGTTGCGTAACTACCACACTCACGCCTGTAGCTAGGGTTGACAACTTTTTTCCATCAAATATAGTATTTCAGGATTATTACGAGTAAAAATATAGTAGATGGCGATTAAGTCCAAAAAATATAGTAGGTTGTCGTTTTGTATGGAGGCTTTTAAAGAAGTTGTACTTTTCATACTTACTAAACATTTTCATAATTTATTCAACAACCATAAACACATTAGTTTAAAAATTATTATGCAATTACTTATTACTTGATTACTTATATGCATATAAGTAGTATTTCTTTTGCTGCGTTTGTTTAATGTTTCAACTTGAAAAATATAGTAGTTTTGCTTACTATATATTTCTTCAAAAAATATAGTAGGCGAGTCCGCAATATAGTAGGATACTATATTATATAGTAGGGTTGGCAACCCTACTGTGGCACATCTCCGCCGCGAAACAGTGCCAGCAAAACCGCGTAGTTCCGCCATAGTTCCTTGTCTTCAATCGACGACAATTATGACGATCACAATACATCTACGTAGCGGTTTCGCGTCAAAAACATTACTGTCGCGTGTGCCAAGTCCAATCGGCACTGCCAACGGTCAGAGCCGATTGGACAGAATCGCGTTTTCACTTTGATCTTCAATAATTTCGTAGCTTTTGGTTTCCCTGGTATAGTCTAACAGACAAAAACTATCCTGATGACGGGTGGAATGCGTGGACTTCGGCTTCTTTGAGGGTCTTCTTGCACCCGTTATATCGTATTAAACGATCACGCAAAAAACAATTTGGTACTTACCTCTACTTTTTTATCCAAACTTACTTTTTCTTTTACAATAATGTGAAAGTGTACATATTGTATGTTATCTGAGGAGTGTTTCGAGATACTATTAAGATCCTGGGTCACATACATTGGATAGTGTTCCTCTAGTGCCGGTGATTAGTAAACACAAGCCGAGCAATGCCGACTAAGCGCATAGTGCAGTCATGCGCGAGACCTGATCATTCCACCCGACTTGAACGAAGATCTATCTAACTATGTAGACTCCCTTTAGGGCTATTACTTACTGTTTCACACGTACGTCGGCGTAGTAACGATTAAGAAAGTCCTCAAGTGTCTTTCTTTAAGTAAAGTAAGTAAGTACTAATTTCTTTAAGCACTTTTTTATGGTAGATACAACAGAATTACATTTGAAATCCTAGCGCATCAGGTTTGCGTAGTTGCAACCATGTTAACGACGTGACAAGATGTAACTTTTTTGAGATGTGACAAATTAAGTATTACTAATTTATTACACTTTTGGCGCATGACGAGTTAAAACAATCTTTTGGGGTGACCAGTTGACCCCCAAATCTGAAATCGTATGAAAAAAAAGACTGTGAAAATCATGGATATGTTTTATTCTTATTTTTTGTCTCGACCTATTAGTTTCTAGTCACTATTCCTTATTTTAGACAAGGTTCTCACAATCTTAAGTTATTTTCTCGTATCGTAAAAGAGGCACTTCAAATCTTTATACATATATTTCTGATACAAAATCTTCAAACTCAGTTACGATCCGTATCCCCTGAGGGGTACAAAATAATGCTTTAACGATATTGTTGATAATCAGTTCCGACGTCGCCACCGTCTCGGCAGAATAATGTTTGCTTATCTATAAGCTACTGCTAATCGGCTGATGTTATACAAATCGTGTTTGTCGCTTGAGATTTTTAATCCGCATTTTGGTTTGACAAGAGATTTTATTTATTTGTATTAATCACATAACAAACTTGTTCCAGTTACAAAGTAGTGCAAACTCTTCTGTTATAAATAGGTACAAAAACAATAGTTTATGTTAAACGTTTGTAAAGTTTATCAATATGCTTTGTTTGTATGAAAACAAACCCTTAAATCGATTGAACCTTGAAATACCTCTGCTAAAATATATTGGACAATTTGTATGTTTATTGCGCCGTATCGGGGCTATATACAACAACCAAACAATATGTTTAATTTTGGCCTACTAAACTGATGATGTAGTAAGTTGATATAATAATCTGTTGATATTATTATCCACTGATCTCGTAATTTATTGATATAATATACTGTTGACTTATTAAACAATTGATATAATGGTGTTGATGTTGTAAATTTTGTACAAATCAATGTTGATCTTAGGTATCAAACCCCCAAAAAACTTCATAGGTAAGCACTTACTTACTGAACACAAAATAACTACTACTTCCTATTACTAGCTGCGGAATCTTAAAGGTATTGTTTTACCTTTTTAGATTATTCTGCAAGAAAAAGACCCATTTACGGAATTTGAAGAAATAGCACAACCAGTTTTAGTGGTACAAGTTTTGAACACTTCTTCTTCTTATCGTATGAGGATTAGTAGCCAGACCACCTCTGGTGTTAGAGTATATAAAACCGCCTGTAAGGCCTCTAACTTGGCTTAACGACTGTTATCAGATGCCAACAGCCGGGATCGACGGTTTAACGTGCCCTCCGGAGCACGGAAGTGCTCAATTGTAATGCCACTTAACGGTAACCCATCCGACACCTGACCGGACCGAGCGTTGCTTAACAAATGTGATCGAGTACGATCACTCTGTCAAGCTCCGATATGAGCGCGTTTTGAACACTGAAGCTGTGGCGGGAGATGATAAATACACTCGCGAGCAAAAGTATGGAATCATAGGCCTATTTTCATACAAACGAGGTAACTTTGAAGCCTTGGTTCTCCGCCAGGGATTGACCTAGCTGTAATCTGATTATGGCTATCCAAGGAGTGAATAGAGGAGATTCAGCTTTACATACCCGACAGATGTGATCAGCATTCTGTGAGATATTAGGATATGTTTAGAAAAACCGCGAAATTAGTATAAAAATGTATGAAAATCCTGAAACTGAGAACTCTGATCCTTATATCTCTTGGAATGCTGATCAGATCAGTTGGGTGTAAACATATAGCAATCTGAATCTCCTCCATTTACTCCCTGAATGGCCATCATTAGATCACAGCTAGGTCAATCTTTATCGGAGAACCAAGCCTTCAAAGTTACCTCGTTTGTATGAAAATAGGCCTGTGATTCCATACTTTTGCTCGCAAGTGTATTTTATCGTAACTACCGTGAGCGTTTCGCAATCCGTGCCAATCATTATACCCACTTGTCAACACTAATAAGTCAATTACACCTAATAACCACCACCAAATTACCACACGCGACGTCACTGCACATAAACCAATCAGAGTTTAAACAAAGAGCTAGTACGTTTATTATTCGCGGAAATTATGCTTTAATCTTATTTGGCCAATTTCCACAGCGAGTGTAATCATCCTATCGACTGTTTGTGCCGGATTGACGGTAATTTTATTACCATTATGCTTTGGCAGGGCTGTCTCTACTTCCAAATAATACGCTACGTAACTTAATATCGCCAACTTTATTGATTTGAAACGCTAGCTAGCTAGCTAGCTAGATGTATACGATAATTCTACTAAATACGGTGTGTTTTTATAAAGTGCATGAATAAAAATGAGTTAAGAGTGAAACTATGATTGATTTTATCGACGGGAAAAATATAAAAAACTATATTTTTATAATTATATGGTTTTTTTAAGTTCTTGTTTGCTACTGTGAACAAAACATTGTAACTTTTGAACTTAACGATCTACCACTATGAAACAAACTGAATAATGATGGGAAACAATAGGTCGTCTTAATAAATTTTATGAACACACAAAATAAGATGCATTTTTATCAAAAATAGATTTTTATTCAATCAATTTTTCCAAAAAAAAAACAATGATGTAATAGTACATTATGATATAAGTGCGGTAAGTTGAAAATTACAGCCGAGGCGATATTGCTAGCCCGAGCCGTAGGCGAGGGCTACAAGAAAGCAGAGGCTGTAATTATCAAAGCGCACGTATGTCATACGACGTTTTATAACATATTTGCGAGGAAATAAATAAAACTCGGACTTTGCACGTTTGCTTGTCTTCCATATCAAATGATGAATTTTTGATACGCTTGTAAGTATCTATCGGTAGAGGCTTAGAGTAGCCTTTTTCGCTGCCTCGGAGACTTCTGGCGGTGTCGAATTAATAAATTCATCACTACTTGACGACATTTTCAAATAAAAACAATAAAGCAAAAAAAGCGCGTGGAATAATTTTTACTTGTTTAAATTAGCTATGCTCATCAGCGCTTTTTTTAAGGCAAAGGCATAAAAAACAGCCAGTATTACTAATAAAGTAAATTAATATTTTAGTGTTTTTGTTACAGATAAATAATTGTAATTTATTGTTAAAATTAATTAAATTAAATAATTAAATGTTTATTTATTATATTTTATCTCCCAAAGTTAATTTTATTCATAAAATGTTGACCTCTTTTCTGACATAAAAACTCTTTGCTAAGATTTAAAAAAGTACCGTTCGTTTTAGACGAAGCATCAAACCGTGCGGTAATGTAAAGTAAAACGCACGGTTTATCAAGGAAACCGTGCGTTTTACTTTACATTACCGCACAAGTTCGTAATGAGATGCAATACGATATTGAAATTGGTGTAATAAGAGACCCTTTACGAGCAAATATGTTATAAATTTTTTTAAATATTGTTCCTGTCATTAGGATTAAGCATAATTTCACTCATTTTCATTTGTGCACTTTATAAAGACACACGTTCTATGTATATTGCATCATTACGCTCTCCAAGCCCTTTAAATGTAGGGATATTTGAAAGTTGCCCTTTTTCTAATTGTTTTGTTATTTCAGAATGTCCTGCTTACATACTGGCTGACATGTTTCAAATCAATAATTTTTAAATAAGTTTCGAATCAAAAAAGTAAAAGTATCTAAGTATTGAAAATAATAATTATGCATTCTCTAACATTCAGCGACTTATGTCGCGATCCTTAAAAACAAGTTATTCGGATACAAAGTTATCAAAAGTTTTGGAATAACTTACATATGCGTAAAACATTGTGTGAAATTAGTGTTTTGTAAAAAATACCAGTATACACGCTGTAATTCGTAAAAAGTTATTTATTTCTAATGAAATGTACGCGAGGCAAGAAGTGTATTATGTGTTCTTTTTAAAATATAAATTAGTTCGTGTTGATTAAAAATAACCTTTATGTTGGAATTCCAATTTCATAGATTTGTTTAATTTAAATTTGACAGCCCTGTAGCTGAGACCGTCAATTACACATTTTCAATTTATGTTTCTACCTTCCGACAACAGTTAATCATTTTGAATGTTGTCGTTTATTTTGATTTTACATCAAAAACTACTGACTTCATTCATTACGTGCGTATCCATTTATATTTATGGATATCAATAGTAGGTACTAATGAAATAATACATAATTAGCCTTTGATCAAGAATACTCTAGATGTCCGATCAAAGTCTCAAAAATGCACCTCAAATAACGTCCCACTTACAAACTGGGCGCTTATTTTGCACAAAGTAATTGATAAAAGATGTGTTTTTGTACAAAATAAGAGGAGATTGTTTAAATTTAGAAATAGTGTTTAAATTAAGTTATTGTTTTTTCTATATGTGAAAACTTGTAATTGGCTTTACTATAATATTACATACATACTAAACTCTGTAGTAGCCATAGAAATAGATGTCAAAGAACAACAAAGTCAATAAACAGGTGATCCGAAAACGAATCAATACATTTTATATGAGATACGTAAAATATGACTTAGATTAATAAAATATGACTATATTATGGCAAAGGAAGTTAATAAACTATGTTCCATACTGTTTTCTTCGTCGATAAACGAATAAATGTAGCGAAATTTGGTTTTAGAGAAATGTGTGGCAATATCTTATTTACGATTACCTAATGGAACGCATAACTTTATTAGTCCTAAACATAAAACGCATACTGTTAAATGGCATAATCATCATTTAGCATAATAATTTATAGCACAATTTCAAAACGCATAATATCATAAGGCTGAATTTTGTTAAGCATAAATATTGAATGGCATATCTTTAAAAGGCATAAATATCAAAACGCATATTTTTTAATTGGCATATTGTCTAAAAAGCATAATCATCAAAAGACAAGTCTTATTACGCATTGTAATAAGAGACCTAATTTTTTTAGGCATATTTTTTCAAACTCAAATATTTTATGAATAAGTAATCATAAAAAATATGAGAAATTCTTCTCCCTGCACCTCCCGGCTAGCACTCTGCAAGCAAAAACCCAGCGTGCAGCATCCATGCAACACGCAAGCAAGCATGCAGCATGCAGGCAAGCAGGCAAGCATGCAGCATGCAGGCAAGCATGCAGCATGCAGGTAAGCATGCAGCATGCAGGCAAGCATGCAAAATGCAGCATGCATACAAGCACTATAGAGCTCCGCTCGCTTCGCTCGCTCCGCTGCAAGTGGTCAAAACACTAACCTAACCTAACCTACCTAGTGCATAAAAAGTTTTTCTTTATAGCGGGGGGCCTCAGGCCCCCCGACCTCCCCGAGCAGGGGGGCCAGCGCCCCTGCACCCCCTGGCAAGCAAGCATGCATGCAAGCAAGCATCCACAATGCAAGCAAGCATGCATGCAAGCAAGCAAGCATGCATGCGAGAAAGCACACAGCATGCAAGCAAGCATGCAGCGTGCAACATGCATGCAAGCATTATTAAGCTCCACCCGCTTAGCTTAGAGTGGTCTAAACTCTAAACACTGACCTAACCTAACCCACCAATGGTGGTCACATTAAAAGTTTTGTTTTTATAAATTAGTATTCAAATAAGTTATGTTTGTTATATATTATGCTATAAAACATTAGTAGTTATGTATATTAGGCATAACAAAATTATGCCTTTCAAAATATGCTTACTGACAATATGCCAATTGAAATTAGGAATTGTAACTATTATGCTTTGAAATATTATGCTTTTTAAAAGTTATGCAATTCGGTGGTTATGCGTATCAAAATTTATGCTAAATAAATACTATGCTTTGTGATTATTATGCCGATCGAGTTATGCCAAGTGACTTTAGGACAATCGAAATTATGCGATGCGAAGGGCACCCCTTATTTACCTTTGAAAAGTGTGATTACTTGGATTGTTTTTGTCCCATCACAATTACTTAGAACATAAGACACCATAGCTCCACGATACCTTTATTTTAAATTCTAATTAAGATTAAAAAATATTTTAAACAAACTGTGATTGCTCATTTGCTAGGCGGGACGCTAGGGGCTCTTACTGTAAAAAATGTTGGCACATGTCTTTGTCTCTTTTTTACATAGACCGTGTCCTCTTCATGTTAACTTCTCTTTTCCACGCTTTGTTGGTCTTCTTGAGCGCAGCGAAAATTTTTCTATGTCTATGGTAGTAGCTGTAAGTTTTACTCAAAAGCTTAAAAAGTTTTTGTGTACTGTTTTAGTTCGTGAAGCGTTATCTAAAATATTCTTGATCGAAGAAATTAGCCTTAGTTTAGCAGCTTAGGAGACAACTCAGCCAAATGAAATGCAGCCACATGACGAAGTCGTCCGGAAGGCAATTTTGTTTTCAATTTTCAGGTCACGCACGGGTTTGACAATAAGCATAGAATAGATATAAGTTCTACCATCTTTAAGTTAGGTACATACAAATTTATTTTTATTCACTATACTTAAATCTTAAAAGTGATGTAATAACACTTTTTTTTAAATAAATTATTAATTGTTGTGGTAGGAATTCCGGAGAAGCGTGGAGGAATCTTTTAGTGAGCTGAATTACTTTTATTAATTTCACTTTTCTTTTTGAAATCATTCTATGTTTTGATGAAATTCCAGATTATTTTGAATTGAAATAAAAATAGGCACTTTAATTTTTATTTTTCTTTTAGTTACAGAGCCCAAACATACTCTACAAAAGATGCTGTTCAATGCGCCGCTTTAACTGTGCTTTAACATTTTAAGCACATGGTCCGTAAAAAGTCATTGAACATACACCCAACTCGACTTACAGTGGCATTGACATAGGTGTGTCTTGACAACTCGCTTTCTCGTTCTTCTTGCGCTTTCAACTTAGCGCGGAGGCATGCCTCAAGGCAAGCAACAACGCATGCCCTATCTTTTCAAAAAATTACTAGTTGAAAGGGAAAGCGCTCGGTTTAGAAGCAATATTGCATGCGTTGAATTGAAAGTTGAAGCGACACGGTGAAGACAGCCCATACAAACAGCTAAAGAGGTCGCGACGAAAAACTACAAGAGATCCAAAGCCTACAATTCAATATACAGGGTTATTTTGAACTTACCAACCAAATTTTGAAGATGTGTTCAGTCCATGAAACTGAACAACTTTCTCTAAGGACCACATGGTCTAATATGTAAAATAAAAATCGACTTTCCATACAAATCAAAGATATCACGTGATCAATTTAGTATGGGATGACCAAAATTATCTGGCGAAATTTGACACATGTTTCTTATAGAAAGTTGTTGAGTTTCATGGACTGGACATATCCTTAAAATTTGGATGGTAAGTTCAAAATGACCCGATATGATTTAGCATAGCGGCGGCACGCTTTGAAGTATGTAAGAAAGGTAAGATATCAATATACTCTACAAGTCTTTTGTCAAAATTTTAAAATTGGCAGTAAACTAGTTTATGGTACAAAGAAACCTGAGAAAATGGTCAGACCGCATAGTTGCAGAACACGGCGAGTCAGCAGAGTACGCATATGGTATGGAATTCGTGTTATCCACGCATAGAAAATGTTTTAAAATTACGTCGTTACGAATTCTGTCATAAAGTAATACAAAATAATAAAGTTAATTGAAAGCCAATTAACTCCTCGGGCTATGCAGGCTTAGAAACCAATTTATTCGCAGTTAAAATTACAAGTCTCAAATAAATACGGCTAGTTTTACCGAGCTAATAGCTTCGTTCGGAAACGTTGCAGAAATCCCTATCTGAATGTTGGTGCGGAGTTACGGCCCTCTGAGGAGCGGATCGAATTATAGCTGTTTGTTCTCCGAGTCGGAACACAATAACCTGCCCTTAATGGAACTTCCTTACTAGAATTAGATCTTAAAGAAAATCTAGGCTGGCTTTAGTTTGCTGTGGATTAAAGACTTTGAAAATACTTCAATAGAAGTCGTAAATGAAATATCGTTAAAAATAAATGAGAAAGGATAATAGATAACTTCATGTCTGTGATAATAACGAATATTATTTTCACCTTTCCAACACGAAAAGAGTGCTTTTGGCGCGTGAAAACTTGCAGCAAAGTCGATTTTTGCTGCGAGCGTGAGGCAAAGTGCTTTTAGGGTTCCGTACCAAAATGGTAAAAAAGGAACCCTTATGGTGTGACTCAGTCTGTCTATCTGTCTGTCTGTCTGTCACAGCTGGATATCTCGAGAACTAATAATGATATCAACTTGAAATTTGGAGTAGTTAAGATGACATTAGCACAAGTATTTTGCAAATAAGAAAGAAATAAAAAATTAAATATCTTTTTTTACAACAGGGACTGAAAAGGGGTTTTAAAATTTTGAAGTGGGGCTACTAGGGCATGTGGGGTATCATATGAAAGAGCGCCGTTTGGAAGTTTCCAATGATTTTTTCTTTTTTTTTATAATCATAATCATAATCATCATAAATATTTATTTGCTTCAAACACGGTATGAAGGTGGTACAAAGTTATAAGGTGCACATGTTTCGCCATCAATATAAATAGCATGCAAATCTAGAATGAATAAATTAATGGATAAAAAATGTCAACTATAAGAAAATGATGTCAAAAAAAATATCAATATCGAATTATTAAATTAATTAAAAAACATTAGAAATATAGTCAGAAATAAGATTTTCATAAATACATTGCATATAATTATTGTCAAATTTTGCGTAAAAAAGAGTTAATGTCATAGAAATTATTTTCCGTCAGCCATTTGTACAATTTATGTTTAAACATGTTCATATTTAGCATTTTTATATCTTTAGGAATCTTGTTATAGATTGTTACACACATACATAAACAACTTTTTAGATATTTAGCCGACTTTGGTTGATCAAAAAAAACCATTTTATGCGGGTTTCTTAGTCTCAAGTTGTTAGTTTTTTTAAACAATCCTAAATTTTTATGGACAAAAACAGCAACTTCATAAACGTAAAGTGAAGGTAGTGGTAACAATCCAAGACTTTGAAATAACGGTTTACAGGATTGGTCAGGTAACAATCCACATATAGCCCTGATGCACTTCTTTTGAGCAACAAAAACTCTATTTCTATCCGTACTGTTGCCCCATAATAAAATACCGTAACGTAGGATTGATTCTATGTACGCACGATAAGACAAAATAGCAGTTCTTTTGTTGGTTACGTCCTTTATTCGTTTAAGGGCATAAACGAATCTATTTATTCTATTGCATAAGTTGTCTATGTGCAGTTTCCAATTAAGGTCCTCGTCTATAATTACACCTAAAAATTTTAAGTGATTTACTTTATTTATCTTCTTTACATTTAAATTGAAATTATATTGTGTATGCTTTGATTTATTAAATTGGATATAATATGATTTGTCAATATTTATTTTTAAATTATTTGCATTTAGCCATTTGATTATCATGTCAATAGTATCATTGATGTCAGATTCGTGGAGTCGTAAAGAGTCTTTGTTTTTAACATTTTTAACGTCATTAGATGTCACAATTATGGCGATATCGTCCGCATATAAGGTACATTTATGATTTGTTACCTCTGTTATGTCATTTACGTAAATGAGGAATAAGATAGGTCCCAGTACACTTCCCTGTGGGACACCAGCACCATTTTCTCTAAATTCAGATGATACACACATCATTTCGTTATTAACAATTTTATTGACGACAACTTTTTGTTGCCGTCCTCTTAGATAAGACGCTATCCACAATAATGTCGGTCCCCTAATTCCAAGTGATTCGAGTTTACTTAGTAGAAGTTTGTGTGCAACAAAGTCGAATGCCTTTGACAAGTCAATAAAAAGTCCAGTAGTCAGTTTATTCCTGTTAAGATTTGTCAATATTGTATTTAATAGGTCAAATGTTGCTAATGTAGTGGACTTTTCTTTTTGAAAGCCAAACTGTTCCTTTTTGATAATATTGTATTTGGAACAATAACTTATAAGCCTCTTTAACATACACTTTTCAAATACCTTTGATAGAATTGGTATTAGCGTAATAGGCCTATAATTTTCCGGATTCGCTTTGTCTCCTTTCTTATACAAAGGCCTAACTAAGGAGAGTTTTAATTTATCGGGAAACATTCCTGTCGAAAAAGATAAGTTAATGAGATGTGTGAGGATACAGACTATTTCAGTAACACACGTTTTTAGTATTTTGGTACAGATGCTATCGTATCCCTCAGCGTTAGTGTTGTTCAAGCCCATAATTTCTTTCTTAACTTCTTCAATTGTCATAGGTAGTAGATACATTGAGTTAGACAATGTCGACTTTGTGTTATATTTGTAAGAATTTATAGAGGGGTTGTTTGTGGTCATACTTATATAATGGTTGTTAAAGGCGGTGGCTATATCATTTGGACTAGTTAGTGTTTCATTATTTAGATTCAACTTAGTAATATCATGTTCCACTTTAGTATTATTTATTTGATTTTGTATCACTGTCCAAGTAGCTTTACATTTGTTTTTGCTTTGATTTATAAACCTTATATTTGTTCTTTTTTGTGAATTATTAATGCATTTTTTTAATAAATTTGAATAAATTGAATATTTTTCTTTATTTATTGCTGTTTTGTTATTGTAATATCTGAAGCGTAGATTTCTTTTCGTTTTACAACTTATTTTGAGACCACGGCTTATCCATTTTTGTTTTTTAACATTAGTATTATTAATTTTAATCCTAATATTTGGAAAACATAAGTTATAAAACAGGCACAGTGTGTCATTAAACTTTCCAAAAGCCAAATTCAAGTCATTCTCGTCATATACTTCGGACCACGATAAGTTTCTTAGGCATTCTTTGAACTTTTTAATATTTTCAAAACAGTAATCTCTCTTGAAGACGTAGTGTGACCTAGGTCTAGCAAATGATTGTTTTATGGGAAAACTTAATAGCTGAGCTGTTTCATGGTCAGACAAATGAAGATTTAATATTGTTGCAGACGTGTCTTTAATATTGCTCAAAATATGATCGATGCAAGCTTTTTTACGAGTAGGGTTGTTAATGTGAATTGTCAGGTTATGATTATGACATAAATCTGAAAAATAACTGCTGATTTTCCCTGGTATTAATGTATTAATATTGAAGTCGCCTGTAATAACAATTTTAGTGTCTTTTTTATAGAGCCTATATATGTCATGTAAAACTTTATCTAATTTTTCCAATAGTATGTTAGGGTCAGAAGTGGGAATTCTGTAAACACAGATTATCAGCAACTTAAGTGACGGGATGCTAATACCACAGGCTTCAAATGTCTTTTGAGCTGTATGATTTTGTAAAAAATTTAGTTCTTCGTAAATTAAACCTCTTTTTATTAGAATACATGTTCCGCCTCTATGTTTATCTCTACAAAAGGTTGATGCCAACTCATACCCAGCAACCCTAACGTATCTGTTACGATCGGTCGTTAAGAACGTTTCTGAAAAACACAATATGTCTGGATGTTTACTCGACTGACGCAATTCATCTAGTGTTAATTCTAATATATCTTGTTTTGCAAGAATACTGGCTATGTTTTGATGAAAGATAGTAAATGCTTCATGTGTTTGGGACTCGAAAAAAATCTTTTTTTTTAGCTATAGGAAAGTAGTCAGTAATTACAGATTTTTTAGCAGAGGACATTGTTGTCTCCTTGTCTTTACATTTAGAAACAGAACTAGATTGGGGGGCAAAGTAATAAGGAATTGTACCTTTGAGATACTTCTTATTATTATTACACTTATTCCGTGTCATTGGATTATTATCACGCCCTATCAACTTTTTTATTTCATGTACATCAAGATATTTCTTTTTGTAATCGATGCAGTCAATAACAAAATTAATTGATTTACACATGTCAAAAGTTGTTTTGTTAGAACAAGTTATATAATGGCACATTTTAAATTCATTGCATATTGTTTGTATGTTATTATTTAAGTTAAACGCATTGATATACATATTTTTAAATACATTTATCACAATAACATCATTATTTTTGAAGGCAATCAATAATTTACGTAATTGAGACAACAATATTTTAATATCGTAGTCATTTTCACCGATACAAATTACTAACTTGTCGTTGGGCTCCAAACTAATATTCTGACAGTCTTTTAGTATATCCGTAGTTAGCGCGAAGGGCTTTGTTTGGGATGTAATGGTGTAGTTTTCGTACATCGTGTATTCCCTCGATTGAATTAGAGCTGATGAAAGGCCGACACACTGCTGGGAACCGTAGATAAGAATCCTTTTCCTGTGTTCTTTCTTCCCAGTGAGCGAAGGAGTCGTGTGTGAATCAGGTTCGGGACATGAAGCATTCTTTCCATACAGCTTCATATTCAGGGTCTTAATTTGTTTAGTAAGAGAGTCGATTTCCTTTTGAGCATCTATCAACTTCTGTTGTAAATCTGTGATTTGCCGTTGTAGCTTCAGTTGTTCATTGTTTATGTTCTCACATAATGTGGTTTTTTTGTTTGAAGGTGAACTAAATGGTGAACGCAAACAATCTTTACTCAATTGTGTATATTGCCTGGTTTTCTTCTTCTTGGTGCTTCTTATTATATGGTTTTCTTCTATTGGGGCTTGGCATAACGTTTTTAGTACTTGATTTTCTTGAATAAGTTTAGAGTTTTCACTACGAATCTCATTATTTTCCAAAATGATACTTTCCAATTCTTTATGTGTACTGGCTAGTTCTAACTGTAGATGATTTATTGTTTCTTTCATTTCTTGAACATCGGTCGTGTCAGTTACTGTGTAGTCCATACTTCTTGATAGAAGTTGGTCTGACATTGAAGGTGATTCATACAAGGATGTATTTGCCGGGGTAAGTACATGTGAGTCCTGAGAATGATACGAACTTGGGGTATTTGGATTGGACTCAATAACTGGTTCCACGACGTTAGGTAAAATTATTTCCGTCAGTTTTGCCAACTTAAGCATTTTCCTAGTCATAACGGATGATAGATTAGATTTAGGAGTTTCTTGTCCTATTGGCTTTTCTTCACATTTAAAGCATTTCCAATTTTTCCGGGTGGCCGAGTCTTTTAAAAGATGTAGTTTTTCAGAGTAACCAATGCAGTCAAATTCAAAAGCATTTTTACACTGTGAACAAATCACGGTTTTTGTTGATTCAACTTTGTGTTTACACACTTGACATGTTACCAGTAGGGACATCTTGTGGACGCTTTCAGTAGTTTTTGGTTGTGGTTTAGTTGCCATTTTACTGGAGCTCATCTGCGTGCTTTATTATTTTGATTTATTATTTTACTGAGCTGTTCTTAGATGTCGCTTTTTCTTATTAGGATATGAAAATAAATTTTTAGGAGCTAAAATAATTTTTCACTCCAAGGTTTGAACTGCCGTCCATCCGACTTTGATCGTAGTAGTAGTCGTCCGCGCCTTTGCGCTACGGATGTCTTGCTAGTAAGAGGTGAAAATATGCACTGTATCGGTGGTATAATTTGAACGTTAAAGATAGTCGTTACTATGACTCATGTGAATAGAATTTTTTCACTCACTGTCACAATTTCACAAATTTTAGTTGTTGTTTTGTTTAGTTTACCCTGGCACAAATCGTCGTAAACACTTTTTATTAAACGCAAAGATTGTAAATGTTAATTTTTCTGTTGTTTTGTCACACAATTAGGATTAAAACAAATTTTGCAATTATCCGCTTTTAAAGGTAAAGTTGGTGAGTGATAACACTTGCCCTTATTTTTCACGACACAATTTACACTTTTTTGTCACTGTTTAATGGATTTGACTGTTGTTTATATTTTTAATGAGCGAAAATTCACGGAGCCGATTTAAACGTGACAGCAGCGCCATCTAATCTCCTTTAGGCCGCATAGTTTTCGACTTATGATGAAAAATGTAAAAAAAAATTACCGTCCCCCCCCCCCCCCCTTATCTCCGAAGTTTGCAAAGACAAAAATCTGAAATAATTCTATGTGATAGCAGTTTATATAGAAATTACAGGAAAAATAAAACGATGTCTCAATATAGCACACTTTTTTAGAATTATCAAATTTTTAAAAAACTTAAGTTTGTTCCACTATCGGTCAAGAGATGGCGCTGACCTAAAACTGCAATAATAATTTTATTATTCTACTCTGAAGTGTATTTATTATGATGGTTTTTTTAATTTCTAACACCACCTTTTGAAATATTTAAGAAAAAAATAGAGTGACAAGGATGACACTTGTAAAATTTATATGTGAGAAATGAATGGATTATGTTGTTGAACATAGAATTGTCCTTAATCTTTAATCTTCAATATCGAACCCTATAACACTGTGATACGTCCCACTCTACAACTTCATCTTCATCACCAGGTTTTTTAATGTTTGGTCACCCATCTGATTTCCGACCCTAGCAAAAGTTGCTTAACATCCACAACCGCAGACCGAATGAACTAGGTATACCTACCTCTACCACTGAACCATCGAACTCCTCAACGACGAGATCTTGTCAATAAGTTTAACTTTAGTATCTAACTTAGGCTGTCTACTAGCGGTTATATAGCTCGTGACTAGGGTTACCAGACGTCAGGATTTGTCCTGACATGTCAGGCTTTTTGGGTCCCTGTCAGGATTCTGGCCAGACTTGAAAAACGTTTAGGCTTTTTTGGATTAGTCACATTATAGTAAAGCAAATAAGCTTTTTTTTTTGTAACAATCAACTAGGACATTTTCAGTTAAATAATCAACTAACTTTGCTATATAATTTTTCTACTTTTATTATCTAAGTTAGTTTTTGAAATATTAATTTTACATGACGTGTTATTACAATAAGAAACAATATTTATTTATTTATTAAAAGAAAATTTATTTATATGTAACTACCTCAGACCAAATAAAAAAGTAAGACGGAGTCTTCCGAACAAAGCGGTGATGTCTGTACAACTACGCCTTGGCTGTGTACATACACAGTTCACGCACCACGTGTAACGAAACTACGCCTTGGCTTTCCATATAAAACCCTGCTGCCCGGCCCCCGCCCGCCCACTTGTACGCTCACGTCATGTACCATCAAAAACGGCACCCTGATTATCTAAACAGAAACTATTTAGCGACCGGTTTCATTTCACATACATTGCTACTTTTCTTTGGTATGTTTTTTTTCACCCCAAAAAGAAGTAGCAATGTATCACATTCATCTGTCAAATGAGACCGGTAGCTAGACGGTTTCCAATTAGATAATCAGCCCGCCGGCCTCACTTCATTGTTCGCAACGCTCCATCTTACTTTTTTATTTGATCGGAGGTAACTACAATGTGTTACTATGCCATGTGGGGGCTTTAGCAAAAGGTCAGGACTTTTTCGTAGAAATCAAGATTTTTAGATAGGTATGCCATCTGGTAACCCTACTCGTGACTATAAACTTCAATATTAATTAAACAAATATTGGAGATGAACTTTCCTTCGAGAACGTTACGTGAGGACGAAGTTATCTATACTGTGGTTTACACATCACCATCTCGTTAAATAGATTTATCGAATTTGATTTGTAACGGGTTAAAATCACTGAGGTATTTGGTTAAAATCGGAAATTAGTGTTGAATTTTTCATAAATTTAAACTATAAAGAACTTACAGAATTGAGTATATTATAACTCAACAAAAAGCGAGGACCTTCAATTAAATTGATATTGAAACCAAGTTGGAATAAAGGTGTCTAAAAGCATGTTAAATCACTCGCACCCGATTAAGTATAGCAAGTTATTATAATAACTCGTTATTATGAGGTATTTCTCGAAGCGCACCCATTTTCAAGCGCACCTAAACTATTCCTCGATACGCATGTAAATAGGTAATTTGCTTTGATAGTGCACCTATTTAGGTGGAATAGTTTAGGTGCGCTTCATTAGGTGCGCTTGAAAATGGGTGCGCTTCGAGGATTACCTCGTTATTGATCTGTGTGTGTTAAAAAATATGGTAAATAATAATGTTTGAGTGAATAGGTACAGGGTTCAATTTGTGTATAGTAAAATGCGGTTATCCCTTTTATTGCGACATTAATTCAATTAAAAATACAAAAGTGCGTGCTTTTTGTTTTTATCACCATCGTATTTAGAGAGAGACAAAGATGCACAACCTTTTTAGGGTTCCGTAGCCCAAATGGCAAAAAACGTAACCCTTATAGATTCGTCATGTCTGTCTGTCTGTCTGTCCGTATGTTTTATTTATGAGACTGTGAAGTGAGCATGTTTGTATGAAAATAACGGTGTAGGCGGTTAGATATGCCGGTGAGTGACAATGTTTCAAGCATCATATCTCAAAAACTATTAAACATACGGAGCTGAAAGTTGGCTTTTTTGTTTGAAATTTTATACACTTTCAAAATGATATTAGCAACTAATGTCAAAAGCCCATAGTTTTTGAATAAAACTGCAATACCTAACTAATTAGTTTTTCACATATAACACATCCAGCACAACTTTTTTTTTACTTGCAAAACATAGTTCCACACTCTCCTAAAAGGTTTAAATAACATACCAAAAATGCAGCTATACATCGCATTTTGCGTTTTTAGGAAAAACATTTGTAAGATTTTACTAAGACCACAGAAACTCAAAATCAAATCTAAACTGCAGTATTCCATAAAGTTGAAATAAGTTGTTGCACTAAACCGGACTGCAGCTGGCTCGTCGGTCCATCAATGAATTTTCTTCCGAAGTTAAACTCGAAGTTGGCAGGTAAGTTAGGCGAGGCACAGGCAAAAGTCGTGAATCCATTTAAAACAATACCCTCCTAGTTCGCCGCCACTTCATTATAATTCAACTTGAAGCGTCCGCCGAAAACTTGCGGTGCAGTCCGCAAACTTTATCTCCGATATTTCTTTATACTTCAATAAATTATTAATGTTTTCAATTTTCATATTTCAGCTTTAACGACGAACCTTGCGTTTCCATTGTGCATGTAATGCACGCAGCCGGTATGACGTCACACTGCGTGTAAGCCGCGTTTTCATAATATAAGTAGCTTGCATGCAAGGTACAAGCTACATGAAACTTACATAGCGGAAACGTAAACATGCATCAGGCTGCATGTTGAATTCGGATTATAGATAGTGTAGACAGTGGGAGCCCGCGATAGCAATAAAATACACGCACACATACGAAAATGAACAATATATAATTTGACTTTTTGGAAAACTCGGTACAACACACGAAAAAGCTATTACTTTAAGCACAGTTAGTAGCGAACTAAAGTAACGTAAAAATTTAAACATGGAGGTTCTCTCACACATACACATACCCTCCTTTTTTTACAAAAAATAATAAATTAAAAATAGGTATGAGCGCGTCGCTAACAGATAGGTACTAAAAATAGACTCGTCTCTTCACCAGCTAGCTTCTCGGGCGGGACTCGAACCCACAATCTTAGGATTCTAGACCAATGTTAAACAAATTGAACTACCGAATCGGTAAAAGCTCAATGCTAGATTCCTAATAATCATAAACATATCTACACTTGGACGAATATTCGTCCAAGTATCTACACAATACCGGGTGTCACAAGACCTTCAATGAAGCCGAGGTCTACATATTCTGCCCATCATCAGGACCATTTCTGTTCAAAATTATTGCTGGGAAACGATTTTAATTTTTGGTGTTAAAAAAGCATTGCATACATTACCACGCAATGTAACGCGTACAACAGACCGCGCCTGCGAGTAAATGCCACACAGCTGCGTGCGGCTGAGTTGAAAGGCAGCGTTTATGTGCGTGCTCATTAGATACATTGAGTGATGACGTTTAGAAGCCATTGTTTGTTTACGAAATACAAAAAAAATGTTTCTTTGGACAAAAATTAGGAAATAACAAATAAAATAAGACAATAAAATAAAAAAAAAACTTTGACTTTGACCTTATAACTTCGTAACCATTAGTTTCCCTGGTAAGTCTAAAGACAAAAATGATCCTAATGATGGGCGGAATGCGTGAACTTCGGCTTCGTTGAGGGTCTTGTTACATCCGTTATATTACTCCATGCTGATAATTTGATTTAACTTTGCAGATATTTAAATAGCTCCGGCTGCGAGTGAAACGCCAGTTGAATTGAGATCGAAGATGAAGTTTTCAGAATGACCCTGATGTTCAGCGGCGAGACTTTGGCTGGGGCCACGAAATTAGCGGCAGCGGAGCGATGGCAGTAGCGCTCTACTGCCATCGCTCCGCTGCCGCTAGTTTCGTTGCGTGCTGAAGCGCGTGGTGCGTCCCTATTTACGTAATAGAAGCCGCCGTAGCGGTATCGTAGCTACAGCGTAGCGAGCGGCCTAGTCTTTGCTTGGGAATAGGTTTTTATTTTTATTATGTTTTTAACATGCTCTATTAGGGTGGGCAGACACACTGGGTCCGGTCAGGTGTCGGATGGGTGACCGTTAAGTGGCACTACAACTGAGCGCTTCCATGCTTCGGAGGGCACGTTAAACCGTCGGTCCCGGTTGTTGTCTTCTAATAACAGTCGTTAAACCAAGTTAGAGACGTTACAGGCGGCTTGATAAAATCTAACACCAGAGAGGTGGCCAGCCACTAATTTTCATACGATAAGAAAGAAGATAGTAAATTAAAAATGTTTTCTCAATAACAGTAAGTGAATCAATGTTATTCATGAGAAAATAATTTCGTTATACTTGGGATCTATTATTGTATTTCAATTAACTTTTTTTGTCCCTGTCACTTCCTTACCGCCCACCGTTCGCCACCGCCCGCCCGTCCGTCCATCGCTCGGTCGCAAGTTTCGTAGCTGCAACCTTAAACTCCCGCTGCCGATAATTGATCAGAAGACCGGTTCCCTAATTGCTATGTTAGTACAGAAATTTAATTTGAAATGTTTTCTTTGTGTCAAAAATTTTAAGTGGTTACATAATTTGTCTATCTCGATTCTAGAGAACAGTAGACACTCTGAAACGAACGCTTATCGTAAACTTTTCAAAATCGAATTAAGCGGATACCCATATTTATATTTAAGGCGCTGTAGGTCGAACTACTAGCGCCCCCAATACATTTATTTTTGATTGAAGTTAAAACTTCTTTAGCGGCGTTGTACGCTTTTTTGTAATGGGGAAAAAATGCTAACCTCACGTCACTAAGAATCACGTGGCTGATCGAAAATGCGTAAGATGGATGTGACGGATGGAGAGTAGACAGCTGGCGGCGGAAGTATCCCCCTCTCTTTCTACGGGGCGCATGTAGAAAGAAATTAAAAAGGCCACTGGCGCGAAATCTTCAGAATTTTTCTCTAATTACTTACAAACTGCTTGTATAGTAATAGGAAAGAAATAATTTTAATCCTTTGCCGCTAATTTCAAAATATCAAAAATGCACAACGTTAATATTCAAGTTTTCACTTCTGCCGGCACTCCCGGAGTGCAACCCGATTTTTTATTACTCGTAAACCAAGTCAATATGTATTAAAAAAACTCTTAATTGTCTCTAATATTTTTTGAATAACTCTTCAACAGCTTTCTTTCTTTCTGTAAGTTTTAAAATCCGTTTCAGCTCAAAGTGGCCACTTTTGACTAGTATGTATTTTAAAACTTACAGAAAGAATAAAAACTGTTGAAGAGTTATTTAAAAAAATATTAGAGACAACGAGGAATGTCCGAAAAAAATCAAATGGCTGAATATTTTTTTACAGATAGGAATAAGCTCCCTTAGTAATAGAATTTTCGGTTGCGTGAAAAAAATTAAAAAAATTAAAGTCTCTTAGACTTCACAAATGTAGGAATGTAACAGCACAATGGAAATTATACCTTTGCCAATACCTGCCACTATGACAACAAGAATTAAAAACAAAAAGTTTTGACATTTTGTGTTGATTTTTTTTTTAATACCATGTTGTGGTTGTGGCGGGTGATGGCAAAGGTATAATCTCCATTCTGCTGTTACTTTCCTATATTTGTGAAAACGAAGAGACTTTAATTTTTTTAATTTTTTTCACGCAACCGAAAATTCTGATTTGTTTTTCTATTACTAGGAGAGCTTATTCCTACCTATAAAAAATATTCAGCCAGTTTGATTTTTTTCGGACATTGCCCATTCAAGAGTTTAAATAATAGATGAGCTTTAAATTATTTTAAGTATTGACTAGGTTTACGAGTAATAAAAATAAATCTATTGGCGGCGCAAGCACATACAGCGCCTTAACAGATACGTTCGTGTACAAAGATAATTACGATTGTGTTGATTATTTTTTTAATTAATAACCAATAGATATAGATATATTACAAATCAATAAACAAAAAAGAATCCAACACATATTACTGCAAATAATCTTTTTTCTTTTCAAGAACAAACAGAAAACACGGACGCGCTAAAAGACAACGAATCGAGGCAATTCCTTAAACTTTACGGCGCAAATATTTTACTTTTACTAAAATAGACAGTTAAGTGTGGGTCTTAAGTGGCAGCGTATCGCACATGTGGAATACGAAGCAAACATCTTGACATTTTTCGACGGAGTGGGGATCAGGGGGGTAATTATCTAACTTTGTTGCAATCAACTCCGACAGAAATCGCAGTTACATTGCTGTGATTTCTGTAAATATAACAACTATCTTGAACCAATATAACAACTATCTTACTTAAAGCAGCAATGCAACTGCGATTTCAATCGAGAATTGTTAGCAACAGACTTACGTAATTCGCTACCAGTTCGCGCATGTAAACTTGCGAGTGGCCAATAGCGCGCGCATACCCAAAATACGCGTTCTACGCAATCCCCACCCGATTTCAAGATTTTTGCCTTTTACTGTACGAATCGTATGTGCAAATGGACGTGCACTTAAGCACTTGAGACCTCTAACTTGCACCAAGGACAGACATCTGAGTGTTCCTCTGCTTTTAGTATTAAGTATTTTCCAAAATTAAACAACATCCTATGTGCGATGTAAGACACTTTCGCGATTCGTCACATGAGATATTGGCTAACAACAGTTATATAACGTTATATAACAAAATGTTATGCAACATTCTCTAACATTTTTCTCTTTTGTAGGAAAATGTTAGACACTGTTATAGAATGTTATCGTATTACACAATTTTATATTATATACTGTATGGGAGCACCCTAGAGCATGGGTCTCCAAACATTTTAGCAAAAGGGCCAGACTTACTTCTCCATGAAGACCCAAGGGCCAGGATCTAGCTAGCTCCGTATCAACATACTGTTAATTACAGTATCGTTGGTACAATCCGGCGTGCTTTCGCGGGCCGGATTGTTGGTGCTTGCGGGCCGGATCTGGCCCGCGGGCCGTAGTTTGGAGACCCCTGCCCTAGAGCATTGGTTCCTAAACTGGGGGTAATTTCCCCCGCAGGGGTAAAACAGCTATTCTATGGGGGTAACAGAGGTGGTACCAGTCAGTTTTATTTATTCTGAAATGAATGAAATAGAATAGAGAGTAAAAAAAAGATGATTAAATTATGAAAGTAACATTATACATGGCACTATGGTTCATTACAAATAACATATCTTCAATGACACTATTTGATAGAATGTGATACGGCGGCAACAAGTACAAAGCCTCCCCCCCCCCTCCCCCTCGACCGCGCTGGGGGTAAAGTCTGCTTCCCTTGGACGAATCAACCACTGCTTCCCTACTAGGTGACATGGGTAACAATACTGAAAAGGTTAGGAACCACTGCCCTGAGAACTTGTACTATTAGTTATTCTGTGGTAGAGAGCACAGGTATATAGTGTAGGTACGCTATGCGCCACCACTGAAGACGCACACTTACGAAGTACAATGGGAAGTATTACGCGCAAGTTTATGCGGAACCCGAACAAAAGGTGCTCACAATCAGATAAAGTATCGCTGAGCAAAGTTAACGAAGCTCAAACGAACAGATTTCAGTTTGGGAAAAGTTTTACAACGCGTATTTACCTACGCTGAATTTTTATTTAATCTACGAAAAAAGGCTTGATTGAAAGTAAGCAGGTAATCTATGTAACTATATTATAAAAACCGGCCAAGTGCGTGTCGGGCCACGCGCCATAGGGTTCCGTAGTTACCTTATACCATACCATATTTAATACCACCTATCATTTTTCGTATGCAAAAATAACTTTGTTTTTCACAGTGTTGGTATGAATGACAAAGTTATATTTGCGGTTTTGGAAAATGTGCTATATCTCAAAAACTGATTACTATATCTCATTCAAACCAATTTTGGTTGAAAGTGTTTATTAAGATCTACAGTATATATTTTTTTTAGATTTTTCTCTCTCTTATTTCAAAAGTTAAAGGGGGGGGACACACATTTTACCACTTTGGCGGTGTATATCTTTCAAACGGTTGACTTTGAGAAAAAGTTGTCTTAGGAACCTCAATGTCATTTTTAAAGAGCTATCTATAGATACCCAACACGTGTTGGTTTGAAGAAAAAAATTTTTTTTCAGTTTTAGTTCCATATTTTTGTATTAAATTCGGTAAGCGGTTAACAGAATACATCTACCTACCAAGTTTCAACTGTGTAGTCTTAATACTTTCGGAATAAAGTGGCTGTGACATACGGACAGACAGACAGACAGACATGACGAATCTATAAGGGTTCCGTTTTTTGCCATTTAGGCTACGGAACCCTAAAAAGTGAAGTTGAATTTAACTTATCCCATAAATGGAATAAAATTAAACATTGATTAAGGTATGGAAAGTAGCACTTTATATGCTGAAGTAATTCAAAACCTAGTTTGATTAAATTTAATTTCTTATTGATTTTTAGGGTTCCGTAGCCGAAGGGGCCAAACGTAGCCCTATTGATATCACTCATGTGACGGTCCGTCTGTCCGTCGTCTGTCACAAAGCTCTAGCAGCTAAACTAATGTAGATAGATAGATAGATATTCTTTATTGTTCACCATAATAGAAAAACATAACAAGGAAAAATACAGATATAGAACAATTTGGCGGCCTTATCGCTAAAAAGCGATTTCTTCCGGGCAACCATTTGTAAGACTGAAAGAAGGGATGTAGAATGAAGCTACAGTCTTTATATTTGTTTTATAAAAGATGTGATTTGTGACCAGGCAAAGTATAAAAAATGTTCTTAAATATTTTAGATAAGTACAAGTGAAGGAACCCTCTTTGAAAAAAAAATTTTTAACTAAACTTGTGAGGTATCGCTGTTTAAGCTTGTTATGTCGACAACGATTGTATTATTTTGTTTTAAAAAATATTAGAAAACAAAAGCACAAGAAGCCGCCAAAGTCAGCTTCCTTTTTAAATATTTTTAACTTCGAATTATTGACCTATGTACTTGAAATTGGTGTTAATATTTACTATTACGTATATTTTACCAACAAATATTAATATTTTGATAAATCTGCTATTTTTTAATTCCCTCATTTAACTATACAACTTAATTTTGCTCTCTGACGTGTAGCACAGATTTTGCTGTATGGTCTGTGGGCACAGATGTATGACATGTACACAAATCAAAAAGAAGCCAAATCTCAATGTTAACATAAGCGGAAGCAATAATATTACAATCAGAAAGAAAAAGGTAATAAAACCGACGGGAACTGAAAAAACCTCTCCAAATAAGGCAATAAGTAACTCACCGATTACAACCACAGAAATATCTGATACCTATTATGACACCCAGGCCTTGGATGACATTGACACATCAGATGACTCATACGTAGATACAGATAGGTTGTCTAAAAGCGCGGAACATACTGTACTAAGCGACGCCATGACGGAATATGAACTCAGGGAAGAAATCAAACAATTAAAAACTGACCTATGCTCCACACAAACGGAACTAGAGAACACAATATTAGAAAATAATGACTTGAATAGATATGTAGCCAAACAAGCGAAAGAAATAGAAATGCTAAAACGTCTATGCAAAGTACCACTGCCAAAGAAACTAAACGCGTGTACTCAAAGTAAAAGGCATTCCATGCAATATTTAGATTTTGCCACACCACCGAGGGATAAATCAATCACGGGTAAAGTGGTTGCCATTTCAGATTTTGAAAATAATATTTCAGAACTTAATCAATTATTAGCGAAGTCAAGAAAAGAAATAGACAATTTAAATAAGAGAATACTTGACCTCGAGGGAAAGTTATATAAAACTGACATCGAATTGGAAGTAAATAACACAAGATTGGATAAATCAGAGCCAACACAGAACATAAATATTAGTATAAATGAGGTCTCGCAAGACAACTACCAGCACCCTCAATTAACAAAAAGAAATAACATATTTATACTTGGCGATGAACAATTGAGTGGACTGTCATCAAATCTACTAAGAACACGAGCAGAAAAATGGAACGATAAATATAATCCAACGGCAACGATTCTGACGGGAGCGTCGAGTACCCAACTACTACCTTATTGCAAGACTATAGCAGAAAAAGTGTCTAGTGATGATATTGTGATAATAGGCATAGGCTCACACGATACTGACTTAAACGTTTTGCATTCTAATTTGTGTATAACTGTTGATATGTTTAAGGAATCATCGTCTATATCCATTATCCCTGTAAATAGCAACCCATACTTTAATGAACACCAACTATACGTTGCAATGAAAATGTGGACAAAACATTTCATTAAATGTAATATGGTTGACTATAAGTGTTTATACCGAGATGAATTTAATTATATAAATAACTTATGCAACAAAATTAATATATGTATTGATTATAGTGAATATAAGAAACAATTGAGTAATAATAATAATAAAAGTAAGAATTTTTTTCGTACCCAGTGATACAAAAAGTTTTTTAATACTTCATCAAAATATTCATGGTTTGTTAAGTAAGAGGGAACTATTAGAAGTCACTTTACGGGAAGCTTTCTATTTGTCTAACCCAGATGTCATTTGCTTTTCTGAAACATTTGTCAAGAAGGGAGATGAAAAAAACAAAATCCTTAATAATTATACAGTTGCATCTTACTACTCCAGATCTAAAAGTAGAGGCGGAGTTTGTATCCTAGTTAAAACCGGTTTAAGTTTCGAAAAAATTAACTTGTGTGAGGACCTAGCTGAGGATTACTATTTTGAACATTGTGCGATCCATATTAAAGTAAGTAATGTAGTTATAATATGCTTTTATAGAATACCGACTGAAAAACGACAGTATATTGATCAATTTTTCAATAAGTTTAAACTACTACTACACAAGTGTTTGTCGAAGTACCCAGGAAAACGAATTATTGTTCTGGGTGATTTCAATGTAAACACCCTTGAATCAGATTATAAGACCCAGCGACTATTCGAAATATTAGAAATATACCAACTAAATACGCATATAAAGGAACCAACTAGAGCAAAATCATGCATT
This sequence comes from Agriphila geniculea, assembly GCA_943789525.1. Classification (NCBI taxonomy): domain Eukaryota; kingdom Metazoa; phylum Arthropoda; class Insecta; order Lepidoptera; family Crambidae; genus Agriphila; species Agriphila geniculea. Next base: position 7,472,122 of record OX038887.1, on the reverse strand, counting down.
GACTTAATTATAAGTAACATTAAGGATGCTGAGGGATCAGTCGTACCACTGTGGCTATCTGATCATGACACATCTCAACTGCTCAAGTTTCCAGTAACAAATAAAAGTATAATTCCTACTAAAACCTATGCGTTTAAACGGTGCTATTTTGATGAATACGTAGATAAATTTAGAAATTACCTGTCATGTCTCACATTTTCGGAAGTTTTCAATAGCTCAGACCTAAATATAGCATTTGAAGAATTTCATGAGTTGTTTTGTCTTTTGTATAGACTGTGTTTTCCCATGCGCAAGGTTAAAGCTAATCTATCATAAAAAGAACGATGGATAACAAAGGGACTCAAGAAAAGTTGTAGGACAAAAAGATTTTATAGATACAAATACTATACAAGCAAATCTAAGTCTGACAAAATCAAATATCTCAAATATAATAAGTTATTAAAGTCTTGTATGGCAAATGCGAAAAAATACATAAATAAAAAACATGTGTTAGAAAGCAAAAACAAGTGTAAAGCTACCTGGGACGTTATAAGAAAAGAAACTAGTTCAAAAGAAAATGTTAGCTACATTGATGACATAAAATATGATAATAATATAGTGACTGATCCTACTCTTATTGCTGAAGTTTTTAATGACCACTTTGTTGATAAAACAAGGGAGAACATTTCAGATTGTGGCCATAAGTTTGACATACAGAGACAATATAATTCCGTGTTTATATCACCAGTAGATGCAGATACAATTGAAAAAGTTATAATGTCACTAAACAACACTTCCTCAGAGGGTTACGATGGTATTGCTACCAAAGTAATTAAATCATGCAGAAAGGAAATAAGCTCTGTTTTAGCCCATCTGATAAATCTCTCTTTTCAAACCGGATCATTTCCAGAAAAACTTAAAATTTCCATTGTAAAGCCACTGTTTAAGAAAGGTGACAGAACAAATGTTGCAAACTACCGGCAAATAGTTATTGTCTCAATAATATCAAAAATCTTTGAAAAGATTATGCATGAGAGATTAATGTCCTTCTTTAACAAGAATGGTATAATAAAACAAGAACAATACGGTTTTCAGAAGGGCAAAAGCACTTCGCAAGCAATGTTTCATATGGTACATGAAATCTTGCGAAGCACTAATGATAAAAGATACACTTCAGTACTGTTCCTTGATATGACAAGCGCGTTTGATCTTGTGACACATGAAAAGCTTTTATCCAAGTTAGAGTACTATGGTGTCAGAGGACCAGCACAAAACTGGCTTCAGTCATACTTGAGAGATCGACAGCAATGTATAGAAATTACATATCTTGATGAGCATGACATTGTGCGCTGTAGTAGATCAAATTCAAAGAGCAACACACTTGGCGTGCCGCAGGGTAGCGTACTAGGTCCCCTCTTGTTCCTGCTCTATATTAGTGACCTTCCGGAAAATATAATGCATAAGTCTATTCTGTTTGCCGATGACGTATCAGTCATAGTTACGACTGACAAAAATGCTTCGATTGAGCAGCATAATCTTGACATAATAATTACATTACAACGAATAAATAAATGGCTAAATAATAATAATTTGAAAATAAATATTAATAAAACTCATTTAATTAATTTTAATAATTTTAAAAATAGACATGTAGAAATTAATTACAATGGTAAATTGCTCAAAAGCAGTTATCAAGTAAAATTCTTAGGTATTCTTTTGGATGCAGAATTAAATTGGAAGCCACAATCAGAGCTGATTCGAAGGAAAGTAAACAGGTTTTCGTACGCTCTTTACAAATGAACGAAAATTGCTAGTAGGGAGACCGCTCTCACGGCATACTTCGCATAAGTCGAGTCATTGTTGAGGTATGGCATCATAGTTTGGGGAAACAGTGTAGATGCAAAAAAGGTATTTTTGGCTCAGAAACGGTGCATTCGTTCTCTATGTGGTATAACACCGGATACATCATGCCGACCATGTTTCGTCTCATTGAGCATATTAACGCTGCCTTCAATCTATATACTTGAGGTAGCAAAGTTCGTCAAACTTAACTACAGATTTTTCACTGAAGCAAAGGACTTACTATTGGGAGGGTGCGAAGGTATAAAAATCGATCGCAGCGCTCATGGTGGCAAAAAGTAGAAATAATGAAGGCTCTGTAATCTGTTTGAAAACGATATTTAATTTATTATTAGCGATACAGGAATAATTATATATGTTTATTATCACTTAGTAAAATTATTAAAGTAGCTTTATCCTCTTGTTTTACAAAATCTACAACTAAAAAAGAAGTAAACAAACCCTGATATAACCAAAATAAAACACTCTTTTTGAATAGATCTTACTTGCCATATTTAATTTAAATGACCAAAAATGATTTCACAACACTTTGTCCACTCAAATCACAGTAATTTTGAAATTTACATTAATAATACAATATGTATAGTATTTTTTAACATTTTGTCACAATGCCGCCATTACATATCAAAACGTCAAACCGGTCAGGTCAGAGCCAACAAAGTTGCAACACGCTAGGTGGCGCTAAAAGCGTGCACGGAGCCAATATAAGGAACACTAGAAACCCTCATAGACTAGTATTAGATATTACGCCGCGAACAGTGTGTTTTCATAGAAATTGTTACTCAATGTGCATAAAAATCTACAACAAGATACCAGAGTCTATAAAAGTCCCATTCAATAAGTTCAAGATGACGCTAAGGAAATGGTTGATACAAAATACTTTTTACTCGATTGACGAATATTTAAAATGTTAAACAAGTACCTAAATGTATTAGAATCTTAATTTGACGTAAGTTGTAACTTAGCTGCTGTAGACCTAAACTTAATTTATGTAACTAATGTTATTTTTGTATGCCAAATTTTGGCTAAATGTGAGATCTTCCTAACTTATAAGTACCATCTTTGTAAAACCATGTTTAACACAAATAAATGATTGATTGATTGATTAAGCCCCGCCCCTTAGCCCTATTTGGTACGGAACCCTAAATGTGCCAAGTCCGACACGCACTTGGCCGGTTTTTTTGGTTTAAGTGTATAAAAGACAATACTCAAGATCTTTTACTCTAATACAAAATAACAATAAAATGATATCACGTTTCTGATTTTATAAAGTCTACAAACTTTTCAATTGTTTGAAATGAATTATAGATAAACTCGAAAATACAAATGAAATTGATTTACGGTATTAAAACGTGAGCTTGTGAAAAGAAAGCAAAAGTATTGAATCATAATATCTTTACACTTGACTTAGTGTTACACGTATGAACACAATGTAAATAGTATTATTATTCTTTTATGTTCAAGATTTATGTTAAATAGACATAGATTTTCTATTATAATGGACGTTTATCTGCAACGCATTGTGTTGTGTTTGTATCTAAATATAAATAAGAACTTTTGTGTGAAAACTAAAGTGTATTAGGGTTTCTTTTAGCTGACTAGAATTATTATTAAGAAGGGGAAAATATTTGTCACCTTTTTCGTTTTTTATTTGATTTGTTACAATTTAAAATTACGTTTAAATCAAAATCTTTTTCGGGATAAGTCACGAGCGAAGATGGTATTGTAGGTTGTTGTAAGCTCTTAAACATTGGTAGAGCAAAGAGAAACTAAAAAAGATATTATTTACAAAGTAAATTTCAAATCTTCTTTCAGCACGGCTAGTCTAAAGAAACAAGTTTATGCTGTATCTGAATTAGTCTCAGTTACCTATCTGAATTGCAAAAATATTCCGTTGTATTCAACCAGTGCACCGGACACTGAGTTTATTTTTTATTGAATTAAACATTATGCAACATTTTTTACTATGTGAAGTCAGACCCCCTTCAAAATGGATTTAACTGAAATTTCAGAATGCAGTAGTACTTTACCATGAGTTAATGCAAACTGTTTTCGCTACCGAAAACTATGGGATACTAGCTTTCGCCCGCGACTTCGTCTGCGTGGAAATTTTTTTGCTATCCCTCGGGAACATAACTTTTTTCGGGATGAAAGGTACCCTATGTCCTTCTCTGTACCTCTGACAACGTGTATGCAAAATTTCATAATGATCGGTTCAGTAGTTAAGACGTGAAGGCGTAACAAACAAACAAACAAACAAACGGACTTTCGCATTTATAATATTAGTAAGGATACCGCTCACACACAGTCAATGCGAGTGAAAGAAAGAAAAGATAGTTTACGGTAGCGAAAACAATTTGCATCAACTCATAGTAGGACCACAGGGCCTATGAACATGTTCAAGTGGCTTGTAGTGGAAGGTACAACGATTTTCATGTTTCGTCTCTGAGGTCTCCGGCTCAATCCCCGGTTGGGTCAAAAGAAAACAAAGTTTTCTTTAATATCTTAAGAGTGTTTGTGTTACCGACCGTCAATGTTTCTGATTTCCATAACAAAAGTAAAACCTTCCAAGTGCGAGTCGGACTCGCGTACGAAGGGTTCCGTACCAAAAACGGCAAAAAAGAGACATTTGTTGTATGGGAGCCCGCCTTAAATATTGATTTTATCCTGTTTTTTTGTTATAGCGGCAACAGAAATACATAATATGTGAAAATTTCAACTGTCTAGCTATCAATTAAGGTTCATGAGATACAGCCTGCTTACAGACAGACAGACGGACAGCGGAGTCTTAGTAATAGGGCCCCTTTTTACTTTTTGGATACGGAACCCTAAAAAATCTCAGAGCAATCTATGTGACATTCTCCATTACAAGCGGAAAATATTTGATTTGAATGAAATCTTATGTTAATTCTGCGTTCAAATATTCGTTATGACGGCGGCGGACGTCATAAATTAATTTTAAACGTAATTAATGAAGATACTGTAATAAAATTACAAAGTCGATAAAAGCCGGTCCTTATAATTACCACGTAATTTCTGGAACCACTTCCTTTTTAATGGTAGTTTAAATAACGATATGCGTACTGTTATATCCAAAAATTGTATCCCAAATTGCTGAATCGACGGTTTTATGCTGATGCAGCAATTTGGGCACCCACGACTATTAGCGACTGCCTCTTCGAGTCAGTCTACCCCTATCCCGCGACTCGTGTGGTTGTTTCCAAAATTCTATTTAAAATTCACTTTATTGTCCAAAAGACAAATAAATATCCTTTTCACAGATAATTATTATTTTCCTTTTTTTAAAAAGACTTTTAAGTTTTCCGTTACAACAAGTGGTGGCAGCTCAAGTGGGATCTTCAGAGATCCCTGGAACGCCTCTTAATAAAAGAAAGTACTTTCTAAAGTGAAAAGTGAAAAAGAAAAGTGTCTAAAGTGAAATTAAAAAATAATCTGGGTAGACTCCATCCACATCTTTGTTAAATTCACGCCGAAACTCATCCATTGTTCCTGGTCCTGGAAGCTGACGGTGCCTGTGTATCCCTGTGGTCTGCAGGAATCCTTTTCCTGATATCCTGATAGTCAAGAAAATCGAAATGAAACTACAACTTGTCTTGTGAGTGATTTAATTAATTAATAATCAGTGCCGTGCAATTCTTCGCGTTATCTCCTTGGCCGCCGTGACTAGTGTTTAGACTATACGCCCACGGATTTCCGCCCTATTCCAACGCTACTTAGTTGCAAGTGTTTAAAAATATAACTTTAATATTGTGACTTATAATTTTAAGCACATATTAACAACATTTTAGTTATTCTTTGGGTACATTTCCGCATTTAAATTTTGTGTTATTCTCTTTTGTCCTTTCACAAAATCCAAGATGTCTACAAAAACAGAAACTAAGAAAGAATCAAAAGACGCGAAAGATCAGGAAACTCCTCTAAGTGTTATTTTGAAATTCATAAAGCCTTTTGACGGCTCTCGTAATAAACTAAATGCCTTTTTGACAAATTGCGATAATGCCATTTCTCTTGCGTCTCCACAACAAGAAGACATCATTTTTAAATTCATTTTGAGCCAGTTAGAAGATAAAGCCGAAAGCGCATGTTCCATTAAAGAATTCGACTCCTGGAATTCTCTTAAAGAATTCCTAAAGAATCAATTTGGCGAGCGGAAACACTACGCCCATCTATTGACCGATCTACAAGAATGCAAACAAGGTAGCGAATCCGTAAACCAATTCTCATTACGAGTAGAGACATGCTTATCAAAATTATTAACGGAAGTGACAATTTCAAATTCAAAGAAAAGTGAACTTGCGGGAAGGTTGGCCGCGATGGAAGAGTTAGCACTTCACACATTTACCTTGGGACTACACCCTCGGCTTTCCAATATCGTCAGATGTCCTGATCCTAAAAACCTTAATGAAGCGATTAATCAAGCTATTTCTGAAGAAAAGATTCAACAATTTTCCTCCCGAAATAACAATATTAATTCTAATAATATCAGACCTAGAACACCAAATCCTGTAATTCACAACCAAAGACTTCCATCGAGGCCAAACTACACCTACACTAATAATAATAATCTAAATCCACCTAGGGACCAGCCATTCTGCAGGTATTGCAAAAAGGTAGGTCATCTCCTTGAAAATTGCAGACTTCGTCAGTATAATAATAATAACAGAAGATTTAATAATGGCAGCCAACCATTTACTCCTGCTCAGCCTCCTACTTCGAATTTTAGACCAAGGACATATCCTTATGTGACCTTCCTTGAAGAAGGTCAGAATCAAGATCTTGACCAAAACCAAGTCAATAACAATAATTTAAACTATTAAGTGTCCCGTCAAGGTGTCGCACGGGACAAAGTCCAGTAAACCTTGTCGACACCACTCCACCAAACACAAGTCCTTTCTCCTCGTCGACCCATGGACAGGGTAACCAGCCCCAAACTCGTGGTCTCTCCTCATCGACCCATGGACAGGGTAACCAGCCCCAAACTCGCGGTCGTTCCTCTTTGACCCATGGACAGGGTAACCAGCCCCAAACTCGTGGTCGCTCCTCTTTGACCCATGGACAGGGTAACCAGCCCCAAACTCGTGGTCTCTCCTCGTCGACCCATGGACAGGGTAACCAGCCCCAAACTCGTGGTCGCTCCTCTTTGACCCATGGACAGGGTAACCAGCCCCAAACTCGTGGTCTCTCCTCGTCGACCCATGGACAGGGTAACCAGCCTCAAACTCGTGGTCGCTCCTCTTTGACCCATGGACAGGGTAACCAGCCCCAAACTCGTGGTCTCTCCTCGTCGACCCATGGACAGGGTAACCAGCCCCAAACTCGTGGTCGCTCCTCTTTGACCCATGGACAGGGTAACCAGCCCCAAACTCGCGGTCTCCTGGAACAGAAAGATAATACAATTAATAATCCTGATCAAGTATATGAAATAATAATAAGAGAAAAATACTTACCTCACGTTAAAGTTGAAACCTCAGCCAGTGAAACACCACTTACCTTCCTGATAGATTCTGGTGCATCCGTTTGTGTGCTGAAAAAGAAAAGTTTGACAAATACGCCGGCTCTTAATGATGATAAGATAGCTGTAAAAGGAATCGACACTAAAGATGAAACCATCAAAAGCCTCGGTTGTTTTGATTTAAAACTCCACCTTAACCAAGAACTTAATATTGTTCATAAATTTCATTTATTTGAGAATATTAACTTACCTTATGACGGTATTATCGGAACTGATCTTTTGATGCAACACGGCTGCAAAATAAATTACAGTACAAACTTATTAGAAATAAACGAACATAAAATAAAATTATTTTTTAACGAACCAATCTATATTATTCAACCACGTACAGAAACAGTAATTGAATGTACAGTTAAAAATCCAGAATTACAAGAAGGCATCATACTAGATCAACATATCTCTGAGTCTCTCTTAATATCCAATTGTGTAGTTAAAGTAAAACCCAACAACAGAGTTAATATATCCGTTCTTAACGTTTCCGAGAGTCCAATACCTATAAGCTCTAACCTTTTACTCACAATATATCCAGTAGAAGAAGAAAATTTGTATCTAACAAATCCTGAGAGGAGTGCATCAGAGAGAACGGAAGAAGTTTTAAATTTATTACGCGTGTCGCACTTAAATAACGAAGAAGCAAGTCATCTTTTTGGTGTTTGCATTGAATATTCCGACATATTTCATTTGGCAGACGAAAATCTAACTTCTACTTCTGCTATTCAACACGAAATTACAACCAGTTCCTCTATACCTATAAATGTAAAATCCTACAGGTTTCCGGAAGTCCACAAGGAGGAAGTCAAATCTCAAATTGAAAAAATGCTACAAGAAAAAATTATCCAGCCCTCTGTTTCCCCCTGGTCTTCACCCATTTGGGTCGTCCCAAAAAAAATAGATGCCTCCGGAAAAAGAAAGTGGCGCATCGTAGTGGACTACCGGAAGCTTAACGATATAACTATAGGAGAGTGTTACCCTATACCTCAAATCAACGAAATTCTTGACCAATTAGGGAAAAGTAAGTATTTTTCGACTCTTGATCTTGCGTCGGGCTTCCACCAGATTGAAGTGGCGCCACAAGACATACCCAAAACGGCATTCAGTGTCCCTGAAGGACACTTTGAGTTCACCAGAATGCCGTTTGGGCTCAAAAACGCACCCGCGACGTTTCAAAGGCTAATGAACACTGTCCTTTCCGGCCTTCAGGGTATGCAATGCTTCGTATATCTTGATGACATTGTCATTTATTCCTTCGATTTAGAAACACATATCAAAAAGTTGCGTAATGTATTTGAACGTATGAGAAAATTCAACCTTAAGCTCCAACCCGATAAGTGCGAGTTTCTTCGCAAAGAAGTCACTTACTTAGGGCACACCATTAGTGAGCAAGGGCTAAGACCCAATCCCGATAAAGTCAAGGCAGTGAGCCAATTCCCTGTTCCTAAATGTCAAAAGGATATAAAATCATTTTTAGGCCTAGTTTCTTATTACCGTAGATTCATCCAAGATTTTTCGGGCATAGCCAAGCCGCTTACGAATCTTCTAAAAAAGGATATACCATTTGAGTGGAATAACCAACAACAACTTGCATTTGAACAGTTAAAAAATAAATTGGTAACTGCACCCATCCTATGCTATCCTGATTTTACTGTTCCATTTATACTCACCTGTGACGCATCAAACTATGCAATTTCAGCGATATTGTCACAAGGCGAAGTAGGAAAAGACCGTCCAGTCGCTTACGCATCCAGAACTCTGAACAAATCAGAACTAAATTACATGGTAACAGAAAAAGAATGTCTAGCCATTATTTGGGGAACTAAAATGTTCCGACCATATCTTTATGGTCGCAAGTTCAAAATAGTCACTGACCACAAGCCTCTTAAGTGGCTTTTTAACCATAAAGATCCCGCCTCAAAACTTATCAGATGGAGATTAGAGCTAGAAGAGTATGAATACGAAATTGTGTATAAAAAGGGCAAAACAAATTGCAATGCAGATGCTCTGTCTAGATACCCCGTAAACCCTATACAAGATGAAATACCTATCAGAGAAAGTAATCCTGAAAATCCATCCGTTCCGCCAGAAGCTGAAGTAGTCCCCGCCGGTGACGCCGCCATTGGTGATCGTAACCCAGATGATGTTGACATTCAGCCAATAAATCCTGAAAGTCCTGGCCTGATTGACTTACCTGAACTCCTAAACTTACCTGGTGGATTTAATCTCCCTGATGATTTCGAAATTCCCGATGACTTTGATGCAATTCCTCCTTTGTCTCCTCCAAGTAGCCCTCCTAGTGATGAAGACACGTATTCCAAATGCCTGAAAACATTGAATAGTAAAACATTTAATTCTAACGCTAAAATTGAGGAACATAATGAAAATTTATTAAAAACTGATGTAAAGAATATAGTAATACCTACATCCTTAGATCTTGATGAGTCTAATCACTATGTATCAGAAATTATTGCTAATGGCTTAATATCTAGTGAATCACTCTCCAAAGAAAGAGAATTAAATTCCTTTTTACCATTCGAAAATGAGAATATCAATTACTTTCTTCTTTTCGTTAAAGTTCATTATTTCGATAAAAGTAGCTATGAAGATCTCTTCAAAAGTCTAAAAAATTTAAAGATTGAATTGTTATCAAGAAACATCTTAGAATTCGCTATAACTGACTTCCGCAACCAATTTGATACTCACAATTTCATAAAAATATATAACATTATCATGTATTTATTCCACAACACAGGAATAACGGTTCATATATATAAAAATACTATTATTTACCCGAGTACCAGCGAAGTTCCGAAAATCCTAAAAGAAAATCATGACATACCCATTTCTGGTCACTTAGGTGGTAACAGAATGCTAAGCAGAATCCAAGAAAAATACTACTGGCGTAACATGCGTAGTGATGTGGAAAACTATGTACGTAAATGTGAACAATGCCAGACAAATAAAGCTTTGAGAAAGGTTAACCGAGCTCCAATGCAAATAACTACAACATCAACACAACCCTTTCAACGGGTCGCATTGGACATTGTGGGCCCCCTACCCGAAGCCGGTGGTAACAAACTTAAATATATCTTAACAATCCAGGATGATCTGACTAAATACTCTGCTGGTTATCCAATGCCAAATGCAACGGCAGCAGAAACCGCCGAATGTCTTATCCATTTCATCTCCCAATTTGGCATTCCAAAAACTATCTTGACTGACCAAGGCACTAACTTCACGGCAGAACTATTCAAACAAACCTGCTCATTTCTCAAAATAAAACAGCTTTGGTCAACTCCGTACCACCCACAAACCCAAGGTGCTTTGGAGAGGAGTCACTCGACCCTGAAAGAATATCTCAAATCTTTCGTCGATGAAAATCAAAGCAATTGGCCCCGCTACGTCTACACAGCAATGTTAACATATAATACTACCGTCCATTGCACAACCAACTACACTCCATACGAATTACTTTTCGGGCACAAACCCTTTATTCCCTCTTCCGTTTATGACACTGCTTTAGAATCAACATACAGCGATTATGTTCGAGTTTTACAACAAAGACTGCAATATTCAAGAGAAAAAGCCATCGAAAATATATTAAAATCTAAAATGACATCAAAAACTTATTATGATAAACGCTCAAGTCCGGTTAAATATAAAACAGGAGATATGGTCTATGTAAAGAACCATCTGCGTCTCCGTAAAGCATTATCTCCAGTGTGGAAAGGCCCCTATAAGGTCGTTAAAATCAACGGCAACAATACACTTACCTTGCTTATGAATAGAAGACACGTTAAGTATCACTATGACGAGGTTAAGTTGGCAGAAGTCAATGTCTAAGTAGTAGTAGTTAAAATAGGGTTTAAATATATACATCTATAATACATATATATATGTACATGTATAGGTTAGGTACATATATAACATAGGTATTAATAAATAAGTAAGTAGAATATAATTATATTAATGTCGTATTTCAGAGTCGCCGCGGCAGGTTTTTGCTGGGTAATGTCCCAAAGTATTCAAGATTGTGTTCAACAGATAACATCAGGGCATGGAATACATTTTGATTATTTAGGTACTGTTAGAGTTAAGAATAATAGGTTAAATGTCGTAATGCCCGTAGACATTTCACATTTTAATATACATCTAGATAATATAAATTTAGCCTTAAGAACAGTCAAATCCCTATGTGAACAAGCTAGAATTATGAAAGAGATGGAATGCATGAATATTCTGGATCCACTAACAACACGATATCATGATATTATAAAACAGTTCGACTCTGTTTCTCATTTGTTAGAGAATAGGATGAAACGTGGCGCTTGGATAGGAGGAATAGGAAGTATTATTAAACAAATATTTGGTAACCTAGATGAAAATGATGGGCTAAAATATAATGAAGCGATAGAAATAATACAAAACGATCAGCAGAAGTTAGCATCGCTTATGAAAAAGAATATCTTAGTTACTTCTTCTGTAATTTCTTCTTATAATAAAACCTTACACCAAGTAAAAACAAATGAAGCAAAAATGAATCAAGCTATTGAGAAACTTACCTTGAAACTTAAAAATATAACTGATGTCTTCAATGATCTGGAAACGCAATCTGAAATAAACTTTATATTTAATAGTCTAGAAACAGCATTACTTACCTTATCTTTCCAAGTAGAAGATGTAACTGACGCCGTCATGTTGACCAGTCAGAACATTATTCACCCATCAGTAATAACACCTGCAAAACTACAAGAAGAATTAACTAATAATTATAAACACCTTCCGAACAATTTGCAACTACCGATTCAATTAGATATTAATACCATAAATATTATCCAAAGAATATCTAACGTATTGTGTTATTATGTAAGAAATAAAATTGTATTTATATTACAAATTCCTTTAGTTACTATCGATGAATATAAGTTGTTCCAAACTACATCTTTGCCTGTACCCCATAACATTACCGATCTTAATAGTTTTAGTCTTATAATTCCGAATGCAAAATATATTATACTAAGTAAAGATAATACTAAATATAATACCTTACAAAATTTAATGAAGTGTGATATATTGTATCCTAGTAATTATATTTGTGAAATACCAAGTTCGTATGTGTCTGACGTAAAACCTAGTTGTGAAAGTGATTTACTAATTAAAGTTGTTAACAAAATCCCGAATGAATGTAAAACTAAATTTATAATTGGCAAATTAGACTTATGGCAACCAATATCAAATAACAAATGGATTTTTGTTCAATCAAATTCTGTAAAATTAACTTTAGATTGTTTAGATAAGAAATCTTTTGAAATTAACATTCGTGGAGTCGGAATTCTATCATTACCTAAATATTGTACCGGCTACACTAAAAGTACTGTATTATTTACCCAGAATGATATTTTAAATATCACTTCCCCTGTATTGTTTACAGAATTTAGCCTTATAAATGATACATGTTGCAATTTAAATAAACTCCATTCTGTAATGGACAATTGGCATTTAGAAAAACTAAAAAAATATTGAACTTAAAGATATTAACTTAGAAAATAACAAGTTGAAAGACATTGTAATAGATATAGATAAAATACAACATAGCCCACACATTGTAAAATACAGTACTCATTACTCTGTTATAACTATAGTGATAGTATTAGCTATAATAAGTTTTATTTTATATAAAATAAGTGTTCTCTTTTGTAAACGCGGAAACAACCATCCGATTAGTAACAGTGTTATATTTAGAAAAAAGGAAATTGCTAAAACATCCGAATCAGAATCAAATCCTGACATCCCCTCATGTTCAGTCAGAATTATGAAATAGATTTGTAAAGTTTCAATAAACTTCGGAAATCTAACCCGAAGTTTATTCTTAAAGGGGGAGGTGTTATATCCAAAAATTGTATCCCAAATTGCTGAATCGACGGTTTTATGCTGATGCAGCAATTTGGGCACCCACGACTATTAGCGACTGCCTCTTCGAGTCAGTCTACCCCTATCCCGCGACTCGTGTGGTTGTTTCCAAAATTCTATTTAAAATTCACTTTATTGTCCAAAAGACAAATAAATATCCTTTTCACAGATAATTATTATTTTCCTTTTTTTAAAAAGACTTTTAAGTTTTCCGTTACAACAGTACGTTATTAATATTGCTTTGCGCTTACGATATTAATTTATAGGTACCTATTATTAATTAAATTTCGTTACACAATTGAGGTTATTTCCCATTAAATTATTCGCAGTTAACTGGTTTCGAAGACAGACAAAGGAAATACACTTTCCGCTGAAACGTGAACTGATGTGGTCACTTTTAAAGGCTGAAAATATACAGAAACAGTAGATTTAATACACCGAGCGAGCACGAAGTGCGAGCGAAGCGTCTCTGCTTCAGCTTGGGCAAAAATTCTTTCGTATGTCCGGCTGTCTGTTCCAGCCTACAGGTCGCATTTCTCAACCGATTCTTGTGAAATTTTGTGAGCAGGTTCGAAAAATATATAGAATGTTTTTTTTGAACCAGTTTTTTGAAAATTTTCAAAATGGCGGAGATATGATAAAAAAACAGATTTCAGTCCGTTTTCCAGCTCTGCCTGTTTTCCTCTACAGGTCCCATTTTTCAACTGATTCTAGTAAAATTTTGTAAGCAGGTTTAAAAATGATGTAGAATTTTTTGTCAAACCAGTTTTTTGAAATTTTTCAAAATAGTGGAGATATGTTAAAAAAACCTATTTCAGTCCGGTTTTCCAGCGCTGTATGTTCTCCTCTACAGGTCGCATTTCTCAACCGATTCTCGTGAAATTTTGTGAGCAAGTTTGAAAATAATATAGATTTTTTTTGTCATGCCAGTTTTTGAAATTTTTCAAAATGACGGAGAAATGTTAAAAATACATATTTCAATACTAAATAATATACTAGAAAAATACGACTCGCACCAGATCAATACTCAGACGGGAATCGAACCCGCGACCTTTGGATATCCGGTCCAATGCTCTGACCGCTGAGCTACCGAGTCTCTAGTGACATCGTCGAATTTTTCCTAGTATATCCTAAACTCTTACGCTGTAAGCCAGCGTTATTTCACCAATGTGAGGAATTACCTCGACATTCAATTGAAATATCTTTTCAGATATTTTAACAATTGATTAAGATGAAATAGCTATATAATTTTTAAATTTGAGATTTTTGCATTTACAATGCTATTTTTAAACAATACTAAATAATATACTAGAAAAAATACGACTCGCACCAGATCAATACTCAGACGGGAATCGAACCCGCGACCTTTGGATATCCGGTCCAATGCTCTGACCGCTGAGCTACCGAGTCACTAGTGACATCGTCGAATTTTTCCTAGTATTAGTAGGAAAAATTCCTCACATTGGTGAAATAACGCTGGCTTACAGCGTAAGAGTTTAGGATATACTAGGAAAAATTCGACGATGTCACTAGTGACTCGGTAGCTCAGCGGTCAGAGCATTGGACCGGATATCCAAAGGTCGCGGGTTCGATTCCCGTCTGAGTATTGATCTGGTGCGAGTCGTATTTTTTCTAGTATATTATTTAGTATTGTTTAAAAATAGCATTGTAAATGCAAAAATCTCAAATTTAAAAAAAAATACATATTTCAGTCCGGCTTTCCAGTGCTGTCTGTTTTCCTCTACAGGTCGCATTTCTCAACCGATTCTTGTGAAATTTTGTAAGCAGGTTTGAAAATTGTATAGATTTTTTGTCAAGCCAGTTTTTAATATATTTTTTTTAATTGCGGAGATAATGTAAAAAAATCATATTTCAGTCCGGATTTCTTTTTTTTTCGGATTTCCGGCGCTGTCTGTTCTCCTCTACAGGTCGCATTTTTCAGCCGATCCCGGTGAAGTTTTGTGAGCAGATTTGATAAATATATATAATTTTTTTGTCGAGGCAATTTTTCGATATTAATTAAAATGACGGAGATATGTAAAAAAACATATTTCAGTCCAGTTTTCCGGCTGTTTGATCTCCTCTATAGGTCGCATTTCTCAACCGATTCTGGTGAAATTTTGTGAGTAGGTTCGATAATAATATATAACTGTTTAGTCAAGTCAATTTTTCCAAATTAATAAAAAAAAATTCATCCATTTTGAAAAATTATCAAAATTAGAATATAGAGTAACTATAGTTACTCAATTTGTATTTTAAAGTCACATTTTAGTTATTCACAACGGGCGAACAAATTTCTATTTGGGCGACAACCGTAGGGCACACAAAACATTTTAAATTTGGCATATATTTTATTTATAAAAGGCGACTATTAACCTAATCGAGGTGACAAAAATACCATGTTGGGCAGCTTAAATCAGTTTTAGTTACCTACTTGGTATCATAGTCGCACACTCAGTATTTTTGACATTCATTTAAATTATTTTACTCTCACATGACGTTGCTCGTTTTACGTATTTTTTGTAATCCACAGTTTGTCGCTTGTTCAGTTATTTCGTTGCCAACAAAAGAAACCCTACCGGGTTTAGTATTTCAAAATCGCACTCTTTATTGTTTCCAGTCACCTAATTAAAAATATCCCATATTTATTTCAAAGCAACTGTTAAATTATGAAAATTTTCCCCATATTTATTTTACGCAAAACAATTTGTTTCGTTTATGATTAAAGTTAAACGCAGTACCACCGATATAAATCACAGCGTAAGTAATCTGGGATTGTTAATTGCAGAGCAAGAAGTTTACAACAGATACTTACCCCCAGAGCCAAGTTTCTGTTTAAAATATGTTTATTATTGGATTAGTTTCCGCGAATAATTTATTAAGGGCCAAGTTGGGAGTTCCGACGCTCGCTGGCATTAGCTTAGTACATAAAACTTGCAGTCCTTTGTCTTGCTGCGAAAGAGATAAGGATGGACGACAAACTTGCGCAATAAACAAACAAACAATTTCATATCTATAATAGGTATTTAATTTCACTCTCATGTCTCTATTTCTTATGGGGTACTTACATGGGCGACTAAAGCCGCAAAACTTTCGCCCGCACGGCGAAAATCGACCGTGTAGATGGCAATTCGGTCTAGGCCGCATGTGACTGAACAAAATTATCTAATCCGATGACCAAAATTGGAACTACGATATTTAAATATTACATATCGTTACCTAGGTTACGCCATCAACTACATAGATGACAGCGACGCCATCACCTGCGATTCGATTTTGGAAGCGACTTGCTAGGTGACTAAAGTCGACCGTCACAGGTGACTAAAATCGACCCATATAAATAGCCAATTATGGGCGCACTATGCTTTGAAATAAAACACACAAACACGCATACGCATACACTAGACACACACACAAAACACAATAGGTTTATGTAAGTACAAAACTTACTATTTTCCGAATTAAGCTTTAATTTAAATGGGTTCTTTTAACATTTTCCGACGTTTCCTCCTCTTTTCAAGGAAAGGATTTCCTGTGGCCATGCCACGGTCCCTTTTATTTTATATCACTCACTCGCATGTCCTTTTATACTTAGAAGTGTTCACAAAGGTGTTAGTAATGGATTAAGACTCAGATACGTCATTGTGATTATTAATATAATAATATAAGCAAGTCATTATTATTATTAGTCTTACGACATCCATACCTATCTACTCAAATTGCCATTCTACTAAAATTTACGCTAGTAGAATGTAGAATCGAATGACAATGTATGGAATTGACAGGAGCTAAGCGTTAGCTTATGTCATTCCCTTAAATGTTATTCTATTCTACTAGTATACAAGGTGTTTGATTAAAGCCTTATACGGCCTTATAAAGCCGAATATGGTAGATAGGGACCATCAAACTGAACATCTTTTACTATAAGACCAACTCTGAAATCGCGAAAAAAATCAGATGTTTCATACAAAATATCAAAATGTATGAAACAGCTGATTTTTTTTCGCGATTCAGAGTTGGTCCCATAGTAAAAGTTGTTCAGTTTAATGGTCCCTATCAACCATATTCGGCTTTATAAGGCTTTTACCAAACACCTTGTATAACTGTGCTACTAGCGTTAATTTTAGTGAATGGCCATTTGAGTAGGGGGGCTGGGTTAGGTTAAGTGTGTGGTAATGTGTGATATAATGTGTGTGTGTAAATGTGTAAGTATTTTATTTAATAAATTAAAGTACTTGGTCTTACATGTAAGTACTCATTCTCGATTTCATCCCGACCTACACAAATAGTGTGCCAGATTAGACTAGGCTTGTTGAAAAAATATCGATACATCGATATATCGATATTTTTTGTTCGATATAAGTATCGATATTTTTAGTCGATATATTTTGATCCAATATATCGCAACATTGATACAAAATAACCAATATCGAAAATGGTATCAAAAACGATATATTTATTAGCATCACATCACTGAAAAGTCGCTAGAATAGCGGGGCGGACCACATGGTGGCGCTACTGCTGCAGGAGACGTTTGTATGGGCATTCACCTCCAATTTACCATTATTTTAAATTATATCTAAAAATGGTAATAATAATAACTATGGATGTTGGAAAGTAAATGAATTAAAGATTGAAGAAAACCAAAATACTTCAGTATGTTGAAAGAAAAATTGATATTCACGAAAGGTCTAAAAAATTATTTTTCGATTTCTGAGCTAGGCTGAACTAAATATATTATTGTTGTACACAAATGTTCTCTGAAAATTTGACCTATATATCGATATTTTTTTCACGATATATCGAGGCCGATATTGATATTTTTATAAATATCGATGTATCGTTATATCGGTCAATACTTTCGACATCCCTAGATTAGACGCGTTGTGGTAAGGCGGTTTGAGCAGCCAATCTATTTTAATTGTACAAGCCTTGTTTTCGGGAGATGAATTTCGTCTTCGTCTTAAGGTAAGATAAGGGTGCGTAACGAGCCACCCTGTGGCTCAACGTCAAGTATTACGGTATCAGGGCTGCGACATAAACGCAGGTAAATCGTGAATAAGTGAGGAAGGGTAAGTGTTGTAACGTTGTAAGTTATTAATGGAGGCTATCACACCACGGCTTAACACCCTAAGTACGGTATCAGCTTGTAACGGATCTAAGTTATGCATTTTATGACTTAACCGTGTGAATCACGGCAATTTTGTATTTAAGTGGAACGTGAAGTCACGTCTATGTTCATGGAGATGGATTCGTGAAACTTTAATGAATTTCATATTTCTGCTGAAACGTTAACATCTACTAGTCTTTCAAATAGTTTTTAATTTAACAAGAATATTGCAGTACTTACACCGAAATTTTATATTTCTATTTTTAAAGTTTATGTTTTTCAGTATACAAGGTGTTTGAAAAATATGGAAGGTAGGGACCATCAAACTGAACAACTTTTACAATGGGACCAACTCTGAAATCACGAAAAAAATCTGCAAAAAAATCAATCAATCATACATTTTGTTACTTTCGTTATTTTTTGTATGAAACATGTGATATTTTTTGCGATTTCAGAGTTGATTCATTTTGATGATTCGGCTTTATAAGGCTATTTCCAAACACCCTGTATATCTGTACATAAAGATATTTTTATGGCAGGATCCAAAGGGTAAAAACTGGATCCTAT
This sequence comes from Agriphila geniculea, assembly GCA_943789525.1. Lineage (NCBI taxonomy): Eukaryota > Metazoa > Arthropoda > Insecta > Lepidoptera > Crambidae > Agriphila > Agriphila geniculea. The sequence continues at coordinate 7,453,169 of OX038887.1, read as the reverse complement.
TACTAAAACTCCGCTGTCTGTCTGTCTGAGACTCACGTCACCAGACTGTATCTCATGAACCGTGATAGATAGACAGTTGAAATTTTTACAGATGATGTATTTCTGTTACCGCTATAATAAAACTAAAAATATAATAAAATAAATATTTAAGGGGGGCTCCGATACAACAAACGTGTTTTTTTGCCGTTTTTTGCTTTATATTAATAACGACAACAGATAGACAGTTGAAATTTTCACAGATGATGTATTTCTATTGCTGCTGTAATAATAAATACTAAAAACAAAATAAAATAAATATTTAAGGGGGGCTCCCATACAACAAACGTGTTTTTTTGCCGTTTTTGGTACGGAACCCTTCGTGCGCGAGTCCGACTCGCACTTGGCCAGTTTTTTTTAATTAACATTTCAATCCATATTTCAATTAACCCTTAGACAAGTAAATGGCAATCAGATCATATTTAAACTTAGTGGAGGATCTTTAAACTAAACTTTCTAAATCCAATTTCGTCTAATAAACTATAACTTCGTAGGTAAGTAATAGCTAACTTGTACAGTTAAGCTGCAGAATTTATTATTACAATGGATAAAGGTAAAGTTCTGATGAAATTCAATTTGAAGCTAGATATAATAAAATCTCTACCAATATTATAAATGCGAAAGTGAGTTTTTTTGTTAACCGATCATCGTGAAATTTAAAAACGCTATTGTACACCTAAAGTGCTATTTATACGGATAAATTTTTCGGTCGATTTTTCGGTCGATTTTTCGGTCGATTTGCTGGTTTTTTATCGACAATCACTTGTAAAATCTAATAGTCACCTCATTGAAATTAGTTTTGCGATTCGATTTCACAAGCGATTGTCGATAAAAGCCCTAAAATAAGACCCCACAAGCCGATTTGCTGTTCGGTGAAGCGATTGACTACAAAACTGAGGACACGAAAGGCATTGTCTCAATTTACTGACGCAGTTCGATCCACCACAACTATAGACAGGGATACCATTCGATGTCAATTTCTGTTCGGTTCTAACGACCCTGGGTCAGCGGTGAAGAGGTTAAATTACACTCGGATCTTACAAGTCTAGGAGAGCGACTGAAATTGAATGAAGCAATTAGTGCTAGTAAGCACTAATTGTAATGAGAGATATAGAGACATTTCATTTAAAAAAATGTGTTAATATGCTACCTGGAGATGACAATGCGATAGTAAATTAAATGTCGTAAAGCTAAGAACGCCCCCAGTCTGCATAAAAAAATACAATTAAAAATATCAAAAAGTTTAGTTATAGCAAATATTTTTCAGTAACTGTTTTCAGTACAATTAATTTTCGTGCGATTTAGTTTATTTGAATTATTATTTGATTGTTTTAAACGAAATAAAAAATATATTCAAATATTAATAAGATTTATAAACATTGGTAACACTAGTGTGTTACCAATGTTTTCACTTTTCGTCGCATTGTCGTCTCCACTCCGTATATGATTATGACTAAGTATAATTTGGATCATATCTATTTATTTGATTAAATTAACGTTATAATTAGTTGATCAAATTAATTGTCACTGATGCGGATGAAGTATGTTAGACAATTTACTAGTCTAGTGAACACTGAACCCTTGTCTGACTGAACACCTTTGTATTTCTTTAAATTCTCTATTCCCTTTAACACAAAGCTACGGTGATACGAAAATACTTATTACATTTAAGTTCGGTGTACATGTGTACCTACTAAATATGTTCGTATGATGTTTCATTTTCCTTATCTTAAACACAGTTCAATGAAACTCCAAAATAAGAAATCCCGTCGAAAAATGAGCGACCTGTAATAACTTAATTTAAATGCACAACATAAGCCGCGCCATTTCATTACTCCCGTCACTCGGCTCATTAATTCGGCCCTTTCACAGCATTATTTTATCCTGACACATCACTTGGAGTATAATTAAACGTCCGCAGTGGTTGTGCCCAGAGTTATCTTGCCTAATCCACAAAAACCGTTTGTAGGAGGCCGCAAACCCGCTAAAGGCCGCGTAACCCTAGAAATCCTGGCCTCCCCGCACATTTATTTTTTGGCAACGCAGAACACTCGTGACCAATATGAATGTGATACAATTTGTCAGGTTTACGCTGTTATTTGTACGTGAGGCGCGCGCAGGTGTTACCATACCCAGGGCGCCGTTTCATAGAATAATAATGACGGATTCGACTTGAGAAGTCTTCGCCCGCCCGAGGCGATGGGAACACTCAGTTAGCTAATGCCTCAGTTTGTGGAACGAGTATGAGTTACAAACTGGAATTCAGATGCAGACGTGTAAAACGGCCCGTTTATTGTTGTTACGAAGACGTATCAAAGTCAAAGTAAAACAGCCTCTTCGCTTAAATTTTAATTACACCAGACGTCTTAGCAGATTAATATGAAACAATTAAAATTAATGTCTTGGAGCCGTTTCAGTAATATGAGCTTTTGAAGAAGGTTAAAGATTGTGACCTTTCTTTTGTACCCAAACTTATGAAATTATTAGTTTGCAGAACTAATTAAGAACTAAGTTAAACTTGATTAAACGTACTTAATTTGTTGAAATCTTCGATTCTTTTTAATATACCTTCACTGGACAAGAGATGACACAAGATCTTACTATTATAATTTAAAAAAAACCGGTCAAGAGCGAGTCGGACTCGCGCACCGAGGGTTCCGTACCATCATAATAAATACACTGCAGAGTAGAATAATAAAATTATTATTGCAGTTTTAGGTCAGCGCCATCTCTTGACCGATAGTGGAACTAAACATTAGTTCCACTATAGGTCAAAAGATGGCGCTGACTTTAACGCTTTCGCACTTACTTTTTTAGAAATTTGATAATTTCTAAAAAAGTGTGCTATATTGAGACATCGTTTTATTTTTTCTGAAATTTTTATATAAACTGCTATCACATAGAATTATTTCAGATTTTTCTCTTTGCAATCTTCGGAGATAAGGGGGGAACGGTATTTTTTTACATTTTTCATCATAAGTCGAAAACTATGTTGTCTAAAAAAAAGAAAAAAATATTGAAAACGTGCAAAAGGCGCTCTTTTATATGATACCCCCTACCCTAGTAGCCCCACTTCAAATTTTTAAGACCCCTTTTCAGTCCCTGTTGTAAAAAAATTATTGATATTTTATTTATTTCTTATTTGCAAAATAGTTGGGCAAATATCATCTTAAATTATTCCAAATTTCAAGTTGATACCATTAGTAACTCTTGAGATATCCAGCTGTGACAGACAGACAGACCATAAGGGTTCCTTTTTTACCATTTTGGTACGGAACCCTAAAAACTATAAAAACTCACTCAAACCATTTTGGTGTAGGAATGTCATCTACTTAATTACCTACGTTGGGGAAGCGTAAAACGTGATCCGCTGCCAATGTAAGTAAATAAATCATGCATCTTTTTTTCTATTTAAAATCATGCATCCTTGATCTAAATTCTAAAGAAACAAACATAATACGAGTTAAATTATCTAAACTCGGGTAAATGTCCATCAGCCATTTTAAGTCCCCACTGCTGGGGCACAGGCGTTCCTTACGGGTGGATAAAGACGACGGGCCATTATAACCCACCACGCGGGCCCAATGCGGATTGGTGGGTGTTAACGACTGCAAACGTGCCTTTCAAAGCACGGAGGAGCTCGAGTTGATAAGTTTTTGGTCACCCATCCCATGACCGACCGGGTAGCGAATGTTGCTTAATCTCCGCAATCGCTGGGCCAGGCGCTAAACCACTGCGCCACCGAGCTCCTCGGTGTAAATGGTCTAATATATCGGGTCATTTTGAACTTACCATCCAAATTTTAAGGATGTGTCCAGTCCATGAAACTAAACAACTTTCTCTAAGAAACATGTGTCAAATTACGGCAAAAAATTTTGGTCATCCCATACTAAATTGATCACATGATTTCTTTGATTTGTATGGTAAGTCGATTTTTCATTATATATTTGACCATGTGTTCCTTAGAGAAAGTTGTTCAGTTTCATGGACTGAAAACATCCTCAAAATTTGGATGGTAAGTTCAAAATGACCCGATATAAGTGGTAATAGCCAAAGCCAGTTTTAAGCAAACATAAAGGTAATTTACTGGCTTTTATTTCATTTTCAGTTAATTTTATATGGAATTCCAACTTTCAAATTCATATATCAGTAAGGTATAAGCAATAAGTGAAATTACGTGGAGTATTATTATGAGCGCCGATATTGGAATCGTCTGGGCCGACTGGGAGACGTCTGTAAAGCTCCGGTCAAACCTGCGCCTACTTATTGTATAATTTTCAAAATCTATCGCAATCGCTTTCATTTGACAGATGGTGGATAAATGATGGTGATGGACTTTTGCTGCATTTCTTTGGTAAGTTTTTATTTGTGCCAAAAAGAAGCACCAATGTATTACATTCTGAAAGCGATTGCGATAGATTTTGAATGTAGACAACTAGCTCCCGGACGCCCCTTAGCCACGCCATCACCGCGCGCGCATCCTGCGTCTTGCACCTCGGCAACCACTGCGAGATGTCTCGAATGGGACTGAATATTTTTTATAAGCTCCCTTAGCAATAGAAAAAAGTTTCAAAATTCTCGGTTGCGAGAAAAATAAATAAAACCGGTCAAGAGCGAGTCGGACTCGCGCACCGAGGGTTCCGTACCATCATAATTGTACCATAAAACCACACTGCTGAGTGGAATAATAAAATTAGTGTTGCAGTTTTAGGTCAGCGCCATCTCTTGACCGATAGTGGAACTAATGTTTACTTTTTTAGAAATTCGATAATTTATTAAAAAGTGTGCTATATTGAGACATCGTTTTATTTTTCCTGTAATCTTTATATAAACAGCTATCACATAGAATTATTTCAATTTTTTCTCTTTGCAAACTTCGGAGATAAAGGGGGGGAACGGTCTTTTTTTACATTTTTCATCATAAGTCGAAAACTATGTGGCTTAAAACAAAAAGAAAAAATGATTGATAACGTGCAAACGGCGTTCTTTCATATGATACCCCATATGCCTTAGTAGCTCCACTTCAAATTTTTAAGACCCTTTTTCAGTCCCTGTCGTAAAAAAGATATTTATTTTTTAATTTAATTCTTATTTGCAAAATAGTTAGGCAAATGTCATCTTAAACTATTCCAAATTTCAAGTTGATACCATTAGTAGTTCTCGAGATATCCAGCTGTGACAGACAGACAGACAGACAGACAGACGAACAGACAGACAGACAGACAGACTGAGTCACACCATAAGGGTTCCTTTTTTACCATTTTGGTACGGAACCCTAAAAAGACACTTCGTCCTCAAAAATGTACGGGAGTAGGCAACTGCAGAATGGGGATGATTCCTTTGCCTGCCACCAACCACAATTGTACTAAAAAAAAGTTTCGTCACAAAATCTCAACTTTTTTTAATACATGTTGTGTTGATAGCCGTTTGTGGCTACGGTATTATCTCCAATATTCTCTTATTTCCGTACAATTTACAAAGACGAAGATACTTTTATTTTTTTACGCAACCGAAAATGCTGAAACTTCTTTCTAAGGGATTACTTACTAAGGGAACTTTTTCGTTCATACATATAAAAATATATTCAACTTATATTGATTTTTTTCAGGCATTTCCCATTCTCGATGTCGGGCTCGTCGTCGCGACCGACACAGTGGTTGCTGAAATGCAGCGCGCGGTGATGTCGTGGCCGATAGGGGAGTGTCTAGAACGCGAAACCAATCGCAAGAAATCGTCGCGCATTGTAGTCGCGTAACTGTACAAAGCGGTAGGGCAGCGTCCCTGCGTGATTGACGCTCCCATTTCGCAGTCACTTCGGTAGGGCAGCATCCCACGCGTGATTGACAATCCCATTTCGCAGTTACTTTGGTAGGGCGGCGTCCCCCGCGCGTCTTGCGCTCCCACTTCGCAGTTTGGTAGGGCAGCGTCCCACGCGCGATTGACCCTCCCACTTCGCAGTCACTTTGGTATGACAGCGCAGCGTTCCCTGCGCAAACGCTTCCACTTCGCAATCACTTTGGTAGGGCAGCGTCCCCCGCGCGATTGTCGCTTCCACTCACTTAAATGGGGTAGCATCCCCCGCGCGATTGACGCACCCACTTCGCAGTCACTTAAAGGCACCCACACCCAGTAACGATCAATTGCGATTGTCAATTTTTCTGTCAAAACCATTGTTAGAACAATAATTGACAATCGCTTCAATTGCACGTGTAATCGATCAATTTTCGCATCAATGAGCGTTAATTACTTAAAGATTGACAATCGCAAATAAAATAAAATATATATAATAAAATAATCGTTATCGGAGCGCTTTAGGTAGGGCAGCGTCCCCCACACCACACGATTGACGCTCCCACTTCGCAGTCACTTTGGTAGGGCAACGTCCCCCGCGCGATTGACGCTCCCACTCACTTAAATGTGGTAGCATCCCCCGCGCGATTGACGCACCCACTTCGCAGTCACTTTGGTCGCGCAGGTTTCGCCGCTCAGGTTTGGCCGGAGCTTTATATTCATATCTGGATACTTCGCATGTAAGAGATTTAATAAAAATTCCCTGGTATCAAGAATCTCAGCTGCACTGTCGAATTGCGCTCCTTTTGATTTAGCTCTATGAACTGAACGGCATACCGATGCAATTTGAATTTTAGCTATAGGATTTTATGGCGTTATAGAAACGCCTTGCTTTTGAATAAAAACGAACATAATAAATTACTTTCCCCTTCCATTTGTCTCTTTTCAATAGAATTAGACAAAACCATCAACGAACTTTTTATATCATTTCAATTCATTCTATTACTATAAAAAATACCGTTGTAAGTTATAATGCCCAATTTATTTTATTGCATTATTATCCAAAAAACAAAATAGGAGTCAAAGGAAAATATAAGTTCAGAAAACACATATTTTTTGCAATCATTAAAACAATGTCGAACCCCACTATAGAATCGTTATATTTAAAGACATGGATGTTATATGATTAGGGCCTTGCTAGTCTAATAAAAACAAAATCACTACAATATTTTCTTTTCTATTTAAAAATCTATCAACCTTCTTACAAAATTCATTTAGCATTTCGAGTTACAAAAGCGTTTTTAACAAAAGTTTAATATTAGTTTTCAAGTGAGTTTAGTTGCGAATAAATGTACTGTTTTAAATTCTGAACGCGCGGGCTGCGCGCCAAGCTTTGTATGTTTCACGGAAAATGTCGTGTGTCTATGAATAGTTTTATTGTGAAAAATTAGGTAAACTTTGAAATAAAGACTGCTATAAGAAATAGTGGTCATAAATGGGTTATAATTATAAGACACAATACAACTTACAACTCATCAGATTTCTCAATTCGTCATCTGAAGCTGATAGCTAATTATGGTGGAATAAAGAAACTCACATCCATACAAACATACATGTACCCTGAACTCTGAACACAATACACTCTTATTTTTTTGAGCATTCGTGTAAAAGTACCTAAATTAACGCAAAAAATAGATGCATGGAATATAATAATTACATCACATTATTTCATTAAAGAAATCGTACGAGTAGTTTCATTAAGGTGGAACCCGGAGGCATATAAGCAAAATCTAACTCTCGAGTTTTGATGGTGATCTTTGATTGATTAAGAAACTGAGTAGTTAGGTTTTGCGCGCAAACTCTAACTCCCCAGTTTCGCGCTAGTTCGATAGTGATCTCTGATTGGTCAAAAAACTCAGTAGTTAGGTTTTGCCCTCAAACTCTAACTACTGAGTGCGCATCCACCAATAAGCGAGCTTCAAAAATCAGTTGTCAGTTGTCTTTGAACACAACTGTGGTAAAATATTTTATTTTTAAAAATGATTTCTAATCTTAAAAGTTTTTGCAAATATAATCCAGTATACCCAGATCTGAACGCAAAAGCTTTTTTTTTTGCTAAACTAAATATTTCTTGCCTATGAAATTGACGTTTTGTATAGAGAATTTTTAACAAGTTGCATTTTCTATTTTAACATTTTTCACAATTTATTTGACAACTGTGAACGCTATTGCAACAAAACTTTTCTGTAAGTACAAATGTTTGAACATTAAGATTACCTAGGCAACATAACTTACTCGAAAAAAATAAGTTTAGGCTACGTTACAACAGATTAAGTGGTCATTTTTGCCAAAAAAAGAAGTCACTTTCAATGTATTTTTAGATGACTTTAATTATTCATCAGAACAATCAAATTACATCCAATTATAAGCATAGCCGTTAACTTGATAGTTATATAGCCGTAATATCCAGCAACTGATAAATAATTTAAATCGCTGGAGTTATATGTTTCTCTCTGTGTGAGAAAAAAACGCCAATTTCATAGGTAAGGACCCACCATTATAGTTTGGAGAACTGTGGCATATGCCAAGTTCTCCAAGTTCTCCACTATATCCATATGGATACAAGAATGCTGAATAAAATTGACCAAATGGATTGTCCAGAAAACCAAACCAGCGTCGCAACGAATCATAATTGCAAGTTAGTATCTACTTAAAGTGCATTTATTCTTACTAGTTCTATTTGGTTGCGCTATGCCGTTGTGAATTTTGCCTGACAACACGCTTTGGTGGACGCCAGAATCATCACCACGATGAAGAAGAAGACTTCTTCTGTGTTTGGGTTAAAACTTTTGAGAATAAAACAATAGGTACTTAATAAACAACAAAATAAATATTTATTGCACAGAAACATTCTTAAGGTGGTACCCTGAGCGAAAGTGGCGCCGCGGTGAATATTATTTAATATTATAATTCTAATACACAATTTTAATAATGCTGATCGTGGAGATTTTAGGGCCTACAGTCTAGTATTTTTAGACGGTATCGTTACATTCCCTAGTAGTCACTGCTAGAAGTAGATAGAATAACTGCTAAAAGTGGCCGTTTTTGACACATTTGCTATCTACTTCTACGAATGACAACGAGGGCATGTAGCACCTTCTAAAAAATACTAGACCATGGGCCCTAAAATCTCCACGATAAACATTATTGAAATCTTTTTCTATTAATAACTTATTAAATAAAAACCTCTGAGGGCGCCACTTTCGGTCATACAACCGCCTTAATACATTTTTCTTCAATTCAACATTCTTATTCTTAATCTCAATACAGTACCTAGGATAAGGCTAAATGGTTTGAAGGTATTCGCCTTTCTTTACACATTGACGTATTTTTTTGGTTTATCGTTTATCTGTAAACATCTTTTTATTTCAGTAGGTACAGCCAGCAACGGAAATAATTTCTTTATTGCCCGTGGTACTACCAGTATTACTAGCAGTAGTACCACGGGTAAAAAAAAATCCCGTAGTACTACCAATCGATCCATTAGTACCACGGGAAATATTTAATTTGATTATTTTTTTTCCTAATCATTATTAAGTGCCATAAATTACTGATGAAAACATATTGCAAAACTTCTTTTTATAACTTAACTAGCAAAGTCCCTGAAATCAGTTATACAATTACGCGCTATACATTACTACTGACAAAAAAAATAAAGATGCGAACTCAGTAGTTAGAGTTTGCGGGCAAACCCTAAATATTGAGTTTTTTGACCAATCAGAGATCACTATCGAACTAGCGCGTAACTGGGGAGTTAGAGTTTGCGCGCAAAACCTAACTACTGAGTTTCTTAACCAATCAGGGATCACCACCAAAACTCGAGAGTTAGATTTTGCTTATATGCAACCTGGAGCGAAAAAGGCGCCGCAATGAATTTTATTTAATATTATAATTCTAATACACAATTTTAATAATGTTTTACGTGGAATTTTTATTTTTAGTCTAGTATTTTTAGATGGTATCGGACCCTTGTAGTCACCGCTAGAAGTAGATAGCAAAACTGCTGAAAGTGGCCGTTTTTGACACATTTGCTTATCTTCTTCTACGAATGACTACAAGGGCATGTAGTGATGACTTTCTAAAAATACTAGACGATGGGCCCAAAAAACTCCACCTAAAACATTATTAAAATCTTTTTCTACTAATAACTTATAAAATAAAAGACTCTGAGGGAGCCACTTTCGGTTATACAAACGCCTTAAAGTAATACTAAGTACCTTTAATTTTTCATGAACAAAGAGTCTTTAGATAAAAACTTTCTAACAAAATCCAATATTCTTTAAATCGACTAACCTACTTACAAGTCGTTTCCTAATCTAGTTTCAAGACTCAAACTAATAGTTCCCTAGTTTTTAGTAACAGTGGAGCTAAGTGCATAGTTAAAGAACTTCTGTACGAGAGTCAATTGAACTGGAACGTTGAACCAGATTAAACGTAGATGCACCGTTTGTAAACTCAACTCATTCAAAGATACGCTAACTTTATAAACTACTAATTGAAACTGTAAACTCTTTTATCTACACCCATGCTTTAAATCCTCTGTAAGGGGTTCTGAAACAGTTAGCTTACTGCCATCATTACAATATCCCGAGCGAGAGCTGGTCCTGCAGCGCCGCGCGCCCACGCGCGAGTGTTGCATTATGAAATTCAGTACAACATATAACACTCTTGCGGAAGACATAATGACGAGGAGGGAGAGGAAAGTCAAAGTCAAAACCTTTATAGAGGATACATATCATGGGTTTAGATAAATATGATGGGTGTTTTTAATCCATATGTATTAAAATATTGTTTGTTTTCCTAATAAAAATAAGAAAAAATAAAAAATGGGTGTAGAGAAAGTCTTGTATGCAACTGTACATAATTAGGTATTAAAACACTCATGTGATACTATTATCACACGAGGCGAATAATACCCCTCGTTATAGTACAGTTGCATAAATAACTATTGTCTACACCCATGCTTTAAATCCTCTGTAAAGGGTTCTGAAACGGTTAGCTTACTGCCATTATTAAGATAGCCGAGCGAGAGGAAGTCGTGCTGCGCCGCGCGCCCATGCGCGAAGTGTTACATTATGAAATTCAGTAGGTACAATATTATAACACACTTTCGGAAGATATAATGACGGAGGAAAGTCAAAAGCAAAGACAAAGTCAAAGTCAAAACCCTTTATAGAGGATACATATAATCATGGGTGTAAATAAATGTCATAAGTGTTTTAATCCATATTACAATATTTTGTTTCTGTTTGTTTACCAAATAACATGTACTTACATAATTAGGTATTAAAACACTAATGTAATACCATTATCTAACGAGGCGAATTAATACTCCGCGTTATAGTACAGTTGCATAAATAACTATAATGCCACCTTATTATCGAGAAGTGTGTGATTTAATAATGACAAATCAGTTTGCTATTAATAATATCGTTTTACGGACACGGCTATAATAGGTTTTAAATATTTTATTATACGGTTTTTTCATTGCATTGACTGAACAGATATTCTGTCCAGTAACACTATAAAACTATAAAAACAAGTTATTGTGCCTACTTAATTATTTACAAGTTTACATTTTATGACTATTCTTCACTTATTTTGGTTCCTTACCTTACTATCCTTACTAATATTATAAACTAGCGGCCGCCCGCGACTTCGTCTGCGTGGTAAGTTTTTTGCTATCCCTCGGGAAGAATAGTTTTTTCGGGATGAAAAGTATCCTATGTCCTTCTCTGTACCCTAGGCAATGTGTATGTAAAATTTCATGATGATCGGTTCAGTAGTTAAGACGTAAAGGCGTAACAAACAAACAAACAAATAAACAAACAAACGGACTTTCGCATTTATAATATTATAGTAAGGATAGTAAGGATAGTAAGGATGCGAAAGTCCGTTTGTTTGTTTGTTTGTTTATTTGTTTGTTACGCCTTCACGTCTTAACTACTGAACCGATCATCATGAAATTTTGCATACACGTTCTCAGGGGTACAGAGAAGGACATCGAGTACTTTTCATCCCGAAAAAAGGTATTGTTCCCGAGGGATAGCAAAAAACTTTCCGCGCAGACGAAGTCGCGGGCGGCCGCTATCCTTATAATATTACTAGCTGCCGCCCGCGACTTCGTCTGCGTGGAAAGTTTTTTTGCTATCCCTCGGGAACAATATTTTTTTTCGGGATGAATGGTACCCTATATCCTTCTCTGTACCCCTGACAACGTGTATGCAAAATTTCATGACGATCGGTTCAGTAGTTGAGACGTGAAGGTGTAACAAACAAACAAACAAACAAACAAACAAACAAACAAACGGACTTTCGCATTTATAATATTAGTTAGTAAGGATAAATGCAAAAGTCCGTTTGTTTGTTTGTTTGTTTGTTACGCCTTCACGTCTTAACTACTGAACCGATCATCATGAAATTTTACACACACGTTGTCAGGGGTACAGAGAAGGACATAGGGTACCTTTCATTTCGAAAAAATGTATTGTTCCCGAGGGATAGCAAAAAAACCTTTCCACGCAGACGAAGTCGCGGGCGGCCGCTAGTGATCTATATTCCGTAAGTCGATTAACATTTTCAGTCAACCCATCAGTAGCTCTACCATGAGTTGGTATAGTAAACTACAATAGTTTACTATACTCGCTAGCGAGCATCGAGTAACGTTTTGGCCTTTTTCATAGCAATTCGGTACCATGAGTTACTAATTGACAGATGGTATCGAGAAATACCGTAACGATAGTAGTAAAGTTACTCACTTGCGTTTTGACGCGTGAGATCAATGAGTATACCTTTTACTATCCTCTATGGCATAGAGGAATGTAAAAAATAGGTACAACAAAAGAGAATGTAATCAAACCGCGGTACAACATAGTCACTGGCGTGAATACTTCTATTTTAATTTAATTTAGTATTTTTGTGTCTAAAATAGTCTAAATAATGTCTTTCAGGGCTTATTTAGCATAAAATATGTGCGCCACAGCTGCATAATGCGACAAAATCAAGGGCAAATTATAAACCGATAAATATGAAAACCCGTGTTAGAAATCCTCTAGTCAGGGGGTGGGTCAGGTTGTGCCCAACGCTGAATAGTGGCCCTTCTAGGTGGCCCTCCATTCAGTGGGCTTACTAAGGTCACCATTCAAATACGCCGTAACGTAATGCATTCCTCCACTTTGAAACTAATATAAAAAAGTTTAATTAAGTACTTTCCTATCAAGCATATTACAAAATTAGAAAATATTGTGTTAAATCTAAATAATAATCTACTTAGTTGCAAATATGTTAATTCCGTCCGTATCAAGGTAATAAGTACTTGATACAAATAAGGCCTATTTACTTTTAAGTCTTTAAATATTATTTAATTTATTATTTAACAGTAGGAATATAAGAAAACAGTTCTAACTAAATGTAATTTTCCGAAAACTTGACTTTGGCCGTAATAAATCGATTACACTTATTAAATTAAGGCCTATAACTTTTTTATGTTAAATTGAGGTTAAGAAACCATATTAAATAAAAACATCTTATCAATAAATTTGAATATTTATTATAACAAAGTAAAGATTCATGTTATAATATATTCTAAAAAAAAGATCTCACTTTAACTCATAGATTTGTATCATTTTGGGCCTTATTTGTTTATTTAATATCATATTTGAATAAGGCATAAAAAAAACGTAGTTATCTGCCGCATGTCGCTCTGCCAGGTTGTATTTCGTCCAATTTGTATGTTTTTATTAATTTGGAAGGAAAATTGGATATTTTGTCGATTGTTGGATGATACACACATTATCTGTAATGAAATAAGTAAACCATAAGTTGTATAAGTTGCGGGGTTCTCATTAAGCTCTACCGTGTTGAAATAAGACCTAGGCTATTATCGTAATCACGCTCTGTCCTCCCCTACTCAAATGGCCAACATTCTATGCGTTTGAACGCTACGTTATTACGTGCCGTAAGCTTGTCACACAATATCAAAGTCTGAGATTTACATAAGCTTGCGACACGTTATTTAATCGTCTATTGCTCATATTTTAAGCTTTAAAAGTAAGGTTGGCAATTGGAGCATGGGGGCAGGTCGTCTTTAAAAAATTGAAATAAATGCATCTATAGCCAATAGTAAAAACAAATCAAAGTCATGGATAGCTAATCATAAATATTAAGAAACAATTATTAAGAGAAGCTTAAACTAAAACAGCGTAAGTTTTATAAAAAATTCATAAATGTATTTTCCTGGTTGGATTTAGGTTTATCTGAGTTTTCTAATGATTTGTACTTGGACGAATCGTCCAAGGATTTGTATCAAGTACCAACCTTTTATTTCACCTTTCCATAAACTCCTCTAATCGACTGCTTCTAATTTTATTCTTATCAATCTTAACAAGCTAGCTATTGCACAACAAAATACGCAAAGAAAACACAAAATAAATAATTATTAAAACGTGAAAATTACATTTGACATCTTCGATTTGACATAAATAGTAACCATAGAGGAAAGTAAAAAGATAGTAACCAACATAAATTCAAAATTCACTTACATTCGGTATACACGCACTAACTAGTGTTTTTTTACTTAGTCGGATTATAATTGCAAAAATTCACCAACTAAGGTAAACGACCAATATTTCGGGTTAGTACGTTATTTCGTTTAGTTTTTTTTTCTGTCGCAAATTATTAATTATACTTCATGATTCTTCCTCAATATTAGTACTATTAACACATGCAAGTGATACTACATGTGTTAATAGTACTAATATCTTCGGAAGAATCCTTCGTATAATTATGATAGAACTTCACTTACAGGTAAGTTCGTTTATCATTAATTAATTATTAACCACATAAACTGTCTAAAAATGAAGTACCAACATTTTGGTAACTGAACTGAGACACGGTTACGGTATCTATCCATTACCGTGACTGAGGGCAATGCGACGTTCAAAACTCTCAGTCGTCGGCACAGACAGCTTTATGGCGTGTATTCCTTGTCACCACCATAAGATTAGCGCTCGTATTGTACCTACTTCTTAAGCTCACAGAAAGTCAAAATAAGATTTTAAATAGTTAAATAGTACAACTGATCCCGTATGCCCGTAGTAACTTCCAAACGAAAGGTCCGATTAGAATAATTTAAATAAGAATTGACATGTAAATAATCAACCTTGATCATTAAATTATATAGTTGGATAAGGATTAATATCATGAAACAAAATATGTAATCATTTTTCGATTCTACTCCAGTTTTGATTGATTAATTTGAACAAAAAGTGGTCATTGCGACTACACTATAAAAATTAGATATACAGGGTGTCCCAAAACTTTGCCACATAGAGGGAAAGTACCTTAAATATGTAAGATAGGAAAATTTATTGAAAGAAACTTTGAACAACCCTCGAGTAAGGGTTGCAGCCAAGGCCTGATTTCGAGGGTGTACTATTCAATAAAAATCCACTTAGTACACGACAGGTGTATTGGAATAATTAATTTTAACAAAATTGTCTCATGCCTTATACTTCTAACAATACAACTCAATAGCACGATTAATCTAACAGTGCCATCTTGCCATTTTGTTTTTAAAAAGAAACCGAACTGCATTCAAAGATTTTTTAAAATCGCTTACGTTTCGATACAAATTGATACAAATTTGTAATAATGATAATTTAAATGTTAAATTTCATGGTCTTCCTTTTGTTTAAGATGCTGTCTCACTTAAGAAAAAAGAATCCTTATGAGTAACCCTTTTGATTTGTATCGTTAAAATAAATTAAAAAAAAAAAGTTTTTGTTGGGTTCGATTCCTGGTTAAGGCAGGTGATTTTCCAAAAATCTTTGAATGCAGTTCCAATTATTTTTAAAAATAAAATGAAGTCTTCTTTCAGTAAAATTTCCCATCTTCAATATTAACGTACTTTCCCTCCGTGTGGCAAAGTTTTGGGATACCCTGTATAGCCGCGCGGATTTTTTTGTGGGTAATAATAAAACTATATTGGGGAATTCTCGATCCAAGTCGGCGAAAAGAATTTGCAATTTTCGAAAATTTTGGAAAATCTCAAAAAGTTACTGACCTATTTTAGGAATTCAAATTCCACTTTGAAGCCCTCTGGCAGACGTACAATTTGATATATAGCCCATCCGCGTACCTTTTATATCAGCGAAAGTAGAGGCAAATGTCACAATTTCATAAATCGGGGCACAATACTCGATCACGTAAACATAGACCTAACCTAAGATGGCATTTTTTAAATCAAAAATTAATTCTACGTTATTAATTTTTCCGAAAATGATACCAAACTTGGCTTAGTACTATACTTAGGCAGTTATTAACATCAGACTTCATGAAGGCTGAACTCTCCCCTCCCCCCCACCTACATGAAAAATCCAGGTGGCTCCACTTCGTAAACCCATCTTAGGAACACAAAGATCAATCCTGGTGAAGGAAACCTCTGGTTAAGCAATAGCCGGATTTTTATTATTTTTGTCGTGTACAGTCACTACCATAAACTTTGACACACCATAGCTTGGAAACTATAACTTGTATCAAAATGAATAATTATACTTATTTGTAGGTAATTTATCAGTAAATAATTGAATTATTGACCATTTTGTCCTAGCTTGTATGGTTTTCCTGAAAATTTAGAAAATCTGTAAAACGGGTCGGTTTCTAGGGGGGAGGGGTGACGTGGTAGAGGGGAGAGGGGGAGAGTTATTTTTATAATGTACTCACCTAAAGGTATAACATAGCTACATTAAAACTTAACTATTAATTTCGCCATCTGCCCCATACATTTAGAATGAATATCCTAAGTCTTAACATGCCGAAATATGGGACATTTACCCCGTATTGAGTTCACATTAGCGAGGATAGTAAAATCGTGGATGGTGAGCACATTTACTATAGATTTTAGTTCTTCGCGTATCCGCTAGAGGCTCTGCTTCAATTTCCCATACAAATTGCTAACGCGGTCGATATCGAGAATGGTTTTTGTAAACTCATGGTAGTGCTACAGCTCATTAGACCAAACAATGCCTCACTCTAACTCCCAAACATAAACTTTTTCTATCAAATAAATTATAAGAATTTTAATTTACTTTGCATTATAAAGAATGTTATTTCGTCTAAATAAGTGGGTAAATAAATAGCAAGATCCTGCAGGTGTGTACTGCAACCTGTAAAGTTACGCTTCTTCTGGGCACTAAATATAAAGTATGCGTGTTCTTGGCAGAAGCGACGTTCTATACAAATGGTGAAAAAATTTTCGTGAAGACCAGAGAAAAAAATGATTCATATGGCGTTTTTACGATGTTCGAAAGGACATCAGGCAGAGTCCCATAGAAAAAAACCAAAGAATGTATAACGTTTCTGTTTTTTTTTTCAAAATGTAGGCATGTAATTATTAGTAAGTCATAGAAAATATTCAGATTTTTACGAAGATTTATGTTTTAAGAGTTATTTACGTTTGAAAGTTTTTTTTTTGGTAACCCCGACACTAAATAGCAACACCGGTTTCACGACAATACGTTTCGTTATCTGCGTTAGTGATACAGATTAGCACCACAATGTACGAGTTGGAACGATCAAACGGAAAATCTGTGCAAATGTCGCACGTAACAAAACGCTTTTGACAGTTGAGTTGACTGACATCCGGCAGACTTTTTTTTTAATGCGCAATCACTTGTGCTACAGAACCAATAAACTCAGGGGAGACTTGAGAAATCGCTAACAAAGATGTCCGTTTCATTGATATGCTTTTTTTTCAATAATTAATTAAAGCTAAATAAAAGGAGTTAAAAATTAATGTTGCTACTGTTTTATGATTCTAGTAACATAAAGTGTTTATAGATAACAGAATTATGTTCATACACTTTTGGGTCTCATGTGCCTGATGTCCTTTAAAACTCGGCCCCCTCAACGCATACCATCGGTCCACAGTGGGCGAGCGGTGCGCTCCTGCGTGTAAAAAACCTGTACGTGTAGTAGTGCAAATATTTTGTTCATAGCTTTTATTCGTGGTTGTTCATTATTCCTGTGCTCAAGGCCCTATTTTTTAAATGATTCGTTTAAAATCGTTCGTGTGACCTACGTCACATGCTACGTAATGACACAAATTGGCACTCGAATTGTATACCACACCGACAACTACTGGGCAACGATTAATTCGAAAATACGGATTTTGGCTATATCGAATGACAATGAGTAGTAAAAGAGCACTCGACGCCAGTTCCGTCATTTGTTTTGTTACGCTATAAGAACTGCTTAAGTGTACTGATTATAGCCTGATTTAGCCTGAAATTGTCTGTGCGTAATGTCTATGTGTGCGTGCACGGAAAACGGCGATTTGTTCCGAACGGCTCTTCTTTTTTATTTTTTGGATGTGTTGTGTATTGCATAGCTGAAAAGTTACGCTTCACCCGGTTGCAACTGGGCATGCACTTTGCTGCGTTGCGATCGAAATAACTTTATATGTGCAGTTTCTATCAAATAAGATTGAAGCGACGGGTTTTATATGTAAGTGCAGTTCGTCGAATTTAATATTATTCCTACGAGAGCTTTTATGGTCGAATATTTTTTGTGGATTTCGAAGTAGATAATTTGGATTAAGTGTGTCTTTATCACAACACAGACTTTTCTTACTGTGTAATGTGATGCCATTAATTTTATGGTATGGTATCAGATTAGATAATTAAACGTAATAGGATACGTAATAATAAATAAAAATTATTTAGTCTGATACCGTACTCAATTTGTTGTATCAGAGAATACCTAAAGAATATTAACAAAGAGAAAAAATATTGAGATATGATACGTGAATATTTGTCGGCTCATGTTTAAATGATCACCATACTAACCTAACCTTACCCAGAATTCGTAAATGCTCACCAAATCTTCTTGGGCGGTTTAGGATTCAGTGAGCATTTACTAATTTTGGAGAACAAAATTATTTTATTGGTACCTATGATAAAGTATTAATTACTTTATTTATCATGCTATACCATGACATGAGTAATGATGACGAACCTTTGAAGGAATAATTATCTTACTTTATGAATATGGCACTGACGACAATGTTAGTCAAGCAAGAGCGATGACTATGAGGTTTATTTACCAAATAATGTTTAAAAAAACTGTGACGAAGTCTCAATTCAATCCTCATTTCCCCGAGAGTCTGGCAAATGAAATGGGTTGTTTCTTTAACGTTTAAACTGGCTGAATACTTACAAACATTCACCGCAAACGTCAGTTATTAGCTTAGTGAATAGGGACTGCTCTGCACTACACCACGGAATAAATATAGCTTTAGCAGTAACGCAACTACATACAAACATCTGAATCACTATTCCTACGAGAGCTTATTGAGAAGAACAATTTCTTATAACAATACAATGTATTCAATCGCAGCATCAGTCAGCCAAACTAGAAAAAATACCTGTATATAATATAACGGGTGTTACAAGACCCTCAACGAAGGCGAAGTCCACGCATTTCACCCGTCATCATAGGATCATTTTTGTTTTTTAAACTATTCCTGGGAAACGAACTACGAAGTTATTGAAGGTCAAAGACAAAAAAAAATGTTTTTTTTTTATGAAATCTTGTTTTGTTTCATTCGTTATTTCCTAATTTTTGTTCAAAGAAACATTATCAAAATTTTATGTATTTTGTAACAAACAATGACTTCAAAACGTCCTCACTCAATGTATATGCATGAGCACGCACATAAACGCTGCCTTTCAACTCGGCCGCAGCTGTGTAGCATACACTCGCAGGTGCGGTTTGTTGTACGCGTTACATTGCGTGGTAATGTATGCAATGATTTTTTAACATCAAAAATTAAAATTGTTTCCCAGCAATAATTTTGAACAGAAATGGTCCTGATGATGGGCAGAATACGTAGACCTCGGCTTCGTTGAGGGTCTTGCTGCACCCGGTATGTTGAGGAATGGGGAAGTAAAGACAAGCTAAGCAAGACAATGCGCTAAGCTCTAAAGCTTAGCGCATTGTCTTCTTTACTTAGGCAAGGTTCACAGTACAGCTTAGCAGCCAGCTAGTCGCAAGTGCCGCATCGTAAAGGTTAACACAGTACATGAGATACTGCTTGCCATATAAATGTACTGTGATTGAACACAAATGTAGCGGTACCTAATAGATATCACACTGCTCTCCAAGAAACTATGTGGCGGAGTGCAAGTTCATTTGGTCCCTTTAGCAATTACCCGTTTACTGAAACATTCAGAGTAAAGTCACTTCTACGAAATGTTTATTAAAGATTTTAATGGTATATACATAATAAATGAATAACGCTGTCACGCGTTCGGGCGTTCTGTGTCCGCGTTCTCTTTTTGTGTTCGTTTGCATTGTATAAATTTTTATACACATAACCACACAGCATGTGAAACGCAAACGCGATACGCCCAAACGCGTGAATGATGCTGCTTTCTGTCTAACCAAACCCTTACTAAAACCTGAAGCATTGATTTCACAAATAAGTAAGTACAAGAATAATAAAACAGGGAGATAGAACAATTAAAACAGGCAATTATTTATTAGTGACACAGGTAAAGCCATAGACATAGAAAAATTTTCGCTGGGTAAAACAAATAGCTCTCTGGTAGAACCTATAGTATCAAAATAAAATGCAAAAAGCAGCAACAATATTACCCTGCACCGGGTACATACAGGCTGTCCCAAAACTTTGCCACACGAAGGGAAATTACCGTGAAGTTAGGAATTTCTACTGAAAGAAGACTTCATTTTGATTTCAAAAATAATTGAAACTGCATTCAACGTTTTTTGAAAAATCACTCGCCTTAACCAGAAATCGAACCCACCAAATATGAAAAAAAAACACAGGATATAATAGTTGAAAACTTTTATTTAATACTTTTATTTTTACTTAATACTTTTATTTTTACTCATTATGTTTTTTTTTGAGTAACACAGCATCTTAAATAAAACAAAGACGAACTGTATCAATGTGTTTAGTATCGAATGCGCTTTTTAAAATAAAATAGTCCCCATAATTTTAAAAAACAAAATGAAGTTTTTCTTTTAGAAAAAAATCCTATCCTCGACATTTAAGGTACTTTCACTCCGTGTGGCAAAATTTTGGGACACCCTGTATATAACTGTGGTATAACTTTATTTTCTTACGCGAAGTATTACTTATTCTCTTTAACAAGGTTTTGCTGAGGTAAGTTATTTATGCTTGAAAAAGCCGAGCAATTTCCAGTGCAACAAGATTTCAATGTTTAACTTTTATACTTTTTGTATTCTGTAAGCTGTGCTGGGCAGTACTTAAATTGTTTAATTCAAATATAAACAACTTGATAAGTAATTCTTTTCAAAGAAATAAGTAATTTAATCGGTTCCTTTTCTATGGTTCTTATAAGGTGTAGGTAATAATTTGATATTTAACTAATTCTGTTGCTACTTTCTTATCATATTTTATGTAATATAGGCTGTAGATCTTCGTATGAAAAATAAAATAAAATTAAAATACAAAATGATTTTGTAGTTTCTTAAAGAAATGGCGTGATAGGAGGGTACAGTCCCATCACGGGAATTATCTAATTTGAAACATAAAGGGAATACTTTTCTCCTAATGCAAAAAGACCCCATATAAAAATATGAAATAACAATACAGATTGGCAAATGTTATATTGTTGGAATGTGCTCATCAAGGCCTTTCATTTGATATCCATACAGATTTATCAAGAGTTTAAACAATAGCCGATTATTACCGATTAAGACTCACATTATTTAGAATAATTAAAAAAACCGGCCAAGTGAGGGTTGGACTCGCGCACTGATTTTTTGCCGTTTTCATGGTACGGAACCATTCCATACCATAAAAACGGCAAAAAAAATCACGTTTGTTGTATGGGAGCCCCACTCAAATATTTATTTTATTCTGTTTTTGGTATTTGTTGTTATAGCGGCAACAGAAATACATCATCTGTAAAAATTTCAACTGTCTAGCTATCACGGTTCATGAGATACAACCTGGTGACAGACAGGCAGACAGACGGACAGCGGAGTCTTAGCAATAGGGTCCCATTTTTACCCTTTGGGTACGGAACCCTAAAAAATATAGGTACCTATATATTTTTTTTAATAGCTTCGATCATTTTATTTTGACTCTCCATCTGTTTAGCCTTTTTAACCGACTTCAAAAAAAGGAGGAGGTTCTCAGTTCGTCGGAATCTTTTTTTTTTTTTTTTTTTTTTTATGTATGTTACTCGATTACTCGAAGACGGCTGGACCGATTTGAAAAATTCTTTTTTTGTTTGAAAGTATATACTTCCAAGTTGGTCCCATTGTCATGAAATCAGGATCTGATGATGGGATCTTGGACAAATCGAGGGAACTCTTCAAAAATTATATGCAGATCTATAGCGATTTTAGTATTTTCTTAAGTAACTTATGCATTTGCTTTCGAAAAATACTATTTTGGTGAAGTGGAACTGATTATGAAGACCAGCATAGATGATCATCGGAACTATTCAATACTAAGTAGTTCACTGGTACGATACGATTACTTTAATATGGTTACTAGGCTATTTATGCTTATCATAATTCATATGGTGAAGTGGAGCTGATAGTGAAATACCAGGAGAACTCCTCAACAATAAACGCCACTGCGTCGGGAAAAGCAGTACTATGTAAAAGGTGATGAACCGTTGACATAAGGCTATTGTAACTTAGATAATATCATTACCAAATATACTTACCACAAAAAAGTTTAAAATAAAAAAGTTTTTAATAAAAACAAAACCTCCTTCAAAAATCTTGAAAAAATCTAACAAAAAAACAGCTTCAAAAATAAATTAATGGCTCTAAAAAGCAAGAAATAAAATATTGAAATCTGCATAATAACTAACTCGAAAGTTTGTATACATATCTTATATTAAACAAAGTCTTATGAAGTCGGGTGGGGTTTAAACCCATGATTAAAGTTTAGATATATTAGTTTAGATAAAAAACCTTCTTTCCCCCCCCCCCCCCCCCCCCCACCCGACTCTCTCACTTCTCATCTATCCTCTTCTTTCCATCTGTACGCTGACGATCTGCAGCTTTATGCCCAGAAAGATGTTCATTCTTTAAATGAAGCTATCGCATTGCTCAACTCTGATCTTGAAAGGATTTCTGAGTGGTCATCTAACTTCGGTATTTCGGTTAACGCGGGAAAGTGCCAAGCAATAATTGTTGGTAGTTCTCGACAGTTGTCGCGCCTAAATCTGAATGATGTGACTGCATTAAAATATAACGGTGTTGTAATACCTTATTCACATCAAGTTAAGGATTTGGGTTTGACGATTGATTCGTGTCTCTCCTGGAAAGATCATATTGACCATTTATCTTCAAAAGTAACAAACGCGCTAAGGGCTCTTTATAGGTTTAAATTCTTTCTCCCATCCACCACCAAGATTGCGCTTATACAGGCTCTTGTATTACCAATCATCGATTACGCCGATGTTTGCACCACTGACCTTAATGAAAACCTTCTCAATAAGTTGGATCGGCTTCTTAATAATTGCATTCGTTTTATATATGGATTACGCAAATACGACCATATCTCCCAATACCGTCAGCAACTCAAATGGCTTCCTATACGTGAGCGTAGGAACCTAAGAGTTGTCTGTTTGCTCTTCAACATACTTTTCGATCCACTTACCCCAGAATACTTGAAATCAAGATTTCAGTTTCTGGGTGCCTCTCATCAACGTGACCTTCGCTCTAGTAGTAACCTTCTCTTACTAATACCTGCACATACTTCTGGCTTTGTCTCCTACTCTTTCACCCTTTCGGCTGTACGACTCTGGAACGCTTTACCTCTAAAAATTCGAAATGCACCTAGCAAGTACGTATTTAAGAAATTGGTCCGTGAGCACTACTTGAGTTCTTTACGCTAGTCTCGTCGTATCTGACATTGCTACACTTTCTTGTATGTATGTATTAATGTAATATATGTATTAAAATATATTTGTATTAAAATATATATGTATTAATTATGTAGGTATATATGTATTTAATTATGTATTTTGTTTCAGTTTTTTTTTAAATTAGGGTTGTTTTTATTGCCGCCACGATTTCTCTCCTTAACACACTTACCGGTTGACTGGTAGAGAATGCCCTTGGGCATTAAGTCCGCCATTTGCTGTTTTAATTTAAGCAATAAAGATTAAATAAATAAATAAATAAATAAATAAAAAATAGTGAGACATTACGGATTGTATCTGCGAGTGATTTAGGAACATCGGAGGTGGAAACAAAGCCGCTCGGTGTCGACCACAATGCAGCCAAATCGTGTTAACCGACCGGTTAGAATAGTCGACGTGGAAGGTAGCGATTTGATAGAACAATTTGAGGTTAATATTTTTAAAATGTCTCATCAACTCATAATAGGGAACATGCATCAATTTTTTTTTGTATCAAAATCATAAGTATAATGCGTGAGAAAATCAACTGTAATATTAAAACTTTTCTCATGCGTTTTTTTCTCGTGATATAGTCACTTGAAGTTAGCATGCATCAGCTCCCGCCGAAAACGCTCAATACAAAAAGGTTAACATTTGTGACGTCACTCATGTCACGTTTCAGGCGCATTATATGGAGTTAGCCAAGAATTTTTAAATATCTCCCTAAATATTGCGTTTAAGTACATATGTGAATACAAAATATTATTTCTTATTCGATATTCTATCTGACTGTTAAGTGTATTATATCCGAAAATTAAAAAAAAAATTCGTTATTTTCCCCTGTGTGATAAAACTAAAATAATTATTTTTTTTATTTATTTTTCTGTTCCATCATGTTTTTATACGTGTCCGCAGCAACCAAGCTCTAATTTATCAAAATCGGTGACTTATAAAAAAATAAAATAATAAAAACGATTTATTTCGGACAATTTAACTTATGCATGTTCCCTATTATTTTTTTATTACCTACTCAATGAAATCGCAATACCAAAGACGCGGATTGTGCAAAGAAAATACGTTAATATACAGGTTTATTTTTAAAACACCAACAACCTCACAGGAATAGATTACATCATAAACAACAACATTTGCTCTACAACTTTTCTAAAAACAGACAAAAACATTCCGACTTTTCATACAAAACTCGATCATCTGTTCGGACATTTGTATGACAATTTTTTTTATCTGTTTTTAGAAAAGTCGTAGAAAAAAATGTTATTGTCTATGATATTAGTAATCTACTCCTGCGAGGTTGTTGGTGTTTTACAAACAACCCTGTATACGAGGTATACAAGCTGAAATTTAATCATTTGGTTCCCGCCGTGGGGTGGTTCCACTCATGATTACAAGCAACTTTTACTATAGGGCCAACTCTCCTGCTCGCAAAAAAAATCAGCTGTTCCATACATTAAGGTCGAGTAGGTACTGCACTTTTGTATGGAACAGCTGATTTTTTTTTTGCGAGCAGGAGAGTTGGCCCCTTAGTAAAAGTTGCTTGTAATCATGAGTGGAACCACCCCACGGCGGGAACCAAATCAGGCATCCGTCACTCGCCCATACCTACCGCGATAAGTACCTACAGCGTGCGACAACTCGGAGTTGCAAAATCAGTCAGGGTTGCCGCTGCGCTTGTGAGTACACGCGTGCATTATTCTGTGCCTCTATGACGGTCAATCGATCATTATTTATTGCTCCCAGCACTGTACCGTACACTATTATCCTTACTAATATTATAAATGCGAAAGTCCGTTTGTTTGTTTGTTTGTTACGCCTTCACGTCTTAACTACTGAACCGATCATCATGAAATTTTGTCTACACGTTGTCAGGGGTACAGAGAAGGACATAGGGTACCATTTATCCCGAAAAAATATATTGTTCCCGAGGGATAGCAAAAAAACCTATCCACGCAGACGAAGTCGCGGGCGGCAGCTAGTAATTTATAAATAACTAGCGGCCGCCCGCCCGCGACTTCGTCTGCGGTCATCGTCTTCATCTTGACCGGTTTATTCACTTTACCGTAAGATTCTAAAATGTATAAGAAAAATTTATATTTTGTATATTTTTCTCGTAATTTTTATGAGTAGGTACATACCTATTTTTGATAAGTAGGTGTAACCTACTATAGGTAGGAAAGCGTGTATTTATAGGTACTTATATGCAGAGGCGGGTCGTGACTATTTTTTCTCGATCAAATTTCCCAAGGTACCTACCTAATTCCTTTTTTTTGAGCGAATTATACCTACTTAACTAAATACCTACATTTCTGGATTTAAGGATTCCGTAACCGGCAACAGTGGCATAAAGACTGCCTCAAATTTAACACATAGTCTAATGTGGCGTTAACTGTACATCTAGCCTAGGTTTATTTGAAACGTAATTTTTTCACATTTAAGTAGGTAGGTACACATTATAAACACAAAACATGTAATAAAGTATTTAATCCTTCAAGCACAGAAAATGATACAATAGATTTTCCATTGTTGTGTTGTGCGGCCCGATGGGGCCGCTCGAGCGTTGAAGGATTAGAAGAAGACAACCCTAAAGTTGTTAGAAGAGCTAAGAGCTACGCGATAGAAAGAGAGGCAACCTGTAGGTGAATATAACTGTAGGCAAGGAAGCGGTGTGCGACCTGAATTGCACTTTATTGTGTCTGAGCAAGAGTCGCTATTTATTTATATGACCATGCGGAGTGAATTTTCTGTACTTTGTACTATTATGTATTCTGTGACCAAATGATAAAAATTTCAGCGTGTATACCGAGCAGTGGGTGTCGTGCGGCTGATAATTATGATAATATATACGAATGTGTTCTATTTGATTTCATTCTAATTATCCTAATTCAATTTCGTAAATAATTAATATTACGAATATTTACTTACAAATTCTATGTACAAAATCTAGAACAGAACGAAAACATCTTGTTAAACTTTTCGTAATTTAATATTTAATTTTGGGGGCTACCTCAACAAAAAATATACGTGACATTTCATTACTCGGAAACTGGAAAAAGACTCTAACCCTCGTATCTATAGACGAGTAAGTAATGATTTGAGTAAAACTTGTATTTTTAAAATGATTCTTGTATTCACATGATTTTTTTCTATTGACTAATCTTATATGCACCTACACTGCACTAAAACACTTGTACTATTAGTTATTCTGTGCTAAAACTGCATTGTTTACTATAAATTGCAGGTGAATATATCTTATATTGGTAGCATTTTAAAATTGCAAGTTTTATTCAAGTCATTCATTACTTACTCTTTACTAGATACGGGGGTAAAAAACCAAAACATTTCGAAAAACTTCGAGTTAAAATTTTTTGAAAAGAAAAACATATTTCAGCCATTTCGAAATATGTTCAAAAATGTCACAAACGCGTGGTCTACAGTTCATAGCACAGAGCAAAACGTTATTACAGACGATTTGATAAAGACCGGCGTACTTCAGTAGTGGCTGGTTATTAACTTAAATTCGACCGCCTGTAACTGCTGATAACGAAAGCTGAAACCTAAGTTCAATGGGTACAGCGTTGAATGGGTACAATCGATAGCTATACCCCTAGTTCGAGGATATACAAACTATTAGAATAATCGTCATCGAAGACTATCGACTCTTGTTTTAAGTGTACGGCCAGAGTACCCGCTCTGATGGGTAGAGCGTCGAGCGGGGCGGCGCGGGTAGCATTCAAGTACTATTAGCGGCCGCTACCACAGTTTTAATACTACTAACAGTTGTCCGACTCATGTACCTGCACGGGGCAACGATGGAGGTACGCGGGAAAGTAAGCGGCAGAGTCGGCGAACGCAATCTCCTCTTGTTTGCGCTCTCTAACTTGAAGGGGTGTACGTTTTGAGAAGCGTAACAAAATTTCAAAACGTCATAATTATTTACAGGATTTGTTCCTTTTTTTATTGTAAATCAACGTCAAGGTTTGATAGGTAGGTAGGTATAAAATAAATAAATATTATTATTATTATTATTATTATAGGGACCATCAAACTGAACAACACTTACTATGGGACAAACTTTGAAATCGCGAAAAAACAATCAGTGGTTTCATGTTTGCTGTTTTTATTTTGTCTGTTACGATGTTATTCTGTTATGTTATTTGACGACCTGAGTGGTGCAGTGGTCAACATGCCGCCTACCACGCAAGAGATCCCGGGTTCGATTCCCGGCCGGGCAGAAATTGGAATGATGAATTTTAATTTCTGTGACGGGTCTGGGTGTTACTATGTATAATAAGTATATATTTAAAAGAGTATATAAGTAGTATATCAGTTGTCTAGCACCCATATTACAAGCTTTGCTTAGTTTGGGGCTAGATGGCGCTGTGTGAAATTGTCCAAATATTTATTTATTTTATTTATTTATTTATTCTTGTAAAGGCTCTATTGACTGTTTTTATTCCTTCGTTTATTACAAATCAAAACTTTTATGTAAAATATTTCATTAGTTTTTGTTGTGACAATCCTGACCCTTGACGGAGTTTCTGTGGTGCGTATACCTACGCAGTGGCGGCATGTGTTTATCAACAAAGGAGTCGGTTTACTGGTAGGTAATTTATTATACTGTGCCGCTACTCAGGACACCACTACGCGTTAAGCTTTGTCCAGACTTGTATCATTTTGGCGTACAGATCACCGTATCTTTACCATATATACATCGCTAGTTTGGTTGGGCGTGCGTTGATATTACTTCAACGCACGCCCAACCAAACTAGTCTGGACAAAGCTTTAGCATTTGTTTTACATGAACGCTGACCGCCCCGCCCGACGCTCGCTCGGCACTCTGGTCGTTCACTAATATACTAAGAGCTGGCACCGGAAATAGGTGGACAATTCACAGAGCGACGAATTCCCTCTAGTTAGTTTGCCATACTATCATTATTGACAGATCCGGGCACCTGACAGATTTTCAGTGGTGAGGGTGGGAGTGGTTGAGCAACAAAGGGGCTGAAAAAGCGATTGAAGATATACCTACAACTTACAGAGCTCTGGATTTGGTGTGGTATAATAGCAAGCCAATCGTATATCTAAATCGAATATAACATTGCCAGGCATTTTCGATGTTTGTGAACTTAGCAGAACATTGTCCAGCAGATCAAAAATAAATGTGAGTTCTATTCGCATGCAGCTGAGTTCTACAGTTCCTGATAGTTTTTAAAAATAGTTCTGGCGTTTTTACCTGAAAAAGTCGATTGACAAAATGATCTGCTAACTTCCCGTAGCAGATCATTTTGCAGCAAATAAAAAAAAATGTGAGTTCTTCTCGTTTGCGGCTGAGTTCTACAGTTCCTGATACTTTTTAGAAATAGTTCTGGCGTTTAACCTTAAAATAGTCAATAAACAAAATGATCTGCCAACTTCCCGTAGCAGATCATTTTACAGCAGATCAAAAATAAATGTAAGTTATACTCGCATGTGGCTGAGTTCTACAGTTCCTGATAATTTTTGGGGAATAGTTCTGAACTCCCGTTCGAGTGCCAGCAGATCATGTCCGAATGTCTGAAGAAACGAAAAAATATTGTTATAGTTTAAACGATTCCTAGAATTTGAACTCTTTCGATTTTGATATATCCGTACGAGAACTATAATAAAAAAAAACTTAATTCAAATCCAAAACTCACGTTTGAGTGCCAGCAGACCATCCCCCTACAATGGCTATCAAAAGTAGGTAATATCAAAGCGATGTCGTGATAGAGATGGCGCAATATGCGATGTACCTATAGCTCTGTCTCTATAACAACATTACTTTGAGCTTGCTATAAGGGCTCAGAGTACGGCCTCATGTCCAAACTTTTGAAAAAAAAAATGTTTCGTCATTCAAACACTTTCTAGAAGCTAGAACTCTTTCGTTTTAACACGACTAAGGTCTAGAACTCATGCTCGACTGCCAGCAGATCATGTCAAAACGTTCTAAAAGTATGAAAATACTATTTTACCATTTCAAACGACTGTAAAAAGCTAGATCTTTTTAGTTTTTAACATATCCGAATCAGAATTACAATCCAGAACATGAATCAAGTTCAGAACTAATTTTCTAGTGCCAGTAGAACTTGTACGAACGTTAGAAAAAAGGAAAGAAATTTAAAAATATTAAGATTATACACAAAAGTAGTTACACAATTCCTTGAAGCCGGAAATCTTTGTTTTTAACATAAAACAGCATCAAGTCTATATAATAATACTTGATTCAAGTTCAGAACTTACTTAAAGGTGCCAGCAGATCATGTCTGAATGATTGAAAAAGAGAAAAAGTTTTAAAATATTTATATATTTACTAAAGTAAATTAGTCAAATCCTAGAAGCCAGAACTCTTTTGTTTTTGACATATCAGCATCAAGTTTATATTAAAATATTTGATTCAAGTCCAGAACTCACTAAAAGGTGCCAGCAGAGCATGTCTGAATGTTTAAAAAAATTAAAAACCCGCCTGCCTTAAAAGACAAGTCAACTGAAAAGATGGAAACAAGATTAAATGTTAAAGGCAACATTATAACATGCAGTCGGAGGCATGCATAAGTAAAGTGACATTATGAATGATTTGAGTTATATGCCTCCGACTGCATGTTTTAATGTTGCCTTTAATATTTAATTTGTTTCCATCTTTTTAGTTGACTTGTCTTTTAAGGCAGGCGGGTTTTTAATTTTTTTAAATTAATGTTTTTATTTATTTATTTTTAGTTATTATTTATATGATATACCTTTTTGAAATTCTTATAATAAGCCCTTTAATTTGACACCCATATTGCAGTATTATAAAAAAAAAGTTTTTCCACTACGTACAATAGCACCGTACAGCCGCCATGTTGGTTTTTTTATAACGCAACCTTCTTAAGAACACTTGGGCTGACGAGACAAATCTAACGAAATGTTAATCATGGAAATCTGTTCAGCCGTTTAAAAGATATGAGGTAATAAAGAATATTACATACAAACTTACAAGATACGCGCGAAAAACATAACCCTCTTGCAGTCGGGTAAAAAGAGAAAAAGTTATAAAAATATATAAATATTTACAAGTAATTAAGCCGAATCTTAGAAACCAGAACTCTTTTGTTTTTGACATATCAGCATAAAGTCTATATTATAAATTTTTATTCAAGTCCAGAACCCACTTAAAGGTGCCAGCAAATCATGTCTGAATATTTGAAAAAGACAAAAAGTTTTAAAAATATTTAAATATTTATTAAAGTAATTAAGTCAAATCCTAGAAGCCAGACCTCTTTTGTTTTTGACAAACCAGCATGAACTCTTTATTAAAATACTTGATTAAAGTCCAGAACTCAATTAAAAAAGCCAGCAGAGTATGTCTGAATGCTCATGCAAAGGGAAAAAATATAAAATTATAAAAATATTCACTTAAGTAATTTAAACAATTCCTAGAAGCCAGAACTTTTTTGTTTTTAACAAATCAGCATGAAATCTATCATAAAATTCTTAATTCTAGTCCAGAACTCACTCAAATATGCCATCAGAGCATGTCTGAATGTTTGAAAAAAGAAAAAAGTTATAAAAATAATCAAATATTTACAAAAATACTTAAGTCAATAGCTAGAAGCCAAAACTCTTTTGTTCTTGACATATCAGCATCAAATCTATGATATAATTTTTGATTCAAGTCCAGAACTCACTTAAAATTGCCAGCAGAGCATTTCTGAATATTTGAGAAAAGGGAAAAATTATAAAAATATTCAAATATTCTTTAAAGTAATTAAGTCAATAGTTAGAAGCCAGAACTCTTTTGTTCTTGACATATCAGCATCAAATCTATGACAATATTTTTGATTCAAGTCCAGAACTCACTTAAAAGTGCCAGCAGAGCATGTCTGAATGTTTGAGAAAAGGGAAAAGTTATAAAAATATTTTAATATTCTCTAAAGAAATTTGGTCAATAGTTAGAAGCCAGAACTCTTTTGTTCTTGACATACCATCATCAAATCTATAATATTATTTTTGATTCAAGTCCAGAACTCACTTAAAAGTGCCAGCAGAGCATGTCTGAATGTTTGAGAAAAGGGAAAAGTTATAAAAATATTTTAATATTCTCTAAAGAAATTTGGTCAATAGTTAGAAGCCAGAACTCTTTTGTTCTTGACATATCAGCATCAAATCTATGACAATATTTTTGATTCAAGTCCAGAACTCACTTAAAAGTGCCAGCAGAGCATGTCTGAATGTTTGAGAAAAGGGAAAAGTTATAAAAATGTTTAAATATTCTCTAAAGAAATTTGGTCAATAGTTAGAAGCCAGAACTCTTTTGTTCTTGACATATTAGCATCAAATCTATGACAATATTATTCATTCAAGTCCAGAACTAACTTAAAAGTGCCAGCAGAGCATGTCTGAATGTTTGAAAAAAGGAATAGTTATCAAAATATTCAAATATTTACAAAAATAATTTAGTCAATAGCAAGAAGCCAGAACTCTTTTGTTTTTGACATATCAGTATCAGGTCTATGACAAAATTTTTAATTCAAGTCCAGAACTCACTTAAAAGTGCCAGCAGAGCATGTCTGAATGTTTGAGAAAAGGAAAAAGTTATTAAAATATTCAAATATTTTTTAAAGTATTTAGTCAATAGTTAGAAGCCAGAACTATTTTGTTTTTGACATATTAGCATCAGGTTTATGATAAAATTTTTGATTTAAGTCCAGAACTCACTTAAAAGTGCCATCATAGCATGTTTGAATGTTTGAGAATAGATAAAAGTTATACATTTTTTTATATATTCTCTAAAGTAATTAAGTCAATATTTAGAAGCCAGAACTCTTTTGTTTTTGACATATTAGCATCAAGTCTATGATAAAGTTTTTGAATCAAGTCCAGAACTCACTTAAAAATGCCAGCAGAGCATGTCTGAATGTTTGAGAAAAGGGAAAAGTTATAAAAATATTTAAATATTCTTTAAAGAAATTTGGTCAATAGTAAGAAGCCAGAACTCTTTTGACATATCAGCATCAAATCTATGACAATATTTTTGATTCAAGTCCATAACTCACTTAAAAGTGCCAGCAGAGCATGTCTGAATGTTTGAGAAAAGGGAAAAGTTATAAAAATGTTTAAATATTCTCTAAAGAAATTTGGTCAATAATAAGAAGCCAGAACTCTTTTGTTCTTGACATATAAGCATCAAATCTATGACAATATTTTTGATTTAAGTCCAGAACTCACTTAAAAGTGCCAGCAGAGCATGTCTGAATGTTTGAGAAAAGTGAAAAGTTAAAAAAAATATTTAAATATTCTCTTAAAAATTGGTCAATAGTTAAAAGCCAGAACTCTTTTGTTCTTGACATATCAGCATCAAATTTATAATAAATTTTTTTAATCCAGTCCAGAACTCACTTAAAAGTGCCAGCAGAGCATGTCTGAATATTTGAGAAAAGAGAAAAATTATAAAAATATTCAAATATTCTCTAAAGAAATTTAGTCAATAGTTAGAAGCCAGAACTCTTTTGTTTTTGACATATCTGCATCAAATCTATGATATAATTTTTGATTCAAGTCCAGAACTCATTTTAAAGTGCCAGCAGAGCATGTCTGAATGTTTGAGAAAAGGGAAAAGTTATTAAAATATTTTTATATTCTCTAAAGTAATTTAGTCAATAGTTAGAAGCCAGAACTCTTTTGTTTTTGACATATCAGCATCAAATCTATGATATAATTTTTGATTCAAGTCCAGAACTCATTTTAAAGTGCCAGCAGAGCATGTCTGAATGTTTGAGAAAAGGGAAAAGTTATTAAAATATTTTTATATTCTCTAAAGTAATTTAGTCAATAGTTAGAAGCCAGAAATCTTTTGTTTTTGACATATCAGCATCAAATCTATGATATAATTTTTGATTCAAGTCCAGAACTCATTTTAAAGTGCCAGCAGAGCATGTCTGAATGTTTGAGAAAAGGGAAAAGTTATTAAAATATTTTTATATTCTCTAAAGTAATTTAGTCAATAGTTAGAAGCCAGAACTCTTTTGTTTTTGACATATCAGCATCAAATCTATGATATAATTTTTGATTCAAGTCCAGAACTCATTTTAAAGTGCCAGCAGAGCATGTCTGAATGTTTGAGAAAAGGGAAAAGTTATTAAAATATTTTTATATTCTCTAAAGTAATTTAGTCAATAGTTAGAAGCCAGAAATCTTTTGTTTTTGACATATCAGCATCAAATCTATGATATAATTTTTGATTCAAGTCCAAAACTCACTTAAAAGTGCCAGCAGAGCATGTCTGAATGTTTGAAGAAAAGGGAAAAGTTATAAAAATGTTTAAATATTCTCTAAAGAAATTTGGTCAATAGTAAGAAGCCAGAACTCTTTTGTTCTTGACATTTCAGCATCAAGTTTATGACAATATTTATGATTTAAGTCCAGAACTCACTAAAAAGTGCCAGCATGGCATGTTTGAATGTTTGAGAAAAGAAAAAAGTTATAAAAATATTTAAATTTTCTCTAAAGAAATTTGGTCAATAGTTAGAAGACAGAACTCTTTTGTTTTTGACAAATCAGCATCAAATCTATGATATAATTTCTGATCCAAGCCCAGAACTCACTTAAAAGTGCCATCATAGCATGTTTGAATGTTTAAGAAAAGTGAAAAGTTAAATAAAATATTAAAATATTCTCTAAAGAAATTTGGGCAATAGTTAGAAGCCAGAACTCTTTTGGTCTTGACAAAGCAGCATCGAATCTATGACAGTATTTTTGATTCAAGTCCGGATCTCACTTAAAAGTGCCAGCAGAGCATGTCTGAATATTTGAGAAAAGGGAAAAATTATAAAAATATTCAAATATTCTTTAAAGTAATTAAGTCAATAGTTAGAAGCCAGAACTCTTTTGTTCTTGACAAATCAGCATCGAATCTATGACAATATTTTTGATTCAAGTCCGGATCTCACTTAAAAGTGCCAGCAGAGCATGTCTGAATATTTGAGAAAAGGGAAAAATTATAAAAATATTCAAATATTCTTTAAAGTAATTAAGTCAATAGTTAGAAGCCAGAACTCTTTTGTTCTTGACAAATCAGCATCGAATCTATGATAATATTTTTGATTCAAGTCCGGATCTCACTTAAAAGTGCCAGCAGAGCATGTCTGAATATTTGAGAAAAGGGAAAAATTATAAAAATATTCAAATATTCTTTTAAGTAATTAAGTCAATAGTTAGAAGCCAGAACTCTTTTGTTCTTGACATATCAGCATTAAATCTATGACAATATTTTTGTTTCAAGTCCAGAACTCACTTAAAAGTGCCAGCAGAGCATGTCTGAATGTTTGAAAATAGAAATAGTTATTAAAATATTAAAATATTTACAAAAATAATTTAGTCAATAGCTAGAAGCCAGAAATCTTTTATTTTTGACATAATAGTATTAGGTCTATGACAAAATTTTTAATTCAAGTCCAGAACTCACTTAAAAGTGCTAGCAGAGCATGTCTGAATGTACGAGAAAAGGAAAAAGTTATTAAAATATTCAAATATTCTTTAAAGTAATTTAGTCAATAGTTAGAAGCCAGAACTCTTTTGTTTTTGACATATCAGCATCAATTCTATGACAATATTGCTGATTCAAGTCCAGAACTCACTTAAAAGTGCCAGCAGAGCATGTCTGAATGTTTGAGAAAAGGGAAAAGTTATAAAAATATTTAAATATTCTCTAAAGAAATTTGGTCAATAGTTAGAAGCCAGAACTCTTTTGTTCTTGACATACCATCATCAAATCTATAATATTATTT
The DNA here is from genome assembly GCA_943789525.1 of Agriphila geniculea. Classification (NCBI taxonomy): domain Eukaryota; kingdom Metazoa; phylum Arthropoda; class Insecta; order Lepidoptera; family Crambidae; genus Agriphila; species Agriphila geniculea. The sequence continues at coordinate 7,417,570 of OX038887.1, read as the reverse complement.
TTGATTCAAGTCCAGAACTCACTTAAAAGTGCCAGCAGAGCATGTCTGAATGTTTGAGAAAAGGGAAAATTATAAAAATGTTTAAATATTTACAAAAATAATTAATTCAATAGCTAGAAGCCAGAACTCTTTCGTTCTTGACATATCAGCATCAAATCTATAATAAAATTTTTGATTCCAGTCCAGAACTCACTTAAAAGTGCCAGCAGAGCATGTCTGAATATTTGAGAAAAGGGAAAAATTATAAAAATATTCAAATATTCTCTAAAGAAATTTAGTTAATAGTTAGAAGCCAGAACTCTTTTGTTTTTGACAAATTAGCATCAAGTCTATGATAAAATTTTTGATTCAAGTCCAGAACTCACTTAAAAGTGCCAGCAGAGTGTAGGGACACAGTATGTTCCTACAGGTTCATATTACCGAACCAATTTTGTATTGTGTAACTAGGTGCCGCGCAGTCGTCGTCGCGCACCCAACTTGTTAACGCGCTTCTCAATATTATAAAAGTTTAATTTAAAATACTCTCTTTTACTGCCACTCGCGTGGTCCGCCTTGTTAGGATACATACATCCAACATTGGTGACCCCGAACGAACTTTAATTTGTAATACGCGTAAATAATTTGGACAATAAAATAAATAGTGGATAATTAATTGAGTATTTAATAAAATTTCGGACAGTAAAATTTAAAAAAGTGCAATTATGACGGGTACTGACAATCCAGAAACGCAGCAGCCTCCGACGCCAACACCATCGTTTACGCCTACAAGTCCTACAACTGACATCATGGCAATACAATTAGCGTCGCGAATCCCAGAATTTTGGGCGGATCAACCACGCGTATGGTTTATTAGAACCGAGGCAATTTTAGCGCCTCAAAAATTGAGTGACGACTCGCGTTTTGATATGGTGGTATCAAAATTACCAAAAGACATTAATAGTGGACTCCGATTTTTAGTAGATACTGGAGCAAACGTTTCCGTATTACCCCTCATTCGTAATAAGTGTCGTTCACAATCGCAGTGTTCTGATTATAGACTATACGCAGCAAACGGAACTGAAATTAAAACCTACGGTGTAAAAACTATGGTGCTAAACTTTAAACTTCGCAGACCATATAGGTGGGACTTTATCGTTGCTGACGTAAAACAACCAATATTAGGTGCAGACTTTCTCACTCATCATAAACTATTAGTGGACCTTAGTGCACGTAAGTTAAGAGACCAAGTGACCGACCTAAATGTAATCGCTTCAGTGGTAAGTGTTGCTGAACCTTCCATAAATACGATTAGTCATGGACATCCATATAGTGATTTACTATGTAAATATAAGGAGATTACGAAACCAATGTCATTCCAGGAAACTCAATCGCACGATATTTTTCATTATATTGAAACTTCCGGTCCTCCTGTGCATGCTCGTGTACGTCCGTTACCACCGGACAGATATAAAAAAGCTAAAGAAGAATTTCGTATAATGCAAGAAGCCGGAATATGTAGACCTTCTAAAAGCCCGTGGGCAAGTCCACTACACATAGTTCCAAAGAAAAACGGAGATATTAGACCTTGTGGAGATTATCGCCAATTAAATTCTATTACTAAACCCGATCGATATCCTATTCCCCATTTACGTGATTTCACTTATATATTGGCAGGAAAGAAAATATTTTCTAAATTAGATGTCAACAGAGCTTATCATTGCATAAAAGTAAATCCTGATGATATTGAAAAAACAGCTATTATTACCCCATTCGGTTTATTTGAATTCCCTAGAATGACCTTCGGTTTACGTAATGCAGCGCAAACTTTTCAACGCTTTATGAACCATGTATTGCAAGGCTTAGATTTTCATTATAATTATTTGGATGACGTCATCATTGCAAGCGATAACGAAGAACAACATAAAACTCATTTAGAGATTATATTTCAGCGTTTCAAAAAATTCGGTATTACGATTAACCTATCTAAATGTTCTTTCGGTCAAAGTAAAGTTCAATTTCTAGGTCACGATGTAAGCGCAGACGGTATTAAACCTTTACAAGATAAGGTTAATGCTATTGTCAATTACCCAAAACCTAAAACCATTCAAGAGTTACGCCGATTTTTAGGCATGGTCAACTTTTATCGCTCTCACTTACCGAATACAATGTCATATCAATCAGAGCTCAATAAATATTTAACAAATACAAAAAGAAACGATAAAACAGTTATTACGTGGTCGGAAAAAGCTGAAAATGCATTTGAGCAGTGTAAAACGGCATTACAAAACGCCGCCACTCTGTCTCATCCTTACGCCGATTCCACGCTAGCATTGATGACAGATGCATCTGATAACTGCATTGGAGCTGTTTTACAACAAAAATGTAACGAACAATGGCAACCACTGGGTTATTATTCAAAAAAATTGTCTTCGAGTCAACAAAAATATAGTACTTATGATCGCGAATTACTCGCTATACATTCAGCGATAATTCATTTTCGAAAATTATTCGAAGGTCGCCATTTGACAATTTATACAGACCACAAGCCCTTATGCCATGCTTTCACTAAGTCCTGTAAAGATAATAAAGAAACTCCGAGACGAGCGAGACAACTTCTTTTTATCAGTGAGTTTACGACCGACATACGATATATTAACGGTCCCGCTAATACAGTAGCCGATGCGTTATCACGCGTCGAAACTATTTTTTGTCCAACCGTACTTGACTACAGTCAACTTGCAGACGCGCAAGCTAAAGATGAATATCTATTACAACAAATTAACGATGGCAACCAAACATGTTTCAAACAAATTTCTTTGCCCACTTGTGATAAATCAATATATTGTCATGTTACAGAAAATATTATCAGACCTTATCTAACAGAAGAATTTAGAAAAATAGCTTTTGATACAATTCACAATTTAAGTCATCCAGGTATACGAACTACGCGTAAATTAATATCCCAAAAATTTTTCTGGCCTGGGATGAATAAAGATTTAAGCGTATGGGCTAAGACATGTATAAAGTGCCAAAAGGCGAAGATAAGCCGTCATACAATTTCGCCATTAGGTAGCTTCCCAACTGTCAGTCGTTTTGATCAAATCCATGTTGATATCGTTGGACCATTAAAAATATCCCCAGAAGGATATAGATTTTGTTTAACTATCATTGATAGGTGTACACATTGGCCTGAAGCTTTCCCCTTAAAAGAAATTACAGCTGAAGTAGTCGCAAAAACAATTTATGACGAATGGATCGCACGATACGGTTGTCCTGTAAAGCTCACTACCGATCAAGGTCGACAATTTGAGAGCAATCTATTTTTGAATCTCATGAAATTATTAGGGATAAATAAAATACGCACAACACCATATCATCCCCAAAGTAACGGTGCAATCGAACGCTGGCACCGATCTTTAAAAGCAGCGTTAATGACTCGCCTAAATAATAATTCTTGGGTTGATGAATTACCTACAGCATTGCTAGGATTGCGCGCCGCGTGCCGCAGTGATAGTGGCATAAGCGCCGCAGAATTAACCTTTGGACGAACACTTCGTTTACCCGGAGAGTTCTATGAAACATCTAAGAAAAACGATCCAAGTGACCCATCTAGTTTATTATACAAAATTCAAGAAAATTTACGTAACTTTACTCCATCTAACGAGTTATCACGAAATTCAAGGAAATTTTTCGTAAGTAAAGATTTAAAATCATGTCAATATGTTTTTGTTAGAGATGATGCGGTTCACAAATCGTTGAAACCACCATATGATGGGCCATTCAAAGTATTAGAACGTAATTCTAAAGTATTTTTAATTCAATTACCTAACCGTGAGTCTCGCATTTCAATAGACAGATTGAAGCCAGCCTACATGTTAATAGAGCAAGATAATGATGATTTTAAGAAAAATGACATTTTAAATAGTAATTGTCAACCTAATGAGGTACAAGACAAACGAATCATGCCCATGAATAATAATAACTCATGTGAGAACCATGTTACACGCTACGGTCGTACAACCCGACCACCAGTACGTTTTAGTTAAATCTCTATATAGTTAATAATACATTTTTTTACGAAATTAAACTTAACATAGATAAATACATTTATTATATTAAAGAAAGTAGTAGGATAACACAATTTACTTAGCTGATAGATTAAAATAAGTTACCTAATAATTCTTATAATTATCTATTAAAAATCATTACCTAATTTTTTGAAAATAACTTTAACAACTTGCAACTTAGTTATCTACTTTATAATATGTAAGACGATTTTGTTTTGCTTTTGAAATTTTTGCGCTATAGAAACTGTAATTAGTAAGTAAGTTAACTTTAAATTGTATTTTCATTTAGTTTACATACCATTCCATTATTGTACATACTTACTTATATCATTTGAATTTAACTTTTGTTTGTAATTGCTTTACAACTAAATTTTGTTTTTGTTCTGATGTAATGTCGGAAAAACAATTATTTTTATAAAAATGTAAAGTTGAAACACGTACGTATTAAGTCATATGTTGACTGGTAGAAATCGACCAATATGATTGCGATAAGTAAAATATTGCAGTCATCTAAACTTATAGCTATACTTTTTTTTCATAAATTTTTCATTTTATACATTTTATAATTTTATATCTAGATATTAGAGAATTTGTTATTTTCCTTTGTAGTTCTTATTATATTTGATTGTTATACTTCGATTATATTTAAAATGTTATCAATTTATTTTTACAAAAGTAATAAAGCTAACATCTACGAGTAGTTTGCTTTGCTGTTATTTTTATTAACGATAGCACACACTACTTACTTCTTTTCTTTGTTTGCCAGCACATTGTGCATTGTTAAAATAATCTAAAATAACTCTGTTGTACTTTTTCTTTCTAATTGGTCACTTCCCCAATTCAGAGTCAACAAATGCACTCAGAATAATATTGTTAGATTTACAACTTCGAACATAAGTGAACTTCAAATATCGTCTAGAGTTCTAGACCCTTTCAAGTGTGTCATAACTCGTAACAAAACAACATTTTTATTGCATCCGAAGTGAACTATTGTTTTTTGTGACTGAATCCATTCAGGATGTTTACAGTAAGTTCAAGTTGGGTCTGGTACAAAATTTATTAGCTTCCGACAACATTTTAACAAGGAGCATGTTCATTCACTTAAGTTTAAATGCATTATACTTAACCAACATTTCTAATGATGACTGACGTGCTACACTATTACAATCGATAATGTTATTGTATTTCCTTGCCGTAAATTTTAATGTGTTTCTTAAAGACTTGTGTTATATTTTGTAATGACGCGACTTTATGTTGTGAATCTTTTCGCGTCGATCTAAAAGATATTTTATGGATTTTTATATTTTGTATGTTTTACCTTTTTTTTTTCCTCTTAGGAGGGGAATGGTGTAGGGACACAGTATGTTCCTACAGGTTCATATTACCGAACCAATTTTGTATTGTGTAACTAGGTGCCGCGCAGTCGTCGTCGCGCACCCAACTTGTTAACGCGCTTCTCAATATTATAAAAGTTTAATTTAAAATACTCTCTTTTACTGCCACTCGCGTGGTCCGCCTTGTTAGGATACATACATCCAACACAGAGCATGTCTGAATGTTTCAGAAAAGGAAAAAGTTATTAAAATAGTTATATATTCTCTAAAGTAATTTAGTCAATAGTTAGAAGCCAGAACTCTTACGTTTTTGACATATTAGCATCAAGTCTATGATATAGTTTTTGATTCAAGTCCAGAACTAACTTAAAAGTGCCAGCAGAGCATGTCTGAATGTTTGAAAAAAGAAATAGTTATAAAAATATTCAAATATTTACAAAAATAATTTAGTCAATAGCTAGAAGCCAGAACTCTTTTGTTTTTGACATATTAGTATAAATTCTATGACAAAATTTTTAATTCAAGTCCAGAACTCACTTAAAAGTGCCAGCAGAGCATGTCTGAATGTTTGAGAAAAGGAAAAAGTTATTAAAATAAACAAATATTCTTTAAAGTAATTTAGTCAATAGTTAGAAGCCAGAACTCTTTTGTTTTTGACATATTAGCATCAATTCTATGACAATATTGCTGATTCAAGTCCAGAACTCACTTAAAAGTGCCAGCAGAGCATGTCTGACTGTTTGAGAAAAGGGAAAAGTAAAAAATATTTAAATATTCTCTAAAGAAATTTGGTCAATAGTTAGAAGCCAGAACTCTTTCGTTCTTGACATATCAGCATCAAATTTATAGTAAAATTTTTGATTCCAGTCCAGAACTCACTTAAAAGTGCCAGCAGAGCATGTCTGAATATTTGAGAAAAGGGAAAAATTATAAAAATATTCAAATATTCTCTAAAGAAATTCAGTTAATAGTTAGAAGCCAGAACTCTTTTGTTTTTGACAAAATAGCATCAAGTCTATGACAAAATTTTTGATTCAAGTCCAGAACTCACTTAAAAGTGCCAGCAGAGCATGTCTGAATGTTTCAGACAAGGAAAAAGTTATTAAAATAGTTATATATTCTCTAAAGTAATTTAGTCAATAGTTAGAAGCCAAAACTCTTACGTTTTTGACATATTAGCATCAAGTCTATGATATAGTTTTTGATTCGAGTCCAGAACTAACTTAAAAGTGCCAGCAGAGCATGTCTGAATGTTTCAGAAAAGGAAAAAGTTATTAAAATAGTTATATATTCTCTAAAGTAATTTAGTCAATAGTTAGAAGCCAGAACTCTTACGTTTTTGACATATTAGCATCAAGTCTATGATATAGTTTTTGATTCAAGTCCAGAACTAACTTAAAAGTGCCAGCAGAGCATGTCTGAATGTTTGAAAAAAGAAATAGTTATAAAAATATTCAAATATTTACAAAAATAATTTAGTCAATAGCTAGAAGCCAGAACTCTTTTGTTTTTTACATATTAGTATAAATTCTATGACAAAATTTTTAATTCAAGTCCAGAACTCACTTAAAAGTGCCAGCAGAGCATGTCTGAATGTTTGAGAAAAGGAAAAAGTTATTAAAATAAACAAATATTCTTTAAAGTAATTTAGTCAATAGTTAGAAGCCAGAACTCTTTTGTTTTTGACATATTAGCATCAATTCTATGACAATATTGTTGATTCAAGTCCAGAACTCACTTAAAAGTGCCAGCAGAGCATGTCTGAATGTTTGAGAAAAGGGAAAAGTAAAAAATATTTAAATATTCTCTAAAGAAATTTGGTCAATAGTTAGAAGCCAGAACTCTTTCGTTCTTGACATATCAGCATCAAATTTATAGTAAAATTTTTGATTCCAGTCCAGAACTCACTTAAAAGTGCCAGCAGAGCATGTCTGAATATTTGAGAAAAGGGAAAAATTATAAAAATTTTCAAATATTCTCTAAAGAAATTCAGTTAATAGTTAGAAGCCAGAACTCTTTTGTTTTTGACAAATTAGCATCAAGTCTATGACAAATTTTTGATTCAAGTCCAGAACTCACTTAAAAGTGCCAGCAGAGCATGTCTGAATGTTTCAGACAAGGAAAAAGTTATTAAAATAGTTATATATTCTCTAAAGTAATTTAGTCAATAGTTAGAAGCCAAAACTCTTACGTTTTTGACATATTAGCATCAAGTCTATGATATAGTTTTTGATTCGAGTCCAGAACTAACTTAAAAGTGCCAGCAGAGCATGTCTGAATGTTTGAAAAAAGAAATAGTTATAAAAATATTCAAATATTTACAAAAATAATTTAGTCAATAGCTAGAAGCCAGTACTCTTTTGTTTTTACATATTAGTATCAGGTCTATGACAAAATTTAAATTCAAGTCCAGAACTCACTTAAAAGTGCCAGCAGAGCATGTCTGAATGTTTGAGAAAATGAAAAAGTAATTAAAATAAACAAATATTCTCTAAAGTAATTAAGTCAATATTAAGAAGTCAGAACTCTTTTGTTTTTGACATATCAGCATCAAATCTATGACAATATTTTTGATTCAAGTCCAGAACTCTCTTAAAAGTGCCAGCAGAGCATGTCTGAATGTTTGAGAAAAGGGAAAAGTTATAAAAATGTTTAAATATTCTCTAAAGAAATTTGGTCAATAATTAGAAGCCAGAACTGTTTTGTTCTTGACATATTAGCATCAAATCTATGACAATATTTTTTATTTAAGTCCAGAACTCACTTAAAAGTGCCAGCAGAGCATGTCTGAATGTTTGAGAAAAGTGAAAAGTTAAAAAAAATATTTAAATATTCTTTTAAGAAATTTGGTCAATAGTTAAAAGCCAGAACTCTTTTGTTCTTGACATATCAGCATCAATTCTATAATAAAATTTTTGATTTCAGTCCAGAACTCACTTAAAAGTGCCAGCAGAGCATGTCTGAATGTTTGAGAAAAGGAAAAAGTTATTAAAATATTCAAATATTCTTTTAAGTAATTAAGTCAATAGTTAGAAGCCAGAACTCTTTTGTTCTTGACATATCAGCATTAAATCTATGACAATATTTTTGTTTCAAGTCCAGAACTCACTTAAAAGTGCCAGCAGAGCATGTCTGAATGTTTGAGAAACGGGAAAAGTTATAAAAAAAATTTTAATATTCTCTAAAGAAATTTGGTCAATAGTTAGAAGCCAGAACTCTTTTGTTCTTGACATACCATCATCAAATCTATAATATTATTTTTGATTCAAGTCCAGAACTCACTTAAAAACGCCAGCAGAACATGACAAATGTTTGAGAAAAGGGAAAAATTATAATAATATTCAAATATTCTCTAAAGAAATTTAGTTAATAGTTAGAAGCCAGAACTCTTTTGTTTTTGACAAATTAGCATCAAGTCTATGACAAAATTTTTGATTCAAGTCCAGAACTCACTTAAAAGTGCCAGCAGAGCATGTCTGAATGTTTGAAAAAAGAAATAGTTATTAAAATATTAAAATATTTACAAAAATAATTTAGTCAATAGCTAAAAGCCAGAAATCTTTTGTTTTTGACATAATAGTATTAGGTCTATGACAAAATTTTTAATTCAAGTCCAGAACTCACTTAAAAGTGCCAGCAGAGCATGTCTGAATGTACGAGAAAAGGAAAAAGTTATTAAAATATTCAAATATTCTCTAAAGAAATTTGGTCAATAGTTAGAAGCCAGAACTCTTTTATTCTTGACATACCATCATCAAATCTATAATATTATTTTTGATTCAAGTCCAGAACTCACTTAAAAACGCCAGCAGAACATGACAAATGTTTGAGAAAAGGGAAAAGTTATAAAAATATTCAAATATTCTCTAAAGAAATTTGGTCAATAGTTAGAAGCCAGAACTCTTTCGTTCTTGACATATCAGCATCAAATTTATAGTAAAATTTTTGATTCCAGTCCAGAACTCACTTAAAAGTGCCAGCAGAGCATGTCTGAATATTTGAGAAAAGGGAAAAATTATAAAAATATTCAAATATTCTCTAAAGAAATTTAGTTAATAGTTAGAAGCCAGAACTCTTTTGTTTTTGACAAATTAGCATCAAGTCTATGATAAAATTTTTGATTCAAGTCCAGAACTCAATTAAAAGTGCCAGCAGAGCATGTCTGAATGTTTCAGAAAAGGAAAAAGTTATTAAAATAGTTATATATTCTCTAAAGTAATTTAGTCAATAGTTAGAAGCCAGAACTCTTACGTTTTTGACATATTAGCATCAAGTCTATGATATAGTTTTTGATTCAAGTCCAGAACTAACTAAAAAGTGCCAGCAGAGCATGTCTGAATGTTTGAAAAAAGAAATAGTTATAAAAATATTCAAATATTTACAAAAATAATTTAGTCAATAGCTAGAAGCCAGAACTCTTTTGTTTTTTACATATTAGTATAAAGTCTATGACAAAATTTTTAATTCAAGTCCAGAACTCACTTAAAAGTGCCAGCAGAGCATGTCTGAATGTTTGAGAAAAGGAAAAAGTTATTCAAATAAACAAATATTCTTTAAAGTAATTTAGTCAATAGCTAGAAGCCAGAACTCTTTTGTTTTTGAAATATTAGCATCAAGTCTATGACATTATTTTTGATTCAAGTCCAGAACTCACTTAAAAATGCCAGCAGAGCATGTCTGAATTTTTGAGAAAAGGAAAAACTTATAAAAATATTTTAATATTCTCTAAAGAAATTTGGTCAATAGTAAGAAGCCAGAACTCTTTTGTTCTTGACATATCAGCATCAAATCTATGATATAGTTTTTGATTCAAGTCCAGAACTCACTAAAAAGTGCCAGCAGAGCATGTCTGAATGTTTTTTTTTATGTCAAAAACAAAAGATTTCTGGCTTCTAGCTATTGACTAAATTATTTTTCTAAATATTTTAATATTTTAATAACTATTTCTTTTTTCAAACATTCAGACATGCTCTGCTGGCACTTTTAAGTGAGTTCTGGACTTGAATCAAAAATTTTGTCATAGACTTGATGCTTATTTGTCAAAAACAAAAGAGTTCTGGCTTCTAACTATTAACTTAATTTCTTTAGAGAATATTTGAATATTTTTATAATTTTTCCCTTTTCTCAAATATTCAGACATGCTCTGCTGGCACTTTTAAGTGAGTTCTGGACTGGAATCAAAAATTTTACTATAAATTTGATGCTGATATGTCAAGAACGAAAGAGTTCTGGCTTCTAACTATTGACCAAATTTCTTTAGAGAATATTTGAATATTTTTATAACTTTTCCCTTTTCTCAAACATTTGTCATGCTCTGCTGGCACTTTTAAGTGAGTTCTGGACTTGAATCAAAAATAATATTATAGATTTGATGATGGTATGTCAAGAACAAAAGAGTTCTGGCTTCTAACTATTGACCAAATTTCTTTAGAGAATATTTAAATATTTTTATAACTTTTCCCTTTTCTCAAACATTCAGACATGCTCTGCTGGCACTTTTAAGTGAGTTCTGGACTTGAATCAACAATATTGTCATAGAATTGATGCTGATATGTCAAAAACAAAAGAGTTCTGGCTTCTAACTATTGACTAAATTACTTTAAAGAATATTTGTTTATTTTAATAACTTTTTCCTTTTCTCAAACATTCAGACATGCTCTGCTGACACTTTTAAGTGAGTTCTGGACTTGAATTAAAAATTTTGTCATAGATCTTATACTAATATGTCAAAAACAAAAGAGTTCTGGCTTCTAGCTATTGACTAAATTATTTTTGTAAATATTTGAATATTTTTATAACTATTTCTTTTTTCAAACATTCAGACATGCTCTGCTGGCACTTTTAAGTGAGTTCTGGACTTGAATCAAAAATTTTATCATAGACTTGATGCTAATTTGTCAAAAACAAAAGAGTTCTGGCTTCTAACTATTAACTAAATTTCTTTAGAGAATATTTGAATATTTTTATAATTTTTCCCTTTTCTCAAATATTCAGACATGCTCTGCTGGCACTTTTAAGTGAGTTCTGGACTGGAATCAAAAATTTTATTATAGATTTGATGCTGATATGCCAAGAACGAAAGAGTTCTGGCTTCTAACTATTGACCAAATTTCTTTAGAGAATATTAAAAATTTTTTTATAACTTTTCCCGTTTCTCAAACATACAGACATGCTCTGCTGGCACTTTTAAGTGAGTTCTGGACTTGAATCAGCAATATTGTCATAGAATTGATGCTGATATGTCAAAAACAAAAGAGTTCTGGCTTCTAACTATTGACTAAATTACTTTAAAGAATATTTGAATATTTTAATAACTTTTTCCTTTTCTCAAACATTCAGACATGCTCTGCTGGCACTTTTAAGTGAGTTCTGGACTGAAATCAAAAATATTGTCATAGATTTGATGCTAATATGTCAAGAACAAAACAGTTCTGGCTTCTAATTATTCACCAAATTTCTTTAGAGAATATTTAAACATTTTTATAACTTTTCCCTTTTCTCAAACATTCAGACATGCTCTGCTGGCACTTTTAAGAGAGTTCTGGACTTGAATCAAAAATATTGTCATAGATTTGATGCTGATATGTCAAAAACAAAAGAGTTCTGGATTCTTAATATTGACTTAATTACTTTAGAGAATATTTGTTTATTTTAATTACTTTTTCCTTTTCTCAAACATTCAGACATGCTCTGCTGGCTATTTTAAGTGAGTTCTGGACTTGAATTTAAATTTTGTCATAGACCTGATACTAATATGTCAAAAACAAAAGAGTTCTGGCTTCTAGCTATTGACTAAATTATTTTTGTAAATATTTGAATATTTTTATAACTATTTCTTTTTTCAAACATTCAGACATGCTCTGCTGGCACTTTTAAGTTAGTTCTGGACTCGAATCAAAAACTATATCATAGACTTGATGCTAATATGTCAAAAACGTAAGAGTTTTGGCTTCTAACTATTGACTAAATTATTAACGATAGCACACACTACTTACTTCTTTTCTTTGTTTGCCAGCACATTGTGCATTGTTAAAATAATCTAAAATAACTCTGTTGTACTTTTTCTTTCTAATTGGTCACTTCCCCAATTCAGAGTCAACAAATGCACTCAGAATAATATTGTTAGATTTACAACTTCGAACATAAGTGAACTTCAAATATCGTCTAGAGTTCTAGACCCTTTCAAGTGTGTCATAACTCGTAACAAAACAACATTTTTATTGCATCCGAAGTGAACTATTGTTTTTTGTGACTGAATCCATTCAGGATGTTTACAGTAAGTTCAAGTTGGGTCTGGTACAAAATTTATTAGCTTCCGACAACATTTTAACAAGGAGCATGTTCATTCACTTAAGTTTAAATGCATTATACTTAACCAACATTTCTAATGATGACTGACGTGCTACACTATTACAATCGATAATGTTATTGTATTTCCTTGCCGTAAATTTTAATGTGTTTCTTAAAGACTTGTGTTATATTTTGTAATGACGCGACTTTATGTTGTGAATCTTTTCGCGTCGATCTAAAAGATATTTTATGGATTTTTATATTTTGTATGTTTTACCTTTTTTTTTTCCTCTTAGGAGGGGAATGGTGTAGGGACACAGTATGTTCCTACAGGTTCATATTACCGAACCAATTTTGTATTGTGTAACTAGGTGCCGCGCAGTCGTCGTCGCGCACCCAACTTGTTAACGCGCTTCTCAATATTATAAAAGTTTAATTTAAAATACTCTCTTTTACTGCCACTCGCGTGGTCCGCCTTGTTAGGATACATACATCCAACACAGAGCATGTCTGAATGTTTCAGAAAAGGAAAAAGTTATTAAAATAGTTATATATTCTCTAAAGTAATTTAGTCAATAGTTAGAAGCCAGAACTCTTACGTTTTTGACATATTAGCATCAAGTCTATGATATAGTTTTTGATTCAAGTCCAGAACTAACTTAAAAGTGCCAGCAGAGCATGTCTGAATGTTTGAAAAAAGAAATAGTTATAAAAATATTCAAATATTTACAAAAATAATTTAGTCAATAGCTAGAAGCCAGAACTCTTTTGTTTTTGACATATTAGTATAAATTCTATGACAAAATTTTTAATTCAAGTCCAGAACTCACTTAAAAGTGCCAGCAGAGCATGTCTGAATGTTTGAGAAAAGGAAAAAGTTATTAAAATAAACAAATATTCTTTAAAGTAATTTAGTCAATAGTTAGAAGCCAGAACTCTTTTGTTTTTGACATATTAGCATCAATTCTATGACAATATTGCTGATTCAAGTCCAGAACTCACTTAAAAGTGCCAGCAGAGCATGTCTGAATGTTTGAGAAAAGGGAAAAGTAAAAAATATTTAAATATTCTCTAAAGAAATTTGGTCAATAGTAAGAAGCCAGAACTCTTTTGTTCTTGACATATCAGCATCAAATCTATGATATAGTTTTTGATTCAAGTCCAGAACTCACTAAAAAGTGCCAGCAGAGCATGTCTGAATGTTTTTTTTTATGTCAAAAACAAAAGATTTCTGGCTTCTAGCTATTGACTAAATTATTTTTCTAAATATTTTAATATTTTAATAACTATTTCTTTTTTCAAACATTCAGACATGCTCTGCTGGCACTTTTAAGTGAGTTCTGGACTTGAATCAAAAATTTTGTCATAGACTTGATGCTTATTTGTCAAAAACAAAAGAGTTCTGGCTTCTAACTATTAACTTAATTTCTTTAGAGAATATTTGAATATTTTTATAATTTTTCCCTTTTCTCAAATATTCAGACATGCTCTGCTGGCACTTTTAAGTGAGTTCTGGACTGGAATCAAAATTTTTACTATAAATTTGATGCTGATATGTCAAGAACGAAAGAGTTCTGGCTTCTAACTATTGACCAAATTTCTTTAGAGAATATTTGAATATTTTTATAACTTTTCCCTTTTCTCAAACATTTGTCATGCTCTGCTGGCACTTTTAAGTGAGTTCTGGACTTGAATCAAAAATAATATTATAGATTTGATGATGGTATGTCAAGAACAAAAGAGTTCTGGCTTCTAACTATTGACCAAATTTCTTTAGAGAATATTTAAATATTTTTATAACTTTTCCCTTTTCTCAAACATTCAGACATGCTCTGCTGGCACTTTTAAGTGAGTTCTGGACTTGAATCAACAATATTGTCATAGAATTGATGCTGATATGTCAAAAACAAAAGAGTTCTGGCTTCTAACTATTGACTAAATTACTTTAAAGAATATTTGTTTATTTTAATAACTTTTTCCTTTTCTCAAACATTCAGACATGCTCTGCTGACACTTTTAAGTGAGTTCTGGACTTGAATTAAAAATTTTGTCATAGATCTTATACTAATATGTCAAAAACAAAAGAGTTCTGGCTTCTAGCTATTGACTAAATTATTTTTGTAAATATTTGAATATTTTTATAACTATTTCTTTTTTCAAACATTCAGACATGCTCTGCTGGCACTTTTAAGTGAGTTCTGGACTTGAATCAAAAATTTTATCATAGACTTGATGCTAATTTGTCAAAAACAAAAGAGTTCTGGCTTCTAACTATTAACTAAATTTCTTTAGAGAATATTTGAATATTTTTATAATTTTTCCCTTTTCTCAAATATTCAGACATGCTCTGCTGGCACTTTTAAGTGAGTTCTGGACTGGAATCAAAAATTTTATTATAGATTTGATGCTGATATGCCAAGAACGAAAGAGTTCTGGCTTCTAACTATTGACCAAATTTCTTTAGAGAATATTTGAATATTTTTATAACTTTTCCCTTTTCTCAAACATTTGTCATGCTCTGCTGGCACTTTTAAGTGAGTTCTGGACTTGAATCAAAAATAATATTATAGATTTGATGATGGTATGTCAAGAACAAAAGAGTTCTGGCTTCTAACTATTGACCAAATTACTTTAAAGAATATTTGAATATTTTAATAACTTTTTCCTTTTCTCAAACATTCAGACATGCTCTGCTGGCACTTTTAAGTGAGTTCTGGACTGAAATCAAAAATATTGTCATAGATTTGATGCTAATATGTCAAGAACAAAACAGTTCTGGCTTCTAATTATTCACCAAATTTCTTTAGAGAATATTTAAACATTTTTATAACTTTTCCCTTTTCTCAAACATTCAGACATGCTCTGCTGGCACTTTTAAGAGAGTTCTGGACTTGAATCAAAAATATTGTCATAGATTTGATGCTGATATGTCAAAAACAAAAGAGTTCTGGATTCTTAATATTGACTTAATTACTTTAGAGAATATTTGTTTATTTTAATTACTTTTTCCTTTTCTCAAACATTCAGACATGCTCTGCTGGCTATTTTAAGTGAGTTCTGGACTTGAATTTAAATTTTGTCATAGACCTGATACTAATATGTCAAAAACAAAAGAGTTCTGGCTTCTAGCTATTGACTAAATTATTTTTGTAAATATTTGAATATTTTTATAACTATTTCTTTTTTCAAACATTCAGACATGCTCTGCTGGCACTTTTAAGTTAGTTCTGGACTCGAATCAAAAACTATATCATAGACTTGATGCTAATATGTCAAAAACGTAAGAGTTTTGGCTTCTAACTATTGACTAAATTACTTTAGAGAATATATAACTATTTTAATAACTTTTTCCTTGTCTGAAACATTCAGACATGCTCTGCTGGCACTTTTAAGTGAGTTCTGGACTTGAATCAAAAATTTTGTCATAGACTTGATGCTAATTTGTCAAAAACAAAAGAGTTCTGGCTTCTAACTATTAACTAAATTTCTTTAGAGAATATTTGAATATTTTTATAATTTTTCCCTTTTCTCAAATATTCAGACATGCTCTGCTGGCACTTTTAAGTGAGTTCTGGACTGGAATCAAAAATTTTACTATAAATTTGATGCTGATATGTCAAGGACGAAAGAGTTCTGGCTTCTAACTATTGACCAAATTTCTTTAGAGAATATTTAAATATTTTTTACTTTTCCCTTTTCTCAAACATTCAGACATGCTCTGCTGGCACTTTTAAGTGAGTTCTGGACTTTAATCAGCAATATTGTCATAGAATTGATGCTAATATGTCAAAAACAAAAGAGTTCTGGCTTCTAACTATTGACTAAATTACTTTAAAGAATATTTGTTTATTTTAATAACTTTTTCCTTTTCTCAAACATTCAGACATGCTCTGCTGGCACTTTTAAGTGAGTTCTGGACTTGAATTAAAAATTTTGTCATAGAATTTATACTAATATGTCAAAAACAAAAGAGTTCTGGCTTCTAGCTATTGACTAAATTATTTTTGTAAATATTTGAATATATTTATAACTATTTCTTTTTTCAAATATTCAGACATGCTCTGCTGGCACTTTTAAGTTAGTTCTGGACTTGAATCAAAAACTATATCATAGACTTGATGCTAATATGTCAAAAACGTAAGAGTTCTGGCTTCTAACTATTGACTAAATTACTTTAGAGAATATATAACTATTTTAATAACTTTTTTCTTTTCTGAAACATTCAGACATGCTCTGCTGGCACTTTTAAGTGAGTTCTGGACTTGAATCAAAAATTTTATCATAGACTTGATGCTAATTTGTCAAAAACAAAAGAGTTCTGGCTTCTAACTATTAACTAAATTTCTTTAGAGAATATTTGAATATTTTTATAATTTTTCCCTTTTCTCAAATATTCAGACATGCTCTGCTGGCACTTTTAAGTGAGTTCTGGACTGGAATCAAAAATTTTATTATAGATTTGATGCTGATATGTCAAGAACGAAAGAGTTCTGGCTTCTAACTATTGACCAAATTTCTTTAGAGAATATTTGAATATTTTTATAACTTTTCCCTTTTCTCAAACATTCAGACATGCTCTGCTGGCACTTTTAAGTGAGTTATTGACTTGAATCAAAAATAATATTATAGATTTGATGATGGTTTGTCAAGAACAAAAGAGTTCTGGCTTCTAAATATTGACTTAATTACTTTAGAGAATATACAAACATTTTTATAACTTTTTTCTTTTTTCAAACATTTAAACATGCTATGCTGGCACTTTTAAGTGAGTTCTGGACTTGAAACAAAAATATTGTCATAGATTTAATGCTGATATGTCAAGAACAAAAGAGTTCTGGCTTCTAACTATTGACTTAATTACTTAAAAGAATATTTGAATATTTTTATAATTTTTCCCTTTTCTCAAATATTCAGACATGCTCTGCTGGCACTTTTAAGTGAGATCCGGACTTGAATCAAAAATATTGTCATAGATTCGATGCTGATTTGTCAAGAACAAAAGAGTTCTGGCTTCTAACTATTGACTTAATTACTTTAAAGAATATTTAAATATTTTTATAATTTTTCCCTTTTCTCAAATATTCAGACATGCTCTGCTGGCACTTTTAAGTGAGATCCGGACTTGAATCAAAAATACTGTCATAGATTTGATGCTGCTTTGTCAAGACCAAAAGAGTTCTGGCTTCTAACTATTGCCCAAATTTCTTTAGAGAATATTTTAATATTTTATTTAACTTTTCACTTTTCTTAAACATTCAAACATGCTATGATGGCACTTTTAAGTGAGTTCTGGGCTTGGATCAGAAATTATATCATAGATTTGATGCTGATTTGTCAAAAACAAAAGAGTTCTGTCTTCTAACTATTGACCAAATTTCTTTAGAGAATATTTAAATATTTTTATAACTTTTTTCTTTTCTCAAACATTCAAACATGCTATGCTGGCACTTTTTAGTGAGTTCTGGACTTAAATCATAAATATTGTCATAAACTTGATGCTGAAATGTCAAGAACAAAAGAGTTCTGGCTTCTTACTATTGACCAAATTTCTTTAGAGAATATTTAAACATTTTTATAACTTTTCCCTTTTCTTCAAACATTCAGACATGCTCTGCTGGCACTTTTAAGTGAGTTTTGGACTTGAATCAAAAATTATATCATAGATTTGATGCTGATATGTCAAAAACAAAAGAGTTCTGGCTTCTAACTATTGACTAAATTACTTTAGAGAATATAAAAATATTTTAATAACTTTTCCCTTTTCTCAAACATTCAGACATGCTCTGCTGGCACTTTAAAATGAGTTCTGGACTTGAATCAAAAATTATATCATAGATTTGATGCAGATATGTCAAAAACAAAAGAGTTCTGGCTTCTAACTATTGACTAAATTTCTTTAGAGAATATTTGAATATTTTTATAATTTTTCTCTTTTCTCAAATATTCAGACATGCTCTGCTGGCACTTTTAAGTGAGTTCTGGACTGGATTAAAAAAATTTATTATAAATTTGATGCTGATATGTCAAGAACAAAAGAGTTCTGGCTTTTAACTATTGACCAAATTTCTTAAGAGAATATTTAAATATTTTTTTTAACTTTTCACTTTTCTCAAACATTCAGACATGCTCTGCTGGCACTTTTAAGTGAGTTCTGGACTTAAATCAAAAATATTGTCATAGATTTGATGCTTATATGTCAAGAACAAAAGAGTTCTGGCTTCTTATTATTGACCAAATTTCTTTAGAGAATATTTAAACATTTTTATAACTTTTCCCTTTTCTCAAACATTCAGACATGCTCTGCTGGCACTTTTAAGTGAGTTATGGACTTGAATCAAAAATATTGTCATAGATTTGATGCTGATATGTCAAAAGAGTTCTGGCTTCTTACTATTGACCAAATTTCTTTAAAGAATATTTAAATATTTTTATAACTTTTCCCTTTTCTCAAACATTCAGACATGCTCTGCTGGCATTTTTAAGTGAGTTCTGGACTTGATTCAAAAACTATATCATAGACTTGATGCTAATATGTCAAAAACAAAAGAGTTCTGGCTTCTAAATATTGACTTAATTACTTTAGAGAATATATAAAAAAATGTATAACTTTTATCTATTCTCAAACATTCAAACATGCTATGATGGCACTTTTAAGTGAGTTCTGGACTTAAATCAAAAATTTTATCATAGACCTGATGCTAATATGTCAAAAACAAAATAGTTCTGGCTTCTAACTATTGACTAAATACTTTAAAAAATATTTGAATATTTTAATAACTTTTTCCTTTTCTCAAACATTCAGACATGCTCTGCTGGCACTTTTAAGTGAGTTCTGGACTTGAATTAAAAATTTTGTCATAGACCTGATACTGATATGTCAAAAACAAAAGAGTTCTGGCTTCTAGCTATTGACTAAATTATTTTTGTAAATATTTGAATATTTTGATAACTATTCCTTTTTTCAAACATTCAGACATGCTCTGCTGGCACTTTTAAGTTAGTTCTGGACTTGAATGAATAATATTGTCATAGATTTGATGCTAATATGTCAAGAACAAAAGAGTTCTGGCTTCTAACTATTGACCAAATTTCTTTAGAGAATATTTAAACATTTTTATAACTTTTCCCTTTTCTCAAACATTCAGACATGCTCTGCTGGCACTTTTAAGTGAGTTCTGGACTTGAATCAAAAATATTGTCATAGATTTGATGCTGATATGTCAAGAACAAAAGAGTTCTGGCTTCTAACTATTGACCAAATTTCTTTAGAGAATATTAAAATATTTTTATAACTTTTCCCTTTTCTCAAACATTCAGACATGCTCTGCTGGCACTTTTAAGTGAGTTCTGGACTTGAATCAAAAATAATATTATAGATTTGATGATGGTATGTCAAGAACAAAAGAGTTCTGGCTTCTAACTATTGACCAAATTTCTTTAGAGAATATTAAAATATTTTTATAACTTTTCCCTTTTCTCAAACATTCAGACATGCTCTGCTGGCACTTTTAAGTGAGTTCTGGACTTGAATCAAAAATATTGTCATAGATTTGATGCTGATATGTCAAGAACAAAAGAGTTCTGGCTTCTAACTATTGACTTAATTACTTTAAAGAATATTTGAATATTTTTATAATTTTTCCCTTTTCTCAAATATTTAGAAATGCTCTGCTGGCAATTTTAAGTGAGTTCTGGACTTGAATCAAAAATTATATCATAGATTTGATGCTGATATGTCAAGAACAAAAGAGTTCTGGCTTCTAGCTATTGACTTAAGTATTTTTGTAAATATTTGATTATTTTTATAACTTTTTTCTTTTTTCAAACATTCAGACATGCTCTGATGGCATATTTGAGTGAGTTCTGGACTAGAATTAAGAATTTTATGATAGATTTCATGCTGATTTGTTAAAAACAAAAAAGTTCTGGCTTCTAGGAATTGTTTAAATTACTTAAGTGAATATTTTTATAATTTTATATTTTTTCCCTTTGCATGAGCATTCAGACATACTCTGCTGGCTTTTTTAATTGAGTTCTGGGCTTTAATCAAGTATTTTAATAAAGAGTTCATGCTGGTTTGTCAAAAACAAAAGAGGTCTGGCTTCTAGGATTTGACTTAATTACTTTAATAAATATTTAAATATTTTTAAAACTTTTTGTCTTTTTCAAATATTCAGACATGATTTGCTGGCACCTTTAAGTGGGTTCTGGACTTGAATAAAAATTTATAATATAGACTTTATGCTGATATGTCAAAAACAAAAGAGTTCTGGTTTCTAAGATTCGGCTTAATTACTTGTAAATATTTATATATTTTTATAACTTTTTCTCTTTTTACCCGACTGCAAGAGGGTTATGTTTTTCGCGCGTATCTTGTAAGTTTGTATGTAATATTCTTTATTACCTCATATCTTTTAAACGGCTGAACAGATTTCCATGATTAACATTTCGTTAGATTTGTCTCGTCAGCCCAAGTGTTCTTAAGAAGGTTGCGTTATAAAAAAACCAACATGGCGGCTGTACGGTGCTATTGTACGTAGTGGAAATTTTTTTTTTTTATAATACTGCAATATGGGTGTCAAATTAAAGGGCTTATTATAAGAATTTCAAAAAGGTATATCATATAAATAATAACTAAAAATAAATAAATAAAAACATTAATTTAAAAAAATTAAAAACCCGCCTGCCTTAAAAGACAAGTCAACTAAAAAGATGGAAACAAATTAAATATTAAAGGCAACATTAAAACATGCAGTCGGAGGCATATAACTCAAATCATTCATAATGTCACTTTACTTATGCATGCCTCCGACTGCATGTTATAATGTTGCCTTTAACATTTAATCTTGTTTCCATCTTTTCAGTTGACTTGTCTTTTAAGGCAGGCGGGTTTTTAATTTTTTTAAACATTCAGACATGCTCTGCTGGCACCTTTTAGTGAGTTCTGGACTTGAATCAAATATTTTAATATAAACTTGATGCTGATATGTCAAAAACAAAAGAGTTCTGGCTTCTAGGATTTGACTAATTTACTTTAGTAAATATATAAATATTTTAAAACTTTTTCTCTTTTTCAATCATTCAGACATGATCTGCTGGCACCTTTAAGTAAGTTCTGAACTTGAATCAAGTATTATTATATAGACTTGATGCTGTTTTATGTTAAAAACAAAGATTTCCGGCTTCAAGGAATTGTGTAACTACTTTTGTGTATAATCTTAATATTTTTAAATTTCTTTCCTTTTTTCTAACGTTCGTACAAGTTCTACTGGCACTAGAAAATTAGTTCTGAACTTGATTCATGTTCTGGATTGTAATTCTGATTCGGATATGTTAAAAACTAAAAAGATCTAGCTTTTTACAGTCGTTTGAAATGGTAATATAGTATTTTCATACTTTTAGAACGTTTTGACATGATCTGCTGGCAGTCGAGCATGAGTTCTAGACCTTAGTCGTGTTAAAACGAAAGAGTTCTAGCTTCTAGAAAGTGTTTGAATGACGAAACATTTTTTTTTTTCAAAAGTTCGGACATGAGGCCGTACTCTGAGCCCTTATAGCAAGCTCAAAGTAATGTTGTTATAGAGACAGAGCTATAGGTACATCGCATATTGCGCCATCTCTATCACGACATCGCTTTGATATTACCTACTTTTGATAGCCATTGTAGGGGGATGGTCTGCTGGCACTCAAACGTGAGTTTTGGATTTGAATTAAGTTTTTTTTTATTATAGTTCTCGTACGGATATATCAAAATCGAAAGAGTTCAAATTCTAGGAATCGTTTAAACTATAACAATATTTTTTCGTTTCTTCAGACATTCGGACATGATCTGCTGGCACTCGAACGGGAGTTCAGAACTATTCCCCAAAAATTATCAGGAACTGTAGAACTCAGCCACATGCGAGTATAACTTACATTTATTTTTGATCTGCTGTAAAATGATCTGCTACGGGAAGTTGGCAGATCATTTTGTTTATTGACTATTTTAAGGTTAAACGCCAGAACTATTTCTAAAAAGTATCAGGAACTGTAGAACTCAGCCGCAAACGAGAAGAACTCACATTTTTTTTTATTTGCTGCAAAATGATCTGCTACGGGAAGTTAGCAGATCATTTTGTCAATCGACTTTTTCAGGTAAAAACGCCAGAACTATTTTTAAAAACTATCAGGAACTGTAGAACTCAGCTGCATGCGAATAGAACTCACATTTATTTTTGATCTGCTGGACAATGTTCTGCTAAGTTCACAAACATGCATTTTCGCTGGTGGAAAAGTAGTGCCAGGCGGCATCAAACTTCATCACGTTTTCGCGCACCATTAATGCCGCCTGGCATTACTTTTGTGATTGACATTTCTAGAATATTTTATTATAAAATCAGAGCTCAAAGAGTAAAAAATAATCAGTCCAATCCAATAGTGAAATATAAACGGGAACAAAGATATAAGTTGTTCGGAATGTGCCCCATGTTGTCGGATACATAAAATTCTTATCTGTCATGCTTTTCCTTTCATTTAATTTACCATGTTTGTTAGTTCTGCGGTGTTTGTTAGAGAGGTTTGATCGTTATGATTGACTCTATCGATTGAACCTTACTAATATTATAAATGCGAAAGTCCGTTTGTTTGTTTATTTGTTTGTTTGTTTGTTACGCCTTCACGTCTCAACTACTGAACCGATCATCATGAAATTGTGCATACACGTTGTTAGGGGTACAGCAAAGGACATAGGGTACCTTTCATCCCGAGGGATAGCAAAAAACCTTTCCACGCAGACGAAGTCGCGGGCGGCCGCTAGTATCATATAAGTACAAGTTGTGTTTTTTTTTTATTTTATCCGAACCGAATCCTGGATGTGGTAAGCGTATTTTTTTAAACCTTTACAAAAATAAAAGAATGTTTCCTTTGAGTGAATTCCATTGTTTAGAGTACTTACTTTCCCTCAAGGTAGCATTAAAAAAATTCACCTGTATAATAATATCAATTATGACTATAACAAGACTTAGAAACCTCCGAATCAAATCGGCCTGTTCATTCGTAAGAGGCTGTGGCGTCAGCGGAATAGAGGGAATTCGATTATTGGTTCATTATTACCGCTTTACAAATCTGTCCTGATAGATAGAGCTTACAGGCACCAATCTTCAAAGTTCATTAGCGATAAATGAATCCTTAGTTACATTAACCGACTTTGTCATTTTAGTAGAATAATATAAAAAAATGATTTTATTTAGAACTAGCGACCCGCCTTCGCTTTGCTTTGGTGTAGACCAAAGATATAGTACATAAAGATTAATTGACCGAGCAAGCGAAGCGAGCAAATAGTCTGTTTCGAGATTGGTCAAAAAATGATTTTTTCGGTCTGTCTGTTCTAAGACGAACTTTTGAACAGATTTGGAATAAAATTTGTACACAAGTTCCTTTCGTCATTTTAATACATTACAATGATTTGATTGTATTCTGAAAGTGGTGGGAAACATGAAATAATGTTAGACATTGCTAGAACTAATCCTTCTGTCACTAGGGCCTAAAAGCTGTGGGGTAATAACCCCACACTGCCACTTTTCGCAATATAAGATTACGGACATCCTTACTTAATATTATAAATGCGAAAGTCCGTTTGTTTGTTTGTTACGCCTTCACGCCTTAACTACTGAACCGATCATCATGAAATTTTGCATACACGTTTTCAAGGGTCCAGAAAAGGACATAAGGTACCTTTCATCCAGAAAATTCTTACAGTTCCCGAGGGATAGCAAAAAAACTGTCCACGCAGACGAAGTAGCGGGCGGCCGCTAGTTTAAAAATATATTTCAGTTTTGTGTTGCTGAAGCACAAAAAGTTGTTGTTTTTAACAGTTATTTTAACTGTCAGAAACGACAACTTTTTGTACTTCTGCAACACGAAACTGAAATAAAATAGGTATGTTAAAATTACCGTAATCTTATATTGGGAAAAGTGGCCGGAACACATTTTTTTACTTATGCCCTCAGATTTGAGAAATCTTGAGAAAACATGAAAGGTGCGAGCGAGATGTTGCCAAAACGTGGACGGCCTCTTAAACAAATACTGTAACTGTATTTTAAATTGATCAGAACTGTCCAAAAGTACTAATTGTTTTCAGAAACAATTACCATTTTATTACAATGTTAACTTCAGGTCGAGACCTGTAGTCTCGTTTGAATAGGTGGCCTTTTATATTTTCAGCTATTTTCAACCAAGCTAAGTATCCTTAATTAGTAACGACGTAAAATACAAGCAGAAACGGGGTTCTGTTTAATTGGATTATAAACTTTAATTTTAAAAAGGAACTTTATATTTCTGACGACTTTAGGTCATTAAAAAATGTTTTGAGGCAGCATCACTGAAAAACTGATTAAGCTCTTAAAATCGGATTAACTGGCAGCCTGAATACTTACTTTTAAAAGTTATTGTTTTATAATTTAATAAAATATTTGAAAGTTCAAAACGTGAATTAAAAAACCGGCCAAGTGCATGTCGGGTGGTATCGGACTTCGCATATTTACGGTTCCGTACCAAATAGTTAGGAGCGGGGCTTATCTGTGCTACGTGTTTGATCGCAAAATTAAGTTGGTTTGTAATTGGAAAATAAGCGAATTAAAAAGAAAAATTTCAGATTTATTAGTATATTGATAGTTATTGGTAAAACTTACGTAGTAATATACATTATCACCAAACATAGGTCAAATTTGTAAGTTAAAAAAATTTCGGAACAAAATTTTGGAAAAAAATCTCACTTTGGCGACTTTTCATGACTTGGTTTTCTAATATTTAAAAAAAATACACGCGTTGTTGTTGAGTATGGGAGCCACCATCACAATATTTTAAATTATTTTTTTATACTTTACCTGGCTATGGGTTGGCAAGACCATCTTTGGTGCAAATATGAAGACTGTAGTTTCAACGGTTTAGCTTCTAGAGCAGCGATTCTTAATCTCGAGTCGCGACCCAGAGTCGGGTCGCGAGAGGTATTGGGTTGGGTCGCGGGCCCCCAAACGACTTAAAAAGTGATAAAGTTTTACGTTTTTAATTGCGAATATTTTTATTTTTTATTGATAGGTCGATCGAAGCTATTGCACAAAGAATTCTGAATTTTATTATTACTCACAGAACAAAAGGCTGTATTACTGCCATCAGTTCACAATCGCGACATGCGGGCGGCACGCGGGGTACAAAGAGGCAAGTGCGTGCCATCGTCATCCTTACTAATAATTGTAGTGGTACTAATAGGGACCATACACAGAGAGAAAAAAAAACTAATGAGAAACAAAACTGTAACTTCCTAGAATCCAACAGACGCTTAAACAAATAAATGTCACATGTGGTAAAAATCAAGAGTTTTAGAAATCTGATATTCAGGCAAATTCTACAGATAAAATATCCTTTTTAACACTTGAAGGGGTCATAAATTTCTTTTAAACATGACGTTGGTCTCAAATTTACTTATTACAAAAAAACAAAACCCACTTTTCGAAAGTCATAAATTTGGTCATATTGACAAAGGACAACAGGATAGCGTCATAGCTGATGTGCAGAAAAAAAATGCAATGTAATAATAAACGACAACTGTGACAAAATGGACCTTATGCCATTAAGCTTAAAGCCTAGGGGGACTTACTAGGTCTCTCTAGATTGCTAAGCTTTAGAAAAACGCAGATATTATGCGTTGAAATGTTTTGTGTTACAGATCTAGACAAATGTTGACCACAATCCTGGATCTAGCGATTTTAGAAGTTCAATCTTCAACCATTTCCTGAACCCATAGTGACATCTACCGGGAAACCAAACATAATGCAAGGAACAGACCAATCAAATTGATGGAAGGAGGGGCGTTTCTGCATCGTTGAAGAATGTGCGAGACACCGGGGCCAAGGGATTGTGAACCGAAACCAATAGACTTTAAAAATTAAGTTAGATTAAAATAGCTATAAGTTAGATTTGTGTAATTGTTAAAAGTTTTCTTGTGAACAAAACATGCGACAGGAGGCATTCCGATTCTATCAGCGTCTTTGTATAGTCGTTTCATTTAACGAATGTAAAGTTTAGATGTGCAAAGTTGCTTGTAATAATTGTTCATTCAACGATTCAAGTCTATTCAATTTAAATTTGTATCTCTAGTAAAGAGTTATAACTGTATAAATTCAGTGAGGCGAACCGGCAGGGCGCTAAACAGCTGAGTATTTTAGTATCATTTCAGTGTATTTAATTTGACCTTACCTTATAATTGAAATTAATTGATTGCTTTTGAGTGGTATTGACACCGATTAGTATTCAGAATAAATCTAAAGATTTAGCGATATTCATTCTCACGTTTATCAAGGTCAAATAAGTACTCTATTATTTTATGTTTCATTCTTTTGTGTTTTGATTTATTGTTAGATTTACTTTAAAGGCTGGAGGGAGTTTTTTATTTGTCCGTGGCTTTTTCTTCCTACCTATAAAATAGCCTTTTTAGAAAGAAACGGAAGACTAACTAATCATTAACGTGAAAGTTAGCCAAAATAAACAAAGAGATTCTTTAACTTCATTTTAATGAATAAATGAATTAAAATTTTATCGTTGCATTCATATTTCTCTCCATTACATATAGGCACCTTTTTTTCTTTGAAATCGATGTTCTGAATTGAAACTAGAGTATTATTAAATTTTTGTGATTGGGTCACTTTCGAGCAGTGGCATTTCTGTTGAATAATAAAGTCGAATTTAGATCTCCTTTTTTTTCTAGAGTTTGAAGTTTCAGATCAATTGATATTTTCAGATAAATTACTATCCTCAGATAACTTGACCAAGTAGATAAATTAGTAAATTCGTATAAATATATAATTTGAGTGAATTCAGAGTTTCAGTTGGCTAGATAAAATTTAGAATTTTAGATAAATAGAAAATTGATTTAGTTCATCCTTCCTTTAGATTTCAATTATTTCAGTCAAATAGAAGATTTAGGTTAGTTTACCTTCCTTCTAAAATTCGATTATTCTAGACAAATAGGAAATTTAGTTTTGTTTATCTCTTTCTAGACTTCTATAATTTCAGATAAATAGATAAATTTAATTTAGTTATCTCCTTGCTAATACGATAAATTTTAGATAAATAAGAATTTGTTCTAGTTTATCTCCTTCTTGGCTTCGATAATTCAGACATAAAGATAATTTAACTTTTTTATCTTTTCTAGAGATTTAGTACCTATAGTTTCAAAGTAAATTGATCGTCCTAAATAATTGATTTGAACTCAGTTAAAATAAGACCAAAGCTAGAGCTCAGTTAAATAACTAACTGAAATGTTATGCGTTCAAAACGGACGATTATGACGCTTATATCTTGACCTTATATAATAGAATTTAGTCTAGAGGTTGTGGTTCATAAAGTAATAATTAGTATTCATTTAGTTTTGTTTTAAATCAGAGTGGACACGCTGTTTGGATTCAAATGGTACAGAGCGTGACTTTCATTGGGGTCAACGTAGAAATAGCATAGGAAGAATTTAAGAGCTCGCGCTAGTCCATCAACCCTAAGGTGGCCACCTGTTTTAAAAAGAAGAGGAGTCAGTTAATCTCCTCCAATCAAATAATAAAAAGGGTGATAAGGACAGCGAATTATTGACATCCGTCTAACGAGAATTGTCAAAAATCAGTTAGCATTGGCAGGATCCCATCTGAATAGATGCTCTGATTGAATCCAAACGCGTATCAAAATCATTGTTCTCATTTATTAACCGAATAATTATTATCGCACCTCAAGCCATTATCTGAGAGATATACAATATCATCCTTTCCAGACGAGTTTGTTAAAAGGTACATTTGTTTAAACTGAGCTATATTTTGGGATAAAATAATCAAATAAAACCACTAGACGATCAAAGCAGATACAATAAGTATCACTGGTAACTAAGTCATTCTCAGCCGATAAAGAGGTGAGCTCACAGGGTCCACCACACATGGCGCTCGGTGACCAGGATTCTTAGATTTTGTGTTCATTTAAAGTAGACACAACTAGAAATCGAATCTTAAAAATATTACACAACGTAGAATATTGATTACTTATCCCAATATTGTATTTCAGCAGAATTATGTTATAAATTCGCCAACTAAAGCAAACTGAAACTTTGAATAATAACTCTAAAACTTTATTCATCTTTATGGTTTATATTGTAAATTCATCAAACAAAACAAAGTGAAACTTTAAATATTAACTCTATAATTCTAGATATCTTGACGGATATCTTTTGCAACAAGAAATTATATACGTTCATGTTTGATCTTAAAAGCGGGGGAAGGAAAATTAACTAACTATCTTTTGTAGTAAATTAACACTATAATTTCCATATTATAACAGTTGACGAATTTCACTTTGTATTGCTTTGAAAGTGAGAATTGCGTGCTATTGTGTTTTTTTGTGTGTACCTTTTTTTACAGGAAGCGTTGTTCATTGTTACATTGTGTTTTCATTAGGCGCGTTAAATAATAACAATAACGGTTTAGGAATTCTTTTATTACAGTTGTAGGTTAACGATAAAATAAACAAATTTATAATGTCGGAACGAGTAATTACGCGACGTGGTAGAAAGAGGACCTTAGTAGAGGATACAGATTCTCATGTAGTTACGACAAATGTGGATAGGCGTAGGAAACCTAGATCACAAACGGTTGGGAAAACATCTCAAGCTACTAATGACGGATATCAACTATTAGCAGGAAAGTTTGAAGAGCTTTTCGAGCGAATTGAAGCATTAGAGTCTCGAACTACGAGTTCGCAAAACAGCGGATCTGCGAATAATTACTCTTTAGTAGGCGATAGTACAATAAATCAACCAGATCGGGTTATGGTCGCGTCCGGAAGCGATTGTTGTGAGAGAAGGGCTAACAATATTTACGTCATGCGGCCTGCTATAGAAAAACCGGTATTTAGCGGTAGAGGGGACTTAAATCCCATGAGATTTATAAAACGATTAAGGAAATATATAAATTCTTTAGGCGCACACGAGAGGGCGATTGATGTAGCTACGGAATGCTTAACCGGGCCAGCACTTAAGGTATTAGAACTGCATAGTAGGAATTGGGCGACATTAGAAGATTTTGAAGCAGACTTTCGTCGTAATTATTGGGGAGATCAACATCAGGAGGCGGCTAAATATAGATTAATGAATACAACGTACGACAATAGAGGGAAATTTAATATGTGTGAACATTTTGCGGACCAAATTGACTCAGTTAGTTCATTAACAATACCTTTGAGCGAAAGGGATTTAGTAAACTGTGTAATGCGACACTTCCCAACAGATGTCCAACAACTGTGGTTTACTAGAGTAGGGGAGGTAACTATATTGACGGCTTCCGAGTTCCTTAGAAATTTAGAGCATAATGTAGTGCATAGAACATTGAACAATACGATTAGTCATAGTAACCGCGGGAGAGACATTGAACGTGGGCGTTCACAATACGGCAGAGGTGCAAACTATTTACGAGGGAATGCAAGGACTTTGGCTATAGAAGCTAGGCCGTATTTTTCTAATAGAGGGTCAACGCGAGGTAGGGGTAGAGGTCGTGGTAGGACGATGACAAGGGAAGTATATAATAGACATAATTACCCGGCTATCAAATAAGAACCCGCTTCGACATCGGGAACTAGTAACAACAGCACTAGTTTAGATAGGGGTGTAAATACAAGCGCGAGTGGATCAAATTCTAATAAGAATATTTGTAATGAGATCAGTCAGGGAAACGGGACACAATCGAACAAATAAGTCCTGTTTGTGAGATTGGGAACGATAGGGACAATTCTATACGGTTAAGTAGAGATGGATGCGTCAGTGTTATTGAGAGGAAGAATGATGTGGCATATAATATTATGGTTGGTACCGGATGGGTGATGGGTCCCAGGAAAAGGGTTGGGAAAGTTAGAGAATGGACGGCGGACGCTAGTTAGTTGCGGAATAAAGTTTATTGACAGCGGTGTGGTTGAGTTGGCAGGCAGATTGTTAGGAGAAATGAGTGACAGAACAGAAATGTGTGTAGAGAGAGGAAGACCTCGTCAAATTCGTGATGTGCGACAGAGGGAGGTATATACGATTTTTAATGATGTGGAAGATAGTATGAGTGATGAGGAAACGATTCCCGCTTTACCTAAGTTACCTGTAGTATCAGTATGGGTTTACGGACGAGAGATACAGGCGTTGGTAGACACAGGAAGTCAAATCACAGGTATTACGACTGAGTTATGTGATTATATAGAATCTCAGGTCGGGAAATTACCGGAGGTTCCAATACCTACAATACAAGTACAAGGGGCATTTGGATCTAGGAGTGAGAGCGTAAAACGATTAATTCTAATAGAAATAGGGTTAGGGAGTACACAGATTGAGACACCTGTCATGGTTTTACGCAAATTACCTAAGTCTATTTTGTTAGGTTTCGATTGGCTAGAAAGGGTCAAAGGAATAATTAAATGCGGACCAGAAAAGGGGTTAGCTATCGAACATTTGGGCGTAAAGACGGAAGTTAAAATCGGTTCCCAAGATGAAATAAAAATGTTAGGGGGCGTCGTGAGTTCTATTGAAATTGAAAGTGCATTAGGGCGACAGGACACTGAAAGTACAAGTAAATTAATGAGTACCAAACAAAGTAAAGGTAATACATTGTCGGTTGAAGAGTATGTAGCTTCGTTGGAAATGCAGGCGGATCATAAAACTTTATTATTGCCAATTTTACAAAATAATAGAGAAGTATTTACTCAGAAGTTAGGTTTAACAAATAAATACATTCATGAGATTAAAATGGCTGATAAGACACCTTTCATAAAACGTAGCTATCCAGTACCGTTTGCTCACCGCGAGCAGGTAAAGGAAAAAATCGAAGAGCTTGAACAATTAGGAGTAATAAAACGGGAGGCAACGCCGTATTGTAGTCCATTGACGTATACAAAAAAAAGGGATGGGTCCGTAAGACTATTGTTAGACGCGCGCGAATTAAATAAACGAATGGTTGGTGACTCCGAGGCTCCACCTGTTACGTCGGAGATTTTACAATCGTTTCATGGGGTTAATTATATAAGTTTAATTGACCTAAATAATGCGTATTTTCAAATTCCTTTAGATGAACGATCGACAAAGTATACCGGCTTTACATTTTTGGGAAAAACGTACACGTATGCAGTTTTACCTCAAGGATTAAATACATCGGTCGCTAGTTTCTCGCGTGCTATGGATATAATCCTCGGAGGAGATGTTAGAGCTTTTTGCACGAATTACCTTGATGATTTAATTGTATATACTAGTGGTGAATTAAAGTTACATCTGGAACATCTAAATCAGGTATTGGGACGGCTGCGTGAAGCAAATTTGACGTGTAACTTAGAGAAATGTAATTTTTTGCAAGTCGAAGTGAAGCTGTTAGGGCATATAGTAAACACAAAAGGCATTCGTATGGACCCAGATAAGACAAAAGCTATTCAGGATTTCCCTGTTCCTAAAACGGTAAAGCAAGTACGGGCTTTTTTGGGACTTATTAATTATTTCCGAAGATTCATATTGAAGTATGGGGAGGAGACGAAACCGTTATGTGAGTTATTACGTAAAGATGTAAAGTGGAGATGGACAACGGTAGAGAGTGATTGTTTTGAACGAGTGAAAGGATTATTCTTAGAGACGGTGATGTTGATACACCCTGATCCACATAAGACTTATTTCCTACAAACGGATAGTAGCGCGATAGGAATTTCTGGGTGTGTTTATCAGTTGTCTGAAGAGGGAGAGGAGCAGGTTATAGGATTTTGCAGCAAAGGGTTGACGGATGCAGAGATGAAATGGACAGTTACAGAACAAGAGTTGTGGGCAATCGTATATAGTTTAACTAAATTTGAGACTTATTTAAGGGGGTCGAAGTTAATCATACGAACGGATCATAAAAGTCTTACGTTTTTACATTCATGCCGATTATTAAGCGCACGTATGATAAGATGGGTACATTACATAGGACGATTTGATTTTCACATACAATACGTGGAGGGTAAAAGGAATGTTGTAGCTGACGTATTATCACGACACATAAAGGGGGTAACCGACATACAAACTTCGCGGAATCAAAATCCTCAGATGAATTTGTTTAAAGCCACTAATTTGCAATTAGTTCGGGAACAATTTAAGACATTAATTGCACAACAGAACGAGGATGATAGATTAAAAGGAATCATAAAGACATTACGCGAGTTAGGTCTTACGGATGTAAACATGGGTTGTAGGAACTACGTACTAAAGGACGAAGTTTTGTATTACGTAAATCCTAAGAGTGGGATCCGAGTTTTAGTCGTTCCGGAAACGATGCAGAGAGATTTGATAATCAGTGTTCATGAGGAGATAGGTCATTTCGGGAGGTTCAAGGTCCTTGCTTTGCTAAAGAATAGGTACTATTTCACGAAAATGTCGCGAACAATAGCTAGAGTGTTGAGAGAATGCGCAGTTTGTCAAAAATCTAAACATGAGAAAGTAATTCATTCGGGACCTAGCAAACCGGTTATAGCTAAACAAATAGGCGAAATAGTTTTCGCAGATTTGTATGGACCATTGCCCATTGGACAGTTTGGAAATAAATATATATTGGTGATACAGGATTCCTTTAGTAAATTTATAAAATTGTACCCATTGAGGAAAGCGACCGGGCGAAGTACTGTAGCTTGCATAAGAAGGTTTCATGAGATAATGCACATCGAACACGTTATAACCGATAACGGGTCTCAATTCATATCCCGGGTGTGGGAAGATGGTTTAGCAAAATTAGGCATACAGCTGTCACATACATCTATACGAAATCCAAGGCCGAATTCGACTGAGCGCGTAAACAAAGAATTAGGACGAATGTTTAGGACTTATTGCGATAAGTCACATAGATCTTGGGTATCGTTAATACCACAGATAGAGGATTGTTATAATAATGTGATACATACTTCGACGGGGTTTTCGCCGACAGAAGTTATCTGGGGGAAGAGTACCGGACTTATGACAGACAGACTATTGAATAAATATAACGTAGTAGGGATAACGGGTGGTAATATTGACGAGATTAGACGGAAAGTTCGTGAAAATATTTTAAAAGCAGCTAAGTCAAGGGAAATTACATATAATAAAAACCACCGACTAGTACGGTATAACATAGGAGATTACGTTAAACTAAAAACATTTCCCAAGTCGGAAGCAGAAAAAAAACTAACGAGGAAATTTGCGCGACTTTACATAGGACCTTATAAGGTCGGGGCAATACCTTACGATAACGTATACACATTAGTATGCCCAACCACGAATAAAATCAAAGGCAATTATAACGCTATCCATTTATTTAGATATTACGTTAACACCGACGAAAGGAAACAATAAGCTAACAAAACAATTAAATTATTGTCAGACAGATGTTTGAACAAAACTAAGGCACGAGCGGCCGTGGGAATATATTTTTTTTGCGGTTCGAAATTTTATGACACCCTTCTAAAACAAAGGCTATTGTGTAAGTAGGAATAAACGTCACCGGGGGGGGGGGCGGTTTAAAGGCAAGCTTACAATTAGTCGTGGGAATATTTTTTTCCTTTCATTTGAGATTTTACGACACCCTGCAATAACAAAGGGCATTTTGTCAATAAGATTAGGCGCCATCAGGTACAGTGAGAAGGCGAGTTGACAGTAGTTTTTTTTTCATATAGAGATTTAGTAAGAATATAATCAGAAAGTCAAGTGAAGTTTGCGCAAATGCACCTAGCTCCATTTACTCAACTGGGGAAGGCGTGTAGTGGTACTAATAGGGACCATACACAGAGAGAAAAAAAAACTAATGAGAAACAAAACTGTAACTTCCTAGAATCCAACAGACGCTTAAACAAATAAATGTCACATGTGGTAAAAATCAAGAGTTTTAGAAATCTGATATTCAGGCAAATTCTACAGATAAAATATCCTTTTTAACACTTGAAGGGGTCATAAATTTCTTTTAAACATGACGTTGGTCTCAAATTTACTTATTACAAAAAAACAAAACCCACTTTTCGAAAGTCATAAATTTGGTCATATTGACAAAGGACAACAGGATAGCGTCATAGCTGATGTGCAGAAAAAAAATGCAATGTAATAATAAACGACAACTGTGACAAAATGGACCTTATGCCATTAAGCTTAAAGCCTAGGGGGACTTACTAGGTCTCTCTAGATTGCTAAGCTTTAGAAAAACGCAGATATTATGCGTTGAAATGTTTTGTGTTACAGATCTAGACAAATGTTGACCACAATCCTGGATCTAGCGATTTTAGAAGTTCAATCTTCAACCATTTCCTGAACCCATAGTGACATCTACCGGGAAACCAAACATAATGCAAGGAACAGACCAATCAAATTGATGGAAGGAGGGGCGTTTCTGCATCGTTGAAGAATGTGCGAGACACCGGGGCCAAGGGATTGTGAACCGAAACCAATAGACTTTAAAAATTAAGTTAGATTAAAATAGCTATAAGTTAGATTTGTGTAATTGTTAAAAGTTTTCTTGTGAACAAAACATGCGACAGGAGGCATTCCGATTCTATCAGCGTCTTTGTATAGTCGTTTCATTTAACGAATGTAAAGTTTAGATGTGCAAAGTTGCTTGTAATAATTGTTCATTCAACGATTCAAGTCTATTCAATTTAAATTTGTATCTCTAGTAAAGAGTTATAACTGTATAAATTCAGTGAGGCGAACCGGCAGGGCGCTAAACAGCTGAGTATTTTAGTATCATTTCAGTGTATTTAATTTGACCTTACCTTATAATTGAAATTAATTGATTGCTTTTGAGTGGTATTGACACCGATTAGTATTCAGAATAAATCTAAAGATTTAGCGATATTCATTCTCACGTTTATCAAGGTCAAATAAGTACTCTATTATTTTATGTTTCATTCTTTTGTGTTTTGATTTATTGTTAGATTTACTTTAAAGGCTGGAGGGAGTTTTTTATTTGTCCGTGGCTTTTTCTTCCTACCTATAAAATAGCCTTTTTAGAAAGAAACGGAAGACTAACTAATCATTAACGTGAAAGTTAGCCAAAATAAACAAAGAGATTCTTTAACTTCATTTTAATGAATAAATGAATTAAAATTTTATCGTTGCATTCATATTTCTCTCCATTACATATAGGCACCTTTTTTTCTTTGAAATCGATGTTCTGAATTGAAACTAGAGTATTATTAAATTTTTGTGATTGGGTCACTTTCGAGCAGTGGCATTTCTGTTGAATAATAAAGTCGAATTTAGATCTCCTTTTTTTTCTAGAGTTTGAAGTTTCAGATCAATTGATATTTTCAGATAAATTACTATCCTCAGATAACTTGACCAAGTAGATAAATTAGTAAATTCGTATAAATATATAATTTGAGTGAATTCAGAGTTTCAGTTGGCTAGATAAAATTTAGAATTTTAGATAAATAGAAAATTGATTTAGTTCATCCTTCCTTTAGATTTCAATTATTTCAGTCAAATAGAAGATTTAGGTTAGTTTACCTTCCTTCTAAAATTCGATTATTCTAGACAAATAGGAAATTTAGTTTTGTTTATCTCTTTCTAGACTTCTATAATTTCAGATAAATAGATAAATTTAATTTAGTTATCTCCTTGCTAATACGATAAATTTTAGATAAATAAGAATTTGTTCTAGTTTATCTCCTTCTTGGCTTCGATAATTCAGACATAAAGATAATTTAACTTTTTTATCTTTTCTAGAGATTTAGTACCTATAGTTTCAAAGTAAATTGATCGTCCTAAATAATTGATTTGAACTCAGTTAAAATAAGACCAAAGCTAGAGCTCAGTTAAATAACTAA
Source organism: Agriphila geniculea (assembly GCA_943789525.1). NCBI lineage: Eukaryota > Metazoa > Arthropoda > Insecta > Lepidoptera > Crambidae > Agriphila > Agriphila geniculea. The sequence continues at coordinate 7,381,062 of OX038887.1, read as the reverse complement.
CTGAAATGTTATGCGTTCAAAACGGACGATTATGACGCTTATATCTTGACCTTATATAATAGAATTTAGTCTAGAGGTTGTGGTTCATAAAGTAATAATTAGTATTCATTTAGTTTTGTTTTAAATCAGAGTGGACACGCTGTTTGGATTCAAATGGTACAGAGCGTGACTTTCATTGGGGTCAACGTAGAAATAGCATAGGAAGAATTTAAGAGCTCGCGCTAGTCCATCAACCCTAAGGTGGCCACCTGTTTTAAAAAGAAGAGGAGTCAGTTAATCTCCTCCAATCAAATAATAAAAAGGGTGATAAGGACAGCGAATTATTGACATCCGTCTAACGAGAATTGTCAAAAATCAGTTAGCATTGGCAGGATCCCATCTGAATAGATGCTCTGATTGAATCCAAACGCGTATCAAAATCATTGTTCTCATTTATTAACCGAATAATTATTATCGCACCTCAAGCCATTATCTGAGAGATATACAATATCATCCTTTCCAGACGAGTTTGTTAAAAGGTACATTTGTTTAAACTGAGCTATATTTTGGGATAAAATAATCAAATAAAACCACTAGACGATCAAAGCAGATACAATAAGTATCACTGGTAACTAAGTCATTCTCAGCCGATAAAGAGGTGAGCTCACAGGGTCCACCACATAATGTAAAAGTCCGTTTGTTTGTTCGTTACGCCTTCACGTCTTAACTACTGAACCGATCATGAAATTTTGCATACACGTTGTCAGGGGTACAGAAAAGGGACATTCGTTTTCATTATCATGAAAGGTACCTTTCATCCAGAAAAAACGAACAGTTCCCGAGGGATAGCAAAAAATGTGTCCACGCACGCGCCACAAGTCGCGGGCGGCCACTAGTCAAAAATAAATAACATGTCATTTTAGTAACTGTCACTGGAAAATAAAAAAAAAATATTAGGATTAGGTTCATGAACTTCAAATATATTCCTACTTTGGGTCGCCAGCCAAAAAGGTTAAGAACCACTGTTCTAGAGCTACGAACAGACATTGTAAGTCGAAAAATTTAATTATTCAACGTGTAACAAAATAACCGCTGATCCCTGGTGGTAGATAGAGACCATCAAAGTGAACAACTTTTACTATGGGACCAACTCTGAAATCGCGAAAAAAACAGCTGTTTCATACAAAAATGAATATCGAAAATATCAAAATGTATGAAACAGCTGATATTTCAGAGTTTGTCCCGTAGTAAATGTTGTTCAGTTTGATGGTCCTTTTCTACCATATTCGGCATTAGGGTTTATTTTGCAACACGTTGTAAAAACAGCGTACACAATTTCAGGCAACCGCTATTTCAATAGTAGACCTGTTAAGCAAAAAGTATTACACTCTACAATGTAGAAGCTCTATTATAAGAGGTAGGGTCTACATCTTATAATAGAGATTTCTTTACTGGTAATACGTCATACATTTCTCATACGAGACTTATGTTTATCTATGGAGTGGAACACTTGTGAGAAATGGTGCGTGAAATTTCAAATAATGGGCGTTGCAGGTTGGCAGAGGCAGTATTCAAAGACAAATAGCTAATATTATGCCGACGAAGTATGAGTGAGCCCTAATACCGATTTATGAGTGGCAAATTGATGATTCCATTATATAATATTGTATCGTAAGAGGTATTATGCTGTATCCTAATTTTAATCTGCTCAAAACAATCATTTAGGTTCAAGAATTTCATATTTATATGTCATAGAATATCAAAAATCAAAAAAAAAAATATTTATTTCCTTATAGAGACTTACATCACTTTTTATTTAACGGAGCCTCCTTTTAGGCTTGTAATCGCCTGTGCCAGGAGACAACGCTCTGCATAACTTAAGTACTTAATATTTTTACAAGATTTTTCGCTAATTTTGAATTAAAATTAAACCTACTTATTAATCTAATATTATATTCGATCAATAATGACGTGTGTATTAGTATGTGTGAGAATTGTTGTGTAGTGTGGTAATTGGGATGTATTGTGTGTGAAGTGTGAATGAGTGTGTGGATGTGAGATGTTGTGTAGTGTGCATATATGTATGAAGATGTGAGAACATGTGTATTTCTATATTAATTATGTGAATGTTGGTAGTTTAGTTTTCTTTATGAATCGAAAAAGGCCTCAGTTTCAGCGTAGTCTAAATTTTGTGGCCAATTTCTAATTTCAGATTTACACTCGGCGAATGGTTTGTTATGTATATGTAATTCTTTATTTATTTTATTATATAGGTGTGAAGACAGGAACTCAAATTGTGTTTTAGCAGACTTTGTTCTAACCTCAGGAATGGTTGCCACATTGAACCTACGTGCCCCTCTTTTACCTCCAACGCGAGGGTTGTATGTGATTACTTTATATTTTCGTAAGATTAACTGTAAAATATAAAGTTTTCTTACAGATAACAGTTTACTGATCTCGTACAGGCTTTGAGTTGAGAATGTTCTTCTTTTGAAATACATTATCTTAAGTAATGCTCTTTGCGCTCGTTCTACCATCAAAAAACGCGTCTTGCGAGCACCTCCCCAGACTGAGATGCAGTAGGTTGTTACAGATTGGACTAGAGAAATTTATATTTCATTCAGTAGGTTTCTGGTGGCACCTGCGCCATCAACCATATTTTTGGGAACGACGTATCTTAGCGTTCGGAATATCCAATTAAATTTATGTATTCTGGACACGGTCATTTCAATCTGAGGATACCATGAGAGCCTCTGATCTACCATAACTCCCAAATATTTCACGTGCTCTACCTTATTTATTGAGGGACAGCTACAATTATAATTAATAGATAGGTCGCATGTGTGTATTTTTATATCGAATTCGTTATTGGGTTGAAATTTATTGTAAATGCTGAAACAAACATAATTAGTTTTAGTGGCATTTAAAGTTAGGAGATTATTTTTAAGCCATGATGCGACCTTCGTTAGGCCGTTTTCTGTATTTTTTTTCGTAGCAGCCCAACTGGATCCAGTGAAAACGATTGCGGTGTCATCGGCGTAGGAAAATATTTTTGCATTGTTGAGGGTCAAGTTGCATAAATCATTTATATAAATGAGGAATAGGGTGGGCCCTAAAACACTCCCTTGTGGTACGCCACATGACACATCAACGTCCTCACTTGTACAGTCTTCTATTTTAACTTTTTGCATTCTATTGGATAGATAATCTTTAAAAATCGAAAGTTGTACATCTCTAATACCTATTTTTTCAAGTTTTTTTAGAAGGATAGTAGAGGAAACGGTGTCAAAAGCCTTCTTGAGGTCTATAAACACCGAGAGACATTTTTTACCTTTATCAAGATTTTGTGAAATAAGTGTACTCAGGGAGGTTACTGCATCTTCAGTCGATATATGACGTCTAAACCCGAATTGATTTGGGGACAGAATATTCTTAGCATCAAGGTAATTTAATAATCTAATATTTAATAATTTTTCCAGAATTTTTGCCAGGACAGGAAGAACCGAGATGGGCCGATAATTGCTGACGTTGTCTTTATCGCCACCTTTGTAAATCGGAGTGATTATAGATTTCTTCAACAAGTCAGGGAAGATACCCATCCTAAAACAAAGATTAGCCAAATGTGTTACTATTGGAGTTATTTCTTTTTTAACGTATTTGATAAATGTTGTAGAAATATTGTCCCATCCTGGGGCGCTTTCTGATTTAAGATTTGTTATAATACTGTTAACTTCTTCATGATCAGTGTCCAACAGTACAAAGGATTGTTGCTGATTAGGTAAGGTGTTAAGATAATTATTTATGTCATCAATATTAACAGATTGTTTTATTTCATTAGCAAGCTGATTCCCAATATTAGCGAAGAAATTATTTATATAATTAGCTGAGTCCAGGGCGGATGATTTTAAGTAGGTAAGTTCAGAATTAACTTTATTTAATTTGTTTGTGTACGTTATTGTTTTAATATTTTTCCACAAAGTTTTATTGTTTTTAATGGATTTCTCAATAAGTTGTTTTTCATAATTTCTTTTTAGTTTTTTATTAACTTGTTGTAGTAATTTCTGTAGCGTGTAAATGTATTTTTTTTTATTTCGTTTAGTGGGTCATCTTTAAATTCTTTTTGAAGCTTATTCCGATTTTTAATGCACTTCAAAATGCCGTTAGTGATCCAGGGTTTTATTATTCGCTTACTTTTTGGTATTTTAGTAGTTGTGGTATTTTCTTTTATAGACTTGGATAGCCAATGAATGAGATTTTCAGTTATAAGATTAGGGTTATCAAACAAGAGTAGCCGCGATAAATCAATTTTTTGTAGATATTTAAGAGCTCCTTCAAAGTCGATTCTAGTAGTCGTTTTGGGTGAAATTTGGATGTTTTCTAGTTTGGCTATAGATAGAAAAGTTGTACGATGGTCGGTAATGGACGTATTTAAAATAGCAATGAAAGCTGAATGTTTCTTTTTATTTATTCTCAACATAAAGTGATCAAGACATTTCCTATCTCGAGTTATCAGTAAGTGACCGGCGAGAATGCCGTATGCTGATAGCATGTCCAGGTAAGAGGTCCTGTTTTTAAACTCATACTGTTACTCGTTATCAATAGGTTTTATATTTATGTTAATGTCACCCGCAATTATAATATTTTTTTGAGAGCTTAGTGTGACTAGATGTTTTGACAGTGAGTTAATGAAAGGTTCTGCAGAATGATTTGACGGAGACCGATAGATACCTAATATAGAATTATTGAGAATGTCAATTTGCAGACCTGAAGCATGGGTTAGATTTAGTTCAGTAACGTTTGATGTCAGTGTATTCTTTATATAGACAACTACTCCATCATTCTGGTTTAGTTGACGAGTGGTTCTGTAAGAATGATAGTTATTCAATGTAGGGATATAGTCATAGACATTATGGTCACTTTTTGGCCTAAAGCTGCATTTTGTGATGGAAGCAAGCCGCTTTGCACAGTGATAGTGGGGGCCAAACTAAGCGATTTCATCCGAGGATAAACGAGATTCACCCCTTAGGAACAGAGATGGCGCCACTTGTTTAAAAAAATCTTTAAAAATTTCTAAAACCTAAACGGATGATCCGATTTTGATGATTAAGGTGTCTATCGACAGACAATCAGTTGTTTTACTATTTAAAAAATAATAAAGTAGCAGAAAATAATAATAAATACCAAAAAACCTTCATTATTGAAGAAAAAAAATATTTTTTTCAGTATTTATTTAATTTTATAAAAATAATGTATTAATATGGTCCTCTTTTATTTAATTGTATTATTGCCCATTTAGTTGCACGTTTAATAAAAAATACCGCATATCAATATCTTGTATAGTTCCAAAGTTATTGAAGAAAACACTACATGGTGCCGGTATATCCCTTAATTCGCTGAACAAAAAAATCTCAAAAGTGATATTTTTTTCTTTACATATGATTTATTTATGATCTCTATGTATACAGAAAAATAAAATAAAAAATCTATAATATACCAATTTTGAGAAATTATATGTATAATTCGGCGAGTGATCTTTATTCTTGAGTTTCGAAGGTGCTGGTTACCCTGAAAATAAAATAGCAAAAAAAAATATAATAATTATAAAATAATAATAAAAGACGCTAAATAACATTTGAACTAAATCTTTATTTTACTTACGTTTTATATTTGCATTCGCCTTTGCAGGTTTTGCACTGTAAAGTGCAAGTAGGCCAACGCCTCGGCAGCCATTTAGTCACAGCGCATTGAGTCACAGTTCAATTTACATCCACAATGGTCAAGGAGGCTTAATTCTGGCCAAATTGCAGTAACCTTCGACCATCGTGGAGTCCATCTATCTTTGACATCTTTCCATCCCCAAGAAGATGGACTTTGGATTGATTTATCCATAAGGCATTTATATGTCGCCCATAATATATGTCGCCCTCTTAGACGCTGCACGCAGATCATGTTGTTCAAGGGCGGCTGATGTGGGCGGAAGACTTGTCACCAGCCTGCTTTTAGTCGATGATTATAATTGATAGAGATCGCTGGGCATAGGCAAGGAGCAATCCATATGTTAATGCGATCTTCGGACACAAATGTGTTGGTTCTGTTTATTTCGTACTAAGTACGAAATTTTAAAAGATGAAGGTCTGCAGGTAATGTCGATGTTGACGGGGACAGCTAACAAACGCCGTTACGTAGCAGTAGTGCAAAAAATAGCTTTATACTTTAGGTCATGAAATGTCATCTGCGCTTCGAGGCTTTCATGCTTTCACAGGGTGTTATTTGAATAAAAAACTGGAGGACAACTTTTTTTTATTCTAACAGCCCCACCCGACTTCAATAAACGTGTTTTATTACAATGATAATGAGTATCTAGTGATTTGAATATTATTTATTGCTTTTTAGAGGTAGAGTGGGGTTTTGAAGTCGGTTTTTTGTTTTTTAAAACAATTTTTATTTTTTTCTTTTTAGTGTAAGTACCTTCTGTGTTAGATATATTATCTAGGTAGAAAAATCGGTTTGGCCAAACGCGAAATAATCGCGGACAAACATACATACATACATACAGGTCAAACTGAGAACCTCCTTTTTTGTTTTTTGAAGTCGGTTAAAAAAGGTAAAACACTTGTTTTAAAACATGGGTTTGACGCCCTGAAGTAAGTCAATCCAAAGTCCATCTTCTTGGGGATGGAAAGATGACTGTCAAAGATAGATGGACTCCACGATGGTCGAAGGTTACTGCAAATTGGCCAGAATTAAGCCTCCTTGACCATTGTGGATGCAAATTGAACTGTGACTCAATGCGTTGTGGCCACTTGTGGCTGCCGAGGCGTTGGCCTACCTTGCACTTTACAGTGCAAAACCTGCAAAGTCGAATGCGAAAATAAAACGTAAGTAAAATAAAGATTTAGTTCAAATGTTATTTAGCGTCTTTTATTATTATTTTATTATTATGATATTTTTCATTGCTATTTTATTTTCAGGGTAACCAGCACCTTCGAAACTCAAGAATAAAGATCACTCGCCGAATTATACATATAATTTCTCAAAATTGGTATATTATAGATTTTTTATTTTATTTTTCTGTATACATAGAGATCATAAATAAAGCATATGTAAAGAAAAAAATATCACTTTTGAGATTTTTTTGTTCAGTGAATTAAGGGATATACCGGCACCATGTAGTGTTTTCTTCAATAACTTTGGAACTATACAAGATATTGATATGCGGTATTTTTTATTAAACGTGCAACTAAATGGGTAATAATACGAATAAATAAATGAGGACCATATTCATACATTATTTTTATAAAATTAAATAAATACTGAAAAAAATATTTTTTTTTCTTCAATAATGAAGGTTTTTTGGTATTTATTATTATTTTCTGCTACTTTATTATTTTATAAATAATAAAACAACCGATTGTCTGTCGATAGACACCTAAATCATCAAAATCGGATCATCCGTTTAGGTTTTAGAAATTTTTAAAGATTTTTTTAAACAAGTGGCGCCATCTCTGTTCCTAAGGGGTGAATCTCGTTTATCCTCGGATGAAATCGCTTAGTTTGGCCCCCACTATCACTGTGCAAAGTGGCTTGCTTCCATCACAAAATGCAGTTTCCTTTTCATAATTACTATGACTAATAGGCTTATCAGGATGTAGTTGGCACTCGGTCAGTATAAGTATGTCGACATTAACAGTAGACGAAGATAAATTTATTATCAGATCGTCAAAATTGCAATATATGCTTCTTATGTTTTGCGAAATGATATTAAGATCGGTTTTATGAATATTGCGATGCTTAGCAATATCAGACCAGTCACACACGATAGATTTGGCTATGTTCATATTATCAATCTCGTTAATGTCCTGTGTTCTGTTATGAATGAATGAATGAATGAATGAATAATACTTTATTTGGTTACTAACACAAAAATGTTACAAAAACATTCACTTATAAAATACTTAATTTCTAAATTACTTAGGTATAATTATGTTATGGTAACCAAAAAGGCTACCATGAGTTTACAAAAACCATTCTCGATATCGACCGCGTTAGCAATTTGTATGGGAAATTGAAGCAGAGCCTCTAGCGGATACGCGAAGAACTAAAATCTATAGTAAGAGTGCTCACCATCCACGAGTTTAGCATCCTCGCTAATGTGAACTCGATAAGGTAAATGTCCCATATTTCGGCATGTTAAGACTCTTAATGACTTCAAGATTTTAAAATTGTAATATTTTAGGTTTTCATGATCGAGTATAGTGCCCCGATTTATGAAATCGTGTTGTGTCATTTGCCTGTAGTATCGCAGATATGATAGATATGCGGATGGGCTATTAAAAGGTTTCATATTTAGAACCAAATAAAGATATTTTAGTATTGAAAATTCTGAATTTTTTTTTTGGGAAAATCGAAATTGGCGGAAAAACGCCAAAAATTCTTACCAGATGAAATAAGGATAAGGAGTAAGAATAGAAAGCTGCATAATCAGCGAGAAATATAGGCTATAGTTGTTTAAAAAATAGATATATCTATCAGTGGCGAGGGGTGAAATTATGGCGAAGGTAAGCCGCTCTACAAAAATGATGAAAAATGTAGTGATCTGCATAGTGGATCAGTGGGGTGGGATTTCCAAAAGGTAAGCCGATGGGAATTGGCTTGTATGGACCCTTCGCCACTGATATCTATAACCTCTATAGTAATTGCAATAGTGAAAACCTACCAAAAAAAATCCTATAAAATTATTTAGCGTGAACTGTGAAAACTATTGATAATAAATAAATAAATAAAAGATTTTAATATAGTCTTCTTTAAATTATTCTAATCGGACGTTTCGTTTGGAAGTTACTACGAGTATATGGGATCATTTTACTACTTAACTATTTAAAGTTTTATTCAAATTGACTTTCTGTGAGCTTAAAAAGTAGGTACATACGAGCGCTAATCTTATGGTGGTGACAAGGAATACACGCCATAAAGCTGTCTGTGCCGACGACTGAGAGTTTTGAACGTAGCATTGCCCTCAGTCACGGTAACGGATAGATACCGTAACCGTGTCTTAGTTCAGTCACCAAAATGTTGGTACTTGATTTTTAGACAGTTTATGTGCTATATTTTGTACTAATGTAGGTGTAATAATTAATAATTTGTGACAGAAAAAAAAACTAAACGAAATAACTTACTAACACGAAATATTGGTCGTTTACCTTAGTTGCTGTAGTTTGCAATTATAATCCGACTAAGTAAAAAATCATTAGTTAGTGCGTGTATACCGAATGTAAGTGAATTTTGAATTTATGTTGGTTAATATCTTTTTACTTTCCTCTATGGTTACTATTTATGTCAAATCTTCCTGTGAGTATAAATGTTCCTTGTGTCAAATCGAAAATGTCAAATGTAATTTTCACGTTTTAATAATTATTTATTTCGTGTTTTCTTTGCGTATTTTGTTGTGTAAAAGCTAGCTTGTTAAGATTGATAAGAATAAAATTAGAAGCAGTCGATTGGAGGAGTTTATGGAAAGGTGAAATAAAAGGTTGGTACTTGATACAAATCCTCGGACGATTCGTCCAAGTACAAATCATAAGAAAACTCAGATAAACCTAAATCCAACCAGAAAAATACTTTCATGAAAGTTTTTATTAAACCTTACGCTGTTTTAGTTTAAGTTTCTCTTAATAATTGTTTCTTTATATTTATGATTATCTATCCATGACCTTGATTTGTTTTTACTATCGGCCATAGATGCATTAATTGCAATTTTTTAAAGACGACCTGCCCCATGCTCCAATTGCCAACCGTACTTTTAAAGCTTAAAATATGAGCAATAGACGATTAAATAACGTGTCGTAAGCTTATGTAAATCTCAGACTTTGATATTGTGTGACAAGCTTACGACACGTAATAACGTAGCGTTCAAACGCATAGAATGTTGGCCATTTGAGTAGGAGGACAGCGTGATTACGATAATAGCCTAGGTCTTATTTTAACACGATAGAGCTTAATGAGAATCCCACAACTTATACAACTTATGGTTTACTTATTTCATTACAGATAATGTGTGTATCATCCCACAATCGACAAAAATATCCAGTTTCCTTCCAAATTAATAAAAACGTACAAGTTGGACGAAATACAACCTGGAAGAGCGACATGCGGCAGATACCTACGTTTTTTGTGCCTTATTCAAATATGATATTAAATAAACAAATAAGGCCCCAAATGATACAAATCTACGAGTTAAAGTGAGATTTTTTTTAGGAATATATAACATAAATCTTTACTTTGTAATAATAAATATTCAAATTTATTGATAAGTTGTTTTTATTTAATATGGTTTCATATTTAACCTCAATTTCAAATAAAAAAGTTATAGGCCTTAATTTAATAAGTGTAATCGATTTATTACGGCCAAAGTCAAGTTTTCGGAAAATTAAATTTAGTTAGAACTGTTTTCTTATATTCCTACTGTTAAATAATTAATTAAATAATATATAAAGACTTAAAATTAGATAGGCCTTATTTGTATCAAGTATTACGTTGATATGGACGGAATTAACATATTTGCAACTAAGTAGATTATTATTTAGATTTAACACAATATTTTCTAATTTTGTAACATGCTTGATAGGAAAGTACTTAATTATTTTTTTTTACATTAGTTTCAAAGTGGAGGAATGCGTTACGTTACGGCGTATTTGAATGGTGACCTTAGTAAGCCCACTGAATGGAGGGCCCACCTAGAAGGGCCCCTATTCAGCGTTGGGCACAACCTGACCCACCCCCTGACTAGAGGATTTCTAACACGGGTTTTCATATTTATCGGTTTATAATTTGCCCTTGATTTCTTGCATTATGCAGCTGTGGCGCACATATTTTATGCTAAATAAGCTCTGAAAGACATTATTTAGACTATTTTAGACACAAAAAATACTAAATTAAATTAAAATAGAAGTATTCACGCCAATGACTATGCTGTACCGCGGTTTGATTACATTCTCTTTTGTTGTACCTATTTTTTACATTCCTCTATGCCATAGAGGATAGTAAAAGGTATACTCATTGATCTCACGCCTCAAAACGCAAGTGAGTAACTTTACTACTATAGTTATGGTATTTCTCGATACTATCTGTCAATTAGTAACTCATGGTACCGAATTGCTATGAAAAAGGCCAAAACGTTACTCGATGCTCGCTAGCGAGTATAGTAAACTATTGTAGTTTACTATACCAACTCATGGTAGAGCTACAGCTCAGCTAACAATATCATGACCTGTCAGGGTCACGACGCTGATTTTCAGCTGGGCCTAAAACAGAGGTACACAAAAAGGAATGACAAGAACGGTGGTTTAATAGTAATACATACTTTGCATGCATAAAACGTAAAAAAAAAAACGGTGATTGTGCGTTGATAGATAAAAAATGTGTAATGATATAGATACCTAGAGATTGATAATGAAAGATATAAAGATAATATATTTTGAATTAAAAAATACATATAAATTACTTTATATTTATAAATCATAGGAATGTACTGCAGCCGTCTCTTTGTTGTGACAGAATTAGTTCTTTAAGTCGTTTACGAAACACTACCACACTACTCAACTTACGAAAAGGTGGAGGAAGGTCATTCCATATCTTGGCTGCTGCATATTTAAAACTTCCTTTAAAAGCTGTTGTTTTGTGGCTTTGTATGTTAAGTCGACCAAGGCGATTCTGAGCAGACCAAGTCAACTTGTACCACAAGTAGATTGGTTTACGAGTTGTAATGATACCAAACAAGAGAGATGCCAAGTGAATGTAACGTCTAGATGACATGTTTAGAATATTATTACTATTTATATAGGGTGAGACATGGCTCCGAGGAGGAATTTGGAAGCAAAATCTAGAACACGCATTCTGCACTCGCTGAATCAACATTTTTGTTTTTGCCAACAAACGTGGGCCATAAACCGAGTCAGCGTAATTGAACTTTGATAAAATGAGAGATTCAACCAAACGGATACGTAAATCAACACTCAAATATTGCCTTATTGAATATAGAATTTTAAGCCGATAAAAACAATTTCGGGCGATCCCGACTATGTGTGAGTGAAAACGAAGCTCATCATCAAAAAGCAAACCGAGGTTTCGAGCTTCCGTCACATATTCCACAGGTGAACCATTAAGCATTACTTGAGGAGCGAATAGTTTAACTTGAGCTACCTGTTTTTTGGAGCCAAATATCATATACTTTGATTTAGCAGGATTGAGCATTAGTGAGTTACGATGAGACCATTCACTTATTCTTTGCAAATCTTCATTTAACAAAGCTAGAGTTGAACCTAATTGATTAGGTTTGCAAGATATATAAATTTGCAGGTCGTCTGCGTATATGTGGAATTTACAGTTTTTTATATGTTCAATTACATCCGTAACATAAAGTATGAAAAGCAAAGGCCCAAGTATAGATCCCTGTGGGACACCTCTATTAACTGTCATAGTGGAGGATTTGGCGGTAGTACCATCATCATTACTAAATGAAACATATTGAGATCTATTACTTAAATAACTATGGAACCATTTTATAGCGGTGCTATCAAAACCGTAGTAATTTAGCTTGGAAAGTAACAAAGAGGTGTTAATTGTGTCGAAAGCGCGAGAATAATCAAGTAGAACAAGTATAGTCACCATCCCGTTGTCTTGTGCTTCCAAAATATTACTTGTTACATCAAGTAAGGCGGTAGTAGTACTGTGATTCTTTCTAAATCCCGATTGTGCAGAAGGAAGAATATTATTGTGTTCAAGGTATTCAGTAACCTGTATGCAAGCAATTTTTTCTAAAATTTTAGCGAGACAGGGAAGAAGACTAATAGGTCTGAGATCTTTACAACTTGTAGGGTTATTATTTTTTGGAATTGGTCGGATAATGGCAGTTTTCCAGAAATCTGGAAACGTGTAAGAAAGTAAAGATGTGTTAATGATAGAAGTTATAGTATCTAGCGTATGAGGAATAGTTAGCAATAACATGTCTAATGATATCTTATCTACTCCAAGGGCGTTTGATTTCAAGCTCTTAATAGCCCTAATTATATCAGAATTACTGATTTGTTCGAACTTAAAAGTAAAGTCGCCCAAACGATGCCATTCGAAGTAGGTTAGCGTCGACAATTCATTTTTTTCATTATTGGGTAAATCTAAAAACTGTTTATTAATTTCGTCAGGACATGGAAGACCAGGAGGGAGTTCAGTATTCTTTTTAGATGGCAAAACATGATCTTTAAGGTTCTTCCACAAGGTTGTAGGATCATTGATTTTACTATTGATGTGATATCTGAAATACGCCCCCTTTTCATTATGTATTGCTGTAATTACGACTCTTTTAAATTCTTTATAATATAGACAATGTTCTTTCTTTTTTGTTTTCAAACATTTAACATGAGCTTCATTTCTAAGCCTTATCATTAACTTTACATTTTCAGTTATCCACGGGTAAAAATGTTGTTTAATTAATACTTTCTTAACAGGTGCATGTTTATCAAATAAGTATAGTAAGTATTTACTAAATGCAACTACCTTAGCATTCGTATCTTCCAACGGTATTATAGCATCCCATGGAATAGCTGTCAGATCAGCATTGAATTCTATAGGGTCTATATCTTTTAAAGGACGGTAAGTTATGTAATAAGGAGGTGATTTATGTTTTCTAAAATTAAAAGTACAAGTCACAAGAGCATGTAAAGATAATTTGCTACTTATAACATCTACAGACACATTCCTGACTTTAGCATCGGTGCAAATGATGTCGATTAAAGATTCACTAGTTTCTGTAAAATGGGTTGGAGAATCCACAACCTGTTCCAAATTCATTAACTCAATAAACTCCAATAATTTATATCTCTCTGCACAGTCCGAGAGGAGATTAATATTAAAGTCACCTAACAAAATAACTTTATCAGAATATGAAAAAGAATTAATCGAATCCGTAATAGCATTCAAGAAATGATCCACATTCACCCATTGAGGACGATATGCTGTCCCAATTAAAATTTTTATGCCATTTACATCAATCCGTAACCACATTTGTTCAACTTGCGGTGCCTCAGGGTGAACACAGTTACGCGCAAAAATACCTTTACGAATATAGAATGCGACACCGCCGCCACGGCCTCTACGCAAATTAGCAGGACGCGGGACGCTGCGAAGAACATAGCCAGGAATACGTGGAGCTTTACCTTGTTCACCCGGACGAAGCCATGTCTCGTTAACCGCTAGGACATCAATAGAACGCTGTGTTACTGCCACTATGAATTCTTCATGATTTTTTCCTAAAGAGCCTGGATTATAGATGCCAACCTTGAAGTGCTTGTTAGGGAGCATTACTAAAAAGAGATGGATGTTTAATGGTTTTAAGACAAAGAGAGCAATAATTATATTCCACTGTAAAATTTTCAATAAATGAGACCAGGCTCGTTTGATGTATCAATCTAAAGATGAATATCTTAAACATATAATTAGTCAATATGAGGTAAGACAAACACAGCAGCATGATACTACTGTGTCTATTCAGTACAGCCGGTGCCAATTCAATAAGATAGGTTGTTAATACAGTAAACCGAAGTGTATGTTTCCTCATGAGCAGCAAAATATGTATGCAGAATATATGTCCTAGAAAATTATTTTTATATATTGATACTAATATATAGTGAAAATAGTGGCAGCGACAGAGTATATTACAACATAAGCAAAAAGTAGAAATGGTGTACACCGAACATATCCCACCATCCAAAAATAATTTCCGTGGTGTGATTAATAGTACATAGTAAAGATAATAATCACACGGTCTACAATTTGAACAATAGGTTAGCCAACAAAAGAGATGATCATTTGTGTAGTGGTAAGATTTGTCACGTATAGTTAACAGATTTATTCCTCCCTTAGAATTAATTAAGTTAATTATTTTATAAAAGTGGCAAGTAATTAACATTTTATAAATCAAATCAGTTAAGAAACAATGGGAGCAGCAGTTGGCACCAAAAGTTATAAAATCCACTTCGTAAATAACTATTACCATAGATATGATAAAAACACAATAGAGTACTACTTTATAGACTAAAATAATAATGAGGCTTAGATAATTATTCCAGTTATTGCCAAGGATACATTGTAAACCAAGTTTTAAATCATATTTAAAGGTACTCTCATCTATGTATTTGTATAACCAGTCGTTGAAATATGATGAGCTCGGAGGCAAATCAATTGATAAGTAGAGTTTGCAAATATAATAAAAAACACAGTAATAACTAGGTCTATCATACATGAGAATGAACTTAAATGTATATTTGTATAAGATAGTTGAAATACTCGTACAACAAATACATGGATTTAAAGTGTTGGGTTGTGATGCGATTATTAGATAATGATTGTAGGTACCATAAGAGATACAAAAGCAATAATTTGCAAAATAAATTAACCTCAAACATGCAATATGAACTCTCTGAATTAATGAGTTGGACAGACATTTATTACCAGATAAATTACAAAATAACACAAAAAAGACACACATAAACCAATTGGACTGATTGTAAAATATACTAGAACCATTAAAAAGGTTGATTTTGCTGTAATTGTTCAGATGAAAAACTGTAGGCAATATCGGTGTGTAGATGATTAGTTCAAAGCAAAATATCATACTAAAAGATGGTTTGTTGAATGAAAACAGCAATACGTAGTGTATGTAGCAGTCATAATAAGTGAGCAGCATGTGGTACGACCATAAAAAAATCAAACAAATAAAAAAGTAGCACCTAACATAAAATAACAAAGTCATTATCCCTATGGAATCAAATGTGGTAATTATATGGTGAGATTTACAGTAATGATTCAGCATTACAAACATTATGTTGTGAAAATTTAAGTAATAATTCAGAATTACATAGAATAAATCAATCAAAGAACAGTGACAGCAGAAGTTGTAAAAAACACAAGTTAAAGTAATATTATCTTTGTAATTATCTATGATAATGAACACATACAAATCACAATATGTTTTTAACTTACAAATTAAGTTTATTCTAAGACCATAAGTCCAATTTTTGCTAGGAACACAGCGAAACATAAGTCTTAGATCATAGATAAAAGTTCTCTTCTCTAAAATAATTGAAAAACACCAATTGCACAAAGTAAGAATCAAAAAAGTATTAAAGAAACTTTCAACATTATTTATGTAGAAGTAGAACAAAAATTTTTCAATGAATAAATTGCACAGAACAAAAAAATTATAATGAAGGCCAAGATAGCAACATTGAAAATTATTTAACCACAAATTAATACAATAATGGTCACTTTTTGTAAATGAGTTAGCCAAAAAATACTGAGTGAATAAGTTGCACAAATTAATAATATCAATCAAAAACCATAGACAAGATTGATAAAAAAGAAAACAAAGATTACAGGCACCTTCGCTAATGGCACATAATATTGCAAAACATAATATGCTTACAAACACAGTCTTACAATTAGGGTTGGAATTACAAAAATAATAAATCTTATGAAAAGATTCCTTGAGATCCGCTAACAAAATGGGATCTAACTGCTTCAACCTCCAAAAACTTTACTTATATCAGAGTCCTTCTGCAGGCGATGCCTGGGTGCCCCATGCTCCTTACGTACATAGACATTACCATTGCGCGTCCAAACATACTTCCACTGCATTCTTGTGGCCTCCGAGCGAGCTTTGTAGAATAGTTGCCTATTGTGTTTGGATAGTCTTTCATTCACATAGAAAGGCACTGCAGGTGATGACAGACCCAGTTCTTCTGTGGTGGCTCCACGACGTACCCGTGCTGCCGCAATCAGCTGTTCACGCAGAGGGCGTCTTGTCAAGCGCACCACCAGTGGGCGCGGGCGAGTCCCCACAGCTTGTTCGGACTCTGCATTTGCATATGGACGTCGGCGAACTGGCCCAACCCGTTCAGCACTTACAACATCTCGAGTTTCGAGGGGGACACCAAGTTTCACAGCCAATCCAAGTATCAAATGTATGGGATTTTCATTTTTCTCTTCGGGAATGCCTGCTATTTCTACATCATTGAGCAAAAGCTCTTGATCACGATCATTGAGTTCACATCTGAGATCAGATATTGTTTTTTCAAAAACAGAGACGTCAAACTGTACCATTTCCTTTTGTTGTCTCTCAACAGACTGCACGCGTTCAAACAAATCATCAATTCGTTGGTTACTAAAGTTGAGGGCAGTAGTTATATTGGAGACTGCACTTTTAAATTCTATCATTTCAGCACGTGATGCCATCATCTCAGTGCGCGAGGCTTTCATTACCTCCCTCAATTCACGAATTTCGGAAATTACATCAGCTAGTTCAGTCGAATTTATAGGACTGCTTGGAGGAGATGCAGGAGTCTGAGCAAAGCGGTTACGTAAAGTAACATTACCATCAGCCTGTTCTAGTTTTGGTGGACTAACTGTAGGTTTCTTGTTTGTGCATTCTTGACATTTCCAGTTTTTCTTATGTTCCACAGACATTGTATTGAGGAATCGCTTTTCACTCACATTAGCACACGTCAGGTCATAATGTTTAGAGCAGTAATTACATTTGAGAAATGTGCGCGTCTCAATTTTATTTTGACATTTCGAACATGAAATAACAGGAGCTGTAGTTGGCGCCATAATATGCTGTGCTGTGCGTTCTTTTTGGAGTAGAGCTAGATGAGTAAAGATGATTGAAATCTTAGTTTCTTGAAAGGAATTTCACCAGGGCACAGTAAAACATAAGTCAGAGTAGCCGTGAAGTCAATTTTCTACTTATTGAAAATGGCGTCAAACGAGGTTACCTCAGCCGCATAAAGCATTAGTTTTGACAATCACAAGGTGATAAAAACTTATGAACGATTAATGTAGACACTACCAACACTTGTTGTTTTATGATAAACACAAAATTGTAGGAAAAATCGCTAAGAAACAACTCAATTTTCAAATTTTAATTACACGACACCACGCTTGTCAGTGTTGCCAGCACGATGTTACCCATTTATGAGTTTAAAAAGTACACTAATTTTAGCATGAGTAGGGTATTTTTGAGTTAAAACTTGTCGACTTTTGCTGATTGAGTGGTTAAAGCAAATAGCGCAAGAGTGATTGTGCAGGAATTCAATTCGCATTGTGTTTATATGCTTTGTTTCGTGTGTATTTAATACATGTTCTATTTTGTGTGCATTTATAATATTAGTAAGGATAGTAACACCTTAATTTTTACCCGACTACGAAGGGTAGATGATTTTGACCGGTAATGTATGTTCCTGTTATCTTATAACTTCTAAACTGCTTAGGTATCATAATTTGGCAAATGATGTAGGTATCGTTAGAAGTTAGATTAGGTTCCTATAACGTGGAGGTGGCATGCGACTATGGTTATCCTTTTTATGGAATTTTGGACTCGAATATTCTTGTTTCGTACTTTTTAAAGCGCGATTTTTCCGTGGTCGGGTTTTAGTTTTTAGGGTTCCGTAGCCTAAATGGCAAAAAACGGAACCCTTATAGATTCGTCATGTCTGTCTGTCTGTCTGTCCGTATGTCACAGCCATTTTATTCCGAAATTTTTTTCTTCGAACCAATACGTGCGGGGTGTCTATAGATAAGTCTTTAAAAATGACATTGAGGTTTAAAAGACAATTTTTTCTCAAAGTCAACCGTTTGAAAGATATACACCGCCAAAGTGGTATTATATTTATACGAACATTATTTATACGAATAATATACGGATTTGAAGTCGACGGCGCTGAACTGGGCCTAGGGCCTAGGGCTAGCAGACTGAATGAACTTAGTGAGATCAATACTAAATAATATACTAGAAAAAATACGACTCGCACCAGATCAATACCATAGTAGAACCAAATAAGTAAGTCATCTTACTCATTATACGCACGAACGCGGTTTGTATGTGAGCGCGCCCGTATGTATGCGACGTCGCACGCACACACTGACAAAATTAAAAGGTGATAAAGGTGCACCAGTCGTGGCCGCGCCGTACGTAATCCCGCCCGCGCTCACGCACGCTTCACGCCGCTGTGCTGCCGCTCGTAATAATTTGAATGTTTACCTACCTACAGTACATACCATGCTTTCCAAAGATATTATTGCAAAAAAGATTTGTAAGAATGAGGATATATTTTACATTAACTTTAAATAATATGGCATTTCGTACCTGTCGAAACAGGCGAATATTTTTTTATGTCAATTGTGTAATTTCGTTAAAAAAAATCACAAATCCCTACAGGAAAAGTTACTTTTAATGCCTATTATTTAAGGTTATGGAAAGTATTCAATTTCAGAATTTAAAGATTATTATTTTGAGAAGTGTAGGTAAACAAAAAGAAAAAAACAGTTAATAGTGTAAAAAATATTTTTTAATAATATGAAATAAAACACTTTTTAACGGATACTAGCGCGGTTTTATTGAATATACTTTGGTATTTAGTTGGCATTTGGTTTGATTTTTGATTCTTTTGATTTTTAAAAATATATTTTTTTTATTTGAATAAATACATTATTTAGTAAAGCCACGTTTTAATTAATTCTATTTCGACCGTAAGTTTTCAAATCACGTAACATGACGTATGCATGTTGGGTTAATGTAAACTGTAATTTGACAGATAGATGTGATATTGCTACTTTTCTTTAATAAGTTTTTATTGGTGTCAAAACGAAAGTGTCAATGTATCACATACATCAGTCAAATTACAATTAACATTAACTTCATTATTTTAGTCGATAGACGCGCTGGTCTACCTACAAAAAAATATTAAAAAAACTTTGTATTATAGATCTCTGATGATAACCCTACAAGGAAAAAATATTTTGTAAAGAGATTGACTATGCATTTTTTGACGACTGAATAAACTAGCGATGTGACAGCCCTTCGTGTTTAAGCTGTATCGCTCGCTCGAGGCTCGAGTTGGCCTACTTATTTGGTTCTACTATGTCAATACTCAGACGGGAATCGAACCCGCGACCTTTGGACGTCCGGTCCAATGCTGGTCCGCTGAGCTACCGAGTCACTAGTGACATCGTCGAATTTCTTCTAGTATATCCTACTCTTACGCTGCAAGCCAGCGTTACTTCACCAATGTGAGGAATGTGGCTACCGTTTTTTAGCTCACCAGTTGGCGCCACAGTCGCGAGAGGTCCTGTAAAAGTTTGTTTACTACGGCCCCTGCGGCCTTACGGGTGTGAAACTAAACAAATCATAGATAATATCAATTTATTAAAAATATCCAGCATGCCGGAATGTTGTGCAGTACAGTTTTGTTCTGAAATACCTCTTTTTATTAGCTACGCTTTTAAAGCACTGACGCTCATTGACCCCTTCATTCATATTTGTCTTTTTGAATCTCCGATTACAAAATAATCACAACATTTTATTTATTTTAGAAATAAACGCGCGTGGCTTACACACAAAGTATGAAATTTGACGTTTCGAAGACCTCATACAACACCAGCGCCTCTAGCGGTGAATTCATACGCGTTAGCCCTCATTACCTCGACATTCAATTTTTCAATTGAATGTCGAGGTAATGAGGGCTATCTGTCAAAATGGCGCTGCGTACGCTTGTTCCACGAGAGCTATCAAAACAAAGGACTTTTACTTAACAAAATCGTTTTTTTAGCTTTAAAATGATTAAATTTTGTGTAATAGGCTTTAAAAATGTTGGCACTTACATATTTCCGAAAAATCTGGGTATAGAAAAATAAAACCGGTCAAGAGCGAGTCGGACTCGCGCACCGAGGGTTCCGTACCATCATAATTGCACCATCAAACCACACTGCAGAATAGAATAATAAAATTGGTATTGCAGTTTTAGGTCAGCGCCATCTCTTGACCGATAGTGGAACTAATCTTAACTATTTTAGAAATTTGATAATTTCTAAAAAAGTATGCTATAT
This sequence comes from Agriphila geniculea, assembly GCA_943789525.1. Lineage (NCBI taxonomy): Eukaryota > Metazoa > Arthropoda > Insecta > Lepidoptera > Crambidae > Agriphila > Agriphila geniculea. The sequence goes on along the minus strand of OX038887.1, from coordinate 7,360,152 downwards.
TGAGACATCGTTTTATTTTTCCTGTAATCTTTATATAAACTGCTATCACATAGAATTATTTCAGATTTTTCACTTTGCAAACTTCAGAGATAAGGGGGGGGGAACGGTATTTTTTTTACATTTTTCATCATAAGTCGAAAACTATGCGGTCTAAATAAAAAGAAAAAATGATTAAAAATGTGTAAACAGCGCTCTTTCATATAATACCCCACATGCCCTAGTAGCCCCACTTAAAATTTTTAAGACCCCTTTTCAGTCCCTGTTGTAAAAAAGGTATTTATCTTTTTATTAATTTCTTTTTTGCAAAATAGTTGGGTAAATGACATCTTAAACTATTCCAAATTTCAAGTTGATACCATTAGTAGTTCTCGAGATATCCGGCTGTGACAGACAGACAGACAGACAGACAGACTGATTCACACCATAAGGGTTCCTTTTTTACCATTTTGGTACGGAACCCTAAAAAGATAAATTCTGTAAGAATAAAAACGTCTTAATTTGGCTTTAAATTCCGGCATTTGCACTGTAGAATAATCTTTTATATCCATTTTGGGTCAATGGGTCTTTTTCGTTAAAAAAATATCACAATATAAATACCTATTTTCCCATATATTTTGTTTTGAACGTCTACTGTCTTAGGAACAAGCGTACTCAGCGACATCTACAATTAGCCTTGCGTTGCCAACCCCATTGATTAAGATGAAATAGCTATATAGTCAGGTGGGGTAAGTGAAACATCCTTTATTTTTATTTAACAAGGTTTAGTAAAGCTATAAAACTCACAATTAAAGTAGCTATGTAGGCAACGTACTCCCAATTAAATCAGCCTTTAACGGTATGAATATAAATATCTCAAGACTTGCATTAAGTAACAAAATCATGAAAAGAATATAAAGGCTAAGAAGTCAAAATAGCTTTAAATATTGTGACCATTTAATTAAAAACAGGATAAAAGGATCATGTTAAACCGTTAATATCCAAAATGTATCAAATTCTCATAAAATAAGGTCCAGTTTTAAAGATTTATCAAAAAAACATAATCTGGGGGATCCAACATCTAATTTCTTTTTGGTTTACTAGCTAGTTTAATGATCGCAGCGATATCTGTGTTGTATTAAGGGAAGTAATTCGTCATTCCTGCTTTATCGACACATCGCTATGAGAATAAACTACGATAGTTTCTTAGATATGGTTGGGTGTTTCACTTACCCCGGTGTTTCACTTACCCCACCTGACTATATATTTTTTTTAATTTGGGATTTTTGCATTCACAATGCTATTTTTAAACAATACTAAATAATATACTAGAAAATATACGACTCACTCCAGATCAATACTCAGACGGGAATCGAGTAGCAGCGTAAGAGTAGGATATACTAAACTAGAAGAAATTCGACGGATTTACGGATTAACTAGTGACTCGGTAGCTCAGCGGTCAGAGCATTGGACCGAATATCCAAAGGTCGCGGGTTCGTTATGTTAAGTTTGAGTTCTTGAAACTATTTAGAAAAAGCATTTTACTCTTTTATTTGCGCAAATATCAAAACTTTTAATCTAAGCCCTTGATAAAACGTAATTGATTCATTTCCATTAGGGAACGTACCCATACTACGTGACCCGTTAAGGGGGGGGGGGGGGGGGAGGGGGTCTTTAAATTACCACGCTTGGTCACAGGGGGGGAGGGGGGGCCTATGTTTTGTCACGTAGTCAATATTCTCAATGGAAATCTGGTTCTTTTTTTTCAAGCTGTATTCAAATATGGCACGTAGCGAAATTTTTTTTCTTCTTGATACATTTTTTCACTTGTAATTGTATGTAAAATTATAGTACGCACTCTTGGCATTACGTGGCAAGGGCCTTACTAATAAAAAGACAAAAATGAGCAAAATTTTTTTAGATTTTTGTTAAATATAATGTAAAACACTTATCTATGAAATACTACGTGAAAACCAGGGGGGAGGGGGGGTCTTGGCATATACTATGGGTGGTCACCGAGGGGGGGGGAGGGGGGTCAAAAATTGTAAAAAAAAAAATGGGTCACATAGTATGGGTACGTTCCCTTAGTGGCGCTACTAAGCTCATCGAACCACCTTAAGGCGAAAATAATTAGCAAGACAAATTTTTCAAAGCACAGTTTAGTAGAGCAAATAAATCTGCGCTATTTGAAAAATTACTAAAGCATTCCTTGAAATCGCTTTTTAGTATTCCTATCTTCGTCCCGGTCGCCATTCTTCATAAGAGACGCTTTTCATGATTCCTTTTTGTAATTCACCGCCCATATTTTATTAAGCTTCCGAGTTAAGAATGACGAATTTGCGTCGAGAAAAAAGTCGCTAGATGTTCTGGAAAGGTTGAATTCATGGGCCGCACTAAAACGTTGATGCGGTTGGTAATTTTGTGATTTTGCCGTCGAAAGTCCAGTCAAAACGTATCATTCCATTTCGTGGTATGTGCTGCCACGTAGTTCTGTTAGCGGCATTAATTAAATGCAGCCCCTGAGTCCATTTTATGAGGCCGGCCCGAGTGGAACTCGTTTCGTTTATCCGCTTCCACTCATAAGCAATTACTTTGCCGAAACGACTCACCGAGAGACTGCGAACGTGCAAAGAAATTAAGCTCTGGGATTTTAGGGTTTACAACTTTAATGGGGAGTAGCGATTTCAGCTCGAAACGTCAGGTGTTTGCGAATAAGTCGGCAGGTGTAATTAATGTAGAACAACAAAGTTTTGGATAAATCTTGTGGTTGACTTTTGAAATATGTTCTGGCCACAGATTAACGAGGCTACGTTATGTTTAAAATTAGACTTGCTGGTCTATTGGGTGCACTCAGGAGTTATATAAATTGTTAAATGAGTACTTATAAGTAAATAAGATGAGCCAATGAGACCACTACGTGCACTTGGATCAACGGAAGTTTTATTTAAATTGTTTATTTTTTAAAACATACAAATAAAGCATCCCCAAAGTCACACCTTTTAACATATTACCTAAACCATACATTGTAGGCACATGTATACTATATAAAAATTAACACTAAGGATTTTAAATTTTGAGTCCGTTTTGATTTTTACCGACTTCAAAAGGAGGGAGGTACTCAATTCGACCCGTTTTTTTTTTTTTTTTTTTTTTGTTTTTTGTATGTACATCGATTACTCGAAGACAGCTGAACCGATTGAAATGATTCAAACGTTATTACATTAGGTAAACTTCCAAGTTGGTCCCATTTTTTTAAATTTTGAAATCGGTTTAGTACTTTTCAAGTAATCTTGAATAAAGCACGAAAGTAGTATGATTTTGTGTGAACTACCTCGATGATCAGTCGTATAACGTCTTTGTTTATGAATTGAATAAGATAATTACTTAAAAAAGGAGGTTCTCAGTTTGACCCGCATGTATGTATGTTTCTCCGCGATTAACTCACGTTTGGCTGAGCCGATTTTTCTACCTGAATAATATACCTACATTGCCTAATACAAAAGGTACCTACACTAAAAATCAAAAAATAAAAAATTGTTTAAAAAAACAAAAAACCGACTTCAAAAAACCTACCCCTAAAAAGCAAGAAATAATATTCTTAATAATAATAATAAAACACGTCTATTGAAGTCGGGTGGGGCTTTTGGAATAAAAAAAAGGGATTTGTACTCCAGCCCCACCCGACTTCAATAGACGTGTTTTATTATTACGAATATTATTTCTTGCTTTTTAGTGGTAGGTTTTTTGAAGTCGGTTTTTTGTTTTTTTAAACAATTTTAGGCATTTCAACTGTTTAATAATTTGCATAACTTTACGTCATGTCAACAGGTCCCACTGAAAAGACTTATACAGCGCTCATAAAATGGAACAAGAACGAAACTCTACACCAGGGGTGACCAACAAGTCGATCGCGATCGACCAGTCGATCTCTGGAGACAATGCAGTCGATCGCGAGAGACATAACAAAAACTGATTTGCTTGTGACAGCAGAGCAAGTAGCAACCGAACGGTGCGGGAGGCGGGTACGGCGGTTTTGTAAAGAAAAATACACCAAAAATGAAAAGGCTTTAAGTCGATCTCAATAGGCCAGGAAATTTCAAGTAGATCGCAGCCCTAGACAAGTTGGCCACCCCTGCCTACACTACAAGTGTAGCTCAATGTAGTGACTTGTAATTATTAATAGTGACTACTAACTACTCAAGTGACTGCACAAAGGCCAGGGTAAAGTTAAGGTCAATAGTCTCTAATTTAAAAGCAGAACAAAAGGGACACCAATAATAGGAGAGACAAGAGAACGATTACGAAACGACTTCCTTGTCGGCGAACTTGGAATGTACAGAGCTGCTATCTCTACAACTCGATGACTATTGCGCTTGTTATGCGTCTGGTGGGTGTTCGGCCATATAACAAAATCGCTCCAAGCGCTTTCACGTCAGTTACCACTAGCGTTGACAACCGTCCCGTATTTCACGGGCACGTCCTGTATTTTTGGTATAACTTTCAATATCTCACCGGGACAACCTATGTCCCGTATTTTTCGAAAATCCGGCAACTACTAGACCGGCAACACAGGCCAACGAGTTCTAACAATGTTCACACCAAGTTCTAACGATGTTCAATTATGATTTTGATCGTGTTTCTTTTTATAAACATATCAAAACACAAGAAACAATATGTTTTGAGCAGTAAAATCTGTATTGATTCATAAGTCTAAATATACATATTTAAATAACCAGCTGATCAAGAGAGCTGCCCAGTCTTACAGAGTTTCTACAATTTTTGGAAACAAAATTTACATCTTTGGAGTCTTCGCGACGAAAACAAGAGCGACCAACGACTGATTTACAACATCGTGGTCCATCAAACAACAAGTTCCAGCCTACATACAAAACATTCAGCGCTAACCAGAATCTCAATTCAAAACCGAAAACTTTTAATAACTCTACAAATAATAATTACTCGACATTGAACAAAACGACGTCGAATAACATTCCAAGCCACGTAAAATGCCCACTCTGCAGTAATGAACATGGATTATTTCACTGTAACGAGTTTATCAAATTACATTTGTTCGAGCGCAGGAAATTGATTGCGAAACATAACTTATGTAGAAATTGTTTGTTCGATCACAAGGGCAAACAATGCAAATCTGAGAAGAGATGCAGACAATGTAATGAACAGCACCATACTCTGCTTCATCAAGATACATCTGTGAACAAAACGCCAAACAATAACATGGAAAAAACTAACAACCAGAATGCATCGACTTCAAGCAGTCATGCTTCGATGGAAGACATATCAGAAACACTTTTAGCTACCGCTCAAGTCAAGGTCAAGACTAACGATGGCGCGGAGATCGTTTTACGAGCGCTGATTGACCAGGGATCCCAAGTTTCCCTAATTACTGAAAACGCCGCTCAGATGCTCGAATTACCTCGACAGAAATGCAAAGGAGTAATTTTCGGGGTCGGAGCAAGAGAAAATAATTGTAAGGGTGCAATAACTATCACCTGCACTTCCATACTTAATAATCATACTTTCAACTCAGACGTCTACGTGATGCGCAACTTAATCAACAATCTACCAAACCGATCATTTACAAAACCATCAACATGGACACATCTGGAAGGTCTACAGCTGGCGGACCCGGATTTCAACATCAGCCGTCCCGTCGACATCCTCTTCGGGGCTGACATTTACTCTAACATTATACTAGGAGGAATAATTAAGGGAGAAGAAACACACCCTATTGCTCAACAATCCCTACTTGGCTGGATTCTGTGTGGTAGCATGAGATCGTACCAATGTAACGTTATCCTAAACAATTTGGATGAAATCAGCAGATTTTGGATGATAGAAGATATCTCAGAGAGCTCTCAGATGTCTACAGAAGATCTTGATTGTATACAACAATACCAAACAACTACAACACGACAGGAGGATGGTCGTTATGTTGTACGGCTGCCCTTACACCCTGACGTCAACGAAAAATTGGGAGAATCACGAAAGAAAGCTGCTGCACAACTTCGCCAGCTAGAACAGAAATTTAGAAAAGTAGAAAACATCGAGAAAGATTATAAACTATTTATAAAAGAGTATGAAGAACTAAATCACATGCGACCTTGTGATAGTAACACGAAACCAAGCTATTATTTACCACACCACTGTGTACAGCGCGCCGAGTCATCAACAACGGCCCTGCGTGTTGTTTTTAATGCATCTGCCAAGACAACTTCGGGAGAAAGTCTAAACGACTTAATGTACCGCGGGCCTAACTTACAAACAGACCTACAATCTCTAATTTTGAAATGGAGGCTTTACAAGATTGCTCTTACCGCGGACATCGAAAAAATGTTCCGGCAAGTGTTGGTAAACGAGGAAGACCAGAAATATCAAAAAATCCTGTGGAGAGATTCGCCTGGTCAGCAAATTAGGGAGTTCGCTCTGACAACCCTAACTTATGGATTTAAAGCGGCCCCGTATTTAGCTATGATGACTATAAAACAACTAGCCAACGATGAGAGAAACAACTACCCTGAAGCCGCAGCCATCATAGAAACGTCTTTCTACATGGATGACCTACTTTACTCGTCCGACGACCTTGAAACTGCAACACGCATCAAAAATGACCTTAAAAACCTACTTATGTCCGGTGGGTTTAACTTACGAAAGTGGTCATCAAACAACCCTAAACTTTTAGATGACAACCCTACAAACAATGAACAAGAAGCATACCATTTTCGACACCAAGAGTCAACAAAAACATTGGGCTTGAGATGGAACCCTAAAGATGACAACTTTACTTTCCAAATAACAAGTGATATAAATTCGACTAAACGAGTCACAAAACGGTTGTTACTGTCAGAAATTTCCAAAATTTTTGATCCTTTGGGATGGTTGTGTCCGGTAACAACAAAACTAAAACTTATTTTTCAACAAGTATGGCAAGAAAACTTAGGCTGGGACGATGAAATAACAGAAAATATCAAAAAAGAATGGTCGAAGATCAAAGGTCAGCTACCGGAAATTAACAAACTACAAATACCAAGATGGTTACAAGTGAAAAAACAAGATGAAATACAGTTGCATGGGTTCTGCGATTCGTCAGAAAACGCTTACGCTTGTGTGATTTATTGTAAGACCGAACAAAATTCAACAGTAATGGTAGCCGCAAAATCAAGACTTGTACCATCGAAAAAAGCCACTTCACTCCCGAGACTCGAACTTTGTGCCAGTTTATTGCTTGCCACACTGATGAAAAAAGTTCAAGAATGCCTACCTAATCACAAAATCACTTTATACGGCTGGTCTGACTCTACTGCCGTATTAGGGTGGCTACACGGTGATCATAACCGTTGGAAAACATTTGTATCGAACAAAGTGAAGAAAATAGTGACCACTATGCCTTCAAACTGCTGGCACTATGTTAAATCGTCGGAGAACCCTGCCGACTGCGCCAGCCGAGGTATAACTCCAATTCAGCTGAAAGAACATCCTTTATGGTGGCACGGACCCCATTGGCTGCAAACTTTTCAACCTGGAACAGAAAATAACAAGATTAGTTATGAAACAAACGAAGAAACTAAAATAAACAAGCAACTACAAACAAACGTCACCACTAAACGTCACAGATCTGACGTCATCGACGATATACTTACGCGAAACAGCTGTCTGGGTCGAGTTACACGAGTCGTCGCATGGATACTAAGAACGGTATCGCGTGACAAACATCGACCGCAGTACCTAACTACACCGGAACTTAGAAAAGCAAGAAATATTATAATTAAACATATTCAACTTACCTCTTTTGAAGATGAAATTTCCAACCTTGAACAGAAGAAAGAAGTGGACAGAAAAAGCAAACTCTTACCTTTGAACCCTTTTTTGGATCAAGATGGACTTCTCAGAATGGGAGGACGTATCAGCCACGCCAACATCCATGAAGATCAAAAACACCCCATCATTATTCCACACGAAGGTCATTACACTGATCTTTTGATCGATCAAGCTCACCTGATCACATTTCACGGAGGAGCCCGGCTTACGACAGCAAACTTAAGGAAACAATATTGGATTATCGGTGGCATTAGGGCTGTCAAAAAACGACTTCATAACTGCGTGATTTGTCGAAAACAAAATCCAATAAAACAACAACAGCTGATGGGTGATTTACCCGCGGCAAGATGCAACCCTTCAAGAGTGTATAGTCACTGCGGGGTTGACTACACGGGGTATATCGTTGTGAAAACCAACAAAGGCCGAGGCGTAAAAACAACAAGAGGTTACGTAGCTGTCTTCGTATGCATGGTGACGAAGGCAGTCCACTTGGAAGTGGTCTCGGACCTTAGCTCATCATCCTTTCTATCAGCCCTGAAAAGATTCGCTGCCAGACGTGGAGCTCCGCAACACATGTACAGCGATAACGGCACGAATTTCGTCGGAGCCAACAACATACTGAAACAAGAATTTATCAACCTGAAAGAAATACTCGATCCTCAATTCTTCGCAGCGATATCAGACATGCAAATAGAATGGCACTTCAATGCCCCATCGTGGCCGAGCGCGGGAGGACTTTGGGAGGCTGCAGTAAAGAGCCTAAAGTACCACCTCCGCCGCGTCATTGGTGAACAGAAGCTCACATATGAAGAGCACTCAACACTTCTATCTCAACTCGAAGCCTGCCTCAACAGCCGACCACTGCTACCACTCAACGAAGACCCGGACGATTTTGACTACCTGACGCCGTCACATTTTCTTTCAAGTGGCCCCACACTAACTATTATTGAAACTGAAACTGATGAACGCACGCGCTGGCAACTTGTACAGAAAATCTACAAAGATATTTGGAAGAGGTGGCAGTCTGAGTATTTAACTCAGTTGTCACCACGCAGCAAGTGGCGGCAAGCACGAGAAAACATGAACATCGACGACGTCGTAATTATTCACGACGCCAATTTACCAGCTGGGAAATGGGCACTGGGAAGAGTGATCGAGTTACACCCAGGAAAAGATGGTCATGTTCGAGTGGTCACCATCAAAACAAAAAACGGAACAATGAAACGCCCTATTACCAAACTATCGAAACTACCTGTATCATCAAAACCTGAAAATATAGAAAAATCGGCCACATCAAACGAATTTCTGAGCAACGAAAACAAACAACAACAAAACGAACAAAAACAACAAACAAACAAGAAAACAAAAAAGAGATCATGCAATTTGATATGGGCCATCTTATCACTATTGATGATTATAACACCCGCTCAGTGTAACTACAGCCTTACCAACATAAATAGTAGCCAAAGTCTATATTTTGACAAGATAACGGACATGCATCTTATGCGCGACGAATGGAAACTGATTGTGTTTTATGACATGGATCCCTACTGGCATGGAATACAAACGTTCAAAGACTATATCGCAAGCTTAGAAAACATATGTTCCACTTCCGAGAATCGTCACCAGTGCGACGTCATCCTACTGCAACTACGTCACGCTTACGACGAGTTAAACTATTACAGTGGAATGCTCCTTAGTCAGCAAGAAACAAACTCAAGACGGCGACGCCGGGGGCTTATCAACGGTATTGGCTCTATAGCAAACAGTTTATTTGGTTTACTTGATCAAGATTTTGCTGAAAAATACGAAAACGACATAAATCTAATAAAAGAAAACGAAAAGCATCTTGTCCAGCTCTGGAAGAACCAAACTTCGCTTGTGGAAGCTGAAAACAATTTATTAAAACGAGTGGAAGAAACTATCGACCGACAACATAAAATGTATAACCAACACCTCGTCATACTTGATAAGGCTGCGAACACAATGGCAACTGAAATGAAAGATATGACGCAACTTAGCGATTTTACACTCACATCGATTATCGCTAACAACATTTTAGAGAATTTAAAAGGACTTCAGGAAACACTTTTGGATACGATAACGGAAATTCATTACGGAAAATTTGACATTCATCTATTAAGTCCTAAACAATTAACAAAGGAGCTGAATATAATTTCAGGACATCTTTCAAGCGATTTGACTTTGCCGATCGAAAACATACAAACTGATTTAAGAACACTTTACCATTTGCTGAAAGTAAAAGCAAGAATGACTACGAACTATTTCATTTTCGAAATCAAAATTCCTCTTATAACTCGTGATAATTTCGAAATATACAGCTTAATACCGATTCCTCAAGAAACTGAAGAATATATGGCAAAGATAAGACCGCTCGCTGATCATATCGCCATAAACTTAAAGAAAGATGCTTACATACCCTTAACAGAAATGGAACTAAGATCTTGCATACCATATAATTACAAAACTCTGATGTGTCCTTTACAACAACCAATATATCACCTAAAATCAGACGAGAATCTCTGCGTCAAGATAAAAGATACAGATCAATGTGAAACTTCGCATACAATATGTACTGACATGTGGACACAACTTAATAAAATAAATACGTACTTATTTTTCTGCTGTGGACAACGAACAATAAGAATCATATGCGAGAATCAGGTTGCAGCCGAACGCGTCAGCAAGGCCGGAGTTATCGCACTCGGGGAAGGATGCGTCATCAAGGGCGAAACCTTCACGATATATTCGCATACGCAGCAATCTAATACTATGACAGTACAATCACCTGTCCTCAAGGTTGACATACATCCGATCAACAACATCTTTAATACTAGTATACCATTAGTCCAACTTAAAGGAATTAATGGATCCAACTTTGAGTATTTTGGAAAAGAATTTGACGTCCTTGACAAGCGAATCCAACAAATGAAGAGCAAGGATGTCAGTGAAATAATAACTGACACGGACAGCCTCACCACACATGACGTACACCAGTACATAGTGCTATACGTACTGGCCGGCGTGATACTAATCACAGCAGGCACCTATATTTGGCGGCGCGGACGGGCGCGCTGCACCGCAACTATCTCTTCAACAGCACGCCGTGATAACCCACCTGCCGAGCCTCCGATCCCACTGACACAACGTCCGAAGATTCGCACCGCCAACGAAACAGTTATGGGACGACAATCAATTGCGGGTCCAGCTATATACGGCCGCATAAACAAGTCTACGTCACCGGGCATAAGAAAACTTTTTAATGACAGTGATAGTGCTTAGTGTGTGATGTGTGAAATACCTTTTTAACTATTTTTTAACATTTTATTTTTTCTTAACCTTACGCTTGAACTTGTATTGCTTTATTTTATAACTATCTATGTGTATCTTTATCTCATCTCGTCCTCGGGAGCATGTACGGTTTAGCAACCGCACAATATGGGTCGAGTAACAAGTTGAATGTTCGCAATCTTGCGTATCAGCAGATTCCGCGACAATGTAATTTTATTTAATTGTAATTATAGTTAGTTAAGCATTAGCCACCTACAAACAAACACTTATATTATAACTTTAACTTTGTGAACGTAAATAAAACTATAACTAAAACCGCGACGTCGTTTAACTCAAAACATTAACTTTCTCTATAGTTGTAGGATAATCCTACACTATGGTAAACATGCAATGACCTTTATTTTCACCGAGTGATAAAGAGAAATCCCGTATTTTTTAAGATTCATGGTCGTTTGTCCCTTTACGTCAAAATAAAGTTGGCAACCTTTGTGACCACTTCTTGGATGCTATGTTCGGCGAGCTGAGATACCTCGCCTGGGGCCGTACCGGCTAACGAATCGAACTTCGGAAAATTTGCCGAGTTCCAAATTAAAAAAGATAAATTGAAGTAAGGAATTTCGTATTGTACAATTTGTTGAAGTTATTTGGAAGATATGGATGTTTGTGTGATCTCATGAATTAGGGTTCGCTATTTTGGCCCAATTGGGGTTAGATTTATCGGTTTTAATTTGAATCCTGGCAGACTTTTCGAAGTTCGATTCGTTAGCCGGTACGGCCCCTGGTAGGGAGCTACTCCGCTGAATTCCAGCTGTACGTGAGTGGCTGTTTCTTCCTTGCTACCTCTACATACGGAACTGTAAGTGACACCTAAGCTGAAAAAAGATCTGTCAAAATATCAGTGACTGGTGATGGCGCCGTTATACCAGACTGCTCGTAAAATTTACGAGTATGCCAATACATGTTAGTGCGACATAAATTACAGATCGTAAAACTGAGGCTTTTTTCGGTCTAGAAAATGAAGTAAGTAGCACAGGTATAGTTTTATTAGCTTTTATATGTGTTTTTACCTTGCCTTTTGGATCCTGTGACAACTTAACAAACAACTTAATTAATCAATATAAATTCCAGTCAGTTAAGTTAAGAAAAATAAACAGTGAGTTTTACTCATTTAAAATAAATTTTAAAATAGAGTTTTCAGTTACCTAACTGAAAACTCTATTTAAAAAAAAGAATAAATAGAAAATCTTTTTGCAAAATAGACGTAACAACCACCAAAATGTAATTAATGATAACTATAGGTAAGTACATACAACAACATTCTTTGAACTAAACTACAATTTTTTATCTTTCTTGGATCTGCCTTTAATTTAAAATATTATGTTATTTAGAAGAAATTTACCCTTATCATTGACCCTATCGATTGGTATCATAGAAATACGAGTTGCCCGTTCGATTCCCGGCTGAGTCAAGCGATTTGCCGAAAATCTTTGAATGCAGTTTTATTTTTTTAATACAGGAATGTTTCCTTTCAAAACTGCCATCATTAATATTTAAGGGTACTTTCTCTCCAACTACCATCTTTTATTTCCACCCTGTATATTAGCAGCTCTAGATACGTAGTTGGTTTTCTCGAGTCGTTGTCGGTATGCAAATTGCGAATTCATTAAATTATTGTACGTTCGTCGCGAGTTTTCCTTTATATTTTTTTCTTTCATCCTTGTTAAGGGTCTCTTGTCCAGGACAGTCTAATAGAAGTGTTTAGGTGTTCTAATAAGAAATTCTGAGACTTGTTCACAATTTGGAACGAGTACGTACTTAAGATAAGAGAGAAATATAATCAGCAATGAAATAAAAAAAACTAAGTCTAATATTTATTGTCAATTTGCTTATTCTTGATCAAAGCAGGAAAACAAAAGTACCTACGAGAATAAAGTAATTGGGTACTATATTTAACAACTTAGAATACGTTATTATTTTTTAGATATACGTAATTACTTACTCTTATCTACTGTTAGCAATTATGGCTTGTCATCTTGTTAATTGGGTTAAAAAAAGAAATAACATTGAATGATTATTTAAAGTGGCAACATTGATTTTAATGCGTAATTTAGTTCGAAAACGACTAGACTACAGCTGCGCCACAAAAAAAAAAGTTTGAAATCTGACTTTTTGACTATGCCATGATGAAGTCTATAGTTTGTCGGAGTTTGTCGCCAAAAACCAGAGTTTGTCGGTCTTCCGTTTAGGAGATACGTGTGGCTCAGCTGTAGAGACGTCTCTACAGCTGCGCCACACAGATCTCGAAAACGGAAGGTCGTAGCGAAAATCTGATTACTTGTATGTATAGCCGTTAGTTTGTCGGAGTTTGTCGCACAAAAACCAGAGTTTGTCGGTCTTGCGTTTAGGAGATCTGTGTGGCTCAGCTGTAGAGACGTCTCTACAGCTGCGCCACACAGATCTTGAAAACGAAAGGTCACAGCTAAAATCTGATTTTTTGTGTGTGTAGCCGTTAATTTGTCGGAGTTTGTCGCCAAGAACCAGAGTTTGTCGATTTTGCGTTTAGAAGATATGTGGGGATAAGCTATAGAGACCTTTCTACCTGGATCTCGAGAACGAAAGGTCGTAAGCGTAGCGGTAGCGGGCGCGTTGAAAATGGCAGCGCGTCATTTTATGACTTAAACACTTGAGTCACCAGCCACGCGCTAATCTTCGGTGAAATCATACACTTATTCATACTCTGTGACTATAAGTTTAAATCGTAGAATGCGTGCATGTAGAAATTAAAAAGGCCACTGGCGCGAAATCTTTAGCATTTTTCTCTTATTACAAACTGATTGAATTGTGTGACTGTATAGTAATAGGAAAGAAATAATTTTAATCCTTTGCCGCTAATTTCAAAATATCAAAAATGCACAACGTTAATATTCAAGTTCTCATTTCTGCCGGCACTCCCGGAGTGCCGACCGATTTTTTTTTTGTCTTTAAGTCCGTAGGCAAACAAAACTTTTTCCTTTATAAAGGGATGGCAATTCTAACACTCAGAATACCCCAACTTCGGGGAAACCTATTGTGGCAACATTCACTCTTTTTCATTCATCATCAAGTAACTTGAGCAGAGAAAAAAATCGCGGCACCATCTAAATCTTCTATACAATCGTGTAGGCGCGTATAAAGGATAGTGCGCAATATATCACTATGTGACGTATGTCTGCATTTGTCGGCACGCAGGTGGGCCTCCGCCATATATCAAGGCCACTAGTGTTGCCAGGTGAATTCTAAAAGATTTACCGGTAAAATGAAAAAAAGATTATCCCATCTGGAGATAAAAGGTCCACATATATTACGTTTAACCGCTCGTCGTTTCGTCTACGTCGAACAAATGTAAACAGCTATTTCGGGGATCGAGTTTATTTGTAACTTAATATTTTATTGTGGAGCGATAAACGCTTTTTCGACGATTTAGTAGCTTTTAAGATGTCTTCTTATCACTAAAATTAAATTGTATTTCGTGTATCACAGATATTAGTGGAACCACCCCACTGCGGGAACCAATTGATTAAAATTTCACGATGTATAGTATCGTATAAACAGAGTGATCGTCAGCGTGTTTGTTTATATCAGGGATTGAAATACCGTTAAAAAAAATAACGTTAAAAATACCGTTTAAACATTTTATCCGTAAATTTACCGGTAAAAATAACGTTAAATATAGCGTTAAATTTAGTACCGGTAAAATTATCGGTAAAAAATTAACGTTATTAATTGGAATAACGTTAATTTTAAAGTAACGGTAAAAAAAGTAAGAAATAACGTTAAAATTAACGTTATTTATTCACATAGCGTTAATGTTAAAATTAACGGTAGAGTCTGTCTAAAAAGTCAGTTACATGGGTAATTTCAAAAAATATTTTAATACCCACCTAAATCCCCAACCACCCCACCAATACCCATCTAAATAAAATTGAATAAAGCTATATTTACAATTAGAATTTTGGCAGCACCAGCAGGGTTACCAATATAAGTTTTAATAAATAATTTAATAATTTCTCATGTAAACTGACTTTTTAGACAGACTCTAAAAAAAGTAAGAAATAACGATATATTTAAAAATAACATTAACATTCCCTGGTTTATATAAATTAAGAACGATATATAATTGACCGCCTCTGGGGTCTAGCGTTTCGCCCACCCGTGTAAAACGCAGGGGTCCCGGGTTGCGTTACAAAGGCGGATGCAACACAGGAACCCATAGTCTGTGCTGCATTATCTTGCGAATGGCTTCGAGCAGTTATAGTCTGTCCGAATCCGGCTGCAACACAGAGCCCTGTAGTGCAGCAGCGTTTGTTTGCATAAGGTAAATGCAAAGGCAGATGCAACACAGATACCCAAAGTCTGTGCGAGTGCGAGTTTGTAGTGCAGTCGCATTTGTTTCTATAAGGCTATGAATAGTCATAAAAGGGAGTAAACACAAAAGCGGGGGGGCGCAGTCCCCCCGCAAGGGGGGCTCATTAGGTTAGGTTAGTATTGTGACCAAAAACTCGCGAGCCGAGCAAGCGAAGCAAGCGCGCCGCGGCAGCAGCCGGCGAAGCGCCAGAAACGAAGTTTTTTTAATATCAGGCTGTTTGCACAGCGAGTGTAAGCTGTATTACAACTGGATTCGCTAAAACAATACCTTACAAAGCCGATCACACTGCAGACAAATTTAAAATGTCTGTGGTGCAGCCGGGATTGTAATACTTTACTCCTACGAACGAGGCTGCGTTACAGAGGCGTAGAACGTTGTCTATGTAAACAGTACGACGCGCCGTATTGTTTGCATAGACAACGTTCTACGCCGCTAAATTACAGCCGTAATATGACGGCACCGTTATCCTAGGAAACCCTAGCTTTAGGCATCTTTGGCAATTGATCGCCCTTAGCCACCTGCTTTTTAGGGTTCCGTAATCAAGTCAACAAGGAACCTTTTATTCATTCTAGACGAAGCTTTACAAATACCGTTCTACGAGATTTGCAATACTGCTACGACTGCTACGCTCGTAGCACCGTAGCTGTAGCACACGGAAGATTTTTGTTTAAGGGTCCATTATAGAATAACATGGTGTAGGAAGTCTTTTTCATACATTTAGAAAACGTAAAGTTGTAGCCACAATAAAACACATGACAAGCTTAAGAGTTGCTCTAGTTGCTACAAATATTAAATTGCGTATAAACCTCACAGATGATTGTAAAAATTCACCAAATGCGCTTGCGTAGGTTTATCTTTTTGGCGTAAATAATAGCGGAAACGTATTGAATTCTACTTAATCAAATTACACTTTAACGTACTGTGAAGCAAAATGATAATTGTGATAATGATAAAAAGAGCAACGAAAAACATCGTAAAAGTGCTGAAGTGAGGTTATTTTCCTTATTCTATACATGTAAAGAAAAAAGAGAGACAAATGTTCCATCGTCAAGTTGTTGGCGTATATTTTCAGCATCTTATGGTACTAATAAAATCGAGGTCCAATTTAACAAACATGAGTAAGTATTGTAAAGTCACTCGTGTTGCTGGCAACATTAAATTAGATTTAAAAAGAAAAAATGTGAACGTACTTCCGTATCCGAACACTGTCCAGCAGCAATACCTCTGTAACGCTGATTTGCTATTTAATTAATATTGAGAAGTGCAAATAAAACCTCATAAGTTTAACCAGTGTTTTGCTATCTACGAAGAACCTACAGTCCACAGAAACGAAGAGCCAAACAACTCGTACCATGTCATTTTTAGGGTTCCGTACCAAAATGGTAAAAAAGGAACCCTTATGGTGTGACTCAGTCTGTCTGTCTGTCTGTCACAGCTGGATATCTCGAGAACTACTAATGGTATCAACTTGAAATTTGGAATAGTTTAAGATGACATTTGTCCAACTATTTTGCGAATAAGAAATAAATAAAAAAATAAATACCTTTTTACAACAGGGACTGAAAAGGGGTCTTAAAAATTTGAAGTGGGGTAACTAGGGCATGTGGGGTATCATATGAAAGAGCGTCGTTTGCACGTTTTCAAACATTTTTTTTTTGTTTAGGCCGCATGGTTTTCGACTTATGATGCAAATTGTAAAAAAAAATACCGTTCCCCCCCCCCCTTATCTCCGAAGTTTGCAAAGAGAAAAATCTCAAATAATTCTATGTCATAGCAGTTTATATAAAGATTACAGGAAAAATAAAACGATGTATCAATATAGCACACTTTTTAGAAATTATCAAATTTCTAAAAAAGTTAACATTAGTTCCACTATCGGTCAAGAGATGGCGCTGACCTAAAACTGCAATAATAATTTATTATTCTACTCTGCAGTGTGGTTTGATGGTGCAATTATGATGGTACTGTTAGCGACGCAAGTGAATTAGGAGTGTTAGTGACACGTTATAAGTGATAAAATTAATACTGAAAGAGATAAGTGTTAAACTTATAATAGTGAATTGCAATTAGTGAAGTGAGACTTATGAATAATAAATTAAAGACTTTAACTTAGTGAATCTACGCTTTAGATGTAAGACTTTGTTAGTTAGACCTTGTATTAGTTCTTTACGTTCTTATTAGAATCTAGGTTTTTGCCATTTGTAAGTAATTTTCAGTATTTTTTTCTATGTAAAATAGGGTATACCAATACCAACAGGGCAATTAAAGACAAAGCCCCAATTTTGGAAATTAGGCATATCAAAGGGGCAATGCCACATAGAAAGCCCCCTGAAGGTTTTTGTGTAAATATCTTTTGAAATAATTGAGATTTTTGAGTTTTTGTTAAAAAATAGTTAATAATCGATTAGATGTTTATAGTTCTATCTATAGAAATTAAGTTTGAGTTAGTTTTATCAAAGGTTTGTAAAAACAACCGCTTATTTCGATATTAGAAAGAGATAGAGATAGTTTTGTTTAGAATTAGACAAAGACAGTTGCGCGTGAACAGGACAGACATACTGTGCGACAGACAGGTCCGAGTTCTAGAAAAACTAGCAAGTTCTAGATTGATTTTCATGAAAATTCCAAGAAATCTGATTGGTTCCGAATTTTCTAGGATTAATTTTCGATCGATATATAAATCTGAGAGGTCGAAGTAAGCGCATAGTTTTCCGATAGTTTTCCAATAATGAAGATATCATTGTAAAAGGAAGAAAAAGAAATAAAAGAAGAAACAGTAAATAGTGGTTTCATTATGAAGTAAAGGTCCCAGTAATAAGGTGAATCCTGGCAGTAAGCGCGACAATGTTAAGATTTTAGTGCTCCAAATAATATGTTTCAAAGTGCTTCAATGTGGTGAATTAGTAACTTTGACTATGTTATAAGTGTGAATTAGTGCTTTGCTACGGAGCTACGTGTCTTGCTACGAACATTGACTGCGCCAACTACAAAATAATGTGAAAATGGTGAAAAGAATTTGTGATACGTTGGTGTGACATTTATGTGAAGTGACATTAGTTTATGAACACTGTTGACTGGTGTGTTCCGTGATAGTGTTTTTCCGACCGAGTGTTCAACCGCCTTCCTCGTCCAGCCGGCGATAATCCTATGAAGACTTTTGAGTGTTTACAGTCCACTAATTGAGAGTTATCGAGTGGTATTCTTATTTGTGACGTGTGTGGTTTAGTGTGGACGATCTTTTAAGTGCTCTCGTCGTCGTCTGCCCGCCGCGCCCGCCACAGGTGCGGAACCCTCGGTGCGCGAGTCCGACTCGCTCTTGACCGGTTTTTTTTTGTTTGTATCCATTGTGTCAGCTATCAGAAACTACTGGTAGGTACCCCTAGCACGAACATCTATCGAGGAAAAAAAAGCGCGTAAAAAATATTCGATAGTGGGTTTGTTGATGGGAAATCTCATTTTGCCTTACGTCGATAGATGGTATTGTTGTTTTTGTATTTTGTAAGTAGATAAGCATTATGATAAATGTGGCAATAAGATTCTACATTTTTTTTAGCGCATTATGCTACCTACAAGTCTGTTACAAATTACTTTGCCGCTTAAAACTCGTTCTAATAAACACACAAGTAAAATAATTTTGGAAATGAAAAATTCCTTACGTTTGGAAACGTTGGAGCTCGTTCAAAACGTCACATCACCCGACGAAATTGCATCGATGCCTAATTTGTATGCGGGAGTGCTTCTGGCCATATTTGTTCTGGCAGCGAGATCGGCAAATGACGGGACGCGAAAGAGCGTCGTCGAATGGAACCTATTGCATTTAAACGATGATAAATGTAAGGTTATTAATCTCGTACCATGTGATTTTAATCAATTTTCTTAATAGCTTTTGAAACTCGTAAGTACGAAGTAACTTTTAAAGAAACATGCACACTCCTTTTAATATTGCTCTTTGAGCCAGACGTAAGTAATTTTGTTAGTAACTCGGCATTTCGGCACGGCATTAAACAAGATGATAGCTAAATAAATAAGTCAGTAAATGTTTTTACTCCTATCGAAATATTAATAAGTATACCTATATTGTGAATATTAACGGTTAAACATGAAACTTTTGTCCTGTTTTTACTTAAATGGAAACAATATTTAAAGCTATTGCATTAGGCGTAAGTTAAACCGATCTTAGTCTTAAAGTATCTTTTCTCGTGATTTTGTTTCTATTTAAATTCATACCGTAAAAGGCGGGCGAACATTACTTAAACAGTTATTTTAATAATAATTGCCAGTTCTATTACTTTATTAAACCTCTTTGATTAAATTAATAAAGTATGTTTCACTTGGCCCACTCGAAGTTATCTGTAAATACGTGAAAATACTTTGCAGTCATACTAAGCTTACTTTTATTGTTGGCTATTTCATATAATTCAACTTAATTTTCCTACACCCATAGTCTTACTTGAATGAACAAAAGGCCATTATTTTATGAACCTTACTATTATCCCGACTACATACCGAAGCCTGACACTAGTTGGCTTTATATCCTACAATATTGATATTCTGTTACAAAGCGTAAGAAGACCTTTCCTTATATAAACGATCAGTACGTGAAACATGTAAGGTAAGGTTTCTCCAGAAGTATATGAACACATTAGAACCATGTCACCACAGCTATTGCGCTAATACGGTAGGATTACCATAAAGAAAAAGACTTAGTTGGTGTGGCATAGTTCTCCAACGTTTAGCTACTTCCGAACCTGATTAATACGTATAGATAAGATCTCCAAAATAGGGAACATGCATAAGTCACCGATTTTGATAAATTTGAGCTTGATCGCTGCGGACACGTATAAAAACGTGATGGAATAGAAAAATAAATAATAAAATGTATTACTTTAGTTTTAACACACAAGGGAAAATAACGAATTTTTTTTTTCGTTTTCGGATATAATGCACTTAACAGTCGGATAGAACATCAAATAAGAAATAATATTTTGTATGACACATATGTACTTAAACGCAATATTTAGGGAGATATTTAAAAATTCTTGGCTAACTCCATACTAATGCACTGAAACGTGACACGAGTGACGTCACAAATGTTGACCTTTTTGTATAGAGCGTTTTTGGCGTGTGCTGCTGCGTGCTAACTTCAAGTAACTATATCACGAGAAAAAAACACAAGAGAAAAGTTTTAATTTTACAGTTGATTTTCCCACGCATTATACTTTTGATTTTGATAGAAAAAAAATTTGATGCATGTTCCCTATTCGCTCGTGGAAATAAAAGACGATGTTATTTCAAATATTTGGCGTAAACTTTTCTTTTAGCTAATATTCTGAAACTATAACACTTTATACATCAAAAACTTGTATTTATTATTGTTTTATTCCCTAAAAAAGAGTGTAGCCTTTTTTATGGCAAACCGAACACTTCATTTATTTATTTCATTAGGTCTCCCAACATTTTTTACACCAATACATAGGTAATTGACCGAGCGAGCATGAAGTGCGAGCGAAGCGTCTCTGCTTCAGCTTGGGCAAAAATTCTTTCGTATGTCTGGCTGTCTGTTCTTACCTACAGGTCGCATTTCTCAACCGATTCTCGTGAAATTTTGTGAACAAGTTCGAAAATTATACAGATTTTTTTTTACGAGCCAGTTTTTCGAAATTTTTCAAAATGGCGGAGATGTGTTAAAAAACATGTTTCAGTCCGACATTCCAGCTCTGCCTGTTCTCCTCTACAGGTCGACTCGTATTTCTCAACCGATTTTCATGAAATTTTTAAGCAGGTTTGAAAATGATGTAGAATTTATTTTAAGCCATTTTTTTGAAATTTCTCTAAATTGCACATATTTCAGTCCGGCTTTCCAGCGCTGTCTGTTATCCTACAGGTCGCATTTCTCAAGCGATTCTCGTGAAATTTTGTAAAAATTTTTTTTTGTCACGCCAGTTTTTTAAAATTTTTCAAAATGACGGAGAAATGTTAAAAAATCATATTTCAGTTCGGCTTTCCAGCGCTGTCTGTTTTCCTCTACAGGCTGCTATTTTCAACCGATTCCTGTGAAATTTTGTAAGCATATTTGAAAATAGTATAGATATTTTTGTCTAGTCAGTTTTTTATTTTTTTTTATAATGGCGGAGATATGTAAAAAAAACCTATTTCAGTCCGGCTTTCCGGCGCTGGCTGTTCTCCTCTACCGGTCACATTTCTCAACCGATCCCGGTGTAATTTTGTGAACAGGTTTGATAAATATATAGATTTTTTTTGACGCGACAGTTTTTCGAAATTTATTAAAATGACGGAGATATGTAAAAAAAACATATTTCAGTCCGGCTTTTCGGCTGTATGTTCCTCTACAGGTCGCATTTCTCAACCGATTTTGGTAAAATTTTGTGAGCAGGGGACCTATTACAAAAATAACGTACGCAATTGCGTAACGCAGTCACTTGGCCACGATAGTCGTCTGCAGTTCGTCGGTTGTAGTTATAACAAACATTTTGAATTTGGCTATCGTAGTCCATAGACTACTTAACGAACAATGTCGGATACGCTAGAGAGAAACTGTCAAACTCACGCAATCACTTCGCAATATCGCATACGAAAGTGATTTGTAATAGGAAATAATCAAAACGAAGCACGGACGCAGCTGCGTGTATCGTAATAGACCCCCTGGTTCAATAATTATAAATAACTGTTTAGTCAAGCCAGTTTTTCCAAATTTATCTAAAGAAAAATATTTACCCATTTCGAAAAATGATCAAAATTAGAAGCACCATCTACTTAGCTGCGAATACTCTCGTACTGTGTGCTTTGAAAACCTCATGGCAACATTTTATTTTTGTACAATTTGAGCCACTTTTTATCGCGAGGTCTACAGCTCATGGAGCCACTAGTAGTAGATTGTTATACAAGACGCTAAAATGACCCATTGCATACGAGGTAGGGGAATAAATAGAAACCGAGTTCCAATGGGTTTTTAAGCGTCGTGTGTTACACTCTACTTTTCACTACGATTGCGAGAAAATAAAATATTACCTAAATAGTTTATACTTCCGTAAACGAATCCACTCGTCTTTCTATCCTCCACTTTATAAACTTTTCGTACATTATTTACCTAAATAAATGATTAGTGCTTGACGGCAAAAGGTTAAAATTATTTCTTTAATATTACAGTCACACAATTAAATCAGTGTGTAAGTAGAGAAAAAATTCAAAGATTTCGAGCCAGTGCCTTTTTTTAATTTATACTTTAGCAGAGTAACACAATGCACGCATTCTACGATTAACTTATAGTCACACACAAGTCTATGATTTCACCGAAGAGATCGCTGCTTATTAAGTGAAGCGAGTCTTTCGTGATTATTCTATCTATGAATAAAGACTTGTTCGTTTTAGTCACAGAGGAAATAATCACTACGTTTTAGTTTTAATCAAGAAGCTTATACCCCCTGTACCTACCCCGATATATTAATGATGATATGTTATATTGAAGATGATGATGTTAAAGAGTTGAAGACTCGCTATCCTACTACCGATTTGCTAAGCTGTTTGATAATCTTTTAATCCTAGCTTTTATATAACCTAGCACATACCTAACTATAATCTCTACTTATGGTGATTAACCGCTAGTCGTCTTTAAACCTAACAATGCCTATTTATGAATTGATTAAATGTTTGACCTAAGTTCTGCTTGGTTTTACTTCCTATAACCCTATTCTAATGATGTGACCGAATATGCTACTGATTTGGCTTTTGTATGTGTGAAAGGGCTCGTGAATTCTAGCGTTAGGACCCGGTTGTAAGCGTAGACCCATGTTCTTGAGTACTGCTGTCTGATTGCTAATAAATACTAACTCTACACGCTGAATTTAAATTATCTATGCTCTGTTAATTAATAACCTAGGAATCTATTACAAAATAATGAAAATTACTTCGCTTGATTTTAAATAAAATAGAATTTTATAATATTATTTTTCTACATTAACTAACCCGAACCCTATACTATTCTCTTAACTTTGTGGAGTATTCTGGTTTGCCTATCAGCTGAAATAAATGCCTATTCCATTATAAGGAGCGCTATGCCTACCAGCTCTATACCTACTGCTAGTAAAAATGTGAATTATACTAACCCTACTACCAAGATGATAGTTAATAATTAATTAGGAACTAAATAAAGATATGCAATTGGTTGCTATAAGTGATAAAGGGTAAGTGCGATGTGAACTGTGTGATTTCTAAAGAATTAGCTATAAAGGACCTTTTACCGATGCCGAATATTAATTGCTTTCATTTCTGTGGTTATGCTTAACTTGTACTATTAGTCATTACTACATTATACGTTGGGTTGAACGACCCCTAAAAAGAATAGTCATTTACCTAGCTTCAGAATAAGTTTATCAATAAATGGTTAATCCTAGTGGTTTATTCCGACAGAATTCCACTCATCATTTCCTACTATAGCGTAAAACCCAGTACTGAAATTTCTATTATGGAACTTAATTTCTTATTTTTATGAGATATTTTTATTGCTAAACCTTAACTTGATATGCGGATGTTATAAGAGTTAAGCAGGAGATATGAGAACGACTCTACAGTTTCATTGTGAGTATAAGTAAGTATCAAATGTTATATCAGTCGAATAATTAATCAGTTGTGGAAAATCATTTATTGCCATCGGAAAGTATATCAGTTCATTATCTATCTTTAAGTTAAATATGTGGTTGAATGCAAGAAAGAAAGTAACCAGTGTGTTTTTCTGGCTAATGACGACAGCACCTCCCCGCTGCCATGATAGGCTTCGACTCCAGACTAGGACAACCTTCTCCCAGATCAGCCAGTTACTTTCTTACAAGCTTTATTATGTATTAAATATATTAAAGTCCATAGTCCATGTTAGTTTGTAATATTTCCAACTAAAAAGAGGACAAAGATAAATGCTTTCAAGCGATTTACCAAATTTTCACAATTGAAATATTTCCTTTTCAATGTGATGGCTGATATAAAATTAAATTTAAGTTATTTTTTTTTTATATATTGAACCAATTCTAAAGTTGACTTACTTTATGTCTCACGAATTCAATCTTACAATCCATGACAAAATTATGGGAATTGGTAAATCTTTTTTGTTCTGAAGGAAAGATTTATTAGATCATACATACCGGCCCTTCCTAACGACCAAAGATTTATTTCACTTCACAAATTATTAAATAGCTGAGTTATCACAAAGACAAAATAAATCACTGTTAATGCGGCTTCACACGACACTTGTGATTACTTGACTTCAAATCTGGTGGTTCATATGACCGACCCAATTCAGAAATTTACCTTTATCATACTTTAGTAATTTACTGATTTATTAAATCGTTTACTTGGCTGGCTTTAGCATAAAAATAATTAATTAACACTCACTTGATTTTCACAATCGACGCCATTTTGTACAACCAAAACTCAACACAACACTGCAGATATTTTAAAAGGTTTACCGAGAATTAAATAATATCGTGGATTTGCTAAAATATCTCAGTAGATCCATTGATCTGCCGATAATATCCCTGTCTGAGAAATCTAAAATCATGATTTTCTTTATTTAAGTGATTATCTTTGATCCGCCATTTTGAAAACCAAGCGTCCATTTCATCCATGACAAATTTAACATTTAATTCTTACATAAAAATACCTATTTCTAGCTCAAATTACGGCAGCCATTTTGTGCGCCCCGAGTTGCATTTTTCCTAACTACAAAAATATTTCGGCCATTTTGTCGAATCACGCCTAATCGTTACCCCTAGCCAGCTCGCGACGTCTAAACCAGCCTTTTGTCGTCGAAACCCTATATGCTACACTTTTCTGTTTAGAAATTTCCAAAAGTCGTTCTCCTATATAAAATATGTTCTTGACTAGGTTTTGACCTACCTAATCATATTTTTGTTTGTTCAACATGGGCGCCTATCCGTTTACACACCTATTTCGCTCTATTAACGTCAACTCGAACCACCTTTCATCACAAAAACCCCACCCAATTTTTTGTGATGCCTACTTAAACTTCGCGATACTAACCTTTATCTATCCTACAAGATTTTACCTGCCTAACCCAGACTAAATGAGAACTTCCTATGCAAATTGTGTGACGCTTACCTCGTCATCCGAAGCCCCGTTACCTCTAAAGCGTGAGCAAGCATGACTCGCCTAATATCCCTACAGCTTGAACGTGGCCACATTTGATTGGGAAGGAACAAATGGGCACCTACAGGCAGAATAAGTATACCAATTTCTCGGGACTACAGCAAGCGAGCGGAATAAATTCTACAACGCCTCTACTTCGACAGAGACTCTCGCAAACTGAGACACAATTGGTACACTTATGTGACTTAACTAGGCAATCTACAATAGATGCCCGCTTATGAAGTCACATTCATAAGCTCTCAGTTACCTGTACCCCCCAGAAAGCCCATTACGGATCGCCCCAATATGACACAAATTTTCTAGTAATTATTCTAAATATCTCCCTTCCCACATTTTACTTCATTTAAATTGATATTAATTTAATCAGATTTCACTAATTCTGGAATTTACTTGGAACAGCTACCGTTAATTTTATGTAACCTTTGCAAATAGAATTATATATTTCAATCAAGGCTTAATTTTTACCATTTTAAAACCCTGTTTGAAATATTTCCCCAAAGAAAACTTGCCCGGTGCAAGGCCTAAACAATGGACTTTCCTATATTCACTAATTTGCTGACTTCTTGCTATGTGCTTGAGTATAAAAAAAACTTGTTCTATGGCGCTTCTTACAGTGGGGAGGCAGAGATTCGTCTTCTTCTCGGCAGGTGGAAAAATGAGAGCGAGAATAAGCTCGCCGAAGCTTTTATAACCTAAACCCCACTCTTATTTTTCTAAGCGTCCCCTAGCCACACATAATTCTTAGTATTCTATTGTTTGTATCCTTAATGTGCCCTTTCACAATCTATCTCCCCAAAATGCTGAGAAATTTTCCACTAATTGACTTACAAAAATTGCCTAGTGCATTTAGTCCCCCTAAGTACAAGGTACCTGTAGGATAATTTAAATAAATAAATATATATATATATGTTTTTTTACAATCACCCTCAAATATTTAAATTACATGAATAATTCACAATCATAAAGATTAGTGTTTACCTCCATATCCAATAACTAATTTTGTTTAACCTAGAATTTACAAAGATCCTCAAGTAAATATATATTATATGACACAAGCAATTTAATCTAAGCAATTTAATCCGCTATCAGACTACTTTCATTATTTACGATTGATGCATGACTCTATTCATAATATTAATTACTCTTTGCGCCACCCATTTATTTATTCTATTTGCCAAAGAACGTTTCGTTACTGGCCAACTTATTTTTTCCCCATATGATTGCATTACTATGGGTATTTTATGATTTTATACTGGTATCATTTTTTTAACTCTTGGCGCCACCATTCTGAGCTATTATTTGCTGACTCTAAAGTTAACCCCCCCCCCCAGATTCACGCGTTACGATTGGCTAAACACCAACTCAATTCATCTCCTTTTATGGTCACAAAACGCTTTGCAAGCTTACGATTGGCTACCACGAAACTCTCCTTTTGTCTCTTGTTTATGGACAAAGAGAATGTAGAACATTCCGTTTTTCCATATATATATTTTTTTGTCCAATTTTCTTACAACTTTTTACTAGTTATTGTTCTTATTTAATTATTTTCTTATTACAAATATAATCATTCATATTCTTTCTTTACTTTTAATATTAAACTGATTTTACTTTATCTATAATCCAGAACTTAACCGAAAGATTTGCGTTCCGTTACACACTGGTATCACACACATTTATTTGCTCTAGCAAGTATGCTTACAAACTTCAATTTTTCTAAATTTAAATGTTATTCTACCTAAACAGTGATTAACTTTAATTATCATTTATTTATTTTATAATCATTCGTCCCTTTTCTCTTTATAATTTATTAATGGTATAAATTTCCAAAGATTATTTCTTTTTTTTTATAGAGTAGTCTTTCTCGATGGAATGTCAATTTTTAGTTCCAAAAACGTCCACCAAATGTCAAATACATTTGTCTATACCAAGTGTCAGACGACCTGTTTATTATTGTTGAAACATATTTTCAGTTTATTGAAATCCTTATAAAATTATCTGTTTTTAGGGTTCCGTACCAAAATGGTAAAAAAGGAACCCTTATGGTGTGACTCAGTCTGTCTGTCTGTCACAGCCGGATATCTCGAGAACTACTAATGGTATCAACTTGAAATTTGGAATAGTTTAAGATGTCATTTACCCAACTATTTTGCAAAAAAGAAATTAATAAAAAAATAAATACCTTTTTTACAACAGGGACTGAAAAGGGGTCTTAAAAATTTTAAGTGGGGCTACTAGGGCATGTGGGGTATCATATGAAAGAGCGCCGTTTACACGTTTTTAATCATTTTTTCTTTTTTTTTAGACCGCATAGTTTTCGACTTATGATGAAAAATGTAAAAAAAAATACCGTTCCCCCCCCCTTATCTCTGAAGTTTGCAAAGTGAAAAATCTAAAATAATTCTATGTGATAGCAGTTTATATAAAGATTACAGGAAAAATAAAACGATGTCTCAATATAGCATACTTTTTTAGAAATTATCAAATTTCTAAAATAGTTAAGATTTGTTCCACTATCGGTCAAGAGATGGCGCTGACCTAAAACTGCAATACCAATTTTACTATTCTGTTCTGCAGTGCGGTTTGATGGTGCAATTATGATGGTACGGAACCCTCGGTGCGCGAGTCCGACTCGCTCTTGACCGGTTTTTTATATAGAAATACGGATATTTTGTCAATGTTGTATTTGCATATTGCAATCATAGCTTATAAAGTGCATATGAACAATGGATTTGTGTTATAAGAACATCACATAATGTTAGTGTAACTATGATATTTTGAATGCAGAATGAAATGCAATAAAACCTCACAAATTGCATAAACAACCATTCTTTTAGTAAAATGAGAATAACCACCCTCTTCATGGTAAGTTATTCAACGAATCTTTTATTTGACTAATCACATAACTTTACTTTTTTGTGTTTACAACTATTTTTCCAATCCCGGATTTTTTGTACTTTTACAGACTTATAACTAGCCATAAATTGTGGACCCTCTGGAATGTGATAAGGAAGGTATCCGACAAGGAATAAGACCTACAGAAATCATGAAAACTAACCCCTGTATAACTGGAATAATCAAAGTTTGTATTTTGTCCGCCTCCGGATCAATATTTGAGATAAAAGAAACATGTTCAGTTTTGAACTGTTACACCCCAATGGAGATTGTACGGCCAGTGTCAAAGTGAAGATTGAAAAATGGTCCTTAAGTGACGTGCGGCTTATTGCTACATCTTTCTTTAGTGTTACAATACGTGTTCGTTGTTCGTCGTTCGTTCGTACGTGAGAAACAAAAACGTATTGTAACACTAAAGAAAGAGGTAGCAATAAGCCGTTCTTGGTTTTAATAGTAGGCTCATTGGTAATAGACAAATATTAAAAAAGAAAAAAACTTTTTCCCCTAGGGGTAAATAATCATAGATATATAAATAATCTATTTTATCCTAGCTTTTACAATCACAGAGAAAGCAATATGTTTACAATGACAGACTTTTTGAGCAAGAGGATTGAAAATGGTTTTTTTTTTAAGAAGAACAACTCTTGAAGTAGACTATCAATGACAACTATCTTATTTAAATGACTAGCTGAAGACGACTTGCGGTAAGATGGCACTTTCTTTTACAAATAATTTGAATAATTTTGAATTCCAAGACAGAGTAGTTTGGAAACGTTTAGTTACAAATAGAACCTTCCAAATGACTACCTCCCAGGGGAAATTAAACTCTTTAATTAAATGCCTTTGAATTGAATGACAACACGAATGAAAATGGCGTATTGATTTAGTTATAGATGTTAACTAATATTTGCATGTTCAGACCGTGTAACTAACAGAATTATAGGGCGACTATCTGTCTAGCCAGCGGTTCGCGAATGGTGTTCCGCGGAACCCTGATGAGGTTATGTAAAGCTAGGGTTTGCTACGATAGCGGTGCCGTCATATTACGGCCGTAATTTAGCGGCGTAGAACTTGTCTATGTAAACAACATGGCGGCGCCGTATTGTACCCTCAGACCAAATAAATACCGTAATAATATGACGGCACCGTCATCCTAGGAAACCCTATAAGAGGCTCTCAGGAGTTCAGCGAAAATTCAAGAGTTAAATAAATATCTTTTGACTCCAACTAAATAAAAAAAATATCGTAAAAAGTATTTCTTTTAAAGTTAAACTATACTTACAAGATGCGAACACCAAGCCAAAAAGCCTTAGTATGGATGGTGTGATTTCACGTAATAAAAAAAATGTTTCAGTTAGTTTACTTACTTGAGCTAGGATTCCGCCCAAAAGCGGTGAACCAAAAAGGGTTCCGTAGCCAAAAGAATTCGGGAACACTAGTCTACTATGTCTATCTTGGCCATAAAATCTTGGGCTTGAATATCAGACAGCAGAAGTCGAACTAAGAGTGGCGCAGACTTGGGCAGCCTTGGCAGCCAACAGCCAAATTATGAAGCTGATGAAAAATCTTTAATCAGTGTGTCTTGCCATTTTTTACTTATGGTATGGAGACCACCACCCTGACGGAAAAGTCTGCCGAGAAAATCCGTGTCATACAGAGGGCTATGGAGAGATGTATGCTCAGTATCAGCCTTATGGACCGTGTAAGGAATGAGTGGATCTGGCAGAAAAGTAAAGTGATTGACGTGGTCGAAGAAATAGAATGGAAAAAGTGGAGATGGGCAAGATATATGGCTAAAATTATCACCAGCCGGCAGGCGAGAAGACTTTTATACTTGAATGGCGACCCCGCGCTAACACGTGCGTTAGAGGATGATCACCCAAGAGATGAACGTATGGTAACCGGTAGCAGGCTGGCATCAATAGAATTCGCGTGGCGGCAGACCGTCATGAGTGGAGAAGGCCTGAGTCCGAAACGAACTCTACAAGGGCTGCAATATAGATAGACTGTCTCTAGCTAGTGTAATGTTTCCAACTTGGAACATTCGTTTACCTACGCGAAACTTGTTGGCTAACATTTGATTTGCGAAATAATCTACAATCGCTAACAAAAAGTTATTATGGATCTTTTTCTTTTGGTTTACAACTTAATATCAATTATTAATGAACGTTTGAATGATCATTACCTACACACATTTTTCAAGGAATGTACTTATAACACTATGCCACCAAAACACGCAACAAATGATCGTTCATGTGTGTCTAGTGTGTACCGTCCTTTCAGAGGCTAATATCGGTGTGAACGCTCGATAAATGTAAAACACGTCTTCAAGACACAAAGTAAACAGCACATTTCACGACTGTTTATTTCGGAAACACGCTCCAAGATGACGGATTATTTCTCATCTCGCCGCTCATTTCAGTTCACATTTTAACATTCCGGCGACGTGGAAAGTGTGAAGTTTCTTATTTCTATTGTTCCGAGAATATTCTGTGTTTCAGAAGGCTTGCCTCGTAGACTTTAAGGGATTTGTCCACCCGACCGCCTCAATCTGTCCCGTCGGGGCTCGTAACGGAGAAATACGAGTATTATTTCCAACTTTATAGCCGCTATATTTCATTTTTCCACCGAACTGTTTCGTTTGTTTATTTTTATTATTTGTTTAATATATGGCTGCCTCACTGCCGTACGAATTTTCGTAGGTAACAAACATTATGTATCATGTGTAGTAATGTGTTACATTTTAACACGTTTTTATTAGGTCGCCTTCATAAAGGGAAAAAAAACGCTTGTAGTAGGTACCCGTCTAACCAACTTATCAATGCTGCAGCCTCTAAAATTATTAAGTCTTCACTACATAGTATAAAACAAAGTAGCTTTCTCTGTCCCTATATCCCTATGTATGCTTAAATCTTTATAACTACGTAACGGATTTTGATGCGGTTTTTTTAATAGATAAAGTGGTTCAAGAGGAAGGTCTATATTATATATGTTACATGGTGTCAAATTCCACACTACACCGAAGCGAAGCGAGGGCAGGTCGCTAGTTTCAAATAAAGCTAGAGTACAGAGTAGTAATTTGGCGAAAGTAATTTGTCGCAACCTAGATAGTTTCGGGATCAATCAATCGCAACCTTCTACCGGTAGCTGAACAACAATGGAATATCTATTGTATATCTTTTGCGGTGCTTGAAGAGTTAAAACAGTTGCATAATACACTGGCCTGCAAAAGTAAGTACTACAGAGGCCTATTTTCATACAAACGAGGTAACTTTGATGCTTTGGTTCTCCGTCCAGGATTAAACGGGGTGTGATTTGATAATGGCCATTCAAAGAGTAAATGGAGGAGGCCCAGATCGCTAAAGAAACCCAACGGATTAGAAGAGTCGTTTAGGTCAGGGTTGAACTTAAAAAAATAACAAATTAAAATTACATTCAAAGTATGGAAAATGTAACACTAAAAAGTCCGTTCGGTCTCTGGTGTAAATGACTCTTCTAATCCGTTGGGTTTCTTTAGCGATCTGGGCCTCCTCCATTTACTCTTTGAATGGCCATTATCAAATCACACCCCGTTTAATCCTGGATGGAGAACCAAAGCTTCAAAGTTACCTCGTTTGTATGAAAATAGGCCTCTGTAGTACTTACTTTTGCAGGCCAGTGTAGTTGATAAGACATTTACCATTTACCTTTAAACGAAAGACCCTATTTTAAAACACCTAATTAATGACCAATCAAAAAATATCAGTAAAAACGATAAGTACGGCTTAATATCATCACCTAAATATCAATTGCACTACCGTACCAAATGAGTATTTCATTCACGATGAAAATAATAGATATTCGGGGTAGTGGCGGCGTAATCGTCCATTTCCATAACTATTTGTGGGTTATCGAGCACGTCCAATGTGATTTGTTTCCGACCCTCTAATAACCATCTCTGACCCCAGATATTATCTGTATCGATATGAATATTGGACAATAAGTATAATGTAGTGGTCATTCATAGCCCTAATTATTCATGTACATGGGGTAAGACATTTCTATGACAGTACCTACGTAGGCTTCACGATATTAGACGTTTCTAATACTTTTGAAACTTGTTTTTCCTTTGTACAGTGTGCATTGTCATCCAATGTTTTAACTTGAAAAATGAAAATTATTTACTAATGGAGCTCGGAGCTCGGTGGCGCAGTGGTTTAGCGCCAGGCCCAGTGATTGCGGAGGTTAAGCAACGTTCGCAAGGGTCGGTCATGGGATGGGTGACCAAAAATGTATTATCTCGAGCTCCTCCGTGCTTCGGAAGGCACGTTAAACCGTTGGTCCTGGCTATTAACACCCACCAATCCACATTGGGCCCGCGTGGTGGGTCATAGCCCGTCATCCTTATCCACCCATAAGGAAGGCCTGTGCCCCAGCAGTGGGGACATAAAAATGGCTGATGGACAACTACTTAATGCAAATTTTGAAAAATAAGTTTAAAAATGAAATAAAAAACAAAAATGTGTATTTTACTATTTGGTTGAGTCTACTTTCACAACATCTAACGGCTAATAGAGTTTTTTTTACATAAAAATAAAATTAAGACGCTTTTAACCAATCATTATAAAAATTGATTAATTTCATTGAGTGTGTTAGCCTTAGGGCTGGTTTACATTATCTTAGTCTTTAGTAGAGTGTTTTAGGAGAGTAGAAGTTCATTGCGTGGTGTGTTTGACGTTCTTTTAAAATCGACGAACATGCCAAGCAATGTATTTCTACTCGCTACTCGACTCGGTCGTCTACTTGCCTAATGTAAACCAGGCCTTAGAAGTAAAACTATTGAAATTGATAATAAAAACTTCCGATCCTGTCACAGTTTGATGGTATGACGTGTGACTCGTTCAGAACAAATGAACAAACAAGCATCTGCCATGGCTCCGTGCACGCTTTTAGCGCCACCTAGCGTGTTGCAACTTTGTTGGCTCTTGCTCTGACCGTTTTGACGTTTTGATATGTAATGGCGGCATTGTGACAAAATGTTAAAAATACTATACATTTTGTTATTAATGTAAATTTCAAAATTACTGTGATATGGGTGGACAAAGTGTTGTGAAATCATTTTTTGGTCAATTAAATAAAATATGGCAAGTAAGATCTATTCAAAAAGAGTGTTTTATTTTGGTTACATCAGGGTTTGTTTACTTCTTTTTTAGTTGTAGATTTTGTAAAACAAGAGGATAAAGCTACTTTAATAATTTTACTAAGTGATAATAAACATATATAATTATTCCTGTATCGCCTTCATTATTTCTACTTTTTGCCAGTTGCCACCATGAGCGCTGCGATCGATTATTATACCTTCGCACGCAGCGAATACAATATGTTTGGTTAGCGGTGTCGGAGCTTTAAACGGTAGATAATATGATTAATTTTATCGACAAAACCCCCCCCCACATGTTGGAGTCTATCCCCTCTCCTGTTGGAACGACAGGCATTTTAAATTTAACTTTTTATTTTAGATGGCCCTGCAGAAAAATATTAATTTCTCCGGATTTAAAAGTCCTACAGTTATAAAAAAAATACTTTTCGTAAGCGTATATCATCTATCAAGCAAAAAAATTAATTTTGTCAACTTTTGGCTTTAATACGTCATTAAAAATTACTAAATAATTTTGAATCCGAAATTAGTGTGCTTTTTGTTAGTTTTTCACACAGATATCAAAAACTAGGACATTAACATGCATTTTTTTTACATTTTTATAATACACAGAAAAATTATCTACAAAATGACATCAAAATTATTGCTCTGAGTTGCATATTTCGTGAGTTATTGTTGTTTGAATATGGCCCTTTCGTAATCAATAAAATGTTTAAGATTTGAACCCCATGTTCGCAACAAAGTTGCTAAGTGTTTTGCATCTCTAAGAACTCTCTATAAAATTCGACCCTTACTGAAGGAGAAAACCCGCCTTGTATTATGTAATGCTCTTGTACTGTCTCATTTGAGCTATGCCGACATTGTATATATTCCCTGCTTACATAAAAAAACATTAAAACGTGTACAAAGAGTTCAAAATGCATGTATGAGATTCTGTTATACGATACCCAGAAGAAGCAGAATTTCACCACATTTGTCACAGAAAAATTTACTCAATATGTCGTACACTTGTAAGCTTAAATATGCATGTTTTCTTTATAAATTGTTACACGCTAAGTGCCCCCACTATCTGTATGATAAACTAAGTATAATAAAAAGAATTTCATCACTGAGAGACAGAGGTCCGTTGTTGCATTTGCCTATGTATAGATTGGCGAGCGCGCGAGGTTGTTTTAAGCATGCTTCCGCTAAAATATGGAATGATTTGCCTCCGCCCTTGCGAAAAATTACATTTAATCACACTCTGCCAACTTTTAGGAGATATTGCCGTAACTGGCTGCTTGAACAGCAGACTCGCGCGCTCGGATTGGTCTGAGGAACTGTCTGGAGCTTTCTTTATATTGATAATTTTGTTATTTTGGAAACATAATATTATACTGACGCTTATTACTATTAGACTTGATGTCCTAAAATATTATTATGAGTAGTGTCTTTCTGTTGGGGGACACAATATTGTTTAGGTTATGGCAGAATACCAGAGGCTGTGGGTTTCCCGCGGTCACTGAGCCATAAACCTTTTTGTCAAATTGTAAAATATTTAACCATTGCATGTATACTTTTGATTTGAGACAAATAAATAATTTTATTATTATTATTATTATTATTAAATGAAATAAATCGAAAATGGTCAATTTTATAAACATTTTTATCAGTTTTTAATTTAATAATAATTTTATATTTTTTTCTAAAACTTAATGTCATTGAACCATAAAAGCAAGTATTTATGAGTTTTAAATTTTGAGCATTTTCGAAAATTAACATTTATTGCTTTTTAAGGGTCATATTCCAACAACAAAAACTCTCGAAATATGCAATTTAGAGCAATGATTTTGATGTCATTTTATAGATAATATTCCTGAGTATTGTAAAAGTTTTAAGAAAATGCACATTAGTGTCCTAGTTTTTGAGATCTGTGAGAAAAACTAAAAAAAATTACACTAATTTCGGATTAAAATTTAATTTAGTATTTTTTATGACATATTAAAGTTAAAAGGTTACATAATTAATTTTTTTACTTGATAGGTGATATTATTAGCTTGCGAAAAGTATTTTTTTATAACTGTAGGACTTTTAAATCCGGAGAAATTAATATTTTTCTGCAGGGCCATCTAAAGTAAAAAGTTAAATTTCAAATGCCTGGCATTCCGACAGGATAGGGGGATAGACCCCAACATAGGGGGGGTTTTGTCGATAAAATTTATCATATTATCTGCCTTTAAAAGCTCCGACATCGCTAACCAAACATATTGTATAATGTCAATAGTTTAGGCTGTGCGCCATCAGTCAAGTCAATCTTCCTATTGTACAATCAGCGTCAAATTGATATGAGCGTCTAGAGTAGTCAAAATTATCTGAAAAACAAAAAATCTATTTGATCTACCCAGTTAGAATCATCATATTGTTGTAAGCACACAAGATGTTCAAAATATCTTAGTGCTCATTGTTTCATATTTATATGAGCAGTCAGAGTGTTCAAAATCATCTTAGCAAACAAAGCTGTCAAAGTTAAATGTAATAATGCATTATGCATAGATAACTTTGAGAGCTTTGTTTGCTAAGATAATTTTGAAGACTGTGACTGCTCATATAAATATGAAACAATAAGTACTATGTAATAAGTATAAGTATTTTGAACACCTTGTCTGCTTACAACAATATGATGATTCTAACTGCGTAGATCAAATTGATATTTTGTTTTTCAGATCATCTGAAAAACAAAAAATCTATTTGATCGGCCCAGTTAGAATCATCATATTGTTGTAAGCACACAAGATGTTCAAAATATCTTAGTGCTCATTGTTTCATATTTATATGAGCAGTCAGAGTGTTCAAAATCATCTTAGCAAACAAAGCTGTCAAAGTTAAATGTAATAATGCATTATGCATAGATAACTTTGAGAGCTTTGTTTGCTAAGATAATTTTGAAGACTGTGACTGCTCATATAAATATGAAACAATAAGTACTATGTAATAAGTATAAGTATTTTGAACACCTTGTCTGCTTACAACAATATAATGATTCTAACTGCGTAGATCAAATTGATATTTTGTTTTTCAGATCATTTTGACTACTCTAGACGCTCATATCAATTTGACGCTGACTGTACATATAAGTTGTATTGTATTTGTAAAAACATGCCTGTAGTAAAAGCTGCAGGTAAATTTTACACCTCGACCAAATTGATGGATGTTTTCGATGCCCGGCGAGGAGTGACAAAAGCTGGGATACAATATTTTCGCAAAGCCAGCATGATACACATGCGAGATTTATGATCTCAATATGCGAGGTGTCGACGCCATAGCTCTTATTGATATTCTAGATCATACTCCCCATAAAGTTAATAGAGAAATATCGGAAACATGCTGCATACTAAACACGTTGTAAGCTTAAGAAAAACAACGGAAACCGTAGTTTTAGAACTTATAATAAGTTGAGTGTGCTGACAACAATTTTCTATGAAAGTCTGAAGGATAATAGAAAGACT
Organism: Agriphila geniculea; assembly: GCA_943789525.1. Classification (NCBI taxonomy): domain Eukaryota; kingdom Metazoa; phylum Arthropoda; class Insecta; order Lepidoptera; family Crambidae; genus Agriphila; species Agriphila geniculea. The sequence continues at coordinate 7,322,933 of OX038887.1, read as the reverse complement.
TTTCAGCTTATAAGGTGTTTGGAGGATAATCTATGGTAAGAAACAGTGTTAGCTTATTGATAATGCGTAAAATTATTGGTATAATGGGTACTAAATAAAATAACACTAGAAAATGTTCGGCTCGCACCAGCCCCCTAATTACGTAACTTTGTTGCAATCAACACTGCCAGAAATCGCAGTAACATTGCTGCTTTAGTGAGAACCATTGTGACAACTATCTTACTTAAAGCAGCAATGCAACGCGATTTCAATGGATTTCAATCGAGAATTGTTAGTAACACAGATCAATTCTTTTCGGACGGAAAGCGAACCGCGAACTTTGGATATCCGGTCCAATGCTCTGACCGCTGAGCGTGGCTGAGCTACCGAGTCACTTGAAACGTTTGCCAGAAAATCTCAGCGGTCAGAGCATTGGACCGTTGGACCGGACATCCAAAGGTCGCGGGTTCAAGTCCCGTCCTAGAATTAGGAGGTGCGAATCGTATTTTCTAATATATTATTTAGTAATGTATTAAAATGAGGAGCTTGGTGGCGCAGTGGTTTAGCGCCTGGCCCAGCGATTGCGTAAGTTAAGCAACGTTCGCAAGGGTCGGTCATGGGATGGGTGACCAAAAATTTACTATCGCGAACTCCTCCGTGCTTCGGAAGGCACGTTAAGCCATTGGTCCCGGCTGCATTTGCAGTCGTTAATACCCACCAATCCGCATTGGGCCCGCGTGGTGGGTTATGGCCCGTCCTCCTTATCCACCCATAAGGAAGGCCTGTGCCCCAGCAGTGGGGACATCAAAAATGGCTGATGGACAGTATAAAAATAGCATTGTGAATGCAAAAATCTTTGGTATCTCAAAGAACTCTCGACTTTCTTTACAACTATTTTCGAAAAAAGGATATTGTGTACACACAATGTACACGTACATTGTCACAAAAAGTTAAAAATATTTTCTTCTTTTTTTTTAAGTTTCTCACACACACGTTGATAGTTCACATAGCCGCTCTTGTTTGCCAATCAGCGAGCGCCGTCAAACACCCAGCTCGAACTTCGCACAAAGAGACAAAGAATTCGCAGCTGCCATTTTCAATGCAATTATACGAACATAGATTTTACATTTTATATAATGTCGTATCTGGTTCGTATATTTTGCTTTTCTAGTAAGTAGTTTTCAGACTATTAATACTAGAAAAGCGAAATATGCGTCTTTTCTTCTAACGTAGAGCTTGGTGATACCTACACATAAAGCATTTCTTCTATATTAACTTGATATTTTGATAACTCTCTGTATTTATCCAAAGAATGAAAGCATTACTATTGATATAAAATTTCGTTTTAGGAAGCAACATTCTTAAATTAGTAGAGAAAAACATAATAAATCATCAGGTATTTTAAAACGAAGACAATCTGTTCAATTTGCTTGTCAGAGGTATTTTTCACAAAAGTTTCAGCTGTAAGAAATAAGAATACGACTAATATTTATTTTTTCACTTATTGTTTGTATTGTCAAGGAGTGCACAATAGAGAAAATAAAAAAAAATATTTTAACCACAGAGAACAAAAATTATTAAAATATGCACAAATCGGTACACTTTTTACTGGTATTTAAAGATTCTAAAGTGGAGTTTTTGGCGGGATTTTGTCGAGTTCAGTTCGGTGACTATTTTAATTATTCGCAAATTGATTCATAGTGGATATTGTGTAATAAATTGGTGCAGTTTTGTGGTACAAGTGTCTACGCAACTGAACAATATGTGGTATAATGGAAATAGGCGCGATCTTGGTTGTGTGAAGCCGAGTCTTTTATTGTAGTGGTCGCTACCTCGGCAAAACTTACCGAGTAAACTGTCTTGATATACTTGCTGCCAAATGCTCCAAGCAGCATTGGAATGTGATGCACCCGCATTTTAATGTAAACTGAAACAATCTACTAGAAAATCTAGAAATACTGAACTATTCAAAACATGACACTGGCAAAAATTACTTCCAAGAGGAAAGTAGATTGCCATAACAAAAATAAGAAGAAGAAGAAAGATTCTAAAGTCATTTTTTATTTTTTTTAAGCATAATGAGGTATTTGTCTAATGTAGTAGGTGTTTTGTATGTTCATACATCTATTTAATAATTTAAAAGGAATTTTCAAAGTTCGCCCTCAAAACGGCTCGCGAAGAGTTGTTTTGATCATTTATATTGAAAATTTAAAAATTGAACGTGATGCGTATCTACACCCTTATTATTTTCATTTGCCAAAACAGGATTCATTTACATACATTAATTTTATAACTAATAGCGTGAAACAGTTTTACAATGCTAATATATTATACCTCTAGTGCCTCTAATTGTGTTTAATGGTCGCATTTGTAAATTGTGAGACACAGTTTTTCCAAATGCATACATAATTCAAACTATAGTTATTGGCGTAAGAACGGGGGATGGGTGGACGGGTCGTGCCCACCCCAGAAAAAAGCCTGATATAAGTATTTTACGCCCTTTAAAATTTATTGCCCTTAAAAACTGTAACGCGGCTCTAGCCCTCTCCCCCCTGGAAAAAATCTCTAGATACGCCCAAGTCCGTGGTCTCAGAGAAATACAAATACCAGTCAATAATATCTAGGTAGGCATCCTATATCTCTCGATTATGTAGAATCATTTAGTATTTAATTAATATGGTTATTTAAAACATCCTCTAATAATTTAAAGATTAAATCATTTCTAACTATACCTTCCTAGCTAACTATAAAGTTCCAAATTCCAAAGCTAACAATTACTATCTTCCCAATCCCAAACCTAACTGTGGGATTCTCTGGGCGAAATCCATTTGGAGCAAGTCTAGCACTAATCCTATTGCATTTGTCGTTGCCAATGAGACGAAGTGGCGGGCAGAGATAACGCTAGGTGACGGGATGTGACGGGATGTGACAGCCCTGAGATCTGGTACATTTGCGCATAAAACCTTTGCCAGAAAATGTCTTGCGCGAATCTAACGTATAAAACTAAAAAAACATCTAATCAAGGATCAAAAGCTTGTAAAATACTTACAGATCATACTTATGTATTTGGAAAAAAAAACCTACAAAAAACTAAGAATAAAAAAGTTCCAAAAAAATAACAAAAATATATCTTGTGATACAAAAAACTGAAATGTAGTGATACAACCGCGCAAGTTTATGGCTTGTGCGGTTTTACACTATATCTATTCTGTTCTGTGCCACCTACTACTGCCATAGTCAAATATTACTAGCGCGATATTGTTATTAAGCGACGAAATGTTAAAAACAAAAAGTGTCTTCTCACGCTAATGTTTTCTGCGCAAAATGACATCTTGCGCAAAAATTTTAAACGCGGGAAAAGTCTTTCGCGCAATAGTCTTTTGCGCAAGTATCTTGCTACCTACTCTGCCTCTGTCCGGCGCGATGGACAACGATATTACATTTTCTAAATACAACTCGCCAAAGAGAATGTAAAAATAACTAGCGTTATACAACTCGCCTCGACTTTTTTCGGATTGTAATCTATCGGCAGAGACATTATTACTACTTATTTAATATCCAAATTGACAAGTAGGTACACGTACCTACTTGTCTATTTGTAGGCAAGTAGGTCTACAAATAGATAAACAGTTAAGTAGCTCGGACGTAGTTTTATAATGAGTTATTAAATAAAGCCCTATGCAGGTGTGATTATTTGCACAGTGTTTTACCATTATTTGTTTTAACGTCAAACATATTAGCACCTATAGGTACACTTTTAGTGATGTATGCTTGCTGTATGTCTAAGCAAAATTTTCGCTGCGCTCAAGAAGACCAACAATGCGTGGAAAAGAGAAGTTAACATCATACGGACACGATCTATGTAAAAAAGAGACAAAGGATCAAGTGACATGTGCCAACATTTTTTACAGTACTTAGGTAAGAGCCCCTAGCGTCCCGACTAGCAAATGAGCAATCACAGTTTGTTAAAATATTTTTTAATCTTAATTAGAATTTAAAATAAAGCTTTCGTGGAGCTATGGTGTCTTGTACTCTAAGTAATTGTGATGTGACTAAAATAAACAATCCAAGTAATCACACTTTTTACCGACTTCAAAAGGAGGGAGGTACTCAATTCGACCCATTTTTTTTTTTTGTTTTTGGTATGTACACCGATTACTCGAAGACGGCTGGACCGATTGAAATGATTCAAACGTTATTACATTAGGTAAACTCCCAAGTTGGTCCCATTTTTTAAAATTTTGAAATCGGTTCAGTACTTTTCAAGTAATCTTGAAAAAAAGCACGAAAATAGTATGATTTTGTGTGAACTACCTCGATGATCAGTCGTATAACTTCTTTGTTTATGAACTGAATAAGATAATTATGTTTTTGTTGGAAAAGGGATATCTTAAGTGTAGTTCTTTAACCGACTTAAAAAAGGAGGTTCTCAGTTTGACCCGCATGTATGTATGTTTCTCCGCGATTAACTCACGTTTGGCTGAGCCGATTTTAATTACACGTTAATTAACTTTTATTTACATTACTCAAGTTGTTTTATTTTTAATTTTCATAAACTTTACACTATTGTCTGGCAGACCGTTATAAAAACATAATTTAAATTTTAATCATAAAGTTAAGCACAAAACTTATTCTATTATTCATTATATTCAGTGAAATATTACTAGTTAATTTATCTTATAAAACAAAATGTTGTTTGTAAGCAAAACATCTGGTATAATGTGCGTTTACTATGTTGTTTACGTAACTTGATACGCGCTATCGCATCTTTTGTAAGCGGTTTATTTTTTCTCTCTTTTTTAGTCTTAAGTGATTACTATACTGCAATATTCATCCATATATCTTATGAATTAGAGATGTTTTTACCATGGAGTGAGAATCTTACCTTGCCGTAACACAGTCTCGACTAGCACGGAAGGTAAAGAACACTTTTTGTTGTGACACCCTCAATTTACAATTTTGTCTAAATTTTTTAACAATATTGGAAATTTAATACCTTTGGAAGATCTAAAATAAGTAAACATTGTAAACTTAAAAAAAAAAAAAAAAAATCTACCTAAATAATATACCTACACTACCTAATACAAAAGGTACTACCTACACTAAAAATAAAAAAATAAAAAATTGTTTAAAAAAACAAAAAACCGACTTCAAAAAACCTACCTCTAAAAAGCAAGAAATAATATTCGTAATAATAAAACACGTCTATTGAAGTCGGGTGGGGCTTTTAGAATAAAAAAAAAGACATTTGTACTCCAGCCCCACCCGACTACAATAGACTACAATAGTGTTTTATTATTACGAATATTATTTCTTGCTTTTTAGAGGTAGGTTTTTTGAAGTCGGTTTTTTGTTTTTCAAAGGTAAATAAGATATTGACACACATTTCTCTTAAACCAAATTTCGCTACATTTATTCGTTTATCGACAAAGAAAATAGTATGGAACATAGTTTAATTTAATTTCCTTTGCCATAATATAGTCATATTTTATGAATCTAAGCAAAGATGTATTAAAAAAGTTCTAAGTCATATTTTACGTATCTCATATAAAATGTATTGATTCGTTTTCGGATCACCCGTTTATTGATGAGAGTCAATATGGCGGGTGTATCATGGCGAATCGAAATGTCTCAAATACCAAAAAAATGTACCTAAAATGTACTATTTAGTACCTGGAATTAAAAAATTTGTACCTAAATAAGAAAAAAGTTATAACGAAATCAAAGGTACACCCGCCATATTGACGTCAATATGGCGGGTGTATCTTAATAAATCAATATTGAACCATTATACATAAAATATAACTACATCAAAAAAATGTACCTAAATTGTACCTCAAGGCAAAAAAAACACATGCTCGATTACTTAAATAGTTTCTGAGAAATCAAACAACAGTTTTTTTTTGTGATCAACAAGATGGCGGGATCCCTTATGGTCTTAAAGTATATCACGGCTAGATTTTACCATTCATTAGTGCCATTCATATTTTGGTAACTACTATTTAGTACTATTCGTTTGGAACTATTTGGTACCATTCATGAGGTACTATTTAGTACAAATAATTTAGTACCATTCATTTGTCACTATTTAGTACAAATTATTTGTTGCCATATAGTACAATTTATTTGGTACCATATAGTACCATTCGTTTGTTACTATAAAGTCCCATTCTATGGTACTATTAAATAAAAATTATTTGGTACCATCTTGTACCATTCGTTTGTTACTATATGAATGGTACTATTTAGTATACATTATTTGGTACCATATAGTACCATTCATTTGTTGCTATTAAGTACCATTCATTAGGTACTATTTAGTACAAATAATTTAGTACCATATAGTACCATTTATTTGTTTCTATTTAGTGCCATTCATTAGGTACTATTAGGTACAAATTATTTAGTACCATATTGTACCATTTATTTGTCACTATTAAGTACCATTCATTCGATACTGGTTGGTACAAATTATTTTTCTACCATATAGTACCATTCATTTGTTGCTATTGTAGTAATGTTAATAAAAGAATTTTATGGGAGATCACCTTTTTATTTAAGGATGCAAACATTACACTTTGTTATGCACAATCAGCCATAGGACAAAAGAGCCGGCCGTTCGCAGGGTTGCCAGATGCCAGAACCACAAACCAAAACATAGACTATAATATTACATCTATCCCTTTTTACAAATTTTTTTTTTAAGTTAATAAATTCAACATACATATTACTTTGTTTTTCTTTCCCCCTTTTACAAACTTTGAGATTGAAACAAATCCTACAAAATTATAGTTATCAAACTAAAAAAAATTTTGCAACTGCACATCCCTGAGATCTAGACGGACTGAAACAAAAAAATCTAGCAAGGTCGAACATGATAAGAGGTTCTTGTGTATCTTACACCATTACTGGCAATAATGTCATATGACCTTAAACCATTCTTATTAGCTATAGTACCAGATAACCACTTATTGATACTAGGATCTTTAAGAAACAATATATTTTGTCCAACATAAAAGTCCTCCTTAACTCTAGTATTTAAATTATAATGCCTTAAATTTCTATTTTGCCCCTTTTCAAATTCTACATTTACATTTTCATTTAGCTTTGGCTTTAAATAATTATAACAAACAGGTAATTTAGTTCTTAAATTTCTGTTCATTGCTAATTGTGCTGGTGAAAATTTTGTACCACACACAGGTGCAGTTCTATAATGTAACAGAGCTACCCTGAAATCAGTCTTATCTTCATAACATTTTTTTAACATTTTCTTAGCAATCTGGACTGCCCTCTCTGCCATTCCATTTGACTGAGGATATTTAGGACTGGAAAATGTTAACTTAAATCCCCATTCTGAAGCAAAGTCCTTACATTCCTTCGAATCAAATGGAATGTGATCAGACACAATCTCATTTGGAGTACCAAAATAACAAAAAATACCAATTAATACATTGTTAATACTTTTTGCGCTCTTACTACTAAGCAACTGTACATCAAGCCATTTTGAGAAATAATCATATATTACTAAATAACTTTTGCTTTTAAACTCCATGATATCAATTCCTAGTTTTGAAAATGGCAATTCTGGAATGTCATGAGACATTAGTGGTTCTTTAACATTTTTATTTTGATACATTTGACAAACAAAACATTTTCTTACAAACTGTTCAATGTGTAAATCAATTTTAGGCCAGTAATATATTTCTCGTGCAAAACTTTTCATTTTGCTGATGCCGAGATGACCCTCATGTAATATTTTCAGAATTTCCATCCTCATACTTTTAGGTATTATTAGCTTATCACGTAAGAATAGCAGATTTTCATCAATTGAAATATCAGATCTTAATTTATAATAATAACGTACCTCATCATGAATATGTTTAACATTATTAGGCCAACCATTTTTGGTATATTCCATTAATTTTTTAAGTTCTGAATCATTGTTAGTTTCCAATATTAATTTTTGTTTGGTCGCCTCTGTACACTGAAGGTATTTTGCCAGACCAACACAGTGGATTACTTCATACATGTAAGATTCATCAACATCATCACATTTTAGAAAGGATCGGGACAACAAGTCTGCAATGAACATAAATTTTCCTTTGAGATATTTAAAGGTCAAGTCATACTTTAACAATTTTAATTTTAATCTTTGTAATCGTGGAGACGGAACATCATGAATAGACTTTTTCAACAGAGATTCTAAAGGTTTATGATCATTTAATATTGTACATTTTTGTCCATAAATGTAATAATGAAATTTTCTAGTCGACCAAACAACACTCGAAAGTTCTTTTTCTATTTGTGAAAAATTTTTTTCACTACTAGTAAGACTTCTAGATGCAAAACAAACCGGCTTATCATTCTGTAACAAACAGCAACCTAAACCATCTTTGGAGGCATCACATTGAATTACAATAGGTAATTTAGGGTTAAAATTCTGTAAAACAGGTGCTTCACTTATTTTGCATTTTATGTTTTTAAAAGCTGTGTCATGCACATTAGTCCATAACCAGTCAACATTCTTTTTCAACAGGAGTTGAAGAGGTGATGCAATATTAGCAAGATTAGGAACAAACTGTCTTAGGTAATTCACCATTCCAAGAAATATTTGAAGTTCTTTTTTATCTTTCGGGCAATTAATCTTTAATATAGCTTCTACTCTGTTAGGATCAATTTTCATACCTGCTTCGGAAAAAATGTGTCCAAAATATTTTACTTCTCTTAACTTATATTGAAACTTATTTTTATTAAAGCGAACATTGCATAATTTTGCTCTTTCAAAAACTTTATCTAATATTGCATCATGCTCCGATTCTGTTTCAGCACATATTAGCAAATCATCACAATAAATGATTACTCCAGGTATATCACCAAAAGCATTTTCATTATACTTTTGGAAAATTTCTGGGGCCACAGATAAACCAAAGGGAAGTCTATTAAATTTATAACAACCAAACGGACTATTAAATGTACATAGTTCACTAGAATTATTATCCAGTTTAATATTATAGAATCCTTCAGATAAGTCTAATACGGAGAAAAATTTCTTATTTGATATCTTAGGTAAAATTTCCTCTAAAGTAGGGATCAGATGATATTCTCTAAGTAACACATTATTAAGATCTTTTGGATCGAGACAGATTCTTAATGATCCATCTTTTTTTTCAATAACTACTAGATTACTTACAAAGCTCTTAGGATGTTCGACCTTGGAGATAATTTGTCTATCCTCCAGTGATTTTAATTTTTCTTGCAACCGAGTCAAAAGTGCATTAGGGACTCGTCTCGGTGGTCTCACAACTGGGTCTACTCCAGTCTGGATGTGCAGTTCCAACGGCTTCTTGAATTGACCGACACCCTGAAATAGTTCACAATACTTTTCTATTAAGCTGTTTTTACTAGCATTTACATAAGTTTTTATTACATTTACATTATGATTATTATTGATATTTAAAAGTTTAAGTTTTATCAAAGTCGGTAAACCCAATATAGGTCGAACGTTTTTATCAACAATTATAAATTCAGTCTTAAAAGCCACATTGTTTTTCAAAATAGTTAAAATTCTTTTGCCAACAGGCTTAATGTGTGATCCCCCAAAAACTTCTAATATTATTTTTGTCTCAGACCACTCAGGATTTTCATCATCGACAATATTTTTAAGATCTTTTAAAGACAAAACATTAATTTGTGCCCCCGAGTCACACTTAAAAGTTACATATTTTGACTGTATGTTTATTACTTCAGTCCATTCCTTATTATTACCTTCAATGGAGTTACAAACCCGTACGAGTCATAAGTCCTCTGGCTTTTCTATTTCCTCGTTAGATTCAATGTAATGTACGGAATTCTTAGATTTACAACCTACAGCAAAATGATTCATTTTTTTACACAAAGAACAAGTTTTGCCAAAGGCAGGGCAATTTCTAGGTCCATGACGTTTGTTACATTTTTTACACAGGTATGTACTAGATGTTTTATACTTAGCTTTTGACTGTTGTTGGTCAGCGCTGTAGGGAAATGATTTTCTATGCTGGATGCCAATCCCATCTACTTCTGCAGCTGGTAGACCTTGACCTGCGATGACCTTCACATGTTTCTTAGCCAGTTCTGAGGTCCTGCACGTTTCCACAGCTTCTTGTAAAGTCAGATTTTTCTTCATCAAGAGTTTCTGTTGAATTTGAACGTCTCTTATGCCATATATTATTTTGTCTCTTAGCATTCTGTCTTCAAATACACCAAAGTTGCAGTTTTGCGCAATTTTTCTTAAATCTGTGTAAAATGCATCAAAATTTTCTCCGTCTTCTTGAATTCTCTTGTTAAAGTGAAACGTATTTATGATCTCATTCGTTTTAGGTTTAAAATGCTCTTCAAAAATCTTTATAACATCATCAAGTTTTTCATTATCAACCGTGCCTTTCAAGGTGTTTTCGTAAAGTTCTTGAGCAGATTGTCCAATGCAGTTCAGAAAAATGGCAGCTTTTCTGGACTCTGCTACCTTATTTAGCCCAGAAGCAGACAGGAAAATCTTAAAACTGTTGAGAAATCGCTTCCATTGTGGATAAAGATCATCCAGATTGTCGAGGTTGAGCGGTGCTGGCATGCGGTATTCCACGCCCGACATTGTTTCTTCTTCGTGATCGTGAGTTTCTTCAGTGAACACCATCAAATCTTAATATCGGCAGGTTCTTTAGTACGGCTGCGCCATGTAGTAATGTTAATAAAAGAATTTTATGGGAGATCACCTTTTTATTTAAGGATGCAAACATTACACTTTGTTATGCACAATCAGCCATAGGACAAAAGAGCCGGCCGTTCGCAGGGTTGCCAGATGCCAGAACCACAAACCAAAACATAGACTATAATATTACAGCTATTAAGTACCATTCATTAGGTACTATTTAGTACAAATAATTTAGTACCATATAGTACCATTTATTTGTTTCTATTTAGTGCCATTCATTAGGTACTATTAGGTACAAATTATTTAGTACCATATTGTACCATTTATTTGTCACTATTAAGTACCATTCATTAGATACTATTGGGTACAAATTATTTTTCTACCATATAGTACCATTCTTTGTTACTTTATGTAATTATTTTGTGCCATTCATTAGGTACTATTTAGTACAAATTATTTGGTACCATATAGTACCATTCATTTGTTTCTATTTAGTGCCATTCATTAGGTACTATTAGGTACAATTTATTTGATACCATATTGTCCATTTATTTGTCACTATTAAGTACCATTCATTTGATACTGGTTGGTACAAATTATTTTTCTACCATATAGTACCATTATTTGTTACTATTTAGTGCTATTCATTAGGTACTAATTAGTACAAATTATTTGGTACAATACAGTACATTTCGTTTGTTACTATTAAGTACCATTCATTAGGTACTATTAAATAAAAATTATATGGTACCATATTGTACCATTAATTTGTCACAATATAAGAATGATACTATTTATTACAAATTATTTGGTACCATACTGTATAATTCGTTTGTTGCTATTTAGTACTATTCATTTTTTGCTACTATTTAATACCATCCATTAGGTACTACTAAGTACAAATTATTTGGTGCCATATAGTACAATTTATTTTTTACCATATTGTACCATTCGTTTGCTACTATATGAATGGTACTATTTAGTACAAATTATTCCGTACCGTATAGTATCATTATTTTGTTACTATTTAGCACAATTCATTGGGTACTATTGGGTACAAATCATTCGGTAACATATTGTACCATTAGTTTGTTTCTATTTAGTACCATTCATTAGGTACTATTAGGTACAAATTATTTGGTACCATATTTTACAATTACTTTGTTACTATTCAGTTCTCAAGCTTACGCGCTCACTAGACATGAAATAAAACAATTTTTAACGGATACTAGCGCGGTTTTATTAAAAGTACTTTGGTAATTAGTTGGTATTTGGTTTGATTTTTGGTTTTCCCGACGTTTCGGCAACTTTGCAGCTGCCGTGGTCACGGGGGACTGAAGCTGCCTGTGAGTCTCCCCTCAAGCGAAGAATTTTTTAGACGTTCAGAAATTAAAATTTAACAATTTTTTTTATTAATTGTTTTAAGTTGATTTATAGTGTAATTTTATGAATTATTTAGTGCTAAAAAGAGAGAGAAGTTTTGATTGACGCTCGCTTCAGAATGTTTCCAATCTTGTCAGTGACACCTTTCACGTATGGTAGGACGGCAGGTTATAATAATTATTATAATAAAAAAATGTTTATTTCTCTCAAACAATCTTACATGATACAACTTATTTCTAAGAGACAATATTATTATAGGTAACAATTATTAAGATTGAGAGAGACTGGTGCTTAAACTAAGCTAAGGTTGACGCTCTACTGTGGCTGGTTTGGCGCGTTTTTTATGATGAAGGCGTGGTACTTGCCGTCCTACCATACGTGTAGGGTGTCACTGACAAGATTGGAAACATTCTGAAAGCGAGCGTCAATCAAAACTTACTTCAAGCCGCCGAAGAAGATCAACCAATTCTTACGACCTGTCAAGTGAAATATCCCATTTCAAGCCGCAGGCGTCTACAAATTAGATTGTGACTGTGGGCTCTCCTACATAGGGAAAACAAAGAGAAGCATAGGGACCCGCGTCAAAGAGCATGTAGCTGACATGAAACATAGGCGCGATAACAAGTCTGCAGTGAGTGAACACGCCTTTGAGGGGCTTAATCATTATATTAGATATGACAAACCCAAATTCTTGCTAGGGAACGTAGATTTATTCCTAGAATGCTTCGCGAGGTTATCGAAATAAATAAATACCCTTATTTCAATAGAGATGATGGTTGGAAAATTCCACCAGCTTGGGACCCCATCATTCACAAGCTTAAGCCCCTCACACACACTGTAAGATCTAATGATACGGTTAGTTCCTTTTGCAAATAAATAAATTAATATAAAAGACGGAGGTCGGTTTTCCTCTCCAAGTTTTCTTTCGCCATTTCTTTCTTGGAGGGGCCTCCCAAATTTTATGAAATGGTGGTAGTTTCAGTAGATTCTCTCTCTTTTTAGCACTAAATAATTCATAAAATTAAATTATAAATCAACATAAAACAATTAATAAAAAAAAAATTTGTTAAATTTTAATTTCTGAACGTCTAAAAAATTCTTTGCTTGAGGGTAGACTCACAGGCCGCTTCGGTCCCCCGTGACCACGGCAAAGCTGCAAAGTTGGCGAAACGTCGGGAAAACCAAAAATCAAACCAAATACCAACTAATTACCAAAGTACTTTTAATAAAACCGCGCTAGTATCCGTTAAAAATTGTTTTATTTCATGTCTAGTGAGCACGTAAGCTTGAGAACTGAATAGTAACAAAGTAATTGTAAAATATGGTACCAAATAATTTGTACCTAATAGTACCTAATGAATGGTACTAAATAGAAACAAACTAATGGTACAATATGTTACCAAATGATTTGTACCCAATAGTACCCAATGAATTGTGCTAAATAGTAACAAAATAATGGTACTATATGGTACCGAATAATTTGTACTAAATAGTACCATTCATATAGTAGCAAACGAATGGTACAATATGGTACCAAATAAATTGTACTATATGGCACCAAATACTTTGTACTAAGTAGTACCTAATGGATGGTACTAAATAGTAGCAAAAAATGAATAGTACTAAATAGCAACAAACGAATTTTACAGTATGGTACCAAATAATTTGTAATAAATAGTATCATTCTTATATTGTGACAAATTAATGGTACAATATGGTACCAAATAATTTTTATTTAATAATACCTAATGAATGGTGCTTAATGGTAACAAACGAATTGTACTATATTGTACCAAATAATTTGTACTAATTAGTACCTAATGAATAGTAACAAATAATGGTAATATATGGTAGAAAAATAATTTGTACCAACCAGTATCGAATGAATGGTACTTAATAGTGACAAATAAATGGACAATATGGTATCAAATAAATTGTACCTAATAGTACCTAATGAATGGCACTAAATAGAAACAAAAAAATGGTACTATATGGTACTAAATTATTTGTACTAAATAGTACCTAATGAATGGTACTTAATAGCAACAAATGAATAGTACTATATGGTACCAAATAATTTATACTAAATAGTACCATTCATATAGTAACAAACGAATGGTACAAGATGGTACCAAATAATTTTTATTTAATAGTACCTAATGAATGGGACTTAATAGTAACAAACGAATGGTACTATATGGTACCAAATAAATTGTACTATATGGCAACAAATAATTTGTACTAAATAGTGACAAATGAATGGTACTAAATTATTTGTACTAAATAGTACCTCATGAATGGTACCAAATAGTTCCAAACGAATAGTACTAAATAGTAGTTACCAAAATATGAATGGCACTAATGAATGGTAAAATCTAGCCGTGATATACTTTAAGACCATAAGGGATCCCGCCATCTTGTTGATCACAAAAAAAAACTGTTGTTTGATTTCTCAGAAACTACTTAAGTAATCGAGCATGTGTTTTTTTGCCTTGAGGTACAATTTAGGTACATTTTTTTGATGTAGTTATATTTTATGTATAATGGTTCAATATTGATTTATTAAGATACACCCGCCATATTGACGTCAATATGGCGGGTGTACCTTTGATTTCGTTATAACTTTTTTCTTATTTAGGTACAAATTTTTTAATTCCAGGTACTAAATAGTACATTTTAGGTACATTTTTTTGGTATTTGAGACATTTCGATTCGCCATGATACACCCGCCATATTGACTCTCATGATGGGTCCCAAGAACAAAGTCGAATTACAAAAATTCTAGTTGCCAGAACTCAGCTTTTTTGTTGCGTACAATTAGAATTGTCAGCTACCTACTTAGTTAAAAAAAGATTTAGGACATTCCATTAGGTACAGCTAAATAAATATATTAATTAATAAAATGCATGTCTTATATTTCCATAAAATTTTGTTCTTGGGGCCCGCCGAAATTAAAAATTAAGTATAGGTAAAGCTGATCTATCTCACGAAGTCTGTTCGGCTATGAAAGTTGTTAGGTGTGCACTGCACATGCACATTATTTTAGGGTGCGTAATAGGAGAGTGTGAAGACAAACACTAAACAGTGTGCAAGTGCACGCCCAACAAAATTCATCGCCAAACAACTTATGAGATAAAACAACTTTAGCTGGATTGTGCGCTCATGGCAGAACTTGACATAGGCACCCATTACACACACAATCTGATCACGCCAGATCGCGCCAGATTGACAGAGATTGATTGTGTAACGTTGTTCGTGATCTGTTTCAATCTGGCGCGGTCTGGCGTGATCAGATTGTGCTGGATTGTCAATCTACGTCAATCTGGCTTAGGGTTGACACCTTTTTTTTCGAGATAATAGTATTATTTTCAAAACATTAAAAAATTATAGTATGTAGGTACTTACTTTTGGGATATTTATAAAAATGTAGTCCACATTTAGTTTTAACTAGCTTCCGCCCGCGACTACATCCGGGTGGATATTTGAAAAATATCCTAAAAAAAACATACAGACGGACAGAAAAACAACCTCCTCCTTTTTTGAAGTCGGTTAAAAATATTGAATCGCAGTATATTGTGGTAGATTGTCAATCTACTACAATCTGCTTGTATCGGATCGCGGTAGATTGTGGTAGATTGTCAATCTACCATGGTAGACTGACAATCTAGCACGATCTACTGCGATCCGATGTTTTAACCGACTTCAAAAAAAGAGGAGGTTATCTGTTCGGTACATTTGTTTTTTATGGAAGCTGAACTGATTTGGATGAAATTTGGCAAACAGTTTATAGTCTGGATTATAACTTATATTTTTCATCTCGATCAAAGGTACCCTAGGGATTTTTATTATTTTAAACAATGAAACTAATTTGTAGTACTTTAGGGGAATTTATACAAATATAGCCCATATTTATTTTTAACTAGCTTCCGGCCGTGACTAAATCCGGGTGAAAAAATTTTTCCGGGAAAAATACCCTAAAAAACATACAGACGAACAGAAAAACAATCTTCTGCTTTTTTGAAATCGGTTAAAAATATTGAATCGCAGTATATTGTGGTAGATTGTCAATCTACCACAATCTGCTTGTATCGGATCGCGGAAGATTGTGGTAGATTGTCAATCTACCACGGACGACCACGGTAGATTGACAATCTAGCACAATATACTGCGATCCAATATTTTAACCGACTTCAAAAAAGCAGGACCTTGTTTCTCTGTATATTAGTTTTTAAGGCTTGTCATTGTCAATCTACCATGGTAGACTGACAATCTAGCACAGCACAATCTTCTGCGATCCGATGTTTTTAACCGACTTCAAAAAAGGAGGAGGTTCTCTGTTCGTCTGTATATTTGTTTTTCATGAAGGCTGAACTGATTTGGATGAAATTTGGCAAACAGTTTATAGTCTGGATTAAAACTTATGATATTTTTGATCTCGGTCAAAGATACCCTAGGGATTTTTTTGAAACATCGAAATTACTTTGTAGTACTTTTGGTAAATTTATAAAAAATATAGCCCATATTTATTTTTAACTAGCTTCCGGCCGTGACTACATCCGGGGGGACATTTGAAAAATACCCTAAAAAAACATACAGACGAACAGGAAAACAACCTCCTGCTTTTTTGAAGTCGGTTAAAAATATCGAATCGCATTAGATTGTGGTAGATTGTCAATCTACCACAATCTGCTTGTATCGGATTGCGGTAGATTGTCAATCTACCACGGTAGATTGACAATCTAGCACACTATACTGCGATCCAATATTTTTAACCGACTTCAAAAAAGTAGGAGCTTGTTTCTCTGTTCGTCTGTAGTTATATCAGTTTTTAAGGCTGAACTGATTTGAATGGAGTTTGACACACAGTTTGTAGCCTGGATTAAATTATAGGATTTGTTTTATCTTGGTCAATCAAAGGTACCCTAGGGTAAAGTATTTTACTTAAGTTCTTTTGAGAAGTTTATAAAAAATGTAGCCCATATTTATTTTTAACTTGCTTTCCGGCCGTGACTAATGCGCGTGACTAATGCGCGCATTTGAAGAATCCCTTAAAAAATATACAGATGAAAAGAGAACCTCCTCCTTTTTATAAGTCGGTTAAAATATTGGATTGCAGTAAAAGATGATGAAATTTGGCACACAGTTAGTTTGGTACCCTAGGAAGTACCTACCCTATGTACCCTATTTTTAATTTTTAAAGGAAGCTAGTTAAAAATAAATGAGGACTATATTTTTTCATAAATTTCCTATAAACCTACCTACTATATTTTTTGCAATGTTTTGAAAAATACTATTTACCTCGATGTTATTACTATACCAGGCTATAAACTATATAATATGATGTGTGCCAAATTTCATCAAAATCAGTTCAGCCTTCTGAAGCTGAACTGATTTGGATGAAATTTGGCACTCAGTTCATATCGATATTTAGGTAATTTTACACACCTGTGTGTGTAAAATTAAATATCGTAATTAAAATCGATATTCATCTAACCCTAACTAATCAAGGCATAAAATGGGTGCTAGACAACAGATTTTACTAGGTACTTACTTATTTTTCGAAATAGATAGGTACTTATTATACGCAGACCGTCACAGAAATTAAAATTCATCATTTCAATTACGTCCGGGAATCGAACCCGGGATCTCTTGCGTGGTAGACTGGCATGTTGAATACTGCACCACTCAGGTCATCGATCGATATCACGCGAAAATTAATGCAAAAAGTTGGCAACCCTACCAAAGATCACCGTGGATCGTGGTAGATTGTCAATCTACCAAGATCTACTGCGATCCAGATCTCGCTGGATTGACCGTGTAACGTCGCAAACTAACCGCATCAAATTCTAGTAGGGCGGTAAAACAAGGTTTGAGGTTAGTTTTCGCACAAGTCATCACAGAAATACGAAAATTTGGTATCGATGCATTCAGTACGATGCCCTGATCACAAATATATAAGATGACAAGCGCGAAAATGGTGGGGGTAGAAACTGTGACGTCATAAAGTTTTCAGTACCAAGAAATAATAAAAACATATCATGTGGTATACCAAATGAAAGGGCTTTGTGAGTAGATTACGAATATATAACACACTATAACATTTTCACTACTTGGTCTAACAAATTATGAGAAAACGTCGAAAGATTTCACGATTCCGGGTTGCCGTTGAACAGCTCTGGACTGAAAACGACTGAATGGATTTCTGCAAAATACTTATCAAATTACTCTAAACATCCTCTATTCTGGTGTCCAAAGGTAATTGACCAAAGATATTTAAAAATAAGAAAGTTACATCAATTTTACTAACAGCATAATTTTCTAAGTTTTCCGTTTCCTATAATAGTCCAGTAGCTTCGGTAGTAAAATCGGTTTTGCTATAATTTTTTTATTTTTTCTTATTTTTTTCCGGGGTCATAGGATAGCTTTGTTCTTGTAATAGGTATATGTTATCTTAATCTATATATATACAATTCAAAGTCCTGACTGACTGATTGTCTGATATATCAACGCACAGCCCAAACCGCTGACTTGGAGACTTAAATTTTGCACATAAATACCTTATACAGTAAAGGCATCTACTAAGTAAGGATTTTGGAAATTCCATCCCAAAAGGGGGGTAAAATAAGGGATGAAAGTTTGTATGAAAGTCCGTCAGTTTCGAAGTTAGGATCTTCAAATTTTGTATTTAGGCTGACAATTGAAAATTAATATTTATGTGTGCCTGCGTTTTTGACGATTGCATCCCCGAAGCGGTGAAAAGGTGGATGAAATTGTATCTGAAAAGAAAAGTCCTTCATTTTCAAAGTAAAACTCACTAAATTTATTATTTAGGCTTAGGGTTGGAAAGTAAAAATAAATATGCAAACACACATTTCATATTTTATTGAAAATCAAAGGGGTTAAAGGTTATAAATAAAATAAATATGAGATGAATAAACCTAAAAATCGATGGATGTCGTCATTGAGATTTAATGGGATGACGATTGCAAAGATGACATTTATTTTGAAGTTCAACACGGTGGACATGATTCAACTTGTTAAGGGTTGAAATTTCATATGGAAAAGTAATGTTTGTAAAATAGACATGTCGACATGAAACTTCGTAGGAGTATATACTTCTAAAATGGGACGGGGACGGGAAGGGGATAGGGGACGGGGAGGGGGACGGGGAGGGTGACGGAGACGGAGGAGGGGGATGGATTGGGGACAGGAACGGGGACTTGGACATATCTATTCTGTGATATGGATGGGGGCCGGGATAGAAATGGGATACTAATATCTCTGGGCCCTATTCTGAATATTATAAACTAGCTTCCAGCCGCAACTTTGTCCACGTGGATATTCGAGAAAATCCTTAGGGAACCTTTAACTAGAATAAATAGTATTATATACATATTTCATCAAAATACGATCAGCCGTTTTTACGTGTTTAGGTGGGTCCTAATTAATATTTGTACTAAAAAACCTGTTTTTCAGCATACAGCGCCTCTTACCTCAGAGAGCTCGGAGTAGGAAGGAAACATTATTCATAGGGCACAATAGTACAAAAAAACATCTACTTCAGCCCATAGGTCAAAGATACCTGAAAATGCGGGGCAAATTATAATGTCGTTTTATATATAACGGGTGTAACAAGACCTTCAACGAAGCCGAAGTCCACGTATTCCGCCCATCATCAGGATCATTTTTGCCTTTTAGACTATACCTGGGAAACCAATAGCTAAGAAGTTATTGAAGGTCAAGGTCAAAAATTTTTTTCAAAACTTTTATGTAATCTTAATTTATTCGTTATTGCCTACTTTTTGTTTAATGAAACATTATCAAAATTTTATGTATTTCGTAACAAACAATGGCTTCAAAACGACGTCACTAGATGTATCTCATAAGCATGCACATAAACGCTGTCTTTCAACTTGGCTGCACGCAGTTGTGTAGCATATACTCGCAGGCGCGGTCTGTTGTACGCGTTACATTGCGTGATAAAGTATGCAATACTTTTTAACACCAAAAATGAAAATCAATTCCCAGGAATAATTTTGAACAGAAATGGTCATTATGATGGGCAGAATACGTAGACCTCGGCTTCGTTGAAGGTCTTGTTACACCCGGTATATACTTAATTCTCACATAATTACTACAAAAGAAAAGAACCTAGGTACCATGGGCAACAACGTCGCTTAACCAGTTTGCAATAAAATTCGTGTGCGCGCGTATCGCCCTTGCACGAACTAAACGTATGTGACAGCTTGCGCGGCGTGCAAGCGATTTTAACCTTAGCAGTGGTTAAGCGACGCTGTTGCCCATGGTACATTTTTTTGTTTTACATCGCGTTAGGATCTCAGGTACACTCCACATCTGTTATAAACTTACATAATATCTTCGTCTAGTGAGAAAGTTTGCAGTTTATAATATTTTAATTTTTGCAGTCTCACATATCCGATTTCATTTTTGACATAATACCCAGATGCACCACTGAGCAAGTAATTCACTACGTAGACGCACTATAACCGCCGATTCTGCTGTTTTACCGACGGCACAATACGCCATTTATTAGTTATAATTGCGAATTGCTTCGATAGCTCTCACTGTGACAGAGTGGCATGAAGTTTAAACTTTTTTTAGGCTTTGGGCTAAAGTAGCACCCTAGGGCTAATGTACCTTGATGGTACGGTACTCCACTCTAGCTGACACTTTAGTTGATAAAAGGTATTTAAAAATAAGAAAATTACATAAATATTAAAAACAGTGTAATTTCCTATTTTACATCAATTACAAATATTATCCTCATATAGGGTTACATACTTGTCCCAGTTTTTTACTACAAACATTTATTATTGAATATTTAGATTTTAGGCATTCACAATGCTATTTTTATATTAAGATAATAAATATACCTATAAGCAAAAATACTATAAAAAAAGATATTGTAAGTAAATTCTAATATTATCTGGGTTCTTAGCAGATTACATTTTAATAGAATTATGTATAACCGGCTTAAAATTATCAAATTCTGTGTAATAGGCTTTAACAATGTTGGCACTAGGGATTGCAAAATCCGGATTTTTTTCAAATCCGGATTTAAGAGTTTTAGTCACATAGAAATCCGGATTATCCGGATTTTTCGAAGTTTTTATCAAAATTTTCAAAAATTTGTCTTTCACTCTTATTTCATGCTAAATGTAAGTGGTTGAAGTCACGTGTTTTATTTTATGGGTTCGTAATGAAAAAAACCTGTGTTTCTTAAACAATTATAATACTTATTAAGTTATCACATGCATAATCAGTCAGATCAAAAGCAATATTTGCTTAGTAATTAATAATTTAAATTAATTAAATAAAAAACCATAGAGGTGCTGATAAAGACAGCAACCACCATATGGTTGTCGCGGAATTGCGTCTCAAGGTCGCGGTAGCATGGCCAGCCAGAAGACCTGGCAAGGTTGGAAGAAGGTATGACGTATCTAAACACAGTGAACCGAACACCGGCAACGAGGTTAAAATCGTACTACGTAATTGTTTCTCTGGACTCAGAACAGATGGCAACTCGTTAGATGAGGAGTGAAACCAAATTAAAGTGGCTTATACAGACAGAAGCCAGCTCCATCGTTCTAGGGTACAAATCTCACAACCTAGAAGACTGGATGTCAACTTCAACTTGGGAGCTCGTCAACAACAAAAGAGCGCTTCAATTAAATTTAGAGACACCCAAAGAATCACTCCGATTTTACCTCAGACAGCACTACTGTACTGTCAGACTCATAAAAAATATATTGCAGCACGCTAAAAGGTAAGAAAATGTGGGCTGACGGTATTGCCGATAATGCCCAACTCGCTGCTAATTCTGGTATTCTGAGAGAGCTATATATAGCCACTAAAACCTTAGCAGCCACGTAAGGAAGCCTCTAAAATCCAAAGATGACCAGCTCACTAACAAGACATCAACGTGAACCCACCATCACACGAAGAAATGGCCAAGGCCACATTAGCTCTCTCAAAATTGGCAAAACCCCAGGTCTTGAACTTATTACTGCGGAAATGCAAATAGCTGACTTAACCTCCGCCGTTGAAGTACTTTAATGAGAAGATCTGGTGACGCGGGGAGATTCCAGATGACTGGCATAAAGGGCTGCTTATAACTGTGCCCAAAAAAGGTGACTTAAGCCAATGTGGTAAATAAAGAAGCATCACCTTGCTTTCGGTACCATCCAAGGTCTTCTGTAAGATTATCCTGGACAGGTTATCGAGGGCTGTAGGATCTCTCTTACGCAATGAGCAAGCTGGCTTCCACCCGAATCGTTCGTGTACTGACCAGATCAACACTCATCGTATCATAATCGTGCAGGCATCTGAATGGCAAAGGGAACTATATCGCATCTTTGTAGACTTCGAAAAAGCCTTGCATACGCATTTGGTCTCGCTCATCCGAAATGGGCGTCATGCCGAAAATCATCAACCTATTAAAGGCCATCTACAAGAAATATTCTTGTAGAGTTACACACGACAGCCTCTATTCAGAAGACACTGCAGTACATGCGTGTGTGTGCCACGGCTGTTTACTCTCGCCTCTTCTCTTCCTGGTAGTGCTCGACAGGGTATGTATCGGCCCTATCACAACAAACTTCGCGGATAGAGCGGGGAATATCGAACGTTCTAGAAGATCTGGATTATGCCGATGACCTATGACTGCTGAGTCACACGCACGACCCGCGATGGGAGGCGGAGATTACAGGGTTAAAAATCAACACCCGAAAGACCTAAGAGATGAGATCTGGAGCAGGAAACAACAGTACAGGATGTGTGGAACACGTCCACAAATTCTCATATCTCGGAAGTGTCGGGTCAAACATAAATTATATATACATCGAAGAAAAGTTAAGGACTCGGCAGTGCCTTGGCTGCCGGTACTGGTATCTAGAACAGTCACCGATACCGGTTGCAAGGACGGCTGCCGGAACCGGTGGCGATGACGGCTGCCGGAATAGGTTGCAAAGACGGCTGCCAGAACCTATATCTAAAATATATTTTATCGTAGGTATATTATAGATGGATGAATGATGGATGGTCTTTATATACCTATTTTATTATGTTTAACAAAACCTTTTTAAGTATTTACATACATACGGGACAGGTACCTAATCTTATGTAATGATAGGGACGGGGAGTCAGGTTCAGGGTGATTTCGTCCAGTTGGAGTATCGCCTTCGGGACTCTGTGAGCAGTCAATAGTCAACCCAAAAAATAATAATTCTGAACTTTTTTTTTGCTTAAATTCGAGTACTTATAAACACCCTTTTTTGATCTTATTAGTTTTAAAGAACCCGTAGGAACGATAAATTTAGGACACATTTTTTTTCCATAAAATGCATATTTCCCGAGTTAAATGAATAAAAAATTTTGCCATTTTTTTCAATGACCGATGAGCGAGAACCCCTCTTTTTTGTCAATTCCACGTATTGGTATCATCGTCCCTATCAATTTACGCCATGGGCATTGTACGAGCCGGGCTGTACACCTTGACGAATGATAGTTTAAATTATAGATAAGTTTCGGAAAATAAATTTTATTACTAATTCACAAAGGAATCGAAATTACTTGTTTAAATGCTAAATGAGGACGCGTGATTGTTGAATGAATGATTTTATGGCAAATATAATAATCGAATGAAAAGTGCTGATACTCCTGGCGTTCTTACAACAAAAGCTGTACGTCATGGATGAGGTGAGCGCACTGAAAATTTGCAAGTCCAACTTCAGTGAGGACGATGTGGCTATGGTGAAAAAAACATTTGTACGACTCTCGGAGATGGTGTCCCGGAGGCGTGCGGGGACACAGAAAAGCCTGCAGGAGATCATCACCCTGTTCAAGGAAACCGACACCGATGACAAGCCGACGTTCGTGGTGAGGGACCTCAACAAGCTGCCTTCCGTCACCTTCGATCACGTCGATGTGACCTGCCTCCTTAAGGATATCGTGTCCCTAAAGGCGAGTTTGGCTGAAGTGATGCTGAAATTCCAGGCATCCGAAACGCTCGCCTGAGACGCGTGCGCCCGTCAGCTGTCAATGGAATGTTGCTGCCGCCAACAACTCAAGGCCGCAGTCGCAGCACACAGCTCTCGTCAAGCTCCTTCGCAGAATGTCGTCTGACCGGGACAAGATGAAGACGGTTTCCTCGTGGTTCGGAACATAAAGCTACAGCTTCAGCGAACGAGGCAGAATCACCATGGCACTGCAGTGATAGGGCCCAACGCATTAGGAAGTTGACCTGCTGCGAGCTGCCATAATAACCACGGCCGTGTACCTGTCTGGCTTGCACCACACCACCACTACGCAGGACGTGATAGACTACATTAAGAAGAAAATCAAATTTTTTTTGAGAGTTCATTCTCTGGAATGGCTCCATAATACCAATTTGGCTTTTGTGGTGCGCATCCCGACAGTAAAGCTAGACTTTTCGTGAAGGAGGACTTCTGGCCGCAGGGCATGGTGTACAGGCACTTCCGAGAGACATTAATTGCCCTGTGCCTCCGATTCGACACAGAAAATAGTGTCAAATTAATTCTTTGCTAACATTACTATTTATTTATTAACTAAAAACATTGTTTTATAGTTTAATATATGTTTAGTTTTTAAGGTATTTATATATGGGCCATTGTTGCCTGATTATAAATAAATAAAATAAAAATAAATTCACTGTCGTCAAAATCCGAAAAAACCGGATTTGAATCTTTAAATCCGGATTTATCAGAAATTCGAAAATCCGGATTTTTCAGTCATTTTCCAATTTCGAAGTATCCGGATTGCAATCCCTAGTTGGCACTTACATATTTCCGAAAAATCTGGATATAGAAAAAAATTATAAATTCTGTAAGAATAAAAACGTCTTAATTTGGCTTCCAATTACGGCACTTGCAATGTAGAATAGTCTTTTATATCAATTTTGGCTCAATGGGTCTTTTTCGATAAATAAATACCACAAAATAAATACCTATTTTCCCATACATTTTGTTCTGAACGTCTACTGTTTTAGGAACAAGCGTACGCAGCGACATCTACAATTAGCTTTGCGTTGCAACCCTATTGTCCTACCTATTTAAAATGTATTGTAAGCTTTTTGACTCGACGCCTTAATGCGGGTAGCTTTAGTATGTCATGCTCACTTTAAACATTTCTGCAGTGGTGACGTGTGGGGCGGGTCGTTACGTTCCCTCAAATATGGTTGAGCGAAGCGATGGCTGGTCCATGCGTCATGCTCGTGAATGGGTGCTGCCAGTGGGAATGGGTCTGCTTCTGAGTACCTATCTTAACGCGTATTGAATTGGAAGAATTGCGTTTTTTTATGTCTTGCATCAAGTGTTTTTTGGTTCGAGAAGCAGACAGAGTGATTTCTCAATTAGTTGAAAGTTATTTACTCTCACATTTACCTATCTGAATGTAGTAGATATTTAATTTTAACCTACCTACCCATTGTGTGCAAACTTTTGTTAATTATTGTGATGGAAAATGACCTCACTTTAAACTTAAATGTTAAGTTTAATGAAAGTTAAATTTAATGTAATTTAAAACTATGGGTGTAATTGAGCCTGAAATAAATGCATTTTATTGATTTATTTAAACGTGGAGCTCATTTTTCAATGTTGACGACTCTGTATGAAATATACAGGGAGAAAAAAGCAGCCCTTGACGAGTTTCTTGCCGGTTCTTCTCGTTACAAGGTCTCCCGCTTAGGGTTTGCGAACCGATGGCGTAGCTTCTGTGACATTCACAAGTGCTTGTAACAGCCTAGACTGAATAAATTATTTTTGAATTTTGAATTTTTCGAATTCATTTCCGATTAAAATCTAGAAACAACCGGTGAACAAATAAGTAAATGAAGATCTCATGAAGACCTTTCATTTCAGCAAACCATCAGTCTAGGATGAATACTTTCCGAGATATTGCTGATTTAAATTTGACAGCTGTCATTTATAATGAAGATCTCAGTAAGAACTTTCATTGCTTCAAAGACACCATCAGTCTAGGGTGAGTACTTTCCGAGAATTGCTGTTTTAAATTTGACAGCGGTCATTTATAATGAAGATCTCAGTAAGAACTTTCATTGCTTCAAAGACCCCATCATTCTAGGATGTGTATTTTTCGAGATAGTGGGTGCATTCTGCCAGATTAATCTCTGAGTCATCGATCGCGGTTCGCCATAGAGTAAGTTTTAACCATGGAAAGTAATTTGTATGGATTGTTCAATATTTTACTTTCCATGGTTGAAATGTACTCTACGGCGATCGATAACTCAGAGATTTGTCTGGCAGAATGCACCCATTGCAATTTCAAGTTTGACAGCTGTTGTCTGAAATGAAGATAATAAGGCCTTTCATTTCTTTAAAGACACTTGATGGTGTCCTAGACTGATGTCTAGGATGAGTACTTTCTGATATTGTTGTTTTAAGTTTAACAGCTGTCATATGAAATGAAGATCTCACCAAGATCTTTCTTTTCTTCAAAGATACCATCAGTCTAGGATAAGTACTTTCCGAGATATTGCAGTTTTAAGTTTGACAGCTATCATCTGAAGGGAATCTTACTAAGACCTTTCTTTCTTCTAGGCACTATCAGTCTAGGATGAGCACTTTCCGAGATATTACTGCTTTAGGTTTGACAGCTGTCATCTGAAATGAAGATCTCACCAAGACCTTCCTTTTCTTCAAAGACACCATCCGTCTAGGATGAGCACTTTCCGAGATATTGCCGTTTTAAATTTGACAGCAGTCATCTGAAATGAAGATCCTACTAAGACGTTTAGTTTCTTCAAAGACACCAGCAGTCTAGTATAAGTACTTTCCGAGATATTGCCGTTTTAAATTTGACAGCTGTCATCTGGAATGAAGATCTCAACATGAATTTTATTTCTTCAAAGTTGTCATCTATGAATCTTGGATACTTACACCCGTATTAAAGAACAACACCCAAACCCGTGATCATGCAGTATGCCGCGGGATGCCGCAGGACCCTTTAGTATGTTACGACGTGCTATGTCGCATCGTGTCAGGCCATGCTGTTGTGGCCGCAGGATACCACACGATGATTCGGTACGCCCTAAGCGTGCCGTGCCACCCCATGCTGCGCCATGCCGTCAGTGAGCGCAGGCCATGATTATATTGTTACTTAGGTTACGCCGTCGATTACATAGACGACAGTGATGCCGGCGCCGTGTGTCACTGTAGTAGAGCTCTCTATGATATAAAGAATGTACTGTGCTGTGACAAAGGTCAACCCTGCTGGTTTTTGTGGATCTCTGAATGCGAAAATAGGTTGATCTCCTTATGACAAGAAAAATATACTGTGACAAAGTTCAACCTCGCTGGTTTCAATGGATCTCTGAAGCATACTAATTTTGTACTGTACTAAATGTCTTTGTTGCTGGTTTACTATTTGTTGGTCACTTTCGATTTTTTTTTATTTAATATTGTATTCCGAGATATACACTGCCACTATTTAAAGTTTCGTTTCGTCAAAATCCGTTCAGTGTTTTTGCGTGATGAGAATTCAGTCAGACAGACAGACAAGACATTTTTTAACGGTTCTAACATGTTCAGTTAACGTACCGATTTTAAATCGCTCTGGTTGTTTTTTTTCGAATATATTCAATTTACAGACTTTTTTGCGTTTACGATTTTATTGAAGGTATAGATTATATTACTATCAAAATGTTGTACCTAGTAAGTATAATAAATTATTGCAAATGTAGTCTCCTTTGCTTTCCTGACATTTATTTTAATTTTTAGGACATTTGTTTTTTAATGTTCCGATTTTATCCAAAATAAACTTCCACACAGTTTTCGAGGTCGCAATTTTAATCTATTAATAGCTCATCTGATGCACAAAAATTCAAAACTCCTCGTATTATTTCCAAATAGAGTGAATTTTACCGACTTGACTACTGGACTATTATAGGAATCAGAACTTAGAAATAACAGAAAATTATGCTGTTAGTAAAATTTATGTAACTTTCTTATTTTTAAATATCTTTGGTCAATTACCTTTGGACACCAGAATAGAGGATATTTAGAGTAATTTGATAAGTATTTTGCAGAAATCCATTCAGTCGTTTTCAGTCCAGAGCTGTTCAACGGCAACCCGGAATCGTGAAATCTTTCGACGTTTTCTCATAATTTGTTAGACCAAGTAGTGAAAATGTTATAGTGTGTTATATATTCGTAATCTACTCACAAAGCCCTTTCATTTGGTATACCACATGATATGTTTTTGCTATTTCTTGGTACTGAAAACTTTATGACGTCACAGTTTCTACCCCCACCATTTTCGCGCTTGTCATCTTATATATTTGTGATCAGGGCATCGTACTGAATGCATCGATACCAAATTTTCGTATTTCCGTGATGACTTGTGCGAAAAGTGTTTTCTAAGCGTCTTTTCTCAGATTACCGCCGCTCTATTCCATCAATCTGCGGTTTTGATCAGATTGAAACCAGATTGACGTGTGTAATGGCTGCCATACTGATCGTACTCGATCACATTTGTTAAGCAACGCTCGATCCGGCCGTGTCGGGTGGGTGACTGTTATGTGGCTTTACAATTGAGCGCTTCCGTGCTTCGGAGGGCACTGTTGTCATCTGATAACAATCCTTAAGCCAAGTTAGAGGCTTTACAGGCGGCTTGATAAACTCTAACACCAGAGGTGGCCACTATTCCTCATTCGAAAAGAATAAGAAGAAGCTGGATTGTAACATTTGTAGTAGCAGAGGGGCTTGATAATGACCTCATCTTTTATAATACATTACATTAATTTTATTACTCTTAAACCAAGTCAATAAATGTAAGTTTTAAAATCCATTCTAGTAGACTGAGCGGTCACAGGATTTTTGGTAACGATCAAGGAAAAGGATAGATTCATTTTCATGGGCTGTAGAGTGGTCCCCTAATGTGAATGATCTCGGTCTGCCTGCTCTCAGTGGTTGCAACTTCGAGTTATAGCGCTTACTAGAGGCATCATTGTTACGAAAAAAAAACGATCAGGGAAATGGTCAGTTTTAGTATATATTCAAAGTATGTCGTCTCTGCAGATGAAACAAGTTGGTCTGCCGGCTCATAGTGGTTGCATTTCTGAGCTATGACGTGCGCAAGTCACGTCATTGTTACGAAAAAAAAAACGATAAGGGAAATGGTCAGTTTTAGTACCTATTCAAAGTATAGTATCTCCACGGGTAAAACAAGTTGATCTGCCGGCTCTCAGTGGTTGTATTTCAGAACTATCATTGTGTACGCAAGACGCTTATTTGTAGAAAAAGCCTTAAAAAACTTTGAAAAACGGGACAATAGGTGAATTTTTAAGTGCACGCCGCCTGCTTGCGTATCTGTGACTGTATGAGTCCCCTCCCCACCTTAAGGCATCTCTACACTCACGCGCGAAAAGCCCCAAATCTCCCGCGAAGCATAGTTTGAAACCGATTTGAATCGAATCCACACACTCGCGCGTGAGTATGGAGAGGTGGCAGTTTTAGTACCTATTCAAAGTATGGCGTCTCCGTAGCTGAAATGATGCGGTCTGCCGGCTCTCAGTGGTTGCATTTCAAAGCTATGACGCGCGCAAGTTGCAACAAAATTTTTTTTCGTCAAATTGTATTTTTTTTAATACAAATCGATAGAACTCTTTATTTTCATGAAAAAATGTCTTAAGCCATATTTGTCTAAAATGAATAGTTTGGTCTAAAAAAATATTTTATGATTTTTTTTTATGGAGTGAGATAGTCAATGTGCTCTTACGACCAATTCCTAATTGTGTCTGCCTCAAAACTACTTTTGCGTCAATGTTTTAGTGTGACTTTAATCATTTAAATAATCCTACACTATCAACGCGCGCCCAAAATTGTCCGTTTAATACATATTAGATTTCGAAACAGTATCAAATCGTAATTTTTAAGTTAAAACTGATTGTTTTGTCGTTATTTATTACTTTCTCGTCAATTAAAACACAATAAAAGCCAACAAAACTTTTGGTCACTATTATTACTGTGGATGACTTTTTTACCATAATAAATCAAATAAAACCGAAATAACAAAATGCAGCAGGATGTTAAGTAAGGCACAGGCGGGTTATTACAAACTAAAATTGTATTATTATTTTACAAGGTAAAAGAAAAAAGAGAAAAGGTTAATTCAGATCAATGATTAATATAATATTCAAATAAATGAAGTTTTTAAAATTATAACGATAGAAACTAAATTTTATTATGATTTTTAAAAACCTTTATATGGGCTTTACAAAAAAGAAAATAAGGCTCGTTTATAAGGAATTCATCACAAAAATAAAGATTTTGAAGAAATATTAAGATCAAAATTGTATTTATGAACATTGATAGAAACAAGCAGAAACTATAATCATCAATATTTTATTATGCGACAGATAATAAGAAGCACTCGCCCACCGATTACGTATCTCTGTTGCTAACAATTCTCAATTGAAATCGCAGTTGCATTGCTGCTTTAAGTAAGATAGTTGTCACATTGGTTCTTACTAAAGCAGCAATGTCACTGCGCTTTCTTTCAAAGTTGATTACAACAAAGTTAGACAATCAGCCTGCAGTTAATTAATTTTTATACATCCTTCGCCAGGGATTGATCAAGCTGTGATTTGAAGACGAGAGACAGAGAGTAAATGAAGGAGATCCAGATCGCAATATACACACAACTGAGCTATCAGGATTGTAAGAGCTGTTTCGATAAGTTTAAAAAAAACATAAATAGCATTAAAAGGTATGGAAATCCTGAAACTGAAAACTTTGGTACATACAGCTCTAAAAATGCTGATCAGATCACTTAGATGTATCATCATATCAGCCGCACGACACCCACTGCTGGGTATGGGCCACCTCCAAGGATCTCCAAGACGATCGGTCCTGCACTGCTCGCATCCAGCGGTTTCCCGCGACCTTCGCCAGATCGTCGGTCCACCTTGTCGGTGGCCTACCCACGGAGCGTCATCCGGTCCGCGGTCGCCATTCCAGAACCTTTTCCCCCCAACGGCCATCGGTTCTTTTCGCTATGTGTCCAGCCTACTGCCACTTCAACTGAGCAATCCTTCGAGCGATGTTGATTACTTTAGTTTTCCTGCGTATCTCCTCGTTTCTGATTCGATCACGCAGAAAAACGCTGAGTATGACTCTCTCCTTTGCACGCTGGGTGACCCTGAGCCTCCTTATGAGATCCATAGTTTGCGGCCACGTTTCACTGCCGAAGTCATCACTGGCAACACACACTGGTCATAGACTTTCGTCTTGCGACACTGAGGTAAATCGGACGGAAAGATGTTTTCGAAGCTGCCCGAATGCTACCAATCTGAGTTTGATTCGACTAGAGAACTCTTTCCCGGTAAGTTGGACTTACCTAACTGGACTGCCTGTCCTAGGTATTTATACGTAATGGACAACAACTCCTAGTTTTCCCAACATGAACTGGAGTGGGCACAACATGGACATTCGATATGATTTTCGTCTTATATAAATGTTCATCCTGAGAGCCACTCTTTGGGAAGTACTAACGGAGATCTTCGGGCATTGTGTTCAGGTCTTCCAAGGTTTCAGCCATAAGAACTATATAATCGGCAAAACGAAGGTGTGTTAGGTACTGGCCATTAATCTTGATTCTGAGTCCTTTCCAGTCTAAGAGTTTAATGATATCCTCCAACGCAGCTGTGAATAGTTTCGGGGAAATAGCATCTCCCTGTCTCACATCTCGCTGCAGTTGGATTCGATTTGTGCTCTGGTTCTGTACTCGGATCAACATGGTGGCATTTTCGTATAAGTACCACATCACCTCGATATACCTGTAGTCCACTTGGCAACATTGGAGAGACTGCAGCACCGCCCAGGTTTCTATCAAATCAAAGGCTTTCTCATAGTCCACGAACGCCAAGCATAGTAGTAGATTTAATAGATGTAGTCTATGGTACTAAAGCCTTTTCAAAACCCGGCTTGTTCGGGAGGTTGGAAGTCGTCGAACTTGCGAGCAAGGACCGGAACCGCTTTCCGTAAAAGGGGTTTATGATTGGGTATTTCATAGACTTGTTTTCAAAAACCCTATCAATACGGTAACCCTATCGAAAGAGTAACCCAAGTAAGCACTTACCGAATACGAAAACCCTATCGGGGAAACCCTGTGAAGGCTTTATGAAGGGGTTTTAAAACGTGTTCAAGCAATTTATACCTAGTTCCACCTGGGCCGAAGGACCAGAACCGCTAACCGTTAAAGGGGTTTTGATTGGGTATTTCATGAACCACTTACCGTTAAAAGAGTTTTTGATTGGGTATTTCATAGACTTGTTTTCAAAAACCCTATCAATACGGTAAGCATAAAGTCGACTAACCTTATCGAAAGGGAAACCCTATCACTTGGTAAGTTTTTTATGAGGGTTTCCCTGTCAATTGGGTTAACCATAAAAGAGGTTTTCCGGACCCTGCTTGCGAGCGAAACGATCAACGCATCAAAGTTACCTTATTTGTATGGAAAATAAATTGTTTTTCTAATTATCCATATACATATTTAACATTATACATTGGATCTTATTGTATGTCTCTAGTTAAGAAGCTATGTGTACAAAGCCCTGTAAATTTTAGTAATCTTTATTTAATTTTAATTGTATTAGGTAGTCTATTTTTAATATTAGTTAAGTCATGTTACGTGTGGTAATAAAAAGTTAATTTTCTTTTAAATAAATAAATAAAATAAAGCAGTAAAAGTTTGAAATCAGTGAAATAGGCTTTTAGTTTCCTATGTCCTTCCTTGATCCTTTCTTATGTAAGAGTATTATGTGTGAGTGTGACTCTGCCCATTGTCTAGCTATAATAACCGTGCGTAGTATGTCGTTGAAGACTTTAGCCAGTATTGGCCCCATATCTTCCGCAATACCTCTTAAGAGTTAGTCAGGAATTTGGTCAGGTCAAAACAATTAATGAAACAATTACAACTCAGATATTTATAGTTTTTTGTTGAGAACATATTAGCTTTATATTTTAGTTGCGTTGTAATTATAGCAAAAACAATTGTATAATAGACCTTAACTGAACGTTTTGTTGGCTTTTCTAGTGTTAAAATTGATGAGAAAATAATAAAGGATGACAAAAAATCTGTTTCTACTAAAAAATATGATTTTATACAGTTTCGAAATCCAAGCTGTGTGAATGTACTATTTTGAGCGGACGTTGATAGTGTATGATTATTTTGAACGTTTGAAATATTGACGCAGAAGTAGTTTCGAGGCAGAAAAAAATTAGGAATTGGCCGTAAGAGCACCTTGAATATCTCACTCCATACAAAAAAAAACAATATTTTTTTCCGACCAATCTATTCATTTTAGACAAAAATAACTGAAGACATTTTTTCATTAAAATAAAAAGCTCTATCGATTAGTATTTTTAAATATACAATTTGACGAAAAAAAAATTTGTTGTAACTTGCGCGCGTCATAGCTCTGAAATGCAACCATTGAGAGCCGGCAGACCACATCATTTCAGCTACGGAGACGCCATACTTTGAATAGGTACTAAAACTGACCATTTCTCTGATCGTTTTTTTCGTAACAATGAAGCCTCTTATAATCGCTGTACTCGAAGTTGCAACCACTGAGAGCAGGCGGACCAACATCATTCACATTAGGGGACCACTCTATTACCCATGAAATTGCATCTAACCTTTTCCTTGATCATTACCAAAAATCCCGTGTCCGTTTAGACAACTGTGATCCATCGCCATAGAGTAAATTTTACGGCGGTGGCACAGGCATAGAGACCTCTCAATACTCACGCGCGGGTGTGTGGATTCGATTCAAATCGGTTCCAAACTATGCTTCGCGGGAGGTTTGGGGCTTTTCGCGCGCGAGTGTAGAGATGCCTTAAGGTGGGGAGGGGACTCATACAGTCCCAGATACGCAAACAGCCGGCGTGCACTTAAAAATTCACCTATTGTCCCGTTTTTCAAAGTTTTTTTAGGCTTTTTCTACAAATAAGCGTCTTGCGTACACAATGATAGTTCTGAAATACAACCACTGAGAGCCGGCAGACCAACTTGTTTTACCCGTGGAGATACTATACTTTGAATAGGTACTAAAACTGACCATTTCCCTTATCGTTTTTTTTCGTAACAATGACGTGACTTGCGCACCTCATAGCTCAGAAATGCAACCACTATGAGCCGGCAGACCAACTTGTTTCATCTGCAGAGACGACATACTTTGAATATATACTAAAACTGACCATTTCTCTGATCGTTTTTTTTCGTAACAATGAAGCCTCTTGTAAGCGCTATAACTCGAAGTTGCAACCACTGAGAGCAGGCAGACCGAGATCATTCACATTAGGGGATTACTCTACAACCCATGAAAATGAATCTAACCTTTTCCTTGATCGTTACCAAAAATCCCATGACCGCTTAGACTATAGCCAAAAGTAGCCACTTTGAGCTAAAATGAATTTAAAACTTACAGAAAGAATGAAAACTGTTGAAGAGTTATTCAAAAAAGATTAGAGACAATTATATATATTCTTTATTGCACTGATAATAATTGTTACATAAGTCATTATGACAATTGTAAGCAAAGGTGGACTTATCTCTAAAGAGATCTCTTCCAGCCAACCTAAGAGGTGTCAGAGATTTATAGTAAGCGGGTACATAAAGTGCAAGACATAAAGTAATAATAACTAAATAATAAGATAATAATACAAAACCTATACTTGTTCATAATATATAAAATACATATGCATATATAAATAAAATATAATATACTTACATACACTAAATACATACAATTTAAGGTGGCATGATCTTAGTTTTTTAAATATTGACTTGGTTTAAGAGTAATAAAAATAAATGTATAGGCGGCGCTAGCAGGGGGTAGTAGGGCGCCTTTGAGAAAATATACAAATATTAAATTTTTTATATTTAATTAATTTCAATTTTTTTACAATAAACAAGAAATAAACAATTAATTCAGTTGCCTATATTATTATTTGGCAAATAATTTGTCAATACTATACTAGTTTATCGCAATATAATAAGTCTATGAGTTTATCTATTATTATAGACAACGGATTCAATGACTAGATGTTGCTCTTTTTTTATTTTTGTTTTAGTCCACTTTTTTATTTTATAGTTTTAACTACCAGAAGTGAAATCAAACTATAAAAGGTCTCCATTATACCGTACCATACCATACCATGACCGTGCTATGCTAGGAACGTATCAGGCAAAAAAATATTCTTTGTATTGAATAGTATGACAAGTGCATGGCCGTTGATGGAACGATCTAGTGGGAATAGTGTCATACTTTTCAATACCTCCTATGCGTACTAAACGCTACTCATCATCGTTTATAATGCGCACAGTCAAGGAATGGAATTCCCTGCCGGCGTCTGTGTTTCCGAGCGCATACAACCTGACTCTTTTTTCAAGGCCAGAGTGAATAGGCACCTTCTGGGCAAGCTCGCTCCATCGTAGACCCTGTCTATACTTTCGGGCTAGACTAGGGGCAAGAGAAAACCCATTATAATTAAAAAAAAAAACAAAGAATATTTTTTTGCCTGATACCTTCCTAGCACGGTCATGGTATGTAAGTATGGTTCGGTGTAGTGGGCAGAGATTTATAGTAAACCATCACAGATACTATGTAAGTAGGTAGTTGATACTTGACTAATTGTGTAAATAACACAATATTACCTTACGAGTTCGTAGCCGACTGCAGACGGCAGCAGCAGACGAGCGGGTCGCAGCGACACTACGGTTTCTTGGTCGGTAAGTATACCTTCCGTATAGCGAGCGACACGTCGTCGTCAAAATACATAGTAAGCAGAGCAGCAGACAACGTGTCGTCCGATTTGTCGCCGCCACACATCGTGTTGCTGCCGTTTGCAGTCGGCTCAACCGGCTACCAACTTGTACCTTAACACTTGTACTATTATTTATTCTGTGCCTTTAACACACTGGGATGCCAGCGCCGTGGCGACGTCGCCGGCTACGTATCCAAACAATTCTTACCTATTGAAATGTATGTCAGTCAGGTAACTCACTTTGCTATGGACGATCTGGCGACGACCGGACCCTACGTGGCAGGCAACCTCGTTTGGCTACGACCGATGGTAGGTAGTCAGAGGTAGCCAGAGCCACGCACGGCTACGTAGCCAGCGATACCGACGAAGTATGTTAACGCCCTCAGTGTTTCTTTCAGACAAAATTCTCCGGGGGGGCAATTAAGAGGTTCGTGGGAGCTCGTCCATCGATCACTGCACTAGTTTTCCCGTCTAGGTAGACGTGTGTAGGTACACACAATTCATTTTTCTCCGGGGGGGGCACTAAGGCTGCTCCGGGGGGGCACCGCCCCCCCGGATTAGTACCTGAAAGAAACACTGAACGCCCTTATGTAGTATTTATTTAGTTACACGAGTCGACTTGGCAGACGACTTGCTGGTCGATTTTAGTCAATTAGCGCTTTTTATCGACAATCGCTTGTAAAATCTAATCGCAAAGATAATTTCAATGAGGTGGCGATTCGATTTCACAAGCGATTGTCGATAAATAACCCTATTCGACTAAAGTCTCATAGCAAGTCGTCATCCGAAAAATCGACTCATCATAAATACCCCATTAGGTAGGTAGGTACGGTTGAGGAGCTCGGTGGCGCAGTGGTTTAGCGCCAAGCCCAGAGGTTAAGCAACGTTCGCAAGGGTCGGTCATGGGATGGGTGACCAAAAGAGCTCCTCCGTGCTTCGGAAGGCACGTTAAGCCGTTGGTCCCGGCTACATTTGCAGTCGTTAATACCCACTAATCCGCATTGGGCCCGCGTGGTGGGTTATGGCTCGTCCTCCTTATCCACCCATAAGGAAGGCCTGTGCCCTAGCAGTGGGAACATTAAAAATGGCTGATGGACAGGTAGGGACGGCGGGCGCCGCCATCTCTTCATGAGTTGACTTCGTTTCGCAATAGATGTCGCTACACCATTCACTTAAAACCATCGTTTTTCGGGAGCGGAAATTCCCTTCAGTTTCGCAATTAATAAGTTATGTATGAAGTTTAAAAACTTTATTTACTTTAATAAGGCTGCTGCTGCACTCTTCGATTTTTATACAAATTATAATAAAGACCAAACTGGAATACTTATATCACTTAGGTAGGTAGGTAGTTCAATGCTGTATTGGTGAAAAAACCTTTGCGGCTATCAAAGTTTTATCACAATGGTTTAGGAACGCATTGAGGACAAAATAAATATAAAAACGTCCAAATCTAAATATAAAAATATGTAAGTAATCTCTTATTTAATTTAGTATTGCAGTTTATATAAGATAATTCATAATTGCGAATAGTTATCGTGTTTAATGACATCCCTATTTAATTACTACAAGAATAACTAATAGTACAAGTTTATTGCCGAAAACATTCAGTAACTAGGTAGGTAGTTGGTAACAAAATACCTTGGTACCTACATAATTTTATAGGTTTCCATATCCCATTTCTATTTCAATATTCGTAGGATATTAAGTATATTTGCCAGTGTTTGTTTGCAGGAGGCAAATAAGTATTTTGACCATTAAAATTTTGTAGGGTCTTCCTGTTTGATAAACGGAATATAAACTAGTAAATACAAACTAAGGTACACCTACCTAATTTGTATTTACTATGTTCCGCAGGTATTTAAAAGAAACATCATCTTTAAGGTTCCGTCCGTACCAAAATGGTAAAACGGAACCCTTATGGTGTGACTCAGTCTGTTTGTCTGTTTGTCTGTCTGTCACAGCTGGAAATGTCGAGAACTACTAATGGTACAGTACGAGGCATATATCTTGAAATCGGATGGGGATTACGCGCAGAATGCGTATTTTGGGCATGCGTAGCGGTGAGGGGCGCGCGCTATTGGTCGCTCAAAAGAGCACATAGCGAACTTATCCCCACAACAATCAAAAAATATATTAGTTCCACTACCGGTCAACACATGATGCTGACCTAAGAAAAATTACATTAGTTTCACTATTGGTCAAGAGATGGCGTTGTCCTAAGAAAAATATATTAGTTCCACTATCGGTCAAGACATGGCGCTGACCTAAAACTGCAATAATAAATTTATTATTCTACTCTCTGCAGTGCTACTATTTATTATGATGGTACAGTCGGTGCGCGAGTCCGATTCGCTTTTGACCAGTCTTTTTACCGACTTCAAAAGGAGGGAGGTACTCAATTCGACCCGTTTTTTTTTTTGTTTTTTGTATGTACACCGATTACTCGAAGACGGCTGGACCGATTGAAATGATTCAAACGTAATTACATTAGGTAAACACCCAAGTTGGTCCCATTTTTTTAAATTTTGAAATCGGTTCAGTACTTTTCAAGTAATCTTGAAAAAAGCACGAAAAAAGTATGATTTTGTGTGAATTACCTCGATATGATCAGTCGTATAACTTCTTTGTTTATGAACTGAATAAGATAATTTTTTTTTGGAAAAGGGATATCTTAAGTGTAGTTCTTTAACCGACTTAAAAAAGGAGGTTCTCAGTTTGACCCGCATGTATGTATGTTTCTCCGCGATTAACTCACGTTTGGCTGAGCCGATTTTAATTTCTACCTAAATAATATACCTACACTACCTAATACAAAAGGTACCTACACTAAAAATAAAAAAATAAAAAATTGTTTAAAAAAACAAAAAACCGACTTCAAAAAACCTACCTCTAAAAAGCAAGAAATAATATTAGTAATAATAAAACACGTCTATTGAAGTCGGGTGGGGCTGTTAGAATAAAAAAAAAACCGGTCAAGAGCGAGTCGGACTCGCGCACCGAGGGTTCCGTACAATCATAAATATATTTGGATATGTTACTTTAGTACAGTCTTTAAAAAAGTAGGATAAACGGCAGACAGTTGGAAGGGCGAACAGGCGGACAGTTAATTTACAAATCTTAACCACAGCTGCTTATGGTGACTAAAAAACGTTTCAGCCACTCCACATTGCAAACTGTTTATATTACTAAGTAGGAACTTATTCTTCGTTTATTCGTACGGCAAATAGTAGGTAATTATTTTAGAACCAGCCACCAATTTATTATTGTAGTGTTAGGTTGCGCCATCTCTTGACCGATAGTGGAACTATATTTTTCCTTAGGTTAGCATGCTTAGGACAGCGCCATCTGTTGACTGGTAGTAAAACTAAAAAAAAAATGTTTTTTGAATTTCTTAAAAAGTGTGATATATTGAGACATCGTTTTATTTTTCCTGTAATCTTTACATAAACTACTATCACATAGAATTATTTCAGATTTTTCTCTCTGCAAACTTCGGAGATAAGGGGGGGGGAACGGTATTTTTTTTTACAATTTTCACCATAAGTCGAAAACTATGCGGCCTGAAAAAAAAAGAAAAAATGTTTAAAAACGTGCAAACGACGTTCTTTCATATGATACCCCACATGCCCTAGTTGCCCCACTTCAAATTTTTAAGACCCCTTTTCAGTCCCTGTTGTAAAAAGATATTTATTTTTTTATTTATTTCTTATTCGCGAAATAGTTGGACAAATGTCATCTTAAACTATTCCAAATTTCAAGTTGATACCATTAGTAGTTCTCGAGATATCCAGCTGTGACAGACAGACAGACAGACAGACAGACTGAGTCACACCATAAGGGTTCCTTTTTTACCATTTTGGTACGGAACCCTAAAAAGGGATTTGTACTCCAGCCCCACCCGACTTCAATAGACGTGTTTTATTATTACTAATATTATTTCTTGCTTTTTAGAGGTAGGTTTTTTGAAGTCGGTTTTTTGTTTTTTTAAACAATTTTTTACGTAAATACATTCAGTCCATCAGCCATTTTTAATGTCCCCACTGCTGGGGCAC
Organism: Agriphila geniculea; assembly: GCA_943789525.1. Taxonomy (NCBI): domain Eukaryota; kingdom Metazoa; phylum Arthropoda; class Insecta; order Lepidoptera; family Crambidae; genus Agriphila; species Agriphila geniculea. The sequence continues at coordinate 7,283,007 of OX038887.1, read as the reverse complement.
AGTCCTTCCTTAAGGGTGGATAAGGAGGACGGGCCACAACCACGCGGGCACATGAGTAAAGAAAGCGGACCCAATGCGGATTTCTTCTTATGGTGCCTCTCCAACTAGTGAAGGTTGGCAGTCAGTTCCGCATACTTGGTCTTGTCCTTGGCAAGGCTAAAGAGTTCGGCGGCACTCGTTATTCCCGTCCACCCTCAAATGTTTCGCAACCAAACTTTCTTCTGCGACCGGGTCTTCTTTTTCCTGCAACTTGGATGCCGGGACCAACGGCTTAACGTGCCTTCCGAAGCACGCAGGAGCTCGAGATAATAAAATTTTGGTCACCCATCTCATGACTGACCCTTGCGAAAGTTACTTAACCTCCGCAATCGCTGGGCCAGGCGCTAAACCACTGCGACACCGAGCTCAACATATCTTAGTAAGTAGTTTTTTGCCTTTATTAACTTACCGCTGATAAACATGTCGCAACTTGGAATGCTGGGCGAATTAAATTCTTACTTTAGACGACCGTGCAGTTGTCAACATGCCTGCCGTGCCGGTCTAACACGTAATAGGTCCAGGGTTCGATTCCCGGCCGGGCAGAAATTGAAATGATGGGTTTCAGCTAGATGGCGCTGGCGCTGTGTGAAATTATCCAACACTTATTATTTATTTGTTAATTATAGTTGAGATGTTTGGATGTTTGATACGTAATTATTTAGATTTTTGTCAGACTGAAAAAACACTTATTTTTGTTCGCTAACTCGTTCTTGTTATCGTCATTACCGTAAGCCACGTCATACCACAGGTGAGGCATATATCACGTAGTGTAATATTCTTTCTTCCACGAATTTTAGATATAAATCTTTGAGAACCTGTATTAAAGAAACTGGAACTTTTGCTACATTCGTTTGTTAGTATTCAGAAACTATTTGACTTCAAAGAGGTGCCGTATTAAATTCCTTTAAATTACTTAATTTAAAACCAACGTGTTGGTAAAAAAGCACTAGAAACATTCATAAAGTCTTTTTCACCTCTCCAGCACGAAAAGGGTGCTTTTGGCGCGTAAAAACTCGCAGCAAAATCGACTTTTGCTGCGAGCGTGAGGCAAAGTGCTTTTTAACAAAAACTCGCAGCAAAATCGACTTTTGCTGCGAGCGTGAGGCAAAGTGCTTTTTTAATTTCTAACACCTTTTCTCGCTGGTAGAGGTGAAAAGTTGTATTTAACACGAGAGCAAATTTTTTGATGTCTCGTGCCTTTAAATCACTCACTGTGCTCAGTAGTCTATATTAGAATCACTCGCTACGCTCGTGATTCAATTCTAGACTACTTCGCTAGTTCGTGATTTAAAAGTCAGCACTCGCAGCAAAAAATGACTTTGCTCTCTTGTATAACAAATAACTATTGTCATGTTCGTGTACATAGGTAGGGTACCTATGATTTCAAAGCGCTACGAAAAACGATGCGTAGAACCGTAGCACGTTGCCACGTGCTACGGATGCTACGGTCCCTTTTGCTACGGCGACAGCTCGCAATATAATATTTTAATTAATAATTATTAGCCATAGTTAATAAAATATTTATTTATTAATAATTATTAATTGAAATATTTAAATATTTAAATTAAATTGAATAAAATATTTAATTTAATAGAGATGAATAAAATAATTTAATTTCACAATATTAATTAATAATCAATTACTATAAATTAAACTATTATGAAATTAACTATGAAATGAAATGATTTTATTCATATTTATTCTCTAAATAAATAATTTATTGTATTTGCAAAGTATACATTAAATGAAAACTAATTGTTGATAAAAGATAATTTATCGTTGGTACTTAAAAATGTTTCCCAAAATAATGATAGCTGCGGTTATAATACAAAACCATTTTCTATGTTGTATAAAAAAGTAAATTATGAAATTTCCCATCTTACTAGATTTCGCTTGAAACCACATAGGTACTACTTATTCGTAAGTTGTTTGTAAGCAATCGAATAGCATTGTGGTTAGCTCCAAGTTGCCGAGTCGCTGCGTTTGACACATCCAAGGAAATAAGCACCAAGCGGAGTTCTATATTAAGTGTCATTCTGCCACTGAACTCGGAATAAGATCTAAGCGCTTGCGTACACGTTATTCTGCTAAATTCACGCCAATATTATAAATTCGAAAGTTGTTGTTTTAATTAAAGGTAATGTTCTATCCCGGCTTTACGTGGACAAGTTGTTCTGTAAAATGTATTTTTACAGAAAAATATAATTAAAATTAAATTTTTTTTCCTTGTAAGTCTCTTCGCCAGAAAGTAAATATTAAAATAATTCATTTAAAAAGTATTTTTGCAGAAGAAATACAATCACAGAGTTGTCTTGTCTCGTATGTATTGAGAACTTTTTCAAACCTTTTTCTGAACATGGCTAAATACCAGTGTCAACCCACTGTCAACCAAAGAGTACATATTAAAAACTACGTTTTTACTTTTTTACCAACTTTTTAATGTCAAAGATGATAACATCTGAAAAAAAAAAAAACTCGCTTTGTCTCCGTATCTGTATTATCTATGCTGTGAATGTTGTTTCGACTGCTATTTCTTTGGAGTTTTTGGCGGGATTTTGTCGAGTTCAGTTCGGTGACTATTTTAATTATTCGCAAATTGATTCATAGTGGATATTGTGTCTTAAAATTGGTGCAGTTTTGTGGTACAAGTGTCTACGCAACTGAACAATATGTGGGATAATGGAAATAGGCGCGATCTTGGTTGTGTGAAGCCGTGTCTTTTATTGTAGTGGTCGCTACCTCGGCAAAACTTACCGAGTAAACTGTCTTGATATACTTGCTGCCAAATGCTCCAAGCAGCATTGGAATGTGATGCACCCGCATTTTAATGTAAACTGAAACAATCTACTAGAAAATCTAGAAATACTGAACTATTCAAAACATGACACTGGCAAAAATTACTTCCAAGAGGAAAGTAGATTGTCATAACAAAAATAAGAAGAAGAAGCTATTTCTTTGTAAACCCGATTTTCTTTGTTATTGCCGATTTATGTTATTATATTACCTCAAAAAGTGTAAAAACTGAGTAATAAAGTAAGTATCAAAGTGTAACAATACATTTATTTTAGAAAAACAGTGTCCCAAGATTACAATATTGCACATGCTTATTTAGACACATTTTTAGACTTTCCGGCAACTTTATATAATTCATGTCCTTTAGATACAAAGTAATGGGAATCATATAAAATTATGTTAAAAGTCCTCGTAAAGCCAAAGCGCCCTTAGAAACTGAAAATTTCCCTTAACGTAAAAGTCAACTTATTGTCGCTGCGTTGTTGTGCAGTTGTGATACTTGCGGTTGCGTTTGACGACAAAATGTGGTGTATTGTATTCATTTTTCATACAAATTAGCGCCCGCCCACGTGTTGTTGTCGTCGTGTAGTTGTAAGTAGTACCTACGTGTGGGCAGACACTTAGGTCCGTATTTAACCGCTCTGAACGTTAAGAGCTATAACCTATTGAGGTCATACTTGAGATGCTCTTCTTATAGGAACAGCATCTCAACCCCCCTACTCAAATGGCCAACATTCTATTCGTTTGAACGCTATGCTTACTGTTAAAGCTTTAAAATGAGCAATAGACGATTACATTTCGCAAACTTTTGTAAATCACAGACTTTGATGTATTGTATGGAATCGACAAGCTTATGGCACTAATTTTATAGAATAGAATGTTGGCCATTGGGTTGGTATGATCTCAAGATAGCTCCCAAAGTTGAGAGCGGTTTATAAGTACGGGCTATCGTATTTATGTGGATTTCGCGAATTCGTGAGGTGTTTGACTAGCGAGTTAAAAAAAGGCTTGTGTGTTTTATTTTGTACTTCACTTTTTTAAACAAGATGACTAAAAAGTAACGTAGTGTGAAGCAGGCCTTTCTTGAAGCACTGCCAGTTCAGGAAATTAATAGGCCATTAGAGGTTATGTGGGGAAATGTCGATCATAATAATGTGTTCATTTGTTCTCCTTTTGCTAGTTCATTCTGGTATTGAAAAAGCAGGAGTTCAAGAAATAATTGCGTACCTATTGATTGTGTTGGTTTCATTTATTGAGTTGATTGGGTGATAAGAAAACTTTATGTTGTAGTTTATAGAAAAAACCAGCCAAGTGTGAGTCGGACTCGCGCACGAAAGGTTCCGTACCAAAAAATGGCAAAAAAACACGTTTGTTGTATGGGAGCACACTTAAATAATAGGGGTTAAAGTATGAAATTGCCGATTTTTTTTTTACACACAGAGGCTTGATGAGAAATGACCACTTAATTAGTTGTAACTTAGCCGATACTTATTTTTTTTACTTATCTTATGTGGCATTAGTTAGCTGAGTGTTTAAACTTTTGCACATAAAAGTTTTAAAACATTAGCGTTTATGGTTGTTAGCTTGTTAAGTAAATTAAGAAAATGTTAGTATGGAAAATGCACTTTTTTTAAATGAGAATGCCCATTCCTGCCCCAAGGATTCTTACAAGTTACAGTTATGAAATATTTATGAAAAATATTTAATAAAATTACTAATACTAAGAACAAATTATAAATTCAAACAAAGCAGCGGATAAAAAGTCAACATTTATTAGTTTTTATTAGCATTCTATGCCGTTTCCGGGCGCCCAGTATTAGTCTTATCTATCAGTGCTGCCAACAATTTTTATTCACAAAAATAGTTCTTAAAATGTTCAGATAATGCCGGGTCCATAGCGCATGTTTCGCCAACATTCAACATTCAACAAAAAAAAGTATGAGGATTTGGCAATACTTGTCGATAATATCGAAAATATCAATGGTGTTGCTTGGCTGGCTGATAATCATTGGTGGTGCTTACGAATCAGTGGCGCGGTTTAAAAAATCATGTTTGTGTAACATGAAAAAGTCAATATAATCAGTAAAAAAATACTTTATTGGTTCTGTAATCGAAATAATAATAAAAATCGAAATGCGATCAATTATTATTGAGGATTCTGTTACATCGTTCGACTAGCCCTTTTAAGAACAATATTGGCAACACTGACTGTACAAAAGGGCAAGAACCCAGTGCCGTTAAACCCAAAAAAAAACTTCCTTTTTTCAGTCAGCTGTCAATTCGTTCGTTGTTCGTTTGTTGTGCTGAGTGTCTTTTGTTTTGTTATTTTGAGTAAAGATCGCTGTATACGGGACGAAAACCGGACGGGAACGGGACGGGCACGGGGCGGGAAAAACATCGTTTCATACAAAATGTATAGGAGCATGCATACGTAGCGGAGGCACGTCGCACGAAAATCAGTAGAAACGAGCGCTCGACTGGAGTCGAGCGATTCAAAAATAGGGTCCCAGTTGGGTGCTGTTGTCACACAATGACACTCATTTTTTGATAATATTTTAGTTACCTACTATAGATGAATAAAACTAAAATAATTATAGAATAAATATTTTGTTTTATTTTGTTATAAATTATGCCCAAAATAACAAATGGGTACTCTGGTTAGTGGTTAACAATCAATCTATTGAAACCAACAATAGTTCGTTGATTGAAACCCCTTTTTTTAATTCAAATTATTGACTTTATAACATAGACTTATTATATTACTAGCGTAAGGACACGGTCAACGTCGCTAGAAATGACGCCAGTTGGTTGGCCCTAAAATTACAGTTTTAGGGCCAACGCAATTCAGTCATCCGCGGAAGACTATGGTAGACAGACGGTGATTGACGTGACATAAAAATGCCGAATTGTGCATTTGTAGATTGCAAAAATTATGCTGCAAAATTTAAAAAGTTGCATGGAATATTGAATCATCCGTAAGTAGCTTTACATTATTTTTATTGCATGTCTAACAATTTTAATTGAGTTTAAAATATTACTATTACTAGTTATTGTTCGAGGCACTAGAGATGTGTCATCCATCATGATTCAAGTGTACTAGTTCACTTGAGTCCATATTAAATCTTTAGTTCATTTAGTTCTATAGCTAATTAACTCGAAGAACGAAAATAAAGGGAAAGGATAGATTAGGTACGAACACTGCGTACAGAAATTTCTCAAATACATATGCTATTATTATCGTCTCATATGAAACATATTCGCTGCAAAAATAATTATGTACATTACATTTCAATTAATTACCAATTTCCTAATGATCCATTGCGTAAAGAAATATGTAGTCACATAATTCCAAAACACCGAAAAGAGCCCTATTTCAAGTCTCCTAAAAACGCAAGAATATGCTCTGCTCAATTACACAGATGTTGATATTTCAAGAGCTGGACTACGAAGGCTTAAAGCAATGGCAATACCGCGAATTGAGATTGAAGTATTTACCGCATCTACGCATAACAAAATAACCAAACTCAGAAAACGAAGCACCTGCTTCCCATATTATGCAGTATAGTGACCGGCCGCAGCTTTGCTTTAAGGTTTATTACTAGAGTAAAAACCTTGGATAAAATAATCTCTGTTGTGTTGTATTTATTAAATTACATTGACTTAAATTTCATTTTTATTAACAAGCTTGCGCAAACGCAGAAGTTAATGTAAATAGGTAAAGTCTGTTCAATAAGTCAGTTTACGTATTACTTCTGATTTCTGATAAAGCTGATTTTTCTTGCGCCCGCTTTTCTTATCAGCAAAAAAATCAGCAAACGGGTGGTAGAAAAAATAAAACAACACCAAAAGATAATGGGGAATGTCCGAAAAAAATCAAATTGGCTGAATATTTTCTTATAGGTAGAATAAGCTGATTTAGTAATAGAAAAAAAATTCAGAATTTTCGGTTGCGAGAAAAATTAAAAAAAAATTAAAGTCTCTTCGACTTCACAATTATAGGAAAGTAACAGCAGAATGGAGATTATGCCTTTGCCATCACCTGCCACAACCACAACATGGTATTAAAAAATTTTTTCAACACAAAATGTCAAAACTTTTTTTAATTCTTGTTGTCATAGTGGCAGGTGTTGGCAAAGGTATAATCTCCATTCTGCTGTTACTTTCCTACATTTGTGGAGTCGAAGAGACTTTAATTTTTTTAATTTTTTTCACGCAACCGAAAATTCTGAATTTTGTTTCTATTACTAAGGGAGCTTATTCCTACCTATGAAAAAATATTCAGCCAATTAGATTTTTTCGGACATTCCCCATTATGATAATTATAGTACAAAAAACTATGCACAAATTACTCAAAAATGTTGTTTAAATGGACGATTGATAGGTAGCTTTAATAAATTTACTCATGTAAAGTGACATATTAAACAGATTATATTTATATCGGGTCATTTTGAACTTACCATCCAAATTTTAAGGATGTGTCCAGTCCATGAAACTAAACAACTTTCTCTATGAAACATGTGTCAAATTTCGTCAAAAAATTTTGGTCATCCCATACTAAATTGATCACGTGATCTCTTTGATTTGTATGAAAAGTCGATTTTTATTTTACATATTTGACCAGGTGTTCCTCAGAGAAAGTTGTTCATGGACTAAACACATCCTCAAAATTTGGATAGTGAATACAAAATGACCCTGTATAATCAACTAGCCACCCGCCCTCGCTTCACTTCGGTGTAAACTATAGATTTTGTACATAAATATTAATTGATAATAAGTTTATACCTACCTTTAAAAAACTTAAGGTAAATTAATACTTATATTTTAGGGGTAATTTGCCAGCTAAGTGCGATTGTAGGCGCCCCCTGACAAAGTATATTTAGTTGGACAAGGATTCATATCATGATACGAAATGTCTTCCGCGGCCTGATTATCTAATTAGAAACCACCTAGCGACCGGTCTCATTTGACAGATGAATGTGATACATTGCTACTTCTTTTTGGGGTGAAAAAAAAAACATACCAAAGAAAAGTAGCAATGTATATCAAATGAAACCAGTCGCTAAATAGTATCTATTTAGATAATCAGGGTGCCGATCAATAATCACTTTTATAGAAAAAATATGATACTGTGGGTTTCATTATTCCAATTTTCATAGGGATCTCTATTTTTTTTTTAATAAAATACAACCAATATACAGCTAATGCTTAGATTATCTAAGAGCTAATGTTAGTCGCTGTTGAAGGTGAAAGAATTTTAAAATCGGATCAGTTTTTGAGTTTATTCATTACAAACAATCAAACCAGCAAACAAATCTTTCTTCTTTATATTTAATAACTAGCGGCCGCCCGCGACTTCGTCTGCGTATAAAGTTTGCTATCCCTCGGGAACAGTGCTTTTTTTCGGGATGAAAGTTACCCTATGTCCTTCTTTGTACCTCTGGCAACGTGTATGTAAAATTTCATGATGATCGGTTCAGTAATTAAGACGTGACGAACAAACGGACTTTCGCATTTATAATATTAGTAAGGATACACTAGTTAATAGATTGTAATATTAGTATCAAAAATATCTAATTTGAAATAAACCTGATTGAGATTTTAATATGATTGACGTTTTATTATGATCGTCATCTCGTATGTGCCTTACTCCTTCTGGCTTGTGAGCTATAAAATCCTTCAGTGACGGATAAACAATTTCTTATTTTGGTATTCAGAACAAACGTAACGCAAGACTTTATGAATGATTGACGTCTGAACATGGCACTCACGAGATGACACTGAAGATTATGGATGCTGGAAATAACAAAAACTAGCTAACGAAAGTCCAGTTTTACTCCTTAGAGTGACGCAAAAATAAATAAGATTTAACACTCGAACATCATACAAAACAGAACAGATCTCATAAAATCGTTGTTTAAACGTGGCACACACGGAACCGTGTGTACCAGTTTTCATTTGTCAAAATATCGTCAACTAAACCGTTTGGAGGCAAATGAAGCAGTCTAGCAGCGTTACGTTTGATAAGTGACAGCATATAACACTTCAAATCAGTTCGCGTAACAACACATCAATAGAAAAAGCAAAAACAATATTTCGACCCATCAGACTGTGTGGCCCACAATTAATACTGTCACGTTACGTGAATTTTGCGTTACTTAAGTTGTAAAGCAGTTAATAGTAATAAGAATTTCCGGTACTAAGGATCTAGCTTTATTTGGAACCAATCCCTGCAGTAGTTACAATATAATCAATGTTAAATTAGCATGAGATTTTTAAAATAGGGTGACAACAATGTACGTACATTGATGGACAGAAAGGCTATAATCGCCCTGTTGGTTAGCTTTACCACGGACTAGATAGTTGTTTTACGGCTTTGCATTCTAGTGACTTTAGTTACCTAGATATTTATGTAATGCATGTTTAATTTTAAAAAATATGCCATTTTGACACGATTTTCGATATTAGATATAATTTTGCATTGATATATCGAATGAAAATATTTTATCGGCTAAAAATATGGATATATCGAATTAAAAATATCGATATATCGGTATTTTTTCAACGAACCTAAGGCTATCTTTACATTACGCTAAGTAGACGACCGAGTCAAGTAGCGAGTAGAAGTACATTGCCTGGCATATTCGTCGATTTTAAAGGAACGTCAAACACACCACGTAATGTACTTCTCCTGGAATGTTTGCTGGGCTGAGCTGCTGGCGTAATGTAAACATAGCTTAAACATCGTTGCCAGCTCGGTCTCGGCCGAGACTGCTTTTTATTCTCGGTCTCGGTTCTCGGCAGAAAAGTGGGTTCGGTCGGTCCCTACTGTTTATCATACAACCTTTAGACATTGTAATTGCCTAAATGTTATTTCGTCTACAAATCGAAATGTCTAAACAGCACTATGTCTCTCCAATGCGTAAGACGCAAGTTTGATCGAATAATGGGCTCGATAGATTTGTCATCTTTATTAAATATTATAGAAGATTAAATAAGACTAAGAGTAAATATCCGAGAATTGATCTGGTGCGAGTCGTATTTTTTTTTGTATATTATTTAGTATTGTATAGGAACTTATTATGTTGAACGAACAAACAATGACTCCATTAGAATTACTTAAACGTACTTATACATAAAATTAAATGGCAAATTAAAAGCATCACATGGAAGCAAATTTTAATGGCATTGTCATTTGTTTTTTATTTTATGTAAGGAGAGTTTATAGGTATTTTTATTTTTATTCTTAAGGAATAGATTTTATTTATTTTAAAAATAAAATAAGCATTTTAATTTAAAGATTATAAATAATAATAATAATAATAATAATAATAATAATAATAAACATTTATTGACATAAATAATACAAGTTTTTGAACATCTTACTTAAATGAACTAGACATCCTGTGTGATGATCTTATGACATCTGTAGCTCTACCATGAGTTGGTATAGTAAACTACAATAGTTTACTATACTCGCTAGCGAGCATCGAGTAACGTTTTGGCCTTTTTCATAGCAATTCGGTACCATGAGTTACTAATTGACAGATGGTATCGAGAAATACCGTAACGATAGTAGTAAAGTTACTCACTTGCGTTTTGACGCGTGAGATCAATGAGTATACCTTTTACTATCCTCTATGGCATAGAGGAATGTAAAAAATAGGTACAACAAAAGAGAATGTAATCAAACCGCGGTACAACACAGTCATTGGCGTGAATACTTCTATTTTAATTTAATTTAGTATTTTTTGTGTCTAAAATAGTCTAAATAATGTCTTTGAGGGCTTATTTAGCATAAAATATGTGCGTCACAGCTGCATAATGCGACGAAATCAAGGGCAAATTATAAACCGATAAATATGAAAACCCGTGTTAGAAATCCTCTAGTCAGGGGGTGGGTCAGGTTGTGCCCAACGCTGAATAGTGGCCCTTCTAGGTGGGCCCTCCATTCAGTGGGCTTACTAAGGTCACCATTCAAATACGCCGTAACGTAATGCATTCCTCCACTTTGAAACTAATATAAAAAAAGTTTAATTAAGTACTTTCCTATCAAGCATATTACAAAATTAGAAAATATTGTGTTAAATCTAAATAATAACCTACTTAGTTGCAAATATGTTAATTCCGTCCGTATCAAGGTAATAAGTACTTGATACAAATAAGGCCTATATACTTTTAAGTCTTTAAATATTATTTAATTTATTATTTAACAGTAGGAATATAAGAAAACAGTTCTAACTAAATGTAATTTTCCGAAAACTTTACTTTGGCCGTAATAAATCGATTACACTTATTTAATTAAGGCCTATAACTTTTTTATGTTAAATTGAGGTTAAATATGAAACCATATTAAATAAAAACATCTTATCAATAAATTTGAATATTTATTATAACAAAGTAAAGATTCATGTTATAATATATTCTAAAAAAAAGATCTCACTTTAACTCATAGATTTGTATCATTTTGGGCCTTATTTGTTTATTTAATATCATATTTGAATAAGGCACAAAAAAAACGTAGGTATCTGCCGCATGTCGCTCTGCCAGGTTGTATTTCGTCCAAATTGTATGTTTTTATTAATTTGGAAGGAAAATTGGATATTTTGTCGATTGTTGGATGATACACACATTATCTGTAATGAAATAAGTAAACCATAAGTTGTATAAGTTGCGGGATTCTCATTAAGCTCTACCGTGTTGAAATAAGACCTAGGCTATTATCGTAATCACGCTCTGTCCCCCTACTCAAATGGCCAACATTCTATGCGTTTGAACGCTACGTTATTACGTGCCGTAAGCTTGTCACACAATATCAAAGTCTGAGATTTACATAAGCTTGCGACACGTTATTTAATCGTCTATTGCTCATATTTTAAGCTTTAAAAGTAAGGTTGGCAATTGGAGCATGGGGGCAGGTCGTCTTTAAAAAATTGCAATAAATGCATCTATAGCCAATAGTAAAAACAAATCAAGGTCATGGATAGCTAATCATAAATATTAAGAAACAATTATTAAGAGAAGCTTAAACTAAAACAGCGTAAGTTTTATAAAAAAATTATAAATGTATTTTCCTGGTTGGATTTAGGTTTATCTGAGTTTTCTAATGATTTGTACTTGGACGAATCGTCCAAGGATTTGTATCAAGTACCAACCTTTTATTTCACCTTTCCATAAACTCCTCTAATCGACTGCTTCTAATTTTATTCTTATCAATCTTAACAAGCTAGCTATTGCACAACAAAATACGCAAAGAAAACACAAAATAAATAATTATTAAAACGTGAAAATTACATTTGACATCTTCGATTTGACATAAATAGTAACCATAGAGGAAAGTAAAAGATAGTAACCATCATAAATTCAAAATTCACTTACATTCGGTATACACGCACTAACTAGTGTTTTTTTACTTAGTCGGATTATAATTGCAAAGTACACCAACTAAGGTAAACGACCAATATTTCGGGTTAGTACGTTATTTCGTTTAGTTTTTTTTTCTGTCGCATAGAAAAAAAAACTAAACGAAACGCACCTACATTAGTACAAAATCTATACCACATAAAACTGTCTAAAAATCAAGTACCAACATTTTGGTAGCTGAACTGAGACACGGTTGGTTACGGTATCTATCCATTACCGTGACTGAGGGCAATGCGACGTTCAAAACTCTCAGTCGTCGGCACAGACAGCTTTATGGCGTGTGTTCCTTGTCACCACCATAAGATTAGCGCTCGTATTGTACCTACTTCTTAAGCTCACAGAAAGTCAATTTGAATAAAACTTTAAATAGTACAACTGATCCCGTATGCCCGTAGTAACTTCCAAACGAAAGGTCCGATTAGAATAATTTAAATAAGAAATCAACCTTGATCATTAAATTATATAGTTGGATAAGGATTAATATCATGAAACAAAATATGTAATCATTTTTCGATTCTACTCCAGTTTTGATTGACTAATTTGAACAAAAAGTGGTCATTGCGACTACATTTTAAAAATTAGATATACAGGGTGTCCCAAAACTTTGCCACATAGAGGGGAAGTACCTTAAATTTGTAAGATAGGAAAATTTATTGAAAGAAACTTTGAACAACCCTCGAGTAAGGGTTGCAGCCAAGGCCTGATTTCGAGGGTGTACTATTTAATAAAAATCCACTTAGTACACGACAGGTGTATTGGAATAATTAAATTTAACAAAATTGTCTCATGCCTTATACTTCTAACAATACAACTCAATAGCACGATTAATCTAACAGTGCCATCTTGCCATTTTGTTTTTAAAAAGAAACCGAACTGCATTCAAAGATTTTTTAAAATCGCTTGCGTTTCGATACAAATTGATACAAATTTGTAATAATGTTAATTTAAATGTTAAATTTTATGGTCTTCCTTTTGTTTAAGATGCTGTCTCACTTAAGAAAAAATAATCCTTATGAGTAACCCTTTTGATTGGTATCGTTAAAATAAATTTAAAAAAATAAGTTTTTGTTGGATTCGATTCCTGGTTAAGGCAGGTGATTTTCCAAAAATCTTTGAATGCAATTCCAATTATTTTTAAAAATAAAATGAAGTCTTCTTTCAGTAAAATTTACCATCTTCAATATTTAACGTACTTTCCCTGCGTGTGGCAAAGTTTTGAGATACCCTGTATAGCCGCGCGGATTTTTTTGTGGGTAATAATAAAACTATATTGGGGAATTCTCGATCCAATTCGGCGAAAAGAATTTGCAATTTTCGAAAATTTTGGAAAATCTCAAAAAGTTACTGACCTATTTTAGGAATTCAAATTCCACTTTGAAGCCCTCTAGCAGACGTACAATTTGATATATAGCCCATCCGCGTACCTTTTATATCAGCGAAACTAGAGGCAAATGTCACAATTTCATAAATCGGGGCACAATACTCGATCACGTAAACATAAAACTAACCTAAGATGGCATTTTTTAAATCAAAAATTAATTCTACGTTATTGATTTTTCCGAAAATGATACCAAACTTGGCTTAGTACTATACTTAGGCAGTTACTAACACCAGACTTCATGAAGGCTGAACTCTCCCCTCCCCCCCACCTACATGAAAAATCCAGGTAGCTCCACTTCGTAAGCCCATCTTAGGAACACAAAGATCAATCCTGGTGAAGGAAACCTTTGGTTAAGCAATAGCCGGATTTTTATTATTTTTGTCGTGTACAGTCACTACCATAAACTTTGACACACCATAGCTTTGAAACTATAACTTGTATCAAAATGAATAGTTAGACTTATTTGTAGGTAATTTATCAGTAAATAATTGAATTATTGACCATTTTGTCCTAGCTTGTATGGTTTTCCTGAAAATTTAGAAAATCTGTAAAACGGGTCACATTTCTAGGGGGGAGGGGTGACGTGGTAGAGAGGAGAGGGGGAGAGTTATTTTTATAATGTATTCACCTAAAGGTATAACATAGCCACATTAAAACTTAACTATTAATTTCGCCATCTTCCCCATACATTTAGAATGAATATCCTAAGTCTTAACATGCCGAAATATGGGACATTTACCCCGTATCGAGTTCACATTAGCGAGGATAATAAACTCGTGGATGGTGAGCACATTTACTATAGATTTTAGTTCTTCGCGTATCCGCTAGAGGCTCTGCTTCAATTTCCCATACAAATTGCTAACGCGGTCGATATCGAGAATGGTTTTTGTAAACTCATGGTAGTGCTACTGCACCCAAACTAGTAAAAACTGTATCTCAGGCGCAGCGCTCTTATTAGGACTCGATTACATAGATGGAAATAGTTCAACGCAAAACTGTGTTTAACAATGCCAAAATCTCAAAAATAATACTAAAGAGTAGTGAATCCTCTCACGGTGTGTGAAGTGAATGTGAGTGAGTGTGTGTAGAGAGGGTGTGTTTTGTGAAAAATTACGTTAAAATGGAATTAAATTACAGATTTTAAAAGCAATTCAATATCGTCATATGATAGCGATTTTAACCAGACAATTATAGACTTTTTTACTTCATGCATGTTTAGATGATATATATTTATACTTTTGTTTACCTTATTATAGAGAAAGGGACCTAGAAAGTTAAAGAATTTATGAGCAAAGGAGTGCCCAGTAACAGAGGATGAGCACACTTGATGCTTTCGACGCCGAGTCTCAAACACCTTGTTGTATTGTAAAAGTGAGTGTTGTTTCAGAATCACCTGCAGTACGAATAGTTGTCTCACAGTTAACACATCACAATCCTTATACAAGAGAATAGTGGGATAGAAAATTGGACGGAAAGTGAGGACTTTCAAGACAAATCTTTGGGCTACTTCTAAATTCATTAGCGTGGTCTTGGCGGATCCTCCCCATGCAATAATGCCGTATGTTAAAACAGACTGGCATAAAGATTGATACACTTTCCTGAGGAGATCAAAGTCAGCAACGTGTCTCAGATTCTTAAAGACATAAACTAGTTTGTGGACTCTGCCAACTAGAAGTCTAATGTGTTCTTTAAAAGACAGAGAATAGTCAATGACTAAACCTAGGTATTTAATACTATCAGTTTTTTCCAATCTAACACATGAGCATGACTGGGAACGGAGGTCATCACATCGATGAGCCTTCAGTGCAAATTCTTCAGATGGTAGGCCAGAGGATCTCATAGCAAAAGTTATGTATTTAGTTTTATCTGGGTTCAAAGTCAGAATGTTTTGGCGAAGCCATATAGAAACCTCGTTGAATCCTTTCTGAGCAGCACTAAAGACATCAGACCAGGTTTTAGCTGAGAAAAGTATCGCGGTATCATCGGCGTAACAAATTAACTTGCCATGGGTAAGATGAAGTCCCAGAAGGTCGTTTATATAAACTAAGAACAAGATGGGCCCAAGAACACTGCCCTGAGGCACACCATATCCCACACTGATGAAATCACTGGCCTCTCTTCCTATACTGACACATTGAGTTCGATCCGTCAAGTAATCGCGAAAAAGTTGCAGTTGTATACCTCGAATTCCCACACTCTCAAGCTTCCCTAGAAGGATGGGGATAGACACCGTATCGAAGGCCTTAGCGAGATCTAAGAATATTCCTAAGCATTTACTGCACTGATCCATATTAGAAGCAACGAAGCTGGTTACCTCCAACATGGCGTCATTGGTCGATTTACCAGATCTAAAACCAAACTGAGAGCTAGATAATAGATCATTCTTGTTAAGGTAATTGATCAAACGATTGTATATGAGGCGCTCTAATATTTTAGAGAACGCTGGCAAAATAGAGATCGGCCTATAGTTGTTAATACAGTGTCTATCCCCAGCCTTATGAACTGGGTGGATGCGCGATTTTTTTAAAACAGACGGAAACACTCCCTTTTCAAAACAGCAATTGAAAATATGAACCAAGCTGGGTATCAGAGCATGACTACAAAGCTTGATTATACTATTAGGGATTTCATCGCAGCCAGTAGCACTATTTTTTTTGAGATTCCTAATAATATCATCAACCTCATATTCGTCACAAGGTAAAAGAACAAATGAATTTTGGCTAACAGCTGTAAAGGCTTGTCTCTTAAGAGGTTCAGCTCTTTGAGCAGTTGATTCACTCATTAATTTGTCAGCCAGACTTTTCCCCACATTGGCAAAGAACTCATTAAATTCATTAATTTTAGAAACACTTTTGTCATTACTGAGGTCTAATAGCAATTCACTAGATGATGTCTTCTTTTTATTTGTGCTCGTAATTTTTTTAATGGCTCCCCACAACTTTTTATTGTCCTTATTAGCTTTAATGATTTCATTGCGTTCATATTCTCTTTTAAGATTTTTTAAAATGTTATTACAAAATTTACGATATCTAAAATAAGTGAGCTTTATCACAATATTGTCAGGTGAACTCCGATATTTTTTATGCAGGCGGTCTCTATTACGTATGCAACGAACTATACCTGGGGTAATCCAGGGTTTTAAAGGTTTTTTTCTTCTGGAAAACTTGACTATTTTTGTATTTTTCTTTAAAATGCCTTAAATTTTGCTTATGAGATATTCAATTAAGAAATTACAGTCATCGCTTGTAAGAATAAGCTCAAAGTTAATATCCTGTTGAACATCTTTAATTATCTGATCTTGGTTAAGTACTATGCGGGATCGCTCAATTTTTACTGCTTTTGTATCAGTACAAATACAGGAAACAACAGCAGAATGATCAGTCAATGAGGTGTTAGTTATAAATGTTGAGACTTTACTTTTAGTTTTTAAAATTACATGATCAAGACTAGAACCACTTTGATGTGTTGATTCTCGATGAGCCGGCATCATGCCATGACTAGCACATATATTTAAATATTCACGACCAGCAGTGCTTAGATGTTCTTCACGAATATCAATATTGATGTCGCCGATTATTATTATGTTACTGAAGCTTGCGAGATTAGATAGAATACAGTCAAGAGAGGAATTAAAATTATCTAAATTTTTGTAAGATGGTGACCTGTATATAGCGACAATTGCAGTATGTGAACTTATTTTAAGAACAAGACAATTACAATTTAGAAATGGTGGCTCTTCAATTTTGACATTTAAGTTGGAGTTTACGTAAACAACTACTCCGTCATTCTGTATTAAATTATTTTTAGTAGCATGAGATACAAAACCAGAAAGCTGAGGGATAACAGTAAATTTTGATAACCAGCATTCGGTTAAGATAACAAAGTCGCACTCTATGCTCGTCCGTTGCAATAAAACCTCAAGGCCACAAGAATTGCAGTTTATACTGCGAATATTTTGTGTTAAAAACGTCAGTTTTTTTGTCATATTTTGAATATAATTACAACAGTCTTCAGGCTCACATAGAAAAACATCAGACACTTTCAACTCATCCAATTCATTATTTATTGTATCATCCATTATTTTGTTGAATGTAGTATAAGTGTACAGTAAAATGACCTGACCGAAGTCTTTTGTAAGTATATAATGGTGCGTTGAAACAAATAATATATATTATTTTAATTCCATTACTAAATTGATTGAAAAAAAATTGTGTGTAAAAATAGAAGTATGTGTAAATAGTTGAACATTGAATATAAAACATTGTAGGTAAAGCTAAAATCATAATATACATGCAATTAATAAAATTGATAGAACAGTGATCAGTGAAAAAGCTCAAAACAAATTTCATTAAAAAATATGTTAAAACTAGTCACATAATTTTGTTCTTAATTTTAGAAAAATCAGCATCACAATCTATTCTGAAATGCGGGGAACCTTCCTTTTGTCTTAAATAAATTCTTCCATAGGAAGTCCAGCAATAATTGAAATTATTGGAGGTGGCAAAGTCTCTTGCTAAGTAAAATAGTCTCTTGCTCTTTGAGGTTAGGCACTCCGAGACAAATATCGGCTTCTTCGGACCAGCCAACTGTAAATGCTGTGTATTGAGTTTATTATCCTTTTGAGTGGAATTGAACTTTTTGACTGATTTTATCAAGGTTTCTTTTGTTAAAATTGATGTTAATTCCAACACAATAGGTTTATCAGCGGCCTTGGAAAAACCACGGTATATGTCTTTGATATTTGACTTTTGTATTTCCATATTCACGGCATTTCCCAATTTAATAACAGCACTGGCCAGTTCCTCCTTAGACTCATTTAATTGAAAGTGGCTGACCAACATTGTATGCAGTTTGCTTCTTAGTCAATTATCGTTTTAGGTATTATTGCAGTAGTGGCATCTTTAATTTTAGGCAATCTGCTTCTTAGTCAATTGACCGTATTAGGCATTGTGCCAGCGATGGCATGTTGCATTTTAGGCATGTGCTCAAAATTGCTTCGAATGTATCATTGCCTTATCTTTGGTGTATGTTCTTGTTAGCTGTTCTAAAACCGCGATAACATATTAGTCATAGGTCTTATGATTAAAAAGCTGCAAATCATAAAGAAAGCATGCCGCTTTGCACAGTGATAGAGGGGGCAAATATAAGCAATTTTGCCCGCAGCAGCAAAACTTTCACCCCTTAGGATAAGAGATGGCGCCACTTCAAAAAAATATTTTCAGAATTTTTTTAAAGCTCAACGGGTGCACTGATTTCAATGATTGAGGTGTCAAACAATTCGTCTTTTTATTTTTTATTATAAAAAAAGATAAAACGTAAAATTTTTGCAGAAAATAGACAAAAAAATATGAAAATTGTAAAAAAAAATTAATATTTAGGGAAATTATTGCTTTTATTCAAAAACGATAAATATATTATATTTATTATGTTTTTTATTATAAACAAATCAATTCTAAATCCAAATACGAAAACCGCAACGAAATCAGTCAAGTAGTTTTTGAGTTAAATGCCGATTACTTTTATTTTATTTATGTAAATTTTATATTTCTTTATATAAAATCCATTATTATCATAAATTATTAATTTTTAATTAGAGAAAAAACCTATTCTTCTTCTTCTCAAAGACATCTAGCGTACTAAAAAAAGAAAAACCGGTCAAGTGCGAGTCGGACTAGCGCACGAAGGGTCCGTACCAAAAAACGGCAAAAAAACACATTTCTTGTATGGGAGCCCCCCTTAAATATTTATTTTATTCTGTTTTTAGTATTTGTTGTTATAGCGGCAACATAAATACATTATCTGTGAAAATTTCAATTGTGTAGCTATCACGGTTTATGAGATACAGCCTGGTGATAAGACAGACAGACAGACGGACAGCGGAGTCTTAGTAATTGGGTCCCGTTTTTGCCCTTTGGGTATGGAACTCTAAAAAACAGTCAAGGCAAGATGAATGTTGCAATTAATATTATTTATAAGTTATAACATCATAAAATATTGCATTAATTTATGACTTACGTTTCATTCCTACAGTTACCAATCGGGCCATATATGGGAACATGTATTGAATTTAGTTTTGTCAGTCTCATACCCATCTTTTTGGGGATGGAAGAAATCCTCCCAAGGCATATGGACCCCAAAATGGACAGACGTGACGGCGATTTGGTCACAATTAAATGAACAAGACCGATTTATCTATCTATCTTTAGCAGCCTTTCGTTCGTCTTTCTTCGGACATAGGCCTCCTCTAAGCCTTCCACGATCTTCTGTCTTGCGCCACCTGGAGCCAGTTGTTACTCGCATAACTCCTTAGGTGTCGTTGAAGTGAACCATCTTTAAAGTGGACGACCTTTACCTCGCGTAGTTTCTGTTAGCTTTCTGATCCACCTCTCGGTATCTGTGTCGGGTCTGCCTCTCTGCAGTGCAAATTATGCATAGGCAGGTGTAGGAATGAAACGTAAGTCATAAATTAATGCAATATTTTATGATGTTATAAATAATATTAATTGCAACATTCATCTTGACTTGACTGTTTTTTAGGTTTCCGTACCCAAAGGGCAAAAACGGGACCCAATTACTAAGACTCCGCTGTCCCTCTGTCTGTCTGTCTTATCACCAGGCTGTATCTCATAAACCGTAGCTAGACAGTTGAAATTTTCACAGATGATGTATTTCTGTTGCCGCTATAATAACAAATACTAAAAACAGAATAAAATAAATATTTAAGGGGGGATCCCATACAAGAAATGTGTTTTTTTGCCGTTTTTTGGTACGGACCCTTCGTGCGCTAGTCCGACTCGCACTTGACCGGTTTTTCTTTTTTTAGTACGCTAGATGTCTTTGAGAAGAAGAAGAATAGGTTTTTTCTCTAATTAAAAATTAATAATTTATGATAATAATGGATTTTATATAAAGAAATATAAAATTTACATAAATAAAATAAAAGTAATCGGCATTTAACTCAAAAACTACTTGACTGATTTCGTTGCGGTTTTCGTATTTGGATTTAGAATTGATTTGTTTATAATAAAAAACATAATAAATATAATATATTTATCGTTTTTGAATAAAAGCAATAATTTCCCTTAATTGTAATTTTTTTTTACAATTTTCATATTTTTTTGTCTATTTTCTGCAAAAATTTTACGTTTTATCTTTTTTTATAATAAAAAATATAAAGACGAATCGTTTGACACCTCAATCATTGAAATCAGTGCACCCGTTGAGCTTTAAAAAAATTCTGAAAATATTTTTTTGAAGTGGCGCCATCTCTTATCCTAAGGGGTGAAAGTTTTGCTGCTGCGGGCAAAATTGCTTATATTTGCCCCCTCTATCACTGTGCAAAGCGGCATGCTTTCTTTATGATTTGCAGCTTTTCGACAAAAAGTGTCCATAAGACCTATGACTATATCGCGATCTAGCATCCTTGTTAGGAACCAATTTAGAGTTAAAAGTCCTAAAACTAATGTGCTACGATACGCACAGTCATATAGTCTCAGTAAACTTCAATACGATGTCCGCAAAAAATATACTTCATGGTCACCCTAGCTTATTTATATACTAATTTTAACTTCAAATTACATCGTAAGTACTGCAGTGATTGGTTCCAAATAAAGCTAGATCCTTAGTACCGGAAATTCTTATTACTATTAACTGCTTTACAACTTAAGTAACGCAAAATTCACGTAACGTGACAGTATTAATTGTGGGCCACACAGTCTGATGGGTCGAAATATTGTTTTTGCTTTTTCTATTGATGTGTTGTTACGCGAACTGATTTGAAGTGTTATATGCTGTCACTTATCAAACGTAACGCTGCTAGACTGCTTCATTTGGCTCCGAACGGATTGGTTGTCGATATTTTGACGAATGAAAACTGGCACACACGGTTCCGTGTGTGCCACGTTTAAACAACGATTTTATGAGATCTGTTCTGTTTTGTATGATGTTCGAGTGTTAAATCTTATTTATTTTTGCGTCACTGAGCATCTAAGGAGTAAAACTGGACTTTCGTTAGTTAGTTTTTGTTATTTCCAGCATCCATAATCTTCAGTGTCATCTCGTGAGTGCCACGTTCAGACGTCAATCATTCATAAAGTCTTGCGTTACGTTTGTTCTGAATACCAAAATAAGAAATTGTTTATCCGTCACTGAAGGATTTTATAGCTCACAAGCCAGAAGGAATAAGGCACATACGAGATGACGATCATGTTTTATTTATGACCATCGAAAAACTGTTATAATAACCATAATAAAATTTTACTAGCGACCCAATTGAACTAGATGAGTGAACTAGTATTTAACTCCAATTGAACTAAAGTACACTTCAGTAATCTTTTTTGCCCACCTCTAATACCGTAGTAGTTCGAGTAGGTTCTAACAGATGTCGCTGATTTTGATAGTATGAAGGAATTGTAAGGCAAAATACTCAAATGGGCGCATCCTTCCTTTTGAAATCATTGCTTTATAACCTAAAAATCTTAATAATATGTATCACTTTTTTCAAGGTGTAGGTATCTTTTATCTTAAGACACCCTTTAAATTGTAGCATTTTTTAACTAGTTAAGTAAAAAAAAATGCTTTCCATACAAAAAACTTAAGAATAGAACAGGGTTATTGCAAAATAAAAAGCTTTCGTTATAGTATGTTTGTACCCTTATAACTTAAAATTCTGAGCTTTAGCATAGTTCGTGTTTTATAATTTCAAGAGTACAAATAATAACCTATAAACTGACATATCATTCATTTGTGTAACTGAAAAAAGTCTGGTGGGGCATGGCGCCATACAAATCTTGGCATTGTCATTTCCATATAAAACGGTAATTTTTATTCTTAAACCCCTAATGCAGCTTAAACTTAAACTGCAGCTTCTGTAAGGGTCCTCCTTACAGGAGCTGCAGTTAGAAACCATACGTCATCTCCTCCATACTCGCCAGACCTTGCTCCAACGGACTGCCATTTTTTTCGTGGTTTACTGAATTTCATTGCGGTCGTACCACCACAACAGAAGCCGACCGCCCAGGAAGGCCGATTGAGGTAACCACTGAAGATATTGTTAACAAAATCCACGACATTGTTATGGCAGACCGTCGAGTGAAGATACGCGAGATTGCTGATGCTGTTCACATCTCTACCGAACGAATTTTTCATATTTCGCAAGATATTCTCGGCATGAAAAAGCTTTCTGCAAGATGGGTGCCGCGTTTGCTGACAGTCGACCAAAAACGAACTCGTGTAACAACTTCTAAACAATGCTTAAATTTATATAACCGCAATCGAAGTAAATTTTTTCGTCGGTACGTAACAGTTGACAAAACGTGGGTCCACCATTATACGCCAGAGACGAAGCAACAGTCAAAGCAGTGGACTTCTACCGGTGAACGTGCCCCGAAGAAGGCAAAAACTGTTTGTTCGGCTGGCAAAGTGATGGCCACTGTCTTTTGGGACAGCAAAGGTGTCATTTACATCGATTTTTTGGAGAAAGGCAAGACAATTACCGGAGCTTATTATGTTGCTTTGTTGGATAGATTTAATGTAGAGCTGCTGAAGAAAAGACCGCATCTAGCAAAGAAAAAAGTTTTATTTCATCACGACAATGCTCCGGCCCACTCGTCGGCAATCGCAACATCAAAACTTGTGGAATTGCGATACGACCTATTGCCACACCCCCCGTATTCACCAGATTTGGCCCCGTGTGACTTTTTCCTCTTCCCAAACATGAAGAAATGGCTTGGTGGACAAAGATTTTCATCCAATGAAGAAGTGATAGCTAAAACAGAAGCCTATTTTTCAGGGTTTGATAAAAACTATTTTTTGGATGGGTTGAAGAAGTTGGAACATCGTTGGTCTAAGTGTATAGAGCTGAAAGGAGATTATGTAGAAAAATAAAACAAAATATTATTTAAAAAAATTTTTCTTCTTCACAAAGTCACGGACTTATCAAACCACCCTCGTATAATTGGCTTAAAACTGCGTTAAACGAAGTTAGTTTTCCTAACATGGATTTAAACTACTAGCCTCGTGCAACCGAGAACACAAAAAAAATAGTGCATATTATATATTTTTTAATTTAGTTTTTAATTTAGTTTTTCTTTGAAAGAGAAAATGCGATAGTTGTTCCATAATGTAATAATAATAATATTGTAACAAATCACTCATTTTACCCATAATATTGTTCCTATTTACTAACCCTAACGCGATAAAAGTGTGACATTTATTTATAAGTAAGTACCTACATTTCACCTTACAAATATCTCTTTACCTCCAAACTGACAAAGCGGATGAGAAATAAATTATTACTCCCGTACAAATAAACGAAGAATAAGTTTATACTTAGAATAACCAAAATAATTGTTTAGAAATATGATGCTTTGAGACGTTAAAAGTAAGGAATAATATTGCTGAGTAATATTTTTGGTTAAACTATAGGTATAAATTTAATCTTTGAAGACATTTAGGTAAAAGAATGTTCCACCATTCAGAAATGTGTATATGTTACGGCTAATACCTGATGTGCGGCTAAACCTAGTTTTAGCCGGCTAAAACTAGGTGTAACTGATAGCTGTTGGCTAAAACTAGGTGTAGCCGATTTCTCATATATGCCCGGGGCAGAGATTTCGCGGAGGCGAAGCGCCTAGCGATGACGGGAGCCAATTACATGATTGGCCGAAAACGGGTCCTGGGACTCAGAGTGTCTGTGGCCAAAACTCAGGCCATCATGTTCCATGGGCCACGTCAGAGCCCTCCCCCTGGGGCGGACATCGTGGTGGATGGCGTGGAGATTCCACTACGCCCCACCATGAAATACCTAGGGCTGGTACTGGACGGGCGGTGGTCCTTCAAGGCCCACTTTGAGCAATTGGCCCCAAGGCTCGTGAAGGCGACGGCAGCACTGGGCAAGCTGTTGCCCAACGTTAGTGGCCCCAACCAAAGCTGCAGACGGTTATACGCGGGGGTCATCCGTAGCATGGCCCTCTACGGAGCCCCCGTATGGGCAGATGCCCCCACGGAGCCGAATAAGGCCGCATTAAGGCGTCCACAACGGGTGGTTGCATCACGTATGATACGTGGATACCGCATGGTATCGGGGACGGCGGCGTGCGCACTGGCCGGCACGCCTCCCTGGGAGCTGGAAGCCCCAGTACTAGCGGAGGCGTATAGACAGAGACGGGAACAACGGGCGTACAATGTCCACCTGGCCCCACAGGAGTTCTCTGCGGCGATGCAAGCTGCGGAGGAGCACTGTCTCACGGAATGGGAGAGCCAACTTGAGGCCCCAACCGCAGGAGTGAGAACCGTGGAGGCGATCCGTCCAGTCCTAAGGGAATGGCGATCGAGAGCCCACGGATCTATAACATACTGGTTGACACAGGTACTCACAGGCCATGGCTGTTTTGGCAGGTACCTGTGTCAAATTCAGAGGGAGGAGTCCCACGCGTGTCACCATTGTGGCGCGCCGCAAGACACCGTACGCCATACTCTCGAGGAGTGCACGGCGTGGACGGTGCAGCGCCAGGAGTTGGTTGCTGCAGTTGGGCCGGACCTCTCGCTTCCCAATATCACAGTTGCGATGCTGCGAAGCGAGGGGGGATGGCAGGCCGTGGTCACCTTCTGCGAGAACGTTATCTCGCAAAAGGAGGCCGCGGAGAGGGTTCGCGAGGCGAACGCTGCAGCGAGCCAACTCCGACGTGCGCGGCCGGGGAGAAGGAGACGCCAACGTGCGCGTCTCGTTCTCCCCTGACCGCAAGGGGGGGCGCAGTAAGGCCCTCTGCCCCCCATAGGGTGGAGCCCCAACGGGCCACTCTCCCCGGGTCAAGTGGAGCGTGCCACCGCGTATCCACAGACCCGGCGGAAAGGCGCAGGTCTTCGAGAGGAGTTTAGTTGGTAGTGGTGACTACTCCCATTCACCCCATCTGGCCCGCCCACACTAGTGGGTAGCCTTATGGGGAGTCTAGGAGGAGCCTTCCTCCCTCTGCCCGGTCCCTTCTCGATCTTTCGAGATCGTTAGGGGGCGGGGCAGGGGTGAGAACCGCCTGGCCCTGACACGAAGCCTAGTAGGCTTGGTGGGAGGGTCGGGTGCGGCGAGGGATTACTCGCAGCTAATACTAGGTGTAGCCGGCTAACTGTAAAACTAAGTGTAGCATGGGGTATTAAAAAGTTATTTCTGTTGTCTGTTAAAAAAAAATAACCTCGAAATTTCTAACCTCTATTCGGGACCTACAGGGGTAAAACAGATCGGTCACCTAGTTTTAGCCAACAGCAATCGGCTACACCTAGTTTTAGCCGGCTAAAACTAGGTTTAGCCGCACTTCGGGTATTAGCCGTAACATACCTATACTCAACACTTGTACTATTATTTATTCTATGACACAACCGTCTTCAGTCACTCCTAATTTATTGAATATGAAAATATACCTCATTTCAAGTAGTACCTAATTACCTATGTATTTTTACTTGGGATTTTCATATTAACAGTAAGAAACGATAATTCATCTTACCCGACAGCCAGGCACATTAAAATTAAATAAAACAGAAGGAAACATGACAGGGCAATCGATCTACATTTTCAAACTTGGGACTTTAATAACAGAATTCCTTTGTTTTCCTTCGGGAGAGCCTGTATTATGAATGTCAGGACTCGGGACGTGTGTGTAAAAATGTATCTAAAAATGTTGGATACTATTCTTGAATGCATTCCACGACTGCACTGAGGTAAGTTGCAAGTACCTAGCCTGTTATTGTGGTTCAGTTTAGACGTTGGATGAATTGTGTTTTATAAACTGTTTTAACTTCTAGGTTATCTTGGAAACGTGTATTAACTTAGCTTAGACTATAGAAATAGAATGTCAAAGAACAACAAAGTCAATAAACATGAGAGTCAATATGGCGGGTGTATCATGGCGAATCGAAATGTCTCAAATACCAAAAAAATGTACCTAAAATGTACTATTTAGTACCTGGAATTAAAAAATTTGTACCTAAATAAGAAAAAAGTTATAACGAAATCAAAGGTACACCCGCCATATTGACGTCAATATGGCGGGTGTATCTTAATAAATCAATATTGAACCATTATACATAAAATATAACTACATCAAAAAAATGTACCTAAATTGTACCTCAAGGCAAAAAAAACACATGCTCGATTACTTAAATAGTTTCTGAGAAATCAAACAACAGTTTTTTTTTGTGATCAACAAGATGGCGGGATCCCTTATGGTCTTAAAGTATATCACGGCTAGATTTTACCATTCATTAGTGCCATTCATATTTTGGTAACTACTATTTAGTACTATTCGTTTGGAACTATTTGGTACCATTCATGAGGTACTATTTAGTACAAATAATTTAGTACCATTCATTTGTCACTATTTAGTACAAATTATTTGTTGCCATATAGTACAATTTATTTGGTACCATATAGTACCATTCGTTTGTTACTATTAAGTCCCATTCATTAGGTACTATTAAATAAAAATTATTTGGTACCATCTTGTACCATTCGTTTGTTACTATATGAATGGTACTATTTAGTATAAATTATTTGGTACCATATAGTACTATTCATTTGTTGCTATTAAGTACCATTCATTAGGTACTATTTAGTACAAATAATTTAGTACCATATAGTACCATTTTTTTGTTTCTATTTAGTGCCATTCATTAGGTACTATTAGGTACAATTTATTTGATACCATATTGTCCATTTATTTGTCACTATTAAGTACCATTCATTCGATACTGGTTGGTACAAATTATTTTTCTACCATATATTACCATTATTTGTTACTATTCATTAGGTACTAATTAGTACAAATTATTTGGTACAATATAGTACAATTCGTTTGTTACCATTAAGCACCATTCATTAGGTATTATTAAATAAAAATTATTTGGTACCATATTGTACCATTAATTTGTCACAATATAAGAATGATACTATTTATTACAAATTATTTGGTACCATACTGTAAAATTCGTTTGTTGCTATTTAGTACTATTCATTTTTTGCTACTATTTAGTACCATCCATTAGGTACTACTTAGTACAAAGTATTTGGTGCCATATAGTACAATTTATTTGGTACCATATTGTACCATTCGTTTGCTACTATATGAATGGTACTATTTAGTACAAATTATTCGGTACCATATAGTACCATTATTTTGTTACTATTTAGCACAATTCATTGGGTACTATTGGGTACAAATCATTTGGTAACATATTGTACCATTAGTTTGTTTCTATTTAGTACCATTCATTAGGTACTATTAGGTACAAATTATTTGGTACCATATTTTACAATTACTTTGTTACTATTCAGTTCTCAAGCTTACGTGCTCACTAGACATGAAATAAAACAATTTTTAACGGATACTAGCGCGGTTTTATTAAAAGTACTTTGGTAATTAGTTGGTATTTGGTTTGATTTTTGGTTTTCCCGACGTTTCGCCAACTTTGCAGCTTTGCCGTGGTCACGGGGGACCGAAGCGGCCTGTGAGTCTACCCTCAAGCAAAGAATTTTTTAGACGTTCAGAAATTAAAATTTAACAAATTTTTTTTTTATTAATTGTTTTATGTTGATTTATAATTTAATTTTATGAATTATTTAGTGCTAAAAAGAGAGAGAATCTACTGAAACTACCACCATTTCATAAAATTTGGGAGGCCCCTCCAAGAAAGAAATGGCGAAAGAAAACTTGGAGAGGAAAACCGACCTCCGTCTTTTATATTAATTTATTTATTTGCAAAAGGAACTAACCGTATCATTAGATCTTACAGTGTGTGTGAGGGGCTTAAGCTTGTGAATGATGGGGTCCCAAGCTGGTGGAATTTTCCAACCATCATCTCTATTGAAATAAGGGTATTTATTTATTTCGATAACCTCGCGAAGCATTCTAGGAATAAATCTACGTTCCCTAGCAAGAATTTGGGTTTGTCATATCTAATATAATGATTAAGCCCCTCAAAGGCGTGTTCACTCACTGCAGACTTGTTATCGCGCCTATGTTTCATGTCAGCTACATGCTCTTTGACGCGGGTCCCTATGCTTCTCTTTGTTTTCCCTATGTAGGAGAGCCCACAGTCACAATCTAATTTGTAGACGCCTGCGGCTTGAAATGGGATATTTCACTTGACAGGTCGTAAGAATTGGTTGATCTTCTTCGGCGGCTTGAAGTAAGTTTTGATTGACGCTCGCTTTCAGAATGTTTCCAATCTTGTCAGTGACACCCTACACGTATGGTAGGACGGCAAGTACCACGCCTTCATCATAAAAAACGCGCCAAACCAGCCACAGTAGAGCGTCAACCTTAGCTTAGTTTAAGCACCAGTCTCTCTCAATCTTAATAATTGTTACCTATAATAATATTGTCTCTTAGAAATAAGTTGTATCATGTAAGATTGTTTGAGAGAAATAAACATTTTTTTATTATAATAATTATTATAACCTGCCGTCCTACCATACGTGAAAGGTGTCACTGACAAGATTGGAAACATTCTGAAGCGAGCGTCAATCAAAACTTCTCTCTCTTTTTAGCACTAAATAATTCATAAAATTACACTATAAATCAACTTAAAACAATTAATAAAAAAAATTGTTAAATTTTAATTTCTGAACGTCTAAAAAATTCTTCGCTTGAGGGGAGACTCACAGGCAGCTTCAGTCCCCCGTGACCACGGCAGCTGCAAAGTTGCCGAAACGTCGGGAAAACCAAAAATCAAACCAAATACCAACTAATTACCAAAGTACTTTTAATAAAACCGCGCTAGTATCCGTTAAAAATTGTTTTATTTCATGTCTAGTGAGCGCGTAAGCTTGAGAACTGAATAGTAACAAAGTAATTGTAAAATATGGTACCAAATAATTTGTACCTAATAGTACCTAATGAATGGTACTAAATAGAAACAAACTAATGGTACAATATGTTACCGAATGATTTGTACCCAATAGTACCCAATGAATTGTGCTAAATAGTAACAAAATAATGATACTATACGGTACGGAATAATTTGTACTAAATAGTACCATTCATATAGTAGCAAACGAATGGTACAATATGGTAAAAAATAAATTGTACTATATGGCACCAAATAATTTGTACTTAGTAGTACCTAATGGATGGTATTAAATAGTAGCAAAAAATGAATAGTACTAAATAGCAACAAACGAATTATACAGTATGGTACCAAATAATTTGTAATAAATAGTATCATTCTTATATTGTGACAAATTAATGGTACAATATGGTACCATATAATTTTTATTTAATAGTACCTAATGAATGGTACTTAATAGTAACAAACGAAATGTACTGTATTGTACCAAATAATTTGTACTAATTAGTACCTAATGAATAGCACTAAATAGTAACAAATAATGGTACTATATGGTAGAAAAATAATTTGTACCAACCAGTATCAAATGAATGGTACTTAATAGTGACAAATAAATGGACAATATGGTATCAAATAAATTGTACCTAATAGTACCTAATGAATGGCACTAAATAGAAACAAATGAATGGTACTATATGGTACCAAATAATTTGTACTAAATAGTACCTAATGAATGGCACAAAATAATTACATAAAGTAACAAAGAATGGTACTATATGGTAGAAAAATAATTTGTACCCAATAGTATCTAATGAATGGTACTTAATAGTGACAAATAAATGGTACAATATGGTACTAAATAATTTGTACCTAATAGTACCTAATGAATGGCACTAAATAGAAACAAATAAATGGTACTATATGGTACTAAATTATTTGTACTAAATAGTACCTAATGAATGGTACTTAATAGCTGTAATATTATAGTCTATGTTTTGGTTTGTGGTTCTGGCATCTGGCAACCCTGCGAACGGCCGGCTCTTTTGTCCTATGGCTGATTGTGCATAACAAAGTGTAATGTTTGCATCCTTAAATAAAAAGGTGATCTCCCATAAAATTCTTTTATTAACATTACTACATGGCGCAGCCGTACTAAAGAACCTGCCGATATTAAGATTTGATGGTGTTCACTGAAGAAACTCACGATCACGAAGAAGAAACAATGTCGGGCGTGGAATACCGCATGCCAGCACCGCTCAACCTCGACAATCTGGATGATCTTTATCCACAATGGAAGCGATTTCTCAACAGTTTTAAGATTTTCCTGTCTGCTTCTGGGCTAAATAAGGTAGCAGAGTCCAGAAAAGCTGCCATTTTTCTGAACTGCATTGGACAATCTGCTCAAGAACTTTACGAAAACACCTTGAAAGGCACGGTTGATAATGAAAAACTTGATGATGTTATAAAGATTTTTGAAGAGCATTTTAAACCTAAAACGAATGAGATCATAAATACGTTTCACTTTAACAAGAGAATTCAAGAAGACGGAGAAAATTTTGATGCATTTTACACAGATTTAAGAAAAATTGCGCAAAACTGCAACTTTGGTGTATTTGAAGACAGAATGCTAAGAGACAAAATAATATATGGCATAAGAGACGTTCAAATTCAACAGAAACTCTTGATGAAGAAAAATCTGACTTTACAAGAAGCTGTGGAAACGTGCAGGACCTCAGAACTGGCTAAGAAACATGTGAAGGTCATCGCAGGTCAAGGTCTACCAGCTGCAGAAGTAGATGGGATTGGCATCCAGCATAGAAAATCATTTCCCTACAGCGCTGACCAACAACAGTCAAAAGCTAAGTATAAAACATCTAGTACATACCTGTGTAAAAAATGTAACAAACGTCATGGACCTAGAAATTGCCCTGCCTTTGGCAAAACTTGTTCTTTGTGTAAAAAAATGAATCATTTTGCTGTAGGTTGTAAATCTAAGAATTCCGTACATTACATTGAATCTAACGAGGAAATAGAAAAGCCAGAGGACTTATGACTCGTACGGGTTTGTAACTCCATTGAAGGTAATAATAAGGAATGGACTGAAGTAATAAACATACAGTCAAAATATGTAACTTTTAAGTGTGACTCGGGGGCACAAATTAATGTTTTGTCTTTAAAAGATCTTAAAAATATTGTCGATGATGAAAATCCTGAGTGGTCTGAGACAAAAATAATATTAGAAGTTTTTGGGGGATCACACATTAAGCCTGTTGGCAAAAGAATTTTAACTATTTTGAAAAACAATGTGGCTTTTAAGACTGAATTTATAATTGTTGATAAAAACGTTCGACCTATATTGGGTTTACCGACTTTGATAAAACTTAAACTTTTAAATATCAATAATAATCATAATGTAAATGTAATAAAAACTTATGTAAATGCTAGTAAAAACAGCTTAATAGAAAAGTATTGTGAACTATTTCAGGGTGTCGGTCAATTCAAGAAGCCGTTGGAACTGCACATCCAGACTGGAGTAGACCCAGTTGTGAGACCACCGAGACGAGTCCCTAATGCACTTTTGACTCGGTTGCAAGAAAAATTAAAATCACTGGAGGATAGACAAATTATCTCCAAGGTCGAACATCCTAAGAGCTTTGTAAGTAATCTAGTAGTTATTGAAAAAAAAGATGGATCATTAAGAATCTGTCTCGATCCAAAAGATCTTAATAATGTGTTACTTAGAGAATATCATCTGATCCCTACTTTAGAGGAAATTTTACCTAAGATATCAAATAAGAAATTTTTCTCCGTATTAGACTTATCTGAAGGATTCTATAATATTAAACTGGATAATAATTCTAGTGAACTATGTACATTTAATAGTCCGTTTGGTTGTTATAAATTTAATAGACTTCCCTTTGGTTTATCTGTGGCCCCAGAAATTTTCCAAAAGTATAATGAAAATGCTTTTGGTGATATACCTGGAGTAATCATTTATTGTGATGATTTGCTAATATGTGCTGAAACAGAATCGGAGCATGATGCAATATTAGATAAAGTTTTTGAAAGAGCAAAATTATGCAATGTTCGCTTTAATAAAAATAAGTTTCAATATAAGTTAAGAGAAGTAAAATATTTTGGACACATTTTTTCCGAAGCAGGTATGAAAATTGATCCTAACAGAGTAGAAGCTATATTAAAGATTAATTGCCCGAAAGATAAAAAAGAACTTCAAATATTTCTTGGAATGGTGAATTACCTAAGACAGTTTGTTCCTAATCTTGCTAATATTGCATCACCTCTTCAACTCCTGTTGAAAAAGAATGTTGACTGGTTATGGACTAATGTGCATGACACAGCTTTTAAAAACATAAAATGCAAAATAAGTGAAGCACCTGTTTTACAGAATTTTAACCCTAAATTACCTATTGTAATTCAATGTGATGCCTCCAAAGATGGTTTAGGTTGCTGTTTGTTACAGAATGATAAGCCGGTTTGTTTTGCATCTAGAAGTCTTACTAGTAGTGAAAAAAATTTTTCACAAATAGAAAAAGAACTTTTGAGTGTTGTTTGGTCGACTAGAAAATTTCATTATTACATTTATGGACAAAAATGTACAATATTAAATGATCATAAACCTTTAGAATCTCTGTTGAAAAAGTCTATTCATGATGTTCCGTCTCCACGATTACAAAGATTAAAATTAAAATTGTTAAAGTATGACTTGACCTTTAAATATCTCAAAGGAAAATTTATGTTCATTGCAGACTTGTTGTCCCGATCCTTTCTAAAATGTGATGATGTTGATGAATCTTACATGTATGAAGTAATCCACTGTGTTGGTCTGGCAAAATACCTTCAGTGTACAGAGGCGACCAAACAAAAATTAATATTGGAAACTAACAATGATTCAGAACTTAAAAAATTAATGGAATATACCAAAAATGGTTGGCCTAATAATGTTAAACATATTCATGATGAGGTACGTTATTATTATAAATTAAGATCTGATATTTCAATTGATGAAAATCTGCTATTCTTACGTGATAAGCTAATAATACCTAAAAGTATGAGGATGGAAATTCTGAAAATATTACATGAGGGTCATCTCGGCATCAGCAAAATGAAAAGTTTTGCACGAGAAATATATTACTGGCCTAAAATTGATTTACACATTGAACAGTTTGTAAGAAAATGTTTTGTTTGTCAAATGTATCAAAATAAAAATGTTAAAGAACCACTAATGTCTCATGACATTCCAGAATTGCCATTTTCAAAACTAGGAATTGATATCATGGAGTTTAAAAGCAAAAGTTATTTAGTAATATATGATTATTTCTCAAAATGGCTTGATGTACAGTTGCTTAGTAGTAAGAGCGCAAAAAGTATTAACAATGTATTAATTGGTATTTTTTGTTATTTTGGTACTCCAAATGAGATTGTGTCTGATCACATTCCATTTGATTCGAAGGAATGTAAGGACTTTGCTTCAGAATGGGGATTTAAGTTAACATTTTCCAGTCCTAAATATCCTCAGTCAAATGGAATGGCAGAGAGGGCAGTCCAGATTGCTAAGAAAATGTTAAAAAAATGTTATGAAGATAAGACTGATTTCAGGGTAGCTCTGTTACATTATAGAACTGCACCTGTGTGTGGTACAAAATTTTCACCAGCACAATTAGCAATGAACAGAAATTTAAGAACTAA
The DNA here is from genome assembly GCA_943789525.1 of Agriphila geniculea. Taxonomy (NCBI): domain Eukaryota; kingdom Metazoa; phylum Arthropoda; class Insecta; order Lepidoptera; family Crambidae; genus Agriphila; species Agriphila geniculea. The sequence continues at coordinate 7,248,833 of OX038887.1, read as the reverse complement.
ATTACCTGTTTGTTATAATTATTTAAAGCCAAAGCTAAATGAAAATGTAAATGTAGAATTTGAAAAGGGGCAAAATAGAAATTTAAGGCATTATAATTTAAATACTAGAGTTAAGGAGGACTTTTATGTTGGACAAAATATATTGTTTCTTAAAGATCCTAGTATCAATAAGTGGTTATCTGGTACTATAGCTAATAAGAATGGTTTAAGGTCATATGACATTATTGCCAGTAATGGTGTAAGATACACAAGAACCTCTTATCATGTTCGACCTTGCTAGATTTTTTTGTTTCAGTCCGTCTAGATCTCAGGGATGTGCAGTTGCAAAATTTTTTTTAGTTTGATAACTATAATTTTGTAGGATTTGTTTCAATCTCAAAGTTTGTAAAAGGGGGAAAGAAAAACAAAGTAATATGTATGTTGAATTTATTAACTTAAAAAAAAAATTTGTAAAAAGGGATAGATGTAATATTATAGTCTATGTTTTGGTTTGTGGTTCTGGCATCTGGCAACCCTGCGAACGGCCGGCTCTTTTGTCCTATGGCTGATTGTGCATAACAAAGTGTAATGTTTGCATCCTTAAATAAAAAGGTGATCTCCCATAAAATTCTTTTATTAACATTACTACAATAGCAACAAATGAATGGTACTATATGGTAGAAAAATAATTTGTACCAACCAGTATCGAATGAATGGTACTTAATAGTGACAAATAAATGGTACAATATGGTACTAAATAATTTGTACCTAATAGTACCTAATGAATGGCACTAAATAGAAACAAATAAATGGTACTATATGGTACTAAATTATTTGTACTAAATAGTACCTAATGAATGGTACTTAATAGCAACAAATGAATGGTACTATATGGTACCAAATAATGTATACTAAATAGTACCATTCATATAGTAACAAACGAATGGTACAAGATGGTACCAAATAATTTTTATTTAATAGTACCATAGAATGGGACTTTATAGTAACAAACGAATGGTACTATATGGTACCAAATAAATTGTACTATATGGCAACAAATAATTTGTACTAAATAGTGACAAATGAATGGTACTAAATTATTTGTACTAAATAGTACCTCATGAATGGTACCAAATAGTTCCAAACGAATAGTACTAAATAGTAGTTACCAAAATATGAATGGCACTAATGAATGGTAAAATCTAGCCGTGATATACTTTAAGACCATAAGGGATCCCGCCATCTTGTTGATCACAAAAAAAAACTGTTGTTTGATTTCTCAGAAACTATTTAAGTAATCGAGCATGTGTTTTTTTTGCCTTGAGGTACAATTTAGGTACATTTTTTTGATGTAGTTATATTTTATGTATAATGGTTCAATATTGATTTATTAAGATACACCCGCCATATTGACGTCAATATGGCGGGTGTACCTTTGATTTCGTTATAACTTTTTTCTTATTTAGGTACAAATTTTTTAATTCCAGGTACTAAATAGTACATTTTAGGTACATTTTTTTGGTATTTGAGACATTTCGATTCGCCATGATACACCCGCCATATTGACTCTCATATCGATTTGGATGGAAAGTATAAAGTTAAAACATTACAACAAATTAAACACATGTAATTTAAACATAAAAAATAAAACACTTTAATTAGACAATACTATATTATAATAATATTATAACTACAAATTAATAAGTTAACCACTAATCCCTATTTAGGTTTTGCTTGAACACTTGATAGTTTTGTAGGATCATATTTGAAGGTTTTCTGAACTGCACCTTTTCCTGCTTTGGTGAATAGCATTTCATCAACCCTTTGTCTTTCAGCAAGTTCCCTGGATATTTTAATGTTAGTCCAAGATTCCTTCGCTCCGGCAACAAATCCTTTCTTTTTAATAGGGAGATTATCTGGTGTGTGAGTCATCAGTTTAGGGATCTTAAAATATTCTCTAACACTAGGAATTTTAAGGATTCCAACTTGCAATAATGATATAAAGTTACTCGAACACCAATACACAAGAATAGCTCCAGGAAAGTTTATTGTGAATGGGATCATGATGACTGGGATTGCTCTTAGGAAGTACCTCATCATTTGCATGTTCTGAGCATCAAGTCTTCCTCCATCGACACCGAGCTCAATGGTTGCCCACATTGTGGCACTGGTCAAGAGTGGCAGTAAAAAGTATTGATCAGGTACAGTCAAATCAGTAAACCACCATAATCCACCTCTAGACATGCTCTCAACAGGACAATTTGCCATACCTCTTAAGCCCATGAAGAATGATATAAAAAGTGGAGCCTGCGCCAAAGGAACCATGACATTTTTCAATGGATTCAACCCTTTTTCTTTCATGAACATTACCATCTCTTGAGCATATCTGGCCGCTTCCAACTGGTTGCCAGTTTGCCTAGCTTGTGTCATTTTTAATTGCAGTAACTGAATTTCTGGTAGATTGTTATTCATGACAGCTGTATTTCTTTGAGACATGATAACTAAAGGGAACATTATAAGTCTCACAACTATTGTTCCTATAATAATGGCACCCCACCATGGTACATCTAATGTGACGTGAAAGTACTCAAAGCAATTTTGTACAAGCCCAACAGGACTCCAGCCACCAAGACCCAAACTAGCAAAAGTTGGTTCGCCATTGGCAGCCAAGGACTGCACTGTTTCGTTCAATTTAATGAAAGTCTCAGGATCTGGAACAGGTGGCGGTTCTGGTATGGTATCTACTATAGAAGTAGCTTTTCCTAGATCATTCCCGCCTGTGGACGCGAATCTCACAGCATTAACTGAGGAATATACGTAATAAATTTTTGCACTTCTAACCTCAAACTTATCACAAAACAATTTGGTGATGCCACTGCGACATCCTCGGCGACCGAGTAATTTGAACATTTTAATTATTTATTCACACGAAACTTATTGTATTGAAATGAAATCAAAAATAATTAGTACAATAATAAACAATGCACATCTCGGTACCTCGGCAGGGTTGCCAGATGCCTAAGCGGTCAAGTCGCCACTTCCCGATGAAAAGATAGCCCAAAGCTATTTCCATGGCCCAAAGTAGCCCAATTTAAAAAAAAAACTAATAAAACCCTAAAAAAAATATACTGGAATTACTATTATGTATTTAATCGATATTTTAAGGAGTTATGCTTCGTTTCGTTGGGTATCGTGTTTATAATAGTGAGACCCAGTTGACTGTAGTCATTTTTATATTCTTCATATTTGGAATTGAAATATTTTAGCAATGAAAAATATTTTTTTTTATTATGCCTTTATTCATTTATGTATTAACGAAGAACGAAATCTTGATCAAACTAATCGTCATCTGCTGCAAGAATTTGGAATGTGTCGAGCAAAGTACGATCCAACATATCGACTTCCTCTTCCTGCAGGAGCAGGAACCTGCAGGAACTGAGCAGGAGCACAGTTCTTTATTTTATTTTGTACCCGAGGTAAAACCTTGTACTATTATGTATTCTGTGGTAAAACGATTCAGCATCGTGTCTGAAGGCCTGAATGCTCGGCAGCCTTCTCGGCAGCAAAGTTCATGAATTTGAAAGAAATTGTATAATGTCAAATTAAAAAAAATCCTTAATCGTATTTATATGATTCACGTTCGTGAAAAATTATTGAATGACGTCTCGTGTGTATTTTCCATAGATATAGTATATTATAAAGGTATTTTTATACCTGTAAAAGTACCTAACCGTAATGTCAAGCGTAGCATTTCATAATGGCCGCGTTCACGTAACACGTGTAGCCCTATAGGCGATAAGTTGAAAGACGTGTCGCCCAACAGGCGATATGTCGCCATTCCATAATTTTTAGTAGCCGCGACGGTCCCCAAGATAGCCCAATTGGCGATATGTCGCCCAATCTGTAGACCCTGTACCTCGGTCTTGCGTTTCGGAATACGACTTTGACAATTGAACTTGACATATTTGACATTGACAATAGGTGCATTCTGCCAGACAAATCTCTGACTGAGGCATCGATCGCCATAGAGTACATTTCTTCTTCTTCTTATTTTTGTTATGGCAATCTACTTTCCTCTAGGAACAAAATATCTAGGAAGTATTTTTTGCCAGTGTCATGTTTTGAATAGTTCAGTATTTCTAGATTTTCTAGTAGATTGTTTCAGTTTACATTAAAATGCGGGTGCATCACATTCCAATGCTGCTTGGAGCATTTGGCAGCAAGTATATCAAGACAGTTTACTCGGTAAGTTTTGCCGAGGTAGCGACCACTACAATAAAAGTCTCAGCTTCACACAACCAAGATCGCGTCTATTTCCATTATCCCAGATATTGTTCAGTTGCGTAGACACTTGTACCACAAAACTGCACCAATTTTAAGACACAATATCCACTATGAATCAATTTGCGAATGATTAAAATAGTCACCGAACTGAACTCGCCAAACCCCGCCAAAAACTCCTAGAGTACATTTTAATCATGGAAAATAATGTCGAGTCGAGCGAGTCCATAGTGCATGTTTTGCCCATAAAGTTAATATTAACTTTATGGTTTTGCCCGACCCGACACACAAAGAGAATGGAAAAAACTAGCCGACACAGTCCTATCAACATACTTCCAATAAAATTATTGTAGTTTTAATGAAGAAATATTGTTTTTCGACAGTTTTGCTGTAGCTTTCACCGTTTACGGTAACTTTTTTTAAATTAGAATAATAAATGGCGAGTTTTTATAGATTTATTTATGCCACTGTCACGCTGTGTATAATATTTTTAACAGATTTTTTATGAAATTATTCCAATAAAGTTCATATTTTTGGAATTTGTTTGAATATGGCTTTGTTATGATATTGTTTTCAAGCCGATATCGGTAATCGTTAGTTTATTGTCACTGGAAAATATTTTTTTTGTAAAATTTTAGATGTTCGGCATTTCAATTACGGCAATTCATTTTTATTATATACGTAAAGGTGTTTTTTATTTCTGAAAATGATTGGCCATCCTTTACTTACCCGAAAATGATACCCGCACCCTGATTATCTAAAAAGAAACTATTTAGCGACCGGTTTCATTCCACATACATTGCTACTTTTCTTTGGTATGTTTTTTTTTAATCCAAAAAGAAGTAGCAATGGATCACTATCATCTATGAACTGCAACCGGTCGCTAGGTGGTTTCTAATTAGATAATCAGCCCGCTGATTTGCCATAGTAGCTATAAATTAGCAGTTATTACGCCCAACAGTATGCGTGCGTGGCGTTAGAAAATTTCACCTCCACCCCTCCCCCAGCACGGTGTCTCCCGCTGTCTCCCGGGCGTCAAATCACTTTACGACTTGTTGCTACTTCTATATTTTATTGTATACGTAAAAGCTACATGCATACCAAGTTTTATGCTTTCTGCCGGATGGTACCGTGTTTGGTTAAAAAGAGCCGTACTATAAATAAAATTAATTTAAAAAAGCATAATTATAATGACATTGTAGCTGCATTTTTTTTATGTTGTTTTTATTTATTTAAATTATTTGAAATGTGTAATGAGGGCTTTTCAAGATGACAAAAAAACTATAGGCTCGATAGATGGCGTTGATAAAAATGTGTGTGTCAATGCGATTTTTTTTGTACTAAGCTTCCAAGAATACTCAGGTAGGCAGGCAGATGTAACCATAAATGTTTTTCTTTGGGCAGATGTCAGCCAAAAGAGAGCGCTTACTTGGCTTTTTGAGTACAGGCCGTTTATTTTCAAAAGCATAATATATAACATATAGATCTGTAGTTACGTTCAAATTGTAGGTAATGTTATCTTCTTTAAAAGTGTCATAGATGACTTTTCCGTAGAATGCATTTTTAGAAGTTGTAAACCAAAAACTGAAAAAGTCCAAAAATTGCGAGGTTTTTCGAGCACCACAAAGTTAGCACAGGTCTTTCAGGGTTGCAAATTTGGTTTTAGACTATTAGTATCTATCCTAACAACATCCCGAAAATTCAGAACCTTTCAATTTTTTTGCGCTCTAACGCGATTTCTGTGTTTAGGAGCGAAACACACCGGATGCGTAAGCGTAAGCGTGCACGTACGCGTAGACGTACCATGACGTTGTAATGTCTGAAACTTTATGAGAGATAGACCGATGCGTAACCCTACGTATTGCAGCTTGCAGCTCCCATGAGACAAACAGGCTGCGTACCTACGCAGCGCGGAACACATTGATGACGTTGTAGTCAATGGCATTCCCTATTAGACGTCATACCGAACAAATTCGAACACACACGTATCTTTGCTGCGCGTAACCACGCGCGTGACTACGCATTCAGTTTTATTTGTTTACAAATAGTACCGGTAGTAAGTGGTGTTTTATTTTGTTTTTAAATAATGAATAACGATATTAAAGAAAAACTAATTGAATTAGTATGAAAAAATTAGTCCATTTACTCAATCTTCTTCTGACATCGCGCACTAGAGTCGCAAAGATAGCTGCCGCAGCGGCTGGGTACGCAACGGACAGGTTGCGTTGCGTTGCGTGCCGCGTAAACGTATGCTTGACCCGGTGTGTCAGGGAGTTACGTGCGTAACTACGCGCGTGTCTACGCGCGCATGACCATGCGCGTGTCTACGCAGCCGGTGTGCCTAGGCCTTTACGGTGACTGGGGTATTTTATTTTATTCATTTATTACTTTTTCTGCTTAAAATCGACTCTATGGCGATCGATGACTCAGCGGTTAGTCTTTGGAATAGACCCATTGTGACATTTGACACATACTGTCAGAAACACGTGTTCTTGCTGTCTGTCAGTGTCACTGTCACATCACGCGTTTGTTGTGGTTTGTGTTTTAAAAATTACTTATTTTTATTACTAATGTTATAATATAAAACGAAGATCGTTCATTGAAATCGTAAGTTTAAATACAAAAAAATATGGCACATATATCATACCCATTCAAAAAGACGAATAAGTCTGCGTATCAGAAGCCGGCGTCTACAGTAACTTCAGATGCAATTTACTGGAAAAAACTAGGGGTATGTTAAATGTTATTATCAAACACATAAAGAAAGCTGCCTTCAGAAAATATTTTCATAATTATTTAAAGCAGGGGTTCCCTAACTTGTTTGGGACGCGCGCCCTTTCTACCAAAAAAATATTCCATGCCCGCACCCCCCTACCCAGACAATTTTAGGTTAATAGCAGGTTTCTTAGTTTTCTTAAGGATGGTTTACATTATCTTAGTATTTAGTAGAGTGCTCAGTAGCGTGCGAGTAGATTCGAATGCGAGTGCTTTAGTAGTTTTGGTGCCTTTCCAGTGACCGTTTACACACTTCCAGTAGAGTGTCGTTTCGCCATACCTAATACCTATTATTTAATTCAATTACACGTCACGCGTTCACCGGCAAATGCACTCTACTAAAGACGCTACTAAAATGTCGATTTACATGCTTCCAGTGCTAGTGCAAGTAAAATATCGCGCGGGGGGTGAGCGGGCGCGCAGGGGGTGCTACTGGAAAGCGAGTAGAAAGGCTACTAGAACGTTACTCTCTTTAGTCATAAGACGACCGTTTACATGTTTCCACTAAAGCACTCTACTAAAGACTAAGATAATGTAAACCAGCCTTTATATAAGGCCCTTAACTACACAGTTTGGAAAGTCTCTGTGCACCCCACTTTGAAAACCCCTGACTAAAAGTATTGTTTCTCTTTCAGTTACCTGTCCTAGTTAAAGAATTTGGTGCTATTGACTACATTGACTTCAGCCCAGTCGAACCATACTACTTTGCGGCTACATGTTCCGTCAGAGTTCAGGTAAATGATTAGAAAATTATCATAATTGTTTTTTCTGTTGTATTGTAGTGTGTGTACTATGTATTCATACACACTTATATCTTACCAATAAATAAGGCGCTGTATGCCACAAATAAAGGACACTTTACTGCAGAACATTGTGTTATTGTCACAGATAATATAATACTATACTAGTGTTATTACTAACATCCTTTGCGCCAAACCTACATTGGACTTTATTAAACAATAAGAAATAAAATTGCATAATATATAACTTTTGATGATTATTGAGCTAACATAAATACTTATCTTCTAAGGCAGCCATTACATGGTCATGCAAGCGTCAGTCAAATTCCATCAGTCATGAATTACGTTTGACTGATTGACTGATGGAAAGAACAAATCACATCATGCAACCATCAGTCACTCACTACATTACACGGTAGGTTAATCATTAGTCACAGCTCGTGACTGTGGTTAAACTGACAGCAAAACCTATCGTGTATTGGATGCCTTAAATAGCATTTCTATTTTTTTTAAACTACTGTGTTTTTTTTTCAGATTTATGATCCAATAACAAAAGTTGTAGCTAAAAATATATCAAAGTTTGTGGAGGCAGCATATGGAGCTACTTTTCGATCGGATGGACGGTTATTGGTAGCAGGCAGTGAAGAAGCAGTCGTCAAGCTATTTGATGTTAATTCCAAAAATGTACTCCGTGTCTTCACAGGACATACGGCACCAGTAAGTTTAACATTAAAGTTGACAGAAAAAATGTTAGGTACTGATGTGAAAAGGCTTTAATTAATGAAGTGATCTACTAGTGTAGATCACTTCATTAATTAAAAAAAAACTAATATCTAACTTATTGCAAGATAACATTAATTTAGTCAAGAGGTCTCACCTCACTCTGTGCTTAAACTTTGTAGGTTGAGATACCTATATAACAGCACGGTTTTCAATTTGTCAATTTTGCAGAAATACTGCAGATACTCACTCAAAAATAACCGTAAAAAAAGTTTCTTGAGCTACACATTTCAATGTTTTCTCATTGAACGTTGAAAGACTGGAGCAAAATATGAGAATACTGTGAAAATTCTAGGATGGTCCCTTCAATGTCAAGCGACAAACTTTTCAGTCCACCCTCATATATTCTGTGATTAAGTTAAATAAAGTAATCCATTTATTTTTTTACAGGTTCATAGAACAAACTTTTCAAAGGACCAAGTCAAAATACTCAGTTTCTCTGATGACAAATCGGTTTGTATGTGGGACATAGCAACTGAAGAAAAGATTGCAACATTCAATGAACACACAGACTATGTTAGGGCTGGGGCAGCTAGTCCCATATCCCCTGATATAGTTCTATCAGGAGGATATGATCATGCTGTAAAACTGTATGACTGCAGATCAAATGAAGCAGTACTAACTGTAAATCATGGAAGTCCTGTAGAATCAACAGTATTTCTACCATCTGGAGGCATATTTATTAGTGCAGGAGGAACAGAAATAAAAGTATGGGACATTTTCAATGGTGGAAAACTGTTAGCAAACATTTCGCAGCACCACAAGACAGTTACAACCCTTAGGCTAGCAAGTAATGGCAGTAGATTAATGTCTGCTTCGCTCGATAGGCATGTAAAAATTTATGATATATCAACATTCAAAGTCGTGCACAACATTGATTTCCCTAATGCAATACTTAGTATGGGAATATCTGAACACGATGATACTTTAGCCGTTGGTATGATAGATGGTGTTATATCCATAAGAAAGAAAGACAAACCTGCATCAGAATCAGAAGAGAAGAAAGGTCTGTTTAAATTTGGACCAGACCATGTTCAAACCGCAACAGTAGATTTAGTAGTTAACAATCGGCAGACCATTAAAGAGACTGATTATGATAAATTGATCAGGAAAATGGAATTTAGTAAGGCACTCTCTGCTGTATTGAAAACATTTGTAGCTACTAAATATCCAGAGAAAACAGCAGCAGCAATGCAGGAAATGCTCAGAAGAAAAGTATTAAATGTCGCCATGGGTGGGCTTAATGAAAAAGATATAGGAGCATTATTAAAGTATTTCAAGAAAAATTTAGGAGAAGTCAGATTTACTAGAACTATAATTGATGCTGCAAATGTTTTTGTAGATGTTTTTGAGCCTCAACTCAAATCATTCTCGGACACAAACTTGTTACTGTATACATCTTTGCAGCAAGAGATCAAAGAAGAAATAGAAGTTTGTAAAAATGTGAGTGAATTAGAAGGAGCTATAGGAATGTTGTTGTCGGCAGGCCAAATAACATCCAACAAGGATATGTTGGAGTTAACTGATACACTAGCGCCATCTGCAAAGGCTTTAAAAGAAATTGTCATTGATGTATGAGACAAAATATAATTTGAAAAAAATAATGTTTTTTATTAACCCTCGACCATGATTCGACTGAGTGAGTCGCGAGCAGTAGGCTAATATAAAAGTTAAAGCGTGGAGCTCCCCCCTACTCAAAGCTTTTATCAATCGCCAGAAAATGTAGGTAGTGTATTTTAGATTTTAATGGACGCAGTGTATCTACACTACGTCCATTAAAATCTAAAATACATATATCTATCAGCGGTCAACAGTCAGGCAGCTCATCAACATCAGGTAATTTTTGCTCTATAATTTATTGAAATCATTGCGCGGTTCCGGAACATGAAGCTGAGTTTAGCTTATTCCGTTTATCCACCTTAAGGCCTCGTTTACGGAGACGCGGGCGGCGGCGCTGCCCGCACTGAATTCAAACATATATCGTTGTATGAGTGTGTTTACGGGGAGGCGATTTTACACGCGTTTGCTTGAAATGGGGTGGGGCCCGCGGAGGGCACCGTCGCGGCGCTCGCGGCGGCACCCGCGACGGCAATTCTAGATGAAGCGATGCCCGCGGCCGGCGGAACCTTCTGCCATCTCTCGCTAAACTAAAACTAAATTTTCAACACACTTGCTCGTAAAGTGAGCCCTAAGGCGGTGGTCTGCAACAAACGCCGGTAGTGACGCTGGAAGCCGCGTCCAGCGTCCCAGACGCCGGACGCGGCTTCCAGCGTCACTGCTATGGTCGCTCGGAACTGTTTTCAGTTTCTCGCATGCGCTCAATGTAAACGGACGATTAGTAATCTGTGAACGGACGTGAGCGATTAAAATATGGATGACCTGCATAATAACCACTTTAGGTACTTACCAAAGTGAAGATAGTCATGAATGTCAGTAGGTACTTAAATATTAAGTTGATTTTTATCGCATAGTACCTACGCAAGGTAAATAAATACAAAACCTTCAAACAAAGTACCTCGGTACCCACAAAATACAAAAACAAAATAGGTAGGTACCTACGCAAGTGAATAAAACGGATTCTCACCTGGTTGACCAACAACCAAGCTTATTTCTTCCCAACGTTTGTGTTTCAACACATTGTTTTCATTGCTGGCATCATAATAATATGGAACTATGTTTCATTCAACTAATTCTAATAGTACTCCGTCTTGTTCCTATCTAAATTTCCTAAATTTCACCATTTCCAGAGTGACGCGCGACAAAAACGCGGCGTCCGTTTACGCCAGAATGCTCCGAATTGACTGCGTAGGCGGCGTACGACCTACGGACGCGGCGCACGGCGTCCGTGCGCCGCGTCAGGCGTGTGAGAGAGACCACTCTAGTACGTTTCCATAGTAAGCATTCGTAGGCCGCGTACAGCGTTACGCCGGACGCGACCTACGGCGTTTGTTGCAGACCACCGCCTAACACATCGCTTTTAGGGCCATAAACCGAGCTATAACAAACGCGTGCAATAATATATAAAACACTAGGTTGTTATAGAATTATCTCTACAAAGTTAAATTAGTACCTTACTGCAAGTTCTATGCGAGTAAACAGAGCATTCCCAATTTAACTGGGTTATACAGTTATTTTTTTTAATAACAACAAAGGGGTTTTATGCCGCTGTAAGTTCATATTCATTTTTGAAATGTATAAATAGGTAAATCTTTAATTAAGTCAAACATATATTTATTACTATAAAATTATTCATAATTCATAATATTTTGTTATAAAATATTATAATATTTGCATTTTTTACCGACTTCAAAAGGAGAGAGGTACTCAATTCGGCCCGTTTTTTTTTTTTTTTTTGTTTTTTGTATGTACACCGATTACTCGAAGACGGCTGGACCGATTGAAATGATTCAAACGTTATTACATTAGGTAAACTTCCAAGTTGGTCCCATTTTTTAAAATTTTGAAATCGGTTCAGTACTTTTCAAGTAATCTTGAAAAAAACACGAAAATAGTATGATTTTGTGTGAACTACTCGATGATCAGTCGTATAACTTCTTTGTTTATGAACTGAATAAGATAATTATTTTTTTGTTGGAAAAGGGATATCTTAAGTGTAGTTCTTTAACCGACTTAAAAAAGGAGGTTCTCAGTTTGACCCACATGTATGTATGTTTCTCCGCGATTAACTCATGTTTGACTGAGCCGATTTTAATTTCTACCTAAATAATATACCTACACTACCTAATACAAAAGCTACCTACACTAAAAATAAAAAATTGTTTAAAAAAACAAAAAACCGACTTCAAAAAACCTACCTCTAAAAAGCAAGAAATAATATTCGTAATAATAAAACACGTCTATTGAAGTCGGGTGGGGCTTTTAGAATAAAAAAAAGGGATTTGTACTCCAGCCCCACCCGACTTCAATAGACGTGTTTTATTATTACGAATATTATTTCTTGCTTTTTAGAGGTAGGTTTTTTGAAGTCGGTTTTTTGTTTTTTTAAACAATTTTTTATCACTTAAAATTATAGTTTTGAAGTAGGCTGTATGCTCACTCACCCCTTTGTTCGCAAAATATTCTTGCATTGGGCGTGTGAAAAGAAAAAAAAACTTACGCGCCTTTTCCCATAATTGTCATATTTTGTTTTTGTCGTATTTGTTGCTGTGTGGTAAATTACTTTGTATTTTCCTCGCAAATGTGTTGAAAAACGTCGTATGAAACTCGTGAGCTTTTACTCATTGCACACTTGGCTGAGTTACGCCCTCGCCTGCGGCTCGGGCTGCAACCCACAGCCTAGTTAGACAGTATTTTAGTGATCTGTGAGCCTAGTGTGCAGTGACCAACCTAAGCTAACTTGTCTCATAATGTACTATAGTCGGTTTTATTGAGCGGCGCCGCAGCGGGGCCCGTCGCGTGCATCGCTACCAGTTTGAAGATTCGCCACGCGGCCCGCGACGCGTCTCTATGAACAGCATCGCACACAGCAGCACCTATAGTGCCATATGTTTGTGTTTACGCGTGCGATGCTAAGCACCGCTTCACGCGCAGAAAAACTTTCTCCGTAAACAGAAAAATCGCCCTACACGCCGCGAGAGGCCCCGTCGTCGCCCGCGCCGCCTGACGCCCCGCGTCCTCGTAAACGAGCACTAAAACAGCCTCCCTAGAACGGATACTCGGATCTATCCACCCCATCATACTATCAAGTATGATGGGGTGAATAGATGAACACGCGTTTTCCGAGTATCCACCTTAAGGTGGCTGTTTCAGGGTGGATAAACGGAATAGAACATGCGTTTTCCGAGTATACACCTTAAGGTGGCTGTTTCAGGGTGGATAAACGGAATAAATAAGCCCTGAGTTTTGTTCTATGTTTTATTGGTCTGACTACCTCAGTACAACTTATCGAGAAAGCTAGCTGAATGCAATAATCCTTCACTCGATGCGAAGCGTAGTTGGATGGACAATATTACAGCTTTGAAGACATGGCTGTGTGTTATTAGTTCTCTTTGCCTTCCTGATAATGGGAGAATTAAAAAACATAACAATTTAGGGATGGGACTCGTGATTCATTTCAGTATCGATTAAGATGTGTATCGATGCTGTGGGGTCGTGCGTGTATAGAGTTACGTGCGTTAAGTACCTATGTAGAGAACAAGCATTTTGTATTTTAGTTTTTCAGTCGTGTACGCGCAGTGACACGTATCGGTCGCTGTCGCAAATAAATAATAAAAATTCCAACAGTATTTTATTTGATGTATACGAGGCGAGTCCCCTGTCCCCACAATGCGTTCCAAAATTAGCCTTTAATACATACATCAAGGCTAGCTAATTCCTATCGGCACCAATAAAATTTAAATTTTCCTTCATAGGTACCTACTAAAAGTATGAGGGAATGATAGTATGGTATGACTACGAGGGCATGTGTATCCTGCGGGTCTACTGGCTAAAAAAATGAAGTTAATGTTAACTGTAATTTGACAGATGGATGTGATACATTGCTACGTTTCTTTGGTAAGTTTTCTATTTGTTCCAAAGCGAAGTAGCAATGTACCATAATTACAGCTGTCAAATTACAGTTAACATTAACTTCATTGTTTTTAGCCGGTAGAACCGCTGGTGGTCATACGGGTATGACAAACTAGTATGACCACCAGGAAACGGAGCGTATCTTTCGGAAATCCCACTCCACCGTTCCACTAAGCAAATCATAACATTTTTGTAGTGCGGCCACTGACATGTTATGTTTATATTTATTGCATATCATACATGTATTATTGCATACCATAAAGTAAATACATGGGCAGGTGGATATTTTATAGTTAGAGAACATTATGGAGTACATCTATTACGAATTATTTGGATAAAGAAGTTACAGCATAAGATTTATTCTTATGGTTACAGTTCGCGCAAAATAACTTGACCCAAATTTTAGTACCACGTGACCTGTGGGATAATTATGTAACTTTGTTGTAATCAACTCTGACAGAAATCGCAGTTACATTGCTGCTTTAGTTAAGAACCAATGTGACAACTATCTTACTTAAAGCAGCAATGTAACTGCACTTTCAATCGATTTCAATCCAGAATTGTTAGCTAGATAGTTGTTAGTTAGATAGACTTACGTAATCAACGGGCAGCGCAATAGAATTTTAGGTACAAAAATGTTTAGTGCGCAAGCCATATTTTCTATGGTTTGGGTTAAGTTATATTGCGTGAGCTGTACAGTTTTGTATATTAAAATAAAACACCCGTCATAACTAGGTACAGCAGCTGCAAAGTTGTTTTCAAAATCGAAACTTCAAAAACCATCCACATCTGGCCGCGATAAGCTTAGCTTAGAGGCCGATATTATTCAGTTAACATCTAAAAAGTTGTACACATTGACCATAGAAATTGAAAAAAATTGAGGCAACCTTTTTCTATGCAAACACGTCAAAATTGCGAATAACTTGGCATTGGCAACGCTGGGTATATTTTTGTACTGTATTTTTAAATTTAATTTAAATATTTAATTTCTAAAAGTAACAGCTACAATGACACTAATTTAAAATAATATTTCTCAACGTATTAGTATCACCTTAATAGCGAAGACATTAAGGTTCAAAATAAATTGAAAAATTTTGTCACCTTTTGTATAACTTGATGTGCTGCTGACTGTACATAGGCGTCATTGTCTATTCAAAGTTTTACCTCTTTTTTCACTCATTATTAATTACACAATAATAATAATACTTCGGAGACTACGGGAATGGAGCGTGGAACGTGGATCGCGGAGCGTGGATCGCGGAGCGTGGAGCAGACGGAGTTCACGCGTCCACATTGCGCTCAGCGAACCTGCAACATAAAGGTTCGCGGAGCGCGAGGTTCGCGAACCTAAGTGAGTACCCACCTTTGAACCGAAATACTCGGTACATTATGTACGGCAAACGGCAACAATGACTTCATCATATTTTGATAAAAATCTCTGGCCACTTACTTAACCATTTCTTTATATTTATTTCTATACATTTTTATTTTATTTTCAGTCAAAATACAATGGAAATGCTACTAAACGATAAATGTCTGTTGTGATTTGACAGTAAATTCAAAAATCTTCATTCTAAACAAAATTTATTACATAAAATCCATTTAATTGATTTCAGCCCCAATTTGGATCCAATTTAAGGGTTTAACTTTATTAGCTGTGAGTGTTATCGGTAATTAGAGCAATTTTTGCGTATTTAAAATTATGTTAAATTAATTTTTAATTTTGAGATTTTTGCATTCACAATGCTATTTTCATACAATACTGAATAACTAGAAAAAATACGACTCGCACCAGATCAATTCTCGGGCGGGAATTGAACCCGCGACCTTTGGATGTCCGGTCCAATGCTCTGACCGCTGAGCTACCGAGTCACTAGTCAGTGACTACTTTTTATATTAGCATAAAATTTCTGATGCGCAAAGTAACACCACAGTTCCCGCACCAGCAGCAGCAACTTCGACGTCAATTTTTGTTGAATGCGTGATATATGATGCGTATAATAATACTGTAAACCTGGCGTAAACCTCTGCGAATGTGGAACTGTGTGGCAGTTTCGCCATGTCGTTGATGTCGTGATTTGCAAGCGATTCGCATCGTGCGCGATTTCACGTCGTGATTTGCACGCAAATGTGGAGAGGCCTTCGGAATCTATGTAATATAATTCTTTATTTTTATGTATCTTTATGTTTGTCGTTTCGGTAATTTATCAAATTGCGCTCATAACGTATACCAAAATTAAGATTTTTTTATAACAGAATCGCTTTATAATCGACTATTATGCTTTGCTGTTTCGCTTCGTTCACATCCCTATGGGATGATTGTTTGTTTTGTTGTTTGTCAAGTCAAGTCAAACTGTCACTCTGTCTGTCTGATCTGTGGTCAAACTGGACAAAATGAATGACGTTTCCGATGTTTCGTAAAAATCGTGATCCAAAAAACCAGCAAATCCAGCAATCTGTAAAGTAAAACAGTGTCGCGAAAGTAAGAAGTTGAAACACGTAATAATTCAATGAGCGAAAACGATGTGTGATTTGGGCACAATCAATTTGTTAGTTGTTGAAATTATTCGTAAGTTCAGTTCAAGGGCTTCATGTTTCTATTTTTTCTTGTTTTTTTTATTAAATATTAACAGTTTTATGTAACAATATAAAATGTGTGTGATTTTTTTATGTTTATTTGGATTGAGTGCGATATTATTATTCGTTTTGTGATGTGTTGTAGTGACGTTGATAACTAAAGGTTATCATGTTGCAGTGACCATGAATTCATTAATAAATTTTGCTATGCAGGTAATCGAAACTAAATATAAGTGAACATTATGGATGAAAGAAGAGTAGCGGATTATTTTGTGGTGGCTGGGTTGCCAGAGAAACCCGAACTGCTTGACGATACAGACTCTGGACATCTAAAGGGCTACAGTACTAAGCCACCGATTACAGATATAGGTAAGTTTCAACTGCTAATTGTTTAATGTTCATGCATGTTATCAAAACATCAAAGGTTCACGAACGTTATGTCAGGTCAAAAATCCGCTCAACTCGCTTGTACCTATGTATTTTATGAACTATCACACTATGCTGGGCCGCAGTGGGCTGCATATCCATGTCAGTTCATATTTTAAAAAATTGCACTGCGACCCAACTCACTGGGCCCCGACCAACATAATGTCCCCGAACCTTAACTTATCAAATTCATATTATTTTTTATTTTATGTTAAAAAAGAAAAATATCCAAGATCTATTGTGATGAGCAGTACTGTAAGATAATAATTTGCTTTTTATAATCTGTTAAACTCTAAAGTCTGTTCATCCTTACTTGTCTTATTTAGTAAACAGTTTTTGACAGTTGTCATAGGTCTTTTAAACTTGAATCGTTATTTAAAAATATGTTAGTAACTTTATGAAATTGTTGTTAATTTATTAACAATTTATTTCGTAATCTATGTGTAGAAAACCATTTGTTGTATTTTATAAATGATTATTTCAATAAAAAGTTGGGTGAAGATTGTTAACCATATAAGACAAGTAAGGATGGACAGACTTTAATGCATTAGTAGAATGAGTGTGCAATGAAGAATAAGTTTGTACAACTTTAACCCAAAATATTTCTAAGCAATATTACTCTTTACAGTCTCAAAGTGTAAAACAAAATTTTTGGCTATTCTAGGTATAAACACAAGGTAGTTAGTGTATTAAAATTTACCTTATCATATAAATTTTTAAATATAATTCTATCTTATTATTTAAAAGAGAGTTCATGGGTCATTATGCTAATTTAATGCAGGAAGTTGTCAATGACTGAAGCCACACATAATTGGTTGTCTCGGTTGCTAATTAATATTTCTGTCATGAATCCTATAGTGTATTTTTGCTTCTCAATGTTTAAATATATATGGAGATGGTATGTAAATATTATGTACTTAAAAGGTACATGGAATGAAGAATATTGAATAAACAATGACAGTTGAATTATTTCTATGGATCTGTCATATTAAAGAGCTTGGTGGTACAGTGGATTGTACCTGGCCCTGCGTTTGCGAAAGTTATGCAACTTACACAAGGGTTGGCCATGGGTTGGGTGACCAAAAATGTATCATCTCGAGTTCTGTGCTTTGGAAAGCACATTATGCCGATGGTCCCGGCTGCATTTGCTGTCTTTAACACACACCATTTGGCATTGGGCCTGCATGGTGGGTTATGGTTATGGTCTATCCTCCTTGTCCACTCATAAGGAAGGATTGTGCCCCAGGCATGTCAACATCTGTCAAATTTACATGTAACTGAGGTTAGTCTGTTTATTATATTAAAAAAGTACCTATTGATTTTTTGTGACCAAGCAACATAAGTTCTAAATTCTGTTAATTTTTTTTTCTAATACCTACTTGAACTAAACTATAATATAAATAAACATTTTATAGCCCGATTTGATACCACCAAGTAACAATAAGTGTAAAAAATATCGTAAAATATAAATCAAATTAGCTTTTTTGCGTCTTCAATATGAAGCATACCATTGACTTATTTATATGTATATTAAGCATACAGGCTGTTTATCTTTACTAGTCCTATTTAGTAGACAGTTTTTGACAGCTTTGTCAATACACCTTCGTCTTTTAAACTTAAATCGCTATTTAAAAGTACAGGGTGGTCCAAATAGTGACGTCCAAAAATTTTTTTAGATTACTCACACCACACCTGGGTGTATCCAAAAATACCCTATGTATGTTCGGCGAATTTTCTACCAGACTCACTTAAAAAATTCATAACTCCTTTTATATAATAATATAATCGTCTTTAATCACTCTTCTTCCCCACATAAAATAATCAACTACACAACATCCAGACAAGTAAGTGCCTGAAAAAAGGGTCAATAGTGAAAATTTTAGGTTTTACTTCGACAAAGATTTTAACAATTGGCTTTAAGGTATTTTTTTTTTATATTTTTTTACTACAGATTAGGCCAATTTAAGAAACTAATTTGAATATTTTAACATTTGGTCCCGTATTTATTTTTTTATAAATATATTTGTCGAGTGGATATGGTCAACCGTAATGACGTCATTAGTGGCATGAAAGTTTAAGAAGGAAAACCTTTGCCATATACTTATAGAAAAAGAACGGCCAAGTGTCATTACCTGTCATAATGACTTTATGGTTGTTTGTAAACAAATAAGTTATAGTTAATATTTCTTCTATTTTATTCATTTAATCCAGTTGTGACGGTTCTAACCTACCTTCTTAATTTGCCGCAATAATTTTTGAGGTGGTAAAATAATAAAAAAGCTTACCAGTGGAAACTCAGCTGAAAAACTTTGTAAAAACTGACACGCCCAATCTACCCAAATTGCGAAATGTATTGTATGTATTGTGTCTATTTTGGATGTAGGCTACATGGATGAAATTGTAACGATTGCTTGTGGACTGATAAATTTGCAGGATAACATAATAAACATTGTGAAAATATGTGCATACTTTATTTCTATTTACAAACATTTAATAGTAGGGATGTGGAAAAAATTACGAGATAAGTTCATCGATATACTCTGATATATCGATAGATGTTTTAACAATAATTTTTCCAAAACATTTTTTTTTGTAATTACGTATGGATTCTAATAGTCGACACTATTTTGTCACTGGAGCATTTTGATTTTTTCCTACTTTTGAGTCTTAAAAATCATCGTAAAATTCGTCAAATCGAGCCAAAATTTCGCGTAGGGGTTTATTTTGCTATTTTTTATGTTTTACAATACCTTAAAATTAGAATCCATTACTTAGTCATCATTCCATTTCATCTCATTTTTTTCTGAGAAATTTTACCAAAGTATATCGATATTTTTTCACTTCCACCTTCCACCATCCCTAATGCCAAGTTCATTGTCAAAATTGTCTTTGCCCTTTTTTCTTTTTTTTATTATGGCTGGGGGATCTGTATGTGATGGATGACGTCATATGAAGGTCATTTGAAGGTTAA
Source organism: Agriphila geniculea (assembly GCA_943789525.1). NCBI lineage: Eukaryota > Metazoa > Arthropoda > Insecta > Lepidoptera > Crambidae > Agriphila > Agriphila geniculea. The sequence continues at coordinate 7,228,775 of OX038887.1, read as the reverse complement.
AGCTTTTTATTGAATATTATAAATATCTTTAAAAATATAGAATTATTTTTAAATTTAATTAGTAGGCACTGTACCGAAAGCTTATTCCTCGAAATGGTTTTGAGATTTCCAGTCATGTTCATAAAGTTATCAAAGCCAATTCTTTTAAAAATACAAAATGGATATTTCATTAGTTCAAATTGAATTTAAAAACTTTAGTAGCTTCTTAGCTTAGCAAATAATACAAAAAAAAATCTTAATATAATAGGGAATATTATGCTGAAATCGGCCGGGGAAAATGAAAAACCCATTAACAAAATAAGTTTGTTTGATAATTTATTTTAACTATTTTATTCATTCTTATCGCTAAAATTAGTAAGATATCATCGAAAGCGTACCACGAGTTAAGTAGACAGTGCTACAAATTCTTGTTCTGGGTTAGATTAACCAAGGCGCTCTGCAGGGTTGGTAGATCAAGATTTTGAAATTTCTCCATATTCAAAAATTCTTTTCCCCATAACGATACGTTTGGCAACTTTTTTCCCCATTTTTGTTAAACAGGAAATAAAACGAATTGAAAGATATTAAACTAAGTTTATTAAGAAAATAAAGAAGTATCGGAAGTTCTAAATTGAATCATCTAAAACTTTTATAACTTCCGAAACTACTAAGTCTTGAACAACGGCGTACACAATTAGAAATGATGCTGTTGTATGACCTGTGCCACGGCAGATACGATTGCATTCCTTTGATAGACAAATTACATTATAGAATCCCCACTAGAACTCACAGTAGATCTTTGTGTCAACTGTTTGCAACCCCCCAACGCAGAACTAATGCTGGTAAACGTTCCCCAATTTTCCGACTTACACAAAGTTTTAATAAGAGATTTAATTCAATTGACATAAATGCCACTGGTCCCTTTACTTTTAAAAAGATGGTTTTAGATAGACTTTCTGCTACAACGTAAAGATAAGAATTCGTATTGTTTTTATATAGGTACCTTTGTTACCGCTGTCTATAAGTAACTAAAAAAAAAACAAAAAAAAATACAAAAAAAAACAAAAAAAAAACAAAAAAAAAAACTTCTCGATGTAATTTGCTCCATAACTTGTGTAGTAGATTTAACATAACTACTTATTTGAATTACTTACTTTAAGGATAATGTATGTCATTTTCAATGCGTATATGTATGTATACACTTGTGGTAAACGGTGTTGGTGTCAAATTTATTTATTTCATAGTTCAAACTACTTTAAATTACCTTTTAATTTGTCACTGTTTGTTTACTCAAATAAATGGAAAAAAAAGAAACTTCATCTTCGCTTAACATGGTCAGATAAACATTATCGAAGTTAAATTTATACTCCAACCAAAATTCTTCCTTGTATATTTTTCTCCCCAAACATTTCCCCAAGGATTTCATTTCCCCAAAATTTCGCCAAGACCATTATTTTTCCCCAAAAATGCGAAAAAAACCCCCAACCTACCAACCCTGGCGCTCTGTACCGCGCTTTGGGTGGTGGAAAATGTGGCGGAGGTAGGGTTGGGTAAGTTTCACGAAAAATTTCAGTCTGTGAAATATTTAGAATAAGTTTAATTTTGGTTTGAAATATTTCACTTTAGAGTGAAATTTATTTTTGAATTTCAACTGGCCTAAGGTCAATATAATCAACATAATTATAGAATAAAACAATAAACAAGTAAGTTGACTTAAATTATGAATAACTTTGGCTATTTTACAACTTTAAATACCAAAATATTCAATGAAGTTCGAGAGACAAACAATTAACATTATTATGTTCAACAATAAAACTGTACTTTGACTCAAATTTGAACAATAACGGACCATCACCTTTAAAATTGTAATTAAAATATAAAGAAAAGTAAGTACAGCCTCGTGTACAAGGGTGCTTTTGAGGAATCCCGACCGCAAAACAACAATAGTAAAGTGTATTTTTATCTCTTCATAACATACGTCTCATGACATTACAAAATAGCTACGTGTAAAACATAATTCTTGTGATATTACTAAATAGCTAAGTTAAAATATCTAAAGATTTAGCTCGATAAATAGTTTGATGAATTTGCTCAACAGTAAAATGTAAATTATGTCTTTAATTTTCATTTAATACATTAAAATAGTAAACTTATTCAGAAAATAAGGAATTTCTAGTACTAAATAAATTTCACTCAAAACTGAAATATTTCCTGTTTTGAAAGATTTCATAAATTTCATATAAATTTAATTTTCATTTCATTGAAATTTTCACTGGACCCATCCCTAGGCGGAGGGAGTGGCGATAAACGAATGCATGGGAGGGAGAATTTGTTGTATTTTTACACGACTGCCCAAAGCAAAAAGAGTGTATATGTGTTCAGGGTTCATGTATGTTTGGGTTGGGTATGTGAGTTTCTTTATTCCACCATAACTTCTAAATGCCTGAACTGATTTGGATAAATAATCATTGCAGTCGGGGGACCTCCTGCAACTGCAATGACACTTGTTGTTTAACTTTTTAGTTCGTTTTTGGCAGGGCAGTTGTGTTTTTAATATTTTTTTAAATTATTTATTTTATAAATGATTATTTGACTAAAGAGTTGGGTGAAGATTGTTTATTAAATAGGACAAGTAACAGACTGTAATAATTAGCAAGTCCGATCTTAGGCCGGGTCCATAACGCGTGTTTTGCCCTACACAATCAACAAAAACATCTCAACATTCAACAAAAAAAAAAAACGTTTGAGGATTTTGTTTCGCGAAAAAATGTTTTGTTGCAAAACACGCGCTATGGACCCGGCCTAAGATTGGACTTGCTAATTCCTGCCTAAGTCAAAATCAAATACCACAAGACCAAATGACAGATTCTCGAACACTACAATGTTTGTTTACTGATGGTTTATTTATTACATGAACGTTTAAAATGATGAATGGTTCACAAGCTCGAAAGCACGTTAGTACGAATTAAGTACAAAAACCGAATTACATAAGGTCGAGAAAAAAAATTTTCAACAAAAATGACTTCTCTTCACAAGGTAGCTTTTGTAATAAGCGCTTCGGAGCTTTCGAGATTTTGAACCATCGACTTTTTTTAAATTCACTTTAATGACCTATCGATCGTGTTTTTCGGCATTAGTGTGGTACCTATTTAAGATTTTTTTCATTCAGTCTTTTGGCATTGAGAGTTAGCTACGTGAGGTACGTGAGGGATAATTTTATCAATAGAAAATTACGGGGATGTCGCGTGAAAAGCCCTATGTTTACTCACTGTACTGGCTAACCCTTAACCAATATGCATTGTTGAAGTAAATCCAGTATCATTGGTGACTGCGGTTCGGTATCGTGTTACGTTATATCATACTATACCTGATATTCTAGTCTAGTAATAATATTTCGATGCTGATATTGTACTCGACTCTTACACTCGGCGCCTCGCCATAATAAATTATACCTTACGTAAAGATAATAAGTTTGTAGTTATTGAAAATCATTAGAGTAAATTATCTTCTTCTGTTACTGTTAGTGCAACTTTTTTCATAGCGTTTAATTTTATGATATTGATCAATAAAACGCACTTCCTTCGATCTCGCTATATCTATAATAGATACCTTGCGTTGACAAGGTTTTTTGTGAAAGTTAAGAAATGGTCAAGACAAGATGTCTACGCAGCCTTTATAGGATTAATGAGTGAAACTGGTTTAATCTTGTGTTAAGTATACCAAGGTTCTGGTGGAGCAAGTCTTAATAAATTGCTTATTTCCGCGAGAAAAGCGCTACTTACGTATTTTAGGTGGGTACTTACGTGCTTATTTCAATAATTTGGTCTGTGAATAATATTACTAAATATAACGTACCACCATTTCAAATAATCCATATGATGTTTAAAATATAGTTAAAGTTGTAGGTAGGTAATGTGTGTAGTACTGCCCCGCATCGCATGTTATTATACAATTTTATCGCGGGATTTGGGAAATATTTGTTTAAATATGATAGCTACTACCTATCTAGTAAATTATATAAAAAACAAACAGGAAAACTTCTCACTTCAATTTTGAGAAAAAATGAAAAAAAATGAAAAATAAGTTGTTAAGAAACGCACAGATTTATTAAATGCGCAGGGTAAAAGAATCTACCTAGTCCATTATTCCTGTGCCAAAAGTATTGGTAAAATGAACGGAGAAATCAGTGCTGAGAATGCACTACATACTTAACGCTGTCTGTTTAATGAAATGACTGAAACAAAATAAAAATATATATAATACCTTTGATCTTGATTAGCCAACCTTAGAATAATTAATTACAAGTTTACAACATTCAGATTTCGGAGTAAATCATATCAGATCAATAAGATATATAACGCATAGAGCAATAGTTATATTGATAGATTTAAGATTCTATTTTAGTTTCGTAACATTAAGTAAGTGCATCGATTATTTTATTCCGCTAACAACTGCAGTCGCCTGACACCGTAACCTTTTATAGAAAACTGATCCAAGGCCTACAGAATTTAGCAAAGTCAAGTTAAAGCTATTTAATCAAAAATAAGTATAAAAAAACTATTTTTTTTAATAAACAATGGTTTTATAAACTGGTCATTATCGTCATTTCTGAATTTGTTTTAATAACACTGTACCGTATTGCGACCTTCGGTACTAAGGTTTGATGACTGTCGTGGTCTAATTTCGGAAATTACTTCAGGACTTGGAAATAAAAGATACTCTTGCGTTGAAAACCATTTGGCGTCTATATTATTTGAATTTTGAATAGGTACAACGATCGAGGAGAGAAGGGTGAGGAACAATGTATTGCTACCAATGGCAGCGCCGGTTCGATTCCCGCGTCATGTAGCGCGACGGTGATTGGGTGAAGACGATTTGCGTTCCGTTCCTCGCTTCTAAGCCTCAACATGCCCCCGGCCTTGAAAGCAGTCGCTTTCGAAGTCTTCTAACGCGTAGGCTCCTCCTCGTGAATGAGAGGGCAGATCTTGGCGAATGCATGTCAAACATCGCCCGAAGTCGTCTGTCTCGCATTCTTGAAACGCCATCCTTGCCCGGGATGGTTCTGTGCACTCGCCCCAAGCTCCACTTCAGAGGTGACAGGTTGTTCTCCATCTCATGTCGTCTCAAACGATGAGCTGGAACATCAGTAAGGTCGTCGCAAGTTGGCGCTGCTAGTGATCGACCAACCAGAAAGTGGAATGGAGTTAAATGAGAAAGGATTTTAGAATCTATGGATAGTGGAGGCGGTCTGGAGCTTAGGACAGTTTCAATTTGTGATAGCAATGTGCTAAACTCTTCAAATATAAGTTGCGCTTTACCTACAACACGACATGTAGGTTGCAAGAATTTACTCCTGCCTCCCACAGACCACCAAAGTGAAGCGAATAGTATAAAAGAAAAAAGTAGTATAAACGAACATTTAATATTATTGTTAGTGGCAAATTCTTCAATGTCGTAATTACATGCGTAGATATATGAAAAACTATTAATCAACGATAGCGCCAGTAAATATGCCTCAGTAGTGAGGTCAGTGTCTAATTCTAAATAAGCCGCGCGAGTAACAAAGCACACAAACAAACAAACGTATGCCTTTGAAGATCGAACCCCCTTACCTTTACGGTTAAGTATGAGCACTGGCCCGCACCGCAATCCACTCCGCATCGAATAAAATAGGGAAAAACTAGGCGACAAGTTGCCCATCAGAGGCGTTAGTGTTTTACACGTTATAAAATTAGCAACAACCTTCCTAGCGTAGCTTCCACCACCAAGAGGCCACCAGGTTTCGCGTAAACCATATAAAGCCTGGGGTCCAACGTGGAGAAGCCGAAGGTGCCCAACGCGAAACAACAACAACAAGGAAAAGTAATGTTTACAAGATATTGAAATTGCGTGTATTTTATTATAGGAAAATTCATTTGATTTTCTACGAATGATTTTATCGGCATCGATTAAACAAATTTTATTTGTAATATGCGAACCATTGAGTAGTAGCGTATATTCGGTAGGAAAACCTTCCATCCGAGACCAACGAATTAAAGATGTTTCTATTTTATCCACACCAATAACGCCTATGCCTGTCCGCCTGCCATTTATGTTTCGTTCTTCATTTATAGTGCGTAAATAAATCGACGCGCTCTGCGATGCATCGCTCATAACATGCAGCTGAATAGGCGTAGTGATAACATGGCCCGGCACACGAATCGTACCGAGGAGCGCTTGCAAAGAAACAACAAACCGGTTTCGCGTCCGCGCGACGCTCGCCGGCGGGACAACGTCGTCCCAACAGATTTTCATAAGCAATTGTTGCAGTAATACTTTAGCGTTATTTATTATAGTAGGGCTCAACAAACCACGAGGGTCAAAGATTTGCTCTAAATTAAATAGAATTGATCTCTTAGTAACTGGCGTATCGTCAGTATGGACCTGCGTTTTGAAATGAAAATTATTAAAGTTATTCCTGGAACTATGCTCACTAAGAATGCCGCCGTAATGCGTCAGGGAATGACAAGGATGGTCATAGCTAGCTATCGGACTTATGTGACTCAAACCCAGGTATTCCCGCATAAAATTCCCGTATGATAATTTATAATCATCAGGCGAGCGCTGCAACCGTTTATCTAAAGCGTAAAGTTGGCGCTCGGCTCGCATAAGAGAAGATTCGCCTAAGAAATCAGGTGACTGTTTAAACGGAATGCGTTTAGTAAACCTTCCTTCACTATTGCGCCTTGTAGTATGAAGGAAACGTTCCTCGCATGAACGCTCTTCCTTAGTCCGCGTATCGCTGACCTTAGGTTCTTCGTGCTCCCGTGCGCGTAGTCGAGAGTCTAAACAAATACTATAATTGCAATAGATTTGCTTTGTATTTCGCGTATTATTAAGAACTGGACCGGAAATGATCCACCCTAAACAAGTATTCTGTAAGTAAGGGCCGTTGGGAAGTCGCATTTTCCCTTCGCGTAACAGGTCCCAAAACTTATCAGCGCCTATTAATATGTCTATGGTTTCCGCGTCTAGAAATTGCGGATCTGCCAGCACTATGTTGTCTGGAATACAGAACTGTGCGCTTGATTGACATAAAGCAGGCAGCGTAGACGATATTTGTGACAAAACAAAACAAGAAATTCGCGTGGTGTAGGTTTTATCAACGCGCGATTTTATTTCAATGGTACATGTTTCCGAACATTGTATCACTGAATCACCTACCCCTCTAACTTCGTGAGTGGACTGTATCATTGGAATTTGTAAAAGATTGCAAAAAGATTTAGTTATGAAAGATCGCTGGCTTCCATTGTCCAGCAGTATGCGCGCCGGGTGATAAGCACCGTGGATATCGGCTACCTGTACAATAGCTGTTGACAATAGAACAGTGTGCGTGTCAGTATCTATTGATTGAGCGCATCGTAATTGCATGTGTGCATTGTTAACGTGAATTGGGAACGAGTTCGCGGCGGCCGAGGTGGAGGGGTCACCTGCCGATGGCTGTGGCGGCGCTGCGTCTGCACTCACCTCGGAGCTCCCGGGAGCGACACTTGAATGAAGTGCAACTAAACTATCCGCGTTATCATTATGGATTAATGAGTTGTGTTTGCGGTTACACTTCTTACAAGGCCCAAACCTACAATCGTCTAGTGCGTGACCCGAACGTAAACAATTCTCGCATAGTTTGTGCTCGCGAATTAACTTTAATTTCGATTCCAAGTTACTATCGATAAATTTTTGGCATGAATAAAGTGGATGATTACCGTCGCATTTAACGCAAGATTTAGTGACGCGAGGTTGGCGGTCGGTTGGCATTTGTGTGGAAACATTGCAGTGGGGCGTGTAATGTGACTGTGAACTAAGTTTTTTAGTCTCAGTTTGCGGAGTGAACCCTTTATGCGACAGTTGCAATGTTTCGAGCATATCGGCCCGGTTTTTCAAGAAGCCAATCAATTCATCCACCTTAATTATGTGCTTAGAATTGTTATCGTTCGGAATCGACGTACACTTGTAGGTTTCCCATTCGCGTTCGGTCGTTTTGTCTAATTTAGACACTATAATATAATTAATTAGCGTGTCCCAAGAATCGGTGGGTTCGCCTAGCATTTTTAAAGCGCGTAAATTCTTTAAAATAGTGTCAATAAGGTTTCTAATGTGCGCGGGTGACTCTTTAGACAACGAATTAATAGTAAACAAAGCTTTAACGTGATTGTGCACTAAAAGTCTGTTGTTATTGTATCGGTTGAGCAATAATTCCCAAGCGACGTTATAATTATCGGTTGAGAATTCTACCGAGTTCACTACTAGTTCCGCGTTACCTTTAAGCGAAGATTTTAAATAGTGGAACTTTTGTATGTTGCTGATTCGCTTAGAGTTGTGTACCAAAGATATAAACGTGTCTCTGAATTCAAGCCAGTGCTCATAACGACCGCTGAAGGTCGGAAGCGAAATAATGGGAAGCTTAACTGACTGTGCTTGTTCGCTACAGCAATGCTTATCACCAGAATCATCACTGACCTCGAAACTGGTCAAAATGTGCTCCGCGCGCGCTAATGTGCTATAATAGGAGTTTTCGAACGATTCTCTATTATCTAACTGCTCAGATATATCAGATTCGGAAACACATTCTTCGATTTTACTCTGTATATCGTTGAATTCGGTATATAAACTAGCGGCACCCTTAATGCGTAATTTTAAATCGATACGATTACGAGATGAATTTAAGAGGGTATCGCTCTCCTCTAATGAAAGTAAATAAGATGCAAATTTAGTAAGTCTGCCTTTAATGACTCCGCGCTTTTTTACAAGATCGCGGATAAAAATAGAACCTGTACTTTGATCGACGGGAGATCTATCGCGAGATTTCGAACTAGCGCTAGTGGTAGTCAGTAAGGCGGGAGATTTATCGTGAGATTTAACACTTTCAGTAGTTTCTGTAGACATTTTGGTGGTCAGTGAGAACAGGAGTACTTACAGTTTGGATGCTCGAACACAGGTCAGCAGTGATAGCAACGTCACAAGCTGGACAATTTGTCGATTGCGCACTATCCAATATGCTCCTACGCGTACTTCTCACTGAAATTAGTTTAACACAGGTATCACAAAGAGAACTAGGAGATGATAGGGAAAAGAAAGGATGGTTGGTCCCACCAGATGCGTGATGATCAGCAGAATGCCACTCCAGCTTCGATTCCTTAATGCGCTTAGCCTCCCAGTAGTCCTCCAGGTCCAGAGTATGCGTTTCTTCCAGGATTTTCAGTAGCAGGAACCAAGACAGCGTACTCCACAGGATGCTGAATTTGATATTTGGCGTAGAAGGGCCACATGTACCATATTGCGACCTTCGGTACTAAGGTTTGATGACTGTCGTGGTCTAATTTCGGAAATTACTTCAGGACTTGGAAATAAAAGATACTCTTGCGTTGAAAACCATTTGGCGTCTATATTATTTGAATTTTGAATAGGTACAACGATCGAGGAGAGAAGGGTGAGGAACAATGTATTGCTACCAATGGCAGCGCCGGTTCGATTCCCGCGTCATGTAGCGCGACGGTGATTGGGTGAAGACGATTTGCGTTCCGTTCCTCGCTTCTAAGCCTCAACAAACACCATTTATTCAACACAGATCGATTGCTTTCAATTTTTAAAAGCTGTTTTTTCGTTTTATAAGCTATACGTTGTCATAATTTCGATCTGTAATCACATCACATACATAACTTAAGTACTGAGTCTTCCTAAGGTAACACGACTCGCCAGTAAACTTATACAGTATTAGTTATTCGTTCTCCGTTACATAATAAACACCAGTATTAACAGGTGTAGTTTACATAGACTCACTAGTTCTTACTTTGTCAACATAACTCCTTTTGTATAGGCGTGTACTACAAACGTATTCGAGTGACCTCCATCCGTGATTCATATTTTATTGGTGCCTATCATTGATGTTATTGACTGGACCAAGATAAGTAAGTCCATTGCCACTTAAACTCTGGCATATAAAGAGGCATTGTTAATATTACATATGATGTATACGGCGCCCATTGTTGTGGTTTATGATCTGTTCGTGCATCGTACATAACATAATTAATGTCTACATTATGTTGCATAATGTTCTAAAAATAGTGATTGTTAATTGTAATACTGCCTTACAACAATAAAAATAATATTCTGCTAATTATAGCGAAAAGTTGGTAAACTTGTATATTTTTTTCTTTAACAGAATTTTCAATCCAGTTTTTATAAATTATTATTGAAATCTTTGACGCGCTTCGTATCGGGCTAACGAGTCTGTCTAAAGGTCTTTAGATACCGTTAGTAGTGATGTAAAATAAAAAGACTCGAGAACTCAGAGTAAAAGACGGTATTCTGGAACATAAATGCCTTTAAGATCCAACGAATAACAAATGTCAAAGTTCTATAAAAAGCAATCAATAAACTCTCCTATATAATGATCGCATTGCTTCAATTACCGAGTCAAGGATTCATTGAATTTTAATAGTAGTGATATGGTCTAGCTAGATTCTAGAACGTAAAACTTGTACTTACTATTCATTTGTCTACAAATGATCTTGCATAACTGACGAATACAACTATTCCAATATTTCTAATTAATGGTTAATAACGAGATGATGAGTCATCATCACCATCACATCAGTGGGCCGCACGACATTCACGGCTGAGTATAGGCCCAAGGGTCTCCACAACCATCTGAACAAAGATTATGAGTAGTATAATTATAAGATGATCGAAAAACTGGATGAAATAAAGGACAAGAGCGAAAGGATGGCGTGCAAATGAGGAGGCCTACACAGTACACACGGTAGTGGGTGACTTAAGGCTGAAAGAAAAGAAGAAAAAGAACGTTTTTAAACCTAAAGGAATGTACCGTCTACCCCAGTCTGCCTCCCGCACTATTGCTATCTTCGCGTCTTCGCGCCTGTAGCACACCTCCGCCGCAAAACAGCACCAGCGAAACCGCGGTAGTTCCGCCATAGTTCCGCCATGAATTGTCTTCTATAGACGACGATCTATGAGGATCACATCTACGTAGCGGTTTCGCGTCATTATTTTCGCATGTGTCAACGTCAGAGCCGATCGACCGGAATCGCGCGTAAAAAATCTATGCATTAAAACAGGCCGTGCGCATTTGTTTCGCTTATGGATCTCATGGTGGAACCTACTGCGGTATTTCGCGGCGGAGGTGTGCTACATGCGTCAAGTTTGTACGCTATAGTGACTTCTTACCATCAAGCGGGTCACAAGTATATTTAGTTACTACCCATGTGGCAACGTATAGACAGACCCCCATTGACGATATCTAATTGCTCGTTTTGTTTCAGGCGTGGTGTTCCCTGGGCTAGGCGAAACGGTGCCGAATGGCTACGAGCTGTTGGAGCTAACTCCGACCGGCTTGCCAGCGGACCTCAACCATGGCTCCATGCGATCTCCGGAGTGCTTCCTCTGCATACGGAGAGGGAGGGACCGCCCACCGCTTGTTGACATCGGTAAGACAAAATATGACGACACATAACATAATTATTTTAAAATATTTAATAAGTTATGGACAACATCACAAATAATGCTCTGATTCCAAAGTACCTAGCTAAAGCACTTGAGTTATGGAAATCAGAGACAACGGTGGAACTACAAACACCCAGATCTGAGCCAACAAGTAAAGTTCATTTTCTAAATTGATCCAGCTGGGATCGAACCCGGGGCCTCAGAGATGGAAACGGCACGTACAAACAACTAGACCACGGAGATTAAAGATGAGAAAAATATGAATTGTAGGTACAGTCAAGAACATTTTTTAACCTCTAGGGGGGGGGGGGGGGGGGGGGCAGCTGCCCGTGCCCACCCTTGGCGACGCCCATGTAAATAAGTATGTATTTCAATAAAATTTTGCAAAGAACTATTTTCAAAAAAAGTTCAGTTTCCTTGAAAAGATTAACGAAGGCATTTACGATAACAGAAACTCCGTCTTATGTCATTCGATGTTTTCATTATTAGATTGATACGCTATTTATAAACGGAGCATTGCGTTATTATCGTCGCTCGGTTATAAACGATAACTATTAATAGATTTGGTTGAAAATTAATGATAGAATTATACCATTAATAGTTTCCAATCAAACTTAAATGCCTGCGAAAAATACATTTGATGCTTCTCATTTTTAGTTGAAGATATCAACTTTACTAAATTCTTATTTATAAACCAAATATGAAATCAAATCCAATTTTAGTGCTACCGATATTGCTTCCAATGATTTAGTTGCAACTAAATCCGGCAATGTGATGGTCGTAATCGCATTTATGAATAAACCCACAGACATAAGTGATAAGCGATATTTCACAGTTGATACAGTTGCCAACCGAGACGGGGCATGCCATGCAGTTTTTTGGTATCTTTTTATATAGCTTTACGCTTGAGTGGAGTTCAATACCTTTTTGGTACTTTTAGAATACTTTTGTTAACGAAAAGACGTTTTATAAAAACCACGAAAAACTTGTACCTTGAATATATTGGTTTAGTCTTCAATGTTAAAAATATATTACATTAACAGCAAACCATTGGTCAAACCCAGACAACTTTATATTTGACCTTTTATCATTGTGATAAGAAACCCAACTATCAATCAATGTGGGTGTGTCTGGCTGGACGGGAAACGATTTAGGGGTTTTCACATAAAGATTGCGTTTATTTGATTTTTCATTATAATCCTTATCCTTACTTATCATTACATTGTATAAAACAAAGTCGCTTTCTCTGTCCCTATATCCCTATATATGCTTAAATTTTTAAAACTACGCAACGGATTTTGATGCAGTTTTTTAGGGTTCCGTAGCCTAAATGGCAAAAAACGGAACCCTTATAGATTCGTCATGTCTGTCTGTCCGTATGTCACAGCCACTTTATTCCGAAAGTATTAAGACTACACAGTTGAAACTTGTTAGGTCGATGTATTCTGTTAACCGCTTAACGAATTTAATACAAAAATAAGAAAATAAAAGATTAAGGGGGGGCTCCCCATACATGGAACTGACTGAAAAATTTTTTTGTCTATAGACAGGGCTTTAAAAATAACATTAAGGTTCCTTAGACAACTTTTTCTCAAAGTCAACCGTTTGAAAGATATTCACCGCCAAAGTGGTAAAATGTCCCCCCCCCCCCCTTTAACTTTTGAAATAAGAGAGTGAAAAATCTAAAAAAAATATATGCTGTAGATCTTAATAAACACTTTCAACCAAAATTGGTTTGAACGAGATATAGTAATTGGTTTTTGAGATATAGCACATTTTCCAAAACCGCAAATATAACTTTGTCATTCATACCAACACTGTGAAAAACAAAGTTATTTTTACAGACGAAAAATTATAGGTGGTATTAAATATGGTATGGTATAAGGTAACTACGGAACCCTATGGCGCGTGGCCCGACACGCACTTGGCCGGTTTTTTTAATAGATAGAGTGGTTCAAGAGGAAGGTTTATAATGTATAATACATGGTGTCAAATTCCACACTACACCGAAGCGAAGCGAGGGCGGGTCGCTAGTAATATTATAAATGCGAAAGTCCGTTTGTTTGTTACGCCTTCACGTCTTAACTACTGAAACGATAATCATGAATTACGTACACGTTGTCAGGGGTACAGAGAAGAACATAGGGCCCTTTCGTCCAGAAAAATTGTATTGTTCCCGAGGAATAGCAAAAAAACTTTCCACGCAGACAAAGTCGCGGGCGGGCGGCAGCTAGTAAATTATATTCACCATCAATAAACATTTAAGGCGGTTGTATGACCGAAAGTGGCGCCCTCAGAGGTTTTTATTTAATAAGTTATTAATAGAAAAAGATTTTAGTAATGTTTATCGTGGAGATTTTAGGGCCCATGGTCTAGTATTTTTAGAAGGTATCACTACATGCCCTCGTAGTCATTCGTAGAAGTAGATAGCAAATGTGTCAAAAACGGCCACTTTTAGCAGTTTTTCTATCTACTTCTAGCAGTGACTACTAGGGAATGTAACGATACCGTCTAAAAATACTAGACTGTAGGCCCTAAAATCTCCACGATAAACATTATTAAAATTGTGTATTAGAATTATAATATTAAATAAAATTCACCGCGGCGCTACTTTCGCTCAGGGTACCACCTTAAAGAATGTGCTCTGCTACTTTTGGTAAAAATTCAATAATTCTAACTATCCACTCAAGTAAAATGAAATTATCGTATGCTTTACAAAAATCATAGTGACACATTGATGAAACATTGATTCTTCAAAATGTACTTACAATACATTGAATTTCAAGAAGTAATAGAGCAACCACGTGATTAGTAAATATGTTCATTTAATTATACTCATGGTTCTTTCGTACATTCAATGGTACACCAAGTCCAAAAAACTACCATAGCCTTCAAATAACGTACTAACATTGAGTAGTGAAATAATTACCGCGGGCGCCGATCGTGAACCCATTATCTGGGCCTCGATTCTACTAAGGTTGACCTATTAATTGTGTCTCAATGGTGTTTCAATAGGCTTTTTGACATAGCCACCGAATGAATTATTCCACTTTGCCGCCCCACTAGTGAATATAAGTCTCAAAAAGTGAAAATATATAAAAGTTTACATTCTCCATCGACCGTACAATGCCTTAAAGCTAATCTGACGTCGTAATAATCTGTTTAAAACGAATCTGTCCTAAAGCGAACAAGGCACCAGTAGGGCAAAGTGGAATAATTTCACCGAAACGTGATATAGCTTTTTATCGACACTCAGCTGTCAAAATCCAATGTATTTTGACAGGTAAACGTGATAAAGGTGATAAATCGCTGTATTATATCGAGTGGTCGGTCATGCTAGGGTAGGGCTACTGTACTGGGCGATATTCTTGATATGTAGTAAAACCAAATAGCAATACTATTGAATCACCATTGTGACACGATTGTTACACTAATATTAGCGAATCGCGGCTCTGTTCAAGATTTTTATTGTTATTGAATGGAATGGATGAATCATCTAACTACCCATGCGGGAGCTTTGTACTGATAACTCGTCAGTTATAGTTCCAATGATAACTTAGCATATTTAAAATACTTTACATTGTATCTTTATCAAAGAAATAACTGTACTGTTTTTTTTAATTCTTTGTTTTTATCGGAGCGTAAACAGTCGTGTTTTATCTCATTATCGCATTTGACCCTGACCGTGGTACTTTTTTCATTATAATCTGTTTAATTCTGTTTAAACGTCGGGTCGAATTGGGAAAATTCACAGTTTATTATTCTGTTCTAATACCTATAATTGTTTAGACTAACTAGAAGTAAAGAATAGAAATAGAGCGACTAAAGAAGTTCGGGAGTTGCCTAGAAACAGACGGTAATTGGTGGGAAAGTACCCAAAATAATGATGGCAAATTTTACTGAAAGAAACATTCATTTATTTTAATAAACAAATAAAACTCAAAGAAGTCAAAGATTGTTAAAAAAATAAATAGGAAGATTGAGTAGGTGTACAACAATTATCTTTCTTGTGTCTGCCCTTAATTTAAGATACTATATTATTTTGATGAAATTAACCCTTATCGAACCCTATCGATTGGTATCATAAAAGTACAGGATAGTATTTTTTCGGATTTTACCCAGTTCGATTTACGGCTGAAACAAACGATTTATGAAAAATCATTAGATGCAGTTTTACATATTTTAAAACATAAAGGAATGTATCCTTTCAGTAAAATTTGCAATCATCAATGTTTAGGGTACTTTCCCTTCAACTTCAGTCTTTTTTCCACCCTGTCTGTATACATAGTGGTGTGGTTAAAGATGCACGGTCCCTATTGCATCGAAAACTGGGTAGCTTTGTTAAAATTATAAAATTCTACTTTTTAAACAGGGGTCATGTACGAAGGCAAAGAGCGTCTCATGGCTGACGCCGAAATGGTCCTTATGTCGGTGGGCGAACGATTAGCCAACGTCAACAATTCCACCGCGAAGACTTTCATAACGTACCGGAGGGCTCATCCTACCGCGCCGTGCAACGCCCTCGTGGTGGTCGATGTCTGCGTGATAGTGGCCAGCAAAGGAGAATGTCCGCCGCATGCCTTCTGTATGATTGCTAAGAATTTAAATAAAGGTTAGTACGTGTTTACCCCTTGTCTGGTAGAGTATAGGACCAAGCCTTCACAAGACTTTCATAACGTAACGGACAGCTCTACCTCACCTCACCGCGCCGTGCAACGCCCTCGTGGTCGATGTCTGCGTGATAGTGGCCAGCAAAGGAGAATGTCCGCCGCAAGCCTTCTGTATGATCGCTAAGAATTTAAATAAAGGTCAGTATGTGTTTACCCCCTGTCTGGTAGAGTATAGAACCAACTCTTCACACGACTTTCATAAAGTAACGGGGCCGTGCTCTGCTACGCTTTCGTCGTAGTGGATGTCTGCGTGATGCGCCAGCAAATGAGAATATCCGCCCCATACCTTCTGTAAGATCGCTATGAATTTAAATAAAGGTCAGTATGCCTTTAATTCCCCTTGGTAGAGTATAGGACCAAACCTTACAAGACTTTCATAACGTACCGGAGGGCCCACCCCACCGCGCCGTGCAACGCCCTTGTCGTGGTCGTTGTCTGCGTGATAGTGGCCAGCAAAGGAGAATGCCCGCCGCATGCCTTCTGTATGATCGCTAAGAATTTAAATAAAAGTCAGTATGCGTTTATCCCTTGTCTGGTAAAGTAGGACCAACCCTTCTCAAGACTATAACCTTACGGAGGGCTCACCTCACCCCACCGCAACGTGTAACGCCCTCGTAGTGGTCGATGTCTGCGTGATAGTGGCCAGTAAAGGAGAATGCCCGCCGCATGCCTTCTGTAAGATCGTTAAAAATGTGTGTCGCAAAAAATTGTTAATGATGTAGATCAAAAAAAATGTTTTATTTATAACAGACCTGGGCAAAATATTCGCCTTTATTATGCCTATAGTTTTACGTAATGTTTACCCAATTTATCAGATGATTAAAAGATAATGAGAGATAATCTCCAGGTATGGCATCTAAGTACCCAAATAACTTCATAGCTGATAACTGATGCGTTATCTGAATGTTAGTACGGTAATTTATTTTAAATTGCAGGTTTAATGGGCAGCGATGTTTTTCTATGTTATAAGAAGTCAATGAACCGTCCGCCTCTAATAGCATACAAACCAGAAGTACTATTTAGGTGAGTAGTAATTGAAATCTTTCCGTACCAATAGCATGAAAATCTATTGAGGTCGTTTCAAGTGCAAAATGTCTATTTTGTATAAAATGTACAGCGCCACCTACCTTCTTAAAGGGACCTAAAAGGTCATTGGGCATATTTGACCTACTTGATGAAAGTTCGCGTACAGAAATCAAACCAGTTTTAAATTAAATAATTAAATCCCACTTTTCAAAATATGTATTATTTTTTTATATACCGATTGGCAGAAAAAAGTTATTTTACAGTATGTGTGTGAGTTAAAGTTATTAAACTTTTGTTAATAAAAACAGAAGTTTTTACTGTTAGCATTGTCAAAATGTGTTGTACAAACATAATAAACGTTTGTATTGTCTTTATTTATTTATTTTATTTTATTATTATTGAAATTCTATGATTAATGATAAAAATTGGAACATGACCTGCAAGAATGCGACTCATACCCCTGAGTAGCAGATACATTTATCTACATATCTAGCCCTATTTTGTTTGTGTATGCCGCCGTAGGTCAAACGTTCGAACAAAATGCCCAATGACCTTTCCTGTAATAAAAACATTTGTGCTTGATACGAATTTGATCCGCACTCGATAGTTTTTTTGTGCTAAATGTGAGCCTATTTCATACTCGCCTTGTGTTGCGGTTTGCTTGAAATAGAGCGCGCAGTGTTTCTTAATTCTCGAAATGATTCTAATTGACACACCTTTCTAATACCGCAGTGTTATGAGTTATGACTGTTGTCGGCTAAAACATTTTACATTACGATTCATTATTTACGAGCGTTTTTTTTTATATTAAACTGATACATTTTTAGCTTATGGTTATTAATTTAACTTTTTAATATTAACATAGATTTTAACTTGCTAATGATGATCGGTATAGTAATCATTATTATTAGGCTTTATTGCACAACGGTCAGAAATTATTAAACTGATACAATTACCACTCATTCAAAACTGATCTTTATACATCATTATATCGTCTATCTTAATTTTTTGTATGATTGTGTTTTTTAAGAGCGGGGCCTCCTGCCTGACACAGGCATTTCAGAATGCCTACTGGGTTGGTTCCAATCACGGTTTATAGTTGTAACTCTGATAGGCTGTAATAATTTTTTATTTTATTTTTTTACACGACTGTCCAAAAAGGAGTGTATATGGGGTCAGGGTTCATGTATGTTTGTGGGTATGTGAGTTTCTTTATTCCACCACTAAATGGCTCAACGGATTTGAATGTATGGGGTATCGTTAGAATCCTTACATCATTCCTAGTGACACTGGCTATATTTTTTTTGAAAAATGACAATATTTATTAATGTCAATATTATGTTAATTTTGCAGTGTGAAAAAAATATTTTTATCTTCAATTATTACAATATGGGCATCAAATGAAATTAAAATGTGTGAAATAAAAATAAATAAATTTAAAAAATATTAAAAACACGACTGCCCTTCCAAAAAACGAACTAAAAAGTTAAATAACAAGTCGGGGGGGGGGGCAGTCGGGGGACCTTTTTGATTAAAAATTGTTCCACAAAACTGTCCCCCGACTGCAATGACACTTGTTATTTAACTTTTTAGTTCGTTTTTGGAAGGGCGGTCGTGTTTTTAATATTTTTTAAATATATTAATTTTTAGATTTTTTATCTTTGTTACATTACGACAGAAAATCTTTTTCGATATGAAATAAATAAGTCATACAAATTTACAATTTGTTTCTTTGTGTACATCTAGGTTTTCCAACGTTATCTCGCACTATGGATTGTAGAACACTTATTGAATTCATCTGATCGTAAATTTTGACTAATGATAATCACATGTTTTAGGTATCCAACGACAGAACGGCGAAGTCTAGCTTTCCCCACCTCAGTGCCCTTATTTTGTTTACCAATGGGCGCGAACCTTGAGCTATGGCCTAACATCGCTGTCACACCAAAACCTGTGTTTTCTACCTTCGTTTTGACAGTCGCTGATGCTACGGATAAGGTAAATATCTAGTCTACGCAGACCGATAGCGTGAAGAGATTATAACTCGCTATTGAAAGTATAGTTGCGACGAAAAGCTATGCTCTGCGCCTTTTGATCGAGCTATTTCACACCATAATGAAATGCAATTAAAGTAGCATTTCAATTTGATAGCGAATTACTATATTCGTCGTCATTCCGTCGGTCTGCACTGAACCATCATCATACAAACTACACTCGTGAGCAAAAAAATTGAATCACTGGCCTTTTTTCATACAAACGGGGTTACTTTAAAGCTTCTAACTTAATGTAACACTAAACTCCATCGGTCTCTGGTTTAAACGACTCTTCTTCTCCGTTCAGTCTTTAGATTGGCCGTCATCAGTCACACCCTGTTCAATCCCTGACGAAGAACAAAGGTTTCAAAGTTACCTCGTTTTTATGAAAATTGGCTTGTGTTTCAATTTTCATAGCAAAAATTATCGAAATTTTTGTTAATTTTAGCCTTTTTAATGAATAACTACTTATAGACCAATCAATAAGAAGTTGCAGAGTGCGTGAGGGGGAACCTAAGCGATTTCTTCAGAAATGTATTCAGGGTGCTTAGGGAGAAAATATACTAAAAGTCCTGACGTCTACATGTAGTTTATAACCTGAATTAAAACATAGAATACTTTTTATTCTGATCAAAGGTTCCCTAGGGTCCACGTGGACGAAGACGCGTGCGGAACCTAATTGACCCTTAACTCCAAAAATACTAACAACTGATATAAAGTTTGTTTGTTGTAAATATTTGTCTAAAAAAGGCCTTTCTAATGATATATCATTCGTTAGTAGAGGGTGTGTAGAACAACTCCTTTGGCCATCTTGCCCATCATCCAAATTTTCACATTTCCTGAGCGAGTAGCCCAAAAACGGTTGGAAGTACGAACACAGTGTATGTAACTAAAGTAATAGAGAATTTTATAAGCTTTCATTTCATTTTAAACATTTTTCCCTACAACGCACCATTTTAGAGATATGGGTAAAAACCTAAAATTGGGACCTTTGTCCACCCCTCCTCCCTCCGCCTCGCCTCCTACACGTCAGGACTTTTAGTATGTTTTCTCCTTAAGCGCCCTGAATAAGTTTCTGAAGAAATCGCTCCCGCACGGTTCCCGCTCACGCACTCTATACCCTCTTATGAGCAATTTGTTAATCGGACTATAAAATGTTTCTTATTTTGCAAAACTGTCAATCTCAAAACTAGAGAGTTTTTTTATTATAGTTTCAAGATTATAGGTTTATTATTAATTGGCACATCAGTGATTCAATTGGAGGTCATTTTACGTTTTTTTTCTATCGAGAAAAGTTTTAGCTATCATGTTTCTGTCAATCACAAAACTGAGTTGAATACTAATACGAATCTACTTTCAACATTATTTTCTTGGGACCGATAAATCAAGTAATACTGTCTGAAATCTTTGTTTAATAATGTGTATTAGGCGTTGTACGGGCCCTTAAGTACAAGTAATGGCTACTTGTAATAAAAACTAATTGCAATTTTTTAATATTTGTGTTGTGTTTAGGTGTACGGATCAGCTGTAACTTTCTACGAAAGCTACCCTCACACACAGCTGAGTGACTCTCAAATGGAGTTGCTCGGCTGGCGCGCTGGCGTATCGCACAACACTCATTCAGTGCACATAAACAAGTGCGTGTGTTTGCTGTCGCGGTGGCCGTTCAGCGACACTTTTGAGCGGTGGCTGTTGTATATACTGGTGAGTGCTAAGGACTATTTTTAAAGCTACCCTCACACGTAGCTAAGCAAGTCTCAAATGGAGCTGCTCGGCTGGCGAGCCGGCGTGTTACACAACACTCACTCAGTGCACATCAATAAGTGCGTGTTTACTGTCGAGGTGGCCGTTCAGCGACACTTTTGAGCGGTGGCTGTTGTATATACTGGTGAGTGTTAAGTACTATTCTTGAAGCTACTCTCACACGTAGCTGAGCGAGTCTCAAATGGAGTTGCTCGGCTGGCGAGCCGGCGTGTCATACAACACTCACTCAGTGCATATCAATAAGTGCGTGTGTTTGCGTTCGAAGTGGCCGTTCAGCGACACTTTTGAGAGATGGCTGTTGTATATATTGGTGAGTCCTAAGCTACCCTCACACGCAGCTGAGTGAGCCTCAAATGGAGCAGCTCGGCTGGCGCGCCGGCGTGTCGCACAACGCTCATTCAGTGCATATCAGTAAGTGCGTGTGTTTGCTGTCGCTGTGGCCATTCAGCGATACTTTTGAGAGATGGCTGTTGTATATATTGGTGAGTCCTAAGCTACCCTCACACGCAGCTGAGTGAGCCTCAAATGGAGCAGCTCGGCTGGCGCGCCGGCGTGTCGCACAACGCTCATTCAGTGCATATCAGTAAGTGCGTGTGTTTGCTGTCGCTGTGGCCATTCAGCGATACTTTTGAGAGATGGCTGTTGTATATATTGGTGAGTCCTAAGCTACCCTCACACGCAGCTGAGTGAGCCTCAAATGGAGCAGCTCGGCTGGCGCGCCGGCGTGTCGCACAACGCTCATTCAGTGCATATCAGTAAGTGCGTGTGTTTGCTGTCGCTGTGGCCATTCAGCGATACTTTTGAGAGATGGCTGTTGTATATATTGGTGAGTCCTAAGCTACCCTCACACGCAGCTGAGTGAGCCTCAAATGGAGCAGCTCGGCTGGCGCGCCGGCGTGTCGCACAACGCTCATTCAGTGCATATCAGTAAGTGCGTGTGTTTGCTGTCGCTGTGGCCATTCAGCGATACTTTTGAGAGATGGCTGTTGTATATATTGGTGAGTCCTAAGCTACCCTCACACGCAGCTGAGTGAGCCTCAAATGGAGCAGCTCGGCTGGCGCGCCGGCGTGTCGCACAACGCTCATTCAGTGCATATCAGTAAGTGCGTGTGTTTGCTGTCGCTGTGGCCATTCAGCGATACTTTTGAGAGATGGCTGTTGTATATATTGGTGAGTCCTAAGCTACCCTCACACGCAGCTGAGTGAGCCTCAAATGGAGCAGCTCGGCTGGCGCGCCGGCGTGTCGCACAACGCTCATTCAGTGCATATCAGTAAGTGCGTGTGTTTGCTGTCGCTGTGGCCATTCAGCGATACTTTTGAGAGATGGCTGTTGTATATATTGGTGAGTCCTAAGCTACCCTCACACGCAGCTGAGTGAGCCTCAAATGGAGCAGCTCGGCTGGCGCGCCGGCGTGTCGCACAACGCTCATTCAGTGCATATCAGTAAGTGCGTGTGTTTGCTGTCGCTGTGGCCATTCAGCGATACTTTTGAGAGATGGCTGTTGTATATATTGGTGAGTCCTAAGCTACCCTCACACGCAGCTGAGTGAGCCTCAAATGGAGCAGCTCGGCTGGCGCGCCGGCGTGTCGCACAACGCTCATTCAGTGCATATCAGTAAGTGCGTTTGTTTGCTGTCGCGGTGGCCGTTCAGCGACACTTTTGAGCGGTGACTATTGTACATACTAGTGAGTGCTAAGTACTATTTTTAAAGCTACCCTCACACGCAGCTGAGTGAGCCTCAAATGTAGCAGCTCGGCTGGCGAGCCGGTGGGGGTTTTTTATTTTATATTTTATTTATTGAGTTCTGTCACATGGTACATATTATGACTTACACAACTTATATCTACATACAAAAAAAAGATCTGATATGCACCACAGTATCGGCGTACATAGCACTTAAAATATTGTTAGTGAGAACTACGGTACAAATTTAGGATTACATTACAGACACTCAAGTTAAAGTAATTGGCTTTGGTTAAAAAATAAAAGGTATTTTTTTTATATTTTTTTACTACAGATTAGGCCAATTTAAGAAACTAATTTGAATATTTTAACATTTGGTCCCGTATTTATTTTTTTATAAATATATTTGTCGAGCGGATATGGTCAACCGGAATGACGTCATTAGTGGCATGAAATTTTAAGAAGAAAACCTTTGCCATCTACTTATAGAAAAAGAAAGGCCAAGTGTCATTAACTGTCATAATGACTTTATGGTTGTTTGTAAACAAATAAGTTATAGTTAATATTTCTTCTATTTTATTCATTTAATCCAGTTGTGACGGTTCTAGCCTACCTTCTTAATTTGCCGCAATAATTTTTGAGGTGGTAAAATTATAATAATAATGCTTACCAGTGGAAACTCTGCTGAAAAACTTTGTAAAAACTGACACGCCCAATCTACCCAAATTGCGAAATGTATTGTATGTATTGTGTCTATTTTGGATGTAGGCTACATGGATGAAATTGTAACGATTGCTTGTGGACTGATAAATTTGCAGGATAACATAATAAACATTGTGAAAATATGTGCATACTTTATTTCTATTTACAAACATTTAATAGTAGGGATGTGGAAAAAATTACGAGATAAGTTCATCGATATTTTTCGGGCGATATTAAATACTCTGATATATCGATAGATGTTTTTACAATAATTTTTCCAAAACATTTTTTTGGTAATTACGTATGGATTCTAATAGTCGACACTATTTTGTCACTGGAGCATTTTGATTTTTTCCAACTTTGAGTCTTAAAAATCATCGTAAAATTCGTCAAATCGAGCCAAAATTTCGCGTAGGGGTTTATTTTGCTATTTTTGATGTTTTACAATACCTTAAAATTAGAATCCATTACTTAGTCATCGTCCCATTTCATCCCATTTTTTTCTGAGAAATATTACCTATATCGATACTTTTTCACTTCCACCTTCCACCATCCCTAATGCCAAGTTCATTGTCAAAATTGTCTATGCACTTTTTTCTTTTTTTTATTATGGCTGGGAGATCTGTATGTGATGACGTCATATGAAGGTCATTTGAAGGTTAAAGCTTTTTATTGAATATTATAAATATCTTTAAAAATATAGACTTATTTTTAAATTTAATTAGTAGACACTGTACCGAAAGCTTATTCCTCGAAATGGTTTTGAGATTTCCAGTCATGTTCAAAAAGTTATCACAGCCAATTACCTACTTACTTAAAATAAATAAATAATTTATTTTTAAATTTATTAAATTATGTGTTAAGTACAACCAGTACTTTGTCGTACTGTTTTTGTCTAATGTTTCAAAGTAAGAATTCGGTGAAAAAGTTGCTATGATAATTGGGATGTTGACAACTTTTTTTATTTTATATTACATAAATTACCTCTCAAAAAAAGAAACATTGGTAAAATAATTATTTCGCTAGCTTGAAAACTGCCCGAGATATCACAGTGTGAAATGCACACAAATGGACTCGCCCAAAAACGCTCCATACTAACGGCTACTGAATTATGACGTCACGCCTCAGTAGTTTGTATGCAACGCGTAGGAAATTTGTTCGGCAGCTATATTAAATATTGTGTTTATCAAAATGGTTTCTTAGACAAATTTGCTATACATTTTACGAACTAATTAAAGGTATCATTTATTTTAATAAATTTTATACTTTTTAAATGGACTTGTCCACCCAACTTTGAAGGGTCATAAAACAAATAATATGCAATATATAAAACCAAGAGGAATACAAGCTACTCTAAAAGTTTAATATGTTTACGATTTTTATTAGTATTTCGTTATTTTATTCTTTAGTCAACATCCCAATTATTTGTATTTATTGTTCAGATACTTTCGTTCGGTCGCTAAAATAACATGTTATTAATACAAAACCAAATAAAGACAAAAAAAACTATTTGGTATTAAAGATCTGACTGATGAACTGTCAGATGTCATCTATCCACAGTAAAAAACAACTTTATAATAATTAGTTTCATTTTAATAAAGTACAATGCGATCAAATTGACAATAGACAGTGATCCGCTGCAACTTCACTCGAGAATGTATGGCAAAGAGTAAATTTCACAGAATAAAATACGTCGTTTAATACCGCACGCGCTCTGAAGTTGGTTATTTCTGTTGTAAATTGTTAAATTAATCGCATTGTATTTCTGCAATATCCGTTTAAAAGTACACTGGCCTGCAAAAGTAAGTACTACAGAGGCCTATTTTCATACAAACGAGGTAACTTTGATGCTTTGGTTCTCCGTCCAGGATTAAACGGGGTGTGATTTGATAATGGCCATTCAAAGAGTAAATGGAGGAGGCCCAGATCGCTAAAGAAACCCAACGGATTAGAAGAGTCGTTTACACCAGAGACCGAACAGACTTTTAAGTGTTACATTTTCCATTCTTTTGATGTAATTTTAACTTGTTATTTTTTTAAGTTCAACCCTGACCTAAACGACTCTTCTAATCCGTTGGGTTTCTTTAGCGATCTGGGCCTCCTCCATTTACTCTTTGAATGGCCATTATCAAATCACACCCCGTTTAATCCTGGACGGAGAACCAAAGCATCAAAGTTACCTCGTTTGTATGAAAATAGGCCTCTGTAGTACTTACTTTTGCTGGCCAGTGTATTTAAGCTTATATTTTGTTACAGGAAACGTCATGGAGTAAACAGCCGTTAACTATACCAGTAGAAAGGTATATTACACATTTATTAGAGGAAGTTCCGTTTCCTGAGCCTAGGATATTGTTGCAGGTAATCTCTATTATAAGTCCTAATATTTATGTTATAAGCTTACTAAAAAGATGGGAACGGTGCAATGTGTCTGTGTGTGTTTGTTACCTCTTCACGCTTAAACAGCTGGACGGATTTGGATGAAATTTGGTTGGTAGACATATTAGGACCTGGTTTAAAATTTAGGCTACTTTTTACCCTAGTCAAAGGTTCCCTAAGGTCCACGCGGACAGAGTCGCGGGCGGCCACTTGTAAGTCTATAAAATAATATTGTGACTTAAAAAATCTAAATCTAAAAGAAACCTGAGCTGAGCGAGTCATATGATGTTTTTAGGGTTCCGTAGCCTAAATGGCAAAAAACGGAACCCTTATAGATTCGTCATGTCTGTCTGTCTGTCTGTCTGTCTGTCCGTATGTCACAGCCACTTTATTCCGAAAGTATTAAGACTACACAGTTGAAACTTGGTAGGTAGATGTATTATGTTAACCGCTTAACGAATTTAATACAAAAATAAGAAAAATAAAAGATTAAGGGGTGGCTCCCCATACATGGAACTGAAACTGAAAAAATTTTTTTTCTTCGAACCGACATGTGTTGGGTGTCTATAGATAGGACTTTAAAAATGACATTAAGGTTTCTAAGACGACTTTATCTCAAAGTCAACCGTTTGAAAGATATTCACCGCCAAAGTGGTAAAATGTGTGTCCCCCCCCCCCTGTAACTTTTGAAATAAGAGAGTGAAAAATCTAAAAAAAATATATGCTATAGATCTTAATAAACACTTTTAACCAAAATTGGTTTGAACGAGATATAGTAATTAATTTTTGAGATATAGCACATTTTCCAAAACCGCAAATATAACTTTGTCATTCATACCAACACTGTGAAAAACAAAGTTATTTTTACAGACGAAAAATTATAGGTGGTATTAAATATGGTATGGTATAAATAAGGTAACTACGGAACCCTATGGCGCGTGGCCCGACACGCACTTGGCCGGTTTTTTAAGTTTAGTTAAGTACCTATCTTCAACGTAAATTTTCAATATAATCCAATATTATATATCCAACATTTCCAACAGCTATCACCAACAAACCCCAGCGATCGCGTAATAGTGACGCGCCGGGACGACCAACCTTTGGTCCGCAGCGGGGCAGGCTTCAGACAACTACTGTTGAACCTTGGCCCAGATAACTGTCTGCTGATACTGGCGTTGGCTATCACTGAGCAGAAAATATTGATACACTCTCTCAGGTATAACAATTTTTTTTATAACCTTTGGGGAAGGGAATCATACGGTTGAGAAATCTTTATTCTGGTACTGTCGGTCTCGGAAAAAGACATTTTAGTACAATCACACCCCGGGCACTCCATACAAGCTCCGCGTTTCAACTACCTATTACACAGACGCTACACAGTGACGTTTTTGCACACGCGCAACTGTGTGCGTGAAGTCTAGAGCTATTGAATGAGCTCGCGCGGTGGGGTGAGGTAATTGATTGTGGGGCGGGGCGGAGAGTTTCATTTCTGTACGGTAGTATTTATATCTATTCTGTGGTACAGTCAGCAATGATAGTCGCTTGACACTTTACCACTTTGTCAAAGCAACTTTTTTGCTTAGAGCATTTAACCAATTAAGGAGACGCCACTGTCAGGCGTACCCCTCTGTCAAACGAGAATGACCGCCGCTCATACTCGTTATATAAAACTAGTTGACCCGAGTTCCCCGCCATTCAGCTGATCATCGTACACGCGAAACGACCGGAGCTAAAAATGCCGATTTGCAGTGTTTTTTCATGTAAAAAAATATCGGAAACATTTAGTGTGCAAAAGGATAACGTTATTTTCCATCTGCTGGTATTATTTTGTCCAATTGTTTTCAAATAATGCACTAAAAATGAAAATAATTCAAAAATATTGTCAATCAAACAGTGTTGCCACTAAATTATACAAAATCCCTTTTAGCCTAATTTTTCAAGTTGAATGTATGACCAATGACACTTTTTTAAGTGTCATTACGTTCCTTCTTAACCTGTTAATACCTATTCATTAGGTACTGTAGTGGAGACGCTTGATGAATTTATTAGGTATAGATTACTTTTTGCAAATTTATTTATTGTTATTTTTTTCTTAATCTTTATTTATTATAATCTCTTACTCAATACTTAAAAAATAGCAGGACTATTAAACTTATGTTTAAAATAGGCATTGTAGCACATGAGCAAATAAACGGAACAGAGTACAAGCTCTCAAAACTTATACCCATTCTTCAAGGGTTGACACCTGCCTTTCTATTGTCTAATTTCAAAATCTATCGCAATCGCTTTCAAGGATGTAACACATTGAAGCTTCTTCTTGACACAAATAAAAACTTACCAAAGAAATGCAGCAATGTGTCACATCCATCTGTCAAACGAAAGCGATTGCGATAGATTTTAAAATTAAACAATAAGCCCCCTAGTTGCAGGTTGAAAAGTAGGGAAAATAGAATACGTCCGAATGTCACAGCCACTTTATTCCGAAAATATTAAGATTACACAGTTGAAACTTGGTAGGTAGATGTATTCTGTTAACCGCTTAACGAGTTTAACACAAAAATAAAAAAATAAAAGATTAAGGGGGGGCTATTACTTATGGGGGATTATTACTATTCTTCTCGCTCTTTTATATTGATATCGAGGGAGTACACAATTTCGCATTTAAAAATTGTGTATTATTTTTTTTACGCGTTTTATTTATATTAAACCATTGTCAAATTACAACTTAAAACGGGAGTTATATCGACGAGTTCCGTTGTAAAAATCTGTCAAATGAGACCGGTCGCTAGGTGGTTTCTAATTAGATAATCAGCCTGCCGGCTGACAATCCAAGTCTCCGTGCAAATATTTTCTTCTTCATTGTGACATTTGTGACCCGCGGGCTCCGTGATCTGTCGCGGGCTCCACTCTCCGTGCTTCTTTTCATTGTGACTTGCCGCGGGCTCCATTCTCTGTGCTTCTCCCCATCGTGAGTATCGTGACCGGCCGTGGGCTTCCACTACACTACGTGTGTGTTTTGAGGATTATCATAAATAAATTGTATTTTATTAAATTATATTTCTGTCTTTCACTTCTTAGATACAATTCTCCTTAGGCGATTCTACTTATCTTTCTTTTACCTCCTTAACGTTACATAATTTATTATTATAAAATATTTACGGATGTCACTAATTTTTCCCAAAATATGCCATTTTAATTTTAAAAACGGTGGCCACACTGCAGCAAAAGTAATGTTGTGACAGCACAGAAACAAATATCGATATCGACTTTATCAGAAGGTACCTATGTTATTCTGGCTATAAAATATTGGAAAAAAATACTAACTTTTTTTCTGCTGAAAGAGGAATTTCGTTCTTTCAGAAAAAAAACTCTATTATTTATTTTGACGGAAGCGGAATGTGACGAAAGTGGCCTAAATGTTTATATTTCAGATTTCCAAAAGATGCAATGATACGAGATGCCTCGATCCAAGCTTGTGCAAAACATGTTTCCTAAACGTACTCGCACAATTTTCTCACAGCATTTTGAAGCTTCCTACTGTTTTATAATACAAGCTAATAACACTAAACTCAAAACTCAAAATAATTTATTCAGTCTAGGCTGTTACAAGCACTTGTGACACAGAATACATAATAGTACAAGTCTTGTGAATGTCATAGAAGCTACGCCATCGGTTCGCAAACCCTAAGCGGGAGACCTTGTAACGAGCAGATCCGGCAAGAAACTCGTCAAGGACTGCTTTTTTTCTCCCTGTATAATATTTCATACGGAGCCGTCAACATCGAAAAACGACCTCAACATTTAAAGTGAGGTCATTTTCCATCACAATAATTTTTACACACAATGGGTATGAAATGAGTTACCTACTACATATCGGATTAGTAATTGTGAGAGTAAATAACTTTCAACTAGTTGAGAAATTACTGATTATGTGACTATAGAAATTAAAATGATTGCAATAAAAAAAGAGAAATCAAAACGAGGTATTAGTTAATAATTTTATGTTTTGAGTAAGAAGTCCGATACATATTGATAATATTAAACAGAAAAAATATACGACGTCCTTAGTACAAGCAGAAAGAAGCAGACCCATTCCCACTGGCAGCACCCGTTCACAAGCATGAAGCATGAACCACTTTCTTTAAAATAAGTATAACAAATAAAGATTTTTAATGTAGTTATTCCGTTTTAAGGCCTACTTAAACATGAGCGATATCCGCTACGCCCCGCGGTGCACACGCCCCACGCTCAACCCGAACTCAACTCAAACTCAACCCAAACTCAACTCAAACTCGCCTCAACCGCAGCCCACCTTGAAATACATCGCTTACAATTTTGAGTCACTGTGTAATGTTCAGGTGAGTTTAAGGTGCGTTCGGGTTGAGTTTGAGTTGAGTTCGGGTTGAGCGCGGGGCGTGTGCAGTAGCATTGACAAAATATAACGGAGCTTATTAATGTGTCATAAAACTGAAAATTGAAAGCGCTTTATTTCAAGGAGTGGGCTCCGGTTAAGTTGAGTTCGAGTTGAGTTTGAGTTGAGTTCTGGTTGAGGTCGGGTCGTGTGTTATCGTCTGAACAAAGCCTTATTTACCCCGCGGACGCACCCCCGCGAACGCACCTCGCGTCGCGCGCCACCACCGCCGCCACCGCTACCGCCTCTGATAGCGGTAAAATTCCGCTATGGTTAAAACAGCGCGTTATCCGCATACCCATTGGGATATCGTTAGCGCCACCGGTAGAGGATACCGCTGAGATTTGAATCGTCTCACTAATCTAAGAAATTATGTCTTTGATTTTAAAGATGCGAAAACCTACCAGTATTTGAAAACTCTTGCTTAGTGAAATTGACCGGGTAGAATTTCTTGCAGTATCATCAATTTTACTGACTTATCCTAATAAGTCACCCTGTAGATTTTGACGACAGCCAAAGGTTGCCTTAGCATCATCGAAGGGCCTAAATTGAAAAAAAAAACTACAGACTTATTTGAATTTTTGTCATCATAATTCAATCATTAAGACATAAATTAAAAATATGAGCCGAAGGTATCGAGAGTAAAATATCGATAGTGTCAAGCACTAGCAACGTTTACATGCAAATGACGTCATCGCGCGTACTGAGGTTGGTTTCTGCGTGTGTATGTATTTGTGTGCGTAAAGTTTAAGCTAGTGTTTGATAATTTTGTCGTGTGCGTGCGTAGCAACGTGATCGAAAATGCATTAGTCTTTAACGCTACTTGTGTGTGCGTTACCTCGTCCCCCGCGGAAAGTGGCAGACTTTTTTGTAAAGAAATTAGTTCTCGTGACGCCTCCTTACTTGGTTAAATGCTCTAAGCTTTTTTGATACAAGTTTCAAACTGTGAGACATGTGTTAAAAAAGTTGCTAACACAAAGTACTAGAGTGTTGAGTAATTATCGTTGCTGACCGTACCATCAGGGCTCTGACACTCCGCGCGTGAGTAGAGAAGCAAGAAGCGCTTGGCATCCTCAGCGAGGACCAATTTCATACGTCAGTAAAGATAAGAACTATGCGATAGAAAGAGAGGCAACTACTAGGTAAGTATAATTTGTGGAAGGGAGCGCTGTGCGTCCTGAATCGCACTTTATTGTGTCGGAGCAAGAGTCGCTATTTATTTAAATGATTTTGCGGAGTGCAACTAGTGTACGCTAGTACTGTTATCTATTCTGTGGTACCATGTCATGTAGTGCTAAAAATTACGTTGAGAGATGGGCTGCAATTATCAATTTACTTATTTAGAAATATAAGTTATTTTTATTTTCATGACAGTATTTGACAGATACTTTTGTGCTTGCAGGCCAGACACACTGACAGCTGTTTCAGAAGCGGTGTCAAGTTTATTATTTCCGTTCAAATGGCAGTGTCCTTATATACCGTTATGTCCCTTAGGTAAGTTAAATGTCATCAAAATAATACTTTGGGATCTGTTATTAAAATATACACTCTTTTTGACTGTTCTTAAGCATTAAATTTGCTTGGCAACAGACACAGTATAACATTTAGAGTCGGTTTCACAATTTTAAGATATGTTCCAGTTATTAGATCCCCCATTTCTGTTCCATTTTTAATCAAACGGGCCCTAAGATTTATCTATGGTCTCTATTCACAGGTTTAGCAGAAGTATTACACGCTCCATTACCATATTTAATAGGCGTTGATTCGAGATTTTTTGATCTCTACGAACCACCGTCGGATGTGACCTGTGTTGATTTAGATACCAATAATATTACAGTAAGTTCCCGATAAGCACAATTTAAATACTTTGAATGGTTCATAATCCAATATCAAAGTCTTTCACTACCCATTTTTTTGTACGTTTCAGATATGTGAATCACAACGACATATATCAATAAAATTATTGCCTAAAAGACAAGCGAGAACGCTTAGACAAACGCTGGATTGTCTTTACGGCAGTATAAGGCCAGGTTAGTATACAATTTTGATGTACGGTATTTCTAAGGGAATTTTGAATCTCTCTTCATAACCGTTTCTATTAATGACCAATTTTGATAACTTTTAATTGAGTCTTTAAAATATTTCTTAATTTTTTAAATTTATGTTAGTTTGAAAAGTCGGAAATGAATACAGGGTAATTTTTGGACCCCTTTTCAAATTTTGTCAGGTTATACTACACCGTTAATTTTTATATCTAAAAATGAAATGGGCGTTTCAGACCATGTCAATGAACAACTTTTACTACTTTTTTCATTTTTAGATATACTTAAAAATTAACGGCGTATAAAACAGCAGTACAATGAATTGACGAATTAATATTTTTTTGTTAACATTTTTAGTTACTTCAAACTATTCCCTACACAAACTGAAATTATTGTCATTACTTCCTTCCCGCTCTTGCCCGCGCGCGAGGGTGAGCGTGCGCGCTTAGATTTTTAGGATATAAAAAGTGGCTGGAAACTGAATTTAAAAAGAAATAATTCATAATTAACACACATTTTTTTTTACTTATTTGAACTTATATTTGATTTTGTAAAGGGGTCGCAAATAACCCCTGAAGCCATATATATATGGTAGATAGGGGATTGATTGTCGAAAACTACATAACGGGTGTAACAAGACCTTCAACGAAGCCGAAGTCCACGTATTCCGCCCATCATCAGGATCATTTTTGTCTTTCAGACTATACCTGGGAAACCAATAGCTACGAAGTTATTGAAGGTCAAAGTAAAAAATTTTTTTTCAAAATTTTAATGAAATCTTATTTTATTCGTTATTTCCTACTTTTTGTCCAATGAAACATTATCAAAATTTTAAGTATTTCGTAACAAACAATGACTTCAAAATGTCGTCACTCGACGCATCTCATGAGCACGCACAAAAATGTTGCCTTTCAACTCTGCCGCACGCAGCTGTGTAGCATACACTCGCAGGCGCGGTCTGTTGTACGCGTTACATTGCGTGGTAAAGTATGCAATGTTTTTTTAACACCAAAAATCAAAATCGTTTCCCAGCAATAATTTTGAACAGAAATGATCCTGATGATGGACAGAATACGTAGACCTCGGCTTCGTTGAAGGTCTTGTTACACCCGGTATAGTCTATTTGTGTCTAGAGTTGTTATTTTGCAGTTTTCCATACACAAATAAAAAACTCATTTTACGGGTTATAATGAAACACACTGTATATCACCTATTTGTTTTTTCAGCATCACCAATTCATCATTCAAATGAAAGTAAATTTAACGGAGAGCCTACAACGAGTTTAGATAGAGATTTTCAAAGGAGAAAAAAAGAGGTAATTATGTTCATTTTATTTATTTTCTGGCATCAAAATGACCCATCACAATGTACTGAAACTATTTATATGATTGAATCTATTTTATTGAATGACTTTGTTGCAACTAAAACGCACAAGAACTTTGTCGTTTGCGAAGGCTTTTCATAAAACAAAAACATATTCTTTTGAAAGTTATAAGTAAATAGTCTGATGTAAATTATATCTTTTACAGCAAGCTTTAGAGTTGAAAATCCAAGAAGCGTTCCTACGTTTCATGGCAGTTACGTTACAAGGGTACCGAAGTTACCTAATACCTATTACAAAGGCGCCCACTGTCGGTACTACGGACCCGCACGCTCTGTTCCATATGGAGGCGTTCTTAAGGTCACGGGATAAGGTACTTTTTTGTGTAAAAAATAATACTTCTTTACGTTACAAGGCTACCGTTACCTAATACCGGTCACAAAGGCGCCCACTGTCGGTACTACGGACCCGCACGCTCAGTTCCACATGGAGGCGTTCTTAAGGTCACGGGATAAGGTAGGTTTTTGAGTAAAAAAATGCATGTTTAGTGTTTTTACTTCTTTACGTTACTAGGCTACCGAAGTTCGGCATTAGGAATATCGATCACAAAGGCGCCCACTGTCGGTACTACGGACCTGCACGCTCTGTTCCACATGGAGGCGTTCTTAAGGTCACTGGATAAGGTACTTTTTTGTGTAAAAAATAATATTTCTTTACGTTACAAGGCTACCGTTACCTAATACCGATCACAAAGGCGCCCACTGTCGGTACTACGGACCCACACGCTCAGTTCCACATGAAGGCGTTCTTAAGGTCACGGGATAAGGTAGGTTTTTGAGTAAAAAAATGCATGTTTAGTGTTTTTACTTCTTTACGTTACTAGGCTACCGAAGTTCGGTATTAAGAATACCGATCACAAAGGCGCCCACTGTCGGTACTACGGACCCGCACGCTCTGTTCCACATGGAGGCGTTCTTAAGGTCACGGGATAAGGTAGGTTTTTGCGTTACAAAATACACGTTTACTCCTTATCGGGTGTGTTAACTTCTAGTTTTAGTTTCCGTCGTTTTTAGAGTAAAACAAGTCATTAAATATTGTATAAATTGTTGTGCCTTTAAATCAGGGACTGATTTACCGGAAAATTGCGGTACTTTTATTTATCGGTATGACGTCATACCTATTAAAAACGATTCGTTCATTATTTTGATACCTTAATTTTTCGGTACCTTTATTTAACGGTATGACGTCATACCTATTAAAACAACTGTCCCTTCATATTTTGATACCTTAATTTTTCGGTACCTTTATTTATCGGTATGACGTCATACCCATTAAAAACTATTCCTTCGAATTTTGATACCTTAATTTTTCGGTACTTCAATATTGGTACCGAAATATGACAACCCTTATTTAAGGTACCGCTATTTTACCGTTATTTTATTTCGGTACCGAAATGCATTGTATTGAATTGAACTCGAACCGACAAGTTCCGTGCATTTCGCGAGTAGGTACAGACGGTAGAGAGAGACTCCGGTGTACAGTGTTAATTAATATAAAGCTTCGTACAGACTGAGGCGAATTCCGCGCGAAATTCGCGAGTGCGATCACGTAACTCAAAGCGATAGCCATAGCCATAGCCATTGTCAAAGAAATTGCTATGGCAATGGCTATGGCTATTGCTTTGATTGCGCGATTCGCTCGCGTCAGTCTGTACGAAGCTTAAGACTAGATATATATCACAGATCAGCACATAAATGTAAAGGAATCGTCGTTGAATGGTTAAAAACTTTATCATATGAAGAGACTGAAAATTTACTAGAAAGAATTGTGTATAAACTTAATTATAGAATTATATCACAAACAGATACACACACACACACACACACACACACACACACACACACACACACACACACACACACACACACACACAATTTATAAAACAAACTTACCTTTTTTGAAATTGTTGTTCTTTTAAATTAGTTAACCTTTATTTTGTTTCAAATACTTTTATAGTACCTAAGTATTATTAACATATCGTGTAAGGTTCAAGGGTTTTGAGCGAGATATCCCTAACACAAGTGTATCAAATCTACTTACTAGGGAGTCTCACCACTTGTTTAGAATAGAAACTTTATGTTAATAAAACATTTTTAGGGTTCCGTACCAAAATGGTAAAAAAGGAACCCTTATGGTGTGACTCAGTCTGTCTGTCTGTCTGTCTGTCACAGCTGGATATCTCGAGAACTACTAATGGTATCAACTTGAAATTTGGAATAGTTTAAGATGACATTTGTCCAACTATTTTGCAAATAAGAAAGAAATAAAAAAAAATTTTTTTTTTTACAACAGGGACTGAAAAGGGGTCTTAAAAATTTAAAGTGGGGTGACTAGGGCATGTGGGGTATCATATGAAAGAGCGCTGTTTGCACATTTTAAAACATTTTTTCCTTTTTTCTTAGGCCGCATAGTTTTCAACTTATGATGAAAAATGTAAAAAAAAACCGTTCCCCCCCCTTATCTCCGAAGTTTGCAAAGAGAAAAATCTGAAATAATTCTATGTGATAGTAGTTTATATAAAGATTACAGGAAAAATAAAACGATGTCTCAATATAACACACTTTTTAAGAAATTCAAAAAACAAACAATTTTTTTTTAGTTTTACTACCAGTCAACAGATGGCGCTGTCCTAAGCATGCTAACCTAAGAAAAAATATAGTTCCACTATCGGTCAAGAGATGGCGCAACCTAACACTACAATAATAAATTGGTGGCTGGTTCTAATATAATTACCTACTATTTACCGTACGATTAAACGAAGAATAAGTTCCTACTTAGTAATATAAACAGTTTGCAATGTGAAGTGGCTGAAACGTTTTTCAGTCACCATAAGCAGCTGTGGTTAAGATTTGTAAATTAACTGTCCAGCTGTTCGCCCTTCCAACTGTCTGCCGTTTATCCTACTTTTTTAAAGACTGTACTAAAGTAACATATCCAAATATATTTATGATTGTACGGAAGCCTCGGTGCGCGAGTCCGACTCGCTCTTGACCGGTTTTTTTTTTATTTTTTTATTTTTATTTATTTATAGTGTACACTTCAGTACAGTACGAGGCATTTCATTAATCTTGATTTTTTTTCGACGGAGTGGGGGAAAGTTCGCGCATGTGCACTTTGGGCTCTGAATAAATTTTTTATGTTCGTTTCATTTTTAGGGTTCCGTACCCAAAGGGTAAAAACGGGACCCTATTACTAAGACTCCGCTGTCCGTCTGTCTGTCTGTCTGTCACCAGGCTGTATCTCATGAACCGTGATAGCTAGAAAGTTGAAATTTTCACAGATGATGTATTTCTGTTGCCGCTATAACAACAAATACTAAAAACAAAATAAAATTAACATTTAAGGGGGCTCCCATACAACAAACGTGATTTTTTTGCTGTTTTTTGCTCGATATTAATAACAACAACAGGTATACAGTTGAAATTTTCACAGATGATGTATTTTTGTTGCCGCTATAACAACAAATACTAAAAACAGAATAAAATTAATATTTAAGGGGGGCTCTCATACAACAAACGAATTTTTTTTTACCGTTTTTTGATACGGAACTCTTCGTGCGCGAGTCCGACTCGCACTTGGCCGGTTTTTTTAATGTTATACAGAGGCTAAAATTACAGTTCGTTTTTATTACAAAAAATACATTTATCATAAGTTTAAATA
Organism: Agriphila geniculea; assembly: GCA_943789525.1. NCBI lineage: Eukaryota > Metazoa > Arthropoda > Insecta > Lepidoptera > Crambidae > Agriphila > Agriphila geniculea. The sequence goes on along the minus strand of OX038887.1, from coordinate 7,191,548 downwards.
AAAATTAATGTAAGAAAGATAAAAAATTATAATGGAAATAAATCTGTATGTTTATCTATGCCTAGGTATATAAATCGGTTTGACCGATTTAGAAGCGGTTATTAAAGTAGATAAAAAATGAATTCTTTCAAAAGTTTAAAATAAAAAGCAAAATTAAAAAGTAAAAAAAACCCACGTCACTTAAAATAGTTATTCTTAATCTTGCAATCCCTGAGCGATAGGCCGATCGGGCGATCGGGCCGCACAACAATGGAAAATCTTTTGTGTCTCATTACTCTAATTTTCCGGGAAACGGTAGGTATTCTTAATTGAAAAAAGTGGTCAAGAGCGAGTCGGACTCGCGCACCGAGGGTTCCGTACAATCATAAATATATTTGGATAATTTACTTTAGTACAGTCTTTAAAAATGTAGGATAGACGGCGGACAGGTGGAAGGGCGAACAGGTGGACAGTTAATTTACAAATCTTAACCACAGCTGCTTATGGTGACTGAAAAAAGGCCGCTCGGGCGTTCATGAATACGTAAGGAATAATATTGCTAAGCAATATTATTGGTTATTCTAAGTAGAAACTTATTTTTCTTTATTCGTACGGCAGATAGTAGGTAATGACCATTCTGAATTTCGACAGTCAGTTATTTCGACAGGGTGAATTTCGAAAAACAATAGTGCGACTACTCACTGCTTCAACTGAACATATCGTCCCCGTTGTGTCAAAATAAAATAACTAACAATAAAACGTAGTGATTATTTCCTCTGTGACTAACAAAACCAAAGCTTCGAGATATTCCCGTTTTTCTGATTTTTTTCGTTAAAAATGGCGATAACTTTTTAAGATGAAGATAATTTACTGTCGGTCTTTTGATGATGACTTATGTTTATTTGATGATGATTGACTTATCTTTATTTATTAAATATTTTGCAATGATGTTACTTTCTATTACTTTAAATTAAAAAATAAAAATGTAATTATTTAGTTTTGCCACAAACGTATTTTACAACCAAGTTGCAGTTATAATGCTTTTGTATGTCACTTAGTAAGTTTTGCCACAACCAAGAAATTAAGTTTAATAATACTAGAATGTACTTGTTTAATAAATGTTTATTCAACGCAAATAAAACTTATGGCCATGCTTATGGGTAAGTATGGATTCCACATAATTAAAATTAAAATTTAAATAAATAGCTTTATTTAATATTTACTAGCTACATTTATATTTATTTATTATTTACTAACTATGTATATAAATAGCTTTACTTAAATCGGCCCCAAGTCCCCGGCAGCCTCGCTATTCCTAGCTACAGTAGCGGCTATGGTAAAGGTGGGGCAGGGGGTGCTAAGAATCCCTGGGTGCGGCTCGGCTAATACCAATCATGAAAACTGCACCACCCAACCTATAACATGCGCACGCTGAGGACCGACACGAAGTTAGTCGAGTTGGAAGAAGTAATAAGCAAGTTACACTGGGACGTCATTAGGTTATCTGAAGACCGAAGAGAGGGAGAGGACTTGAAAATCCTCAATTCCGGTAACTTACTATACTACCGGGAGGGCAACCAACGGTCTCTAGTAGCTAGGTGGTGTCGGGTTCATCGTCCACAAGTCCCTTGTCAACAACGCAATTACCATCGGAAGTGTGTCGACCAGGGTGGCGTACCTAACTCAGAATATCCAAAAGGTACCTATTCGTTGAATGTTATTCAGGTTTACGCACCGACCTCGAGGCACCAAGATGACGAAGTGGAGGCTATGTATGAGGAAATCACTAAAGTCATGCATAGCTACAAAACCCACTACACCGTTGTGATGGGGACTTCAATGCAAAGTTGGGGAAAGGATGCGGTGATGAGCTGAGAGTGGGGCAATTTGGAGTTGGGCAACGTAATGCCAGAGGCCAGATGCTGGCCGACTTTATGGAGAAGGAGAACCTCTTTATGATGAACTCCTTCTTCAGAAACCTGGAAAGCCGGATGTGGACCTCGGTCAGTTCGGACGGTATGGTCAGAAATGAGATAGATTTTATCATGTCGACGAAAAAGCAAATATTCAATGATGCCACTGTGATAAACGCCGTCAAGACGGGGAGCAATCACCGATTGGTACGTGGCACATTGAATATCAGCATAAAGCTGGAAAGATCTCGACTGATAAAATCAACACTCCGACCATTGCCGGCCCATATTCAAAACTCCGAGAGCTTTCAACTCCAACTCCAAAACCGCTTCGAAGCCCTTGAGAACAGCATAGATGTGGACGATCTAAACAATATGGTGGTGGATACTGTCCGTACGGTAGGGTCCAAATTCTTTAAGACCCGTCGTCCCAAGCTAAAGAAACTCTCCGACCACACACTCCTACTCATGGATCGGAGACGTGAAATGAAATCCAGATTTCAGCGGATGCTCATAGTTATCGGCAGCTTAATAGGCAGATATCTAAGTCTTTGACGAGCTACCTTCGCCAATTTAATACGAATCGTATTAAAGAGGCCATCGAGCGGTATAAAAGCTCCAAAGTGTTTGCGAGAGATCTGTCGATTGGGCAAAGCCAGATGATGAAGCTGAAAACTGACGACGGACGCATAATCTCATTAAAGCCTGAAGTTCTGAGGGAGATCGAGAGTTTCTATGGGCAGTTATTTTCCACGCAGACACCTGTTGAAAGCAAGGCTAAAGACCCCAGAGCCAAGCATACCCGACACTATACCCAAGATATCTCAGAAGTCAGCCTGTACGAGATTAGTATGGCTCATAGCGGAAAAACAACAAGTCGGCGGGTGACGACGGAATCACTAAAGAATTTCTGAGAGCGGGCGGGAAGCCGATACTTACACCCGATTGCACTAAACTTAAGGATCGCCTTAGTCTGTTCCTAACTACAACACGACCAAATTAAAACGGTGTCAAACTTAGCGGTCATGTAGCTGTCATTCGCCTACTTAACTTGGTCGAGTTATAGTTAAGAAAAGACTTAGGCGATTCTTAAGTTTAGTGCAATTGGGTGTTAAAGTCCTCCAGAAGCTTTTCAATTCCGTCATCGTCGAGGGCAGAACGCTAAAGACATGGAACATAAGTGAGGTGATTTTGTTCTTTAAAAGGGGTTACAAGTCCCTCTTAAAGAACTATACAGACCCATCTCACTTCTCAGTCATGTCTATAAGTTGTTTTCGAGAGTCCTTACGAATCGTCTCGCTCGCAGGTTTGACGACTTCCAACCTCTCGAACAAACCGGGTTCCGAGAAGACTTTAGCACCATAGACCACATCCATACGCTACGGCAGGTCATACAGAAGACCGAGGAGTATAATCTGCCACTTTGCTTGGCGTTCGTGGACTACGAGAAAGCCTTTGATTCGATTGAAACCTGGGCGGTGCTGCAGTCTCTCCAAAGGTGCCAAGTGGACTACAGGTATATCGAGGTGTTGAGGTATTTATACAAAAATGCCACCATGTCGGTCCGAGTACAAAACCAGAGCACAAATCCTATCCAACTGCACCGAGGTGTGAGACAGGGAGATGTTATTTCTCCGAAACTGTTCGCAGCTGCGTTGGAGGACTTTAAACTCTTAGACTGGAAAGGACTCAGCATCAAAATTAATGGCCAGTACCTTCGTTTTGCCAATGATATAGTTCTTATGACTGAAACCTTGGAAGACCTGAACACAATGCTCGAAGATCTCCGTAGTGCTTCCCAAAGAGTGGTTCTCAGGATGAACATGGATAAGACGAAAACCATGTCGAATGCCCAGTTGTGCCCGCTCCAGTTCATGTTGGGAACACTACACTTGAAGTTGTTGACCATTATGTACTTAGGACAGACAGTCCAGTTAGGTAAGTCCAACTTCGATTAAGAGATCTCTCGTTGAATCCAACTCGGATGGGCAGCATTCGGGAAGCTTTGAAAAATCTTCGTGTCCGATTTACCTCAGTGTCTCAAGACGAAAGTCTATGACTAGTGTGTGTTGCCAAAGATGACTTACGGCAGTGAAACGTGGTCGCTAACTATGGGTCTCATAAGGAGGCTCAAGGTCACCCAGCGTGCAATGGAGAGAGCCATGGTCGGCGTTTCCCTGCGTGATCGAATCAGAAATGAGGTGATCCACAGGAGAACTAACGTAACCGACATCGCTCGAAGGATTGCTCAGCTGAAGCGGCAATGGGCGGGACACATAGCGAGAAGAACCGATGGCCATTGGGGCGGAAAGGTTATTTAATGGTGACCGCGCACCGGACGACTCTCCATGGGTAGGCCCCCCATAAGTTGGACCGACGATCTGGTGAAGTTCGCGGGAAGCCGCTGGATGCAGGCAATGCAGGACCGATCGTCGTGGAGATCCTTGGGGGAGGCCTATTCCCAGCAGTGGGTGTCGTGCGGTTGATATGATGATGATGATGATGAATTTTTACTCTGCTTGTTTTATTTTTAATTACGGTACCAAATAGGCAAAACTAAGTGCACTTATAGATATTAAAATTATGTCCAATCACAACGTATTTAATAAAGAATTAAATAAGAGCTTTTATTTAATTTTGCCACAGCTAAAATTTGTAGCAATGTTTCGCAGTAAGTTGTGGAAGAATTAAATAAAGTTACCTATTAACTTTATCTTGTATTAGTGACGCACCTAGCTGTAGTTATTTAATTCATTTAAAAGTTATTCAGTTTTTCCACGTTAATTTTACAACAAACACTGTTGTAATATATGGTCAATAGTTTCACTAAACTGAAGATATCTTTACAGATATCAATCATATCGCAACGAGATAAAGACCAAAATATAGGTAACACTTTCTACTTTACAAAAAACGGAAAAAATGAATTTTGCTAAAAGTGTTAGTTATTTAATTTTGACACGACGGGGACGATATTTCGACATACACAACTTCGAATAACACTACTTCGACAGAACCCTTCTTCGAAATGCACTTGTTCGACGGATCTCTCATACCTTCGACAAAATACTGCTCTGAAATGTGACAATAATAATTGAATTCCGCTTTATTATTAGCATAAGAAAGACCTATTACCTACATGTGTAATAAAAAAATCAAGAAGACTTATTACTATTATTAATAATTTAAATTCTCTATATTATCTGAAGATATGATTGTTATAATTATTAAAAACATAGTTGATTATTATTTATGTTTTTATTTTGTAAGTACCTTAAACCAAAAAGCTTTTTTTTATTTTTATTTTTTTCTTTAATTTTAGCGTTAAATTTTTGTTACTGCTATTAATACAACGATTTATACATAATTATTAATACAGCGATAACTTACTAATATTTTACGTTATTTAAAGCACAGGCACTTACTGATCATTTTTCTGCGCAGCTTTCCACTTTATAATAGAAACCTTTATAAGAGGTTAAGCTAACCCAAATATAACGGTACCGTTATATTTGGGTTTGGGTTGAGTAATGAAAAATTGCGGTACCGCTTTGATGAGGTACCGAAAAACAGATATACCGGAAAATTGCGGTACCTTTTTATATCGGTATGACGTCATACCTATTTAAAACTATTCCTTCATATTTTGATACCTTAACTTTTCGGTACTTCAACATAGGTTCCGTAATTTCGGTACCTCTATATTTCGGTGGTTTTATACCGAAATTTAATTTATCGGTATCCTAAGTAAGGGTAGAATATTTCGGTACCGCTATATTAACCGTAAAACATACCGAAATTTAACAACCGCAACCAATCCCTGCTTTAAATAGTGAATGTTTTTAATTACCTAATTATTTCTGAGAAACTAGAGATACCTAGAAAATATTTTCGTAAATTGACAATGAAGGTTTTGTATAAAAAATTGTTTCTAAACAACAATTATTATAAATGTGATTTTGTCTGCGAGGGCATGGCAAGGTTAAATTTTATTATAATGTGAAAAGGAACGTGAGTGTGAATGAGAGGCGAATAGTTTGAAAGTAAGGTGATAAAAGGGACAAAACAGGAATGACAGGTTGCATGTGAGCGAGATAGTAAACTTTTTTAGAAGTAAGAAAGAGATGAAAAATAAAGTAATATTATGGCCGAATCACTGTTACATTCTTTGGTCCGTATTTTTAAACTGCTCTCAAACGTTGAGGGCTATCTTGAGACCATGCATGAGATGCAGTTCCTATAAGAAGAACATCTCAAGTAAGATCTCAAGATAGGTCTTAACGTTGAGAGCGGTTTGTGAATACGGGTCTTAGTTCGTATATGTATTTGATAGACACAACAGCGCTTCTTCGCGCTAATGATGAAGACCCAAATGTTCACACGGTTCATCGAAGAGCGGTCATTCGTGTGCGACGTGGACCAAGGGCTGACGTTCTTCGACGAGTGCATAGAGCGGGTTGCAGCTGGAGACGAGCCTTTACTGGGGTTGGATAACTCTAACACTTCTGAGAGGACAGTCTTTGTACTACCGCCCGATCCTCCCGACCCTGGTAAGTTTTTGATGATATACTTTTTTAGAATTTTGTAGTGTTGGTTGAAATGAAAATTAAGCTAGATTTTGGTAGCTTTTTTCAATGGCCCTGTGTTTTGCATCAATTTTGAAGTGAAAACTTCTTTAGCGGCGTTGTACACTTTTTGTAATGGGGAAAAAATGTTAAACTCGCGTCAGTCAGGGTCACGTGACTCTGATCGAAAATTCGTAAGACTGATGTAGCGTAGACAGCCGGCGGTGGAAAAATCTCTCTCTTTCTACGGCGCGGTGAAAATGGCGGCGCGTTTTGACGTTCGGGGGGTAGATATTCAAGTTTTCACTTCTGCCGGCACTCCCGGAGTTCAACCGGATTTTTTTTAGCTTATTGCAATGTTTCATGATGCTTGGGTCACACTAAGGTTCTATTTTTTTATGCACAACGGAATAGTGCTTGGCCTGAAGGCCAAGGCTTAATATCAGGTGAGGTGAACCTCACCTGATGTTAAGTGACGATAAGTCCAAAGGTGGAAGCGCACTACACCCGGAATCCTCATCACTGAGGAACTGGCTATCTTACCTGCCGTAACTGCCGGAACACAACAATTTTTCAAATTGTGTTTATGCCGTCAGACTTAGGTAAGATGGTGGTAGCTAGTCAGCCGGACTTGCAATAAGCCCTAACAAACCGAGTACAAATTGTACCCCCCTTCTGGGAATCGAACCCGAAACCCCTGCGTCTTACATGGGTGGGTAAACCACTACACCACAGAGGCGGTGAAAATCATCTATGCCAATCAGGTGATTCCGTTCCATCAATTCAACTCTAGCGCAAAATCCTATTTATTTATTGGTCAGGTAATCCTTTGTATGCTCCCAATATAAGCTCTGTACCATATTTGTTTGTTTTAAGGGTTCCGTACCCAAAGGGTAAAAACGGGACCCTATTACTAAGACTCCACTGTCCGTCTGTCTGTCTGTCTGTCACCAGGCTATATCTCATAAATCGTGATAGCTAGACAGTTGAGATTTTCACAGATGATGTATTTTTTTACCGGGGGCTCCCATACAACAAACTGATTTTTTTGATGGAACCCTTCGCGCGCGTGTCCGGCTCGCACTTGGCCGGTTTTTTAATCTGTAGTGTTTGTTCTATATCTTAGTACAAGGGAATGTTGTAGACGAAACGTATACGTACGAGAAGTTCGAGTTGGACACAGTGCTAGTAGCGCAGTGCCGCAGCAAAACGCGCAGCGGCACCGTGCAGGCGCTGCCCGCCGCCGCGCTCGCGTCCGCCGAGTCGCTGGCCGACGCCTCGCCCATGGCGCGCCGCACCAAGCACGAGATCGCCGCTGCACAGAGGTACTAAACTAACCCTTTTTTTTTTTGTTTGCGTTTACGCTTTCCTCCCCGCAGGTGAACAGGGGTTCGAAATGTTGCACTCTCCAGGAGGGGACCGCAACATTCAGCGTTGCGGCTCCCTCCATGACCGCCTCCCGTGATCCCAACCAACCAAAAGGCTCGGTGGGATCCCGGGAGAGGGGAACACCCACTAAAAACTCCGGCACTTGCCCTCTCGCTGCCAGGGACCCTTGTAGGAATCTGCCTCACTAGACCCGGCGGCCGGCCCGGCTGTCCGGGCCTCTTCGCGGTTGGGAGATGGCCGGGCAAGTTTAGCCATCTCCCTAGACGGTTGGGACCGTGCAAGGCAGGCGATGGATCACCCCCCACCGCCCGCTTGGCCCCGTTTAGGGGGCAATGAGATGCGCGTAGCGACGCCTCCTTACCCCCGTCCGTCTGCGGCTGAGAAGAGCCGCATGAGCATCCTCTTCGCGGACTCTCTCCGCCATCTCCTTCTGGAGGATGATATCCTCACAAAAGGAGACTACCGCCTGCCATGCTCTCTCACTGCTCAGCATCGCAAGGATGACGCTGGGCAGCGAGAGATCCCATCCCAGGTACTAAACTAACCCTGTGCCACACAGCTACTACTACTAGCATGGTGTAATAATATGTTTCACCAAATATTATTTCCCCACGGATGGTCCACGACTATGTTACGATAACCTTACCATTGATTGGTCGTTGAACCGCATCGCAACATTTGATTGGTCGTGACGTGCACAGTATTCATGGGCCAGTCACGTGACCCAGCTGTACGGGAAGGGACCACTTGTTTTTGTTTTTTTTTCACTACAGTGTACCGTACAAGCGCTGCCCGTCGCCGCGCTCGCGTACGCCGAGTCGGGCCCTGTTTTCTGGTTTTTTGTATGTCGTTCTCATCGCGCGCGACATCACAGTCAATAAGGATCAACACGACAATTGAATATATCAATTTTGTATATCCCTTCAAATACAAGACCAATATCTGAGTAAATCTCTGTTTAAATTTCTCAAATCCATCAAGAAATGACAAAATTATTAAAGTTTTAAAAAGTGAGTTTAAAAAACACGGCCGGCCCTTGCGGAACATGCGATAACGTCACGTGCCACGATCGCCCGAACAAACACCCGCCGCGCACGTGACTAATGACGTCACCAGTGAATCTTAATTGGGGAGCGTTTTTGAGAATGCCGCACGAAAATCGCTCTATCTCCGTCATTTTTGGTCCAGTTTTAATAATTCTTTTACTGAAATAATTGATTTTGCTGTGACTGTAACTCTACATATTTAACTAAAAACCTCGTTGATCCTCATTCCGCGCCCTGATGGCTCCGCAGCATCCCGCACTGCCATTCACACATAGCCGCGTGCTCATATGCATGTGTCGGTTCTTTTCGTGTAGTGTATTCGTTGGTACTACTATAGTCTGACCGCAAGTGCAGTGCCGCAGTTGGTTAAGTGCGTGGTGAAGGCGGGGGCAGAGTGACCCCCCGTCTCCTTCCCGCACGTACGTCTGTCGCCGCATTCTCTCCTATACTTGCCACACAGCTGCTACTAGTATCCGCAGAATATACAGTAACCCACTGCTGGCCATTGACCTCCCCCAAAAACCGTAGTCTCGCTACCCGCATCCAGTGGCTTCTTGTAACCATCACCAGATCGTTTATCTGCCTCTTAAGGGGCGTTATTACTACTTATTTTCCCACTATAATTCATAAAAAAATATCTGTAAGTATTTAATTTTGCTTGTTGAAAATTAATCATTTTTCATTCAGGTTGGCCCGTAAAGCAAGTTTGTCACCAGAAGCGTGGGCCAAATGCCTTTTGGGCGCATGTTATTCGCTATACTTCCTGTCACTGCCGTGTCGCATGATGCTAAATCGTGGGAAAGAACACGCGACGCTTCGAGCCGCCTACGAACTTTTGGAGAGGGCTACTAAGTTGAGGGTGCCTTGCGACGAGGTAAGAACAAACATGTGGCATTATACAGAAATACAAGGGTTGTTTGATAAGTCCATGACTGAAAAGAAAACATATTTTTCATATATTTTTTGTATCATAAAAAGAAACTCCTTGGGAGTCTTAACACTTTTTTTACGGTTCCGTACCCAAAGGGTAAAAACGGGACCCTATTACTAAGCCTCCGCTGTCCGTCTGTCTGTCTGTCTGTCTGTATCTCATGAACCGTGATAGCTAGATAGCTGAAATTTTCACAGATGATGTATTTCTGTTGCCGCCTACAACAACAAATACTAAAAACAGAATAAAATATTTAAGGGGGGCTCCCATACAACAAACGTGTTTTTTTTGCCGTTTTTTGCTCGATATTAATAACGACAACAGGTTGACAGTTGAAATTTTCACAGATGATGTATTTCGGATGCCGCTATAATAATAAATACTAAAATCAGAATAAAATAAATATTTAAGGGGGGCTCCCATACAACAAACGTGATTTTTTGCCCTTTTTTGGTACGTACGGAACCCTTCGTGCGCGTGTCCGACTCGCACTTGGCCGGTTTTTTTTTTCAAATTCGGCAAAAGATTATTAGTTTAGGAAACAGAAAGCTCAAGCTACTTCTAACTTTTCTTAATGACCCTGTCGACCCTCTCGGCAGCACTCATGACATCAAACAAAACTCATCAAATGAAGATGCGAATCCTTCCTATTCTCTAGATTTAGTCCATTGAGATTTTTCTTCCTACCAATCATGAAGGCAAAGATTTTCATCAAGCCAAAAGATGGTGTCTGAAATGGGCCCACATTTCAGTTACCACAGTTTTCAGGCGTTGAAAGAAAAAAATAATGGGTTTAAAAGGTAGGAACTTCGTTGGACTAAATACGCAGAGCCACAAAAAGATTATGTAGAGAAATAAAACAAAATATGCCGAAAAAAGATGTTTCTTCTTTACAAAGTTATTGACTTATCAAACCACCCTCGTATTCTGATAAACCATAAAATAAAATAAATAAATGAAAACATTTACATCATCTACAAAATCGATTAAGGCAAAGATTAGATATAACAGATAAGGCACTACGTACAAAAAAATCAATTCCTATAGTTATAATAGCCCACTCTTTCACGACACCCCGTCGCATGCCGATGTGTTGTCAACCGCGGTATTTGAATGTGATCGAGCTTAAGGTCAATTTATATATAGCTGTCAACGACTGTCATACTGGTGACGGGTCGTAATCACTGACGTCCATTATACAAGTACGCTGGACAGGCGAATGTCACCTGTCGTTTGTTCCGATTTGAAAATCGCCATATTGCCGCTGAGAGCAGAAGATTTTATACTATGGCAGTAGTGAGTGTACTTCGAACTAATTAGTTCCAAGTACACTCACTACTGCCAGTCTGCCATCATAGAATCTACTGCTTTCAGCGCCAATATGGCGATTTTCAAATCGGTACAAAAAATTGCTGTCATTTCATGACATTAGCCTGTCCAGCGTACTTTGTATAATGGACGTCAGTGGGTCGTACGTAATACACATAATAAAATACACACGATATTCGAATGATACTGGATCTGTTTTAAGTAGTTTACATGGTACCATAAGTTATTGGATAAGTCACAAATCAAAAATCACTGTTGTTCTCCCTTGTCTTTAGGTATGCTACAGAGTTATGATGCAACTTTGCGGGATCCACTCTCTACCTGTATTAGCAGTCCAGTTGTTGTTTCTAATGAAGCGAGCCGGCCTGCAGCCCAATGCGCTCACGTACGGCTACTACAACCGGTGCGTGCTGGAGGCCACGTGGCCCAAGGACATGCCTAGGTAAGTCTTATTAGTGTCCAATACAAGTACAAATCCAGATTTGTACTTGTATTGGACAAATGCGCCTGTTTGTGAAAGATTTGCGAACTGCACGCGCACATACTTCATCTCTAAATAAAGCCTCCGTTTGTTAAAAAAATATACGATTACAAAAATACGAGTTATGCCGAGTATGGTAAGATACACACATCAACTTTGTCTAGGGATACAGGTGTTATTTTCATACAAACGAGGTAACTTTGAAGCCTTGGTTTTCTGCCAGGGATGTACTGTGCTGTGATCTGATGACGGCTATCCAGGGAGTGAATGGAGGAGATTCAGATCGCTATACACACCCAACTGATCTGACCAGCATTCTAAAAACGTAATGGACATGTTTAAAAAAACCGCGAAAATAGCATGAAAATGTATGGAAATCCTCACACAGAGAACTATAACCCATTAATCTTTTAGAATGCTGATCAGTTGGGTGTGTATAGCGATCTGAATCTACTCCATTCAGTCATTGGATGGCCATCATCAGATTACAGCACGGTACATCCCTGGTAGAAAACCAAGGCTTCAAAGTTACCACGTTTGTATGAAAATAACACCTGTATCCCTAGACAAAGTTGATGTGTGTAGATAGGGACCATCAAACTAAACAACTTTTACTATGGGACCAGCTCTGAAACGCGAACAAAAAATCTGCTGTTACATACATTTTGATATTTTCGTTATTAATTTTTCATTTCAGATAACATTTTGATATTTTCGTTATTAATTTTTCATTTCAGATATCAGAGTTGTTCAATACGAAATAATATACCAGGAAAAATACGACTCGCACCAGGGGCCCTATTTTTGAATCGCTCGGCAGGCGTCGAGAGCTCGTTTCTACTGATTTTCGTTCGACATCTCATTGTTTTGAGTCATATGTCGAACGAAAATCAGTAGAAACGAGCGCTCGACGCCTGCCGAGCGATTCAAAAATAGGGTCCCAGATCACTTCTCGGACGGGAATTGAACCCGTGACCTTTGGATGTCCGGTCCCATGCTCTGATGTTTTTCTAGTATATTATTTAGTATAGTATAAAAATAGCATTGTGAATGCAAAAAACTCAAGTTAAAAAATTCAGAGTTCCTATAGTAAAAGTTGTACAGTTCGATAGTCCCTTTTACTATATTAGGCATTACTCGTATTTTGTAACAAGTTGTAGGTATAGATATCAATGTCTGACTAGGTCACAAAACAGCGAGTTCGATTACATTTTCGTATAAAATAAAAAGCAAATATCTATGTATACTTCTTACAAATCATGTTTCATTAAAGTAGTCACTAAAAATACGTCTTTTACCACCTCATTGTTTTTTTTGAAGTGAAAACTTCTATAGCGGCGTTGTGCGCTTTTTGTATGGGGAAAAAATGCTAAACTCGCGTCAGAATCACGTGGCTGATCGAAAATGCGTAAGACGGATGTGACGGAGAGAGAGTTAAAATACTTAAAGTTTTCGCTTCTGCCGGCACTCCCGGAGTGCTAACCGATTTTTTCCTATCCATTCATACATGCTCGTTATTGGATCGTTACATATGTTATTGGATCGTTACTATCAATGCTAGTGGTTTACAACTGTACAATTGTTACAGTGGTTCTCAACTATTGTGGAATAAGCTACGTATCGCTGTAATGGGAGCGGCATTGTTCCGAAAAGCGGGCGCTCTACGAGCGAGCCGAGCGGCCAGCGCTGGCTTGAGCGTCACTTCTGCAGGCAGTGAGTTTGTATTTTGATCTCTATTCTCTCTCAAACATGTTGTGATGTAAACACTACCCTGAAGATAATACTAGCGGTAGTTACCAATATATTTACTTAGCTCTAAAACAATGAGGGCTTTTTACAATGACAAAAAAATGTAGGCTTGATAAATGGCGTTGATAAAAATGGGTGTCAATGTGATTTTTTTACTAAGCTTCAAAGAGTATCAACACCATCTAGTGAGGCGAATAGTTACTATTTTTATTTTTTAAATGTCACTTTGAATATTGTGTCCTTAACCTATATGATAATAAAAATAATACCGTTTCGAATTGTCTGTCCAAAGTAGGGTTTGTGTTTTTTTAAAGACACATTATCTTATAATTATTATTTATTATCCCTCTTGACAGGAAAAAGTGAGTGAAATAACTTACTGAAAAACATGCAATTGGCTTTGATAACTTTTTGAACATGACTGGAAATCTCAAAACCATTTCGAGGAATAAGCTTTCGGTACAGTGTCTACTAATTAAATTTAAAAATAATTATATATTTTTAAAGATATTTATAATATTCAATAAAAAGCTTTAACCTTCAAATGACCTTCATATGACGTCATCACATACAGATCCCCCAGCTATAATAAAAAAAAAAGAAAAAAGGGCAAAGACAATTTTGACAATGAACTTGGCATTAGGGATGGTGGAAGGTGGAAGTGAAAAAATATCGATAGAGGTAATATTTCTCAGAAAAAAACGAGATGAAATGGAATGATGACTAAGTAATGGATTCTAATTATAAGGTATTGTAAAACATAAAAAATAGCAAAATAAACCCCTACGCAAAATTTTGGCTCGATTTGACGAATTTTACGATGATTTTTAAGACTCAAAAGTAGGAAAAAATCAAAATGCTCCAGTGACAAAATAGTGTCGACTATTAGAATCCATACGTAATTACAAAAAAAAAATGTTTTGGAAAAATTATTGTAAAAACATCTATCGATATATCAGAGTATATCGATGAACTTATCTCGTAATTTTTTCCACATCCCTACTATTAAATGTTTGTAAATAGAAATAAAGTATGCACATATTTTCACAATGTTTATTATGTTATCCTGCAAATTTATCAGTCCACAAGCAATCGTTACAATTTCATCCATGTAGCCTACATCCAAAATAGACACAATACATACAATACATTTCGCAATTTGGGTAGATTGGGCGTGTCAGTTTTTACAAAGTTTTTCAGCTGAGTTTCCACTGGTAAGCTTTTTTATTATAATTTTACCACCTCAAAAATTATTGCGGCAAATTAAGAAGGTAGGTTAGAACCGTCACAACTGGATTAAATGAATAAAATAGAAGAAATATTAACTATCACTTATTTAAACAATACTAAATAATATACTAGAAAAAATACGACTCGCACCAGATCAATACTCAGACGGGAATCGAACCCGCGACCTTTGGATATCCGGTCCAATGCTCTGACCGCTGAGCTACCGAGTCACTAGTGACATCGTCGAATTTTTCCTAGTATATCCTAAACTGTAAGCCAGCGTTATTTCACCAATGTGAGGAATTACCTCGACATTCAATTGAAATATCTTTCCAGATATTTTAACAATTGATTAAGATGAAATAGCTATATAATTTTTAAATTTGAGATTTTTGCATTTACAATGCTATTTTTAAACAATACTATCACTTATTTGTTTACAAACAACCATAAAGTCATTATGACAGGTAATGACACTTGGCCGTTCTTTTTCTATAAGTATATGGCAAAGGTTTTCCTTCTTAAACTTTCATGCCACTAATGACGTCATTCCGGTTGACCATATCCACTCGACAAATATATTTATAAAAAAATAAATACGGGACCAAATGTTAAAATATTCAAATTAGTTTCTTAAATTGGCCTAATCTGTAGTAAAAAAATATAAAAAAAATACCTTTTATTTTTTTACCAAAGCCAATTAATGCGCTTAGCATTCGTGTCGCAAAACAATTGAAAAATTGTGTGCGCTTGTATTTTGCGTGTGACTCAATAGTTTTATTTCTCATATTCCTTATTACTTTATTTTTCGTAGTACAACAAATACTTTATCTATTCTTGTGTTTATAGGCAGTGGCACCCTTCCAAGAGTGCATTCTGCAGCAGCGGTGGGTGAAGGCGGAGAATTATCCGCTTTGGCCGGACTGGCCGCCTGCGAGCCGGCCAACAGCCGTACTAGCCTCGACTCCGGTCAGTAACTTATGTTACTTATGTAACAGAACAAAACTACACACTCCACCACACAAACAGTTTTATAAGCAGCGGCATTCTTCCAAGAGTGCGCTCCGCAGTAGCTGTAACTGAAAGATGTCTTGTGTATTGCTCTTTAGTTTTGATAAACATGTTGTTTAGTAACTCCTTCATTGATTAGGGCTTGCCGCAATCCGTGGTCTACAAAAACCTTTTTACTAATACGATGGCCATATTAAAGAATGCCACTAAGACTTATGCTTAGCTTATAGAACATAGGTTGAAAATGAATACATCACTATCATTCAAAAAAAATCAAAAAAATCAAAAAATCAAATATATTTATTTACATTCAAATATCGTAACAATAGCAGGTGGCCAGAGTCTCCTTTTAAGCATAAATATACTTGTGTCAGAAGGCTCTGCTCTTCATATAACATAAAAATTGTGACATTTGAATAATGATTACATGCGATTTTTAACAAAAGAACAAAAAATAATTAAAAGTTTACAGATTGACTTACGGGTAAGGTATTAAAACAAAAATAATATCATTTGTAGGTCGTTCGATGGAAGGGCGGTCGAACGCTTTCGACGCGTTGTTGACTCGGCGCGGGAACATCGTGCGAGATGCGCCCGCGCGGCCGCACGCGCCTGCCCTGTCGGCCGCCGCGGGGATACTTATCTCAGGTAAGAAAACTGGAAAGGACAAGTCGCGCCTATGTCATTTGCCTCACCATTCTCAAAAAAACCGGTCAAGAGCGAGTCGGACTCGCGCACCGAGGGTTCCGTACAATCATAAATATATTTGGATATGTTATTTTAGGACAGTCTTTAAAAAAGTAGGATAAACGGCAGACAGGTGGAAGGGCGAACAGGCGGACAGTTAATTTACAAATGCTGCTTATGGTGACTGAAAAACGTTTCAGCCACTCCACATTGCAAAATGTTTATATTACTAGTCCATCAGCCATTTTAATGTCCCCACTGCTGGGGCACAGGCCTTCCTTATGGGTGGATAAAAAGGACGGGCCATAACCCACCACGCGGGCCCAATGCGGATTGGTGGGTGTTAACGACTGCAAATGCAGCCGGGACCAACGGCTTAACGTGCCTTCCGAAGCACGGAGGAGCTCGAGATAATAAATTTTTGGTCACCCATCCCATGACCGAACCTTGCGAACGTTGCTTAACATCCGCAATCGCTGGTCCAGGCGCTAAACCACTGCGCCACCGAGCTCCTCGTTATTATTATATTACTATGTAGTAATATATATAATTACTTAGTAAAGTATGAACTTATTTTTCGTTTATTCGTACGGCAAATAGTAGGTAATTATATTTGAACCAGCCACCAATTTATTATTGTAGTGTTAGGTTGCGCCATCTCTTGACCCATAGTGGAACTACTTTTTGCCCTTAGGTTAGCATGCTTAGGACAGCGCCATCTGTTGACTGGTAGTGAAACTAAAAAAAAATTGTTTGTTTTTTGAATTTCTAAAAAAGTGTGTTATATTGAGACATCGTTTTATTTTTCCTGTAATCTTTACATTAACTACTATCACATAGAATTATTTCAGATTTTTCTCTTTGCAAACTTCGGAGATAAGGGGGGGGGGGGGAGCGGTATTTTTTTTACATTTTTCATCATAAGTCGAAAACTATGCGGCCTAAGAAAAAAGAAAAAATTGTTTTAAAATGTGCAAACAACGCTCTTTCATATGATACCCCACATGCCCTAATCACCTCACTTAAAATTTTTAAGACCCCTTTTCAGTCCCTGTTGTAAAAAAAATATTAATTATATTATTTCTTTCTTATTTGCAAAATAGTTGGGCAAATGTCATCTAAAACTATTCCAAATTTCAAGTTGATACCATTAGTAGTTCTCGAGATATCCAGCTGTGACAGACAGACAGACAGACAGACTGAGTCACACCATAAGGGTTCCTTTTTTACCATTTTGGTACGGAACCCTAAAAATGAAAGTCTATCGCGTCTTCATCAAAGAGTGGGTATTTTACTCTAGAATCAGATTAATGATTATTTTCTGCATTAAAAAGTGGGATTTTTAAGTTAAAACGCTTTTAAATCTGAATTTTTTATCATGATAGTACTATTTACTTACATTTTTTTCACAAAATACTTCAGAAAACAACTTCATGTTTTTGTAATTGTTTTTTAAATATAAAACAATTATTGACTGATACTATACCTAAATAAAAAGTAATTAGCATTTTTTAATTATGAAAGGAATTAAATAAAATGAAACTGGGGCAACGCTGGGACATCTCCTTTGAAAATTAACCGTTTTATTCATAAAAAAAACATTAAAATAGAGTTATAGTTAAACCTTAAAATAGAGTTATAGTTAATTTTAGTTAAAATGCTGATAATGGGGTATTTACATGGGCGACAAAAATCGCACGCACGGCGAAAATCGACCGTGTAAATGGCAATTCAGCCTAGGCTAGGCCGCAGGTGACTGAAAGAAAGAAAGAAAGAAAGAAAATACATTTATTTTTGGAACCACACAACGATACACAAATTATAACAAAAAACGGAAAAATCAAAAATAAAATTAATAAGAACGTAAATACACAATTGCGTATCGTCGAGTGATGCCAAAATGTGACTGAACAAAATTATCTGATCCTGTGGCCAAAACTGGAACTACGTTATTACATACTAGCTTCCACCCGCGACATCGTTCACGTGGACATTCGAGACAATCCTTAGGGAATCTCTAACCAGGATAAAATAAATTTAATGTTTTGGTGTCTTGCCTCGCTAGGCAGTACGCTTGGTGTGGACGTACCTCGCTTGCGTTGCGCCCGACATCGCACTCGGTTGCGTACGCGCTCACCTGAGGCCTGCCGCACGCGAGGCACGTCCAAGCGCGCTGCCTAGCGAGGCAGGACTTTAAACTCTAAAAAAGGAAACCTATGGAAGTGGCATAAACTGCAATAACAAAGCATTCGTGACGTCAGGCGCGTGCCGTGTCCGCCATATTGTGTTGCGTTTACGTGTTACAATTTCGACTCTATGCTGTTTACATAAGTTGTATGTGTACTTATACATTACTAAGCTAACCATGTTTAGTTACGTTTGAATGGAGAACAATGAAGTAGGTATGCACGCTTTTTTCGTAGTTATGTCAGGTCCATATTATTCCTTCGTCTTTAAAACATATAATTATTTTTATCCTACTTAAAGGTTCGCTAAGGATTTTCTCGAATATATACGCGAACGAAGCCGCGAGCGGAAGTTAGTAAAAAACAATATTGTAATAGAAAGCGGGCTTTGATTTCACTCCATGATATTGAAATATTATTTTAATATTTGCTATTTGCGAAAAGAAGTTTATAATCGATGCACACAGGCTGATCCTATTTTTATGTAATCTAATTTATATTTATTCAAAATTGTTATACTTCACACTTCTTTCGTACTAATTTATTCTTTAAGAATTATGTTTTAGAGATCTTCGTCAAATAAGCTTTCGCTTTAGAGACAACGTCTTCAGTGTATTCAAGAAGTAATTTACTTCCAGGAAAGCCATCAACTCCCGATCTGACGGAACCGACAAGACCACGAAGCAACTCTTTAGGAAATGAAGATACAAGTAGTGCACCTCTAACTATCACTGAGAAAAGACAGGTTGGCTTTATGTTTATATCGCATTCTTATTTTATGTCAAAAAGGACGATTCTGCAACAATGTATACATTTTGATTTGCATTTTGACCTTATGTACCGAATGAACTCTGATTTTCTTGTCGGTCGCTAAGTTCACTCGACAGTCATTAAAAAGAGACCCAGCCTTTTATGCTAAAGTTGTACACTTTTTTATTTTTTTGTCTGTGATTCATAATCTGCTGTACATTTTCAATTATTACTCTGTGGAATCTGTCAACTAAATAACAGATTAATGCCAAATCGGATCAAATTGACATATCGTTTTCTTAATTTCGAAAAAGGAAATCATAGTTCTTATGCAGTCTCGCTTTTACATTTCATAGTGGTTTTTCTGCCCTTTGACAGTTGAATGTGGATAACGGAACGTTTTTCAATGCGCTATCACGGTCAACCGTCAAAAGACAATGGATTTTGAAAGCTGAGTGTTGGTAAAATGCCATATCACGCGATATATTGTTTTGGTGGTCATGCTATGGGGCTGTAGTGTTTTCATATCAAAAAATATTAATAAATTAAATAACTTTTTTCAACACGCTAATAATAAGACATAACTTCATCAATGTTGCAAATATTATTGGCTTTATTTTAAAACCAAATTCAAACGTATACTATGCGTGCCAAATAAGAATAGTATCGACAACTTCACGTCATTGGTCAATTTTGTACTGCCAGCAAAAAATCCAATGATCGTTTGCCATGCTGATCGATGCCAGCAATAATAAAAATCATATTTTTATATATTTTGTTTCTTTTTATGCACATCCTATCCATTATAAAGTTATCAATTCTACCAAGCAATAACAAAATTGTCCAGTGCCGTGAAGTTGTCGATACTATTCTCCTTTCCTATCCTTGTTAAACCTATTATTATTTACGTTGTTTTAGACGATACACGTGAGTCCGGACAGCCCATCAGACTTGAGAATCCTAACGAGGTCCGAAAGCTTCGCCGGTGACGCACAAATCGTACAAAACTTACAGAGACTATCGTTTTCTGGAGGTAAGTACCTTCCTATAAACATTTATTAAAGATTTTATAATTTCTATTGACAATTTAACTTAACTGTGATTGCCTTTTTGTTCCGTTAACATTAAGTTTAACGCCTGTAGCACACCTCGGCTACGAAACAATACCAGCGAAACCGCAGTAGGTTCCTGAATAAAATTGACAGTTGTACCAGAGGCCCTATTTTTGAATCGCTCGAAGCCAGTTCGAGCGCTCGCTTTTACTGATTTTCGTTCGACATCCCATTGTTTTGAGTCATATGTCGAACGAAAATCAGTCGAAAAGAACGCTCGACGCCTGCCGAGCGATTCCAAAATAGGGCCCCAGGGCTCTGTCACTCCGCGAGCGAGTATGAAGCGCTTGGCATCCTCTGAGAGGACAAATATCATACGCCAAAAAAGATAAGACCTACGCGATAAAAAAGAGGCAACTATTAAGTGAATGTTTTGGAGCGAAAGGAGCGCTGTGCGACCTGAATTGCACTTTATTGTGTCGGAGCAAGAGTCGCAATTTATTTAAACGATTTTGCGGAGTGCAACTTCTGTACGCTAGTAATATTATCTATTCTGTGGTTGTACGATAAGCGAAACAGCATGTTCTAAGGCATAGATTTAATTATGCTGTCTCTTTTACGCGCGATTTCGCCCGATCGGCTCGGACCGTGGGCACAACTCCACCGTGAAAATAATGACGCGAAACCGCTACGTAGATGTGATCGTCATATATCATCGTCGATAGAAGACAAGTCATGGCGGAACTACCTTTGGGATGGCTCGGCGAAATATCAACTTACTGCACTGGACTCGGTGGAACGCAGAGCCAAGAGATTAATAGGTGATGGAGAACTGGTAGCAGCTAAGCTTAACAGTTTAGCTCACCGCCGAAAAGTTGCTTGCCTATCGGTCTTTTATAGATTGTACTTCGGTGAGTGTGCTCAAGAGCTGCATGAGCTCATTCCACCTTCTCCTTTCTACCATCGGACAACCAGACGCACTGCAGGTTACCACCCGTTCTTGGTTGATATACCTTGTCTACGTACCAAACGCTACTCATCATCGTTCATAATGCGTACAGCTATGGAATTCCCTGCCGGCGTCTGTGTTTCCGAGCGCATACAACCTGACTCTATTGAAGGCCAGAGTGAATAAGCACCTTCTGGGCAAGCTCGCTCCATCGTAGACCTTGTCTTTGCTTTTGGGCAAGACTGGGGTCAAGAGCAAACCCATTAACTATAAAAAATAAAAAATAAAACTACTATGGTTTCGCTGGTATTGTTTTGCGGCTGAGGTGTGCTACAGGCGTAATAACTGTATATGATCACTTAGTACGGTGTAAAACTATTTTCTGGATGAAAGGTACCCTGTCCCTTCTCTGTAACCCTGACAACGTGTATGTTAAATTTCATGATGATAGGTTCAGTAGTTAAGACGTGAAGGAGTAACAAATAAACGGACTTTCGCATTTATAATTTAGTAAGGACATAGGTAAGTAACGATTAATTCCAATATAATCTATTTCAACATTTTCTTTTAGTGGGTAACAAATCTCGGTGTACGAGAGCGCTCAGTTTTCCCGAAGAGCCTGATAAAGAGGCAGCTGCAACGGAACCGTTGAACACGTCGCTATCTTCACCACTAAAGTGAGTATTGAAAGTTGTTAAGGGTCCGTAATAGGATAACATGGTGTGGGAAGTCACATCTTACTCTCACTTGCACTCATTTTAAGATTATCACATACCGCCCTTTTCAATCCCTTTCTTCACATGACATGATAATCCAATACTTCAACTTCTTCTTCTTCTTATTTTTGTTTTGGCAATCTACTTTCCTCTTGGAAGTAATTTTTGCCAGTGTCAAGTGTTGAATAGTTCAGTGGTAGATTGTTTCAGTTTACATTAAAATGCGGGTGCATCGCATTCCAATGCTGCTTGGAGCATTTGACACCAAGTATAATCAAGACAGTTTACTCGGTAAGGTCAGCCGAGGTAGCCACCACTACAATAAAAGTCTCGGCTTCACACAACCAAGATCGCGCCTATTTTCATTATCCCACATATTGTTCAGTTGCGTAGACACTTGTACCACAAAACTGCACCAATTTTAAGACACAATATCCACTATGAATCAATTTGCTAATAATTAAAATAGTCACTTAACCGAACTCAACGAAATGGCGCCAAAAACTCTACTTCAACTTCATGGGGATTGTGAAGTTAGGAGCTCTTTTATTACATATTTTGTTACTGTAGTCGTTGTGTCACTGTATTGGAACTAAATAAATAATCATTCATCATTCATTCAATACACAATTTAGCTGTCAGCGGTTGAGAGAGGAGAGGCACGGCTGCCGCCCTTAGCAGACAAAGTTTGCATCCACTACTACTGACATAAAAATATAACTATAGCAGTAACGCAACTACATACAAACGTCCAAAACGATACAATTACTCAGACATTCGCACGCTTGCACGTCTTACTTTTAACTGTGGCAATCAAACAAAGCTGTAGAACACGACAATAGGTAAACCATGTGGTAAACCTCGAAAAATAAAAAAATATAATTTTTGGAGATATACAAATATAGGTTACGGCGGGTTGCGTTCTGTAAAACTTGGGTTAAAGTTTCTATAATTTTGTAATAAATAGGCTATTTGACTAATTTTAGAAAACCATTTTAAATTATTCTTTATTACGAAATAAGCGCACTACATTGATATTTCAGGATAAATCAATGTATTTCATTAAAAAATCAATGTTAAAGTTTAAAATTTTAAAACCGCGCCAAAAACGCTATGGCGCTGGACAAATTACTTGTTGACGTCACTAGCCTGCAAACATTGTAACATTGTCATTCCTTAGCCATTTGACAGCCATCAATCGCGGATCCTTAGTCTATGGTCGTGTCAAACGCCTGAAGCCATATTTATTTACAGGCAAGTGACGTCATCAGTAATCTTAGAGCATTTTCGTCACAGAAAAAAAATTCAAAAATTATTGCATTTTTCTAGGTGAAATTAATCAATTAATAGACTTAATTTAGTGTATATAATAGTTGAATATGTTTTTTTACGCCATTATCTGTTAGGATGACCACAATCTGTAGTATATTTGTGCGAAAACGTGCATAAACTAAATATTTTTACTATTCTAGAGACAAGTAAAATTTGTGTATATCGAGTATGAATTTTAAATATCTATGTTTGTTGCAGACTATCGCCCCGCACCCCCGTACTATCAGATGACCCCCTCGGCGCATTATCGGGCCCCCCGTCCCCGCCCCCCGCGGACCCCCAGCCCCCAATACCGCCGGCCCCCCGTCAAGAGTTCAGCGTCAGCCCTAAGCTATTCCACCGACGAAGCAACTCGTTTCAGGACGATCCAGTGGAGGAACAACCAGGGTATACACCTTCTGGTGATAGTTGTAAGAAGTAGATGGGTATGGAAGGATCGTTAGTTCAAATAAATACTTGGGTTTTTTGTAGTTATTGCAGGGGGGACTCACTACGCGCTTAAACTTTTATATTGGCCTATTGTTCGCGGCTCACTCAATCGGGCCAGCGCACAAGGGGTGTTAGTGTCGGTTGAGACAGAGCTACGCGACTAACGCGAGAGAAAGAGAAGATGCATATAATGTTAGGCACTCAGTGCTGTGCAATTTGAAATTGTACTTTATTGTCGTGCAGCGAGAGTAGATTATTATTTGATTGTCCTCGCGCGGGTGGACTTCTGTACGTTTAGTAGTATTATATATTCTGTGGTTATTGAATCAATTTGTGTCTAGACTAGACCGTCGCGCGTTGTGATAGTATTATTGCGTTAAGTCGTTTGTAGGGTTGACACAAAAGACAGAATATTACAAAAATAGTTATTTTTGATAAATTAACACACTCAACTCTAAAAAGGTAGTATGTTTTTATTGATAATTTCGAGATTTTATAGTGATCTATATAAATGAAGACGTTTAAATAAAAAAAACTTAGAGGCTCAGTATCACAACTCTTCATATTTATATTGTTAGGATAAGAAGATTAATAAACATAAAAAAGTTACGTTCATATTACATTGTGTGAAAATTTTGAAAACGATCCTTCCGTATTTGTTTATTTTGCTTTTAGCTTATCCCGCATGCTTTCTTCTGTTGCTTTTGCTTTGCAAAATTGGGTGATGGTTCGGTGTCTAACCCTCGTTTCTATAGATGAGTAAGTAATGACTTGAGTAAAACTTTCAATTTTCAGATGCTTTTAATATTATATTCACATACAATTCATAGTATAATTAATCTTAAATGCACCAAAACTGTATCAAAGATAAATTATTCTATAAATTGTATGTAAATATAATATTAAAAACATTTGAATATTGCAAATTTTACTCAAGCCATTACTTACTCGTCTATATATACGAAGGTTACTAATTTTATTTGATTTATTACTTAGTTTTCTTTAGAATTGTAGTAAAGTAGTTTAGATTACACCTATCAGATTCTTATCCAAATTATTCTCATTTTGTGTATGAAAACAAAAATGTTACATTTGACAAACGAACCTCAAAATTTCAATAAAACTTCAACCCTTTTCCCATCCTTATAGCCCCCACTTCTTTATAGCTAGTGCTGCCCTCTAGTGAAACACGATAACCTCGATAGTTTCCTCCTCGTTAGGAAACTGCATAGGAGTGAGACGGCGCCGGGCGGGACGGTATCTTCGAGTCTCGCTAGTCTTGGAAACTCACTGAAGATAAGTTTCGGGTGAGTTATAGTTAGAAGCTATACCACTGAAAGTGGCGCCGCCAAAGGTTTTTATTCTTAATAGAAAATGATTTGGAATTTTTATGGCATATGGTCTAGTATTTTTTTAGAAGGTATCATCACTACATTCCCTCGTAGTCATTCGTAGAAGTAGACAGCAAATGTGTCAAAAACGGCCACTTTTAGCAGGTTTGCTATCTACTTCTAGGAGTGACTACGGGGGAATGTAATGATACCGTCTAAAAATACTAGGCCCTAAAAATTCCACGTAAATTTTTATTTAAATTGTGTATTAGAATTACAATATTAAAAAAATTCTCCGCGGCGCCACTTTCGGTCAGGGTGCCACCTTAAGAGATCGGACATTCGGCTGTATATTTACCTAAAGTTACAATGTATTAGGGTTGCTTTTTTCCTACTTTTATTGTCAGTGATTTATGACGAAGCAAACACAACCTTATTACGTTTTAACAAGTGTCAAATAGGGCCTTTAATACCTCCGGAATAAACACATTTTAAGAATTTTAAATATTTCTCGAAGTCGCATCCGTAATGTTAGCCAAAAAATCAACTTTAGGTAAATATGCATCATCCGATCTCTAGTGATAGTGTATTATATTAAAATTAGGTCGCGACTAACCCAACTGAAACTCACTCGCTATCCTTAAGGCACAGTTGTTAAAAGTTAACGTATTAATTTAGTTACAATACTGATAAACTGTAGGTACAGTACGAGGCATATAACTTGAAATCGGGTGGGGATTGCGCGGAATGCGTATTTTGGGCATGCGTAGCGGTGAGGGGCGCGGGCGGCGGGAGAGGGGCGCTCGCTATTGGTCTATTCGGCAAGCACATGCGCGAGTTTATCCCCACTCCGTCGAAAAATTTTCAAAACGTGAGTCGTGCTACTAGCAAACATAAATCAGTTATCTAAATCTAAGATATGTCTATGGTCGCAGTCGCACAAAAACTGCGACCAAGCCAAGATTTTGAAAGAACTAAATATGAGTTTATTTTTATTTTGTGGCCATTAATCGATAGATGAAAGCTAGAAGCACTGTGTAAAGCTGGAAACATAATTAACGGACGCGGCTGAGGCTCGCGACTTATGGGTATCTGGACTATGAAAATACACTGAGGGGTGCAAACTATCGGACGTAAATCGCGGACGTAACCATAGACTTATGTGACGTCATCGGACGTCAGATAGTAATCCGGTGCCGTAGATTTTTAACTTTTCGTGCATATGGTGCTTTTCTATAAGTAATGTGTCATTTAAATTTTAGGACAGTTAATTGTAATGCCGTACACATTGTTGAAGAGCCAAATAAAATAAAATAAAAGACTGTGCACACTTATCAGTCGTAGCTGTCAACTGCGTCCATAAGCCGCGTCCGATATGTTTCCAGCTTCATTCTGTGATTACTAAACAGTTTGGCATAAAAAGTTTTGAAACGCAGTTAACATAATTTTTATTGGCAACATGGTTTTTGCATACAAAAGTAGTAGAGTGCTGCCATACAAAATCAATAATGCCATTTAAAGTTGCTCGCCATTATTTTCTACTCTTTTTTGCCAGTCGTGTAGCAAGATGAGCATGTATGTTAGTGCGACAGCTGTTTTTATTGGTTTATATTTTCTTTTTAAGTCATTAAGTGTGCTGGTTTTCTTGATTATATATGATAACAATTTTTTATATAACAGTTATTATTCTAAAACTTAAGGGAGGGGAATTCGAAATCCATAAGGGATCATTCTTAGATGGAAGTTGTGTTCCAATTATATGGTCAAACTACATAGCACTGTTTGACACCGAATTTCCCGTAGCTCTGCTTCTCGTTCTTGTTCATTGCGACAGAAAGAGATAGAGTTACAGTACGGAAAATCCGGCGTCAAGCAGTTCAGTGGATTTTAAAGCTAAGAAACATTCTAAAAATATGATGTATCTAGAAGGTGCATACACATTATTGAACTCGACTGAGTTCAATAATGTGTATGCACCTTCTACAGATGAGTCCATTAATAAGTATGCGCCCTTCACATAGTTCATCAACTTTGTCCTTGCAACAACAGTCAACATTTGTCAAAAATGCTCACAATGGACTCGACTGCACAGTACGAGGCAAACATATTAACACTTCGATGGAGTAGGGATAAGTTCGCGCATGTGCACTGCACTTGCGAGTTAACAATAGCGCGCGCCCCTCTCCCTCCGCCCGCGTGCTTCACCGCTACGCATACCCAAAATACGCGTTCTGCGCAATCCCCACCCGATTTCAAGATGTTTGCCTCGCACTGTACCTCGTCGCTCTTGAAAGCTACATTTTGTTATTTTAGTGTAAATAGTTGATTAATTTACAGGATGCTTAAACATTTATAATTCCTTTTATTCCACGTACGAAACGGTATTTTTTTAATGTTCTAATGAGATGTTTGTGCATCTTGGGCCCTATTTAATAAACGTGTTGTCACCTGTCATGACAATTTCATATCCATTGCGTCAACCAATTAGAAAATAAAACAAACTACTCATACCTACACTGTAATGTAAAACAAATTGTCATGACAATTGACAAATTGTCACGTTATTTAATAGGGCCCTGAGCCTGTAGCCAAAGTCACATTTACAAATTTTCGCTATCGCTTCGCTACGAAAAATGTATGGATTTGACGTTTTAAAATTCGATAGTTAACGAAACCTTATGTCAATCCTGATACTGAGCAAGGTAATGGGCTGATTTAAATGAGTAAACGAAGCTTTATACCGTTTAAATAATGTATTTATATGTTTTACAAACAGCACTTGACACACAGCAAAGACATGACACAGTGTAGCAAAACAAAGGTAATACGTCACAGTATAAAAAGGAACAGAATTCAAATGTAATGAAAATAAGTAAAATAAACCATAAAGTATGTATTAAAAGGAGGCCGACTCGGCAACAAATCCCATACATGTTTCGAAAGCGAAGCGATAACGAAGATTTGCAAATGTTACTTTTGCTAGGGGGTCTGATGTCGTGTCGTGTTGCATTATTGTTGTCGTAAATAAAATCATA
The DNA here is from genome assembly GCA_943789525.1 of Agriphila geniculea. Classification (NCBI taxonomy): domain Eukaryota; kingdom Metazoa; phylum Arthropoda; class Insecta; order Lepidoptera; family Crambidae; genus Agriphila; species Agriphila geniculea. Next base: position 7,163,458 of record OX038887.1, on the reverse strand, counting down.
TTTTATTTTATCGCACCTCACTATTCGCTAGCTTTTTTGTTTTCTTAGACGCTATTCGCCTGCCCGACTATCGTTGCGCAAAGAAAATATGAAAATTAGCAAAGCTGTCATCGAAAGCTATTTTAGGTAAGCAATGCCAATATGAAGTTTGGAAAGCATATGTAGATATGTACAGTCAGCCCATGAAAATGTTAAGCATACTTAGAATCTTGTCATATTAACAAGTGTCATGTACTAACATGTCTGTCACTCTTTACCTAAACATTTTCATAGGCCGACTGTACATAATATTACATTATAATATGAATGAGATTAAATAATCTTGTTTGAATTGATAGTAATCTACTTTTGGGATATTACGTTTCGAATTATAAAATTACTTCATTCACATTTTGTATAGATTCATGATTTTTTTTATTTTGCATGACTTGTCAAGCCTTAGCTTCGATTATAATTTATATGATCCTAATAGTTGTGTGTATGCCTATAGATTATTTCCCTGTGGAAACTAAGGAAACCGTTTTCAATGTACCAAAATAACAGATTTTTATTCGATCCAGCTAGGTGACTGCGTAAAGTAAATCGTATTCATTTGACGGTTCATATTGTATCATAATTTATGTCATCATATACAAATTGCAGCCGAAGGAATACGATATGAACTGTCAAATTTATACGATTAACTTACGCAATCCCACCCCTGATGTGAACTCGATCCCGTTAATTCCCGTCGAGAGTAGGGGGACTGTATTTTGGTGATACAGAAGATTAAATTCTGATTTCCACCTTATTAAGAAGAACCATTTTTTACTTGTTGTTTTTAGGGTTCCGTACCCAACCAAAGGATAAAAACGGGACCCTATTACTAAGACTCCACTGTCCGTCTGTCTGTCTGTCATCAGGCTGTATTCTGTTGCCGCTATAATAACAAATAACAGAATAAAATAAATATTTAAGGGGGTTCCCATATAACAATGTTGTATAGATAATGATACGGAAGCCTTCGTGCGCGAGTCCGACTCGCACTTAGCTGGGTTTTTTTAGTTTACTCAGCATTACCACTATGTGATTTTCCTCCAGTCCAACCAGCATAGCATTCCAAAGTGGCTTGAGCAGTCTCAAGTCTGCCGCCACGACCATGGCCAAGAAGTTGGATGAAATGAAAGAGGTGATCTCGGCGAACTCTACGCCGGTGAAGGGCGCCATTGGGAACGCAACGAGTGCTTTGAGCAGCTTCATCAACGAGGAAGACTCTACGGACGGATCGTCGGAGATGAACCCTGATGGTAAAGTATTTAAACAATTCATATTTAAATAATTAGGAAGTCGCAAAAGTTCGCGGCCTTTTTGTACTAAGAAAATACACAGCAAGGAACATCTTTATCATCAAAAGTACAAGTACCTTAAGGGGCCATAATAGGAGAACATGGTTTGCGCGGGCTACATTTTTATATAGAAAATGTAAAGTAGTAGCCACAAAAAAACATACGACAAGCTAAAGAGATTATCTAGTAGCTACAAGTATTAAATTGCGTATAAACCTCACAGATGAATGTAAAAAAAATCGGTTGGCACTGAATGAATGAAGAACTGGCAATGAAAACTTGAATATTAACGTTGTGCATTTTTGATATTTTGAAATTAGCGGAAAAGGATTAAAATTATTTCTTTCCTATTACTATACAGTCACACAATTCAATCAGTTTGTAATTAGAGAAATATTCTAAAGATTTCGCGCCAGTGGCCTTTTTAATTTCTACATGCACGCATTCTACGATTTAAACTTATAGTCACAGAGTATAAATACAATAGAGTCTATGATTTCACCGAAGAGATCGCTGCTATTAGTTCCATTTTAAAAATTAGCGCGTTGCTAGTGACACAAGTGTTTACGTCTTAAAATGACGCGCAGCCATTTTCAACGCGCTCCGTAGAAAGAGAGGGGGATACTTCCGCCGCCAGCTCTCTACTCTTCATCCGTCACATCCGTCTTACGCATTTTCGATCAGCCACGTGATTCTTACTGACGCGAGTTTAGCATCTTTCCCTCTTACAAAAAGCATACAACGCCGCTAAAGAAGTTTTCACTTCAAAAATCAGAATATCATCAAAGGCAAGCGCCCCGCGACAAGCGTCGGGCCATATTTTTTCGTAAATAATAGCGGAAACGTATTGAATTCTCCATCAAATACGCTTTAACGTACTGTGCAGTTGCTCCAATAACTTTGTTTCAAGAAAGACAATTGTGCTAAATATGATGATTAAAAAACAACGAAAAACATCGAAAAAGTGCAGAAGTGAGGTTATTTTCCATACTCTTTACACGTAAAGAAAAAGACAGAGACAAATGATTTCGCATAATGGAGCCTTAATCTGCTGAACCATTTTTGCAGTAGTATTCGACAAAGCATCTTCTCCATAAACATTACAAATCTTCTTCTTTTGACCATTAGCAGCCTTAATTTTTAGGGTTCCGTACCCAAAGGGTAAAAACGGGACCCTATTACTAAGACTCCGCTGTCCGTCTGTCTGTCTGTCTGTCACCAGGCTGTATCTCATGAACCGTAAAAGCTATGCTAAGCTACAGTTGAAATTTTCACAGATGATGTATTTCTGTTGCCGCTATAACAACAAATATTAAAAACAGAATAAAATAAATATTTAAGGGGGGCTCCCATACAAGAAACGTGATTTTTTTGCCGTTTTTTCGTACGGAACCCTTCGTGCGCGAGTCAGACTCGCACTTGGCCGGGTTTTTTTTTAATTCTTATCGAAAAAATAAAAAGGGCAAAACGTATCTAATAAAAAATATTAATAAAAATATGAAAAAGCAAGACAATTATCTTCTATTGAAAATTGACCATTATTTGTTTGGTAATAGAGTGGCAAGGCATGGGTTTCCGGCGCACATCGAGCGACGCGGAGCTGGCGTGTACAATGGAGCGCGGGTCGCTCGCCACGTTGCTGTCGCATTTACCAGACAACCTCTATCCGACGCCCGCCGTAAGTTTACTATAGTTTTTATATTCTAAGGCTCAGTTGCACCAGCTTACTTTAACAATAACAAGCTTGTTAAAGTACCGGTTAAGCACGAGTTAGCCAAAAAAGAGGTTGCCAGCCAGCATGATGTCGTTTGACAAGTGTGACGTGACAAATGGGTAGCATTATCATTTGACGATAACTTTAACTTTGACAGCCTTTTGGTGCAACTCACATTTAAATGGTAATGGTAGCTTTAGCAAAAAGAAATAGGTTCTAAATCTTATTCTTGTTTTGTTGTCAATTTTATAAACTTCTGGGTTGGATTCTTTCAGTCAATTTGTAAGGCCGTTGTGTAACTTTTTGGTGCATGTATCATCAATGAAGTGTTTTATTTTTGATAAATAAATTGAAAAAAAAAGCTATTCAAGATTGTTTACAGTTCATTGTTGACATTTTAACGAGCAGTATGACAACGGCGTTTTGTAAAAAAAATATTAGCTATTTTTGGGTGCGATTGCTAAACATGTGTATTGACATGTTCACTTTCGACAGTGTTACGGTTTCTATCCGAAATTTGAAAATGGTTGTAACGTGGCTAAGCTAATATGTGAAACGTGGTAAAAAAATTCCATTCTCAAATGGTTGCTCAAAGCTGAGGGGTCTCACTCTGTGCTTAAACTTTTATATTAGCCTACTACTCGCGGTTGACTCAGTCGACCCAGCGCACGAGGGATGTGTCGGTTGAGGAGACATAGCTACGCGACATAAAGAAAAGCGTTTTGGAGGCGCTTATAATATAATAGGCACGCAGCGCTATGAATTGGAAATTGTACTTTATTGCCGTGCTGCGAGAGTAGGTTATATTTCATTGTTCTCGCGCGGATGGGTTTCTATACATTTAGTATTATTATACCGGGTGTAACAATACCCTCAACGAAGCCTAGGTCTACGTATTCTGCCCATGATTAAGACCATTTCTGTTCAAAATTATTGCTAGGATACGATTTTAATTTTTTGTGTTAAAAAAGCATTGCATACAGCTTGACCATAAAGAGTTGACAAAAATTGAGAGCGCCACTTTGTATGTAAACACGTCCAAATCACGAATAATTTAGCAACACTGACTATATTTTGTACTGAAAAATTTTAGTTCCATTTTATTTAATTTCAACTCTTTATAGCTGCCTCTTTATAACGCCAAGCTGTACATTACCACGCTTGTAACGCGTACAACAGTCCGCGCCTGCGAGTGTATGTTACACAGCTTATGTGCGTGCTCATGAGATACATCGAGTGATGACGTTTTGAAGCCATTGTTTGTTACGAAATACTTAAAATTTTGATAATGTTTCTTGGGACAAAAATTAGGAAATAACGAATAAAATAAGATTTCATAAAAATTTTAAAACTTTTTTTTTACTTTTGACCTTCAATAACTTCGTAGCTCAATAGTATACTCAAAAGACAAAAATGATTCTGATGATGGGCGGAATGCGTGGACTTCGGCTTTGTTGAGGGTCTTGTTACACCCGTTTTATTCTGTGCTCAAAGATTAGTTTTTTCTTGGCAAGGAATCGAGTTGATTATTTTTTTATTTGTGATAGGAAAACCCCAGGAGTGGTACTCCTACAGTAAAAGTGCAGATGTCGTCGTGTTCGCAATGCCACCAGTGCCTCGCGTTACTATACGACGAGGACATCATGGCCGGTTGGGCGGCCGACGACTCGAACCTCAACACGCGCTGTACCGCCTGCGGCCGCCACACCGTGCCGCTGCTGTCCGTGCAGGTACGGTCTGTACGGTGTTACTGTACCACGAGGACATCATGGACGGTTGGGCGGCCATAGACTCGAACCTCAACACGCACTGTACCGCCTGCGGCCGCCACACCGTGCCGCTGCTATCTGTGCAGGTACGGTCTGTACGGTGTTACTGTACCACGAGGACATCATGGCCGGTTGGGCGGCCATAGACTCGAACCTCAACACGCACTGTACTGCCTGCGGCCGCCACACCGTGCCGCTGCTGTCCGTGCAGGTACGGTCTGTACGGTGTTACTGTACCACGAGGACATCATGGCCGGTTGGGCGGCCGACGACTCGAACCTCAACACGCGCTGTACCGCCTGCGGCCGCCACACCGTGCCGCTGCTGTCCGTGCAGGTACGGTCTGTACGGTGTTACTGTACCACGAGGACATCATGGACGGTTGGGCGGCCATAGACTCGAACCTCAACACGCACTGTACCGCCTGCGGCCGCCACACCGTGCCGCTGCTATCTGTGCAGGTACGGTCTGTACGGTGTTACTGTACCACGAGGACATCATGGCCGGTTGGGCGGCCATAGACTCGAACCTCAACACGCACTGTACTGCCTGCGGCCGCCACACCGTGCCGCTGCTGTCCGTGCAGGTACGGTCTGTACGGTGTTACTGTACCACGAGGACATCATGGCCGGTTGGGCGGCCGACGACTCGAACCTCAACACGCGCTGTACCGCCTGCGGCCGCCACACCGTGCCGCTGCTGTCCGTGCAGGTACGGTCTGTACGGTGTTACTGTACCACGAGGACATCATGGCCGGTTGGGCGGCCATAGACTCGAACCTCAACACGCGCTGCACCGCCTGCGGCCGCCACACCGTGCCGCTGCTGTCCGTGCAGGTACGGTCTGTACGGTGTTACTGTACCACGAGGACATCATGGCCGGTTGGGCGGCCATAGACTCGAACCTCAACACGCGCTGCACCGCCTGTGGCCGCCACACCGTGCCGCTGCTGTCCGTGCAGGTACGGTCTGTACGGTGTTACTGTACCACGAGGACATCATGGCCGGTTGGGCGGCCATAGACTCGAACCTCAACACGCGCTGCACCGCCTGTGGCCGCCACACCGTGCCGCTGCTGTCCGTGCAGGTACGGTCTGTACGGTGTTACTGTACCACGAGGACATCATGGCCGGTTGGGCGGCCATAGACTCGAACCTCAACACGCGCTGCACCGCCTGTGGCCGCCACACCGTGCCGCTGCTGTCCGTGCAGGTACGGTCTGTACGGTGTTACTGTACCACGAGGACATCATGGCCGGTTGGGCGGCCATAGACTCGAACCTCAACACGCGCTGCACCGCCTGTGGCCGCCACACCGTGCCGCTGCTGTCCGTGCAGGTACGGTCTGTACGGTGTTACTGTACCACGAGGACATCATGGCCGGTTGGGCGGCCATAGACTCGAACCTCAACACGCGCTGCACCGCCTGTGGCCGCCACACCGTGCCGCTGCTGTCCGTGCAGGTACGGTCTGTACGGTGTTACTGTACCACGAGGACATCATGGCCGGTTGGGCGGCCATAGACTCGAACCTCAACACGCGCTGCACCGCCTGTGGCCGCCACACCGTGCCGCTGCTGTCCGTGCAGGTACGGTCTGTACGGTGTTACTGTACCACGAGGACATCATGGCCGGTTGGGCGGCCATAGACTCGAACCTCAACACGCGCTGCACCGCCTGTGGCCGCCACACCGTGCCGCTGCTGTCCGTGCAGGTACGGTCTGTACGGTGTTACTGTACCACGAGGACATCATGGCCGGTTGGGCGGCCATAGACTCGAACCTCAACACGCGCTGCACCGCCTGTGGCCGCCACACCGTGCCGCTGCTGTCCGTGCAGGTACGGTCTGTACGGTGTTACTGTACCACGAGGACATCATGGCCGGTTGGGCGGCCATAGACTCGAACCTCAACACGCGCTGCACCGCCTGTGGCCGCCACACCGTGCCGCTGCTGTCCGTGCAGGTACGGTCTGTACGGTGTTACTGTACCACGAGGACATCATGGACGGTTGGGCGGCCATAGACTCGAACCTCAACACGCGCTGCACCGCCTGTGGCCGCCACACCGTGCCGCTGCTGTCCGTGCAGGTACGGTCTGTACGGTGTTACTGTACCACGAGGACATCATGGCCGGTTGGGCGGCCATAGACTCGAACCTCAACACGCGCTGTACCGCCTGCGGCCGCCACACCGTGCCGCTGCTGTCCGTGTAGGTACGGTCTGTACGGTGTTACTGTACCACGAAGACACCATGGCCGGTTGGGCGGCCAATAGGACTCAATACTGTCGATAAGGCAGAAGAACAATAATTTCGCTCTGCCTATATCTTATAGCGACAAAGTTAGGTCATATCGTCACTTATCTAGAAAATTTTAATAACGATATTGTACGGTCTTACACACATTTTTACCACCAATATTACTGACGGAGTGAGCATCGTTACGTCTACTTTAGGTCGCGGTCAGCACTTTAAATTTACTTTTAGTTATAATTATTTTACCCATCTACTTTAAACTATACTATCAACTAACTAACTTTAACGTAATAAAAGTGTGAAGTGACGAAATTCTTTTCTTTATCTTTAGTACGGAAACAACTTCAAGCCAGCAACTAACTACGAAACTGACGAGTTAATACAACTTTTAACATCACTACATAATATATGCTGTCTGTCCCTATGTATGCTTTGATCTTTAAAACTACGCAACGAATTTTGATGTGGTTTTTTTAATAGAGTGATTCAAGAGGGGGGTTTATTTCTTAAGTACATGATGTCAAATTAAAGTCGCATTACTAATTTCCCAGCAAAAATGTAAACAATGGTGTTGCCAGAACAAAACAACACAAAAAGAAATAGTATATTGCTAAGTCAAGAAATAAACACACTTACATGTTTTTTCATCACAAACCTAATAAAAATAGATTAGATAAATATTCGGAATCCAGAGTTTTGCGACAAAAACCATAAAATAATTTAATATTTCATAATAACAGTTTTATAGTAAAAAACATTTTATGATGCTGAGCACACATCAACTGCAAATCGTACACATCAACCATTGGTTCATTTTATAAAATTTCATAAAAATTAGTATTACGAGTAGTAGCTGTAGTAGTAACATTTGTCTTTTGGTATTGGGGAGAACTGGCGAAGATGCTACATAATTTTGATAGTTTACATTTCAGTCAATATCTAAGTATAGTTTTCTTATCAGTTCGTTTCAAGAACTTATAACATCAAAAAATTATGTTAGGTTAAAATAAAAGTTCTTATTACCATCTTACTTTAAAATTACCCTGGATGACATTATATTTATTATGACTCAAAATATAATAAACAAATTAAAAAGTTATAAAAGTGACCAAAGGTTTTCAATGTGTGAAAATGTCACTATCAGGGTCAGTTTGTTAATTTGACAGTGACGTTTCTTTGTTTACATTTATGCTGGGAAATTAGTAATGCGACTTTACACACTACACCGAAGCGAAGCGAGGGCGGGTCGCTAGTCTTCCTGTACGGTGTCCGTGGTCAACTAAGGGAACTTCGTACAGATATATTATTAAAGGTTTTGCTTATTTTTTTGTAAATGCTGTGGTTTGGTATTACAGTTTAAACTTAGCACCGTTTGTTTGTCCCAACTTTTTTTATCAATCTGTTGTAAATTTTCATCATTCGTCTCGAGTAACTTTCATTTTCTTTTACAGATACTTCGTATGAACCAAACGCAAGCAGAAATACTGAGCGTGCCTTATTTAAATCCTCTAGTACTAAGGAAAGAATTCGAATCTATTTTGAGTAAGAATTTTACTTTATTCACTCCTTAACCTCATGCTTCAGTTTGCAACATAAGATTGAACTTCATTGCTTGACTTTTGTGTGGAAACTTGTTTAACCCCTTAAGGGAACTTCCTTAAGTCTGTCTCCCTTAACTGTCGGATAAATCCGACAAATATTTTCATGCCCTTTTGGGCATTTTGGTAGTCATTCAAAATGACTTTGACAAAAAAAGACAAAATAAAGTCAGATTAATCCAACTCTAGCGGTCAAAAGGTTAACTTTGAGATTATGGCAAGAATTGAAATGAACAATAAGTCACAAATGTAATCTTTTCTGCCTTTCACTCCTGCAGGTAGAGAAGGAGACGTCTGTTTGGCGGAGCCAGAATTTGTAGAGTCGCACCCGATAGTATATTGGAACCTCGTCTGGTTCTTGGAGCGAGCGAATATTGAGAACCATTTGCCTGACCTCCTATGTCCTGACTTCGTAACTCGGTATCAGAGTAACGACGCGTTACACGAGGCTCATAGAGTTGGTGAGTACTTCTTGACGTACCAAATCGCAATTTGACTTGTTAATTGTGGCTCTAACTGTCACTTTCTAAAACAAAATTTATAAGGAAGCGACGAATATTTTATGACGACTCGAAGGACCATTAAGATGTATAAGACACCTTTAGTTTGTCTTAGAAAGAATTGATATAAATTTGATTATTGATTTATTTACTGATAGATTGCTAAACTAAATTATAAATAATATGTAAACATGCCAGTGAGGACGCATCCGCCGTGCTGTAGGTGAAGAAACGCGTATTGTCGTGGAAATAATAAAAATTACATGAATTTCATTGATCTAAATAAATTGCAGATTTCCAAAAATTTACGGTTGCACCGTACAATAAGTACATGAAAACGTACAAAAACTTAATCAGCTGTCAAAGTGTTGGTGAACTCCACCCTAAGAGGGGTTTAATTTAAATTCACTCATTCACTTCGTAGGATGTCGAGTAACATGCAGTTGGGATTTGGTGCGGCTTCACACGGAAGCTGGCGTCGCGTTACACCGAGCGTGGCGCGAACGGCGAGCCGAGCACCAACGTTCGCGAGCGTTGCGAGCGCTCTTGCTCACCGAGCACGATCACTCCGCTACTCATTCGTAAGTGAACTAAATAAGTTTACTCTTTTATATTGTGGTGAAAGATTTAAAAAAGATTTTATTGATTTGTATATTATTATGGAGAAAATTGCATTTGATATCGCAAACGAAATAATCTTAAACATCAAAATGTTAGTTCTAATGGATATTTAGTTATACATAATTATTTTAAAACATCAATGTTTATTTTTAAATTTAAGATTTTAGCATTCACAATGCTATGTGACTCGGTAGCTCAATTGGTAAGAGCATTGGACCCCAGACTTCCAAAGGTCATGGGTTCGATTTCTGCCTGAGACAGTTCTGGTGACGAGTCGATTTTTTACTATATTATTTAGCACTGTGTACATTCCCACAGTGTGATATTGGCGATCCTGGACGGTCTGCTCAGTAACGACCTGACAGACGCGCTGCGCAAGCTGGCCTCCTGGCGGGAAACCACCTCGCCCACCAAGCGGTACCACTCCTACTTCAGGTATGCAATCTACACTAATATAACTAATATACAAGGTTATTTAAATACCGGGTGTAACAAGACCTTCAACGAAGCCGAGGTTTACGTATTCTGCCCATCATCAGGAACATTTCTGTTCAAAATTATTGCTGGGAAAGGATTTGATTTTTGGTGTTGAAAAAGCATTGCATACTTTACCACGCAATGTAACGCGTACAACAGACCGCGCCTGCGAGTGTATGCTACACAGCTGCGTGCGGCCGAGTTGAAAGGCAGCGTTTATGTGCGTGCTCATGAGATACATCGAATGACGACGTTTTGAAGCCATTGTTTGTTACGAAATACTTAAAATTTTGATAATGTTTCATTAGACAAAAAGTAGGCAATAACGAACAAAATAAGATTTCATAAAAATGTTGAAAAAATTTTTTTTACTTTGACCTTCAATAACTTAGTAGCTATTGGTTTCCCAGGTATAGTCTAAAAGACAAAAATGATCCTGATGATGGGCGGAATACGTGGACTTCGGCTTCGTTGAAGGTCTTGTTACACCCGTTATACTGTACCTTTGTACCAAAGTTACATGGTGAAAATCCCGATACAGTATATTTAAATAACGTTAATAACCATTAAAATTTAATATACAAGGTTATTTTTAGTTTATACAAAACCTCTCGTGGGGTTGATCAGACCATCAAACTGAACAACTTTCATTATGGGACCAAACTCGAAATCACGAAAAAAATCAGCTGTTCCATACAAAAGTACAATCCTACTCCATCGAAATGTATGAAACAGCTGATTTTTTTTCGTGATTTCAAGGTTGGTCCCATAATGAAAGTTGTTCAGTTTGATGGACTGATCAACCCCACGAGAGGAAATGTATAAACTAAAAATAACCTTGTATAGTGGCTCTGTAAGCTGGTGACCTCGCGTTTGAGACATTTTCGAAAAAATTTCGAAATGTCTGAAATATGTTTTTCTCCATATCTCCGCCATTTTGATAAATTTCCCCATATCTCCACCATTTAAAAAAAAAACAAAAAACTGAATAAACAAAAAATTCTGTATGATTATGGAACCGGCTAACAAAATCTCACGAGAATCGATTGAGAAATGCGACCTGTAGAAGAGAACAAACGAGCAGCTGGATCTGAGCGTAGTGCTCCCGCCAAGACGAGAAAGCGAAGCGCAAGGGCACTACCTACCTTTTCTCGAAGCGCTTCGTAGTTTTTTTGAAGCCTATCTTGGGTTTAGAGTATACTAGATAAACAAAATTCTCGGAATGTGATGTCAGTAGTAGACAGACATACGAAAGCATTTTTGCCCAAGCTGAAATAGACACGCTTCGCGCTCGCTCGGTCAGGTTATTGGGCATATTTGATCTACTTGATGAAAGTTCGCGTACAGAGACCAAATCAGCTTTGAATTGAAGAATTCAATCCCATTTTTTAAAATATGTATTATTTTTTTATGTACTGACCGGCAGAAAAAAGTTATTTCACATTATGTGTGTTAGTATATGTTTGATGTTATTAAACTTTTGTTAATAAAGCAGAGGTTTTTACTTTCTGCATTGTGAAAATGTGTGGTACAAGCATAATAAAGGTTTTTATATTGACTTTATTTATTTATTTTATTTATTATTAAAGTGCTATGACATAATGATAAAAAATGAAACATGTCGTGCAAGAATGCGACCCATGCCACTGAGTAGCAGATACATTTATCTACATACCAAGCCCTATTTCGTTTGTGTACGCCGTAGGTCAAATGTCCGAACAAAATGCCCAATGACCTTTGACCTTATAAAAATCGTTGTTTTTTGGTAATTCGCGAATTGCAAGTCACTATCATTTCCACACACACATATACGATTGATCTAAAATAGTGTAAAAATACCCTATTTTGCCCACAGAGACGTGCTATTCCTCGCGATGGCGGCTCTCGGCGAGCACAACATCGACTTCATCGCGCTCCAACGCGAATATACGCGCGCCCTAGAGAAGGCCGGCGGCGAAGCGAGGCCGCACGACCTACCGCCCTCACCCACCGCCGTGTGCTGCAGGCATTACTTCAAACGACTGCGGCTGGAGTTTGAAGATACTGTTTGAGTTACACGAATTTGAAACCTAAATGCATGGGGATAAGGTCGACTTTCAACGTCAAATGGACTCTCTAAGATTGGACGTTGTTCGTGAGTTTTGTTCTGTATTATTATTGCACGCAATCTACCGCCTTCACCTACTGCTGTGTGCTGCAGGCACTACTTCAAACGACTGCGACTGGTGTTTCAAGATACCGCTTGAGTTACACGAATCTGAAACCTAAATGTATGGGGGTAAGATCGACTTTCAATGTCAAATGCACTGTCGAAGACGTGCCGGACTACAGCTGCGCCACAAAAAAAAAGTTGGAAATCTGACTTTTTGACTATGCCATGATGAAGTCTATAGTTTGTCGGAGTTTGTCGCCAAAAACCAGAGTTTGTCGGTCTTCCGTTTAGGAGATACATGTGGCTCAGCTGTAGAGACGTCTCTACAGCTGCGCCACACAGATCTTGAAAACGGAAGGTCGTAGCGAAAATCTGATTACTTGTATGTATAGCCGTTAGTTTGTCGGAGTTTGTCGCACAAAAACCAGAGTTTGTCGGTCTTGCGTTTAGGAGATACGTGTGGCGCAGCTGTAGAGACGTCTCTACAGCTGAGCCACACAGATCTCGAAAACGGAAGGTCGTAACAGAAATCTGATTACTCGTGTGTGTAGCCGGTAGTTTGTTGGAGTTTGTCACCAAGAACCAGAGTTTGTCGGTCTTGCGTTTAGGAGATATGTGAGGATACGCTGTGGAGACCTTTCTACCTGGATCTTGAGGACGGAAGGTCGTAGCAAAAATCTGATAACTCGAGTGTGTAGCCATTAGTTTGTCGGAGTTTATCACCAAAAATCAGAGTTTGTCAATCTTACGTTTAGAAGATATGTGGGGATATGCTATAGAGATATTTCTACCTGGATCTCGAGAACGGAAGGTCGTAGCGAAAATCTCACATATCTCCTAAACGCAAGACCGACAAACTCTGATATTTGGCGACAAACTCGGTCGAACTACCGACTATAGATATGACTAATCAGATTATCGCTACGACCTTCCGTTCTCAAGATCCAGGTAGAAAGGTCTCCACAGCGTATCCTCACATATCTCCTAAACGCAAGACCGACAAACTCTGGCTCTTGGTGACAAACTCCGACAAACTACCGGCTACACACACGAGTAATCAGATTTCTGTTACGACTTTCCGTTTTCGAGATCTGTGTGGCTCAGCTGTAGAGACGTCTCTACAGCTGCGCCACACGTATCTCCTAAACGCAAGACCGACAAACTCTGGTTTTTGTGCGACAAACTCCGACAAACTAACGGCTATACATACAAGTAATCAGATTTTCGCTACGACCTTCCGTTTTCGAGATCTGTGTGGCGCAGCTGTAGAGACGTCTCTACAGCTGAGCCACATGTATCTCCTAAACGGAAGACCGACAAACTCTGGTTTTTGGCGACAAACTCCGACAAACTATAGACTTCATCATGGCATAGTCAAAATGTCAGATTTCCAACTTTTTTTTTGTGGCGCAGCTGTAGTCCGGCACGTCTGTCGAAGATGTTTTTCTAGTAATCACGATGTATTTTGACTAAGGACAGGATAAAAATGTCAAAGTAGTATATCCATTTCCAGATTAATATGATTTTCGTAAGTTTTGTTCTGTATTATTGTTAGACACGATCTACCGCCTTAACCCACCGCCCCGTGTGCTGCAGGCATTACTTCAAACGACTGCGGTTGAAGTTTGAAGACACCGTTTGAGATACGTTAATTTGAAACTTAAATATATGGAAGTAAGGTCGACTTTCAATGTCACTAAGACTGTCAAAATTTGACGTTTCGTGACTGCGGTGATTGACTAAAGTTACGAATTATGAAAATGTGTCTATTTCCAGATTTTGACTATTTTAGTGAGTTTGCTTAGTAACATTATTACTTACTGCACTTGACAAAATGTCCTTTTTATGGCAGAGTTGGACGACTCTGATTGTGTACCACAACGATTTATCCTTTAAGCAATATGTTAATGCAATTTTAAACATAAGGACACTGTGTTTATAGTGATTTTTAGGGGCTTGCAATGACGAGGTCTGGACTGGTCTCCTTCATTTGAAGTTGACATTACATCGGAAAAATTGACACAAGAAAGAGCTGTCTAATTAGGCTACATTTAATTTAAATTTTATAAAAATATTTTTCTATCATCAGCTTAAAGAAATAATTAAAATGTCACAAATGTAAAGCAATACCTAATTCGAAGAGAAAATTATTGTTACTAAATTTTGGACGGATTTTTCAAGGAGAGTGAATGTGATAGTAAACAACTTTTACATTAGACAAACTTTAAAAGAAATTGTATCAGCACCGTCCATTGACTTTTGTCAATAACAAGCAAAAAATAATTCGATTTTCACCACCCGTCCATTCGACTGGTCTCAAAAATATCAATGAAAGTGAGCACATCTGTATCATTGCGAAGTATTGCGTATTATTGTTGTTACGGCACAATCATACGATGTGGATCCACCCTAGTAATGAGTAGCTTGTATAATTCTTTACAAAAATAAAGAAATAAAAGTATATTTCTTGATCTTCTTGATCTCTATATTGGGGTCTAGATTCAAAAACGCCTATGTCCAAATTTTTTGTCATATGGTATTTATATCTGGTAACACTTATCACTTGTTTGTTTTGTTTAAGCACTCAGATTCAAAACCGTCTCTATCACATACAAAAACACATTAGAGATTACAGTTAAGGTGCAAAACCGCCTCTATTCAATACGTCAAGTGCAATGCATCATTAAGTTTTGGTCTTTATTTTCGAAATTAAAAAAAGTAGGCAGAGGAGCTTTTGAATCTATACCCCTCCTCGGTCAGACGAAGATATTAAAGTCTTTTTTCAGCAACATATATTTTTAAATGACACCAATAAGCTTGATTGATTAAAATAGCTTTTTAGTTTATATAATATTTATAATTATAATTTTATGTGAACGTATCGTAATCATATGGCCTATATACTTTGCCCCAATAAACACATGCACTAGTAGACTTTTTATGACATTCACATTATGGCATATCCATTACTTTAGGAATGTGGGTGCTAAAGTTAAAGAGTTTGGAGTGTGAAATGAAGCACGAGTGTACATATTAATGTTGTATAAAATGATTATTAGGTTAAGCCCGCAATATTCAGAGACAATGTTGTAGATTTTGCGCTTGACTGTTGTGTAAATACAGTTGAATTCGTAAACGAATAGTAGGTTACGGTTTATTGTGTTCACAGAGTCACATTATTTATGTCAATATAATTTTTGTTTCCCATTGGAGTTTATTTACTTAATGAAATAATCATTCCTTTAATTTTGTTAGGCCCATACTACATGAGCGGTTCTTCCGCCGCGGAAATCCGCATGTAAACCAGACCAGACTACCAGACACAAATTATTTACTGTGCGGCGGGAAACAGCGCAGGATAGATCCCTTTAAGGCCTTACTTAACATGCATCAATCCGAGCGGGTCGATCTGTGATAGAGTGAAATCGAACGTAACTGTATACGCTTTGGGTTCAAATCAGTGCGCGTTCCAACGCGGCGGTCGCGTAGAGGTCGAGCGCCGAATCCTCGATTTTTACGTGTTTTTATTACGTTAAAAATAACTGTTCAATTAAGATTGAAGGAATTAACATCGCAGATTTTTATGCGTTGGTTTTAACATAAACGAATGTTCTGTTTCCGAAAATTTTTGCAAATAAACCCAGAAACGAGGTCCACGGGATATTTTTTTACATCAAAGGTAGTAACATTTTTATAAATGTTTTCAATTAAATCTATTGTGTATTATATCAAGTGCATTATGTATTTTTTCTATGATAGCTTCACGCGCGTAGTCTTTCAATATTTTGAATTGAATATTGGGATATGACGCATGTAAACGCCTTAAATAAATTGTGTCTGCTGATGTTTACATGCGGGTTTTCGCGGCGGCAAAACCGCTCGTGTAGTATGGGCCTTAAAAATTACTTGTGTTGTAAGTTTTAGTTGTCATTTCATTCGGACTAAGGATAATGTGACTGCCAAAATTTGAAAGTATTTATAGAACGTATAGAAGATGTAACTATAGATATGATAAAATCATATTATTCATTATTAAGTATATTGTTGTTTACCTACAATACCTACTATTACCTACCTACATACAGTCATAATGACAATATTCTATTTACCTAAAATAATATACTGATTCAACTGTAATTGACGTTTTTGGGAGAAATGGTTATATATTAATAAAATTATTCTGTTTGTATAAAAAATAGCTAAATTCAGTGCGCGCTAATTATATAGTTTAGTTAGATCATATTATTTTGTGCAGTTTGTGTTATGAAAACAGAAGCATAAAAACAAAATAATGCAAACAAAAACAAAATATCACTGGCATATATGTTCTCTATTTGCTATTGTATTTTTATGGTAACTGAATGATAATAATGATTTTGCTATAATCTACTACTTTGAAGGCAATTGCATTTTTTTATGAAAGCGCGCACTGTCTTATTCAGAAATGAGAGTAATAAAATTCCTAGTTTTTTCTAAAAGTCCGATCGCGTGGCAGAAAGAATTTTATACAATGACCTGTCTATACTTGTCTCTGTCGCTCGCGCGCTAACATATTGTTGTCGCATTCACACAGATAGGTACCTACCTACATTGGTCTGCGCGAACGCAACGGCAATATGTTAGCGCGCGAGCAACAGAGAAAAGTATAGACGGGTCATTGTAAAGTACTTTCTGCTTCCCGACCGTACTTTACAATAACTGTAATAACAATAATAAAAGATTTTGGCCTATTTTTATAAACAATATTAATATTATATACGCAACACATCTTTATTAATTTAATAATATGATTGCCATAGGTAATACTGTTGTAAGAATAAATCAATCTTTACATTCATATCGCAAATTACTGTCGAATCATTTCTTGTGTGTAAATTACACTTCAGTAATGCCCACATGTAGAACAATACTCATTATATACCTTCTAACAAGTATTTGACGCAAGGAACCTTATTTATGCAACTAACCATAGTTTTAGACAGAGGCAGTTATGTTTTGACTCACTAACATTGTTTTGCAAAGCTTGATGTACCTACACCCTTTTGTTGTTCTGAGTGAGTTTACAGTTTAATTTATTTTCTTGTATCCAGTTAGATTAAGCTATAGTAAAGTTTATAGTTTAACTGCCTCAAGTGATGTTTTAAAGCCATATTTTTGTTCCATTCGTAAGGTACAATGGTAATAGTCACTCAAGTGTATTTTTTTATTGTTCTAAATATCAAATTATTTATTAAGAGTTCAGATCAAAAAAGACATGCCACTTGCATCACTATGGGTATATTAAGATGTGTTAAATATTAATAAAAGTCCTAGTTTTATTTCATTGGACAAGTATGATGAAATGCATATAATTTTATATAAAAAATAAACAAAGCTTCAATAAATCATTGTTTTATTTTATTGAGATTTTACATATTACCTTACCCTAATTGTTATTATGCATTCCTAATACTCTATACAAGAACTTTCCATCATGATCATAGTAACAATCATTTACTTTGTATGTAGCATTCTTTTTATATGCTTTTTTGGGTATTCTTATCCTTTCTGGGTAGTCCATTATACTTTTATCTTGTTTTGAATCATCAGTTTTCAATGTGGTTAATTCTTTGTTGCCTTCATTTGGGTTGTATGATTCTATTTCAGTGTCTTTTTCAGGAGGGTGAGCAACTATGTTGTCCTTCTGGATAGAATGTATAATGATGTCATCATTCATGTCTATTTTTTTCCCACTGTCAAGACGATTTTGGATTTTTTCGGTGAGTTCACCTAATGTCATTCTTTTGGAATCTTTCTTCTTATTAGATACTTGTTTACTAATTTCTTCTCCTAATTCTGTCTGATGACTATGTTCATTTCCATCAGTTTCCTTTACAGCACATTTACGAACAATACTTTCAAATTCACCCATTTTTTGTTCCTGTGTTATATCAATTTTTATAGATTTAGTATTAAGAGGTGGGATTGTCCTGTCTGAAAATTTTAGGAAATGCTTTTTCAATTCAATAGGTATGCTTAAAGAACCTTCTTTGAGTTCCTTCCAGTTTCTCATGACTGATGCATCATGTCGGGCGATACGTTGTTCTGTTGCAGGTTTCCAAGGATACTTTATTAATTTCTGTAAGAAAGAAATACTTTACATAAAATGATGCGACAATTACAACCCAGACTAATAATTAAGATAATACTTGATGCAATCCCATTAAAATAGATGCCAGTTGTGTCAATATTATGTGGAAGCAAAGCAGCTAAATATTGTTTTTTTTTGCATCCTTTATACCGAATAAGTTGTAAGGTGAAGTATACTTGGGTCTTGACTGTATTACCTTGACAACTGGTACGGTGACAGGAAAGCTTTCAGCGATTTTTTCAGGAGTCCATTCATCAGGCGCTGTTGTTACCAAATGGCGGATTTGTTCCTTTTCACTCCATGTGAGGAGGTTGGGCATATTCTCTTTGAAATACTTCTCTTTAACAATATGGTGACCCAATTTATATTTTCCCATGAGAGTTTCATTCATGTGTTCATTGTATGATTCTCCAATCTACAAAAGATTAACAAGTTATTTCCAAGTGCTAATGAATGGTCATGATCTACAAAACTTAAAATTGTAGCATCAATACATAGACTTATACATCAATATAATACACTCGCGAGCAAAAGTATGGAATCATAGGCCTATCTTCATACAAATGAGGTAACTTTAAAGCCTTGGTTCTCCACTAAGGATTGACCTAGCTGTGATCTGACAATGGCCATCCAGGGAGTGAATGGAGGAGATTTAGATCGCTATACACACCCAACTGATCTGATCAGCGTTCTAAGAGATATAAGGATCAGAGTTCTCAGTTTCAGGATTTTCATACATTTTTATGCTAATTTCGCAATTTTTTTAAACATATCCTGATATCTCACAGAATGCTGATTACATCAGTTGGGTGTGCATAGCGATTTGAATCTCCTCCATTCACTCCCTGGAGAGCCATCATCAGATCACAGCTAGGTCAATCTTTAGCGGTGAACCAAGACTTCAAAGTTACCTCGTTTGTATGAAAATAGGCCTGTGATTCCATACTTTTGCTCGTGAGTGTATTACCGAACCCAACCAACCAAAATTTAGAATAGCTGCACCGCTGCTGCTGTATTTGGGGGTATGGTGTGAGAAGGATGGGAGGAAAGTTACCCTCGAGTGGCACCCCCACTCATGCATTTGAAATTTTATAGAAAATAACCTCAAAATGTATGAAAAGACATTTAAGAGGGAATGAGGGTTAAAGGGTAGTGGAGAGTAGGGGACTCGCCCATTCCCCTACAAAAGCTTTTAGAGGTATAATAAAGATATTTCTGATGTCTGTTAAAAAAATAACCACAAAATAAGGCTCACTGTCCACTGCGCTTCATGCTTGCCTTTTTCTAATTTATCACTAGACCCATAGGAGTAAGCTAGCTTGGATTTCTCATAGTCATGTTTATTTTGAACTAAATACCTAAGGGTAAAAAATAAGAGATTTCTGTGGTCTGTTAAAAAAAAAGCACCAAATTTAATACTCTCCCCATACCCCCAAATTTGTGCACAGCTATTTCAAATCCAAGCCAAACTATTCCCAATAGTATTCATAAGCGCCATAATATAATAATCTATGGCGAATACTAAGAAGTACCTAGTGGACGAGTAAGTTTCTTGGAGTAACCATAACAATTTACAATAGCACTGCACTAGGGTGTGAAATTATGAAAACAAGCACATACATTACTGAAATCACTTTCAGATGCTTCAATGAATTCTTCGGCATCCTCATCGTCGACGTTTACTCCATCCTTCTGAAATGCCCTCACTCTTCGACTCAATCCTGGGTCTGTACAGGGATAGGTTGGTCTACTATTTCTCAGATTTCGGATTATAATTCTATCACAGACATAAAACAACTGTTGCAGTCGTATGCTGAACATTTTGTAGATAGCTTAGTAGTTGCCTTGCATGCATTACACAATTATTAACACAATAATAAAAGAATCAAGAAAGAAAGAAATATCAACAAA
Organism: Agriphila geniculea; assembly: GCA_943789525.1. Lineage (NCBI taxonomy): Eukaryota > Metazoa > Arthropoda > Insecta > Lepidoptera > Crambidae > Agriphila > Agriphila geniculea. The sequence continues at coordinate 7,143,009 of OX038887.1, read as the reverse complement.
AATACAAGAAGGAAGAGGAACAAGAATCAAGAATGACATTTGTTTTGTTGTTATCTGTGACATGACAGTAGGTGCATTCCAGCAGACTAATCACTGAGTCCATTAGTTACCAGTGTCAGGCCTCCTTCACTCGCTCAAGGTCACGCGATAAGCACCTTCCGCTAGCCGTGCCTACGGAGGCACAAGTGAACAGAGGGCCGCCAAACGCCCGCCTGTGTAGTCGCGCGGCATCTTACTGCCTGCCGTAGGTATTGTGATTGTCTCTTTATATGGGTGGGTACCCACTTAGGTTCGCGAACCTCCGCGCTCCGCGAACCTGCACCGAAAATATCGTTTATCCTCTGCTGAAACAGGGCACCGAGGTGTGTACGTGAGGGAACTCGTATGCGAAGCTGGTTCGCACAGGCACACACTGTAGCCAAAGTAAAAATATTTGTTTTTGCTATGGATCACTGTTCTAGGTTCGCGGAGCGCGGAGGTTCGCGAACCTAAGTGAGTACCCACCCTAATAGTAACAATGTCGAATCGATATTACTGTGCCGTGTACGGATGTCTAAATCAAAAAACCAATAAACAATTGTCGTTTTTCACATTATGATATATGCTACGCAGTTCATTTAAAAGAAGTCAACCCTAACGTTGCGTCGTCAGAAAAGGTAAGAGCACGCGATAGAAAGAGAGGCAACTACTAGGTCAATATAACTGTAGGTCATTAGCGCTGCGCGACCTGAATTGCACTTTATTGTGTCGGTGCAAAAGTCACTATTCTTCTTCTTCTTATTTTTGTTATGGCAATCTACTTTCCTCTTGGAAGTAATTTTTGCCAGTGTCATGTTTTGAATAGTTCCGTATTTCTAGATTTTCTAGTAGATTGTTTCAGTTTACATTAAAATGCGGGTGCATCACTTTCCAATGCTGCTTGGAGCTTTTGGCAGCAAGTATATCAAGACAGTTTACTCAGTAAGTTTTGCCGAGGTAGCGACCACTACAATAAAAGTCTCAGCTTCACACAACCAAGATCGCGCCTATTTCCATTATCCCACATATTGTTCAGTTGCGTAGACACTTGTACCACAAAACTGCACCAATTTTAAGACACAATATCCACTATGAATCAATTTGCGAATAATAAAATAGTCACCGAACTGAACTCGACAAAATCCCGCCAAAAACTCCAAGTCACTATTTATTTAAATGACTTTGCGGCGTGCTGCTTCTTTACTTGTACTATTATTTATTCTGTGCCAGTGTCACCACAATATACAACATTGTATTGGAGTTTTTTGGCGCCATTTGTCAAGTTCGGTTCGGTGTTTATTTTAATTAGGTATTTGCAAATTGATTCATAGTGGATATTGTGTCTTAAAATTGGTGCAGTTTTGGGGTACAAGTGTCTACGCAACTGAACAATATGTGGGATAATTGAAATAGGCGCAATCTCGGTAGTGTGAAGCCGAGACTTTTACTGTAGTGGTGGCTACCTCGGCAGAACTTACCAAGTAAACTGTCTTGATATACTTGGTGCCAAATGCTTCAAGCAGCATTGGAATGCAATGCACCCGCGTTTTAATGTAAACTGAAACAATCAATCACTGAAATATTCAACTCTTGACACTGGCCAAAGTTATTTCCAAGAGGAAAGTAGATTGCCAAAACAAAAATAAGAAGAAGAAGAAGAACATTTTATTAGTAATCACGAGGTACGTGCTTGATGTCAAGCCGTCAAGCATCACTCCTAAATGATCAAACTGTGATTTACAAGCTGAATTTATATGCTTGACAAGCCATACATTCTCGAGTAAAGTTGCAGTGGACAGTTTAATCGCATAAAATTTTGTAATGCCCATCATGGGCATAACAACAGACTCTACTCTGTATGTCACAATCACAAAACAACCCTCCTAGGTCTCCTCTAACTAAGAGGAAAAGGAAGTATGAAAACAGGAAGACGAGTTTTTTGGCGCCATTTGTCAAGTTCGGTTTGGTGTCTATATTAATTATTTGCAAATTGATTCATAGTGGATATTGTGTCTTAAAATTGGTGCAGTTTTGTGGTACAAGTGTCTACGCAACTGAACAATATGTGGGATAATTGAAATAGGCGCGATCTTGGTTTTGTGAAGCCGAGACTTTTATTGTAGTTGTGGCTACCTCGGCAGAACTTACCAAGTAAACTGTCTTGATATACTTGGTGCCAAATGCTCCAAGTAGCATTGGAATGCGATGCACCCGCATTTTAATGTAAACTGAAACAATCTAACACTGAAATATTCAACACTTGACACTGGCAAAAATTACTTCCAAGAGGAAAGTAGATTACCAAAACAAAAATAAGAAGAAGAAGAAGAAAACAGGAAGACAACAAAAAACGCGCCAAAAACTTTGCCGACTGCTGCTCTGCAAGAAATAAGTACTATAAAGTTTTCACCGTTAACCGAAACAGCTGGTTATGATTAATCATGGATTAATGTTTTCATAAATAACTGGCTTACACTCGTTATCAAGTAGGTATCTAGTTTCCAAGTATGGTAACTTTGAGCTGATGCTGCAGCATCAACAAATTGGTATGGTAGTACTATCCCCGCAAATTGCTCATGCGCCTGGCGGCAATTTTTTTAACCTCAAAAAGGTAAAACAATTTTTTAAAATTTCAGTACCTACAGGTTGCATTTTTTAATTTACTTTTAAAATTTTAAGGATGTGTTAAGTCCGTGAAACTGGGTCAAATATATAAAAAATACTTAGAGCATGTATGCTCTAAGAAAAAATAGAATGACATTTCACTGGTCATTCCATACAAATCAATCTTAGTAAGAGATTACCAATTTCGACACGTTTCGTGGCGAAAGTTGTTCAGTTTCCTTAGGAGAGTGAATAAAAATGCATCCTATAATAAATTACCTATTAGAATTTTCATGTTATATTTCATTTTTAGTTGCGGATGACGTTAATGTGGATGTTAATGTGACAAGCAGGGTTGCCACCCGTCCCGATTTTGCCGGGACAGTCCCGATTTCGATGAAATTGTCTTCCGTCCCGACAATCCATCAGTTTTGTCCCGAATTTTGATGAGAACTCGCAATCAAAATCAGTGTTGATAAAAAAATGGGTTGAAATGTTTAAAAGCATAAAGGACAACAAGTTAAATGCCTTATTTTGCTTTGTATCTCGTTAAGTATACCGTCTTCGATGTTGAGCGAGTATTTTCCCATATGACGCTTAAATGAACTAATGTCAGAAATCGTTGCTCTGTACATTTAATGAAAGCTGAATTGCAAGGTCCCCCCCTCCCCCCCCGCTGTCCCGACTTTTATGTTCCTAAAGGTGGCAACCCTGGTGACAAGGTTCCTGCGCATTAGCAATTTGAGGGGATACCTATACCTATTACTTTTTAATTTAGTAAGGTATCGCCATTATTATGGCCGACGCGACACTATAATATCGGTTAGCCCTTAGTGTTTGGCTTGCTCATTTCTACAACGTGTTACAAAATAACCTCTAATGCCGAATATGGTAGATAGGTAACTTGTAAGTATAATATTATCTGTGAGAGAGACCATCAAACTAAACAACTTTTACTATGGGACAAACTCTGAAATCGACGTGCCGGACTACAGCTGGGCCACAAAAAAAAAATGTTGGAAATCTGACTTTTTTAATATTCCATGATGAAGTCGATAGTTTGTCGGAGTTTGTCGCCAAAAACCAGAGTTTGTCGGTCTTGAGTTTAGGAGATACGTGTGGCGCAGCTGTAGAGACGTCTCTACAGCTGAGCCACACAGATCTCGAAAACGGAAGGTCGTACCAGAAATCTGATTACTTGTGTGTGTAGCCGGTACTTTGTCGGAGTTTGTCACCAAGAACCGGAATTTGTCGGTCTTGCGTTTAGGAGATATGTGAGGATACGCTGTGGAGACCTTTCTACCTGGATCTTGAGAATGGAAGGTCATAGCGAAAATCTGATAACTCGAGTGTGTAGCCATTAGTTTGTCGGAGTTTGTCACCAAAAATCAGAGTTTGTCAATATTGCGTTTAGAAGATATGTGGGGATATGCTGTAGAGACGTCTCTACAGCTGAGCCACACAGATCTCGAAAATGGAAGGTCGTAACAGAAATCTGATTACTTGTGTGTGTAGCCGGTAGTTTGTCACCAAGAACCGGAGTTTGTCGGTCTTGCGTTTAGGAGATATGTGAGGATACGCTGTGGAGACCTTTCTACCTGGATCTTGAGAACGGAAGGTCGTAGCAAAAATCTGATAACTCGAGTGTGTAGCCATTAGTTTGTCGGAGTTTGTCACCAAAAATCAGAGTTTGTCAATCTTGCGTTTAGAAGATATGTGGGGATATGCTGTAGAGACATTTCTACCTGGATCTCGAGCACGGAAGGTCGTAGCGAAAATCTCACATATCTCCTAAACGTAACACCGACAAACTTTGGTATTTGGCAACAAACTCGGTCGAACTACCTACTATACAAATGACTAATCAGATCATCGCTACGACCTTCCGTTCTCAAGATCCAGATAGAAAGGTCTCCACAGCGTATCCTCACATATCCCCTTAAACGCAAGACCGACAAACTCTGGTTCTTGGTGACAAACTCCGACAAACTATTGGCTACACACACGAGTAATCAGATTTTCGCTACGACCTTCCGTTTTCGAGATCTATGTGGCTGAGCTGTAGAGACGTCTCTACAGCTACGCAACACGTATCTCCTAAACGCAAGACCGACAAACTCTGGTTTTTGGCGACAAACTCCGACAAACTAACGGCTACACACAAGAGTAATCAGATTTTCGCTACGACCTTCCGTTTTTGAGATATGTGTGGCTCAGCTGTAGAGACGTCTCTACAGCTGCGCCACACGTCTCTCCTAAACGCAAGACCGACAAACTCTGGTTTTTGGCGACAAACTCCGACAAACTATAGACTTCATCATGGAATAGTAAAAAAGTCAGATTTCCAACTTTTTTTTTGTGGCCCAGCTGTAGTCCGGCACGTCTGAAATCGCGAATAAAAAACAGCTGTTTTATACATTTTGATATTTTCTTTATAAATCTATGTATGAAACAGCTGTCTTTTTTTCGCGATTTCAGAGTTGGTCCCATAGTAAAACTTGTTCAGTTTGATAATCTCTATCCACCATATTCAGCTTTAGGGGTTTTTGTACGGTCGTGCCGTCTGCACGCTGGGCTTCCACAACCTGTCAAAGGCCATTGGGCATATTTGACCTGATTGATGAAATTTCGCGTACAGAAACCAAACCATTTTTAAATTGGAGAATTCATTCCCAATTTTTAAAATATGTATTATTTTTTTATGTACCGACCGGCAGAAAAAAGTTATTTTACAGTATGAGTGCGAGTATATGTATGATGTTATTAAACTTTTGTTAATAAAACAGAAGTTTTTACTTTTAGCATTGTGAAAATGTGTGGTACAAGCATAAACGTTTGTTTTGTCTTTATTTATTTATTTTATTTTATTTATTATTGAAAAGATATGATATAACGATAAAAATGAAACATGACCTGCAAGAATGCGACCCATATCACTGAGTAGCAGATACATTTATCTACATAGTAGCAGGGACCGGAAAACCCCTTTTTTGATTAACCCAATTGATAAGGAAACCCTATTAAAAAGCTTACCAAATGATAGGGTTTCCCTTTCGTTAGGGTTAGTCACAGATATATGTCTGTGGGGTTAGTCGACGACATGCTTACCGTTTTGATAGGGTTTTTGAAAATAACTCTATAAAATACCCAATCAAAAACCCTTTTAACGGTTAGCGGTTCATGAAATACCCAATGAAAACCCCTTTAACGGTAAGCGGTTCCGGTCCTTCGGCCCAGGTGAAACTAGGTATAAATTGCTTAAACACGTTTTAAAACCCCTTCATAAAGCCTTCATAGGGTTTCCCCGATAGGGGTTTTCGTATTCGGTAAGTTCTTACTTGGGTTACCCTTTCGATAGGGTTACCGTATTGATAGGGTTAGCGTATTGATAGGGTTTTTGAAAACAAGTCTATGAAATTCCCAATAAAAAACCCCTTTAACGGTAAGCGTTTCCGGTCCTTGCATAGTAGTATTACTAGCCCTATTTCGTTTGTACGCCATCAAACGTCCGGACAAAATGGCCTTTCTTCCATTGACCTTTCTTCAATCATTTTTAAACTTTAAGTCGAGCAGTTTAAATTTCAAAATTCATTGTAGATTTTTGACAGTTTTGTATAGCTTGATATACTGCTTTCTGTATAATAAGTACCTAATAACAGTATTCTTCCACTTTACTGTCAAATATTATTTAATTTCAATAGCCAGCAACTTTTTCATCGTGATACCTAGCCCATTTTCCCTGCTGCGGGATATCCAAAATATTTTAGGAAGGTAAACCGTACACGTATAATAAAAAACAGACTAAAAAGTAAAAAATAAATTCTTCTGTAAATATTTATAACCCTTCCAACAGAAATTTTAAACCTAAAAACGTGGGGCGCATTTTGTTAAATTTATCATCCATATTGTCTTTAGCATGCGCCCCACGTTTTTAGGTTTAAAATTTCTGTGGGTAGAGTTATAAATATTTACAGAAGAATTAATTTTTTACTTTTTAGTCCGTTTTAATGTTTTTAGTCCAATATTTTTTTGTAATAATTTAGTCCGTTTTAAAAACGTGTTTTTTTTTTAAATTTTTTCTTTAAATTATAATTTTCTGCTTTTTAGTTAACGAGTTAAGACTAAAAAAATATACCATCTCCTATCGGAGCGAGTGCTCCGTGTTGACGAGTGTCAAGACGACTCAAACGAGCAAACTCGATGGGGTTGCATGGTTTTATTACAAAGTCCCAGTGGCCTTCTTCCAGCTCCATCATCAGACCCTGGAAACTATTTCTCAATAAAGTACTCGTCAACACGATTCAAATGAGTCCAATCTCGATGGAGTAACATGGTTTTATTAAAGAGTTCCTGTGTCCTTCTTCCGGCTTTATCATCAGACCCTGGAATCTATTTCCCAACGAAGAACTCGTCAAGACGATTCAAACGAGCCTAAACCCGATGGGGTTGCATGGTTTTATTATAGAGTTCCTATGGCCTTCCTCCAGCTCCATTATCAGATTCTCGGTCACTATTTCCCATTAAAGTACTCGTAAAGATGATTTAAACGAGCCCAATCTCGATGGGGTAGCGTGGTTTTATTAAAAAGTTCCTGTGTCCTTTTTCCGGCTCCATCATCAGACCCTGGAAACTATTTCCCAGCAAAGAACTCGTCAAGACGATTCAAACGAGCCCAAATTTGTTGGGGTTGCACGTGCACGGTTTCAATATTGAGTTCCTATGGCATGGCCTTTCAGCTTCATCATCAGACCCTGGACCTCGTCTCCCATTAGAGTACTCGTCAAGACGATTCTATCGAGCCCAAACACAATGTGGTTGAATCGTTTCATCATAGAGTTCCTGTGGCCTTCTTCCGGCTTCATCATCATATCATGACACCATAATTATTGCATTGCCTTCCAATTCTGATATATGTTTAAAGTTTCAAGTCTCAGCTCATCGGGAAGCTAGTATAAAATCGTTCGCAAACTTTGCGGAGAAACAAACACACAAACGAGAAAGCAACCTAATATCAGGAAAGCTCAGACTCTTAGTTCCTTCCGAGATAGAGTTAGAAGTTATTTCCTTTCCTCTTATTCTGTCTGACTATTTATTTAATTCTCCTTTAGTTTATTTGTATTTACCTTTAGATATATTTACTTTCAAACGCACTATTCCTTTCTTAATAATTGCACCCCACTCCCCTTTTAGTCCTATCTTTATTTATTTATTTTTCACCCAAGGGTTGCCTGGAAGAAATTGCTGCTTAGCAATAAGGCCGCCTCTTGTATGCTTTTTCTTTGTAACTGTCCTTCTTTCTGTAATTCTTTTTATGTGTACAATAAAGTGTATTTTATTATTATTATTATTATTATTATTATTATTATTATTATTATTAAAAACGTGTTAAAAAAAGAGATGTGCTGAAAGTGTAAACCCAAATTTTTCAACATAATGAATTTTGGGATAAATTGATTTGGAAACATGTGAATGTTGTTTTGTCATTCAGCAGCTTTTTGTGCTAAATACTTAAACCGCTTTAAGCACGCAGCTTACCGCAAAAAAGAGAGACTACGTGCAGTGTGTCTCGGTCGGCAGCCAACCGCGCGCGCGTTTTCAATTTAAAACGGCAATTTAAATTTATCTTCAAAGTTTTTAAAATAAGTTGTGTTAAATTTGTGAATAAAGTATCAAATTAGTTCGTTGGTATATAATTGATGATTTACATTTAATTCACTGGAAAATCATATAAGATTTGTGAGTAGCTAAAAGTTTTTCGTTTTTTACTACAAAGTTTTTTTTGAACATGATTTTAGTCTCGCCATATGGTGATGGATGAGTGCGATAATGATGACGATGTTACTTATTACTTACTTATTTTTATTTTTACTTTTACTTTTATATTATACCTAGTTACATTTTCAACGGGTTATTTGAGAATCAAAAGGCCGGCGAATAGTGGACTTCCTGTATTATCAATACAAACGTAATACCAAAATGATTTGCAATTTGAGCATAATTAACTTTTTTTGTAATGTTATATGGATTAAGACAATATTTGTCTAGGGTTCTATTAAATAAAAAAAATCAAAATACTAACCCAATTAAAAATAAATGCCAATTACATTTTTCATACAAAACTGTAGATCGCATTAAGTAATTTTTATTTGCTTTGGTATTCTGTTTGAATGTTTTATTTAATACAAACCTAGACAAATACTTTCTTAATCCGAATAACATCACAAGAAGAGTTAATTATACTCAAATTGCAAATCATTTTGGCATTACGTCTGTATAGGTCACTGGTCGCCGCCCTCTTAATATTTAAAAACTATTTAATTATGAATAATAATTAATCATATATTTAAAGCCTAAGTATAAATAACCGAAAGAAAAGCTAAATTTATAATGCAAATAGCTATTGTTTGAAAAACTTATAATACGTCTGCACATATTAACTTTTACAGTTGAACTGCAAAACAAAGCGAACATAAAAGGAAAGTGTCAACAATACATACAAGAATTTTAATTACCGACTAACACTTTCACTGTCGTCGTCGCCGAAGTCTAGGAAATATAATGCTCACAAGAAAATAGTGGCCATTAAATGGTTTTCCATACAAACTAGTTATTTAGTTACTTAGTTTTTATTTTAATGTTGTTCGAAAGCTGTAATAGTTAACTTGGGGACTTTACTGTCGAATTTACTATATATTTTCTCTTCACCGTGTGTTAATTAGAATTGAAAAATGTTAAATTTCGCGTATTCTTTTAGAAAACATAAATTTCTTTCTATTCTAACATTTCTAACTGACACACGGCGAATGGGAGAAATACACAGTAAATGCGACAGTAAGTAAAGTACGCAAGTTGACTATTACTTACAGCTTTCGAACAATATCAAATTCAAATAAAATCAGATTGAAGTTATCATAAAAATATCTTTTAAAAGTTACCTTGTATGTATGGAAAATCATAAACAGGGTTATTTGTAAAACACCAACAACCTCGCAGGAGTAGATTGCTAACATCTTAAACAACAACATTTGTTCTACGACTTTTCCGAAAACAGCCAAAAAAGAACTTCCCATACAAATGTCCGAACAGCTGATCGAGTTTAGTATGAAAAGTCGATTATTTTTGTCTGTTTTCGGAAAAGTCGTAGAACAAAATGTTGTTGTTTATGGTGTTAGTAAACTACTCCTGCGAGGTTGTTGGTGTTTTACTAATAACCCTGTACAGTGGCACATAATATTATATCAGTGCTAGTGGCCCTATTTTCTTTTGAGCAGTAGTGTATTATAATAAGAACTTACAAGACTAAAATGTAAATTATAAATGTAGTCTATTTATTATGGAGTTGGGTCCGATTTCATTCTTAGCAGGCCCTGAAACCAACACGCGTAGCATGACCAACATCGAGATAGGATTCGACTCAGAGAACAATGGCTTGTCTACACCGAAATGTCACTTTTGTCGGGTTGAGATCGAGATACTCATGCTCGCATTTACAACTAGTAGACTTGTATTGTTCTTTGTCGTGGCCTAATGTCAAAAGTCGACAAAGATGAGCTTTTCTCTTGTAACGTTGTGTTTTTACGTTAAAGAAAAAACAACGTTTCATTTTCATATTTATTAATATTCCATCATATTTATTTATTTACAAGTATAAACACGATATAATTCATTAATTTTCCTTAATCTGTATTTATTTCATACATGCGACCTCATTTCGTCCATACTCCAAATTCAAATTATCAACCTCTTTGTATAAAACTCCTTGGTTTGGTATCTAAGTATTTTATTTTTTATAACTTTTTAATTCATGTTCGACAACATTTAAAAATATTGAAGTATTCTACTATCCTTTTCTTACACATACATTTTATATCATTCATCCTTTTCACTCTATTACTTTTTTCTTGTGTTGAACGTTTTCGTTGCGTTTCCCGCGCTTTCTTGGGAAAATTTTCACTTCTCATGGCGCGAAGCCTATTTTTGCTCCGAGCTGATATTATTTTTAAAATAAATGTTTAAAATTTGTTGATTTCTTGCAAGAGTCACATAAATTATTTTTAGGCTTTTCATAATACTGTTCGCTTTTGGAAAGTTTTGTTGGCTCCTCAAAGACGCTGTATAATACCATTTTCATGAAAATTTGATTAATAAAGGGTACGTATTATATCATTTTAAACTATTCATTGTATTTATTTACCTATCTATTTTTATTTTTTTCTTTTAATAACTCCTTTTTTTCCTTCAATTCCAGGAGGGAAGAGGAGGGATTCCCAAATGATTTAAAAAGATATTAAAGATTCAGCGATTTAAAAAGATATTAAATATTCAGCGATTTAAAAAGATATTAAAGATTCAGCGATATAAATAGATTTTAAAGATTCATTGATTAAGAGATTCATCGATATAGATAGATATATTAAAGATTCATCGATATTGCGCTAATTCCCTAATTGCCTGATATTAAACATTCAGTCACTGTTTTTATGAATTTGATCTACGATTTGATCAGCGACTGTCATCAATCGAAGTTCTGCAGCTTCAGTCCTAATCCCCTGAAGATTATCCGTGCTTTTCGTCTGCATCAAGTAAGGGCGTTCTAATTTTTATGATTTTTATTTGGCAAGAAATACTGCAACTTCGGTGCGACGACGACGGTATTAAATCGAACCTTTATGACCACGATTTTCTAGTAAATAACTTTAATTACTCCAACTAAATAATCTTCCGTAGTATTTATTATTTTAAGAGAGCAAAAGATTAGGTACCCACCCCATTCATTTGTTTTACATGGATAAGTACTATAAAATTTTTATCCATTTGTTTATGTAGTAACTTTAATTAATAATTTGATGCCTAATGGTTTTGATTTGGTTCGAAGTTAAAAAGATAAACTACTAGCTTCCGCCCGCGACTTCGTCTGCGTCGAAAGTTTTTTTGCTATCCCTCGGGAACATTACTTTTTTTCTGGATGAAAGGTACCCTATGTCCTTCTCTGTACCCCTGACAACGTGTATGCAAAATTTCATAATGATCGGTTCAGAAGTAAGGACGTGAAGGCGTAACAAACAAACAAACAAACAAACAAACAAACAAACAAACAAACAAACAGACTTTCGCATTTATAATATTAGTAAGGATAGTTTCCTACCTATTAACGACTTATATTTAAGATTTGTTTACCTACTGATAAATACTTAGTACCTACTTTTGATACATACATTCATGTACATTGTTTGTTTTTTTTATTATACCTACTTATTCATCTAAAAACTCATTTTTTTATTTCTTAATATTAAATCTGCTCACTCTATTCCCTGCCTTTAGCCGGGCCAGCCCCCGGACCGCCTAACTCTCTCGCTTTGACTCTGGCTTTGGTTTATAACGTCAGTGCACTGTCCGTCCTTGTCATCGTGTTATGATATGACAAGGATGGATATAGTCTAGCTATCGCTCTGGCTAAAGCTTTGAGTTAGGCGGTAGGGCCCCAGGGAGAGAGGTTGACACTCTTCAACTGACATTCTTCTTCTTCTTCTTCTTCTTATCTGTGCAGGCGGTTTCCGCAACTCGACGTCTATTGCGCCTATTTTGCGTCAGAGGATGTTCGGCCGGTTCACTCCAGCCAGCCCAGCTCAGCCAGGAACGCTCCAAGGGCTTTCACATTCGTGATCGCTTCCTGGACGCTGCCCGGCGAGCCGAGGTACCTCGCCCGGTAGGGGGCCACCCCTCTGCATTCCAGCAGAACGTGGGCGGCTGTTTCTTCTTCCTCCATGCATCCTCTGCATAGGGGACTGTCCGTGACACCTAAGTTAAAAAGATGTTTGTTAAATTGTCCATGACCAGTAATAGCACCTGTTACCAGGCGAAGTTGCGGTCTGCACAGTTGTATCAGGGCCCTGGATAGACGATCGTCCACGCGCGGCAGTGCGAGTTTCGCTTGTCTGCACGAGTCCAGCGAGCTCCAGTTCTGTTGGTGTAATTCTATGGTGCGTTCGCGGATCTTACTTGCAAACCAGCTTGTCGGGATAGGTGCGATCGGCTCTGGGCCAACAGGCGTCGAGCCAGATGCGCGTCTAGCCAGTTCGTCGGCTGCGTCGTTTCCCCGTGATCCACTGTGACCTTTGATCCATTGGATAGTGATAGTATTAAGTGCACCTACTGTATTTAAGGCGTGGTGACACTCAAGTACAAGGCTCGATGTGATGCGACTGCCCTGGAGAGCCTGTAGAACGGATTTGCTGTCAGAGAGAATTAAGATGTCGCGGTCTTTTACCTCCCTTGTTTCGATTGCTCGAGCCGCCATTGTATGCCCACGCACTCGGCCTGAAAGACCGTGTTGTATGAGCTTATGGGGGATGCAATTTGTATGTTGAGGTCCTCTGAGAAAACGCCCGACCCTGTGCCTGATGAGGTCTTAGAGCCGTCAGTGTAAATCAGGAGAGCCTTGTGTCTTTTCTTGGAGGTGATGTCGTCTGTCAGGTGTATTCTGTATTTTTTGTCGAAAATGAAGGTTGGCTTAACTTTGTCGCACACTGCTTCGATAAGAGGGGTGTTCAGCCAATCCTCCAGTAATCCACTGAGATGTCTTACCCTCTCAAATTTTAGAGATCCCAGTTGTTTTAATCTTAACGCTGTTTTGGCTGCCTCCTGTTGAATGTGGAGATGCAGTGGTGTTATGTTCAGCATTACCTCTAGAGCAGCTGTAGGAGCTGTGCTCATGCATCCAGTGAGGGCGCAGCAGGCCTGACGTTGTAGTCCCTGTAGTTTTTTGACTCCAGTGGTTTGGGCGGCTTTTGGCCACCATACTACAGATCCATAGCTTACCAGGGGTTTTATGATCGTGTTGTATAGCCAGAGGAATAGTTTGGGTGCTAGGCCCCAACGCTTACCAATCATCTTTCGGCACTGCCATAAAATGACGCTGGCGGACTGCGTTTTGTACTCCAAGTGGCTGTTCCAAGTAAGTTTGCTGTCTAGGATTATGCCTAGGTACTTTACCTCGTTAGAGAGCTGTAGTGTAGCTCCAAACAGTTTCGGCAGTCGAAAATCGCCTACCAGGCGTTTGTTTGTAAACATTACCATTTCCGTCTTCGCGGGGTTGACAGTCAGGTCGTGTCTTTGACACCACGCCTCAACCTTCTTCAGGGCTGCTTGCATGGTGTTACAGGTTATGCCAGCCTGGTTACCTATACTTAGTATGGTAATGTCGTCCGCATATCCTATAGTGTAAAAATAGTTAGAGTTAAGATGGGAGATCAAGTCGTTTACCACCAGGTTCCACAGAAGTGGAGAGAGCACACCACCTTGGGGGCATCCTCTCGCCACCAGGGCCCTTTGGCCAACGTCCCCTGACACCTGTACCATTCTGTTGCGTAGCATATTCACGATCCAGTCTACGAGTTGTTTGTTTTGTCGAAGGCGCCCTCTATATCGATGAAGGTGCCTAAACAGATGAGTTTGTTTTGGATAGCCTCCTCTATCTTACCGACTAATTGATGAAGGGCTGATTCAGTGGATTTTCCAGCGCTGCGCTGTAAGCATGTTGATGTTTATGTAGTGGAAGTTTCGCCAAAGCTCCACTTCGTAGATACCACTCACAGACTCTTTCCATAGTTTTCAACAGGAAGGTTGTGAGGCTGATCGGTCTGAAAGCCTTCGGATTAGTGTAGTCGGGTTTACCTGGTTTGGGTATAAACACTACCTTGACTTCCCTCCATAGGTGCGGGGTGTAGCGATGCGCCAGACAGGCTTGTAGTAGATGGGTGAGGACTGGAACTATTTGCTCCTCTCCCCATTGTAGTAGTGCGGGAAAGATGTTGTCCGTTCCAGCCGCCTTGAAAGGGGAGAAGCTCTTAATAGCACTTCTTACCTTTTCAGGTGTTATTACCTGTTCGGCATAACGCCAACAGTCTTCAGTGGGTTGCACAGGTTTGTCTTGCCAGCTTACCTGTTGTACGAGTTGGCAGTCTGGAAAATGGGTCTGTATTAGAATAGCATTTGTCTCCTCCGGGCAGCGGGACATTGTGCCGTCGGGTTTCTTCAGGTTACCTAGTGGACCAGGACCCTGATTAGACAATACTTTCCTTACCCGATTTGCCTGTTTGGTGGAGCTTATCTCATTACTGAACCTTCTCCAGGATGAGGTCCTCCAGTACCTTATTTTACGTTTATATTCAGCCTTAGCATCTTTGTATCGGTCCCAGTCGTAGTCATCGCAGGTGTTCATTGCCCTGTTTAGCCTTTTCCTGACAATCTCACGTTGCCTTTCAAGCTCCGGCCCCCACCATTGGTGCTTGCCGGAGCCCTCCGAGCCGGGAGCTTTCAGGGGACAGGCTTCTTCAAAGCATTGTCTTACAGTATTGGTAAATTTTACTACCTGTTCCTCTAGCTGTACAGCGGTCGAGAAGACCCTCCTGTCGCAGCTTGTGTCAAGTTTCTCTGCTAAGAGTTGTCTGTATTGTTGTTTGTTTGTTTTCCTTGGATACCTTCTAGGTTCAATGGTGACGGTAGGTACCTGTATGTTGAAACGTAGCCATCTATGATCTGAGCATGAGGCCTCGTCTGAGACGTGCCAGTCCGCTATCATAGATGCCGCTAGTGGTGTTGCAAGTGTTAGGTCGACAATCGTCCCTCTGCACCTCCTCGCGACGAAAGTCGGTTTATTACCTATGTTAATTATTTCTAGATTGGTTGTTAGCAGAAATTCTACAAGTTCGTTACCTCTAGTGTTGCTTTTCTCCTCTCCCCACAGCGGATGGTGGGCATTGGAGTCTGTTGAGATGATTAGCTCAATGTTGTTCTCCCTGCAGTATCGAGCAAGCGACGCTACCTCCTCAGGTGGCGCTTGCTCCCCTTCAGGCATGTATGCCGATGCCAGGACCAACTCCTGACTGTTGTTTTCATTGTTAATTGTCAGTTTAATAGTGCTTAAATCTCTGAAACAGAAATTAAGTAAAGGCTGTGTCTCGATATCTTTTGATGTGTATATGCACGATCTTACATCGCCAACGGCGGCATGTATGAGCTTACCTCCAATATTGGAGAGTCCTTGCACAGTGCCGCCCCTGATCCACGGCTCCTGGATCAGAGCGACCGTCGTTGTATTGGTCTCCAGCCAGCGTCGGAGTTGAGCCGTTGCGGTTGTGCTGTGCTGGAGGTTAATTTGTATGAGTTGGGCCTTAGAGAGGGACGCCATCTACGCAGACAACGTCCTCCAAGGCCAACTCGTCGAGCCCCAGCAGGAGTTCCTCGCTCCTCGGCGAAGCCTCACTGCCGGAGGGACCGGCGGCAGCAGCGTCGATGGTCATCTCCGCTGTGGCCGGCTCGGCGGTGTCAGTAGTAGCTGCTGGTGCGGCTGGTGTTGTCGTCGTGTCGCCGCCGGGGGACTCGCGGGGGTTGTCGGTGGGTGGAGTGTCGACAAACTTACCCTTGGCGTTCCTGAACTTCAGGTACACCGATCCGGTCAAGAAACTGACTCGGCGACCCTTCGCCAGGATCACCGGCACGATGTCCGTCGGCACTGACACGACGATAAATGTCCGGTTGGTAGACTCCTGGGTCTGGAACCCGTTCACGAGCCACCGTTCCACCTGGAGCTCTGGATTCGAGAAATGCAGGACCTTACCCACCATTCCTTGCTCCCGGTTCCAGAGCTTGGGCAGGACGAAACCACACTGGACCTTCTTCGGGACCTGCTCAGTTCTCAATACACTGAGCTTTCCCACGTCCTTTATGTGGTGTCCTCCCGCCCACTCTGTCGCCCACTCCAGGGTTGTGTTGTTGGTGCTCGCCAGATGTAAGCACCCGTCCTTATATACTGGCTTCCCACAGAAGGCGACTTTACCTGCTTCGTAGGTGCCCAGGAGTATTTGCTGCACCATAGCCTCCTCCAAGTCAGCCTCGATCTGCTCAGCCACCGCCCTTGAGATGTAACCCGAAGGCGATGTGATGACAAACCTGACTTCATTGGATGTGGCTGCGACTGCAGCGTAGGTTCGCGCACCAGTCGAGGAACCGCTCGGCAGCTCTGCCTTCAGCTTTTTGGACTCGCCTCGAGGAGAGAGCGTCTCATCCAGGCGGGGCCTTTTGGCTTTGGGTTTAGGCCGCGCAGCAGCTCCTGCGACCGGGGTGTTGAGGGGGGCCATGGTGGCCCTGCGCCCTTGCGGGGGATTGGGAGCACGTCGGGCTGACTTGGGTGGGCGCGAGTTTCCCCGCCTCCCACCTTCCATCCGCCCTGGCGCTCCCAATCCTGTAGTGAGGTTCGGGTCTGTACTGGCAGAAGGTGGCATAGGACCAGCCGGGTTTCCCCGTCCTTTCCCAGCCTCGTCCTGCGGTCCTGACCCTCCCCCCGAGTGTGCGCCGGTACTAGCCGGGAGCGGCAGAGGTCTGGTCAGGTTTCCCCGACCGTCCTGAGCCGCAGCCTGCGGTCCCGACGACTAGTCGGTGTTCGAGTTACCGGGGTCGGCGCCGATTGGCGTAGACGGGTTAAGACTCTTGGTCTTAGCCCTTCTCCGCTTCTTGCGTTTGACTCCGGTCCGGTCGGTCGGTGGCTGCCCATCACGCGCCGGAACAACGCCTACCCTCTTTTCAGAGGATTTGCGCTGTCGCCCGTGCTTGCCAGCCACCGTCCACCGGTCGTCGATCACCGACTGAATGGTGGCCTGCGGAGCAGGTGTAGTTGGTCCAGAGGGCGCCGATTTCTCAGCTTCCCCCTGGTGTGTTCCCTCAGGTTTCCCTTCGGGAGTGGTATTCTCGCGCGAGGCTTTCGATTGCTCGACCGTCCCGCGGGAGAGTGACCCAGCATTGCCGGGTGGTATCGGTGTCTTGAACATTGAATGATCCATTGTTAAGATAAATGTAAAAATTCGTCCGGTCAGTTTCCCACCCTCCATGGAGCCCGCACATTTGGGAGTGCCCTGTATTAAAAACAAGGTGCACTAGGACTACCGACCGGATATAGGTGCAGGAAGTTGGTGCTCAGGCGCGACATCAGAGACTCGAGACGGGTGGCTGGGTTGCCGTTCAAGCAGCATCCCAGTGGTTCCACCTACTCTTGCCTCGTCAGCATGGCCCTAACCATCCAGCAAGCTGGACCTCCCCACACCTCGCTGCGGCCCTCTGACGGGACACGTGACCGTTTCCTCCCTGGCGCTACCCAGAAAGGCTACCGTTTCGGGTGAAATCCAGACCAAAGAGGGCGTGTTGTGTAAACAAAGGTACTACCGCCGACCCCATTTCACTCAACCCTCCAGGATTCCTTCATCCCCCCTTACGGCGTTCAACTGCACAGGCCGTAGTGCAGGAGGAGCTGTTACTCCACCGGTTCGCTCCCCTCCGTGCCGGTGGAGAAGGTGGCTGAGAAGGAATCAGCCGACAGGATAGATAGGATTTCGGGAGAGGTAGGGATGTGAGTTATAGGTAAAGATGGGATACGTCTGATTGTTGATTGGCTACATCTGTTTCATAGGGAACCAGATCAAAAAGCAGGCGGCACCACGGGCAGGTTAACAACCAGACTTGTTCTAGGGATCTCCACGACCTGCGCTCTCCCCTAGAACCAAGCGCCACATTACCATTTGGACTGATGGTAACGTAGAAGAGAGGCCATGTTGAGCGACATCATTGTCCAGTCAAACACTACCTTTCCTCCGCCCAAAACTGACATTAATTTGACAGTTGAATCAGAGAAACTTGTCTACCACCGTTTGAGTAGTCGAGAAGGTCGAGAGAGAATCACAGACTAATAAGAAGATTCGAAATAGTTTTCTACGTATTTTATTTTATATGAAACTAAATTTCGCAATAAATATAAATCAAAATTATCCGTGCTTATATCTTATTCCTTAAAAACTTAAAATTAAAATTATTTTCATACGTTGATTTTAATATTTCGTAATTTTCTCGTCATTTTACACAGATTACTAAATTAACAATTTCGTTAGTAGTCTGTGTTATCTTTTCAAAATACTCTCAATAAAAGAAAGGCAAACGAATTTATACCCATACAGCTATATTTAATTAGTTTTAAGAGTTTAGCGTTGTGAAATCTCATAGACATAGAAAAATTTCGCTACGCTCAAGTAGACGGACAATGGTGCGAGTGAGAAACCGATTCTTACGGCTTATTCGATGTGCGAGAAAGAGTTAAAAGAAAATGACAGCAGAACCTAGTTTGACTTCATTTATCGTCTGTTATCATCTTGGTGAAAAGCGTCCACACGATTATTTTGTAATTTTGACCGCGATCTGATCGGTTTGGCTCATAAAGCTATATAAATCAATAATGGTGTCGTGTTCTGTACTGAATTGTAATGTTACTTTCGACAACAACCCAAATAAACACTCATTTCACAGGTAAATAAGATTGTACAAGTACCATTTTCATATTTCATATTTTAGTTGAATATATTCCTAAACACACTAAGTAATACACTAATATCATGCTATTAACCGCCTATTTTCTAAATAAAGGCTGATTTCTAAACATTATGTGTTAGATAAAAAGATATTATGTCCGTGAACTTGAGGAAATAAGGCGTAGAGATTGATCAAAAATTATTATATTATCGATACTCATGTCGATGATTTCCAATATAACCTTATTTGTGTTTGTGAACACTGATAGCTTTATCTAAAGCTGCTTTTAACCGACAGTTTTCAAATGGTAAATTATACCTACTTAAGTACTAATTTAACAATATTTCCAGGTTTCCTGTAAATCCAGTGATTAAGTTACTGGATAAATGTCATAAATAGAATAGGCTGGGAGCCTCAAGGAGACTTGTAAGAAATTATTTAAATAAAATTGTTCAAAATCTTGTTTGTGTTTTATTTATTAGAGCAATAATACATTAGGGTTATCGACAATCTAAAATGGACTTCAGGGCATCTCTAAAGTTCACGCACACGTTTACAAATTTTCACACACTGGCTCATGTCACTTTTGGTGTCGCAGCCAAGCGAACTCTGTTCCTCTATTCCAGTGGAATATTAACTTTATGTGAAATCTATAGAAAGGAACGGTGCTTTATGAGAAATAAAGTAATTATTTTCTACTGGCAATATTATTCTTCTCGAGCTCGAGAGAGCTTGTCTACGGAAGAGAACGCTTTCTTGAGTGCCTCTTTATCTTAGAAGATATAAAAAAAAATGAGAATCATGTTTAAACTAAATTATTTCGGATCATTTTAGATAATTTTGACGTTTATTGGTGTTGAAATAAAAAGATTACCTTTAAAATTCACTTTTTTTATTAAGAGACATTAAAAGGTTTCGAAATTCTGAGAACGAGTCCCACCTGTCTGTCAAACTGTGCTCAGCAATCGAGAAGGTCGAGACGACAAGTCTTCGTAGACAAGAGTCCCGTGTGCTCATGCTACGCGTGAGCTTGCTACAAATTAGTAATCTGTGCCTGAAACTGGGTGAAATGATAACATAGATTGAGAAAATAATAAGTAGAATTTCGTTACTTCGAAACGGTCAAAGTTTACAATGGTGTTTAAGATTTTATATTAGGTGGTGCTTACAGCAAACATTACAGCAAACTTAGAGCATACAGAACCTAAGGCCTGGTTTACATTAGTCAAGTAGACGACCGAGTCGAGTAGCGAGTAGAAATACATTGCTTGGCATGTTCGTCGATTTTAAAAGACCGTCAAACACACCACGTAATGAACTTCTACTCTCCTAAAGCACTCTACTAAAGACTAAGATAATGTAAACCAGCCCTGAGACAGCAAACAACAGAAGTAGAGTAGATATGTACAAGATGGGTACAACGTAATGAAAAAGAAAAATTGCCTGGGGCTCTGTCGGCTAACTTACATTGCTATCTTAATCGCTCTGATTTGACAGATAGATGTGATACATTACTACTTTTCTTTAGTAAGAAACAAAGAAAGGCATGTATTGGCACATGAGTATTTTTTTTACTCGTGTGTCATTGGTCTCAACGCCTGGTAAGTTTTTATTTGTGCCAAAATGAAGTAGCAATGTATCACATCACATGCATCTGTCAAATCACTGTTTACACTAACTTCATCGTTTAAATTGTTTTAAGCCGATAGCCCCGCATGTCTTGCAATTAATCGTAGGTCATTGACCTAATATTATCATAATATTTTTAATCGTTTGATTGGAGCGTTAAATTGCTCTCTTTGTTACCTCACTTACTACCTAGCGCTGCCACTCGCTTAGAATTTCAGCATGAAGGCCCGGTTTCTATGAGCAAGGACTACTAGGTACTTAGTACTTACGATTCGTTTACGATTACGAAACTGTGATTAATATTTCATTATCTACTCAATTTTCTTGCGGGTTACTTACAGTTATCGGTCATTAAACAATATTTTATTATCTAGTGGCTCCGTGAGCTGTAGACCTCGCGCTAAAAAGTAGCTGAAATTGTATGTTTTTAAAAACAAATAACACATAATACAAGTACTAGGCACGTATCTTGAAATTTTTTCGACGGAGTGGGGATAAGTTCGCGCATGTGCTCTTGTGAGCGACCAAAAGCGCGCGCCCCTCTCCCGCCGCCCGCGCCCCTCACCGCTACGCATACCCAAAATACGCGTTTCGCGCAATCCCCACCCGATTTCAAGTTATATGCCTCGTACTGTAGATATTATTTTTTTCAACTAATAAGTATCTATTCCTACTGTGCAAATAATATACGTTTAGGTTCTGTCGTTCTGTCACAAAGTCACAACCTTATTTATTTTCAAATTTCGAATATTGGCCAGAAATGTTTTGATTGATGAACTTTTGAGGTCTCTAAAAATAAATAACAAAATTTATATTTTTGATCATTTTTCAAAACTGTTAGTCTTTTTTTTACATATCTCAACCATTTAGAAAAAATTGAAAATAGGCTGGAAAAAAATTATTCATAATTTTCGAACCTGCTTACAAAATTTCACAAGAATCGGTTGAGAAATGTGACCTGTGGCCCTACCATGAGTTGACGCAAACTGTTTACGTTACAGTAAACTGTCGGATATACCGCTCACAGTCAATACAAGTGAAAGAGAGAAAACGATAGTTTACTGTAACGTAAACAGTTTGCAACAACTCATGGTAGGGCCACTGTAGAAAAGCACAAACCGACCTCGCTTGCACATTATTTTCATGTTTTATCAAGATTTCTTAAATCTGAGTGCGTAATTAAGTATGTGTTCCGACCATTTTTCAACGATGATGAAGAATTTAATTATGACGATACTGAAAAACTCATACTTCCGATTATACAAATTTTCCATAACCACGAAGCCTTTCCATACCTATCTTTTAAATTGATTACTCGTATTTTATTTTTAATCTAGTTTTTATCATTATCACACACTGCACACAGAAGTAGGTGTACCTACCTAGTGATTTGATGTAATTTTGGGCCACCTCATTGTAATTTGTAATCACATAATATAACGAACGTCAGTTTTTTAGTATATTGCAGTGTATGTAAAATGTATTTCTCTTAGAATTGTGTAAACTTCTTATCACTGTAAATTCCGTAAAACCACCTTGCGAGGAGAAGTGTACTACTGGTGACCGGGTGATACAGGCTCCGGCTTAGTTTAGGCGCCATGCGCCATGCAGTCTCTCTCAATCTTCATAATAATGTTAATAATATCGTTTCAAAATGTAAGAAGAAATAAACATTTTTATTATTATTTTTCGCAATACTTTATATAAGATTATGGAAAGTTAAGTAAGTATTTGAACTGTAAGAAACGACAACTTTTTGTGCCTACAGCTAAACTAAGTAAACCGATTTTATATTCTCCACAGAAACAGATATTTCCAATTATCATAAAATAAGACATTTCAACAATAATCTTAACTTACTTTTAGACCTATGTATGTATACTGGTTATGCGTATAATCATCATCATCATCATATCAGCCGCACTACACCCACTGCTGGGTATAGGCCTCCCCTAAGGATCTCCACGACGCTCGGTCCTGCGCTGCCCGCATCCAGTGGCTTCCCGCGACCTTCACCAGATCGTCGGTCCACCTTGTCGGGGGCCTACCCAGTACCCACTGAGCGTCGTCCGGTGCGCGGTCGCCATTCCAGAACCTTTCCGCCCCAACGGCCATCAGTTCTTCTCGCTATGTGTCCTGCCCATTGCCACTTCAGCTGAGCAATCCTTCGAGCGATGTCGGTTACTTTAGTTCTCCTGCGGATCTCCTCGTTTCTGATTCGATCACGCAGGGAAACGCCGAGCATGGCTCTCTCCATTGCACGCTGGCTGACCTTGAGCCTCCTTATGAGACCCATAGTTAGCGACCACGTTTCACTGCCGTAAGTCATCACTGGCAACACACCGTACCCGGGGATTCTTAGCACCCCCTGCCCCGCCGTTACCGTAGCTGCTACCGTAGCTAGGAATAGCGGGGCTGCCGGGGACTGGGGGCCGAGTTTTCAATCCATTGTGCATGAGGGGGGGTTTGCCATAATCGCCACGCTTGGCAGGCGGGTTGGCGATCGCAGTAGGCCAAGGTTTTTTGGAGACGCTGCTGCCCGTCTCTTGAAGGCTATGCTCCCTTAGTCGCCTTTTACGACACCCACGGGATGATAGGGGGTAGTGCTATTCTAGGCCGGCACATACACGGCATGCGTATAAAGTTTAATTAAAATCGGTTCATTCATTTCGAAAAATAAAGACATGAAAGGACATGTCTCATCGCGCCTATATCATTTGCCTCACCATTCTCAAAAAATTAAAGTCTATCGCGTCTTAATCAAAGTAGTATGTCAGAGTTGGTATTTTACTCTAGAATCAGATTATTAATTACTTTCTGCATTAAAAAGTGGGATTTTTAAGTTAAAACGCGTTCAAATCACAAGTATTTATCATGATAGTACTATTTACTTACATTTTTTTCACAAAATACTTCAGAAAACAACTTAATGTTTTTGTAATTGTTTTTCTAAATATAAAACAATTCTTGACTGATACTATACCTAAATAAAATGTAATTAGCATTTTTTAATTATGAAAGTCATTAAATAAAATGAAACTAGGGCAACGATGGGACATCTCCTTTGCATAAAATGTCGTTGATTGGTGTCTACAGGCAGACAGGGTAGTTTGCAGTATTGTAGGTACTTACTCAAATGTGTTGGACATTCATTATTGTAGAGACCACGAGTAGGTACGTCAGTCTTACATACAGTACCTACTATTTATCATAATAATCAAGTCTTAATCTATTTTATCGCGCATTATTTGTCCACCGCTTATCTAAGTCGGAAAAGCTTTTATCAAGGTACTAAACTAACATAGGTATACAGTACGTATTAGGGTGCTTTGTACTTGTAAATGATAAAAAACATTAATAGTGCCCAGTTACAATAATTAACAATAACCATCACTTTTTAAAGCTTAGCTGCTGAATATATTTTAGTTATCTCTCCATAAGAGAGATGCTTATAGGTGGATGACACTATAGCGAACTTAATAATTATGATGAATATTCATAATAATAATATATCTAATCTGTATGCCTCCATTCTACACTTACATCCACACTCTTCATTTTAGAAAAATAATTTAAGATTTAGTGTTTTTTGAAATAACTTCCAATGACAACAACTTCGCATTATGCGTCGATCTCTCTAATGTCCAAGAAGAAGAAAGTTTTAAATTTAAATAGTTACTTATATTCATATAAAAGTGAAAAAATATTTTAATAAAAAAAAATCGATGAAGATTATAGCAGTTCAAAGTTGTTCAGTTTTTATACAACATTTTACGGAATTTGTGACGTCATAAGTCTACTTTCATATTTAATTTTATATTTTTTTTACTCATTCAATTTTATTCAATATGTAAAAAAAAATTTTACTTAATACATAAAAAATAAAAATTTTCTATTTTTGTTTTTTATGTATTAAAATTAAACGCGTATAAAATATTTGACTTTACTTCTCAAAAGGAAACTTCCTTAGAAAATCTCACTGCACTGCAGTCATTTTTATGGCAAATTGTTTAGGTACAATGTTGCATGCAAATTCAAGTTCAATAATCAAGTTAGTCGTGCTGACCTTAAGGATCAGATCATTATTTTATAATAAGGATATAAAAGTAGAAGTAATATTTAAGTAGTTATTTCACAATCTACGCCAGTAGATCTCCTTGTATTATGTTGTTTTTAACCAACTTCAAAAAACAAAAAAAAGAAGGTTCATGGTTTGACCTGTATGTACTTAAGTAACTTGGTCGAAACTATACATACATTCAAAATAATGGTAATATTCCTAAAAATGCAAACCTACATAAGGGTAAAATATCTGAAGATATCCACGCAACTTAGTTCACTGTAAGTATCCGTTTTTTTTTATAATAAAATTCTATGAAGTTAAACTTATGGGTGAACAGAATAGATAAGTACTACTTTAACTACCTATTTCTTTAATGGTTATAGTTCCGTTGACCAATTTGTGTTACTTTTTAGCGGCGGCAGTAAGTAGTTCCATTGGGACCATATTAGTAGGTACAAAACACTGAATTAAAACTACACAAGCCAAAATAATATTGTAAGGTACTTGAATTCACAGAACTTGCACAATCGAAGTTTATCTCAACTTGTTCGCCTTACACCAATTTGATCATTTAACCATATAAGTAAGTATGTATGTAAGAAATACCAAATTGAGAAGTAGTTTTGACGTCCAGCCACGTGCTTACTTATTAGCTAGAGCTATCTACATTTTTGCACAAACATATTAACATTCAGATTTTTCTACCATACAAAAGTTTAAATTTTTTTTATTAGTTACAATTTTAAAGACTCAATTTTTAACAAAACAGTAACGGACAGGAGTAGTGCAATAATTTGAAATTTCTTCTAGGCAGCGGGCCGCACATTAAAAACAATGAGATTTTTTTACAAGGCCTTTTGGAAAAAATGTTTATAGCTATTTTGGAGATTATGTTACTAGTTTAATTTTGTCACCTACCTTATCATAATATTTGTGAAATTATGGCGAAGGTAAGCCGGTCTACCAGAATGTTATGATCTGCATAGATAGTGGATCGATGGGGTGGAATTTTTAAAAGGTAAGCAAGCCGATTGGAATCGCCTTCTATTTTGTACAAAACAAAAAAAATTGACAAATAATAACTTTTTCTTTCAAGTCCGTGTGATGTTTGTTTGTTAAAACTATTGAGCAACTGTTGGGCAACAGAAACGGCCATAAGTAAACATTTACGACATTTCCCTTTCAACGCAACTTTTGTTTGTAAGGTTGATTTCATTAGGCATTGGTTGTAAAAACGAAAGGAAAATAACTCAACCCTGAGTCCAGTTGTTTTCCTACTGCGAGCTTATAAACGTCTAGGTTTTAATACGAATATTTTATTACATAGGTATATTTTTTGTTTTATTTTAACATTATATGACTTCTCAGTCTATTTTCAGTGGATGATGGTCACAGGAAAACACGCGTTTTATATATACCTAGTTATAAGTTATTATAACTAGTTATAACTAAAAAAAACATTATACATAAGTAAAGCGCGTGTTTCACTGAATAAAAATAACAAAAAAATATGTACTTTATACAAAAAAAGACATGTTTTATGAATAGTCTAGCTTGCGGAAATATAAGAATTAAAGTTAACGGATTTCCAAACCACGCACCGGCACAAACCAACTATGATCGTACTCGAAAAAACCGTAATGTAAAAACTGTTTAAAAAGATAACATTTACTTTTTATTTGTAGAAATAATTATAAAAAAAGACATAAAATAAGAATTAAAATAGGTAGAAAACAATAGTAATAAAATCTTGCGGTCGGGTGCTCTAACCACGATAGAGTGACGGTCATTGCTCTAACTTTAATTTAAATTTACAGTTTTTACTCTAACCTACATTTTTTTTACATTAGGAACATATTAGTTATTTGCCACCTAGTTAGAAAGGTCTAAGTCCTAGTAGTGGCAAAAGGAAAGTTGTCTTCAACGCATCGCATTCTGGATGTCCCACATTTTGTACACCTACTTAAAAAAACGTTTTTTTTGTTCTATATCAGTAAGTTAATGAGTGTGTTAATTATCATAAGTACGAGTACAATATACTTACTTACTTATTTTATACAAATTGAAATTGGTAGTTTAATATTACGTTTTAACTGTTTATTAAATAGTTTAGTTCCGGACTATCCCGAGTTTAAATGTACTAACCAATTTTCTAAATTTATACGAATTTATATTAGACCGCTCCTTCTATCCTATCTAATGTTAAGTTTATAATTTTATGCAAAAGTGATTTTTTTTGTTAGGTATTCAACCAATCATAACAAATTTTATCATTACAATTTTTGAATAGGTAGGTTCTATCTACTATCTCCTCCACGTTGTCTAAGGTCAAAAATCTACAAACGCGAGCAAAACCGCGGGCAAAATCTGACAAGACCTTTGAAAGTTATTTTGTGCAAATTTTCTTCAGGCTTGTTGTCCACTTTTACGATAATGTAATATGGAAAAACACTTATGTTGTTGAGAAAAATGGGACACCGAAGGAATCGTAAACACCAACCGGGAAAAATAGAAAATATGCGCGAGTCTAACCAAAAATTTGGTATGTGGTATGTGACATCAACATGGGATTTCTACATAGATACGTAATAAGTATTTTTGATGGTATTCGTACACTTAGAAATAAGTTGTATGATTACGTAATCGTCAGCTACGATTCGACCCTCGGTTATCCTCATTGATGCGCCCTCACGTAGATCAGTTGAGCTAATTACGTCTTGCTACGTGAGGCCTCGCTCTAGCTATGCATACCTATCTATACCTAGCAATTCTAGCAAGCCGACCCATTAATTCAAGTTTCGTGTGTTTCCCACTTCTCTTTTCGTTTTCGTCTGGCCAGAAACTTGCGCATTTGTGTAGGTACGCACGCCACAGGTCGTCCTCCCTTCAAGATACTTTGAGAAACTGATAAAAACTTGTCCCAATTAGATCCTTTAAGACAAAGATATTGGAAGGAAATCCCATAACATTTTCTACATTTTCATTGAATATCATTATCAAATGAATGCTTCTAAAAATATTCCTTCATAAAAGTATTTCCTTTTCTTTACGGATATTGCAAGGGCAGTGATATTAGGTTGATAAAAGGAAACTGGTTGCATGCAAATAATTAGTTATACTTGTTAGTTCAGTAAACAATAGATTTTATACGCTTGATAACATTTAGTACCAAGTAGTTCATTCGATGTGTGATACGATAGCATTGCGCTAAACATCTCTAAAATCTGAGATTTGTCTAATTACTCTATTTATCTTTGATACATTTTTGCACGTTTTCCAATTTTACCATACTTACTTAATTATTTTTGTCTTATTAAGTAATCAGATAACCTTTTAACTTGCCTTTGCGTTAGTTTTCCTTGAATGAGAAAGACCAAGAAGCCACGTTCCGCGCGATAAAGGTATTTCGTAATTTTTTAACCTATTCGTCATTTAACTATTTTAACCCGTTTATCTATAAGTTATGTAGATTGTCTCGCCAAACCTGTTATTTATCGTTAAAGACAAGAGTTGTTCTAACAAAATAATTAGAGGCTTTCGTTTAAAACTCACTTCCAACAATACTTTTCGTAAATAATTTATGACCTCTCTGCTCAACCGTTTCCGTTTTGACTTTTCATTGTGCTAATCACTGTTAAGAATATAAAAAGTCGTTAAGAACATAATACATAGGGTATTTTGGAAAGTAAAGGAACTGAAGAAATATATCTACTGCAGTACTTCACAACGAAATCACGAAATCGTGTATTTTTTGGATAATGTGAGTGCCTTCCGAAAACATTTTTTCCGGCCACATTTTAGGCATCATTACCAATAAAACTTGCAATAAGGTGACAGTTTTATTTTCAAAATATTAATTTCATTCAAATCTTTCGTAGTATACATAATTTTAAATGCGTCATTTCATAAATTATTTCTAGCAAATCTCACAAAAAAATGCAAAATAAAAATTAACTTCGACTTGATAATCGAAGCTGTTTTATACTTTTTAGAGGTATCCTTATATTTTAGCTTTACTTGGTCTCGTGGGCTTGCAAATATTTTACTAGGCTTTAAACCTTACATAGTCTAGGTACCTAATCGTTTTGTTAACAGGATGTTATCTGTGTAAGTAAGGTACACTCGAGCACATAGCTCGTCCTCTTGAGCGTGTCAACATGGATATTGTCATCTGCTTGACTGTGTTTTGTTTGGAATTCTAGGCTGTTTGTTTGCGACTTCCTTTCCTTTGCCTACGGTAATGTTTATTTAATGATTCGTTAACTTAGGTTAAGCATAGCACTTACCTAATATGGTAATATTATATTCGCAGAAGTAATTTTGTCGTTTTGTTTTCACGCTTAAACACTTGTACTATTATGCATTCTGTGCTTGAACCGCAGACTGAACCTATTTTGATGAATTTTAGTGACTCACTACTTACTACATAAGCTAGTTTTAGTCGATAAAAATTAAAAATGTATCGGGTGGAGTGAATTAAATTAGGCATTGAAAACTGATAATTATGGGTTCTGAAACAATGCTATTTATGCATGGGTAAAGAAAGACTAGGGTGGCCGATAGTAAATTAATAAGTAAATAATAAATAATACTAGGGCTTTGTGAGCTGTAGACCTCACGTTTGTGACATTTTTGAAATTTTTTGAAATGGATGTAATGTTTTTTTTTTAAACTGCTCAGAAAATTTCAAGAGAATCGGTAGTGAAATGCGATCTGGGGCCGTACCGGCTAAAGCTCCGAACTTCGGCAAGTCTGCCGAGCTTCAAATTAAAACAGATAAATCGAGCCCCAATTAGGCCAAAATGGTGAACCCCAATTAATGATGTCACACGAACATCGATATCTTCCAAATCACTTCAGCAAATAGTAGGTACAGTACAAAATTTCTTACTTCGCAGGCAGACCCGCCGAAGTTCGAAAAGTCCCGCCAGCACGCAGGCGCGGTCCGAGGGGGGGGTCACAGGGGACATGACCCCCCCCAAAATCGTACACGTCTCATAGAAAAAGCTTCTAAAAATTTACAGAAAAGCAATTATTATTATTAGTGACCCCCCCCAAAATTTCAGGCTGCGACCGCGCCTGCCGGCACGGCCCCAGGGCCCTACCGGCTAACTTACATGGCTACTTTTCTTTGGTAAGATTTTTTTGTACCAAGAAGAAGTAGCAATGTGTCACAGCCATCTGTCAAATGAAAGCGATTACGATAGCCATGTTAGTTAGCCGGTTGGGCCCTGTAGGTATAATTATGAAAACAGACGGAAATACGAAAGAAATTTTGCACAAGCTAAAACAGAGACGCTTCGCTTGTGCTGCGCTCTCTTGGTCAATAATAAACGTCTTACGCCATGTTTATGTTTACAGGAACATGCCTGACCAAGAGCTGGAGAACAATCGGGACCTGGTCAACATCAAAAACTGGCTCTGTAAACAGCCACATCTACCACATGATGTCGGTAAGTAAGACATAATATAATTTTCAATTTTCCGTGTTTGTTACCTTTTCATAAGTTTTTCTTCCGAAACACAGAAAAAATATTGATGTAGATTATTTATCAAACTTATAAGAAAGGTTTTTTGGATTGGATAATTATCCTATTAGAACGAACGCACCAGACCTATCCGAATTAGATAGTACAGAAAATAATACAGAAACATACATGGTTTAAATTTTAAGTTGGATCCCAAGCTACCAAACTGTGTGAAATGAAAAGCCCATCAAAAGCGGTATTTATGTGATGCCGATGCGCGTACAAACGTTAAGGATTTATAGTTGTATTATATACTCTTTATTGCACTCATAAAAACAGTTACACATTAATAATTTGAGATATGTACAAAAAGGAGGACTTATCTCTAAAAGAGATCCAGCCGACCTTAGACGTGTTAAAAATTTCAATATTAAGCGGGTGACAGTGCAAATATTAAATAAGAAAATTTACTTACAGTAAGTAAATTTTCTTATTTAATATTTGCACTGTCACCACAAATATGTGTAGCTGTGATATTATGATGATGATTATTTTAAAAACAAATAATTTATGTACGACCCTTACATTTTATATTACTTACGAGTAGGTATATAATTCATGTTATAATTTCCGACGTTAACAAAATGTAGGTTAAGGCACTAAGGGATTTATTAATTGGAATTAAACCAGTTTAGATATTTAACTAGGGTATAACGCATATAGAGGAGATGCCACATTTACGAAAGTCGTCTAATTACGATTCCGGCTGGACAAGAGAGTGCTCCACCGACAACCGGTATCATTGTCTTCAGCATGATCTCCTGAACAAGAATACAGCGGTTGTCGCATTATAAAGTGGTGGAGGGGGGAGGGGGGGAGGGAAAAGATGCGGAAGTCGAGTATCGGAAATTGGTTAATTTTCTCAACAACCACTTGTCCGATTTAAACAAATAAGGTGTTTTAGGGTAGGTAATATCCTTGACAACATATTTTATTTAGCAATGGTTTTTGTAAATACTATAGTTTATTAAATAATTAGAAAAAAGTCGAATTTCAAACAAAATCATTTTTGGTTTTGTAGATTTGAAGCAGTAAATTAAAATAAAGTACAGAAGTACATATAGTATAAAGTACTACGTAAAATTGCCACAGTCATTAGCTTGCTGTTTGTTTTTTAGTTTTGAAATTTGGCTGGAAGACAGCAAAATTATCATCGATATAGTGCGGGAGGTCACTGTCCGAATAATATGGAAACCGCTTTAACGAAAGTCGTCTAATGTCGATTCCCGTCGAACCAGAGAGTTCTCTACCGACAACTGGTATCATTGTCTTCAACATGATCTCTTGAACAAGAATATAGCGGTTGTCGCATTATAAAGTGGTTGAGGGGGGAGGGAGGGGAGGGAAAAGATGCGGAAATCGGGTATCAGGGTTTGGATAATTTTTCAGTAGCCGCTTGTCCGATTAAAACAAATAAGGTGTCATATGGTAGATAATACCCGTAACAACAAATTTTATCTAACAATGGTTTTTGTAAATACTAAAGTTTATTACAAAAATTGAAAAAAGATGAATTTCAAACAAAGACTTTTTTAGTTTTGCAGAATTGAAGCAGTAAATTGAAATAAAGTACTATGAAATTAAAACTATGAGGATTTGCCCTAGAAAAAAAATATTTGTACATAGCACAGTTGTTTCACTATATGGAGTAATAAACTTGTTAAACATTTTTATCTAGTAACTATGCTTAAAAATTTTTTTGGGTCACGTGGCGAAATGTTTTCTACCATTTTTTTCGAAAATCCTCTACAGAATTAAAACTATAAAGATTATCCTCGGAAAAAAAATACTGGTGAATAGCCCAGTTATTCCACTATATATAAAATTATAAACATGATAAACATTTTTGTCTAGTAACTATGTTAAAAAAATGTTCATTTGTTCACGAGGTGAAATTTTTTCTACCATTTGTTCGAAAATCCTCTACAGAATTAAAACTATGACGATTTGCCCCAGAAAAAAAATAATTGTGAATAGCCCAGTTATTTCACTATATAGAATAATAAACTTGTCAAATATTTTTGTCTAGTAACTGTGTTAAAAAATATTTTGTGCCGTGCAAACTCATTTAAACATAACTTTGCAGGTCCACCGTGTTATGTGACACAAAACAATTTTTAACACAGTTACTAGACCAAAATGTTTGATAAGTTTATTAATCTATATAGTGGGATAGTTGATCTATTTACTATATTTTTTTCTGGAGAAAATCCTCATAGTTTTAATTCTGTAGAAGATTTTTGGAAAAATTATATGTTAGAGAAAATTTCGCTGCGTGACAGAAATATTTTTTTTAACATAATTTCTAGACAAAAATGTTTGATAAGTTTATTTTTCTGTATAGTGCAATAACTAAGCTATTCACCAGCATTTTTTTCTGAGGCAAATCATCATAGATTTAATTTTGTAGAGGATTTTCGAAAAAAAAAATTGTAAAGAAAATTTCGCCACGCACCACAAAACATTTTGTAACACAGTTATTAGACAAAAATGTTTTACAAATTTATTATTCTATATAGAAAAATAACTGGACTATTCACTATTATTTTTTTATGGGGCAAATTATGATAGTCTTAATTCTGTAGAGAATTTTCGAAAAAAAAGAGATAAAGAAAATTCGCCACGCAATAAAAACATTTTTTTTAACATAATTACCAGACAAAGATGTTTGATAAGTTTATCATTCTATATAATGGGATAACTGGGCTATTTACCGTTATTTTTTTCCTGAGGCAAATCTTTATACTTTTAATTCTGTAGAGGATTTAAGAAAAAAAAATGGAAGAAAAAATTTCGCCACGCGACACAAAAAAAATTTTTTTAGCTAGTTACTAGACAAAAATGTCTAACAAGTTTATTATTCTATATAAGGGAATGACTGGGCTGTTCACCGATATTTTTTTTCTGGAGCAAATCTTCATATTTTTAATAACATAGTAGTTTATTTCAATTTACTGCTTCAATTCTACAAAACAAAAAAAATATTTATTTGAAATTCATATTTTATCTAATTATTTCATAAACTATAGTATCTATCTACAAAAACCATTGTTTGATAAAATCTGTTGTTAAGAATATTACCTATCATATGACAGTTTATTTGTTTAAATCGAACAAGTGGTTATTGAGAAATTAGCCAAACTCTGATAACCGAGTTTTGCACCTTTTTCCTCCCCCCCCTCCCCCCTCCACCACTTTATAATGCGACAACCGCTATATTATTGTTCAGGAGATCATGCTGAAGACAATGATACCAGTTGTCGGTAGAGCACTCGCTTGTCCGACGGGATTTCAATTTTGAAGGCCTGGCCCCTCCTCTAATAGAAGAAATCCTTGCAGCAGCGGAATGAATTAAATTCCAGGCAAATTGCACCATCCACCCAGTCTACAGATACACTTTGAGCAATCTCTTTGATTTCAATTGCCAACCGAACATTCATTATTTATTAAATTGGAGATTTTTGCATTAACAATGCTATTTTTAAACAATACTAAATAATATACTAGAAAAAATACGACTCGCACCAGATCAATACTCAGACGGGAATCGAACCCGCGACCTTTGGATATCCGGTCCAATGCTCTGACCGCTGAGCTACCGAGTCACTAGTGACATCGTCGAATTTTTCCTAGTACATCCTAAACTCTTACGCTGTAAGCCAGCGTTATTTCACCAATGTGAGGAATTACCTCGACATTCAATTGAAATATCTTTCCAGATATTTTAACAATTGATTAAGATGAAATAGCTATATAATTTTTAAATTGGAGATTTTTGCATTTACAATGCTATTTTTAAACAATACTAAATAATATACTAGAAAAAATACGACTCGCACCAGATCAATACTCAGACGGGAATCGAACCCGCGACCTTTGGATATCCGGTCCAATGCTCTGACCGCTGAGCTACCGAGTCACGGTATTTAGTATTCATTATTTAATCGAGTTAAGTTTAAAAAAAGATGTATTAAGTGAAAGGATAGATATTTTGCGTAATTACCTATATAGCAGACTACTTTCTGCCCGCCGTTATTTCTTTTCTGTTCGCGTGCAATTGTACAGTCCTAAATACCTACTTTTTAGGGTTCCGTAGCCCAAATGGCAAAAAACGGAACCCTTATAGATTCATCATGTCTGTCTGTCTGTCTGTCCGTCCGTATGTCACAGCCACTTTATTCCGAAAGTATTAAGACTACAAAGTTGAAACTTGGTAGGTAGATGTATTCTGTTAACCGCTTAACGAATTTAACACAACAATAAAAATAAGTAGTATTTTTTTAGGGGGGGCTCCCCATACATGGAACTGAAACTGAAATTATTTTTTTCTTCAAACCAATACGTGTGGGATGTCTATAGATAGGTCTTTAAAAATGACATTGAGGTTCCTAAGTCAATTTTTTGTCAAAGTCAACCGTTTGAAAGATATACACCGCCAAAGTGGTAAAATGTGTGTCCCCCCCCCCTTTAACTTTTGAAATAAGAGAATGAAAAATCTAAAAAACAAATATGCTGTATATCTTAATATAAACTTTCAACGATAATTGGTTTGAATGAGATATAGTAATAAGTTTTTGAGATATAGCACATTTTCCAAAACCGCAAATATAACTTTGTCATTCATACCAACACTGTGAAAAACAAAGTTATTATTGCAGACGAAAAATGATAGGTGGTATTAAATACGGTATGGTATAAGGTAACTACGGAACCCTACGGCGCGTGGCCCGACACGCACTTGGCCGATTTTTTAAGTGTAAAATTCTTGCATCCATTTAACTGTCATAATCATCAGGTTATCAGAATATCATCTGAACACGCTTTTATTACAGGATAGATATAGATCAGATGCTGATCAGTTCAGTTGGATGTGTATAGCGATCTGAATCTCCTCCATTCACTCCCTGGGTAGCCATCATCAGATCACAACACGGTACATACCTTGCAGACAACCAAAGTTTCAAAGTTACCTCGATTGTATGAAAAAAACACCTTTATCCCTAGACAAAGTTGATATTTGCCCATATTGCACTACTTTCAGGGTTAGCTTCTTTCTCTGTTCTTCTAGCTAGAGTAAATGTCAAATTGATTGCTAAAAGGCTTGACTCTTAGAGTAAGACGGGCTTACGAAGCCGTCGCTGCTCGAAGGCTTGACTCTTAGAGTAAGACGGGCTTCCGTACCGTCGCTGCTCGAAGGCTTGACTGATTTCCATTAGTAATTTAAGTGACCTACAGACCTATTACAGCGTCCAATGAGGAAACGTAAATATTTACGTAACAATATTTGTCTACAAAACCAAATATTATTTTTATGTTCAAATTGATAATGTACCTACCTACTTACTTATACCTACCTACTTCAGGATCAATATTCCCATTTGTGACTTTTCCGTTTGAATAAAAAGCACTTACCATTCATCAAAATAAATAGTCATAATGAGTTATATTATGTATAGATATTTTTTTATATTGTATTGGTATTTATTCTCTTTTTGACATAAATAATCTGTGCGATGATTCCTGGCATGACCATGCAGGATTTTCTTATTATTTTTGTAGTACATATTCATAAAATAAATGTACTTTAATGTACTTTTCTTTGAGGGGAGCTCGGTGGCGCAGTGGTTTAGCGCCTGGTCCAGCGATTGCGTAAGTTAAGCAACGTTCGCAAGGGTCGGTCATGGGATGGGTGACCAAAAATTTACTATCCCGAACTCCTCCGTGCTTCGGAAGGCACGTTAAGCCGTTGGTCCCGGCTGCATTTGCAGTCGTTAATACCCACCAATCCGCATTGGGCCCGCGTGGTGGGTTATGGCCCGTCCTCCTTATCCACCCATAAGGAAGGCCTGTGCCCCAGCAGTGGGGACATCAGAAATGGCTGATGGACAATGTACTTTTGAACAAAAAAATTGTACTCGTCTAGTTTCAACGTTCCGGCATACCTAAAGTGGTCGTACCCGGGACGAGTTTTCTGGCACGGTAGATTTAAGAATATTTCGATCAATTTAAGAATATTAAGAGGTACAAATTGTAGAAAATATATGTACTCAACTTTAGAAGTAAATTAAGCAGTTTTAGCAGCATTTGTCCTAAACAAGCAGCTTATTATAACCATCTTGTAATCCGTACTGTACGTATCGTTGTGTCCGTTATTGTACTAGCCATCTTAATATGGCTAGTACAACAGGCAACAGTTAACTTACATTGGGCGCTAGTATACTAACAAAAAAAAAATTGTTTTCCAACATTTCTTAGTTTTTAATTTCTTTGAGATTCTATGAGATTTTGCTGCCTACTTTTTGTATGGGGCCAACATCAAAATCCTAAAAAAAAATCACTTCCCCGTACTAAAGTGCCGATCAGCTGATACTAGTTTGTATGGGGAAGTGAACTTTTTTGTGATAAGGATGTTAGACCTATACAAAATGTTGTATTTGAGCAACAGAATAACCCCCTAGAAGGAATGTAGTTAATTTTGTTAAGCTCTATATACTAAAGATATGTAATCTTTCATTTTCAGTTTTTCATGTTTCATGCGATTGTTCTTCTTTCCTTCCTACCACCTAATCAGTACATTTTTTTATGTGAATGTCATTAGAAGCTCATTAAACCTATCAAAAGTACTTAAATTGAATAATACTGCTGACACCGCTTAATTCACATGTAATTGGACTTCTGAAGTTGAGTACATATATTTTTTACAATTTGTACCTCTTAATATCCTTAAATTGATCGAAATATCCTTAAATCTAGCGTGGCCGTGCCAGAAAAATCGTCCCGAGCACGACCATTTTAGGTATGCCGGAACGTCGAAACTAGACGAGTACAATTTTTTTGTTCAAAAGTACATTAAAGTAGGTACATTTATTTTTATGAATATGTACCACATAAAAAAAGAAAATCGTTCGTGGTCATGTCAGGAATCCATCACACAATAATCTCGCTTTTTTATTCATTACGATTGTAAAAAACATTTTTATTTAATTTTAGACTGAAATTCCCGAACTCCACAAAATAAAAAGTTTTTTATGCCGAAACGTCGTACAAGAATTAAAAGCTACCAGAATTCGATGACAAAATGTAGTAGCACAGTTTTACAATTGTAAAACGATAGTAGTAGGTAGTAATATTTTACCGTTATGGAACTTTGCTTGCACATACCTATCTGTTAAATCAACACACGTTGTTAGCACGAAACATTAACACCCAGATGTCAAAATGGCTGTTTCAATTCTATTCTCACGATGTAGGGTTGCTAAAACTATTATAAAAAATTTTGACAAATTAATACTGTAGAATCTAGATCTTTTGTAATCTAGATCTAAATCTAGGTCAGCGTTCAAACTAATTTCTATTGGTTTTACATAACCTACTGATATATATCGTGAACGGGTGCTGCCAGTGGGAATGGGTCTGCTTCTGAGTACCTATCTTAACGCATATTGAATTGTAAGAATTGCGTTTTTACTTTTTATGTCTTGCATCAAGTGTTTTTTGGTTCGAGTAGCAGACAGAGTGATTTCTCAACTAGTTGAAAGTTATTTACTCTCATATTTACCTATCTGAATGTAGTAGATATATTTAATTTTAACCTACCTACCCATTGTGTGCAAACTTTTGTTAATTATTGTGATGGAAAATGACCTCACTTTAAACGTAGAGCTCATTTTTCAATGTTGACGACTCTGTATGAAATATACAGGGAGAAAAAAAGCAGCCCTTGACGAGTTTCTTGCCGGTTCTTCTCGTTACAAGGTCTCCCGCTTAGGGTTTGCGAACCGATGGCGTAGCTTCTATGACATTCACAAGTGCTTGTAACAGCCTAGACTGAATAAAATATTTTGAATTTTTGAATTTTATACGATACGAGTATGACTATTTAATTCAATAGAAATTTTATTCTAAAACATGTGCTATCCCGTTTGTGAAACTGGCCATTACTGTAGTAAAAATCATTAACAGTTTCCTTTGCTTCCAGATGAAGTTCTCCTCCGGCGGTTCCTGTCCAGTTGCGGGTACAGCCTGGAGCGCGCCAAGCGCACCATCGACTTTTTCTTCACCATCAGATCCTCCGCGCCGGAGATCTTCAACAATAGGGACCCCTGGTCGCCAGAGATCAGGCGCGTCTTCGAAATCACGTAAGTCAACGGACTGACAGAAAAAAAAATTAGCGCAACATCGACCTGTTTACTTCAGCACGAACGGTCGCCGGAGTTCAAAATCACGTAATAACAATTTATGTAAAAAAAAATCTGCATCGTTATCCTTAACGTTTTAAAAGATTACTCGTTGATTCTAATAGCTTGACCCAAATGATGATTACTTATCTAAGTATTCCGTAAACCAAGACGTCTAGAGAAGAAACCCGACCAAAACTACTGACGAAACCCTCTTTCGCCAGTATTTCGACCTGAAAAAGAGCTGTTACAGAATAAATTTCATAAAAAAGTGAAAGGAGTTTGATTGCACATATGATCGGTTCAACACAACACATGTAAATCAATACCACCACATTTTGAAGACAGAAAGATTGGTTAGATTAGAATGACCTTACTTTTAAGGGTCGGGTACAACTGGTATGTAAAATAAGTCAAAACAAGCTTCTTACATAATTCTGTACAGGATTATTTGCAAAACACCAACAACCTCGCAAGAGTAGATTACTAACATCATAAACAACAACATTTGTTCTATGACTTTCCTGAAAACAGACAAAAAATATCGACTTTTCTTACAAAACTCGATCAGCTGTTCGGGACATTTGTATGGTGAGTCGAATTTGTTTTGTCAGTTTTCGGAAAAGTCATAGAACAAATGTTGTTGTTTATGATGTTAGTAATCTACTCCTGCGAGGTTGTTGGTGTTTTACAAATAACCTTGTATAAAACATAGAAAAAAAACGGCCAAGTGCGTGTCGGGCCTCGCATAGAGAATAGGGTTCAGTAGTCTCTGCTCCAACTCAGGGTGTTTCAATGAATATTTTCCCAGTGATATAATGTAAATTGTAGTAGGTGGTAAAGTACTCGTAGCATCCAATGTGGAATCACCTGTCACGCTTACCTAGATCTAAAGTTGTAGTTTTTTAACGGACTTCAACAAAAAGGAGGTTATTTTTATTTCAGAAACCTCATTTGTGTCGGTACCCATTTGGACTGGCCACACACAGACGCAATTCCGTACATAAATACCACTGACATGAAAGATTTTTTTTATGCAGGTCAATGATAAATACGTAATTCCGAACGCAGCTAATCCATACAAATCTATGGACCTACTACATACATGCGGGATTTTTATTACGGAATCTTGTGTAGTTACGTCTCAACAGAAGTAATAAGTATGTGGTCAAATTCATACATTTTTGTTCAAAACTGTAGACGCTACGATGCCAATACAGAATACAGATGACGCTAGATAAAGATAGATAGAATAGAATCCTAATAATACGGATATAGAAAATTCGCTACAAAATCAATCGAAATCAAATATTTATAAGCAAAATTGCTATATTTGCTATGCAGACTACAAAGTGACCGATTGCAACTAAAAGTAAACTAAAATTACTTTAACAGTGTCAGACAGCCTCGTCGACGTTGAGTACCTACAATTAATAATTATAACCATCATGTAAAGCACCCATAATAGCCAGTAATTGTATGATAATAGAATGCAAAACAGTTTGCAGGTATAGTCATTTTAATAATTACGTCATTAATAAAAGAATCGGTTTTTTCATTTTTGTCACAGAATAATTAATGATACTTATTTTTAGCGTTTTTTGTGGGAGATCCAACACGAGGTCAAACTCAAAACGTGATTAGTTTTTCTGCAGGGATTCTATACAAAATTAAACAGAATCTGTTATTTAATAAACACCATTGACGATTCTAAGATCACTGTGGTATAGCCAAATTAAAAACCATCGAAAACTGTTGGTGTGAAAAAACCTTATTCGTCCAAGGGAAAAACTGACCTATTCTTCTGAATATAATTTACGATGTTTCACGATTTCGATTTTTAAATATCTTATGGAATAGTAAGTGTTTGATTTTTCTGCAGTCCACCCGAAAACTCCTTACGAAATCACCAGTGACGAGTTTACAATAGATAATAATAATTAAAAGCAAAATTATTTTTAAAATGCTAAGCGTGACGAGTTTACACATATTCTTTTATCGATTTTCTG
The DNA here is from genome assembly GCA_943789525.1 of Agriphila geniculea. NCBI lineage: Eukaryota > Metazoa > Arthropoda > Insecta > Lepidoptera > Crambidae > Agriphila > Agriphila geniculea. The sequence goes on along the minus strand of OX038887.1, from coordinate 7,102,631 downwards.
ATGAGTGATGACGCATTAACTGCAGTGGCGAGTTTACAATAACCAGTGTCATGTGAACTAGCTCAACTCTTTATTAATAAACTAAAGTTACTGATTGGGGCAGCTCCAAATTAAAATGATTCAAATTCTTGCCCGTGTTTACCAATCCTACTAATATGGGTAATTTAATTGCCTTTGTTACTACTACAGTTAAAAATTTTAAGATGGGAAAAATTAAATTGTACGTCGACAAAGTACCAGAGTAACATAAATTTAGAGGAGGTTAACTAGAGAAAAGTTCGGAACGGAAGGTATGGTGTCCTTTACCAACCAGTCTTTTATCTTTTCCAGAGACCTCATCCCGCTCCCTCGGAAGACGAAGGAGAACTACAAAGTGTTCATCTACCGTTTAAACAATCCTGACCTAGACTTGTTCAATTTCATCGACGCCGTGAAGACCTTCTTCATGCTGGCAGACACCAGGCTCACGGAGGAAGACGACATACCCGCGGGAGAGATCCCTATCTTCGACTCCGCCAACGTGTCGCTCAAGTTCATACCGAAGATCAATCTATCTGTACTGAGGAAGTACATGATTTATACACAGGTGATAAGTTCTTCTAATTCATTAGAATTTTCCATGTTTCCCAATTAGTGGCACGCGTATTTTTTTATTTATCATTCCTGTAATGAGGGGTACGCGCGTTTACAGGGTTTTGGAGGGGTACGTAGAAAAAACTAATTGGAAACTAATGTTCTAAGATGATTGATGATCTGCCAAAATATTTTGTAGTTGCGTTTGTTTACATTCATTTTGAATTGCTGCATTATCTACTTGAATTACAAATAGGTAGTCTTGTTCTGTATTAAAACAAGTCACAATGTCTCTGACATATAAAAACCTGGTACTCTCAATGGCATTTGATTCCCATCTGATTAGTTAAGACGAGTTGATTTTTCTAGTATAAGTTTTACTTCTGAAAATTGCATTGCATCGTTCAAGGTCATTTAGCAACGCTAACATAAATCTTTTTAATGTCAGGCATTGTGATTGTGACTGGCAGTCAACGGTGATGATAGAATCAACTTTGCTCTCACCTCGAATATTACAACATGTTTAATAGGTACTTATCTATCTGATTACATATACCACAGATTACTAAATAGTAACTTACTACCAACCGTACACTATCTATACAACAAGATGTTTAAATTATCCTTGATCGATTGCAGCTTTCGCTTGCTTTCTATTTGATTAGCAGCTTGCATTAACAGCTTGTGCAGATTACTGATTGTCCATTTTTATATATCGCACATTTAGTTCTTTAAAGTCATAAATGTCAAAAATCTATAATTAAGTTAACTATGCCACAACTTTCCTTTTATACGAATCTTTTGAGTGCTTAAAGATCGTTTTTTCGATTCAAAAACTGTGCTGTAAACGGCGCCACTCTCATTATTTTATTATTATTATTTAGAAGGGGGGACACCAGCGAAGCCAGACGGGTGATCAGTCACCTTGATTGGAACCATTTCACCAATTTCCCCAAATCCCCGGAGGGAGAGGCGGGTTATCATTTACCCCACCGGCGCGTCGGACCCTCGAACCTACCTGTACGCTTACAGTACCTGCCACTGTCATTATAGCATTAGTGCAAAAAATTACGCGCCTTGAGCGCAACGACGTACTGTTCGTAACGTACTGTAAAATTAAGAAAATTACATTTATTACTTTAAAGAACTAGATGTGCGATATGTAGTTTACATTAATATAAGACTGTAATTCTAGTTGAGACCACAAGTTAGACCTTATCTAGATCATTTTATGATTCATCAATGTCCGCACTACTGGAGCATAGGCATACAGGTCTTCCATAAGAATGGATAAGGACATATTATAGCGTGGAACGAAATTTTCCGATCGTGTAGGGAACATGAGCGGAAAGTTCCGTTAAAGCTCACTCCCTTTTTTGTTAACAATAATAATTCTGGTTTTGTAATTGGCTCGCATGAACTTGTTCGTTTTTTACTGTTTAATGATGTCAGTGGGAAATACGTATATTATGAGGAGATTTGCGGTTTGGGATTAGCATAAGGTATGGTATTGTTGTTCTGCAGCTAGCTATTATTAACTTGTTGTTGTATTGATTTTTTTAAACCCTTTTAAGTTTTTTAAACCTTAATGTAGGTAGGTAGTAGCATTTGCCCGCTACTTCATCTACGCTGACTATAAAACATAAGAATAATACATACTAGGATAAAAAATTAAGCAGTTTTTGCATGCCGAGGTAACAAACTACAAACATTCACATATTTAATATTATTAGTGGTAATAGTAGGATCCTCTATCTTGGCTCAATTTTAAACACTTCTCTATTCCGATATTTGCTGCATTGTTATGTTTTGCATCAGCTACTTATAGCGCTCATATCAATTAAGAAATAAACAGCGATTGTTTTGGAACCTATGAAACGTGCAATGACTGCTATGTAGTAATATCCGCGCAGGACGAGTTTCAAGTTTATTGGGGCGAAACCAAGTACTGTTGACGACAGATACATTGAGGCACTTGTGCGAACACAGAGTGACTGAGAAGTAAAATGGCCAGACGTACTAATGGATAGTGAAAGTTTATCTATTCGATAATTGGTCTAGCTTGACACTTTTACTTTTTCCTTTACATATTGAATTTATCGTCAAACAATACAAGAAACAACAATGAGGCACCACAATACAGGGTAATTTTGCGACCCCTTTACAAAACCTAAGTTCACGGAAGTAATAAAAAAAATGCGATAATTATGAATTATTTCTTTTTAAATTCACACTTTTTATATCCTAAAATCTAGGCGCGCACGCTCACCCTCACGCACAGAACGAGTGGCGGGAGGGGGGTTCGTGGGGGTCGATTAAATGCAATGCATGTGGAGTGACAACAATTTCAATTAGTTTAGGGAAAAGTTTGAGGTAGGGAAAAGGGGTCCAAAAATTACCCTGTATATTTTGCGATTTTCTAGCCTATTGTTTACAATATAACATATTAAAATAATGCAAAACCTTTATTAAGGTTCTTATTACGAAAAACTTTTACTATGAAAGCCAAATTCTAAAATCGTGAAAAAAAACAGAAGTTTCTAGCGCACTTTGTGCGAAAATGTATGAAAACAGCTGATATTTTCTCGCGATTTCAGGATTGCTTCAAAAAATTGTTCGTGATAATTTTTATTAGGAGCCTTATAATTATTAGTTACAAAGTTTTGAGATAAGTAGTCCAGAAAACATTTCCAATTTACTAACAATGCTCACTCGTTAACTGCCTTCAAAATATTTCCAATGAATTTTTGAGTATTCGGCCTAATGTTTTTAAAAAAAATTGTTTCATTTTGTAGAACGTTGTGCTATATTTGACGACGTGAGTACATTCACCTAGATTAGATATAGTGTGGCATTCTTTTTGTATAATATTGACACTCAGGTGTCAGTCACTGAACCCATAAGCACCCATAAGTTACGACACATCTTGGATTCAAAAAGCCAAGGTCCGTGTTGAAACATATTGTGACATTCACGTGTGTCGCTACTTTTACTGATCATTAAAAGGTTGCATGCATTCATGACTTTGTAATTAACTTAAAAATGCATATTCAGCCCAGCATTAATACAAGGTCAAATATAAAGGGTGGAAAAAAGACCCTCAACGAAACCAAAGTCCACGCATTCCGCCCATCATCAGGATCATGTTCGTCTTTTAGACTTTAGCTGGGAAATCAATAGCTATGAAGTTATTGAAGGTCAAACTAAAAAAAATTCAAGATTTTTATGAAAATGAATTTTATACGTAATACGTACGTACGTATACGAATGCGTAATACTAATTTTTGTCTAAAGAAACATTATATCACAATTTTAAGTATTTCATAACAAACATGGCTTCAAAATGACATCTCTCAATGTATCTCATGCGTACGCACATAAATTAAATGCTGGCTTTCTACTGGGTCGCACGCGGCTGTGTAGCACTCACTTGCAGGCGTGGTTTGTAGCGCGCGTTACATTGCGTGGTACTGTATGCAATGCTTTTTAACACCAAAAAAGAAAATTCTCCCAGCAATAATTTTGAACAGACATGGTCCTGATGATGGGCAGAATACGTAGACCTCAGCTTCGTTGAAGGTATTTTTACACCCTGTATAATATTATCTGATATTTTCAGGAAGCCATACCCATCCGCCTGAAGCAGGTACACGTGATCAACGCGCCCTCATACATCAGCAAGATACACGCGATATGCAAGCCGTTCATCAAGACGGAGGTCGCTAAACTGGTACGTAAGGTAGTTTTAACTACCTAACTATTGATTAGCCTAAAAATCTAATTCTTTTCAATATCTTCATAATTTTTTTTTAAAGGGATAGTATTTCAACCTGGTAAAAGAAGGAGGCATCTCATGTAAAGTGCCTGTTTGAATAATTGAATTATTCCTGAGTAAATGTCAGTTTGAAGAGAATATCTACTGAACTGAAAAAAATAATAATAGAATCATTTCAAAAGCATAAAAACCGGCTAAGTGCGAGTCGGACTCGCGCACGAAGGGTTCCATTACAAAAAACGGCAAAAAAGACGTTTGTTGTATGGGAGCCCCCCTTAAATATGTATTTTATTATGTTTTTAGTATTTGTTGTTATAGCGTCAATAGAAATACATCATCTGTGAAAATTTTAACTGTCTAGCTATCACGGTTCATGAGATATAGTCTGGTGACAGACAGACAGACAAACAGACAGACAGACAGACAGACGGACGGACAGTGGAGTCTTAGTAATAGGGTCCCGTTTTTACCCTTTGGGTACGGAACCCTAAAATACTAACAAAAGAAAGTGCTAAGATACTAATTAAAAGTGCATGCTAAATACGGCAGATGATTTTCTCTGATATGATACTTTTTCTATTCATTTTCTAGTAGGATGGTTGGTAAATGTTTAACATTGATTCAAAGAATCTCATTTACTCACCTTATTCTGGGTGTACTTAAATATTGGCCAGTTGCCCATTGTACACTAGGTCGAGAACCCTTACCTGACCAACGTGTCTTGTATAATGAACGCCAAAGCATTGTCATCCATACATGTAAAAGTTACCTGCATAGGTACTTAAGAATCAGTAATTTGCATTTCAAAGCGAAAGTTTAGTTTATGCAAGAGTTTGTCGATTGTATTAAGGTACTTAATGATATATTGTTACCGTCCAATTGTATGGCGAGACGGTAGTAATTTTTAGAGGACCTATATGCATACAATAGTAAAAGTTTAAGAGGAAGAAGACCGAGTTGTTTTATGTATGAAATTTATATTAAGTAATAGGTATTATTGGTAATAATTATTGCTGATATTTTTTGCACATCGAAAAAAACGCTTTTTGTAAGTTTTAAAGGGTCAGTTAACATAGAGATGAGAAGAAGGTGAAACGACTAACGTTTGGGTAATCCGTTACAAGTTTTTATTATGCCGTATAGGTAATTTATCAATAGTTTTTTTTGGTAGCGTAACCACAGAATAACTAACAGTACGCGTAACTTTCGCTTTTTGGAGATCAATGCTTTCGTTAAGAAATATTGGGAAATTCATATTTTTGTTTTGAAATAAAAGCTTTCTGATGAAGCTGAATCTTGACTTGCACGGATATGATTTGGGGAGATGCGAATGCCCAATGCGGATAAACTGAAACTGAAACTCGAGCTCAAGATTATAATCAGAAATGATCGATTCTAGTGATAGTTGTTGATGTTGAATGCCCTAACTAAGCCAATGACTAATTTTATTTTAGAGAAACATTTTTAAAACCTTAAGAATATTCATATATAATATCCAGTATAAGGACTGGATAGGTAGCAGCTCAAACGGGACGGAAATAGCATTGTGAACGCCTAAAGTCTAATAATTCAAAAATTATATAGCTGTTTTATCTTAATCGATTGTCTGACATCTGTAAAGATGTTGCATTCTAATGTTGAAGGTAATTCTTTACATTGATGGAATAACGTTGGCTTGCAGCGTGAACGTAAAAAGTATTTACTAGAAAATTTTGCCGCTCTCACTAGCAACTCGGTAGCATAATTGGTCAGTGCGTTGGACCGGAATCCCAAGGGTGCGAGTTCGTATCCCGTCTGAGCTGCTACGGGTGAGTCGAAGTGCAAAAAGATCCATAAATGGATTTTTACAATGGATTTCAGTGGATCTAGGGATTTTTTTCTGGTATTTTTTCTAATAAAATAATAACATAATAATGTTATTATTATGTTATGTTATGTATCTTAATATAAAAATTGCATTATGAATGCCTAAAATCTAATAATTCAAAAATTTTTAATAGTTGGTCTTCTTTCCAGATCAAGTTCCACGAGCCGAACTCGGAGACTTTATACAAGGACATCCCGCAGGAGATCCTGCCCGCCGAGTACGGCGGCAAGGCCGGCACCATCGCCGAGATCAAGCGCTACTGGGTCAAGCGGGTCGAGGCTAAACGGTAACTTTATGTTTTATAACTTTTTACAATGGGGAATGCCCAAAAAAAAATGTCTGAATATTTTTTATAGGTAGGAATAAGTTCTCTTAGTAATAGAAAAAGTTTCAGAATTTTTGGTTGCGTAAAAACATAAAAAAATAAAACCGGTCAAGAGCGAGTCGGACTCGCGCACCGAGGGTTCCGTACAATCATAAATATATTTGGAAATGTTACTTTAGTACAGTCTTTAAAAAAGTAGGATAAACGGCAGACAGGTGGAAGGGCGAACAGGCGGACAATTAATTTACAAATCTTAACCACAGCTACTTATGGTGACTGAAAAACGTTTCAGCCACTCCACATTGCAAACTATTTATATTACTAAGTAGGAACTTATTCTTCGTTTATTCGTACGGCAAATAGTAGGTAAGTAGGTAAGAACCAGCCACCAATTTATTATTGTAGTCATATTGTAATATTAGGTTGCGCCATCTCTTGACCGATAGTGGAACTATTTTTTTTCTTAGGTTAGCATGGTTAGGACAGCGCCATCTGTTGACTGGTAGTGAAACTAAAGAATTTTTGTTTGTTTTTTGAATTTCTAAAAAAGTGTGTTATATTGAGACGTCGTTTTATTTTTCCTGTAATCTTTACATAAACTACTATCACATAGAATTATTTCAGATTTTTCTCTTTGCAAACTTCGGAGATAAGGGGGGGAACGGTATTTTTTTTACATTTTTCATCATAAGTCAAAAACTATGCGGCCTAAGAAAAAAGGAAGAAATGTTTTAAAATGTGCAAACAGCGTTCTTTCATATGATACCCCACATGCCCTAGTCACCTCACTTTAAATTTTCAAGACCCCCTTTTCAGTCCCTGTTGTAAAAAAAATACTATTTTTTTTATTTCTTTCTTATTTGCAAAATAGTTGGGCAAATGTCATCTTAAACTATTTTAAATTTCAAGTTGATACCATTAGTAGTTCTCGAGATATCCAGCTGTGACAGGCAGATAGACAGACTGAGTCACACCATAAGGGTTCCTTTTTTACCATTTTGGTACGGAAACCTAAAAATTAAAGTCTCTTTGACTTCACAAATCTTAGAACAACGCGGCTTCCGGATTCCGGTAAGTACGGAAGCCGCATTGCTCTAAGTCACATGTACAAAAGTTACAACAGAATGGAGATATACCTCTGCCACCACCTGCCACAACCACAACATGGTAATTTTATTAAAAAGAGTTTCAACACAAAAGTCAAAACTTTTTTAAAGTATTTAAAAAAAGCTTTGACATTTTGTGTTGAAACTTTTTTTAATTATTACCAAGTTGTGTTAAACAACAAGTATGTTGTGTTTGTGGCAGATGGTGGTCAAGGTGTAATATCCATTCTGCTGTTACTTACGTACATTTGTGAAGTCAAGGGGACTTTATTTTTTTTTATGTTTTTACGCAACCGAAAATTCTGAAACTTTTTTCTATTAATGAAGGAGCTTATTCCTACCTATAAAAAATATTCAGCCAATTTGTTTTTTTTTCGGACATTCCCCATTGACATTCATGATAATCATGCATTGAGTGTTATCTGCCTGTCATAATAGACTTAGGTACTGATGATTTCTTAAGGTACCCAATAAAATTGTCAAATGGGGGTTCTTTCTATTTACTGGATGACAGTTCTTACTAGTTCATAGAAAGGAAAATAAACCTAGGATGCGCATCGGGTAAATCATACGTGTAGCATATGTCTTACCATTTTTTTCAAGCCTAAGTGTATTTTTAGAATGGAATTGACCATTATTCTCTGTTCTTTTTTTCTGCTGATTTTACCTAATTCATCACGCTGGATATGTCTTGAATGGCATGATTAGTACACAATTAAGTCAAAAAACGTTTCATTTTAGTCATATCTATTCTCGTCAATAAATCCGGTAGCCGTCAAAATATATATTTTCTCCCGTTAGTGCCTGAGGCAAATCCTTTAAATCTTTTTTTTATTTATTTATTATCACAAAATTCGATTCAGTTCGAATTGTAATGGTCGGATAAATTTATACCAAGTGTCAAGGTGTGTTTTTCTTAAGGGTAGTTCGTCTCACGGTTCACGGGGAGCGACTTGTTTTGTATAGAAGTACATGGATATCGTGTTTTTTTTATTCGCTATTTTAACAGGCTGATTTAGAAGAGGTAAAATTTGCTAAATGATGATTTGCTAAATAATACATACGTATTAATTTCGGTGCTAACCCCAAAATAATAACTTTATTTTATTTTTTTAATACTTTATAATTCGCTAGAAGTGTAAAAAAACAAAATTATTTTTTAAATAAAAAACGTTTCTTAAATTAGTTACTCATTTTTGTTTTCATTCAAAAAGGGCAAGACTCGTTACAAACGGAATACCGTATCCTTAAAAAATCCCTTATTGATCCTAGCTTAAAAAATATCCGAAAACATTAAATTGACTTTAGGAGGAGATTGATCCGAGAGTGGATAGGGTTTAGAATTTTATGATATTTTACATTGTAATCCTTACATTTAAGTTTAAGGTACATAATCGTATGAAATGGCTTGACTAGATAGTATTCTTCACAAAAGCATAAATAACCAGACACCCACACATACAAACAACACTGGTAAAAACGAAATGAATTATGACTACGCACACTGTCAAAATTTGGTGCTCGTTTCCAGATCATATTTTAGAGTGCTATTTTACTTAAATGTAATAAATCTCATGTCAGAACATTCATAATATAGTCTATTTTTGGTATAAAATAGAAACAGTAAACATAGTAAGCGATAAAATCAAAACTTTACCAAGATTTTATTTAAAGAATTCTACAACAATTTTCAATTGACGATATTTTTTGTTTTTGCTATAGAGCAATGTTTAAATAACCTTTTAATAATATACACATCAACTTTGTCTAGGGATACAGGTGTTATTTTCATACAAACGAGGTAACTTTGAAGCCTTGATTTTCTGCCAGGGATGTACCGTGCTGTAATCTGATGATGGCCATCCAGGGACTGAATGGAGTAGATTCAGGGTGCCTATTGCGAAAATAACGTACGCAATTGCGTAACGCAATCACTTGGCCACGATAATCGTCCGCAGTTCGTTGGTTGTAGTTATATCAAACATTTTGAATTTGGCTATCGTAGTTTAAGGACTACTAAACGAATGATGTCGGATACGCTAGAGAGAAACTGTCAAACTCACGCAATCTCTTCGCAATATCGCATACGAAAGTGATTTGTGATAGGAAACAAACAAAACGAAGCACGGACGCAGCTGCGTGTATCGCATTAAACTTTTCGTAATAGACCCCCTGACCGCTGTACATGTACACACCCAACTGATCTGATCAGCCTTTTAAAAGATTAATGGGTTAGAGTTCTCAGTTTGAGGATTTCCATACATTTTCATGCTATTTTCGAGGTTTTTTTAAACACGTCCATTACGTTTTTAGAATGCTGGTCAGATCAGTTGGGTGTGTATAGTGATCTGAATTTCCTCCATTTACTCCCTGGATAGCCATCATCAGATCACAGCACAGTACATCCTTGGCAGGAAACCAAGGCTTCAAAGTTACCTCGTTTGTATGAAAATAACACCTGGTATCCCTAGACAAAGTTGATGTGTGTATTAAGCAACTATTTTTCATTCTAAAGGGCATAAAATATCTATATGTTACCGATTTAGATTTCGTGATAATCTGAATATTCTGAACAAAGAGCGAAAAATTTCCTATGCCTACGGTTTGAACGCTCAAAACAAAGAAACTATCGTATTTATTAACACGCACCGAATAGAAAAACATTCTTGTGAATAGGCCTAAGAACTTATCAGAACAGTCGGAACATAAATAAACATTCCACGTTGGTGAAAAAATTGCTCAAATGTAACCTGACGCAAAGCGCGCGCTCGCGGCGCAGAGGCGGATCAGATGACCGTCCCCGGATATTGTTTGCAGAACAGGTGAGTGGTTATTGTAGGGGTGGCTAACCTCGGCAGAACTTACCGAGTAAACTGTCTTGATAATACTTGGTGCCAAATGCTCCAAGCAGCATTGGAATGCAATGCACCCACATTCTAATGTTAACTGAAACAATAACTATTTAACACTTGACGGTGGCAAAAATTACTCTCTAAAGAGGAGAGTAGGTTGCCAAACTAAAATTAGAATAAGAAGAGTCCGTCGTCTGCTAAGTTAGATAGTGATATTGTGTTTCCCTAGGGATTGGTTCCTGTCGGCGGACGAGCGCTGGGCGGTGGAGGAGGCGCTGCGGCCCGCCAGCTGCCACGACGACCGCGCCAGCCACATCAAGGACCTGCCCGGCTCCTTCCGCTCGCTCGCGCTAGATTAGACCCCAACCAATATGTACCGGGTGTAACATGACACTCAACCAAGCCGAGCTCTACGTATTGTGCCCATCATCAGGACCATTTCTGTACAAAATTATTGCTGGAAAACGATTTTAATTTTTGGTTTTAAAATGCATTCAATACATTTTCACGCAATGTAACGCGTACAAAAGACCGCGCCTGCGAGTGAATGCTACACATCTGCGTGCGGCCGAGTTGAAAGGCAACGTTTATGTGCGTGCTCATGAAAAAGTGATGACGTTTTGAAGCCATTGTTTGTTACCAAAAACATAAAATTTTGATTATGTTTCTGTAGACAAAATTAGGAAATAACAAATAAAATAAGATTTTATAAAAAAATTGAAAAAAAAATTGACTTTGACCTTCAATAGCTATTGGTTTCCCAGGTATAGTCTAAAAGACAACAAAAATGATCCTGATGATGGACGGAATGCATGGACTTCGGTTTCGTTGTCGTCATAGGATTAATCCTTTACAAAAGGCAGAAAAAACGACTGAATAAGGCACCTATGGAAACAAAAATCGATGATGTGAAGGTTCGTGTCCACAGCATCGGAATCAGGCAGGATGGAACGTCGGTCGGCATTTTTAACTTTGTATGGTATGGATTTCTACGGCGGGGAAATGTCGATGCATTGCACGCAGTGCCATAGAGATCCATACAAATAATCAAATTCATCCAGTCCGCGCTCCAATCCCGATGCAGTACACGCGCAATTTAAGACATGCAAGATTTTAAAATTTTCAGAAAAAAAAACACATTAATGAAAAACATTATATCTCATTTTTTTATTTATTCAATGGGGAAGGCAACTGTCAAAATGGCGCTGCGTACGCTTGTTCCACGAGAAATATGAAAACAAAGGACTTTTACTTAAAAAAATCGTTTCTTTGGCTTTAAAATGATTAAATTTTGTGTAATAGGCTTTAAAAATGTTGGCACTTACATATTTACGAAAAATCTGGATATAGAAAAAAATTATAAATTCTGTTCGAATAAAAACGTCTTAATTTGGCTTTCAATTCCGGCATTTGCATTGTAGAATAGTCTTTTATATCCATTTTGGGTCAATGGATCTTTTTCGGTAAAAATATACCACAAAATAAATACCTATTTTCCCATACATTTTGTTCTGAACGTCTACCTACTGTCTTAGGAACAAGCGTACGCAGCGACATCTACTATTAGCTTTGCGTTGCCAACCCCATTTAATTTCCAAAAAAGTGACGTTTTCACTACAATTCAATTCGCCAAATATTTTTCGAAGATTTGGACGAAAAACATGGTGGCGATATAATTAGCATTGGCACCGCCTTATAAAGGGTTTTGTTTCGTCTGTATAAAAGTTGCTAGTATATTATCATTAGGAAGAATATTAAATTAAGTTCCTGATGGGCCTACGTCAGTATCAGAACAGTATAATATGATGTGGCCATTATTTTTTTAATGCCGGTTATACACAAAAAGGCGCAGTAATTTAGTCCAAGCCTCCGGCATATGATTACCTACGCGAATGGACTAATAAATTGTCGGTCAAGTAGTGTCAAGTCACAAGTATAGATCTATAACAGATTTTCGTTTGGATCTAAGTAGTACTTAAGCTTCAGTTGAGTTGAGTTTAGTAGCTGATAAATATCAGTCTCCGTTCACAAAAACTTGAACGAGTTCCCAGTGTTTTTTTTTCTCAATCAGTCATCCCTTGAAAGTTGTCCTAATCTAAACAAATCCGCATTTGTAATAGACGCGAATTCAGATAAGCGCCTCCTCGGAAATTCTCTTCGATAACATAATCCAGAATCAGAAATTAGTATAACCCGCAGGCCTTTACATAAAAACAATCGTGATAAACAGACGACGGTCGTCCCACTTCGTGACACTCATATCATAACTCACGAATAAGGTCCAATATCAAGTACGAATTGCGTCCGATTATCTTTATTTAAAAGACGACACGGACGGACGGAGTCGTGCCTCAGCAGATTTTACGATACTTTGTAATCATAGGCCTGAATTATTTTATTGCCAATGTGTAAATTTATGCGTTTTATGAAGACTTTCCTTTCGTTTTTTGGGTCTTTCATCGATTCATACCATGAGTGTTTCATCCCACGGTATGAATCGCACAAGGACGCTTTTTGAATTTGCCGTTTCATACCAAGCAACCTTTTTAATGTAATTTTGCCAGCATTTACTTTTACTTTTTTTGGTAACATTGATTTTATTTTCATACCATAGTATGAAACAGCGAATTCAAAAAGTGTCCTTGTGCGATTCATACTTTGAGATGAACTAGCCCTGGTATGAATCGACGAAAGACCCGTTTTTTAAGTACCTATTGGTACACGGTAAAGTTACCATAACTTCAGTTTAAGTTCGAATACTAAGTTTTGCAAATATATTGTGATTATTATTAATAATTATTATTGAATGTTATTTGGGATTATGATGAGATGAGTACGTACGAGTTTAAAAGCGAATAATAGCAGCGATTACCACTACTTGGTTAACTGATAAAAATAATTAAAAAAAAGTTTAAAACTTTTAACAAATAAATCACAATGCTAGTTCTAGGTATTCATTTTAGGAAATTTGGTATATAAATATAGTTTTTAAAACTTTGAAACCCAATATGAAAAATGTAATTGCTTATTAGAATATACCTATTAGGATAGAAAAGGTCATCATTGTGTTGAATTATAATTATTTGTTACTTAATAAACATTAAAATCGGTAAATTGCGTTTGAAAGTATAAATGCAAAGAAGTGTAATGTTATGTAGTTTTATTATTTTGGCAAGTATTTAAATAAATGCTTGTTTGGTATGTATGGTATGTGATATGAAATAGAATGGTTAAAATTTTAATAAAAGTATCTATAGAAATAAAAACCATCTTGTTATTATCTTGCATGAAACATTAAAACCAACGAATCAATTTTAAGTACTTACTTACTTTTGAAAGACGATAATAATTTGTGTACATTTTGAATGCTTTCGTTACTAAACTCGCTTCAACGTATAATAGTAAGTACTTAGAATCAAAACAATTTTCAAATTATTTACTGATGTATAGTTAGGAACTACGTGAAATAAATGTAAGAATAATAGGTAAGTATTTATTCAGTGACTCCAAAATCAGGTCAGACCAAACAGGCTTCTGTTTATAGAATTTATTAACAGAAGCCTGTTTGGTCACTTTCTCACCGCCACGGCTGGTTCGCTTTATGGCTGACACACTGAACCGGATTAAAAAACAACCTATCTGAATTAACCGCCTCTGTGGTTAAGTGGTTCGCCCACCCGTGTAAGACGCAGAGGTCCCGGGTTCGATTCCCTGGGAGGGTACAATTTGTACTCCGCTTGGTTGGTGGTAGGGCTTATTTCAAGTTTGCCTGGCTAGCTACCACCATCTTACCTAAGCGCTAAGTCTGACGCCATAACAACAATTTAAAATTGTTGTGTTCCGGCTGTTAGAGGTAAAGTTCCTCAGTGATGAGGATTCCGGGTGTAGTGCGCTTCCACCTTCGGCCTTATCGTCACTTAACATCAGGTAAAATGAAAACCAAGCACTATCCCGTTGTACGTAAAAAAAACAATACACATCTGTATACAATGACGTAACTTAGGAGTTATTACTTATTATTATTAATAATTAGCGACCCGCCGGAAATGCGACTTTCCAACAACACCCAAAAAGAAAACAAATACCTTACAGTCGTCACCCATTCGCTCCAAAAGTCCGTTTCCGTCCCGTTCGAGTCCCATCACGTCATGGGTCGGTGTAAGAAACGCGCTTAAATTTATTTTCGCGATATTTTTTGCGATATCTAACTCCTAAGATATTCATTTAATTAAATGGTATGGTGTATTGTATAAGGTTAAAATATTGATGAAGATTAATACTGTATCCTTCTAAGTAGCTTTTCAAATTACTGCATCGAATGTATGTGACCACTTTTTTATTTAAGAAGATAAAATGGGTATAGTAAGCTATTCTTTAATGGGTAAAATGGGTATAGTAAATTATTATTCAAAGAAATAAGCGTTTTTCCAAATAAGTTATCTAAAGAATGAAAGCATTACTATTGATGTACACTTTAGTTTTAGGAAGCAAAGTTCTTAAATTAGTGCCGTTAGAGAGAAAAACATAATACATTATCAGGTATTTTAAAACGAAGACAATCTGTTCAAGTGGAATTTCAAATTTGCTTGTCAGCCTGTCAGGAGTATTTTTCACAAACGTTTCAACTGTAACAAATAAGAATACGACTCATATTTATTTTTTCACTTATTGTTTGTATTGTCAAGGAGTGCCCTATAGAGAGAAAATTAAAAAAAAAATGTTTTTAATCACAGAAAAATAAGAGAGAAATAAAATATTAAAAAATGCTCAAATCGGTACACTTAGACATGTTCTTTTACTGGTATTTACAGATTCTAAAGTCATTTTTTATTTTTCTTAGGAATAATGAGGTACCTTTGTATTGCGTGTTTTGTATATACTTATATCTATTTAATCATTTAATAGGAATTTTCAAAGTTCGCCCTCATTACGGCTCGCACAGAGTTATTTTGATAATTTGTATTAAAAATTTAAAAATGGAACGTGATGCGCGTCTACACGCTTAATATTAAAACCATATACTCAAATCTATGGTCTGTACTTCTGTAGTATGGGTAATTCTTCAGACTTACATCAAACTTACATCAAAGAATTTAAAATATTGCTCGAAACAAAACTTTGCATACCTAATAAACAAACAATATTATGTTATACCACTTCTGTGAAAATTTCATGAAATCATAAAGGTACCAGGCTTATTTAATTCTAGAATTTAAAAAATACATTCATTTTAGTGATATTTTGTTTATTGCAGTATGGTATAAATTACTACTTGTATTTGTACGTAAGTAAGTACTACATGTGTCTTCCGTTTCCTTCCTCTATCTATATTAATAACAAAAACTTTTATATATACAAATATACATTTGTATTATACATATTTATACATAGTATAAAGTATACAAAGTTCCTATCAATAATGTCTGTATATGACATTTTTGTGACACAAAAACATAGTGTCACAAAACTTTTCCACCCGGAGGGAAAGTACATTAAAATATTAATGGTAAGAAATTTTACTGAAATGATACTTCATTTTGATTTTAAAAATAATTAGAACTGCATTCAAAGACTTTTAAAAAATTGCCTGCCAGGAATCGACCCTACTAAATGTGAAAAAAAAACTTATTTTTACGATACCGATCGAAAGAGTTATTCATTAGGATTGTTTTTTCATGAGTAACACGGCAACTTAAACAAAAGGAATTAATCTTAAACAATAGGGATGTTGACTTATGAATAAAATGACGAAATAGTAATAAAAATAGTAAACATATCAAACTTTTGGCGTAGCTTGTATACCTCTTGGTTTTATATATTGCGTATTATTTGTTTTATGACCCTTCAAAGTTAGGTGGACAAGTCCATTTAAGAAGTATAAAATTTGTTAAAATAAATAATACATTTAATTAGTCCGTAAAATTTATAGCAAATTTGTCAAAGAAACCATTTTGATAAACACAATATTTAATACTGCCGAACAAATTTCCTACGCGTTGCATACAACGTAGGACGGCGTGACGTCATAACTTGGTAGCCGTTAGTATGGAACGTTTTCGGGTGAGTCCAATTTTGTGCATTTCAAACTGTGATATCTCGGGCAGTTTTCATGCCAGCGTAATAACTCTTATACAAATGTTTCTTTTTTTAGGGGTAATTTATGTAACATAAAATAAAAAAATAGTCAACATAAGTCATTTTTGTATCGTATAGGCGATTTTTTTTGTGATCTTTGAATGCAGTTTCGATTATTTTTAAAAACAAAATGAAGTATTCCTTTAGTAAAATTTCCCATCTTCAATATTAAGATACTTTCTCTCCGTGTGGCCAAAGTTTTGGGACACTCTATATAGTTAGGTTTTTATAATGTGTTTGTACTAAAATAAAAACTAGATTAATCGACGTTTTAAACAAAAAATATTAAAGCTATACACTAGCCACAACATTCCAAATTTCCAATTACCACATATAATAGAGTTTGTTTAATGTTGTTTTGTTTAGATTAATTTAACATTTCAGAGGCCCTATTCGATATGCACTAAAATATTCATATATTATGTTAAAATGACCGTAGGCTTATATTGCTCAAAGTAGCCGGAACACATTTTTTTATTTATTGTCTTTCTTTTATTACTTATTACTTTGGAATATTTGTATTCATTACCACTAATATGTACCTAAGTTAGTATAGATTGTATAATATGTTACTTATATGTAAAAAACCTATCCATAATTAAAACATACAAAAACCTACCTATTCACATAATAAAATATGAATTGCAATTTAACTAAGTACTAAATATTTAACTAAACCAACTATTATATATTCCGTGACTAAACTATGATTTGGTGAAAATAGAGGTAACGTTATCTTGATGTTTAGGCCACCGAAATGTACTTTTTCATGCCTCCTCCTCAACCCAAC
This sequence comes from Agriphila geniculea, assembly GCA_943789525.1. NCBI lineage: Eukaryota > Metazoa > Arthropoda > Insecta > Lepidoptera > Crambidae > Agriphila > Agriphila geniculea. The sequence goes on along the minus strand of OX038887.1, from coordinate 7,085,208 downwards.
ATAATATTTGATGATAATATTAAAGCCATATAAGTAAAAAATACTTAATTAATCTATGCATAGAGTTTTAAATGAACCACTCATTGAACTCTCTACATCTTTGCTCTTTGATTTTTTCCTTGAAGTTGATTTCCACATATTGTCGTCGAGGAACAGTTTTCTGAAATCAGAAGAAATTATATTGTTATAAACCATGGTTATTGATGTTATTATCTACCCATGTCGAGATTTACACAATGTACCAGAGAAATTATTTTTTAAATTTGAGATTTTGGCATTCACAATCCTATTTTTATACAATATGTACTAAATAAATCACTAGAAAAAATTCGACTCACACCAGATCATAATATTATTCACGGACGGGAATCGAGCCCGCGATGGAAGTCCGGTCCAATGCTCTTACCACTGAGCTACCTAGTCGCTACTCGATTCCCGTCGTCCGAGAATATAATCTGTACCCTTAGCACGAACAGCGATCGAGAAAAAAAACGCGCGTAAAATTACTCGATAGAGAATTATCTATGGAAATTTTAATTTCGCTATTCGGCGTTAGATGGCGCTGTACAAATTTTCAATACAAAATTGCACTATCGAATGATTTTACGCGCGTTATTTCTTTCGATAGCTGTTCGTGCTAAGGGTACTGGTGCGAGTGGAATTTTTTCTAGGTATCCTTACTAATATCCTTACTATTATTATAAATGCGAAAGTCTGTTTGTTTGTTACGCCTTTACGTCCTAACTACTGAACCGATCACCATGAAATTTCACATACACGTTGTCAAGGGTACAGAGAAGGACATAGGCCTTTCATCCAGAAAAAAAGTATTGTTCCTGAGGGCTAGCAAAAAAGCTTTCCACGCAGACGAAGTCGCGGGCGGCCGCTAGTATTAGATATTATTGTATTGAATAAATTATGTTAAGAGGGTGGATTATAAAGTACGAATATGTTACGGCTTAATTTTTCCGTCTATTACTTTATGAAAAAAGTAATTACAAAAAAAATTATGATGCGCAGTAGCCATAAACACTAAACTCGGCGCATTTTTTGTCTCATCTGTCTCTTGCCAACTTATATGCCGGCATCTGTAAGGGTCCCCCCAGACCTACCGGTTTCTTTTCTTTGCTTTGCTGTTCGGCAATGGAGCGCCGGCCAAGAGGTTCATTTTCATTCTATCGCATATTTTCAATCTAAGTACATTTCACATATGTGAGCTTTGTTCCTTAAACGATCGTTATGAAAACACAAAAAAATAGTTCAGGTAGGTAATGATGCCACCCACGACCCTGTTCACAATTTATATAAATATGCGATCGATTTATTTTTAGCAATCGGAGACCATGTTCAGGGTGGCATATCTCCCAGAAGCTTCCTACTTCGCAACCCAGACGATTATATTTGGTAACACCAAGCTAATGGCTATTTTGCCAATTTGGTCTGGTCCCAATATGCGATAGATTGAAAATGACCCTGTTGGCCGGCGGTCTAAACAGCAAGGTAGAACAGCAAAGCAAAGAAAAGAAACCGATAGGTCTGGGGGGACCCTTAGTATTTTTAGATTTTGAGCCAAGTTATGTAGCCGTGTTAGGAGAGCAGCTGCCGAAAATCAGAAATTATAACTAGCCGTTTTATCGTTTATTAATTGAAGTTGGTATTAATATTCTAACCGCCTACCTCTGTAGTCTAGTGGTTCGCCCACCCATGTAAGACGCAGAGGTCCCGGGTTCGATACCCGAGAGGGAGGTACAATTTGTACTCGATTTGGTTGGTGGTAGGGCTTATTTCAAGTCCGCCTGGCTAGCTACCGCCATCTTATACACACATCAACTTTGTGTAGGGATACAGGATACAGGTGTTATTTTCATACAAACGAGGTAACTTTGAAGCCTTGGTTTCCTGCCAGGGATGTACTGTGCTGTGATCTGATGATGGCTATCCAGGGAGTGAATGGAGGAGATTCAGATTGCTATACACATCCAACTGATCTGACCTGCATTCTCAAAACGTAAAGGACATGTTTAAAAAAACTGCGAAAATAGCATGAAAATGTATGGAAATCCTCAAACTGGGAACTCTGACCCATTAATCTTTTAGAATGGTGATCAGATCAGTTGGGTGTGTATTACGAACTGAATCTTTTCCATTCACTCTCTGAATGGCCGTCATCAGATCACATCACGGTACATCCCTGGCAGAAAACCAAGGCTCAAAGTTACCTCGTTTGTATGAAAATAACACCTGTATCCCTAGACAAAGTTGATGTGTATATTACCTAAGTCTGACGCCATAACAACAATTTAATAATTGTTGTGTTCCAGTAATTAAAGTTAAAAGCCAGTTCCTCAGTGATGAGGATTCCGGGTATCGGTAGTGTGCCTACACTTTCGGCCATCGTCACTTTAACATCAGGAGAGGTGAAGGCCAAGCATTATCTCGTTGGTTGTGGATAAAAAAGGATAGATAAAGGATAAATAAATTCCTCCTGAAATATCACAGAAATATCACCTCTGAGCTTCAATTTTTTCGAGCCAATCTCGGTGCTGCTGTTTCATGCTGGGAGCTTCTCCGTCCAGCTCCACGGGTAGGTACTGCTTGCCTACTGCATTTGCTAGGCTCTGGTGGTTATTGTGGAAGGACATCTGAAATCAATTACAAAGGAGTTTCAAGAGCGGGATATACAGTCATATCATGGGTAAGTGTACAAAAATGTAACGAATCAAAGTTACGGCATGATTTTTGAAAGAGATGGGGATTCCACATCATGAACTTTGGGAATTTTTCTCAAGTACCTACCTAAGTTGGTTGGAATCCCCGTCGTGTGCTAACATAGATCCTGATATTTCTAAACTTGTGGCTCCGTCAGTTGTATAATATAAGTATAATGGAAATAAAAAACGGTATTTGGATGAGGGGAAGTAGATCCTATTTTTGATGGAAAATTTTGCTGAAAGGAAACATTCTTTATTTTCAAAAATAAGTAAAGCATTCAAAGATTTAAAAAAAAAATAACGGACTTGTCTGAATAGCTACCTAATTCAGTTACTATATTTTTAGGGTTCTTTAGGAACCAAAATGGTAAAAAACAGACTACTTAAATTATAACAAAAAAAAGCGAACTAAAAACATTAAAACGGACTAGTAAAAACAAACTAAAAAGTAAAAAATAAATTTTTCTGTAAATATTTATAACCCTAATACCCTTTACCTACAGAAATTATTTTAAGCCTAAAAATTTTAAACCTAGAAACGTGCGCCCCACTTTTATCATTACCCCACAATTTATCATCCATATTTGGATGACAAATTTTACAAAACGCTTTTATTATTATTCTACTCTGCAATATATTTATTATGATGGCAAGGAAACCCTCGGTGCGCGAGTCCGACTCGCTCTTGACCGATTTTTTTGTCATGGGTTTAAAAAATACGATCACAACATCACAACCTACAAAATTCCCCAAATATGTATTCAATGTAGATATGGGAAGATTTTTTCATCGGGAAGATCTAAAAATCTTTCGCTTCAGTATTTTTTTAGGTTAAAATCATACTCACAATGTCGACGATTTCTTTGGGCAGGGCAGGCTTGACGAAGGCGAATAGCTTGTCCACGAACGATGGGCAGTTGACGATGTGAACTTCCTTCACGCGGACAGGCATGGCTTCCTGAAACACTTCTAATTTAATAAACTTTCTTTGATTGTTGTCATTAATGCTGCAGACGTAGCATAAAGAGCCCATGAAAACGTATATAACGTATGTACGGGTGGTACGTACGTTAAATACGTTTTTATACTAGGGATGTAGACAAATCTTTTCAAGGTCTCAAGTAAGGCTCAAGTAAGGTCTCTCTATGGTCGAGAAAAGATAGGTAAGTAGGTACATAAAATCGTCTCTCTTTTAGTGAGACCATTATTATAAGAGCCCAACTCAACAATGGGTCAATGTGGATCAAAAATAGGCCACTCACACTAACACTCTATGTTTTACTTTTGTTGTTATTTTTAAGTTCGTCACATTTCGTCAAATTTAAGTATGATTTAATCAGTGGTGCTTATTATTGGTTTTCATAACTTTACAGCCTTGTCTGACATTCTGACTTTTGTTTAATTTATAATTATAATAAGCTATAAACATTATACAAGGTGTGTTTTATTAACCACTCTCCAAATTTTAAGGATGTGTTCAGTCCATGAAACTGAACAACGTTCTCCATGAAACATGTATCAAAATACGCCAAAAAATTTTGGTTATCCCATAGTAATTTAAATTGATCACGTGATTTCTTTGATTTGTATGAAAAGTTATTTTTTTTACATATTTGACCCTATGTTTCTTAGAGAAAGTTGTTCAGTTTCATGGACTGAAAGGACATCCTTAAAATTTGGAGAGTGGTTAAAAAAACACCTTGTATATGTCTTGAGCGCAGCGAAAATTTTTCTATGTCTATGGTATCATCTAACATTGATCAGTCTATGCTCTATAGACTCTGCAAGAGTCTAGCTATAATTTGAAAACAATGTCAGTGTTATTCTCGATTATTTAGTATTGATTTCAATGTGTTAAGATTTTTCTTACTTTATTTATTTTCAAGCAATGCCCAACTTTAAAAACTTTATAGCTAACCTTACTGTTAATAAATAAAACTAATAACACCTATAAGAGATTTATTTGTTTGATGAGTTGATTATCGATAGATTGTCAAGGCTAGAAACTTAAAAAATTCTATAGATAGCCTTAATGCAAAAGATATTTTTGAATCTCTTGCAACCGGTGTTCGTTGTCGAAACTCTTGCAACCAGAATAACAAAGAATAAGAAAATATCACAACACAACTTGCGAAACTGTAGTTCCCATGGTGGCCATGAGACGCGATATCAAATCAAATCACAATATCAATCTGCGGCAGTTTAATGCAATGATACCTAGTGAAAGTCCGACAAAGACCTACTTTTTATTTTTTTAAAGGATTCACAGGTTCCAGTTAACTTACTTGACATATAATAGGTACCATAGATACAATAATATAAATAAAACATGAAGCGAAAAAAATAATTAAAAAATAATACAAACATGACTGCCCTGCCAAAAACGAACTTATGACGACAAGTGTCATTGCAGTTGGGGGACCGTTTCATGGAACAATTTTTGATCAAAGAGGTCCCCCGAATGCAAAGACACTTGTTATTATTTAAATTTTTAGTTCGTTTTTAGCAAAGCAGTCGTGTTTATTTTATATTTTTTTGATTTTTTTTTCACACATTTTAGTGACGAATTATATAGTTTTGAAATGTGCTCATTAAGGCCCTTTATTGATGCCCATATTGTTATAAGAGAAGATTTTTTTCACATTTGAAAGTGGCGTTGTACAGTCGCCACGCCATATTGAACTTATCAAACAAAAAAAATAGGCAGTGTCATTCGCGATGCTGTAAGGATTCTAACGATACCATATACATCTTCTTAATCAGTTCAGGCATTTAGAAGTTATAGTAGAATAAAGAAACTCACATATCCACAAAAATACATAAACCCTAAAAACATATAAACTCCTTTTTGAGCAGTCGTGTTAAAAAGCCTTTAGTAAATAATTTTAAACGTTGTTTGTTAAATTTTTATCCATACTTAAACAGATATAATGTACTCGTATCTATATTAGTTAAACAAGCTACTCACCAGTAGATAGATTAAGAAATCTCTGAAAAACATAATATTCACTTTGGTAACAATTTTGAGTGAATAATCTTTTATGTCGAGAATAATGATGTGTCCGTCGGGGAATCTATCGTAGTCCTTCAGCCACATGTCGGCTTGTAAGCTGAACGCTTTGAGGGTGTCGTAGAATAAGAAGTTCTCTAGTGAGGGGTCGTCCAGTTGGTGGATGAGGATCTCGTTGCTGCCAGCGTCATAGGTGGACACCGATCTGAAACATTTATAAATGGAAATTAATTAAGCCGGTTGTATGACCGAAAGTGGCGCCCTCAATAGTTTTTATTTCATAAGTTATTTATAGAAAAAGATTTAAATAATGTTTTACGTGGAGTTTTAGGGCCCATGGTCTAGTATTTTTAGAAGGTATCACTTCATGCCCTCGTAGTCATTTATAGAAGTAGATAGCAAATGTGTCAAAAACGGCCACTTTTAGCAGTTTTGCTATCTACTTCTAGCAGTGACTACGAGAGAAATGTAACGATTCCGTCTAAAAATACTAACCTGTGGGCCCTAAAAATTCCACGTCAAACATTATTACAATTGTATTAGAATTATTATAATATTAAATTGGGTGACTGGAAATAATTAAAGGCAACTGTTAACCTGGCAGCGGTTTATTTTTTGATCGACAAAATAGCTAAACGGGCGACTAAATGTGACTAAATAATTTAAGTTACATAAAGTAAGCAGTGCAAATTCTAAATGAGTGACAAAAATACTGTGTGGTCAACTATTATACCAAGGAGGTAACTAAATATAAAACTGATTTAATCTGTCCAACATGGTATTTTTGTCATCTCGATTGGGATATTAGTCACCTTTTTTAAATAAAATATATGCCAATTTTTTATGTTTTGTGTGCCCTAAAAAATTGGCATATAAGGTTGTTGGCGTTGTCGCCCAAATAGTAATTTGGTCGCCCATTCTAAATAACTAGTTACTCAATTTGTATTTTAAAGTCACCCATCTTCAACATTTGTTAGTCGCCCTCAGTCCGTCACCCACCAACATAGTATTCCAGTACGCCATATTCAGTATTTTTGATACCCAAAATGGGAATTTATTGTTACCCCATTAAATACTACCCTTTATACATCTGCAATCTAAGTATCAATACGAGTATCATCAGCAAAACCATTTTAACCCATTTAAGGCCAAAAATAAAGTAAAATTTTGGTTTTAGAAAAAGCTTTAACTGACTTTAGTTAGTACAAGAATAGACGAAAAAAACATAGAAAAAAATATTTTGTAATAGGAAATTACAGGAGCGTTCCCAAATTGGCACAATGGTAACATAAGAGTAAAAAAATCTTGAGCGTAGCCGATACTCAGTCAAGTACGTAAAAATAGGGGTAATGAAGTATCCTTATTTGTTACTTTTACCGCAACATGATTATTTTATGTGTCTGCGACATACGTAATACTCGATGTCGAATAGTGATAAGTAAGCATATTTTATTATTTTTGAGTAATTCTGTAATTTAGTTTAAGTTTATTTTCAATAAATATCTGATTTAGCACAGAACATGTTTTCATTTTAACTGCGTCCTCCCCGCTGCAATCCAAATACCTTAGTAGGTATATAGGGTTTTTTGTATTACATACAAAATAACAAATATGTACAAACACGTTTCGGAACCTTTAATGGAACATGATCAGCACGATCAGACTGTAACTATAAATATGCGAAGAAAAGGACGAGCAGAATGTCATTGAGGTCATAAGGGTCATAAGGGGCATCTTTAGCGGGTATGGGTATGCAATCGTCATTCGTCAGGAATGACATGATTTGGCAAACATAGGTACCTATATCGTGAATGGATGCCAAGTAGAGACATGGCCCATCCCATTTCGTCTACACTCGACGTCAGAAAAATCGCACCTCTTCGAAAATAAGTTTAGTCAAAGTCAAAATTAGATTTATTCAAATAAACTTAAATATTAAGTACTTTTGAATTGTCTATATTTTCCTACCACCCGTTCAAGACTTAGACTAGGCCACCTGCTATTTCTAACTAACGTTTTATTGTGTAAATATTGATATCTATTGAAAGTACATTTAATGAGCTTTCAATTAATAATTGTTTGATTTAATTATTATAACAGTTACTATAATTAAACGCTTAAAGCGTTATTGCTTGCGCCGCCATAAAAAGGAAATAAAAGGGGTCAATTTAGGAAATGCGGGTAAATTCGATTTAGAGATGATGGAGAAAACACACTTCAACAGTTCAATTAAAAAAAGGAATACCCAAGATGGATACTATTGCCCATGAAGTTGCTCAAATATTGCAAAAAATGAGGCAATGTAATGTTGCTCGGAAACTGAATCTCAGTAATTGATTCCGCTCAACGAGTATTTCAACGGTTTCTAGACACTGTTGGCTATGTCCGAAGGAGAAGAAGTATATAACAACACTAACCATTAAATTAGATAGGATTAAATTAACTTTGAAGAAATTTTTGAAAACGTGCGATTTTTCTGACGCCGAGTTTATTATTCCCTCCACTTCTTTTCCAACGGCAAATTTTCAGCGAAGAACGTTTTACTGAAATGTATAAAAGTATATTAAATTAACTTGCAAAAATAATGTGATATTACAAAAGTTATTGATGATTCACTCTTGCAAGACAGTGATATGCCATAAAAAGGGGTTCTTACGCAACCGTACCATAACTATGATCTTATAGTGTGCGAATTCCTTGTATAATCATTTACGACTTATTGTTTGTTTATTTTAATACTTGGCATTTCTTACTGAAGTCGAATTAATAATTTAATAGCCTATTGATTTCTATTTTAATGAGACGTGATGATTAAATCTAGTCCTACCTAATAGTCCTTACGACATTTCTATGGTTGTTTTAATCACATTTTTATACTATTTATTGTGGTGATCCCAGTCCCAGTCCTTACGACATCAATGGTCGATAAATTCGATAATTACAATGTTTATACAATTATTGTTTTAGTATTTACTTGCTTTAATTGAGGACGTAACCTCTACATCTTTTGAATTTACTTGAGATAAGTACACACATCAAATGTGTTTCTTTTAGTCGACCGACATTTTAATACCAACCTTCCAAAGATCTCAAACAAAGTTCTAAAAACATCTAAAAATAAAACTGATCTCAAACACTCTTTGAAGAGTTTCTTTTTGGTAAACAAAAAAATATTATTAAGATATAAAAATGAATCCCTATTTCCCTTGGCCAAGCCATCACGCGTGAACGGCTGGAACAATTTCGCGAATTCTTTTTTTGTTTTGTTTGTTATTATCATATTTAGTTTATTAGGTTCTTTTGAAAGAAAAATAAAGAAAATTGTGCGAAAAAATTAGAAAATTTAAGAATACTTAACCACCATATACAATTATTTTGGACAATATAAACTTATTAGTGTAACCTTATGACGTTTGACATAGAATTAACAGAATGCGTGCTGCAAATATCGTCATAGAGGATGTAATTGTCCTGTCTTAGTTATGAATATTCGAATTCAATATTCATAACTAAGACAGGACAACGTCTGTCTGGTCAGCTAGTCTTCTTTATAAAAATCGCAATAATCCTTACTAATATTATAAATGCGAAAGTCCGTTTGTTTGTTTGTTTGTTACGCCTTCACGTCCTAACTACTGAACCGATCATCATGAAATTTTGCATACACGTTGTCAGGGGTATAGAGAAGGACATAGGGTACCTTTCATTCCGAAAAAAAAATATTGTTCCCGAGGGATAGTAAAAAACCTTTCCACGCAGACGAAGTCGCGGGCGGCCGCTAGTAGATTATAATTCGTGGTCACCTGTCACCTGACTGACAATCATATTCGATGACCTTAGCCTCCGTCAGTTGGTCAGCGAAGTGGGTCAGGTGCGTGCGTTATAAACTTACAACGCTGCTGCCATGCGATGCCTCCGCTTGGTTTCGCCACTTTGAGGTATGCACACTCGATCATCACTTATTAGATTTAGAAGATTTCTTATATTTGCAATATCATTAGAAGTACCTTCAAGCCGTTACTTTGTCATAGTAGCTATAGAATCGGTTTTGCAATATGACCTTCTGGGTACTTTTGTTCACCCATAACTTAGTCAAGAATTATTGACCGAGCGAGCCCGAATCGTCTCTGCTTTCAGCTTAGGCAAAAATGCTTTCGTATGTATTTACATATTAGTAACATATAACATTAGTAGTATACAGCGGGACATATTTATGTCCCGCTGTAACTCTGTCCAGCTGTCCATTTGTTCTCCTCTACAGGTTTGTTTGTTCTTCTCTACCGATTCTCGGAAATTTTTTGAGCAGGTTCTATAATTATATAGTTTTTTTTGGTGACTAATCTGCTTATTTAAGTACCTAGCTAAATATTTGCTGTTTATTTTTAAATCGTTAAAATTTTTATTAACATCATCTGTTTCAGTTAGGGTTGCCAGACGCCCGGGATTTCCGGGATTGTCCCGGAATTACGTGCCTTGTCCCGTGTCCAGGAATTACACCTTACTGTCCCGGATTTCAAATACCTATCACTATTTTTACGCTTCGTGCATAGCGTAGCGTACAGTGCGTACCGTTGCGCTGTCTGCGCTTCACGTTGTTGCTAGAGTCTGTCAATAAAGTCTGTATATAAATTAATTTGAAATCATTTGCATTGGTCCCGGAATTGACGCCAGCCAATCTGGCAACCCTAGTTTCAGTACGGTTTCTTAACAACAATGTGATAAGTATTGCACTGCTATAACTTTGTGTCCTTCATAGAATTGTTGGCGTTGTAAAATGCATGAGAAATAATAGTCTACCGAGCACATTCTATAATGGGAAATATTGCAACGTGCCTGATAGCGAATATGTATTAGAATCACCTATTTTAGTTAGTTTAGTATGGAGATATAATTAGAAAAGTTGCTTTTTATTTTTTACTGTTATAATACGCAATGAATGTATAATCATTTTATTAAGGGGTTTTAGGTAGAACACTTTGATTGAAAACTATTAATCCAATAGAAATAATTTCTCCTAGCAGATGCGGATGAATTTTGGTTTTTCAACCAATACCTTTGCATCTCACACATTTTTGTCAGCTGACCAAAGAGTTTGTCGATATCGGAGTGCCTTTTGACAATGTTATGCAGAAATCTCTAGCAAGAGCTACAGGGAAAATATTTCAAAACGTCATCTCACACACCCTATTGTAACGGCAAATCAAGGGTAAGTAAAACTTATTTATTCTTATGGTAGAACTGTGCGGTTTTCACTGCGTTAATAAGACATGGAGTGTGTGTATAGTTGGCACCACAGAAGAAAGAAAAATATGTTCTGTGAGTGTGAGTTCTGTGTAGTACAACTTACGTGATTGAAAAGGCCTTTTTCATGCTGCTCGATATTGGGTCCCTGCAGGTGTATACTTCAGCCATATTCGCACGAGTGCCGCAAAATCTTTCAATGCACTTTTTTGTCTTCTCAAGACTCCCGTAACAACTGTGCAGGAATTTGCGTAGCATGAAATCATCTGGAATATGGCGAAACACTATTATTATAACAATTATAGAAAGGAAGTAGGTACCTATAAGTATATGTTTTGCCGACAAAACTTTTTAAGGTTTAAAATATTTATTAAGACAACATGCAGTTTTTGACTTATCACGGAATGTGTTTATCATTTTCCTCAAGATATTTTACACTATAGTAAATATTATGTTAAGTAAGATACGATGGATATTAATTCAACGTACCTAGATACGCTACTAATCTGTCAATATATATAAGATACTCTACTGTCAATATATATTATGATGTGATTGCATTAATTTTAATGAATCAATCATATTGACAGTAAAATGGGTATGCTTACTCTTACATTAAAATTTGGTGTTAGCTCTATGCGTCACACGCAGTTGAAGTCAGAGCAAATGAATAAGATGTCTAATTAAACCGGCGTTAAGTGGAAAATTGATATGACATCACTCGAAGATATAATTTTACCATTATGTACTTACACGTAAGAATTTTAAATAAACATCACGAAATATCGCTACAATACCAAAAAGCCAATGTGGAATATTAATACAGACACATTTTGATTTCACAGGTCACAGTGCGCTGATTCCATATTGACGCGAGCAATTACCTGTGTTGTGGACTCACAGCACACATCGTTCGCGTCAGTATGGAAATAGTCAATAAGATTTTTTTTTATTCTTACTTTTGGACAAAAAATTTAGGCTCGTATTATAGAAAATGTTATAAATAAAGTATAAAATAATAAAGTATAAAGTGATATGTGTTTGCAATGGGAACTTCTGACTGCGTTAAAGAACCTGTAATTGTCGAACAGGTTCTTTATTCTTTGTTCTCAACAATACATGCTTATGGTGGACAAATGTGTTTCATTTGTTTCCCGTAACAAACTTAAACTCAAAACTCTGCTTGAGTACAGTTAGAAAGGGATGGTGCTATTCATCGCATATAGCGCCATCCCTTTCTAACTGTAGGTACTCAAGGAGATAAAACTCAAAGTTAAAACTTCGAGTTCGATTCTATAATACGAGCCTAGTGTGAACGGGCTTTAAAATCTTTGCGATAGTACGTACGAGGCATATAACTTGAAATCGGGTGGGGATTGCGCGAAACGCGTATTTATTACGCTGAAATTTATTCATACCTTAAATGATCCCATAGAGTCTTTTGATCCCCACACGAAATAGGATCGATTGGCATAAAACAATTTTTTTTGGTATTTTAGCATTTTGTTTTTGCTAACGGTAATTTTTTTCCAAAATCTGTGAATGCAGTTCAGAATATTTTAAAAAGTTATGGATAGTCTCCTAGGAACGTTTTCCTGTAACTATAACGGTTAAGGTACCTGCCCTTAATGTACCGTTTTAAAAATCCACCCTGTAGACAAAAATCCAAACTTATTCTCCGTATTATCTCGAAAACGTTGCGCTTTAGAATTTTATTTATGTCACATAAGACATTTTTTGTTCGTCTAAAGATACCTTATCGATAAACACAGATTTCGTCGTGCGCCGCTATATTTCCGAAATCCCCGTCAAAAATTAAAAAAAAAATTGGTTAGCAAAATGCCAGCCTCTCATACTAAGAGATTCAATACCTTATAAATTCAATTACTAAGGCTATGTTATGTTGTAAATTGGCTATTTGATAAGTAGACGCCTGGCACCAAAAGGGTTGTGGGCAGTCACTGATTACTAATTGTGTTAACCATAAAATTATACAAACCAAGATCTTTGGGCAGGTGTGGCTCCTTCGAAATCCACTCTCTGATAGAATCAACATCATAGTATACGTCCTGTGGCATCTGCAAAAATAAATGATTGAACGATGTTTGAATTTTAAGCCATTAAGTTGTTGGGCAGCGGCGTGCGACATTGCATGCTCGTTATACGCAGTACCGAAACCTTATCGAGTGCCTATGGCTATTTTTGAAGGTAGATACCTACTTTATTTATCCTTATCATTACTTCCTTACTAATAATATAAATGCGAAAGTCCGTTTTTAGGGTTCCGTACACAAAGGGTAAAAACGGAACCCTATTACTAAGACTCCGCTGTCTGTCTGTCTGTCTGTCACCGGGCTGTATCTCATGAACCGTGATAGCTAGATAGTTGAAATTTTCACAGATGATGTATTTCTGTTGCCGCTATAACAAAAAATACTAAAAGTACAATAAAATAAATATTTAAGGGGGGCTCCCATACAAAAAACGTGATTTATTTGCCGTTTTTTGTTATAAAACAAAATAATATAAAAATTAATGACGACAACAGGTAGAAAGTTGAAATTTTCATAGATGATGTATTTCCGCTATAACAACAAATACTAAAAACAAATTAAAAATAGTTAAGGGGGGCTCCCATACAACAAACGTGATTTTTTTGCCGTTTTTTGGTACGGAACCCTTCGTGCGCGAGTCCGACTCGCACTTGGCCGGTTTTTTTGTTTGGCCCGCCTTCACGCTACTCAACCGATCATCGTGAAATTTTGCATACATTTGTCAGGGGTACAGAAAAGGATATAGGGTACCTTTCATCCAGAAAAAAGGTCGCTAGTCTAAAATAATTGAAACAAATATAAAAGGTAGAGGAAGTCAAATGAATGAAATACTGTATGTTCAGACTCAGACACTATAGGTACACATGGATTCATCTCTACGAACTCGCAAAATATTTGCTTAATAAATAGCTGCCGGTTTAAATACGAATAACAGAATAGTCATAATAAATCGTGAAAAACACATATTTTCGTTTGAAGCCAAATAGTCAAAAGCAAACAATAATTACACCAATCTACTCGTACGTGCTTGCTTGCAAAGATTCGTCAATTTTAAGAATTAATTATGAATCATAATGAAAAATCGACTAAACTTACTACCTATGCCAAATTTTTTTTTTAAAGTTGTCTTAAAAAACGATGTGCAAATTGAATTAGATAAAACTTACAACGCTGGAAGATATTTTCATACTAAAAATTATCGAAATTATTGACAACATTATCATTTTTAATTAATACTAATTAATAAACTATTTCTTATTTGGAAAACAAAACTAGAGAGCTATGTATCTATGGTTTTTATAGTTTCAAGGTTACAGGTTATGGGTTCCTATATTATTGGTTGGCACAGAAGCACGTCTTACTCTAAGGTTGGCACAGCTTTGAAAAACGAGAAAAGTTGCCTCTGAATTTGGTGTCTATTGAACATATTGGATTTCTTCCAGTCTATCGTGGTGTGGTTGATGTCGACTAACAATTTTTTATTCACCTCTCCAGCACGAAAAGGGTGCTTTTGGCGCGTAAAAACTAGCAGCAAAATCGACTTTTGCTGCGAGCGTGAGGCAAAGTGCTTTTTACCAAAAACTCGCAGCAAAATCGACTTTTGCTGCGAGCGTGAGGCAAAGTGCTTTTTTAATTTCTAACACCTTTTCTCGCTGGTAGAGGTGAAAAGTTGTATGTTTAACACGAGAGCAAATTTTTTGATGTCTCGTGCCTTTAAATCACTCACTGTGCTCAGTAGTCTATATGAGAATCACTCGCTACGCTCGTGATTCAATTCTAGACTACTTCGCTAGTTCGTGATTTAAAAGTCAGCACTCGCAGCAAAAAATTACTTTGCTCTCTTGTATAACAAATAACTATTTTTACCTCTCCAGCACGAATCGAAGCAAAATCGACTTTTGCTGCTAGCGTAAGGCAAAGTGCTTTTTTATTTCTAATACCAACTTTTAAAATAATAAAGAAAAAAGAAATAAAGTGACAAGGATGAGACTTGTAAAATTGATATGTGAGAAAAGGATAGATAGAGTGCTTTATGATGTCATACATGGATTAAAAAGAAAAATATAATATGCACGGATATACCAAGGAGTTTTAAATAAGGATTGTTAAAAAAGAAGGTTTATAATTCGAAATAAAGAGTATGGACGAAATGAGGTCGCATGTATGAAATAAATATAAAATAAGACAAATTAATGTTTATTAACAAATTAGTGATTTATGATTATAAATAAATAAATAAGATGGGATATTAATGAATAAGAGAAAAGCACAACGTAATAATGTCTTAGAGTAAGACGCGCTTCTGTCCCAGCTTCTGTCTGTAAAACAAAACGGCGGGAATCTACTTTATGAATAAAAATGTTCAGCATAGGTTTGATCGAACTATTTTTTTGATAAATTACAAAAAAATTGTGCGTCCAACGATGAAGATAGTTGTCCAACTCCAAAAGAATTGAGTGAACAAGTTCCTAATGCTAAAATTCAGCTGTTTACCAGGAAACTTACGTTAAAATTTTCTCGCTGGTAGAGGTAAAAAGTTGTTTGTTTTACACGAGACCAAAATTTTGTGAAATTGCTTTTGGTCACTTGTGTAACAAATAACTATTAAAGTTATACAACGCGTTACAAAATAACTCCTAATGCCGAATATGGTAGATAGTAACCATCAAACTGAACAACTTTTACTATGGGACCAACTCTGAAATCGCGAAAAATACGACTGTTTCATACAAAAATTAATAACGAAAATATCAAAATGTATGAAACTGCCGTTTTTTTCGCGATTTCAGAGTTGGTCCCATAGTAAAAGGTGTTCAGTTTGATGGTCCCTATCTACCATATTCGGCATTACGGGTTTTTTGTAATACGTTGTATTAGGTTCGCTAGATGGATTAAACTTTTGATGTGTTTTTATTTTTATGTTAAAGATGTTTGTATAATTGTTTTCGTAATAGAACTCAGGCAGTTACAGCTAAAGGCCTTATTTCTAACTTTACACCGATACCTTCTGGTGTGCCCCAGGGCTCTCACCTCGGACCCCTGCTTTTTAATATATTTATTAATGACGTTGCACATTGTTTTAAAAATTCAAAATTTCTTTTATTTGCTGACGATACAAAAGTATTTAAAGTTATAAGGAATATCGATGACTGTATTAAGTTACTCTTGTAACTTCAATCACGATAGACTGTAACTTTTGTGATACTAACAGATAGAAACAGATCTCGATAGACTGTAACTTTTGTGATGCTAACAGACTTTTCTTAAATGTCGATAAATGTTGTACTATAACTTATAGCCGGAAAAAGAAACCGTTGGAATTTGATTATCAGCTTCAAAATAAACAAGTCTTCAGGGTGTCCGAGGTTAGAGATCTGGGAGTAAAACTTGATTGTGAGCTATTGCTTTCTTTATGAATAGATGAAATAACAAGTAAAGCATATAAAATGTTGGGCTTTATTTTCCGCCAAAGTGTTGCTTTCAAGGATGCTAAAACTCTGATTCTGTTATACAATGTTTAGTCAGATCTCACCTTGAATATACTTCTACTGTGTGGAACTGTCATACGAAGTACATATTAATTCAATCCAAAGAATTCAAAACAAGTTTGTTAAACGTGTAAAATATAAGTTTAAAAATTATAATACTGATGATAATTTTATTCCTTTATAGATCAATTCTTGTACCCATTCATCAGTTGTTATTCAATAGTGTAAAACATCTAGTAACTCTTTATTACTTAATGAATTCAATGTAAGTTACATATTATAAGTGGAAACTTTTTTGGCAAATGAGTTAGCATAAATTAAGCTATTACTGTGTAATGAATGTAATGTAAGGCTGTCTGTTTCCCAATAAAAGATAAATAAATAAATAATGTGGTTGTAGAGAACATTGCGGAACAAAACATCGTACTACAGAATAACTAATAGTACAAGTATCGTACATCATATTTTCACTTTTGGGCTCGTTTTCAACCATAAAGTTCTAGGTAATATTAACTTTATGTTTTCAAATTAAAAATTGTTCTAACTGGAACCAGTATAACGGTCTCTTAATTTCGGAAAATAGTTTTTCCTAAAAAATAAAAAATAATAGATATAAAAGTCTTTAAATGCTATAATTATAGCTAAATAAAGTACTTACCTAAAGTAAATTTTACTAAAAAAAATTAATGAAAAATAAAATAGTTTATTCAAAGTGTTTTTTTTTTAATACTAGTGGCTTTATGAGCTGTAGACCTCGCGTTTGTGACATTTTTGAACATTTTTCGAAATGGCTGAAACATGAACTTTCTCCATAAGTATCTCGAAAAACTGAATCACCAAAAAAACTTAGGTAAATACCTATATAGGTAAATTATATCAAACCTGCTCACAAAATTTCACGAGACCATGA
This sequence comes from Agriphila geniculea, assembly GCA_943789525.1. Lineage (NCBI taxonomy): Eukaryota > Metazoa > Arthropoda > Insecta > Lepidoptera > Crambidae > Agriphila > Agriphila geniculea. Next base: position 7,067,794 of record OX038887.1, on the reverse strand, counting down.
GAAATGCGACAGAGGAAAACAAATGGACATAGGTACGAAAAAAATTGAGTCCAAGCCGAAAACGCAGATACGTCGCTCACGCTTTACGCTCGCTCGGTCAAAAAACAAACACTTTTGTTTCGAATAGCATTCTATTTCTTTCCCATACTCTTACGTAAAGTTATAAGCAAAACGTGTAGACGTAGATCATTTTATGAGGTAAAATTTTATGACGAGACCTTAGAGCACAACAATTAAGTATTCTATTCAGAGAAAACGTTATGTTAATTGTGATGAGAATGTAGAATGATTTTGTATCTAACACAAGCTGGTTATATTGTAAAAAGTAATAAGTATTTTTATAATTTATCATGAAAGTTAAATAAAATACAACGTAAATAAAAAAATCACAAACAGTGAAACACTTTTATGGCAGAAAACACGTACTTACCTAGTCTCAAGAGCAGACGGGAAGAATTCGAAAAAATGCTAAGTAAGCTATGTAACTATAGAAAATATGCACGTGTACTTTTCCCATATTTACTTCTAATAATGACAAAAAACATGAATATAAACAGACTGATGATGTTAATCTATGGTTCATTAAAAACACAAACAATTACTTGCCTCGATTTCGTAATTGCCGGATATCACTCGAATTACGATTGTCACACTGATATGAGTCCGAAGATCGAATTGCAAATGTTTGCGATTATCTGCGCTTGCGCCGCGTCAAGCTCGATCAAGGATATGAGCTCTACTGAACTGCTGAACACACACACATCACATCACAGGGTTTCATTAACATGACAATTGAATATTACAATTACAATTCGGTATACGTTGCGGTGTGTAAAGTAGTTTGACGTATTTCTAGTTTCAAAATGGATGAAGCAACGCCAAGTGGTTACAAATTGCGAGGCTGAATTTGTAGAGGCAATGATCGTGTGAGGAATTTCCTAATGTTAGGAGATTATTCCAGAAGGCTCAAACTATCGATTGTGTATTGTGAAATAATGTGGTCTAAAACTCGGTTCGACAGACTACTGAATTAGATTATTTTTTAATGTAATCGGAATCATTGTATTTAAGGCTCCGTTACGCGAAATCATTTGTCTCTGTCTTTTCTTTACGTGTAAAGAGTATGGAAAATAACCTCACTTCTGCACTTTTCCGATGTTTTTCGTTGTTTTTTCATCATTATCTGTAGCACAATTATCTTTCTTGAAAAAAGTTATTGGAGCAACTTGATGTAGAATTCAATACGATTACGCTATTATTTACGCCAAAAATATGGCCCGCGTCAAGCGCTTTTGATGATATTCTGATTTTTTTTACAATCATCTGTGAGGTTTATACGCAATTTAATGTTTGTAGCAACTAGGTAAACTCTTTAGCTTGTCGTATGATTTTGTTGGTGGCTACAAGTTTACGTTTTCTATAAAAGATATGGCCCGCGCAAACCATGTTTTCCTATTACCGCCCCTTAAGCGATAAATACAATGATTTCGAATGATTTTTAAACAAGAATAATATAGTAATGTATTAAAAACGTAATTATCTGCTGTCAAAAGGCTGACTACAAAGGAAAACTTATAACTGTTTTGACTACAATATTTTTTAACATTTAATGACATCAAATCGATATCGGGAAGTCTTTAATAAGGCCAGTAGGCATGGATTAGAATGCTATGAAGAAGATGGATGAAAAAAAATATATGTAGCAGAGATGAAAATGTTGAGGTGGATGTTTGGTGTGACGCGAATGGATAAAATTAGGAATGAGTATGTCAGAGGAAGTTCGTAAGTAGCACCAGTGATAGAAAAGTTGAAAGGGATTCGTCGCTTGGTATGGGCAATGTTATGAAAAGGGACAAATGGTATTGTTACTACAAGAGTAATAGATATGGTTGTTGGGGGCTGGAAAGTAAGAGGAAGACTGCAGAAAAGATGCACTGAGAAAAACGGGCTACTTAAAATTGGCAAATTTGTAATGCACTGGCAGCCAGATACGTATAATGTGCTTTTCACATGAAATAAATAAGAGCCATACTTATAATGAAACGACACCATGTTCAGTAAGTATGCGGCATAATGCCCTGTAAAGACAATGTAAACGAGTTACTTGTAATGAGGCCGAATCCTTAATACGTAAGCCGCATCATGAAATTACTGTGCCCGCACTGTTAACGTTTACGTATGCGGTTTAATGATGCCGCATATGTATTAACAGAGCAGCATACGTAATTTACTTAACCCGCAACAGGAAATATGTATGCGCTATACGTACGAAGGTATACAGCCGCATTATTTCAGTATCCAGGCTCTTTACAACAGTAACTGGTTGCCAAATCATTGTACTGACTCCGTCTCATTAAGTAATGGTCCGGGTTACGTACATAATGTACGAGCAGGGTCGGAGATATGCCGATACATTTTACGTACACGGGATAATTAATAATGTCTCCGCCTACATAATCATTTACGTATCCTGGCTCATTTTACGAACTCCGTTTACTTACTGGCAGTGTTTGGTACATAGAATCTTTATGACGTCAGCCGCATCATGAAATTACTGTGGCGCACTCTTTACATTTACGTATGCGGTTTAATGATTCCGCACAGAGCAGCATACATAATTTACTTAACCCGTTACATAAAATATGTATCCGCTATACGTACGAAATTATACAGTCGCATTATTTCAGTATCCAGGCTCTTTATAACAGTAACTGGTTGCCAAATCATTGTACTGTCTCTGTTTCATTAAGTAATGGTCCCGGTTACGTCCATAATGTACAAGCAGGGTCGGAGATATGCCGATACATTTTACGTACACGGGATAATTAATAATGTCTCCGTCTACATTATCAGGTATTACGTATCCTGGCTCATTTTACCAACGCCGTTTACTTACTGACTGTGTTTGGTACGTAGAATCTTTATGACGTCAGCCGCATCATTAAATTACTGTGGCGCATTATTTACAGTTACGTATGCGGCTTAATGATTCTGCACGGAGCAGCATACGTAATTTACTTAACCCGTAACATAAAATATGTATGCGCTATACGTACGAATAATTAAACAGCTGCATTATTTCAGTATCCAGGCTCTTTATAATAGTAACTGGTTGCTAAATCATTGTACTGTCTCTGTCTCATTAAGTAATGGTTCCGGTTACGTACATAATGTACGAGCAGGGTCGGAGATATGCCGATACATTTTACGTACACGGGATAATTAATAATGTCTCCGTCTACATCATCAGTTTTTACGTATCCTGGCTCATTTTACGAACTCCGTTTACTTACTGACTGTGTTTGGTACGTAGAATCTTTATGACGTCAGCCGCATCATTAAATTACTGTGGCGCATTATTTACAGTTACGTATGCGGCTTAATGATTCTGCACGGAGCAGCATACGTAATTTACTTAACCCGTAACATAAAATATGTATCCGCTATACGTACGAATAGTTATACAGCTGCATTATTTCAGTATCCAGGCTCTTTATAACAGTAACTGGTTGCCAAATCATTGTACTGTCCCTGTCTCATTAAGTAATGGTCCCGGTTACGTACATAATGTAAGAGCAGGGTCGGAGATATGCCGATACATTTTACGTACACGGGATAATTAATAATGTCTCCGTCTACATCATCAGTTATTACGTATCCTGGCTCATTTTACGAACTCCGTTTACTTACTGACTGTGTTTGGTACGTAGAATCTTTATGACGTCAGCCGCATCATTAAATTACTGTGGCGCATTATTTACAGTTACGTATGCGGCTTAATGATTCTGCACGGAGCAGCATACGTAATTTACTTAACCCGTAACATAAAATATGTATGCGCTATACGTACGAATAGTAATACAGCTGCATTATTTCAGTATCCAGGCTCTTTATAACAGTAACTGGTTGCTAAATCATTGTACTGTCTCTGTCTCATTAAGTAATGGTTCCGGTTACGTACATAATGTACGAGCAGGGTCGGAGATATGCCGTTACATTTTACGTACACGGGATAATAAATAATGTCTCCGTCTACATCATCAGTTATTACGTATCCTGGCTCATTTTACGAACTCCGTTCACTTACTTACTGTGTTTGGTACGTAGAATCTTTATGACGTCAGCCGCATCATTAAATTACTGTGGCGCACTCTTTACATTTACGTATGCGGCTTAATGATTCTGCACGGAGCAGCATACGTAATTTACTTAACCCGTAACATAAAATATGTATGCGCTATACGTACGAATAGTTATACAGCTGCATTATTTCAGTATCCAGGCTCTTTATAACAGTTACTGGTTACCAAATCATTGTACTGTCTCTGTCTCATTAAGTAATGGTTCCGGTTACATTTTTGTTTTTAGGCCGATTTTGATGAAACTCGGTTTTCTGGTACTATTATACAAGAAAGCTTGGGAAAAAAATGTGAACAAAATGAAGTTGTGAATAAATGATTTATTTATTTATTATTATTATTATTATTATTATTATCTATTTTTTATATCTTATTATTGCGTTGCTGTTTTCTGTCAAAATAGTACCAAAAAACGGAGTTTTATCGAAATCGGCTCACGAACAAAAAAGTTAACAGCCATATTGGACTTTTCAATATTTTCAACATTGCGTTGCTGTTTTCTCTTTATAATAGTTCTGAAAACCATGTTTCATGGAAATCAGCCCACAAACAAAAGAATTGGCCGCCATCTTGGATTTTTCAATATTTCGAAATTTGCGTTGTTATTTCTTTGTCAAAATTGTACTATAAACTGAGTTTCATCGAAATCAGCCCAAAAACAAAAAAGCTGGCCGCCGTCTTGGATATTTCTATTATTTTTAACATTGCGTTGTTATTTCCTTGTTAAAATCATACAAAAAACCAAGTTTAATCGAAATCGACCTAAAAACAAAAAAATGGCCGCTATCTTGGATTTTTATATATTTAATATTGTGATGCTGTTTACTTGCCAATATAGTACCAAAGACCGAGTTTCATCGAAATCGGCCCAAAAACAAAAATGTTGGCCGCTGTCTTTGCTTTTTTTTCAATTTTAAACATTGCGTTGCTGTTTTCTTGTCAAAATAGTACCAAAATGCGAGTTTCATCGAAATCGGCCGACAAACAAAAAGTTGACCGCCATCTTGAATTTTTAAATTTTTAACATTGCGTTGTTATTTGCCTTGTTAAAATACCACCATTAACGGGAGTTTCATCGAAATCGGCCGAAAAACAAAGAAGTTGGCCGCCATCTTGGATTTTTTTATATTTTTAACATTGCTTTGTTATTGCCTTGTTAAAATAACACCATTAACGAAGTTTCATCGAAATCGGCCTAAAAACAAAAAAGTTGGCCGCCATCTTGGATTTTTATATGTTTAACATTGCGTTGCTGTTTTCTTGTCGAAATAGTATCAAAAATCGAGTTTCATCAAAATCGGCCCACAAACAAAAAAGTTGGCCACCATCTTGGATTTTTTATATTTTTAACATTGCGTTGTTATTGCCTTGTTAAAATAACACCATTAACGAAGTTTCATCGAAATCGGCCGAAAAACAAAAAAGTTGGCCGCCATCTTGGATTTTTATAGGTTTAACATTGCGTTGCTGTTTTCTTGTCGAAATAGTATCAAAAATCGAGTTTCATCAAAATCGGCCCACAAACAAAAAAGTTGGCCACCATCTTGGATTTTTTATATTTTTAACATTGCGTTGTTATTGCCGTGTTAAATTAACACCATTAACAAAGTTTCATCGAAATCGGCCCAAAAACAAAAAAGTTGGCCGCCATTTTGGATTTTTTTACATTTTTAACATTGCCTTGTTATTGCCTTGTTAAAATAACACCATGAAACAAGTTTCATCGAAATCGGCCCAAAAACAAAAAAGTTGGCCGCCATCTTGGATTTTCATATTTTTTACCTTGCGTTGCTGTTTTCTTGTCTATATAGTATCAAAAATCGAGTTTCATCGAAATCGGCCCAAAACCAAAAAAGTTGGCCGCCATCTTGGATTTTTTTACGTTTTAACATTGCTTTGTTATTGCCTTGTTAAAATAACACCATTAACAAGTTTCATCGAAATCGGCCGAAAAACAAAGAAGTTGGCCGCCATCTTGGATTTTTTTATATTTTTAACATTGCGTTGTTATTGCCTTGTTAAAATAACACCATAAACTAAGTTTCATCTTAATCGGCCAAAAGACAAAAAAGTTGGCCGCATCTTGGATTTTTATATTTTTAGCATTGCTTTGCTGTTTTTTTGTCAAAATGGTAACAAAAACCGAGTTTCATCGAAATCGGCCCAAAAACAAAAAAGTTGGCCGCCATCTTGGTTTTTTTTACATTTTTAACATTGCCTTGTTATTGCCTTGTTAAAATAACACCATGAAACAAGTTTCATCAAAATCGGCCTAAAAACAAAAAAAGTTGGCCGCCATCTTGGATTTTCATATTTTTTACCTTGCGTTGCTGTTTTCTTGTCTAAATAGAATCAAAAATCGAGTTTCATCGAAATCGGCCGAAAAACAAAGAAGTTGGCCGCCATCTTGGATTTTTTTACATTTTTAACATTGCTTTGTTATTGCCTTGTTAAAATAACACCATAAACTAAGTTTCATCTTAATCGGCCAAAAGACACAAAAGTTAGCCGCCAACTTGGATTTTCATATTTTTTACCTTGCGTTGCTGTTTTGTTGTCTATATAGTATCAAAAATCGAGTTTCATCGAAATCTGCCCAAAAACAAAAAAGTTGGCCGCCATCTTGGATTTTTTGTACATTTTTAACATTGCCTTGTTATTGCCTTGTTAAAATAACACCATGAAACAAGTTTCATCGAAATCGGCCCGAAAACAAAAAAGTTGGCCGCCATCTCGGATTTTCATATTTTTTACCTTGCGTTGCTGTTTTCTTGTCTATATAGTATCAAAAATCGAGTTTCATCGAAATCGGGCCAAAAACAAAAAAGTTGGCCGCCATCTTGGATTTTTTACATTTTTAACATTGCTTTGTTATTGCCTTGTTAAAATAACACCATTAACGAGTTTCATCGAAATCGGCCCACAAACAAAAAAGTTGGCCGTCATCTTGGATTTTTATATTTTTAACATTGCGTTGTTATTGCCTTGTTAAATTAACACCAGAAACCAAGTTTTATCGAAATCAGCCGAAAGACAAAAAAGTTGGCCGCCATCTTGGATTTTCATATTTTTAACATTGCGTTGCTGTTTTGTTGTCTGTATAGTATCAAAAATCGAACTTCATCGAAATCGGCCCAAAATCAAAAAAGTTGGCTGCCTTCTTGGATTTTTTTACATTTTTAACATTGCCTTGATATTGCCTTGTTAAAATAACACCATGAAACAAGTTTCATCGAAATCGGCCCAAAAACAAAAAAGTTGGCCGCCATCTTGGATTTTTATATTTTTAACATTGCGTTGCTGTTTTCTTGTCAAAATAGTTTCAAAAATCGAGTTTCATCGAAATCGGCCCACAAACAAAAAGTTGACCGATATCTTGAATTTTTAAATTTTTAACATTGCGTTGTTATTTGCCTTGTTAAAATAACACCATTAACGGGAGTTTTTTCGAAATCGGCCGATAAACAAAGAAGTTGGCCGCCATCTTGGATTTTTTTATATTTTTAACATTGCGTTGTTATTGCCTTGTTAAAATAACACCATTAACGAAGTTTCATCGAAATCGGCCAAAAAACAAAAAAGTTGGCCGCCATCTTGGATTTTTATATGTTTAACATTGCGTTGCTGTTTTCTTGTCGAAATAGTATCAAAAATCGAGTTTCATCGAAATCGGCCCACAAACAAAAAAGTTGGCCACCATCTTGGATTTTTTATATTTTTAACATTGCGTTGTTATTGCCGTGTTAAGTTAACACCATTAACAAAGTTTCATCGAAATCGGCCCAAAAACTAAAAAGTTGGCCGCCATTTTGGATTTTTTTACATTTTTAACATTGCCTTGTTATTGCCTTGTTAAAATAACACCATGAAACAAGTTTCATCGAAATCGGCCCAAAAACAAAAAAGTTGGCCGCCATCTTGGATTTTCATATTTTTTACCTAGCGTTGCTGTTTTCTTGTCTATATAGTATCAAAAATCGAGTTTCATCGAAATCGGCCCAAAACCAAAAAAGTTGGCCGCCATCTTGGATTTTTTTACGTTTTAACATTGCTTTGTTATTGCCTTGTTAAAATAACACCATTAACAAGTTTCATCGAAATCGGCCGAAAGACAAAAAAGTTGGCCGCCATCTTGGATTTTTTTTATATTTTTAACATTGCGTTGTTATTGCCTTGTTAAAATAACACCATAAACTAAGTTTCATCTTAATCGGCCAAAAGACAAGAAAGTTGGCCGCATCTTGGATTTTTATATTTTTAGCATTGCTTTGCTGTTTTTTTGTCAAAATAGTAACAAAAACCGAGTTTCATCGAAATCGGCCCAAAAACAAAAAAGTTGGCCGCCATCTTGGATTTTTTTACATTTTTAACATTGCCTTGTTAAAATAACACCATGAAACAAGTTTCATCAAAATCGGCCTAAAAACAAAAAAGTTGGCCGCCATCTTGGATTTTCATATTTTTTACCTTGCGTTGCTGTTTTCTTGTCTATATAGTATCAAAAATCGAGTTTTATCGAAATCGGCCCACAAACAAAAAAGTTGGCCGCCATCTTGGATTTTTTATATTTTTAACATTGCGTTGTTATAGCCTTGTTAAAATAACACCATTAACGAGTTTTATCGAAATCGGCCCACAAACAAAAAAGTTGGCCGCCATCTTGGATTTTTTATATTTTTAACATTGCGTTGTTATAGCCTTGTTAAAATAACACCATTAACGAGTTTCATCGAAATCGGCCGAAAAACAAAGAAGTTGGCCGTCATCTTGGATTTTTTGTATTTTTAACATTGCGTTGTTATTGTCTTGTTAAAATAACACCATTAACGAAGTTTCATCGAAATCGGCCGAAAAACAAAAAAGTTGGCCGCCATCTTGGATTTTTTTATATTTTTATTATTCGTTGCTGTTTTATTGTCGAATTAGTACCAAAAGCCGAGTTTCATCGAAATCGGCCCAAAAACAAAAAAGTTTTCCGCCATCTTGGATTTTTAATGTTTCGTTGTTATTTTCGTGTTAAAATAATACAAAAAATATAAAAAACCGGGCAAGTGCGAGTCGGACTCGCGCTCGAAGGGTTCCGTACCAAAAAACGGCAAAAAAATCACGTTTGTTGTATGGGAGCCCCCCTTAAATATTTATTTTATTCTGATTTTAGTATTTATTGTTATAGCGGCATCAGAAATACATCATCTGTGAAAATTTCAACTGTCTACCTGTTGTTGCTATTAATATAGAGCAAAAAACGGCAAAAAAAAAACACGTTTGTTGTATAGGAGCCCCCCTAAATACTTATTTTATTATGTTTTTAGTATTTGTTGTTGTAGCGGCAACAGAAATACATCATCTGTGAAAATTTCAGCTGTCTAGCTATCACGGTTCATGAGATACAGCCTGGTGACAGACAGACAGACAGACGGACAGCGGAGGCTTAGTAATAGAGTCCTGTTTTTACCCTTTAGGTACGGAACCCTAAAAACCGAGTTTTATCTAAATCGGCCCTCAAATGAAATAGTTTGCCGCCATCTTGAATTTTTTAATGTTTTCAATGTTGCGCTGTTATTTTTGTGTCGAAATAGTACCAAAAACCGAATTTCATTAAAAACGGCCCACAAACAAAAAAGTCGGCGGCCATCTTTGGTATTTTTTATATTTTTAAGATTGCATTGCTGTTTTCTTGCCAAAATAGTTCCAAAAACCGAGTTTCATTTTAATCGGCCCATAAACAAAAAGTTGGCCGCCATCTTGGATTACCTATATGTTCTTAGTAGGTAACTCGACGAACCTATAGATATCCCGAAACATTTTAAGTAGTCGCATTAGTTAAAAGATACCCTGGAACCGGAAAAAAACAGCCGCTATGCGTAACATAAGTAACCGCATACATTATACTGCAGGCGGTTACGTAACATAAGTAAGCGGGTTCATTATAATGAAACGCGCTATTTACAAATAGCGCGGTTAATTACGTCGTCGTACTGCGCATTTAACGTGTTTGGGGTTGCCATCACATTAAATTTATGTTGTTTGGTGGTCATTAAGCTACTTCATAAGTTTATTTAGCGTGTTTGTGTTTGCTCTTTTTTTACAAACAAGTGGGCAACCACTTTAGTTGACTAAAAATATAAGCGAAACAAAATAAGTCTTTTAGATGCAAATTGCTACCATCTGGCTACTTTCTAACGTTACAATTTTGTATTTTAGTAGCCGACTGCTGTATTTTATTGTAATGTAAGAATCGAACAAACATACAGGGGACGGGCGAATCCACGCAGAAAATATCTCCAGAAACAAATTTTCAAAATTTTATTGGCAACTGTACTTTTTTGTTCAGTCATCTTTTAACTCTTCATTTTCCACTTGAAATAGGATTAATTTAAACTTTCCTTTATTCAAAATCAAATGAAAACTGTTTTTTTTTGCGAAGCTACCATGATTTATTTGAAAATTAGATACAAAAACATCAAAATACAAAATAATGTCAAATGACATTGACAGTTTTTCTATAGACAAACGTCAGAGCGTTTTACAACCATCAATTTTGATGGTTGTTTGGTTGCAACGCTCTGACGTTTGGAACGGGAAAGTTGTTACAACCGAATATCACGCTCTAATGTTTGTAACGGCATTAGAGCGTTCGGTTGCACTCGGAGCGTAGGTTCGGAACGACCCCCAGCGACATCTACAATTAGCTTTGCGTTGCCAACCCCATTCTTTATGGTCAAGCTGTAGGTACATTAAACTGCAGTACTATACTTATAAGTAACCGGGTACATTATAATTAACGCGGTTACCTTGGAGTTGCCATCATATTAAAGTTATGTTGTTTGGTTGGTGGTCTAGCTACTCTACTTCATAAGTTTATTTCATAATTTTATTAATGCATCTCTTTGCAAGGTTTTATTACAGAGTTTCAGTGGCCTTCTTTCGGCTCCATCATCAGATCCTGAACACTAATTCCCAACACAGTACTCGTCAAGACGATTCAAACGAGCCCAAACTCGATGGGGTGGCGTGGTTTTATTAAAGAGTTCCTGTGTCCTTCTTCCGGCTTAATCATCAGACCCTGGAAACTTTTTCCCAACAAAGTACTTGGAAAGATGATGCATGCAAACGAGCCCAAACTTGATGGGGTTGCACGGTTTCAATATTGAAAGCAACCTAATAAAACGTGTTAATTATAATCGATGATATTGAAAGAAAGCTGTAAGTTTATACAATAATCAAAATGAAAAAGGGAGTTGCTTCCTTTTACACCAACGCAACGTACCGTAGTATTGCCGTGGCGTTAGTATCAAATCAATGAAATTATTAGTAATATATGTTAATGGTCATTCGAATTATTCGAATGATTTAGATAATCGAATGATCATTCATAATCGCGCATCGCTAGCATCTGGCAACACCGGATTTCACTTGCCAAAAGGTCGCGTCGTCGTAACAGCGTTAGCCATGAATTTTATGGAAGAAATTAGTAATGCAGGATTAGAAGAACTATTACCAATCCTACAGGGTAAGTTATTGTCACGGTTTTATTTAATCAAGATTTTTGTTTTATTTAGATTATAAATTTTCTTAGATCTGTCGCACTCGCACCGCAATGAAATATGTATGTTGCGTCATACATAAATTAACCCTTCGTTTTCACCAAGAAACATAGGTAGGTAGTGTAGGTACTAGGTAGGTCTTAGATTATCTAAGCTAGTTTTATACAAAACTTGTAGAATTCTCGTTTGTAAACTAAAGATTTAAATCGTCCGTAAACATAAGAACGCATCACGCATGCGTGCGCCATTTTGAAAGATTTGAAATAATACTGATAGGTAGGATCATGTAAATGCTTAGATGAAATAAATTCATCTAAGTGTAAATGAGCTAGCAAAGCGTACTTGCTTCATCCAAGTCTGCTAGGACTAAGTAGTTTTGATGACTATTTGGATCATGTAAACGAGCAAACCAAGTAAACTTTGACGTCGCCGTATACAATACAAAAAGCTACTTTGTCCAAGTTACTTGGTCCAAGTATACTTGGATCGTGTCAACGGGTATCCAAGTATATTTTGATCAAAGTTTTTTCACCCACAAACAACAGACATTCGTATTTGACAAGTAGGTATTTGTTTGTTTTATTGAAAAAATCTGTTTAATACTAATTACAAACAAGTTTAAAACCTTATCCATTGCTTGTTGGATAAAGTTGTAAGCTTTACTAAACGGACAGCATTTTTCTTATTGAAAACCAGGAGACCGCCCCGAACCTGACTCCGACTGAACGCATGTAGGCAATTACAAAATTAGGTACCTACATAACTAGTTTTGTACATGTTTGTTTTATTATTTGTATTTTTCAGACAATCTTATAACAACACTTGAAACTGCAATTCTTTTAAATGATGAGAATTTGAAAGAATTGGTTCCCAAGATTGGCCCCAGAATCAAATTCAAAAATTTGCTACTACAACATCAAAAGGTGGCCGGTTTCAATGTATGTACCAACTTGTTTATATTGTACATCTTGTATTTAGTTAATAAAAATGTTTTCTTTTTTTTCTCTTGGACCGATGCTGTATACTTTGTAATAAAGCTTTTTAATTATTTTTCTAGAACCTTGAAATTAAGAATGGTGAGCTAAACAACTCTACTCAAAACGCTGAACAGGACACTGATGATAATGACGATGATGCAAAAATCTCTGCAAATTGTACTTCTACTGCAGCTAATAACACTGTGAGTTACTCATAATCATAACATTAGGTACTCAGTTTGATAACAAAACGTACTTAAAAATTTGACAAATTGTAACGACCATTTAACATGTTTCTCTTCGAAAGATGTTTCTGTTCCAATAGAGATTTTCTCTTGACAAGTTTACAATATTGTAGAATTGTAATACAATTCTGACAAGCGGCCTCACCCTTTTTTGGTGCTCACTAAAATTTTTATTTTGTAGCTGAGTTTGGTAGGTACTTTATGTTTGTGATATGGACCAAAAGGACTGGCTTGAAAAATAGACGGGCGCTCTATCCTCGCTAGCGTTGCTGGCTTGGCTTGAAAAATTGTTTAGACAAGGCCAATACCAAGCCATTGCTGTGACTGGCAGCCAGCGATGGCCTTGTGCAAACCTTTCTTAAGATAAAATTGCCCGTCATTAAGATAGGACTGTTTTTGTCCTCCGTAGACCGATTCTAAGATTTCATTTTTTTTGTTTCAGGTATTGAAACTATTAAATGTAATGTTATTTTCTTTATCAGTAATAGCTTGTATCAGTAATTAGAAGGCACTAGTTAAAGTTAGTGTGCTAGTAGAGTTTAGGTATATTGTTTAACCAGCAAAATGTAAGTACATCCGTATGTATAGTTTTATTTAGTACATTATTAAAACCAGTATTATTACAACCCGTATAGTTATACAGGTCATACACCATCAATTCGATCGTCCATTTGGCATGATACTGCCGATTGGATCCAATCGAATTGATCGTGTGTCGGCAGTGGATTGGCTGGACAGATCGAATTGACGGAACAATCAAAATTCAATTCTTTTGTCTGGATCATGCCGATTGGATCATGCTGATTGGACCGTGTATGGCAGTGAGCGATCGATCGTATGATTTTCTTAACCAACTTCAAAATAGAAGGAGGTTCTTAATTAGATTGAATATATTTGTTTTATCATTGTTTGCGCGTATCTTCGACATTTGTAGACCGATTTTGATGTTTCTTTTTCTTTATTTTTTCTTTTTAACCGATTTTAAAAAAAGTAGGTTCTCAGTTTGACCAGTATCCGCGATTATCTCACGATTGGCTGAACTGATTTTAATGCGGTTTCCATAAAAGTATTTGTTGCATTAAGGAGGTTTTAGTATTTTAACCGACTTCAAAAAAGGTGGTTCTCAGTTTGACCTGTATAATATGCATGTTTGTCCGCGATTACCTCGTGTATGGCCTGGATTACTAAGTAGTATACAGGGTGGTCCAAATAGTGACGTCCAAGAATTTTTTTTAGATTATTCACACCTGGGTGCATCTGAAAATACACTATGTATGTTCCGCGATTTTTCGTAGTTTAGGTAGTTATGATTTTTAAATGAGTTATTACGAATTTTCTACCGAACGGACCAAAAAAATTCATAACTCCTTTCATATAAAAAAAAATAATAGTTTTATTTTTGCAACATAATTGTCTTAAAACACTCTTCCATACATAAAATAATCAACTACATTACATCCAGATAAGTTCCTGAAAAAAGGGTCGAAAGTGAAAATTTTAGGTTTTACTTCGTCGAAGTAACATTTTAACAATTCTTTTAAAAATACAAAATGGATATTTCATCAATTCAAACTGATTTTTAAAACTTAAGTGGCTTCTTAGCTTAGCAGATAAAACACAAAACCGGCCAAGTGCGAGTCGGACTCGCGCACGAAGGGTTCCGTATCAAAAAACAGGGGCCGTACCGGCTAACGCATCGATTATCGAAAAGTCTGCCGAGTTTCAAATTAAAAGAAATAAATGGAGCCCCAAGTGGGCCAAAATGGCAAACCCCAATTCATGATGTCACACGAACATCGATATCTTCCAAATTACGTCAACAGAAAGTACAAAACGAAATTCCTTACTTTGATTTTTCTGTTTTAAGTTGAAAGCCGGCAGACTTTTCGATAATCGATTCCTTAGCCGGTACGGCCCCTGCAAAGAAAATTAGGTTTGTTGTATGGGAGCCCCCTTAAATATTTATTTTTATTCTGTTTTTAGCATTTGTTGTTATAGCAGCAATAGAAATACCTACACGATCTGTGAAAATTTCAACTGTCTACCTGTAGTCGTTATCAATATCGAGAAAAAACAGCAAAAAAAAATGACGTTTGTTGTATCGGAGCCCCCCTTTATTATTTATTTTATTCTTTTTTTTAATATTTGTTGTTATAGCGGCAACAGAAATACATCATCTGTGAAAATTTCAACTGTCTAGCTATTACGGTTCATGAGATACAACTTGGTGACAGACAGACAGACGGACAGCGGAGGCTTAGTAATAGGGTCCCGTTTTTACCCTTTGGTTTGATAGGGCATTTTATCCTGAAATTGGCTTTCAAAGTTTGTAGGGTGAAAAATCTCCTACTGTTTAAAAACACCCAATATTTAACTTTTTTCTATTCCTAGCTCTAAAAATTGTAAGATATCGTCGACTGCATTAAATAAAACTAAAATTCACACACACAGTAAGAAAATAATGTAAGCTATTTATTGGTATACACAAGAATTTATGTACACCCATTTTTAACCTACTTCAAAAAAAGGAGGAGGTTATCAAGTCGACAGTATTTTTTTATATTTTTTTTATGTATGTTTTACCATATCTTTGTCAGTTGTTATCCGATTTATACAATTCTTTTTTATCTCAAAGAACAAAGTTTGTGTGTGGTCCCATAAAAAAATTACAGAGATCTGGCAGGTAGTTTTTTCATAATCCTGAAAAATATCAATTATTTAGCTTGCCATCACACGTGTTTATACGGATTTTCGGACATAACATCTTTGTTTATGAACCGATTTAGATGATTCTTTTTTTGTTTGAAAGGGCATACTTCAAGAGTGGTCACATTTTAATTTCATTGGTATTGGATTTTGAACTTAGAAGATACACAAGGGAACTCCTCAAAGTCAAATAGTATATGTAAAGTGATTTAGATGTTGGTAGGTTTATGACAATCCGAAACAAACCAAACCATGGCCTCCGATGCAACGTTCTGGACTAGACTTGGACTACGAGGACACAAAGGAACTCCTCAAAAACAAACAGCATAAATTTGGAAATAGAGTTGTGGGCATTTTACCATTGAAAATATTTTATAAATTTAAAAAAAATATTTACACGCTTACATACCTACCACTAAAAAGTTGAAAATAAAAAAGCTTTTTTTTTTTAAGAAAACCTTCAAAAAACCTGAAACAAAAACAGCTTCAAAATTAAATACCTCTGAAAAAGCAAGAAATAATATTCAAATCATCATTACTTACGCATAACATTCTTAATAATCACGTCTAATGAAGTCGGGTGGGGCTATAAGAAATATTAAAAAAAGTTGTCTTCCAGCCCCACCCGACTTCAATAGACGTGATTATTAAGAATGTTATGCGTAAATAATGATTTGAATATCATTTCTTGCTTTTTTAGAGGTATTTAATATTGAAGCTGTTTTTGTTTCAGGTTTTTTGAAGGTTTTTCTTTTTTATTTTATTTTTATTTGGAAAAAAATCAATATTTTAATACATATGGATTAAAAACACCAATGATATTTAGCTACACCCATGATTATGTATCCTCTAAGAGGATGTCGCGCTACCCGCGCCCACGCCCGATGAGTTACATTATGAAATTCAGTACAACATTATAACCATCATCGTTCGGATGATATAATGACGAGGAGGGAGAGGAAAGTCAAAATCAAAGTAAAGTAAAAGTCAAATCCAAGCTTAAAGTCGAAACCCTTAGTAAAGGGTTTTAAATAAGTAGAATAGAATAAGTAACAATTTTTTTGTGATATTTTAAAGTTTTTAATTGACCATTTGAGTTAAATTTAATGCTTTCAATGATATCTTACTATTTTTAGCGATAAGAATGAATAAAATTGTTAAAATAAATTTTCAAACAATCTTATTATGTTAACGGATTTTTCACCTTACAAACTTTGAAAGCCGATTTCACCATAAAATGTCCTATCAAGAGTCACTTTTTTTGTTTTATATACTAAGCTAAGAATCCACTTAAGTTTTTAAAATCAGTTTGAATTGATGAAATATCCATTTTGTATTTTTAAAAGAATTGTTAAAATGTTACTTCGTCGAAGTAAAACCTAAAATTGTCACTTTCGACCCTTTTTTCAGGAACTTATCTAGATGTCGTGTAGTTGATTTTACGTATGGAAGAATGTTTCAAGACAATTAAGTTACAAAAGGAAAATTCAAAAAGTTCTTAATATAAAAGGAGTTATGAATTTTTTTGTTTAGTCCGGTAGAAAATTCGCAAAAACACATTAAAAAATCATTACTTCGAAACTACGAAAAATCTCGGAACATACATAGGGTATTTTCGGATGCACCCAGGTGTGAGTAACCTAAAAAAAAATCTTGGACGTCACCGTCTGGACCACCCTGTATATTTAGTATTTAAATAGTATTCAGTATTTATCATTAGCTAGCTTAACTCAATAACTGCGTGGCATTTAACCGATATTAAAAAGGAGGACGTTTTCAATTCGTCGGAATCAGTTGGAGTGTTGCCTTTGGGGCGCTATGGGTAAAAAGACTTAAGGTCAAGCCACACAGCGGGCGTGACGGGGCGCGGCGTGACGGGGCGCGACGGGAGTTCACACTGCGGGCGTGATCTCGCCTACGTTCCGCCCCGCCGCGCTTCCGATTTGTATTCACGCTCGGCGCGACGGCGGCGTGGTGCGACGGGACGCGACCCGTCGCGCCACGCCGGCCTTTGTGACTTCGTCCATAGTATCTAGTACATTACAACTTCTCAGCGTCGCGTCGCCGTCCCGTCCCGTCACGCCACGCCCGCTGTGTGGCTTGGCCTTTAGTTTTTTTTAATCGGTTACCGATGACTGTTTGTGGTCTTATTCGATTTAGGGCACATATAGGAACATGTTTAAACTTATAAACTGTTTTTGTTAAATGCATATTTACTGAGTTGTATCAATTTTCGATCATTGTCCCCATCAATTTATGTCATGGCATAAGAATTAAACTTAAAATTAAATAAAACTTTTTATTCTTAAGGTATGATTCCGATGTCGGCAGCACTGCTGCGCAGTGCAAAAATCTTCAAAGTTAAAATTACTCGAAAAATATACATTTTACGAAAAAGTGTATAAAGCCTAAATTGTTTCTATAGTACGGCTAATTTCAACCTATTTCTACTAGTATAGGTTATGGGGCCCTATTTTTGAATCGCTCGACTCCAGTCGAGCGCTCGTTTCTACTGATTTTCGATCGACTTATGACTCAAAACAATGGGATGTCGAACGAAAATCACTCGAAAAGAGCGCTCGACGCCTGCCGAGCGATTCAAAAATAGGGCCCATGGTCCCATTTGGCAGAAAGCATGAAACTTGGCATGCGTGTAGCTTTTACGGATATAATAAAATATAGAAGTAGCAGCAAGTCGTAAAGTGATTCCCCCCCCCCCCGTTTTGTGTCCCCAATTGCAGTTTTTATTTTTTAAATAAAAAACGGTGAAAGCTTCAACAAAACTATTTAAGAACAATATATTTGTCATTAAATTCTCTATTAACCAATTTTTGAACGAAGGTGATAGCACTTATAGTTTTCATATTATGTTTGAGATTCTTCTGATGTTTTTTGAAAAAATCACCCTGTGGGAATCGTATAGGACGACACCGATATTTTTTTATTAAAGAATGAGACTTAGCACGCTTGTTTCATATGTGGACTAGAGTTTAAATCGCCCGGGAGACAGCGGGGGACACCCTGCTGGGGGGAGGGGGAGGGGGTGAAATTTTCTAACGCCACGCGTACTGTTGGGTATAATAACTGCTAATTTATAGCTACAATGGCAAATCGGGTATCATTTTCGGATAAATAAAGGATGGCCAATCATTTTCAGAAATAAAAAAACACCTTCAGATACAAAAAAATGAATTGCCGTAATTGAAATGCAGAACATCTAAAATTTGTCAAAAAGAAATTATTCCAGTGACGATATTTTTCTAACGAATGCCGATATCGGCTTGAAAAAAATAACCTAGTACAGACTCGTGTAATTTAAATTAAAAAATAAATACAATTTGTGATTAGTCATGAAATAGGTAGTTTTATTAATTGCCTAAATTCCGTTACTTACCCAATGATTGTGAGTTTGTTTTGAAAACTATAAGTCCTATATCAACATACTTCCAAGAAAGTTATTGTATTTAATAAAAAATATATTGCTTTTCGACAGTTTTGCTGTAGCTTTCACCGTTTACGGTAACCTTTTTAAATTAGAATAAGAAATGGGGAATTTTTATAGATTTATTTATGCTACTGCCACGCTGTATATAATATTTTTAACACATTTTTTATGAAACTATTCTAATGAAACTTATATTTTTGAAATTCGTATGAATATGGCTTTCTTATCATATTTTTTCAAGCCGATATCGGTATTCGTTAGAAATTTATCGTCACTGGAATATTTATTTATTTTTGGAATATTATACAGGGTGTCTCCCGCTGTCTCCCGGGCGTTTCCATAGTCTGCAAACATAATTTGAAAACTATAGGTGCTATCACCTTCATTCAAAAAATGGTTAATAGAGAATTTAATGACAAATATATTTTTCTTAAACAGTTTTGTTGTAGCTTTCACCGTTTTTATTTAAAAAAGAAAAATTGCAATTGGAGACACAAAACGCCCCCCCAAGGGGAGAAAAACACTTTACGACTTGCTGCCACTTCTATATTTTATTATATACGTAAAAACTACATGCATACCAAGTTTCATGCTTTCTGTCGGATGGGACCGTGTTTGGTTGAAATGAACCGTACTACTACGGGTATCCTTAATTGAATAAGAGCAAAAAAAGAAGGAATCATCGGTCATCGAAAAAAATTTTTTTTTTCAATTCTGATATTATTTTGGGTTATATTTACTGCTCACAGAGCCCCGAAGGCTATACTGGACCATTTACTCTTGTTCAACAACTTTAAAAAGTTGGTATCAATAGTGTTTGTGTTTTACATCATACAGGATAGTTTAGACGGCAGAGCAATACTCAAAGAGGGAAAAGGAGGCTTACTGACGGAGGGTTCCCGACGGAAATTGAGCCAGCTGCTAATACACCACAAATTAGAGAACAATTGTGCAAAGAAAATTTCCAGTGAAGAATTTTATAAACTAGCTACCGAAATTGTGGAAATATTCCACAAGGAACGCGTTGTGGTGTATTATTCTGCATATTTATCAGCTACAAATAAATTAGCTAAAAAAAATGCGTCCGGAAAGCTGTATGAAAGCTATATAGCTCGAAGGAGAAAGTTGCGAGAAGGCGGGCAGTTGCCAGGAACTAGCCGTTCATCGTCAAAGTCGTCCAGATCATCGCTCAGATCCACGCCAACTATCACAGATGATGACATTTATAGCCTGGAATCTCTGGAAAGTGGTAAGCAAATATTCGCTAGTCACCTTTTTCGTGATTTAAATGTGCCACGGGCGACTGTACGTACTATGATGCCCTTCTTCTAGTTAACTCATCCGACCATACACATAAAAATAAATTACAGGTATTGTTTATGAAGAATCATTACTATGGCTGAAAAACAATGTTGATCCATGGAAGTCTGTTGAAGAAAAGTGGGCAGAAACTGCAGATCATCGCCTAAATCGCATTCAATGTGGAATAATCATAATCATAATCATAATCATAATCTTTATTTGCAAATAAACATGGTATACAAAAGATTTAGTAAGTAATAATAGGCACTAGACATGTTTAGCCAAATTAATTAGCATGCAAAATTTTAATACAAAATATTCACATTTATAATTTAGGTAAGTAGTAATTTCTTTATTTTTATATGTCATTGTTAATATAATACAATCAATATACAATTTATTCTCTAATGTCAAAAAATTCTTTTAAGTCATACAGGGTGTGTGAGCCTAACCATTTACCCAAGTGTCTTTTAAAATTATCAATATGTAAGGTTCTAAATTCCTTGGGTATTTTATTAAAGATTTTTATGCACATAGTCAAACAGCTTTTTCTGTACTGCATTGTTTTAGGAGCTACCTGAAATACTAACCTATTCGGATCTCTACTATTTCTAGGATAGATATCACATGCTCTTTTAAACAAATGCTTATTTTGCATCACAAATACACATACATCAAAAATATAAAGCGATGTTAAAGTCGGTAACTGCATTTGATCAAATAAAGAACGGCAAGAAGTCCGTGGTGGAACACCATATAATGCTCTTAAACATTTTTTTTGAGCAATAAAAGCTCTGTTAATATCAGAACTATTGCCCCATATCAGTAACCCATATCGTAAAATGGAACACACATAAGCATGGTAAGTAGCAATCGCAGTATTTAAGTTCGTTACAGTTCTGACACACTTCAATGCGTATACGAATTTATTAATTCGGGCACAAATATTGTCTATATGCATTTTCCAATTTATGTCACTGTCTATTATTATTCCCAGAAACTTTATTTGCTTTACTTCATCAATATTAATGTCTTTATACTTAATGTCAAGATTTATTTTTTTATATTTATTAAATTGTATGTATTTAGTTTTAGTCAAATTAATTTTTAAATTGTGCATGTCAAGAAACTGAATCAAGTTATATACAGTATTATTTATGTCATTTTCATGTTCTGTCACTGTTTTATTTGAAGTTACTACTACAGAAATATCATCAGCAAATGCGATGCATTGATAACTGGTCGAATTAAAGATGTCATTAACATAAATAATAAACAACATTGGGCCTAATACGCTACCTTGCGGGACACCACATTGATTGTGCTTATATTGTGATAAATACTCTACAACTTCATTTCTGTCACTAAGTTTTTCGATAACTACACACTGTTTTCTGTTACAAATGTATGATTTTATCCACTCTAACGCATGACCTCGTACACCAATCATTTCAAGTTTTCTTATAAGCAATTGGTGTGAGACATGATCGAATGCTTTTGATAGGTCAACAAATATACCAGTTGTCAAGTTTTTGTTGTTAATACCTGTCAAAATAATTTCCATAAGTTTATGCATCGCCAAAGTGGTTGATTTATGTTTTTGGAAACCGTATTGATGTTCATTTAATAAATGGAATTTATTACAAAAATCAACCAATTGCCCATGCATACACTTTTCAAATATTTTAGAAAACACTGATATTTTTGCAATAGGACGATAATTATCAATTTCGTCAATATTTCCTTTTTTAAACAATGGTTTTACTAATGTAAGTTTAAGCAGTTCTGGAAACATACCAGTAGAAAACGATAAGTTTATTAAGTGAGTCAAAATGGCAATGAATTCATTCACACAATCCTTTAAAACCTTAGTGCAAACCTCATCATAACCTTCGGGTTTGGTGTTTTTCAATGACATTACTTCTTTTCTTACATCTGCTTCACTAAGAGGTTTTAAGAACATAGAATTTAATATTTGGGGTTGCTTCATATCTTTTTTTATGTTTTTATGAGATTCACCATTGGATACATTTACAAAATGATCATTGAATGCCGTAGCTATGCTAAGAGGATCCGTCAATGTTGAATTATTTACATTTAATTCACTTATATGTTTAAGAGAATGCTTCGTATCAGTCAATTCGTTTTTTATTATAAGCCAAGACGCTTTACATTTATTTTCACTTTTATGCATAAAGTCAATGTTTGATTTTTTTTTAGAAGCATGAATACTTTTCTTTAGCAATTTCGAATAACTTAAATATTTATCCTTGTTTAATTGTGTTTTATTTTTATAATATATGTATCGAAATTTCCTTTTATTTCTACAACTTAGCTTTAATCCTTTCGTTACCCAATTACTCTTCTTTTTTTTAGAGACGTCTATCTTTATTTTTATTTTTGGAAAGCATAATTTGTAAAAAAGTGTGAACAGTTCATGGAATTTATTGAAACCATCATTCAAATCAGTCTCGTTATAAATGTCTGACCAAGAGATGCTTTTTAGACAGTCTTTGAACTTTGAGATGTTCTCACAACTATAGTCTCTCCTGTAAACGGAGTAAGACCGAGGACCTGTATATTTACTCTTTACTGGAAAACTCAATAATTGTGCAGTTTCATGATCAGAGAGATGGAGTGGTAAGACTAAAGCTGAAGCATTTTCTATGTTGCTTATAATATGATCTATACACGACTTCTTTCGAGTGGGTACTGTTATATGCAGCGTTAAATTATAGTTCTGGACTAAGTCATTTAGATCTTCTGTCACTTTATTTCTATTTAATGTGTTGATATTTATATCACCAGCTAAAACTATCTTTATTTTATATTTATATTTGTCGAATATCTCGTTTAGTAAATTGTCAAGATTATTTAAGAAAATGTTAGGATCCGATGTTGGTATTCTGTACAAACAAATGATGATTAACTTACTCGCTATAATTTCAATGCCACAACATTCAAAACATTTTTGCATGGCATATTTTTTCGTGCACATTAATTCCTTACAAAGAATACCCTTTTTAGCTAATATGCAGGTGCCACCTCTTTTTTTATTCCTACAAAATGAAGACACCATTTGATAATTTTCAATTTTAACATAATTTTCATGGCCTGACTCTAGAAATGTTTCTGTCAAACATATTACATCAGGTTCCTTATTTTCCTCAATTAATTCCAAGATAGTCAGGTCTAGTATTTCTTTTTTCGATAAAACACTGGCAATGTTTTGATGCAATACTTTAAACTCTGAATCTTTAGTCTCGAAAAAATGTTTGGCTATTATTAATATTGGTTGGTGTAGAAGTAAACGATATTTTGTCCGCATTTGTGTTGACAGATTTATTTAAAACCTTAAAATAAAAAGGAATTGTGCCTTTTTTCGGAGATTTCGCAGTATTGCTGTGCTTAACATTATCTTTAGTTACATTATTTTTTATTATATTACGTAAATTTTTAAATGTCAAATATTGGTTTTTATATTCACAGTAGTCAATGTATAGATTAATTTTATTACAGATATTCTTTTTAAAGTTAAAGTCAGAACAAAATATAAAATCATTAATGTCAATAAAGGTACATTTGTCAAAGTGTTTTGTCCACAATTTCATACAATTATACAGTTGATGTTCATTAAAGTATGGATTTCTACGAATAGGAACAATGTATATAGTCGATCCTGCCAACATATTAATAGCTATGCACAAATTAGAATGAAATTTATGAATATCACTGTCATTAGAACCGAACCCTAAAATCACAATATCGTCTTTATTTAAGTCATTTGATACACTTTCACAGCATCGTAACATTTCCGAGCTCGAAGCATCCGTTAGTATGGTTGCAGAAGTTATATATCTATCGTTCCATTTTCCGATTCTGGAATCGAGTATAGCAGAAGATAATCCTTTCAATTGTTCGTCACCTATAATATGAATGGTACGCGCTTTTTGTTTATGTGTTCGCTCCTTATATTGATGAAGGTAGCCGTTGGGACTTTTTTCTGGTAAAATCGTTGCTATTGTTTGGTCACTCATTAAACTTGTTTCGTTTAATTTTTGCTTGAGATCATTAATCTGCATATTAAGGTTATCTATTTCAATTTGAGCGTTTAGAAGTGACTGTTTCAGTTCAGATATTTTTGTTTGAAGATAACTGAAATTATTTGTGTGGTCTAACGTATTCTTTTCCGAACAGAGAGACTTTTGGGGTGTGTAATAGCGAGGAAAAGAAGATTGTTTGTTCTCATGACATGATCTTTGGCAGAGGTTTTTTAATAAATTTAATTCTTTTGTAAGCTTCGTTATGCATTTATTCAAATCATTATTTTCGAGTATTTTGTTTTCTAGCTCAGATTCTGTAGACATTAGGTTCATTTTTAATTGTTTATTCTCTTCTCTTAATTCATATTCGGTCAAGGTATCATTGAGTAACGAATGGTCTGCACTTTTTGACATTCGTTCGGTAACCATGTAAGATTCATCTGATTCTAAGTCCTTAGTTATAATGTGGGAGTCAATGTATTCTTCAGAGTCACACGAGGATATTATTGGAGGTGGTGTAACGCACAATATTTTTGAAGGCGTGTCTAACTTACACGGTGATTCAATGTTTATGGGTGCTTTTACAATCTTTTTTCTATTCCTTACAGTTATATTGAAATGATCGGAATTTGTAGTATCAGTTTTGTTTTGTTTTGTGGAACAAGTAGTACATTCCCAACCTTTGTCCATAATACGATATAATTTTTCCGATAGACCGATGCAATCAAACTCGTACCTATTATTACACTTAGTACATTGAACAGTATCTCGTATGTTGCAATTTTTCCCACATTTATGGCAAAGTACTGTTGTAGAAGCTTTACAAGCATTAATTTTGCTTTTCTGATTTGGTACAGACATCTTTATTTATGTCAGTATGAAGGTTACAAAATATTGCGTGGTAAGTCCGTCAAATTTACAATTCCCACTTTTAGGGACAATTATTTTTGTATAGCAACACTTTTCAACTCGTCAATTTCAATAAGTTACTGTCAGTTGATAATGACACTTTGTCAAAGTCGAAATGAATACTGTCAGTTGATTTTGACAGATATAATATTGGCTACTTTGTGGGTACTAGCACCAATTCAAACCGATAAGATGTTATGTAGGTATTTAAATACAACTTATCTTTTCGTGTTTAGATGATCCACGGCCAGAGTAAAACACTGATAACAGTATCACAGGTTACACTAGTATCGTATTACAGAGTGATATGATTAAAGTATACTTTTGCACTTGTTTTAGGGAATTATAGAATTAAATATTGGGAGCGTATTGTACACTTGGCAGTGTTGCCAGACCACCTAGGAAAAGGTGATATAGCGGATTACTTCAAGGATTTTATATACTAAGCTAAGAATCCACTTAAGTTTTTAAAATCAGTTTGAATTGATGAAATATCCATTTTGTATTTTTAAAAGAATTGTTAAAATGTTACTTCGTCGAAGTAAAACCTAAAATTGTCACTTTCGACCCTTTTTTCAGGAACTTATCTAGATGTCGTGTAGTTGATTTTACGTATGGAAGAATGTTTCAAGACAATTAAGTTACAAAAGGAAAATTCAAAAAGTTCTTAATATAAAAGGAGTTATGAATTTTTTTGTTTAGTCCGGTAGAAAATTCGCAAAAACACATTAAAAAATCATTACTTCGAAACTACGAAAAATCTCGGAACATACATAGGGTATTTTCGGATGCACCCAGGTGTGAGTAACCTAAAAAAAAATCTTGGACGTCACCGTCTGGACCACCCTGTATATTTAGTATTTAAATAGTATTCAGTATTTATCATTAGCTAGCTTAACTCAATAACTGCGTGGCATTTAACCGATATTAAAAAGGAGGACGTTTTCAATTCGTCGGAATCAGTTGGAGTGTTGCCTTTGGGGCGCTATGGGTAAAAAGACTTAAGGTCAAGCCACACAGCGGGCGTGACGGGGCGCGGCGTGACGGGGCGCGACGGGAGTTCACACTGCGGGCGTGATCTCGCCTACGTTCCGCCCCGCCGCGCTTCCGATTTGTATTCACGCTCGGCGCGACGGCGGCGTGGTGCGACGGGACGCGACCCGTCGCGCCACGCCGGCCTTTGTGACTTCGTCCATAGTATCTAGTACATTACAACTTCTCAGCGTCGCGTCGCCGTCCCGTCCCGTCACGCCACGCCCGCTGTGTGGCTTGGCCTTTAGTTTTTTTTAATCGGTTACCGATGACTGTTTGTGGTCTTATTCGATTTAGGGCACATATAGGAACATGTTTAAACTTATAAACTGTTTTTGTTAAATGCATATTTACTGAGTTGTATCAATTTTCGATCATTGTCCCCATCAATTTATGTCATGGCATAAGAATTAAACTTAAAATTAAATAAAACTTTTTATTCTTAAGGTATGATTCCGATGTCGGCAGCACTGCTGCGCAGTGCAAAAATCTTCAAAGTTAAAATTACTCGAAAAATATACATTTTACGAAAAAGTGTATAAAGCCTAAATTGTTTCTATAGTACGGCTAATTTCAACCTATTTCTACTAGTATAGGTTATGGGGCCCTATTTTTGAATCGCTCGACTCCAGTCGAGCGCTCGTTTCTACTGATTTTCGATCGACTTATGACTCAAAACAATGGGATGTCGAACGAAAATCACTCGAAAAGAGCGCTCGACGCCTGCCGAGCGATTCAAAAATAGGGCCCATGGTCCCATTTGGCAGAAAGCATGAAACTTGGCATGCGTGTAGCTTTTACGGATATAATAAAATATAGAAGTAGCAGCAAGTCGTAAAGTGATTCCCCCCCCCCCCGTTTTGTGTCCCCAATTGCAGTTTTTATTTTTTAAATAAAAAACGGTGAAAGCTTCAACAAAACTATTTAAGAACAATATATTTGTCATTAAATTCTCTATTAACCAATTTTTGAACGAAGGTGATAGCACTTATAGTTTTCATATTATGTTTGAGATTCTTCTGATGTTTTTTGAAAAAATCACCCTGTGGGAATCGTATAGGACGACACCGATATTTTTTTATTAAAGAATGAGACTTAGCACGCTTGTTTCATATGTGGACTAGAGTTTAAATCGCCCGGGAGACAGCGGGGGACACCCTGCTGGGGGGAGGGGGAGGGGGTGAAATTTTCTAACGCCACGCGTACTGTTGGGTATAATAACTGCTAATTTATAGCTACAATGGCAAATCGGGTATCATTTTCGGATAAATAAAGGATGGCCAATCATTTTCAGAAATAAAAAAACACCTTCAGATACAAAAAAATGAATTGCCGTAATTGAAATGCAGAACATCTAAAATTTGTCAAAAAGAAATTATTCCAGTGACGATATTTTTCTAACGAATGCCGATATCGGCTTGAAAAAAATAACCTAGTACAGACTCGTGTAATTTAAATTAAAAAATAAATACAATTTGTGATTAGTCATGAAATAGGTAGTTTTATTAATTGCCTAAATTCCGTTACTTACCCAATGATTGTGAGTTTGTTTTGAAAACTATAAGTCCTATATCAACATACTTCCAAGAAAGTTATTGTAGAAAATTTAATAAAAAATATATTGCTTTTCGACAGTTTTGCTGTAGCTTTCACCGTTTACGGTAACCTTTTTAAATTAGAATAAGAAATGGGGAATTTTTATAGATTTATTTATGCTACTGCCACGCTGTATATAATATTTTTAACACATTTTTTATGAAACTATTCTAATGAAACTTATATTTTTGAAATTCGTATGAATATGGCTTTCTTATCATATTTTTTCAAGCCGATATCGGTATTCGTTAGAAATTTATCGTCACTGGAATATTTATTTATTTTTGGAATATTATACAGGGTGTCTCCCGCTGTCTCCCGGGCGTTTCCATAGTCTGCAAACATAATTTGAAAACTATAGGTGCTATCACCTTCATTCAAAAAATGGTTAATAGAGAATTTAATGACAAATATATTTTTCTTAAACAGTTTTGTTGTAGCTTTCACCGTTTTTATTTAAAAAAGAAAAATTGCAATTGGAGACACAAAACGCCCCCCCAAGGGGAGAAAAACACTTTACGACTTGCTGCCACTTCTATATTTTATTATATACGTAAAAACTACATGCATACCAAGTTTCATGCTTTCTGTCGGATGGGACCGTGTTTGGTTGAAATGAACCGTACTACTACGGGTATCCTTAATTGAATAAGAGCAAAAAAAGAAGGAATCATCGGTCATCGAAAAAAATTTTTTTTTTCAATTCTGATATTATTTTGGGTTATATTTACTGCTCACAGAGCCCCGAAGGCTATACTGGACCATTTACTCTTGTTCAACAACTTTAAAAAGTTGGTATCAATAGTGTTTGTGTTTTACATCATACAGGATAGTTTAGACGGCAGAGCAATACTCAAAGAGGGAAAAGGAGGCTTACTGACGGAGGGTTCCCGACGGAAATTGAGCCAGCTGCTAATACACCACAAATTAGAGAACAATTGTGCAAAGAAAATTTCCAGTGAAGAATTTTATAAACTAGCTACCGAAATTGTGGAAATATTCCACAAGGAACGCGTTGTGGTGTATTATTCTGCATATTTATCAGCTACAAATAAATTAGCTAAAAAAAATGCGTCCGGAAAGCTGTATGAAAGCTATATAGCTCGAAGGAGAAAGTTGCGAGAAGGCGGGCAGTTGCCAGGAACTAGCCGTTCATCGTCAAAGTCGTCCAGATCATCGCTCAGATCCACGCCAACTATCACAGATGATGACATTTATAGCCTGGAATCTCTGGAAAGTGGTAAGCAAATATTCGCTAGTCACCTTTTTCGTGATTTAAATGTGCCACGGGCGACTGTACGTACTATGATGCCCTTCTTCTAGTTAACTCATCCGACCATACACATAAAAATAAATTACAGGTATTGTTTATGAAGAATCATTACTATGGCTGAAAAACAATGTTGATCCATGGAAGTCTGTTGAAGAAAAGTGGGCAGAAACTGCAGATCATCGCCTAAATCGCATTCAATGTGGAAAAGGTGATATAGCGGATTACTTCAAGGATTTCCCAGCCTTAAAACAATCACAAGGCTATACCTTGGTAAGCATATACCGCAGCCTTATCTTTTTACATAATCCTTGTGGTTTTTCTATAAAAACGTACGCAATGATATAATTATAAATGACAAAAGTTTGTTTATTTCTTATAAGACAAGTGTCTGAATTACAAAGGGACTAAAAGAGAAAAACTATTCTAGTGCTCGCTTAACAACCCAAGCTCTGGTAGCGATCCGGATCTTTCTAACCAGTGGAAATAACATAGCGTACATTTATTGTATTCTTTTTTTTAGCTAATGAACGATTTCAGTCATCTGTATCCGGGAAAGGAAAACAAATTATTTTCCTCTATCACCCTCAAAAATGAAGAAATTATAAAATATGCTTCATTAAAATTACGAAAAATTAGGGACCAAGACACGAGAGCAAAAATAGCAAATATAATTGCACTGATTGACGGTAAGAAGTTTTGCTCAAATATTAGTTCTTAATATTAACCTTTAACTAATCTGGGTCTGGTTCATCACATTCTAAATTTGAAATTCAATTCAATACTTACTTCCCGCACTTGTGCGGTATCCATCCTCGACAATGCAATCGCTAGCTACCCGTTCTTGGATGTAATGTACTATTTCTTTAAAAACATCATGAGAACTACAGTCATGAAATACAGGGATCTCAGATCAGAGACTCCACGTCCATATTAGTGTATTGAAAAAATGACGTTCATAGTTGAAGGTTAAAACCTTCATAAAATTAAGTCGCAAAAATTAACCGAAACTTTTTTTTCTTTGAATACAGAAGATGAACCAGAGACATCTAGCAATGTTGCTTTGATGTTGCTGGCTTATGTCATCAACATTTCACCTGCACGGAAAATAAAAGGAAAGCCAGCGTGGAAGCCGTCTAGAGCAGAAGTATGCGACGGCTATATAACGCAAGCTGCTTCTGAAGCCGACGTTACCAACAAGATCATTCAAAAAAAGGAGAACCTGCAGAGGCTAGGCCGCACAGTTCAACCCTACGTTATTTTTGTTGGCCCTACCGTTACTGAGGTAAAAGTAGCATATGTAGTAATAAATGACACATTTTATAGTTTCAACAAATTAGTAACAGCAGTAGACTGTGCATTTAAAATATTTCAATCGATAGGAGCTTGTTACCCGGAAGAAGCTGGAGACATATGGCTTTTTATTCAATTGGGTTTCTACGATATTAAAACTAAATTTGATAGGCCCACGCAGGCTGTGAATACTCTTTTAACTGATCTAGAGTTAATACTTTAAAAATGTTTACCTGTTACTATTGCAAAAAAGCCAGTGCATCTCCGAATTTACTTATTACTCATTTGCGAACTTTCTGTAAATTAACGGTAGGATTTTCCGGATTTCGGTGTGGTGAACAAGGGTGTTATCGTCATTATATTTCCTCTGCATCTTTCAAAAAGCACTTAGTTAGAGACCACCAGTCATCGTTGTCAACCTTGCGTCATCCAAATAGTAACAAAGCGATCGATACAGATACAGAAGCCAATATCTCAAATTTACCTTCAACGTCAAGCAAAGAAACTTACGAAATAGCAAATACGATGGAATTTCTACCAACTCAAAGAGACGAAACCTCTCTTGGTCACCATGCTGCATGTCTTGTCTCCACTCTATATGCTAACCCGATAATACCGCGTAAAGCCGTACAAGTTCTTGTAGAAAATCTTCAATTATTTCATTCTAAATCACAATGCATTATAGAGCGACAGTTTAATGATATGGTTCCACCAGATCAAAATAATGTTCATGTTAAAAATGCTTTTAAAAAAATATTTAGCGCGTTCAGCGATGCTTTTGAGAATTTAGATTCGGAACACAAACGTTTAAAATATTTTAATAAAATAGGAACTTATTCTGAGCCCCTTGAAGTGGTTGTGGGTCAACGTAACGAGGCTAAAAAAACAGCAGCTGGTTCGTTACTAGTACAAGTAAATTGTACAATGCAGGTAATTCCGTTAAAAGAAAATTTAAAACTAATTTTTTCATCAAAAAAATTCATGAAGGATACTCTTGAATATTTGGACACAGTACAAAATGACTCTTTCGGTATTGAGAATATTGTTCAGGGTTCAGTATGGAAAAAAATGACAGAAAGTTCTGTAGAGCATGATGCAATGATTTTACCATTAATAATCTACTTTGACGATTTTGAAATAGGCAATCCCTTAGGAAGCCACGCTGGGATTCATAAACTTGGAGCTATTTATGCCTCAGTACCATGTCTTCCACCTCACTACGTGTCGCTTTTGCAAAATATTTTATTATTGGCTCTTTTTCACTCATCAGACAGAACAAGCTTTGGAAACAACATAATTTTTCAAAAAGTTTTTGATGTTCTTAATGATTTAAAGATCAATGGTATTCATGTTGAAACTGATGTGTACACTGGCAAAATAAAGTTTTATGTTGCAGCTGTGACGGGAGATAATTTAGGATTGAATGCTATGTTAGGTTTTGTTGAAAGTTTTTCTGCAAATCGGCCATGTAGAATTTGTACTGCTAATAAAGAACAAATCAAAACACTGCTTTATGAAGATGACACGTTGTTGAGAAACAATGTCAATTATGAAAATGATTTACATTTAAATGACATTTATATGACTGGTCTTAAAGAAAAATGCTCGTGGCTTGCTTTAGATGGGTTTGACTTATTTCAAAACGTCGCCGTAGATGTATTACATGACTATCTAGAGGGTGCTTGTCGATATGTAATGTCATTTGTGATACAAAATCTAGTATGCACTCAGACTCTAATTTCTTTTGACAATTTGAAATCAAGAATACGGTATTTTAATTATGGACCTGATTCTGCTTCGACACCATGCAATTCTGTAGCAAAAGAAGGCTCAACATTAAAGTTAAAATGTTCGGCTTCTGAAATGCTTACTCTTGTTCGATATTTTGGGCTAATTGTCGGACATAATGTCCCAGATGAAAACGAAGTTTGGTTCTTATACATCAAATTAAGACAATTGTTGGATAAACTTTTGAGTCATAGAGTCCATGAAAACACTATTGATCAAGTAAAATTTTCAGTAGCTGAATTAAACGAGCTCTATCGTCAATTTGCTGAAACAGACTTAAAGCCAAAGTTTCATTTTCTTACACATTATCCAGAAATGTTAAAAAAATTTGGCCCACTTACCCAAATCTGGACGATGAGATTTGAAGCCAAGCATCGTATATCTAAATTTGTGGCCAGAGCATCGCACAACAGAGTAAATGTTTGTAAAACAATAGCTATTAAGCATCAATTGATTTTAAACGATACTTTCCTTAAAAATGAAACATTTAAGACGATCTCTTATGGCAAAAAGGCAAATATGACAGAAGCGCAAATTGAAAATGTAAGACTAAACTTTCATTTTCGAGGTATAATCGATAATAAGTGTTGGTACTCATTATCATGGGTGAAACTGTATGGTGTCCGATTTGAGCTGTCGTCAATTGTCATTCCAGATATTTCAGAATCTTCAGGCTTACCAAAGTTTGGTGAAATAAAAAATATTTATTTACTTGACAATGATGAAGTTACATTTGAGTGTGTTTCATTAGAGTGTATAGATTTTAATCAGCATTACTATGCGTATCAAGTGCAGAGAACCAACGATTACCAATTACATAATTATAATACCCTTGTTTCGCCTGTACCGGCTACAATTACTATAATGTCAAATTTAAAACTTTATGTCACTGTTCGATGGACTTTAGAATAACAAAGAACCATTACACATCACATACGACATACGTACCCTTGGGTTTCGTACACTTACGTACATTTCCCATCATATTAGCACCAGCAGTCTTCGTTTATTTTTCTCACATCACACACTTACATGCATATGTAGTCTAACCCCGAAGTCCCGGCGCTCCTAGGTTTGCCTAGTCAGACCTCAGGTTTGACAAGAAGCCTTATTAGTCAAAGTCCAAAACTAAAGCGTGTCTCGGCCTTTGAAAAAAAAATTTATGACAAAACCTAGGAGAAAGAGAAGAGAAGAGAAGATCAAATCGGGGTATGACCAGTCAGACTTAAATTAGGGACAGAATGGGTTATATGTAAAAATAACTTCTTCAGAGTGAAAATTTAACTAAATCAACAATCTTCCCGTGAAACAAAATTTCTGTTGTCTGTTAAAAAAAAAACTAAATATGTATTCATTTCCGATGTTAGATTTAGTCAAAACTGCCTTACTCCTGCAGGTCAGGTCACGTGGTCCTACATGCAGGTTGGAAATTTCACAGAGCGGAGCGATCGTCTTAAATTTCGTGGTTATTTTTTTTTAACAGACAACAGAAATCTTTGTTTCACAGGAAGATTGTTAATTTAATTTAATTTTCACTCTAAAGAATGTGTCTTTCATACATTTAAATACAAAAAACAAACTCTGTACCTAATTTAAGTCTGACTGGTCAAACCCCGATTTGGTCAAATTGCGTTTCGGCGTTTGACTTTCTAAGTTAGTCTCTCCTAGGTTTGGACATAAATGCGTTAGGCAAAGGTCGAAACACGCTATTAGTTTTGGACTTTGACTAAGCCTTCTTGTCAAACCTGAGGTTTGACTTGACAAACCTAAGAGCGCCGGGACTTTGGGGCTTGACTATAACACATACAACACGTGCAAAAATTCAGAAACACACCCACCTGTGTGGATCTGTTGCCCGCAGGTGATACAGTATACACATCTTACTTACCCGTAACTTACAGTTTTACAAAGCGTGAATACGGGCCCACCACCAATTTGTTTCTTTAACTTAACTTCAGGTTAAACATCAGTACTGAGTTTCATTTGTTGTTTGTATCCTTTCATCGTATTGTGTCATTTATGCTTTTAAAATCAGTCAAATTTCGTAAAGTAGAAATATCGAAAATCGTTGCTGATGTTTAACCTTCACCTAGGCCCTGGGGTAGGGGAGCACCGCCCCTACTGCCAAAAGGTGGCTCTCGGATCGCTACCGAAACGGGGCGATCCTCACATTTTGTTTTTTTTTTGTAGAATACCGGTTATATCAGTATAAAGTCGGGCCTTGCGACATAGGTTCCGCAACTATTTAGGTTTATGCGTATGTATTAGCGTTCGTATGTGAACGAACTTTAAGTTAAGTTTACCGTAGGCCTAGACGCATTGGTTTCCAGCGACGACCACGCGGACTCCATTGACGCCAAGGTACCCTTACTAGTGATTCTTTGGTCGGGAATCCTAGGTTGCTCTGACTTTCCCGCCTCCGGCTCGTGCAACAAATAACTGAGATCTGAGACATTGTTTATGTTGATAATGGCCTGTCTGTTGTTGTACCTAATTAATCACACACTTACATGCATATGTAGTCAAACCCCGAAGTCCCGGCACTCCTAGGTTTGCCTAGTCAAACCTCAGGTTTGACAAGAAGCCTTATTAGTCAAAGTCCGAAACTAAAGCGTGTTTTGGCCTTTGACAAAAAAAATATGACAAAACCTAAGAGACCAACTTGGATAGTCAAACGCCGAAACTCAATACGATCAAATCGGGGTTTGACCAGTCAGACTTAAATTAGGGACAGAATGGGTTATATGTAAAAATAACTTCTTCAGAGTGAAAATTTAACTAAATCAACAATCTTCCGGTGAAACAAAAATTTCTATTGTCTGTTAAAAAAAAATATGTATGAAAAACATCATTCATTTCCGATGTTAGATTTAGTCAAAACTACCTTACTCCTACAGGTCAGGTCATGTGGTCCTGCATGCAGGTTGGAAATTTCGCAGAGCGGAGCGATCGTCTTAAATTTCGTGGTTATTTTTTTAACAGACAACAGAAATCTTTGTTTCACAGGAAGATTGTTAATTTAATTTAATTTTCACTCTAAAGAATGTGTCTTTCATACATTTAAATACAAAAAACAAACTCTGTACCTAATTTAAGTCTGACTGGTCAAACCCCGATTTGGTCAAATTGCGTTTCGGCGTTTGACTTTCTAAGTTAGTCTCTCCTAGGTTTGGACATAAATGCGTTAGGCAAAGGTCGAAACACGCTATTAGTTTTGGACTTTGACTAAGCCTTCTTGTCAAACCTGAGGTTTGACTTGACAAACCTAAGAGCGCCGGGACTTCGGGGCTTGACTATAACACATACAACACGTGCAAAAATTCAGAAACACACCCACCTGTGTGGATCTGTTGCCCGCAGGTGATACAGTATACACATCTTACTTACCCGTAACTTACAGTTTTACAAAGCGTGAATACGGGCCCACCACCAATTTGTTTCTTTAACTTAACTTCAGGTTAAACATCAGTACTGAGTTTCATTTGTTGTTTGTATCCTTTCATCGTATTGTGTCATTTATGCTTTTAAAATTAGTCAAATTTCGTAAAGTAGAAATATCGAAACTCGTTACTGATGTTTAACCTTCACCTAGGCCCTGGGGTAGGGGAGCACCGCCCCTACTGCCAAAAGGTGGCTCTCGGATCGCTACCGAAACGGGGCGATCCCCTCATTTTTTTTTTGTAGAATACCGGTTATATCAGTATAAAGTCGGGCCTTGCGACATAGGTTCCGCAACTATTTAGGTTTATGCGTATGTATTAGCGTTCGTATGTGAACGAGCTTTAAGTTAGGTTACACTCAGACGAAATCTATATAAGGTAGGATATCTACTGACGCCCTTATTTTTAATAAATATCTAATCGCCAATCCTCTCGTCCTTCCCGTATTACGGATTGTAAAGGCCTGCTCAAACCTGACCGGTATCCTGTACCAGTGGCGGGGCTCCGTCGCAGAATGTCCTTTTCGCAAAATGTCCCCTGGTCACAGATTGTCCCTTGCGCAAAATGATTCTTTCGCAAAATGTCCCTTTCGCAGAATGTCCCCCTTGAAGCATAATATCATATAACACTCTCGCCAAATTGCCATTTTGTTCAAAATTTTCTATGAAAATGAAAAAATGAAAGTCAAATTATGTAGGTCATCCTACTAATATTATAAATGTGAAAGTTTGTGGGTTTGGATGTTTGTTCCTCAATCACGCAAAAACGACTGAATTGATTTAGTTGAAATTTGGCACACAGATAGTAGATAGCCTAGATTAAAACATAGAATACTTTTTATCCCGATATTCCCACGGGAACGGAACCACGCGGGTGAAACCGCGGGAGGCCGCTAGTTATGTATATTATTAATCATAAAAAACTAATAAATATGTTCATTATGTTTAAACAAAACAGGTTTTCTAAGTAAATACGCATATCTTTAATTCAATTTATGTAACAATAAAATTCTTCACACATTAATACATATTTTTACTTTAAACACTGGGTACATGTAATTTGCAACCGTACAAGATTTATTCGCAATATTCGCTGACAGAAACAATAAAAAATACGTATATTTTCATAAGTACCTTCATATCTGATGATTATTACAATTCGACATATTTCGACATTACATAGAACATTTCGAACAAAATGGAAATTTGGCACTAGTGATATTTATTTGATACCAAGGGGACATTCTGCGAAAGGGACGTTTTGCGAAAGGGATGTTTTGCGAAAGGGACATTCTGCGACGGAAGGGGTGGCGGTATTGGTATACCCGACCGATATCCCGACCGGTATTTTGTATGGCATTACTGGCAGCAGTTGCGGAACACCTTTGAACAGCGCGTTACTGCCACCGGTACAGGATACCGGTCAGATTTGAGTAGGCCTTAAAATCTTGCAATGGTGGACGCCTGTCAACAACCGACAGACAGTGAAATTCATCGTTCATAGTTGACGACCATATAATTCTAGAATAGTATGATTAATTAAGCTTGTGGTTTTTTTGTATGTCTCAATTTTACGATTGAAAATAAATAATATGAAGCTTTTATTATGTTTAACGGGTACGCCAAGGTGACGACCATGTAATTCTAGAATAGTATGATTAATTAAGCTTGTTGTGGTTTTTTGTATGTCTCAGTTTTAGGATTGAAAATATGAAGCTTTTATTATGTTTAACGGGTACGCCAAGTTGACGACCATGTAATTCTAGAAAAGTGTGATAATTAAACTTGTTTTTTTGTATGTCTCAATTTTACGATTGAAAATAAATAATATGAAGCTTTTATTATGTTTAACGGGTACGCCAAGTTGACGACCATGTAATTCTAGAATAGTATGATTAATTAAGCTTGTTGTGGTTTTTTGTATGTCTCAGTTTTAGGATTGAAAATATGAATCTTTTATTATGTTTAACGGGTACGCCAAGTTGACGACCATGTAATTCTATAATAGTGTGATAATTAAACTTGTTTTTTTGTATGTCTCAATTTTACGATTGAAAATAAATAATATGAATCTTTTATGTCTATTTCCTTTTATAAAGCTATAAAACGTACAAGGTTTTAGAACAGTTTAGAACATTTCTTCTATTAATAACCTTGTAAAAGTTAAAAAAAATAAAAAATGATGTATCATTGCTGTGTACACTAAATGTATATGTATCGTGAAGCATTATTTTATCTAAATTACCAATTATTGTATGCTTTTCACTTACAGGTCCGGACTTACTTGGTGCTATATCGGTGCAGCTGTTAAGTTTGCTATAAAATTATTTTGCATTAGAATAATAATAATAATAGCCGCACTAATATCGTACAAGTTCAATAACAGTAGGTAAAGCCTGACCAGAGTTTAAAAAAAACCCTGCAATGAGGACGTGACCTTTTGTGATATATTTATACGTAACTATTGCCAGTAAAAGATATTAAATCTTAAAATACCGCACGCGGGTTTTAAAACATCTGGTCAGCTTTATAATGATACATCATTCTTTTTTTTACCGTACCAACACCATTATTTGTAAGTTTAGATATCTATGTAACCAGTGCAGGTTGTACTACTTATACTAAATAGCATAATGTGTATAAAACTTATTAACTGTTATAGTAGAGGTATGAACGGGAAGTCGAAGCGTAGGCAGACCGCCATTCCTAAGATGGCAGGACCCACCTCGACCAGATACGCCGCATCGAGGACGACATAGAAAAACCATGGGAGAGGCATAATGTCCAGCATTGAACAAATATATATGCTGAGAAGAAAAATAGAAGGTCTGATTAGTATCAGATCTTTTATTTTTCTTCTCAGTTCGCACTAGTGTGCGGGACAATAAGGCACCATACCATTCACCATATGTATGTACATAGATAGAGGGCTATTAGACATACTTGATTTTTAGGATTCCGTACATCAAAAAGGAAAAACGGAAACCTAAAAAATCAAGTGTGTCTAATTAGACACACGCCCGAGTACATGCGATACTGCTACGGGTATAAGGCATGTGCACTACTGCACTACGTGTTACGGATTGCACGCCATGCCTTATGATACTTTGTATTTTCCTTATGCTGGCATGGTTACAGTCAGCGTCATTTATACATATATAGCCATTGAGTCAAAATATGTAAACACCAACCTTTTTGTCAGTGACATAGAGGTGTGTAGATATTTTTGATCTTGCTTATATATATGTATTTATGACGCTGGCCGTACATACAAAGGTATTCAGATAATTATTTTGAATGTTAGCCAATTAAAGTCAATTAAATTTTGTAGACATGGTCTAGAACTA
The DNA here is from genome assembly GCA_943789525.1 of Agriphila geniculea. Taxonomy (NCBI): domain Eukaryota; kingdom Metazoa; phylum Arthropoda; class Insecta; order Lepidoptera; family Crambidae; genus Agriphila; species Agriphila geniculea. The sequence goes on along the minus strand of OX038887.1, from coordinate 7,028,716 downwards.
ATACCCAGGTCTGTGGTTTATTAAATTTTCGTAAAAATGTATAGTTTAAATATTTCAGGTTTTCATATTTTCATTCACAACTCCCTGCAGTTTTTAAACCATACTTTTTTTCGAAAATGTAATAAACCACAGACCCAGATATTAGTTTCTCGATGGTGTCTACAAAATTTCATTGACTTTGATTGGTTAATATTCATAATAATTATCTGACCACCTTTGTATGTATCATGCCAGCATAAGGAAAATACAGGTGCGAGTATCGTAAGGCATGGTGTGCCATACGTAACACGTATAGTGCACCATGCCTTACTGTACCCGCAGCAGTATCGTACGTACGCTGGCGTTGTACATAAGTATGGTTCACCGTGCTTTACTGTTCCCGCACCAGTATCGTACGTACGCTGCCGTAGTACATACGCACGGTACATCATGCGTTACTGTACCGGCAACGGTACCTTACCTCTACTACGACAGTTAATACGTCTGACACATCATGCTTTACTGTGCCTGCTACAGTATCCTACCTATGCCGCCATGGTGCACACGTATGGCGCACCATAATTGACTGTATCCGCCATAGTATCGTAAGTATGCTGCCGTGGTGCAAACGTATGGCTCACCGTGCTTCACTGTGCCCGCTACAGTATCCTACGTATGCAGCCATGGTGCACACGTATGGTGCACCATGATTTGCTGTGCCCGCCACAGTATCGTACGTATGCCGTTGCAATGCACACGTATGTCTTACCATGATTTACTGCGTCTGCCACAGTATTGTACGTATGCCGCCATAGTGCACACGTACGGCTCACCGTGCTTTACTGTGTCCGCCACAGTATCGTACGTATGCCGCCACAGCACTGTGGCGGCATACGTATGGCTCACCATTATTGACTGTGCCCGCTACAGAATCGTAGGTATGCAGCCACGGTGCATACGTATGGCTCACCATTATTTACTGTGCCCGCAACAGTATCGTATGTATGCCGCTACGGTACAAAAGTACGGCTCACCGTGCTTTATTGTGTCCGCCACAGTATCGTACGTATGCCGCCACAGTGCATACGTATGGCTCACCATTATTGACTGTGCCCGCTACAGAATCGTAGGTATGCAGCCACGGTGCATACGTATGGCTCACCATTATTTACTGTGCCCGCAACAGTATCGTATGTATGCTGCCGCGGTGCACACATATGGCTCACCATTATTTACTGTGCCCGCTACAGTATCGTACATATGCCGCTACGGTACAAACGTACGGCTCACCGTGCTTTACTGTGTCCGCCACAGTATCATACGTATGCCGCAGTAGTACACACTTACGGCTCACCGTGCTTTAACGTGTCCGCCACAGTATCGTACGTATGCCGCCGCGGTGCATACGTATGGCTCACCATTATTTACTGTGCCTGCAACAGTATCGTACGTATGCCGCCGTATTACACACGTACGGCTCACCGTGCTTTACTGTGTCCGCCACAGTATCGTACGTATGCCGCCGCGGTGCATACGTATGGCTCACCATTATTTACCGTGCCTGCTACAGTATCGTACGTATGCCGCCGTATTACACACTTATGTCTCACCATTATTGACTGTGCCCGCTACAGAATCGTAGGTATGTAGCCGCGGTGCATACGTATGGCTCACCATTATTTACTGTGCCCGCAACAGTATCGTACGTATGCCGCCGTAGTACACACGTACGGCTCACCGTGCTTTACTGTGTCCGCCACAGTATCGTACATATGCCGCCGCAGTGCATACGTATGGCTCACCATTATTTACTGTGCCTGCTACCGTATCGTAGGTATGCCGCCGTAGTACACACGTACGGCTCACCGTGCTTTACTGTGTCCGCCACAGTATCGTACGTATGCCACCGCAGTGCATACGTATGGCTCACTATTATTTACTGTGCCTGCTACAGTATCGTACGTATGCCGCCGTATTACACACTTATGTCTCACCATTATTGACTGTGCCCGCTACAGAATCGTACATATGCCGCCACAGTACAAACGTACGGCTCACCGTGTTTTAATGTGTTTGCCACAGTATCGTACGTGTGCCGCCGCGGTGCGCACGTATGGCTCACCATTATTTACTGTGCCCGCTACAGTATCGTACTTAAGCCGGCATGGTATACACGTATGGTTCACCGTGTTCTACTGTGCCCGCAACAATAGTATACGGGAGTTGCAGTCGTAGTTTCAGGAGTATTCAGTGCGACTTGCGCACTACGTATACGTAGCCGGATGTCGGGCTACGTACGTACGTACAAAAATCGACCACGAGTAAATTACGTATCCCGCTACATGATGAGCGTCAGTATGCCGACTACGTATGACTGACTACTTACGCGTAATGGAGCGGGTTACGTACGTAATAGTGGTCGATTTTTATCCTTATTTTACGTAGTGCGGCAGAGGAAATTTTTCTCAGTGAAGAAATTAGCGTTTTTCCAAATAAGTTATCTAAAGAATGAAAGCATTACTATTGATGTACACTTTAGTTTTAGGAAGCAAAGTTCTTAAATTAGTGCCGTTAGAGAGAAAAACATAATACATTATCAGGTATTTTAAAACGAAGACAATCTGTTCAAGTGGAATTTCAAATTTGCTTGTCAGCCTGTCAGGAGTATTTTTCACAAACGTTTCAACTGTAACAAATAAGAATACGACTCATATTTATTTTTTCACTTATTGTTTGTATTGTCAAGGAGTGCCCTATAGAGAGAAAATTAAAAAAAAAATGTTTTTAATCACAGAAAAATAAGAGAGAAATAAAATATTAAAAAATGCTCAAATCGGTACACTTAGACATGTTCTTTTACTGGTATTTACAGATTCTAAAGTCATTTTTTATTTTTCTTAGGAATAATGAGGTACCTTTGTATTGCGTGTTTTGTATATACTTATATCTATTTAATCATTTAATAGGAATTTTCAAAGTTCGCCCTCATTACGGCTCGCACAGAGTTATTTTGATAATTTGTATTAAAAATTTAAAAATGGAACGTGATGCGCGTCTACACGCTTAATATTAAAACCATATACTCAAATCTATGGTCTGTACTTCTGTAGTATGGGTAATTCTTCAGACTTACATCAAACTTACATCAAAGAATTTAAAATATTGCTCGAAACAAAACTTTGCATACCTAATAAACAAACAATATTATGTTATACCACTTCTGTGAAAATTTCATGAAATCATAAAGGTACCAGGCTTATTTAATTCTAGAATTTAAAAAATACATTCATTTTAGTGATATTTTGTTTATTGCAGTATGGTATAAATTACTACTTGTATTTGTACGTAAGTAAGTACTACATGTGTCTTCCGTTTCCTTCCTCTATCTATATTAATAACAAAAACTTTTATATATACAAATATACATTTGTATTATACATATTTATACATAGTATAAAGTATACAAAGTTCCTATCAATAATGTCTGTATATGACATTTTTGTGACACAAAAACATAGTGTCACAATTTTTTCCACCCGGAGGGAAAGTACATTAAAATATTAATGGTAAGAAATTTTACTGAAATGATACTTCATTTTGATTTTAAAAATAATTAGAACTGCATTCAAAGACTTTTAAAAAATTGCCTGCCAGGAATCGACCCTACTAAATGTGAAAAAAAAACTTATTTTTACGATACCGATCGAAAGAGTTATTCATTAGGATTGTTTTTTCATGAGTAACACGGCAACTTAAACAAAAGGAATTAATCTTAAACAATAGGGATGTTGACTTATGAATAAAATGACGAAATAGTAATAAAAATAGTAAACATATCAAACTTTTGGCGTAGCTTGTATACCTCTTGGTTTTATATATTGCGTATTATTTGTTTTATGACCCTTCAAAGTTAGGTGGACAAGTCCATTTAAGAAGTATAAAATTTGTTAAAATAAATAATACATTTAATTAGTCCGTAAAATTTATAGCAAATTTGTCAAAGAAACCATTTTGATAAACACAATATTTAATATAGCTGCCGAACAAATTTCCTACGCGTTGCATACAACGTAGGAAGGCGTGACGTCATAACTTGGTAGCCGTTAGTATGGAACGTTTTCGGGTGAGTCCAATTTTGTGCATTTCAAACTGTGATATCTCGGGCAGTTTTCATGCCAGCGTAATAACTCTTATACAAATGTTTCTTTTTTTAGGGGTAATTTATGTAACATAAAATAAAAAAATAGTCAACATAAGTCATTTTTGTATCGTATAGGCGATTTTTTTTGTGATCTTTGAATGCAGTTTCGATTATTTTTAAAAACAAAATGAAGTATTCCTTTAGTAAAATTTCCCATCTTCAATATTAAGATACTTTCTCTCCGTGTGGCCAAAGTTTTGGGACACTCTATATAGTTAGGTTTTTATAATGTGTTTGTACTAAAATAAAAACTAGATTAATCGACGTTTTAAACAAAAAATATTAAAGCTATACACTAGCCACAACATTCCAAATTTCCAATTACCACATATAATAGAGTTTGTTTAATGTTGTTTTGTTTAGATTAATTTAACATTTCAGAGGCCCTATTCGATATGCACTAAAATATTCATATATTATGTTAAAATTACCGTAGGCTTATATTGCTCAAAGTAGCCGGAACACATTTTTTTATTTATTGTCTTTCTTTTATTACTTATTACTTTGGAATATTTGTATTCATTACCACTAATATGTACCTAAGTTAGTATAGATTGTATAATATGTTACTTATATGTAAAAAACCTATCCATAATTAAAACATACAAAAACCTACCTATTCACATAATAAAATATGAATTGCAATTTAACTAAGTACTAAATATTTAACTAAACCAACTATTATATATTCCGTGACTAAACTATGATTTGGTGAAAATAGAGGTAACGTTATCTTGATGTTTAGGCCACCGAAATGTACTTTTTCATGCCTCCTCCTCAACCCAACATAATATTTGATGATAATATTAAAGCCATATAAGTAAAAAATACTTAATTAATCTATGCATAGAGTTTTAAATGAACCACTCATTGAACTCTCTACATCTTTGCTCTTTGATTTTTTCCTTGAAGTTGATTTCCACATATTGTCGTCGAGGAACAGTTTTCTGAAATCAGAAGAAATTATATTGTTATAAACCATGGTTATTGATGTTATTATCTACCCATGTCGAGATTTACACAATGTACCAGAGAAATTATTTTTTAAATTTGAGATTTTGGCATTCACAATCCTATTTTTATACAATATGTACTAAATAAATCACTAGAAAAAATTCGACTCACACCAGATCATAATATTATTCACGGACGGGAATCGAGCCCGCGATGGAAGTCCGGTCCAATGCTCTTACCACTGAGCTACCTAGTCGCTACTCGATTCCCGTCGTCCGAGAATATAATCTGTACCCTTAGCACGAACAGCGATCGAGAAAAAAAACGCGCGTAAAATTACTCGATAGAGAATTATCTATGGAAATTTTAATTTCGCTATTCGGCGTTAGATGGCGCTGTACAAATTTTCAATACAAAATTGCACTATCGAATGATTTTACGCGCGTTATTTCTTTCGATAGCTGTTCGTGCTAAGGGTACTGGTGCGAGTGGAATTTTTTCTAGGTATCCTTACTAATATCCTTACTATTATTATAAATGCGAAAGTCTGTTTGTTTGTTACGCCTTTACGTCCTAACTACTGAACCGATCACCATGAAATTTTACATACACGTTGTCAAGGGTACAGAAGGGTAGAGAAGGACATAGGCCTTTCAGAAAAAAAGTATTGTTCCTGAGGGCTAGCAAAAAAGCTTTCCACGCAGACGAAGTCGCGGGCGGCCGCTAGTATTAGATATTATTGTATTGAATAAATTATGTTAAGAGGGTGGATTATAAAGTACGAATATGTTACGGCTTAATTTTTCCGTCTATTACTTTATGAAAAAAGTAATTACAAAAAAAAATTATGATGCGCAGTAGCCATAAACACTAAACTCGGCGCATTTTTTGTCTCATCTGTCTCTTGCCAACTTATATGCCGGCATCTGTAAGGGTCCCCCCAGACCTACCGGTTTCTTTTCTTTGCTTTGCTGTTCGGCAATGGAGCGCCGGCCAAGAGGCTCATTTTCATTCTATCGCATATTTTCAATCTAAGTACATTTCACATATGTGAGCTTTGTTCCTTAAACGATCGTTATAAAAACACAAAAAAATAGTTCAGGTAGGTAATGATGCCACCCACGACCCTGTTCACAATTTATATAAATATGCGATCGATTTATTTTTAGCAATCGGAGACCATGTTCAGGGTGGCATATCTCCCAGAAGCTTCCTACTTCGCAACCCAGACGATTATATTTGGTAACACCAAGCTAATGGCTATTTTGCCAATTTGGTCTGGTCCCAATATGCGATAGATTGAAAATGACCCTGTTGGCCGGCGGTCTAAACAGCAAGGTAGAACAGCAAAGCAAAGAAAAGAAACCGGTAGGTCTGGGGGGACCCTTAGTATTTTTAGATTTTGAGCCAAGTTATGTAGCCGTGTTAGGAGAGCAGCTGCCGGAAATCAGAAATTATAACTAGCCGTTTTATCGTTTATTAATTGAAGTTGGTATTAATATTCTAACCGCCTACCTCTGTAGTCTAGTGGTTCGCCCACCCATGTAAGACGCAGAGGTCCCGGGTTCGATACCCGAGAGGGAGGTACAATTTGTACTCGATTTGGTTGGTGGTAGGGCTTATTTCAAGTCCGCCTGGCTAGCTACCGCCATCTTATACACACATCAACTTTGTCTAGGGATACAGGATACAGGTGTTATTTTCATACAAACGAGGTAACTTTGAAGCCTTGGTTTCCTGCCAGGGATGTACTGTGCTGTGATCTGATGATGGCTATCCAGGGAGTGAATGGAGGAGATTCAGATTGCTATACACATCCAACTGATCTGACCTGCATTCTCAAAACGTAAAGGACATGTTTAAAAAAACTGCGAAAATAGCATGAAAATGTATGGAAATCCTCAAACTGGGAACTCTGACCCATTAATCTTTTAGAATGGTGATCAGATCAGTTGGGTGTGTATTACGAACTGAATCTTTTCCATTCACTCCCTGAATGGCCGTCATCAGATCACATCACGGTACATCCCTGGCAGAAAACCAAGGCTCAAAGTTACCTCGTTTGTATGAAAATAACACCTGTATCCCTAGACAAAGTTGATGTGTATATTACCTAAGTCTGACGCCATAACAACAATTTAATAATTGTTGTGTTCCAGTAATTAAAGTTAAAAGCCAGTTCCTCAATGATGAGGATTCCGGGTATCGGTAGTGTGCCTACACTTTCGGCCATCGTCACTTAAAATCAGTGGCCCTACCATGAGTTGATGCGAACTGTTTACGTTACCGTAAACTATCGGTTATACTGCTCATAGTCAATGCGAGTGAAAGAGACCAAACGATAGTTTACGGTAACGTAAACAGTTTGCATCAACTCATGGTAGGGCCACAGGAGAGGTGAAGGCCAAGCATTATCTCGTTGGTTGTGGATAAAAAAGGATAGATAAAGGATAAATAAATTCCTCCTGAAATATCACAGAAATATCACCTCTGAGCTTCAATTTTTTCGAGCCAATCTCGGTGCTGCTGTTTCATGCTGGGAGCTTCTCCGTCCAGCTCCACGGGTAGGTACTGCTTGCCTACTGCATTTGCTAGGCTCTGGTGGTTATTGTGGAAGGACATCTGAAATCAATTACAAAGGAGTTTCAAGAGCGGGATATACAGTCATATCATGGGTAAGTGTACAAAAATGTGACGAATCAAAGTTACGGCATGATTTTTGAAAGAGATGGGGATTCCACATCATGAACTTTGGGAAATTTTCTCAAGTACCTACCTAAGTTGGTTGGAATCCCCGTCGTGTGCTAACATAGATCCTGATATTTCTAAACTTGTGGCTCCGTCAGTTGTATAATATAAGTATAATGGAAATAAAAAACGGTATTTGGATGAGGGGAAGTAGATCCTATTTTTAAAAGAAAATTTTGCTGAAACGAAACATTCTTTATTTTCAAAAATAAGTAAAGCATTCAAAGATTAAAAAAAAAATGATAACGGACTTGTCTGAATAGCTACCTAATTCAGTTACTATATTTTTAGGGTTCTGTAGGAACCAAAATGGTAAAAAACAGACTACTTATTACAAAAAAAAGCGAACTAAAAACATTAAAACGGACTAGTAAAAACAAACTAAAAAGTAAAAAATAAATTTTTCTGTAAATATTTATAACCCTAATACCCTATACCTACAGAAATTATTTTAAGCCTAAAAATTTTAAACCTAGAAACGTGCGCCCCACTTTTATCATTACCCCACAATTTATCATCCATATTTGGATGACAAATTTTACAAAACGCTTTTATTATTATTCTACTCTGCAATATATTTATTATGATGGCACGGAAACCCTCGGTGCGCGAGTCCGACTCGCTCTTGACCGATTTTTTTGTCATGGGTTTAAAAAATACGATCACAACATCACAACCTACAAAATTCCCCAAATATGTATTCAATGTAGATATGGGAAGATTTTTTCTTCGGGAAGATCTAAAAATCTTTCGCTTCACTATTTTTTTAGGTTAAAATCATACTCACAATGTCGACGATTTCTTTGGGCAGGGCAGGCTTGACGAAGGCGAATAGCTTGTCCACGAACGATGGGCAGTTGACGATGTGAACTTCCTTCACGCGGACAGGCATGGCTTCCTGAAACACTTCTAATTTAATAAACTTTCTTTGATTGTTGTTATTAATGCTGCAGAGTCTGCAGACGTAGCATAAAGAGACCATGAAAACGTATATAACGTATGTACGGGTGGTACGTACGTTATATACGTTTTTATACTAGGGGTGTAGACAAATCTTTTCAAGGTCTCAAGTAAGGCTCAAATAAGGTCTCTCTATGGTCGAGAAAAGATAGGTAAGTAGGTACATAAAATCGTCTCTCTTTTAGTGAGACCATTTATAAGAGCCCAACTTAACAATGGGTCAATGTGGACCAAAAATAGGCCACTCACACTAACACTCTATGTTTTACTTTTGTTGTTATTTTTAAGTTCGTCACATTTCGTCAAATTTAAGTATGATTTAATCACTGGTGCTTATTATTGGTCTTCATAACTTTACAGCCTTGTCTGACATTCTGCGTTTTGTTTCATTCATCATATAATAAGGGGTGCCCTTCGCATCGCATAATTTCGATTGTCCTAAACTCACTTGGCATAACTCGATTGGCATAATAATCACAAAGCATACTATTTATTTAGCATAAATTTCGATATGCATAACCATCGAATTGCATAACTTTTAAAAAGCATAATATTTCAAAGCATAATAGTTACAATTCCTAATTTCAATTGGCATATTGTCAGTAAGCATATTTTGAAAGGCATAATTTTGTTATGTCTAATATACATAACTACTAATGTTTTATAGCATAATATAAAAGGAAACATAACTAATTTGAATACTAATTTATAAAAAAAAAACTTTAATTGTGACCACCATTGGTAGGTTAGGTTAGGTCAGTGTTTAGAGTTTAGGCCACTCTTAGTTAAGCAGGTGGAGCTTAATAATGCTTGTATGCATGTTGCACGCTGCATGCTTGCTTGCATGCTGTTCTTCCTTGCATGCATGCATGCTTGCTTGCATTGTTGATGCTTGCTTGCAAAATGCTTGCCGGGGGGTGCAGGGGGGCTGGCCCCCCTGCTCGGGGGGGTCGGGGGGCCTGAGGCTCCCCGCTATAAAGAAAAAGTTTTTGTGTACTAGGTAGGTTAGGTTAGGTTAGTGTTTTGACCACTTGCAGCGGAGCGAGCGAAGCGAGCGGAGCTCTATAGTGCTTGCATGCATGCTGCATTTTGCATGCTTTCCTGCATTCTGCATGCTTGCCTGCATGCTGCATGCTTGCCTGCATGCTGCATGCTTGCCTGCCTGCATGCTTGCCTGCATGCTGCATGCTTGCCTGCATGCTTGCCTGCATATTGCCTGCTTGTCTGCATGTTTGCTTGCGTGTTGGGTGCTTGCTCGCACGGATGCTGCAGGCTGGGTTTTTGCTTGCAGAGTGCTAGCCGGGAAGTGCAGGGAGCAGAAGTGCTCATATTTTTAATGATTACTTATTCATAAAATAATTATGATTTTTAAAAAATATGCCTAAAGAAATTAGGTCTCTTATTACAATGCGTAATAAGATTATGTCTTTTGATGATTATGCTTTTTAGACAATATGCTAATTAAAAAATATGCGTTTTGACATTTATGCTTTTTGAAAATATGCCATTGAATATTTATGCTTAACAAAATTAAGCCTTATGATATTATGCGTTTTGAAATTGTGCTATTAAATATTATGCTAAATGATGATTATGCCATTTAGCAGTATGCGTTTCATGTTTAGGACAAATAAAGTTATGCGTTCCATTAGGTAATCTATAATAAGCTATAAACATTATACAAGGTGTGTTTTATTAACCACTCTCCAAATTTTAAGGATGTGTTCAGTCCATGAAACTGAACAACGTTCTCCATGAAACATGTATCAAAATACGCCAAAAAATTTTGGTTATCCCATACTAATTTAAATTGATCACGTGATTTCTTTGATTTGTATGAAAAGTATTTTTTTTATATTTTTGACCCTATGTTTCTTAGAGAAAGTTGTTCAGTTTCATGGACTGAAAGGACATCCTTAAAATTTGGAGAGTGGTTAAAAAAACACCTTGTATATGTCTTGAGCGCAGCGAAAATTTTTCTATGTCTATGGTATCATCTAACATTGATCAGTCTATGCTCTATAGACTCTGCAAGAGTCTAGCTATAATTTGAAAACAATGTCAGTGTTATTCTCGATTATTTAGTATTGATTTCAATGTGTTAAGATTTTTCTTACTTTATTTATTTTCAAGCAATGCCCAACTTTAAAAACTTTATAGCTAACCTTACTGTTAATAAATAAAACTAATAACACCTATAAGAGATTTATTTGTTTGATGAGTTGATTATCGATAGATTGTCAAGGCTAGAAACTTAAAAAATTCAATAGATAGCCTTAATGCAAAAGATATTTTTGAAACTCTTGCAACCAGTGTTCGTTGTCGAAACTCTTGCAACCAGAATAACAAAGAATAAGAAAATATCACAACACAACTTGCGAAACTGTAGTTCCCATGGTGGCCATGAGACGCGATATCAAATCAAATCACAATATCAATCTGCGGCAGTTTAATGCAATGATACCTAGTAAAAGCCCAATAAAGACCTACTTTTTATTTTTTTAAAGGATTCACAGGTTCCAGTTAACTTACAGGGGGGCTACTCAAATGGCCACTTTTCTATTCGTTCGCTAACTTAAAAATTAAAAATAAGCCATAAACTCCAAAATTACGCGTCGTAGGCTTGTCAATTCCATACAATACGACAATGTCTGTCATTTACATAAACTTGCGACATGTGACTTGATCGTTTAATTGCTTATTTTTAAGCTTTAAGTTAGCGAACGAATAGAAAAGTGGTCATTTGAGTAGGGAGGCTTGACAGATAATAGGTACCATAGATACAATAATATAAATAAAACATATGAGAATTGCTATTTGCTATTCAGAACCTGAGAAAAAAATAATTAAAAAATAATATAAACATGACTGCCCTGCCAAAAACCGATTCTAACGATACCATAATTATACATCTTACTTAATCAGTTCAGGCATTTAGAAGTTATGGTAGAATAAAGAAACTCACATATCCACAGACATACATAAACCCTAAAAACATATAAACTCCTTTTTGAGCACTCGTGTTAAAAAGCCTTTAGTAAATAATTTTAAACGTTGTTTGTTAAATTTTTATCCATACTTAAACAGATATAATGTACTCGTATCTATATTAGTTAAACAAACTACTCACCAGTAGATAGATTAAGAAATCTCTGAAAAACATAATATTCACTTTGGTAACAATTTTGAGTGAATAATCTTTTATGTCGAGAATAATGATGTGTCCGTCGGGGAATCGATCGTAGTCCTTCAGCCACATGTCGGCTTGTAAGCTGAACGCTTTGAGGGTGTCGTAGAATAAGAAATTCTCTAGTGAGGGGTCGTCCAGTTGGTGGATGAGGATCTCGTTGCTGCCAGCGTCATAGGTGGACACCGATCTGAAACATTTATACATGGAAATTAATTAATTGGGTCACTGGAAATAATTAAAGGCCAGTCGCCTTTAATTATTTCCACCCTGACAGCAGTTTATTTTTTGAGCGACAAAATTACTAAACGGGCGACAAACTATGGATTACCAACGGGCGACTACATGTGGGAGAAAAATAATTCAAGTTAGCTGTTCAAATTCTAAATGAGTGACAAAAATACTGAGTGGGCAACTATTATACCAAGTAGGTAACTATAAAACTGATTTAATCTGCCCAACATAGTATTAAATAATTCAAGTCAGCAGTGCAAATTCTAAATGAGTGACAAAAATACTGAGTGGACAACTATTATACTAAGTAGGTAACTATAAAACTGATTTAATCTGCCCAACATGGTATTAAATAATCCAAGTTAGCAGTGCAAATTCTAAATGAGTGACAAAAATACTGAGTGGACAACTATTATACTAAGTAGGTAACTATAAAACTGATTTAATCTGCCCAACATGGTATTAAATAATTCAAGTTAGCAGTGCAAATTCTAAATGAGTGACAAAAACACTGAGAGGGCAACTATTAGGTAGGTCTTTACCTATGAAATTGCCGATATTTTGTCACATACAGAGAAAATAATAACTTCTATAATTTAAAATTTTAACAAAATCGTGAATATTACATCGAATTATGATCATGATAGTTAACTATCAGTTAAAATAAAGTCCATATTTTAGCTTTCGTGACATTAAAAAAAAGATCTTGAAAGTGACTCTTTTTTTGTGAGCAAAAAAAAGGGTGACCGAAGGGGTTGTAACTTAACCAAAACTTATTTTTTCGCTTATCTTAAATGGAAATAAGTTAGCATAGTGTTCAAACATTAGTACATAAAAGTTTTGTTACATGAGTGTTCATGGTTGTTAAATGAACAAAGAAAATGCTATTATGAAAAATGCAACTTCTTGAAAAATCTCCATACAAATCGGCAATTTCATAGGTAAAGACCTATTATTATACCAAGTAGGAAACTATAAAATTGATTTAATCTGCCCAACATAGTATTTTTGTCATCTCGATTAGGATAATAGTCACCTTTTTTAAAGATAAAGATATTTTATTTGCTTGAAATGCGGTAAAGATACATGTTGGTGTTATATTAAAAGATCGTACACATTTTGCTACATCTAGCATGCAAATTTTTAAAGATGATTTTAATGAAGCTATGAGTTTATAACATTAGTAAAAAGTAGTTTAGTTAAAATGAGTAAGCAAAGGTAATAAGTAAGTACATAAAATTAACTGTTACTTCTAATCAATATCACCGTCATTAACTTTAAAACAAGGACATAACAATTAATAAATGGAATTGAATTGAAAAGAACAGAGTTGCTTAGAATAATATTAATATAAATAATTACAATGAGCACAAAATGTCAAAATGTATACAACAATAAATTGAAAATGTTAAATTAAATATATGCCAAATTTTAAATGTTTTGTGTGCCCTAAGGTTGTCGCCCAAATAGTAATTTGGTCGCCCGTTCTGAATAACTAGTTCTCAATTTGTATTTTAAAGTCACCCATTTTCAACATTTGTAGTCGCCCTCGGTCCGTCACCAACATAGTATTTCAGTAAGCTATAGTATTTTTGATACCCAAAATGGGAATTTATTTTTACCTGATTAAATATTACCCTTTATACATCTGCAATCTAAGTATCAATATCACCAGCCAAACCATTTTAAGTTAACCCATTTAAGGTCAAACATAAGGTAAAAGTATGATTTTAGAAAAATCTTTAACTGACTTTAATTAGTACAAGAATAGACGGAAAAAACATACAAAAAATATGTTGTAACAGGAAATTCCAGGGATGTTCCCAAATTGGCACAATGGTCACATAAGAGTAAAAAAATCTTGAGCGTAGCCGATTCTAAGTCAAGTACGTAAAAATAGGGGTAATAAAGAATCCTTATTTGTTACTTTTACCGCAACATGATTATTTTATAAGTGTCTGCGACATACGTAATGCTCGATGTCGAATAGTAATAAGTAAGTATATTTTATTATTTTTGAGTAATTCTGTAATTTAGTTTATTTTCAATAAATATCTGACTTAGCACAGAACATGTTTTCATTTTAACTGCGTCCTCCCCGCTGCAATCCTATATACCTATATACCTTAGTAGGTATATAGGGTTTTTTGTATTACATACAAAATAACAAACGTGTACAAACACGTTTCGGAACCTTTAATGGAACATGATCAGCACGATCAAACTGTAACTATAAATATGCGAAGAAAAGGACGAGCAGAATGTCATTGAGGTCATAAGGGTCATAAGGGGCATCTTTAGCGGGTATGGGTATGCAATCGTCATTCGTCAGTAATGACATGATTTGGCAAACATAGGTACCTACATCGTGATTAGCACCCTTTACAAATTCTTGCCATGGATGCCAAGTAGAGACATGGCCCTTCCCATTTCGTCTACACTCGACGTCAGAAAAATTGCACCTCTTCGAAAATAAGTTTAGACTTGACCACCTGCTATTTCTAACTAACGTTTTATTGTGTAAATGTTGATATCTATTGAAAGTACATTAAATGAGTTTTCAATTAATAATTGTTTGATTTAATTAATATAACAGTTACTATAGGATGTAAAAGTATACGAAAACCATATTAATATAACTTTAAATACAATTATTGAATGGCTCAATAGTAATAACTTGAAAATTAATGTTAATAAAACTAAATATATTCAATTTGCAACTTATAAACGTAAAAATCCAAAGCTTAATATAAATATTAATGGAGAACTAATCGAATCAGCAAAATACATTAAATTTTTAGGTATAACTTTAGACAGTTTTTGTAATTGGAAACAACACATACATAAAATCTGTTCAAAATTAAATAGGTTTGTGTTTGCCCTAAGTCGTATTAGTCAGATTGTATCAATAGAGGCTGCTATAACTGCCTATAATGGCTTTGTTAACTCAACACTACGCTATGGAGTTATGATCTGGGGTAACTCTGTTGATAGAGATAAGGCATTTGTAATGCAAAAGAAATGTGTTCGAGCTATATTCGGTATAAAACAAATTGATTCGTATCGTCCATATTTCAGAGATTACATTACCCTGTTTGTATATTTTTGATATCTGTTTATTTGTATATCAAAATAAATGCTTATTTGAAGAACGTACTCAAGTATCTAGCCGAAACCTTCGCTCAATGTATAAAAATAAACTATACAATCCTCCAGCAAAACTAACACTTGTATCTAATAATTCCTTTATGATGTGTATTAAAGTTTATAACAAATTACCAGAAGAGTTTAAGAATTTGAAATATTGCAATTTTAAATCCTCTGTTAAAAAATGGCTTGCGAACAAATGTTTTTATAGTATTCAGGAATTTTTAAATTATAAGTAGCTGTAAGTTAATAATAATAATGTCATTGTAAATTGAATTTTGTGACAAGAAACTTTGTATTTTTGTGTATATGTCTGAAAAGGCAGGATTAAGTGAAACTTTATTATAGACATGTATATCTGTTTATGTGACCTTCAACCCATACACAATAAAGATCTATTCTATCTATCTATTCTATCTATAAATAAACGCTTAAAGCGTTATTGCTTGCGCCGCCATAAAAGGGAAATAAAAGGGGTCAATTTAGGAAATGCGGGTAAATTCGATATAGAGATGATGGAGAAAACACACTTCAACAGTTCAATTAAAAAAAGGAATACCCAAGATGGATACCATTGCCCATGAAGGTGCTCAAATATTGCAAAAAATGAGGCAATGTAATGTTGCTCGGAAACTGAATCTCAGTAATTGATTCCGTTCAACGAGTATATCAACGGTTCCTAGAGACTGTTGGCTATGTCCGAAGGGGAAGAAGTATATAGTAACACTAACCATTAAATTAGATAGGATTAAATTAACTTTGAAGAAATTTTTGAAAACGTGCGATTTTTCTGACGCCGAGTTTATTATTCACTCCACTTCTTTTCCAACGGCAAATTTTCAGCGAAAAACGTTTTACTGAAATGTATAAAAGTATATTTAATTAACTTGCAAAAATAATGTGATATTACAAAAGTTATTGATGATTCACTCTTGCAAGTGATATGCCATAAAAAGGGGTTCTTACGCAACCGTACCATAACTAAGATCTTATAGTGTGCGAATTCCTTGTATAATCATTTACGACTTATTGTTTGTTTATTTTAATACTTGGCATTTCTTACAAAAGTCGAATGAATAATTTAATAGCCTATTGATTTTTATTTTAATGAGACGTGATGATTAAATCTAGTTCTACCTAATAGTCCTTACGACATTTCTATGGTTGTTTTGATTCACATTTTTATACTATTTATTGTGGTGATCCCAGTCCCAGTCCTTACGACATCTATGGTCGGTAATCATATTAAGTTTATACAATTATTGTTTTAGTATTTACTTAATTTAATTGAGGACGTAACCTCTACATCTTTTGAATTTACTTGAGGTAAGTAAATTCAAATGTGTTTCTTTTAGTCGACCGACATTTAATACTTAGAAAATTTGAATGCCAACCTTCCAAAGATCTTAAACAAAGTTCTAAAAACAAAACGGATCTCAAACATTCGAAATCTGAAGAGATTCTTTATGGTAAACAAAAAATGATTATTAAGATCTCGCACTTGGCCGGTTTTTATCTATAAATAAAAACCGGCCAAGTGCGAGTCGGACTCGCTTAGTTGTCTTACACTGTCTTAGTTAAGACAGGACAACGTCTGTCTGGTCGTCTGGTCAGCTAGTCTTCTTTATAAAAAATCGCAATAATAGAATATAATTCGTGGTCACCTGTCACCTGACTGACAATCATATTCGATGACCTTAGCCTCCGTCAGTTGGTCAGCGAAGTGGGTCAGGTGCGTGCGTTATAAACTTACAACGCTGCTGCCATGCGATGCCTTCGCTTGGTTTCGCCACTTTGAGGTATGCACACTCGATCATCACTTATTAGATTTAGAAGATTTCTTATATTTGCAATATCATTAGAAGTACCTTCAAGCCGTTACTTTGACATAGTAGCTATCGAATCGGTTTCGCAATATGACCTTCTGGGCACTTTTGTTCGCCTATAACTTAGTCAAAAATTATTGACCGAGCGAACCCGAATCGTCTTTGCTTTCAGCTTAGGCAAAAATGCTTTCGTATGTATTTACATATTAGTAACATATAACATTAGTAGTATACAGCGGGACATATTTATGTCCCGCTGTAACTCTGTCCAGCTGTCCATTTGTTCTCCTCTACAGGTTTGTTCGTTCTTCTCTACCGATTCTCGGAAATTTTTTGAGCAGGTTCTATAATTATATAGTTTTTTTTGGTGACTAATCTGCTAATATAAGTACCTAGCTAAATATTTGCTGTTTATTTTTAAATCGTTAAAATTTTTATTAACATCATCTGTTTCAGTTAGGGTTGCCAGACGCCCGGGATTTCCGGGATTGTCCCGGAATTACGTGCCTTGTCCCGTGTCCAGGAATTACACCTTACTGTCCCGGATTTCAAATACCTATCACTATTTTTACGCTTCGTGCATAGCGTAGCGTACAGTGCGTACCGTTGCGCTGTCTGCGCTTCACGTTGTTGCTAGAGTCTGTCAATAAAGTCTGTATATAAATTAATTTGAAATCATTTGCATTGGTCCCGGAATTGACGCCAGCCAATCTGGCAACCCTAGTTTCAGTACGGTTTCTTAACAACAATGTGATAAGTATTGCACTGCTATAACTTTGTGTCCTTCATAGAATTGTTGGCGTTGTAAAATGCATGAGAAATAATAGTCTACCGAGCACATTCTATAATGGGAAATATTGCAACGTGCCTGATAGCGAATATGTATTAGAATCACCTATTTTAGTTAGTTTAGTATGGAGATATAATTAGAAAAGTTGCTTTTTATTTTTTACTGTTATAATACGCAATGAATGTATAATCATTTTATTAAGGGGTTTTAGGTAGAACACTTTGATTGAAAACTATTAATCCAATAGAAATAATTTCTCCTAGCAGATGCGGATGAATTTTGGTTTTTCAACCAATACCTTTGCATCTCACACATTTTTGTCAGCTGACCAAAGAGTTTGTCGATATCGGAGTGCCTTTTGACAATGTTATGCAGAAATCTCTAGCAAGAGCTACAGGGAAAATATTTCAAAACGTCATCTCACACACCCTATTGTAACGGCAAATCAAGGGTAAGTAAAACTTATTTATTCTTATGGTAGAACTGTGCGGTTTTCACTGCGTTAATAAGACATGGAGTGTGTGTATAGTTGGCACCACAGAAGAAAGAAAAATATGTTCTGTGAGTGTGAGTTCTGTGTAGTACAACTTACGTGATTGAAAAGGCCTTTTTCATGCTGCTCGATATTGGGTCCCTGCAGGTGTATACTTCAGCCATATTCGCACGAGTGCCGCAAAATCTTTCAATGCACTTTTTTGTCTTCTCAAGACTCCCGTAACAACTGTGCAGGAATTTGCGTAGCATGAAATCATCTGGAATATGGCGAAACACTATTATTATAACAATTATAGAAAGGAAGTAGGTACCTATAAGTATATGTTTTGCCGACAAAACTTTTTAAGGTTTAAAATATTTATTAAGACAACATGCAGTTTTTGACTTATCACGGAATGTGTTTATCATTTTCCTCAAGATATTTTACACTATAGTAAATATTATGTTAAGTAAGATACGATGGATATTAATTCAACGTACCTAGATACGCTACTAATCTGTCAATATATATAAGATACTCTACTGTCAATATATATTATGATGTGATTGCATTAATTTTAATGAATCAATCATATTGACAGTAAAATAGGTATGCTTACTCTTACATTAAAATTTGGTGTTAGCTCTATGCGTCACACGCAGTTGAAGTCAGAGCAAATGAATAAGATGTCTAATTAAACCGGCGTTAAGTGGAAAATTGATATGACATCACTCGAAGATATAATTTTACCATTATGTACTTACACGTAAGAATTTTAAATAAACATCACGAAATATCGCTACAATACCAAAAAGCCAATGTGGAATATTAATACAGACACATTTTGATTTCACAGGTCACAGTGCGCTGATTCCATATTGACGCGAGCAATTACCTGTGTTGTGGACTCACAGCACACATCGTTCGCGTCAGTATGGAAATAGTCAATAAGATTTTTTTTTATTCTTACTTTTGGACAAAAAATTTAGGCTCGTATTATAGAAAATGTTATAAATAAAGTATAAAATAATAAAGTATAAAGTGATATGTGTTTGCAATGGGAACTTCTGACTGCGTTAAAGAACCTGTAATTGTCGAACAGGTTCTTTATTCTTTGTTCTCAACAATACATGCTTATGGTGGACAAATGTGTTTCATTTGTTTCCCGTAACAAACTTAAACTCAAAACTCTGCTTGAGTACAGTTAGAAAGGGATGGTGCTATTCATCGCATATAGCGCCATCCCTTTCTAACTGTAGGTACTCAAGGAGATAAATCTCTATTATAGAATCGAAATCGGCTCCTATTATAGAATTAAACTCAAAGTTAAAACTTCGAGTTCGATTCTATAACACGAGCCTAGTGTGAACGGGCTTTAAAATCTTTGCGATAGTACAGTACGAGGCATATAACTTGAAATCGGGTGGGGATTGCGCGAAACGCGTATTTATTACGCTGAAATTTATTCATACCTTAAATGATCCCATAGAGTCTTTTGATCCCCACACGAAATAGGATCGATTGGCATAAAACAATTTTTGGTATTTTAGCATTTTTTTTTTGCTAACGGTAATTTTTTTCCAAAATCTGTGAATGCAGTTCAGAATATTTTAAAAAGTTATGGATAGTCTCCTAGGAACGTTTTCCTGTAACAATAACGGTTAAGGTACCTGCCCTTAATGTACCGTTTTAAAAATCCACCCTGTAGTTAAAAATCCAAACTTATTCTCCGGATTATCTCGAAAACGTTGCGCTTTAGAATTTTATTTATATCACATAAGACATTTTTTGTTCGTCTAAAGATACCTTATCGATAAACACAGATTTCGTCGTGCGCCGCTATATTTCCGAAATCCCCGTCAAAAATTAAAAAAAAATTGGTTAGCAAAATGCCAGCCTCTCATACTAAGAAATTCAATACCTTTTAAATTCAATTACTAAGGCTATGTTATGTTGTAAATTGGCTATTTGATAAGTAGACGCCTGGCACCAAAAGGGTTGTGGGCAGTCACTGATTACTAATTGTGTTAACCATAAAATTATACAAACCAAGATCTTTGGGCAGGTGTGGCTCCTTCGAAATCCACTCTCTGATAGAATCAACATCATAGTATACGTCCTGTGGCATCTGCAAAAATAAATGATTGAACGATGTTTGAATTTTAAGCCATTAAGTTGTTGGGCAGCGGCGTGCGACATTGCATGCTCGTTATACGCAGTACCGAAACCTTATCGAGTGCCTATGGCTATTTTTGAAGGTAGATACCTACTTTATTTATCCTTATCATTACTTCCATACTAATAATATAAATGCGAAAGTCCGTTTTTAGGGTTCCGTACCCAAAGGGTAAAAACGGAACCCTATTACTAAGACTCCGCTGTCTGTCTGTCTGTCTGTCACCGGGCTGTATCTCATGAACCGTGATAGCTAGATAGTTGAAATTCACAGATGATGTATTTCTGTTGCCGCTATAACAAAAAGTACTAAAAGTATAATAAAATAAATATTTAAGGGGGGCTCTCATACAAAAAACGTGATTTATTTGCCGTTTTTTGTTATAAAACAAAATAATATAAAAATTAATGACGACAACAGGTAGACAGTTGAAATTTTCATAGATGATGTATTTCCGCTATAACAACAAATACTAAAAACAGATTAAAAATAGTTAAGGGGGGCTCCCATACAACAAACGTGATTTTTTTGCCGTTTTTTGGTACGGAACCCTTCGTGCGCGAGTCCGACTCGCACTTGGCCGGTTTTTTTTGTTTGGCCCGCCTTCACGCTACTCAACCGATCATCGTGAAATTTTGCATACATTTGTCAGGGGTACAGAAAAGGATATAGGGTACCTTTCATTCAGAAAAAAGGTCGCTAGTCTAAAATAATTGAAACAAATATAAAAGGTAGAGAGAGGAAGTCAAATGAATGAAATACTGTATGTTCAGACTCAGAGACTATAGGTACACATGGATTCGTCTCTACGAACTCGCAATACGAATAACAGAATAGTCAAAATAAATCGTGAAAAACACATATTTTCGTTTGAAGCCAAATAGTCAAAAGCAAACAATAATTACACCAATCAACTCGTACGTGCTTGCTTGCAAAGATTCGTCAATTTTAACAATTAATTATGAATCATAATGAAAAATCGACTAAACTTACTACCTATGCCAATTTTTTTTTTTTTAAAGTTGCCTTAAAAAACGATGTGCAAATTGAATTAGATAAAACTTACAACGCTGGAAGATATTTTCATACTAAAAATTATCGAAATTATTGACAACATTATCATTTCTAATTAATACTAATTAATAAACTATTTCTTATTTGGAAAACAAAACTAGAGAGCTATGTATCTATGGTTTTTATAGTTTCAAGGTTACAGGTTATGGGTTCCTATATTATTGGTTGGCACAGAAGCACGTCTTACTCTAAGGTGGGACGCGCCGAAGCCTTCGAGCAACGAAGGCTTCGGCGCAGAAGCACGTCTTACTCTAAGGTTGGCACAGCTTTGAAAAACGAGAAAAGTTGCCTCTGAATTTGGTGTCTATTGAACATATTGGATTTCTTCCAGTCTATCGTGGTGTGGTTTGGTGTGGTTGATGTCGACTAACAATTTTTTTTTTACCTCTCCAGCACGAATCGAAGCAAAATCGACTTTTGCTGCTAGCGTAAGGCAAAGTGCTTTTTTATTTCTAATACCAACTTTTAAAATAACAAAGAAAAAAGAAATAAAGTGACAAGGATGAGACTTGTAAAATTGATATGCGAGAAAAGGATAGATAGAGTGCTTTATGATGTCATACATGGATTAAAAAGAAAAAAATAATACGCACGGATATACCAAGGAGTTTTAAATAAGGATTGTTAAAAAAGAAGGTTTATAATTCGAAATAAAGAGTATGGACGAAATGAGGTCGCATGTATGAAATAAATATAAAATAAGACAAATTAATGTTTATTAACAAATTAGTGATTTATGATTATAAATAAATAAATAAGATGGGATATTAATGAATAAGAGAAAAGCACAACGTAATAATGTCTTAGAGTAAGACGCGCTTCTGTCCCAGCTTCTGTCTGTAAAACAAAACGGCGGGAATCTACTTTATGAATAAAAATGTTCAGCATAGATTTGATCGAACTATTTTTTTGATAAATTACAAAAAAATAGTGCGTCCAACGATGAAGATAGTTGTCCAACTCCAAAAGAATTGAGTGAACAAGTTCCTAATGCTAAAATTCAGCTTTTTACCAGGAAACTTACGTTAAAATTTTCTCGCTGGTAGAGGTAAAAAGTTTTTTGTTTTACACGAGACCAAAATTTTGTGAAATTGATTTTGGTCACTTGTGTAACAAATAACTATTAAACTTATACAACGCGTTACAAAATAACTCCTAATGCCGAATATGGTAGATAGTAACCATCAAACTGAACAACTTTTACTATGGGACCAACTCTGAAATCGCGAAAAATACGGCTGTTTCATACAAAAATTAATAACGAAAATATCAAAATGTATGAAACTGCCGTTTTTCTCGCGATTTCAGAGTTGGTCCCATAGTAAAAGGTGTTCAGTTTGATGGTCCCTATCTACCATATTCGGCATTACGGGTTTTTTGTAATACGTTGTATTAGGTTCGCTAGATGGATTAAACTTTTGATGTGTTTTTATTTTTATGTTAAAGATGTTTGTATAATTGTTTTCGTAATAGAACTCAGGCAGTTACAGCTAAAGGCTTTATTTCTAACTTTACACCGATACCTTCTGGTGTGCCCCAGGGCTCTCACCTCGGACCCCTGCTTTTTAATATATTTATTAATGACGTTGCACATTGTTTTAAAAATTCAAAATTTCTTTTATTTGCTGACGATACAAAAGTATTTAAAGTTATAAGGAATATCGATGACTGTATTAAGTTACAAGAGGATCTCGATAGACTGTAACTTTTGTGATGCTAACAGACTTTTCCTTAATGTTGATAAATGTTGTACTATAACTTATAGCCGGAAAAAGAAACCGTTGGAATTTGATTATCAGCTTCAAAATAAACAAGTCTTCAGAGTGTCCGAGGTTAGAGATCTGGGAGTAAAACTTGATTGTGAGCTATTGCTTTCTTTATGAATAGATGAAATAACAAGTAAAGCGTATAAAATGTTGGGCTTTATTTTCCGCCAAAGTGTTGCTTTCAAGGATGCTAAAACTCTGATTCTGTTATACAGTGTTTAGTCAGATCTCACCTTGAATATGCTTCTACTGTGTGGAACTGTCATACGAAGTACTTATTAATTCAATCCAAATAATTCAAAACAAGTTTGTTAAGCGTGTAAAATATAAGTTTAAAAATTATAATACTGATGATAATTTTATTCCTTTATAGATCAATTCTTGTACCCATTCATCAGTTGTTATTCAATAGTGTAAAACATCTAGTAACTCTTTATTACTTAACGAATTCAATGTAAGTTACATATTATAAGTGGAAACTTTTTTGGCAAATGAGTTAGCATAAATTAAGCTATTTCTGTGTGATGAATGTAATGTAAGGCTGTCTGTTTCCCAATAAAAGATAAATAAATAAATAATGTGGTTGTAGAGAACATTGCGGAACAAAACATCGTACTACAGAATAACTAATAGTACAAGCATCGTACATCATATTTTCACTTTTGGGCTCGTTTTCAAACATAAAGTTCTAGGTAATATTAACTTTATGTTTTCAAATTAAAAATTGTTCTAACTGGAACCAGTATAACGGTCTCTTAATTTCGGAAAATAGATTTTCCTAAAAAATAAAAAATAATAGCTATAAAAGTCTTAAAATGCTATAATTATAGCTAAATAAAGTACTTACCTAAAGTAAATTTTACTAAAAAAAATTAATGAAAAATAAAATAGTTTATTCAAAGTGTTTTTTTTTTAATACTAGTGGCTTTATGAGCTGTAGACCTCGCGTTTGTGACATTTTTGAACATTTTTCGAAATGGCTGAAACATGAACTTTCTCCATAAGTATCTCGAAAAACTGAATCACCAAAAAAACTTAGGTAAATACCTATATAGGTAAATTATATCAAACCTGCTCACAAAATTTCACGAGACGATGAGAAATGCGACAGAGGAAAACAAATGGACATAGGTACGAAAAAAACCGGCCAAGTGCGTGTCGGACCACGCGCAGTAGGGTTCCGTAGGTTCATTATACCATACCATATTTTAATACCGCTATCATTTTTCGTCTGAAAAAATAACTTTGTTTTTCACAGTGTTTGTATGAATGACAAAGTTATATTTGCGGTTTTGGAAAATGTACTATATCTTGAAAACTAATTACTATATCTCGTTCAAACTAATTTTCGTTGAAAGTGTTTATCAAGATCTATGGCTTATATTTTTTTTAGATTTTTCACCCTCTTACTTTAAAAGTTAAAGGGGGGGGGGGACACACATTTTACCACTTTGGCGGCAAATATCTTTCAAATGGTTGACTTTGAAAAAAAATAGTTTTAGAAACCTCAATATCATTTTTAAAGACCTATCTATAGACACCCCACAAGTATTGGTTTGATGAAAAAAAATATTTTCAGTTTCAGGTCCATGTATGGGGAGCCCCCCCTTAATCTTTTATTTTTTTTATTTTTGTAAAGAAATCGTAAAGCGGTTCACAGAATACACCTACCTACCAAGTTTCAACTATGTAGTCCTAATACTTTTGGAATAAAGTGGCTGTGACATACGGACGGACAGACAGACAGACAGACAGACAGACAGACAGACAGACAGACAGACAGACATGACGAATCTATAAGGGTTCCGTTTTTTGCCATTTTGGCTACGGAACCCTAAAAATTGAGTCCAAGCCAAAAACGCAGATACGTCGCTCACGCTTTACGCTCGCTCGGTCAAAAAAAAAACACTTTTGTTTCGAATAGCATTCTATTTCTTTCCCATACTCTTACGTAAAGTTATAAGCAAAACGTGTAGACGTAGGTCATTTTATGAGGTAAAATTTTATGACGAGACCTTAGAGCACAACAATTAAGTATTCTATTCAGAGAAAACGTTATGTTAATTGTGATGAGAATGTAGAATGATTTTGTATCTAACACAAGCTAGTTATATTGTAAAAAGTAATAAGTATTTTTATAATTTATCATGAAAGTTAAATAAAATACAACGTAAATAAAAAAATCACAAACTGTGAAACACTTTTATGGCAGAAAACACGTACTTACCTAGTCTCAAGAGCAGAAGGGAAGAATTCGAAAAAATGCTAAGTAAGCTATGTAACTATAGAAAATATGCACGTGTACTTTTCCCATATTTACTTCTAATAATGACAAAAAACATGAATATAAACAGACTGGTGATGTTAATCTATGGTTCATTAAAAACACAAACAATTACTTGCCTCGATTTCGTAATTGCCGGATATCACTCGAATTACGATTGTCACACTGATATGAGTCCGGAGATCGAATTGCAAAAATTTGCGATTATCTGCGCTTGCGCCGCGTCAACCTCGATCAGGGATATGAGCTCTACTGAACACTCTCACACATGACATCACAGGGTTTCATTAACATGACAATTGAATATTACAATTACAATTCGGTATACGTCGTGGTGTGTAAAGTAGTTTGACGTATTTTCTAGTTTCAAATTGGATGAAGCAACGCCAAGTGGTTACAAATTGCGAGGCTGAATTTGTAGAGGCAATGATCGTGTGAGGAATTTCCTAATGTTAGGAGATTGTTCCAGTAGGCTCAAACTATCGATTGTGTATTGTGAAATAATGTGGTCTAAAACTCGGTTCGACAGACTACTGAATTAGATTATTTTTTAATGTAATCGGAATCATTGTATTTAAGGCTCCGTTACGCGAAATCATTTGTCTCTGTCTTTTCTTTACGTGTAAAGAGTATGGAAAATAACCTCACTTCTGCACTTTTCCGATGTTTTTCGTTGTTTTTTCATCATTATCTGTAGCACAATTATCTTTCTTGAAAAAAGTTATTGGAGCAACTGCACAGTACGTTAAAGTGTATTTTGATGTAGAATTCAATACGATTACGCTATTATTTACGCCAAAAATATGGCCCGCGACAAGCGCTTTTGATGATATTCTGATTTTTTTTACAATCATCTGTGAGGTTTATACGCAATTTAATGTTTGTAGCAACTAGGTAAACTCTTTAGCTTGTCGTATGATTTTTTTGGTGGCTACAAGTTTACGTTTTCTATAAAAGATATGGCCCGCGTAAGCCATGTTTTCCTATTACCGCCCCTTAAGCGATAAATACAATGATTTCGAATGATTTTTAAACAAGAATAATATATTAATGTATTAAAAACGTAATTATCTGCTGTCAAAAGGCTGACTACAAAGGAAAACTTATAACTGTTTTGACTACAATATTTTTTAACATTCAATGACATCAAATCGATATCGGGAAGTCCTTAATAAGGCCAGTAGGCATGGATTAGAATTGCTATGAAGAAGATGGATGAAAAAAAATATATGTAGCAGAGATGAAAATATATGTAGCAGAGAGGTGGATGTGTGGTGTGACGCGAATGGATAAAATTAGGAATGAGTATGTCAGAGGAAGTTCGTAAGTAGCACCAGTGATAGAAAAGTTGAAAGGGAATCGTCGATTGGTATGGGCAATGTTATGAAAAGGGACAAAAGGCATTGTTACTACAAGAGTCATAGATATGGATGTTGGGGGCTGGAAAGTAAGAGGAAGACTGCAGAAAAGATGGATGAATTGTGTGCGGAATTGTTATGACTGTGAAGGAAGTGGATGACGAAATAACGAGTGATAAGAAGGATGGCAGAGAAGGACGCACTGCACTGACCACAAGTAGGGGGATGATTATGACTTTCTTAGAGGCGCGAAACACTTTAATTATTTCTGTTATTAATTAGGTATATTAATTTTTTCAATTATATTTTCACTGTTTTCAATTTACAATGTGCCGACTATATTGACTATAGCTTGTACCAAAGTGCAGTTATATTAATTGGCATCTGTGCTAATCACTAGATTTTAAAATAACATGTTTTAAATAATGCGACACACAAATAATTCAGATTTTATAAAAACGTGGGGCGCATTTTGTAAGATTATCTTTTGTATGCGTCCCATGTTTTAAAGTTTAAAAAACCCGCCTGCATAAAAAGACAAGTCAACTGAAAAGATGGAAACAAGATTAAATATTATAGGCAACATTAAAACATGCAGTCGGAGGCATGCATAAAGAAAGTGACATTATGAATGATTTGAGTTATATGCCTCCGACTGCATGTTATAATGTTGCCTATAATATTTAATCTTGTTTCCATCTTTTCAGTTGACTTGTCTTTTTATGCAGGCGGGTTTTTAATTTTTTTTAATTTAATTTTTTATTTATTTCTTTTTAGTTATTATTTATATGATATACCTTTTTGAAATCCTTATAATAAGCCCTTTAATTTGACACCCATATTGCATTATTCTAAAAAAAAATTTTTTTCCCCACTACGTATAATAGCACCGTACAGCCGCCATGTTGGTTTTTTTACAACGCCACCTTCTTAAGAACACTTGGGCTGACGAGACAAATCTAACGATATGTAAATCATGGAAATCCGTTCAGCCGTTTGAAAGATATGAGGTAATAAAGAATATTACATACAAACATACTTACTTACATACAAGATACGCGCGAAAAACATAACCCTCTTGCAGTCGGGTAAAAAATATTTAATACTTTTTAGTCCGTTTTAAAACCGTGTTTTTATCAATTTCTTAAATTAATTATTAATCTCTTGAATTAACTCTTTGCCATTTCGATTTTTTGCCAACTTTGACAGTATCGAGTGAAGTTATCAGTGTATCACTGTTTATTATCAATTTAATCGCATTGTATGTAAGTACATTTTAAGTAAACTTGAAATATTTATGAGAACTTTTGAACCTAATTTATATAGCTCTATCAACATTGTATCGATAACTTGTATATGAGTAACATTGTTTAAAATGACGAACTAAACATTTCTAAGGAACATTCTAATTTATAACTTAGGTTATTTAATTAACATCTTCAAGCATGGGTAAACTATTAAAAATACTATTGTCGAGTTACAATGTTTCTTATTATATTTTATTTAACTCAGTACTGATAATTATTTTGCTAATAAATCAGAGACAGCATTTCAAAAACAGTAAAGGCACTTAATTTTATATTTAGGCACATAATTGGTTTTATTAAAATGGTTGGCGTATCTGTGTTTGATATTTTTAACTCTAAACCGGAACAATTTAGAAATATTTTGAGTAAGAACTGGTTTGATGTGGTTTCTTAAGGTTTGTTAAGGTTTCTTAAGATTTCCTCTTTAATCTTGTTACCGATTTTTTGTTGTTTTCTGAGTATAAATCTAGACCCAGCGGATATAAGCACTTGAGTCAATTTTTGCTCAAAAATTGAGTCGCAATACACGTATTTTTGTTCAATGCACCCACTGGAAAAAACACGTAAGTCACTGCGGCACATTACGTCTGTAACTCACGACTGTCCTAAATAAAATTTATGTTTAATCAACTCATTTCATCTTCGACAAAAACCACTTATGTCGGACTTAAGTGGTTTTTGTTTTGTAGTGGTGCCAACTTTGACTTAAGTTCTTATTCCTTCCGGGTCTAGAAATTAGCATTTTTTTAACTATGTCAAAATTATTTCTTTCTATACAAAAATGTATATTAAAATCTATACTTTGTGAATACAAATAATCTTCTTGGTGTTTATATGCGAAAACAAATTAAATGAGTATATTTGTACCATATTTAGTTATGCTATTAGTAATATCAATACTGTATGTTTTCCAATGAAAATAAAATAAAAATAACAGATATTAGTACTACATCTATATGTAGTACTCCTCAGTTTTCAGATAAGCTCCATTTAACTCAATGGAAGCACAATTTCATAGAAATTAATAGTAGTTTATGATACAAGGTTGGTAAGGAGGTTTTTAAAACGAGTTGACGTTTTATAAGCCCGAGCCGCAGGCGAGGGTTTATAATCGTCACGAGTTTTAAAAAACCTTAACAACCGTGTGCCATACTACGTTTTTCAATACATTTGCGAGAAAACATTATAGGTACTACTAAAATTGTAATCTATACATATAATATAACTGTAAATTCTAAATATTTGTGCGCGTATTACGCAAAAACCGCTAAAAGAATTTAGATGGGCTTTTCACAGTTTAGTAAATTAAGGTCCAACTTAAAATCTAAGCTATGTTTCTAAGTTATGTGAAATTCAGGTGGGTGGAACCAGAGAAACAGCTTGAACTCTCCGTAGTACTAGCTTTCATACACTAAAGAGGTCATTTTAAACTGGTTCTTATATTTTTCTACTGTCCACGCAGACGAAGTCACGGGTAAAAGCTAGTAGAAATTAAAAAAAACGTACGTAAACAAAAACGCACGGCGCGGGCGTGCGGTAAAATCAACTTACCGCACGCTGTACTAAACCGTAAACAAAAACGCACGGCGTGCGGTAAAATCAACTTACCGCACGCTGGCTTGTCATCGTAAGCTCACATTTTCGAGCAACTGTATTGAAAATTTCATTTTCTAAATTAATTCCTATGATTATCCTACCCGGAATGGAACTAAGAAATAAAACTAAAAGTTAAATATTGAACAGTAGTTTAATATAAAAAATATAACAATTCAGTAATAATAATATTAAATAATCAATCTATTGTAAGAGCCGATAAAGACACGTTGTTGGATTCGTCTCTTATATCTTTGGTTTCATTTTCTGTTTGTACTTTCCACGGGTCGTTTTTCAGGAAAAACTCTCTGAAACAAAAAGGGAACTTAAATTACCTACATTTAAAGTAAGTAAAAGAATTTTTAAATGGTATGTATGGCTATGTATTGATAGTGGGCTATCTGTATAAAATAACTGCGGCCGCCCGCGACTTCGTCTGCGTGACAAATTTTTTTGCTATCCCTCGGGAACAATACTTTTTTCCGGAATGAAAGGTACCCTTTGTCCTACTCTGTACCCCTGACAACGTGTATGTAAAACTTCATGATGATCGGTTCAGTAGTTAAGACGTGAAGACGTAACAAACAAACAAACGGACTTTCGCATTTATAATATTAAATATAAGAGTGGATCATTATATTTAATTCCCAAATGGGTATATTGGTATATATATAACATAACATACTAAGTAAGTACATAAATATCGTAACTTAACACAAGAGAAAAGCTTGCCGATTGATGACAAAAAAGTAGAAAATAATATTCAGCCATTGATGAGACAGAATATCAAATTCATTTTGTGTCTCAACACAACTAGATGTAAGGAGTAGGTAGGTAAGATGAAGACCTAATTTAAATATGACAGAAATTATGCAAATTACAAACGTATACTAATTAAACTATGGCTTATGAACTGTTCTAATCGCCGAGTCGACATAACAAAGGCAGTTTCTCTCACTCACACTAATCAAAAACATAATAACATTTAGAATAATTTATACCAATGGTTAAAATGATTGACGCCACCCGTCCCCTGTAAGATACCTAAAGGGTAACAAGAATAGTTTGAGGAAAATAAACATGTCATTATGTTATTTTTAGCAATAAAAGCAAAAGTCATGATATTGTTTGCTCATTTTGGAAAATGGTTTGCTTCAAAGATTTAAATGTTTGTCCGCCTAAGTACCAGAGACAAGTATTTTTTTTCTATTTAATAATATTGACGCAAACTTTGGACCAAAATTATTAGATAATAAATTTAACCCGAAATTGAGATTTTTATTTAAAATGCTCTATTATGTAATATTATTTAATAATATTAACCAATGTTAATGTATTGCTTATTTTTTTTTGCCGTGACATTGTTTCTTCTCTCGTATGTAAGTTGATAATAATTGTGTTACCAGTGTTATAATTTATTAAACTGCTCTCTAATCTAGTTCTTTATATCGCCTCGGAAGAACAAAGAGATATTGCAATAACTTTTTTCAGATTGTCACTAGCTACAAATTTACTAAGATAAACCACTTTAATTATTCTTGTGCACTTAATAATTATATGCTGAATTGACCCTAATGATAGGTGGAACAATAAAAACATAGTTAATAATAATACAGACAATTATAAAGATTGTCATAAACTTTGACTTTGACATTGTATTCCTTACGAGTATAACGAGAGACTGAATCTTACTTGACCTATTTTTAAAACCATGAATTAAAAAAAAAAAATTCCTTACTAGCGGCCGCCCGCGACTTCGTCTGCGTGAAATGTTTTTTTTGCCATCCCTCGGGAACTATATGTTTTTTCTGGATGAAAGGTACCCTATGTCCTTTTCTGTATTCCGGAGAACGTGTATGCAAAATTTCATGATGATCGGTTCAGTAGTTAAGATGTGAAGGCGTAACAAACAAATAAACAAACAAACGGACTTTCGCATTTATAATATTAGTAAGGATTCCAAAGTAAATTAACGTCGTAATATCTCAAATGGTTTAAAATGAGTTACTGTATAGTTACTTATTTTTAATATTTAGGGAGGACAGGGACTTTCGATCCTGTGTAAAATACGATTTTAGGTGAATTCAAACACAGCTACCTACACAGCATACTTACCAAGGTACAAAAAGTTGTGAAAGATGGGTTGTGCTAATGGCGATGCACAGAGACACCGTATTATTATTTTTATAACATATTTGCTCGTAAAAGGTCTCTTATTACACCAATTTCAATATCGTATTGTATCTCATTACGAACTTGTGCGGTAATGTAAAGTAAAACGCACGGTTTCCTTGATAAACCGTGCGTTTTACTTTACATTACCGCACGGTTTATCAAGATACTTCGTCTAAAACGAACGGTACTTTTTTAAATCTTAGCAAAGAGTTTTTATGTCAGAAAAGAGGTCAACATTTTATGGATAAAATTAACTTTGGGAGATAAAATATAATAAATAAACATTTAATTATTCAATTTAATTAATGTTGACAATAAATTACAACCATTTATTGTAACAAAAACACAAAAATATTAATTTACTTTATCAGTAATACTGGCTGTTTTTATGCCTTTGCCTTAAAAAAAGCGCTGATGCGCGCGCATTGCTAATTTATTTTTTTTTGCTGTATTGTTATTATTTGAAAATGTCGTCAAGTACTGATGAATTTATTAATTCAACACCGCCAGAAGTCTCAGAGGCAGCGAAAAAGGCTACTCTAAGCCTCTTGCCCGAAAAATTGACCGATAAGATACTTACAAGCGTATCAATATTTAATCATATGGAAAACAAGCAAAGGTGCAAAGTCCGAGTTTTATTTATTTCCTCGCAAATATGTTATAAAACGTCGTATGACATACGTGCGCTTTGATAATTACAGCCTCTGCTTTCTTGTAACCCTCGCCTACGGCTCGGGCTAGCAATATCGCCTCGGCTGTAATTTTCAACTTACCGCACTTATATCATAATGTACTATTACTTACTTAAAAAAAAGGGTGATAAAAAATAAATAAATATAAACATAAATTTTTGAACCATTAATTTTTATATATTAATAATTAGAGCTTTTTGGAGCATTAGAATTTCCATTAATTTTATTTAGTTAGGTAAGTATGACTTTTGTACTTAATTCCAGATTCCAAACATCCCACTAAGCGTGCCCGCAGACTACAGACCAAACTGTTGGCCGATAGTTGGTTTTGTGTGAAGAATCGGCCGATACCAAATCGTTGTAGTGTGCGCACTTGCGTACTTCTTCATACTGATTCCAAATATCGGCCGACAGTTTGGTCTGTAGTCTGCGAGCACGCTAAAGATGCTATTTTGCATTCAATGGACGAAGAAGAGCAGGGGTGGATGGTCCAAAATGGAAAATATTAAATCGAAAGAGCAGATACTCCCAATGTAAGCAATGGAAAATCAAGAGTAGACGTAATAAAAAAATTGGCTGGTCGTAGTGTAGTCACAGAATACATAATAGTACAAAGTACAGAAAATTCACTCCGCATGGTCATTTAAATAAATAGCGACTCTTGCTCAGACACAATAAAGTGCAATTCAGGTCGCACACTGCTTCCTTGCCTACAGTTATATTCACCTACAGGTTGCCTCTCTTTCTATCGCGTAGCTCTTAGCTCTTCTAACAACTTTAGGGTTGTCTTCTTCTAATCTTTCAACGCTCGAGCGGCCCCATCGGGCCGCACAACACAACAATGGAAAATCTATTGTCTCATTTTCTGTGCTTGAAGGATTAAATACTTTATTACAAGTTTTGTGTTAAGTGTACCTACCTACTTAAATGTGAAAAAATTACGTTTCAAATAAACCTAGGCTAGATGTACAGTTAACGCCACATTAGACTATGTGTTAAATTTGAGGCAGTCTTTATGCCACCGCCACCATACTGTTGCCGGTTACGGAATCCTTAAATCCAGAAATGTAGGTATTTAGTTAAGTAGGTATAATTCGCTCAAAAAAAAGAATTAGGTAGGTGGGTACCTTAGGAAATTTGATCGAGAAAAAATAGTCACGACCCGCCTCTGAATATAAGTACCTATAACTACACGCTTTCCTACCTATAGTAGGTTACACCTACTTATCAAAAATAGTTATGTACCTACTCATAAAAATTACGAGAAAAATAAACAAAATATAAATTTTTCTTATACATTTTAGAATCTTTCGGTAAAGTGAATAAACCGGTCAAGATCGAGTCGGACTCGCGCACTGAGGGTTCCGTACCATCATAATTGCACCATCAAACCACACTGCAGAGTAGAATAATCAAATTAGTATTGCAGAATAACGCACGCGTGTACTCACAAGCGCGGCGGCAACCCTGACTGATTTTGCAACTCCGAGTTGTCGCGCGCTGTAGGTACTTATCGCGGTAGGTATGGGCGAGTGACGGATGCCTGGTGTAGTATCCGCAGTCAATATTTATTTAAGCTTATTATTTGATTGAATCAGGCGTCACTTGGCAGAAGTCCCAACCCATTGTGTAATAAAACCGGTCAAGAGCGAGTCGGACTCGCGCACCGAGGGTTCCGTCAAACCACACTGCAGAGTAGAATAATAAAATTAGTATTGCAGTTTAAGGTCAGCGCCATCTCTTGACTGATTGTAGAACTAATGTAACTTTTTTAGAAATTTGATAATTTCTAAAAAAGTGTGCTTTATTGAGACATCTTTTTATTTTTCCTGTACCTAATCTTTATATAAACTGCTATCACATAGAATTATTTCAGATTTTTTTCTTTGCAATCTTCGGAGATAAGGGGGGGGGGGGAGGGGGGGGGGGGGGGGGAGAACGGTAATTTTTACGGAACCCTAAAAAGAAATATAGCTTACGATTCCGTAAAAAAAAATATGTAAGATACACCGCCCGCCCGCCCGCAAAAAAGTTTCGGTGTTGGTTCATCGTCCAAGGTTTACGCACGATCTAACTTCTGAGGATGCTCCGGGTTGGGGCGAAACACGTGTAAAGTCTAATTGGTGGAGGTGCAAGGTGTGTTGCCATCTTGCTAAATGCAGGTATTGTCATAAGAATAATAAATAATTGAGGGCGGGCGGCGCATCTTGCATATATTTTTTGCAGAAGTAAGCTACATATTAATTTTTTCACAATTAATCTTATTAGTAAATTGCGGTGCTGTATAAATGTACCTACAACGGCACCTTGATTATCTAAAAAGAAACTTTTTAGCGACCGGATTCATTCCACATACATTGCTACTTTTCTTTGCTATGTTTTTTTTATCCAAAAAGCAGTAGCAATGGATCACTATCATCTATGAACTGCAACCGGTCGCTAGGTGGTTTCCAATTAGATAATCAGCCCGCGGTTAACACAGTAGACGTCACGTCGTCTTCAATCAAATCAACAAAAGACTTCAACGCACTTGTATGTCTGCTCTAATATTATAAGAAGTAAAAGTTTGTAAGTTTTGATGTAGGAAGTAAACGCGTATGAAACAAAATGACAATTTTGAATATTAGTAACGACGATATCCAGATTTTGACGTGAGTTTGATGAACGTCTTACTCCGAGGTAAGGGGTCGAGGCGGAAAAACTGCATCACGAAAATATTGTATAGGTACTTTGACAAGCTTGACACATTAAAGTCATGTAGCCTAGCCTATGGTACCAACGTGTAGCTTAGCTTTCTGCCTACATGAATACAAATAAATAACCCCAACTCCTCTCAGGATGATGAAGTAACAACTCTCGCGACAAATGTCGATTTTTGAGCCGAAGTCCATCTTCATGGAATAAAATGCATTTTAATTCTCTTGTAGAGAACTACAGTAATCGGACGCCTCCAGATCCGTCTATACGATCTCAAAGACGGGGTTCCGAATAAACTAAATGGGAGATGTCACAAAATTTACCCCGCTTGGTGGCGCTACTGCTGCTGTAGACCTTTGTATGGGCATTTACCCCCGATTTTCCCATTTATTTTAAATTATATCTAAAAATGGTTGATACTAATAAATATTATTATGGACGTCGGATAGTAAATGAATTAAAGATTGAAGAAAACCAAAATATGTTGGAAGAAAAATTGATATATTAGGAAAATTCGCTTCCAACATCCAGAACTTGATAGCAACCCCATAGTAAACAACAAAATGACAGGTCTACATCTGCACTAGCGCCAAGTTGGCGGTAGTGCGTCGACTGGTGGACGATTTGTGAATCAGAAAAATTATCCTGCCATTTTCTTTCATAGTGTAGTCAAATTAGGTCGAATTTGCAAAAAGATCGGAAGTAATTCGTGTAGTTTGTAATGTTTTATGAAATCATTAGAAGACATGAATATAAGTTTCCTCCGAGTTTGCACCAGTCCTGCTGCATCGTTTAATATTAGGTATTAAAATTAAAGTCCCAATATTTTTTTAAATATAATACCTACCTACAATAACAGTTTCTTTCCATGTTTTGTTACACTTTTAATTCCCTATCATTGCATACCCAGAGTTACCGAGATAATTGATAAAATCTAAACCTAGGAGCGCCACCTATACTTCTTTATTTTTTTTATCTGTTGTGATTCTTATGCATCAACCACGTGACAGTGAATGCCAAATCGGAAGATAACTTGACATGTCGTTTTCTTGATTCCGAAAAAAGAAAAAGAATTAGGGCTTTTCAAAGTGACATTTAAAAAATAAAAAGAGTAACTATTTGCCTTACTTGATGACGTTGAAGGAAAGAGATGTGTCAAAATTAGCTTTTAAAAATAAACGGCCTGTACCAAAGAGGCAAGTAAGCGCTCGCTGTCTGCCCAAAGAGAAATATTTTAGGTTTACATCTGCCTGCCTACCTGAGTACTCTTCGAAGCTTAATAAAAAAAATCACATATACGCTTTTATCAACGCCACCTATCGAGCCTACAATTTTGTCATTGTGAAAATTGCCCTTATTATGGAAAAATTATGGTAAAAAGAAAAGCAATACATTTCATAGTGACTTTTCTGCCCTTGGAAAATAGAATGTGGATAACGGAACGTTTTTTAATGACTCGTTGTTTGTATTGTGTAGTGTTTTCATATTAAAAAATATTCATAATTAAATAACTTTTTTTTCTATATGCGCTAAAAATAAGACCGAATACTATTGGCTATATTTTAAGACCAAATTCAATGATATACAAACAAGTTAAGCATTTTTCTATGTCGAGTGCCGTTTCTCCTTTTTAGAAACTATACCTTTTGCTAACGATTTTTTCAACGAATTTCTTCATATGATCATCCATTTTGCCACGAGTGCCTCCCAAGTCTTCAGGTAGCTCCTCCTTCGAGAAGTAATTAAAAAGAGTATCAGAGTTCGGTGTGTGGAAGTGCATCTGAAATTAAAAAAAAATATTACTCTGGCTTGCAACTTAAGATTAGGATATACTAGAAAAATTTCGACAATGCCACTAGTGACTGTAGCTCAGTTGGAAGAGCATCGGACCAGACTCCCAAAGGTCGCGGGTTCAATTTCCACCTGAGAATATGATCTGGTGAGGACTGACGAGTAATTTTTTTTCTAGTACGTATTATTTAGTATGGTCTAAGAAAAAAACAATTTAGGATTTGATATTACTACGTTAACACAGCTTCAGAAGGCACGTTAAGCCGTTGGTCTCGGCTGCATTTACAGTCGTTAACACCCACCAATCCACATTGGGCCTGCGTGGTGTCTTATGGCCCATCCTTTTTACCCACCCATAAGGAAGGCCTGTGCCCCAGCAGTGGGGTCACATCACTATTGTTACATATATTACTACACAACGTTAAATGATTATGATGATGATGAAATATGAACCCCATAATGCCCATAGCTTTTTGGTTGAACAAAGTCAAGTAAATCTCTGGAGCAGAAAATTTTGTTTTATTATTTTAATAACCAACTAGCGACCACCCGCGACTTCGTCGGCGTGGAATGTTTTTTTGCTATCCCTCGGGAACGAAACTATTTTTCGGGAAGACGTAACAAACAAACAAACAGACGTTCGCATTATAATATTAAGTAAGGATATAGTAAAATATTATATTGTTTGACAGTACAGGGACCTCAATGATAGTTACCATTTCAGTTATTTCTTTATTTAGGAACGGCTTTAACCAACTGAATACTCTGTCTACGAATGGTGGAGCATTCACTACATGTATTGCTTTCAATCTAACTGGTAACGCCTCCTGTAACAATAACATAAAGAAAACAAAATGAATAATTTTTAAATTTGATATTTTAACATTCACAATGCTATTTTTATAACGGGTGTAACAAGACCCTCAACGAAGCCGAAGTCTACGCATTCCGCCCATCATCAGGGTATTTTTTGTCTTTTAGAGTAGACTATTACCTGGGAAACCAATAGCTACGAAATTAAAGAAGGTCAAAGTTTTTTTTTAAATTTTTATGAAATCTTATTTTATTCGTTATTTCTTGATTTTTGTCCAAAGAAACATTATCAAAATTTTAAGTATTTCGTAACAAACAATCGCTTCAAAACGTCATCTGAATTGAATATGTATCTCATGAGCACGCACATAAACGCTGCCTTTCAACTCGGCTGCACACAGCTGTGTAGCACACACTCGCAGGCACGGTCTGTTGTACGCGTTACAGTCGTAATGTATGCAATGCTTTTTTAATACCAAAAACGAAAATCGTTTCCCAGCAATAATTTTATACAGAAATGGTCCTGATGATGGGCAGAATACGTAGACCTCGGCTTCGTTGAGGGTCTTGTTACACCCGGTATACTAGAAAAAATTCGACTTGTCACCAGTTCATTTTCTCAGGCAGGAATCGAACCTGCGACCTTTGGAAGTCTGGTCCAATGCTTTTCCAACTGAGCTACCGAGTCGTTATAAGAAAGTGGCATCGTCGAAATTTTTCTAGTACCTATACCCTACTCTTTCGCTGCCACCCCGCGTATTTTCTTCTAGTATATTATACCTATTTTATGAAATTATTATTTAGAATTTTTAGATTTTAGGCATTCACAATGCTATTTTTGTATTAAAATAATTATCTTAAGTATTTATTATATTTACGTGATAAATAAAATTAATATGGATATTTTAATTTCTTTATTGTTTCACTGCATTTTAACTAATTATAGGTTATAAAAAGAGCTTTTATTGTATAACACACATTGTGCAGTATACCTACAATTTTAAGGTTTTAAGTCAAAATAGTAATGTTAATGATAAACAGATATTTTTTTCGTATCCATATTGACCTTAGAGCAACGCAGCTTCCGTCCGGTACGGAAGCCGTATGTCAAAATTATGGTTAAGTCAGTGATTTGTCATAAACAAAAGATAATAACTTGATTTTTATCTCTGACGATTAGAATACAACAATAGCAAAACATCATTGCATTGTGATGACGACAATCAGAGTGTAACGAAGCCAAAATATTACAAAATAACATAGAAAAAGGTAGGATATTACCACAACACAGAAGAGCCATGCAGAATAAAGTGCGGGTTGCTGTGCACGCACACAATAGGCATTACGAACAGGCACTCTCAGACCAAACCGGGTTATATTCAGTACTGTATGAAGCAGTTCCTGTACAGCCCTAGCATGACCACCGAAACGCGATATGATATAGAGATGTAACACGTTTAACTGTCAAAAAACAATGGATTTTGACAGTTGAGTGTCGATAAAATGCTATATCACGCGATATACCTATATCGTGGTTCGGTGGTCATGCTAGGGGGGCTGGTGCTACAAAACTAATATCAGGAGTGTTGTCGATTATGGCCAGGGCTAGGGTTGCCATTGCCACACTTACCACAGAATAACTAATAGTACAAGTACAGAAGCAGCACTCGGCAAAGTCATTTAAATAAAAAGCGACTTTATATCCGACACAATAAAGTGCAATTCAGGTCGCTCAGGTTACCTAGTAGTTGCCTCTCTTTCTATCGCCTGCTCTTAAGGCCAAGCCACACAGCGGGCGTGACGGGACGGGACGGCGACGCGACGCTGAGAAGTTGTAATGTACCAGATACTATGGACGACGTCACACAGGCCGGCGTGGCGCGACGGGTTGCGTCCCGTCGCGCCACGCCGCCATCGCGCCGAGCGTGAATACAGATCGGAAGCGCGGCGGGGCGGAACGTAGGCGAGATCACGCCCGCAGTGTGAACTCCCGTCGCGCCCCGTCACGCCCGCTGTGTGGCTTGACCTTTACTTTTTCTGAAAACACAACGTTAGGGTTGTCTTCCGTTAAATGAACTGCGTAGCATATATCATAATGTGATAAACGACAATTGTTTATTGGTTTTTTGATTTTGATATACATACACGGCACAGTAATGTTGATTCGACATTGTTACTATTATAAAGAGGCAATATCTACGCAGGGAATAAGATGCCGCGCGACTACGCAGGCGGGCGTGTGGCGGCCCTCTGCTCACTTGTTCGTTCGAACGAACGGCTAGCGGTAGGTGCTTATCGCGCGACCTTGAGCGAGTGAAGGAGGCCTGCCCTTACTTTATAATAAAGTATATCGGGTTAATCTGAACTTACC
Organism: Agriphila geniculea; assembly: GCA_943789525.1. NCBI lineage: Eukaryota > Metazoa > Arthropoda > Insecta > Lepidoptera > Crambidae > Agriphila > Agriphila geniculea. Next base: position 6,988,118 of record OX038887.1, on the reverse strand, counting down.
ATCCAAATTTCAAGGATGTGTACAGTCCATGAAACTAAACAACTTTCTCTAAGAAACATGATTCGAATTGCACCACAATATTTTAGTCATCACATACGATTTAAATTGATCACGTGATCTCTTTGATTTGTATGGATAGTCGATTTTGTTTCACATATTTGGCCATGTGTTCCTTAGAGAAAGTTGTTCAGTTTCATGGACTGAACACTCCTCAAAATTTGGGTGATGAATACAAAATGACCCTGTATACTATATTTCGGGGTAACTGTACTCTATAAGTACTTTATGAGGAAAATAAAGTAGGTACGTAAAAATACTTTATTTCACATGGTATGTTTAAATATTGCCAAAAGTAATAAAAAATATTTTTAAGGGTAAAAATAAATAATACTTTATTTCCATACGATGTACTTTTTTATACCTTTAGCAACCAATGTACTTTATTAGTCCAAAAAAAGTGGCAACCCTTGTAGGGCTAGGGCCCTGCTAGGAGTGCCGATATTAAATAGGTTTAATATTGTGACAATTTGTCAATTGTCATTACAATCCCCACCAATTGGTAATGCGCCTGGAGGCCATGTTTTTAATGTCAACAATGAAAAAATAATTGTAATTTCTTTATATACCTACCTAGACCCTATCTTATTGAAAATATTAATTCGATAATTAATATAATTATGTTACCTATTAGAATTTTCTTGTTTCATGACCGTTAAGTGTATGTTAATGTGACAAGGTTCCTGCGCATTAGGAATTGGCAGGGATAGTAGCTTTGAGTAGTTTGATCTATTTTTTTTAAATTGTCACGACAGGACGTGACAAATTGTCACAGTGTGATCAGGAAGGTTCCCTTGACTCGAGTGACCGGCGGCGGGCGGCGCCTCTAGAATTTTTAAATAACCATCAATCCTATTGTTTTTAGGGTCCCGTACCAAAATGGTAAAAAAGGAACCCTTATGGTGTGACTCAGTCTGTCTGTCTGTCACAGCTGGATATCTCGAGAACTACTAATGGTATCAACTTGAAATTTGGAATAGTTTAAGATGACATTTGCCCAACTATTTTGCAAATAAGAAAGAAATAAAAAAAAATATTATTTTTACAACAGGGACTGAAAAGGGGTCTTAAAAATTTAAAGTGAGGTGACTAGGGCATGTGGGGTATCATATGAAAGAGCGTTGTTTGCACATTTTAAAAAACATTTTTTCTTTTTTCTTAGGCCGCATAGTTTTTGACTTATGATGAAAAATGTAAAAAAAAATACCGTTCCCCCCCCTCTTATCTCCGAAGTTTGTAAAGAGAAAAATCTGAAAAAATTCTATGTGATAGTAGTTTATGTAAAGATGTCTCAATATAACACACTTTTTAGAAATTCAAAAAACAAACAAATATTCTTTAGTTTCACTACCAGCCAACAGATGGCGCTGTCCTAAGCATGCTAACCTAAGGAAAAAAATAGTTCCACTATCGGTCAAGAGATGGCGCAACCTAATACTACAATAATAAATTGGTGGCTGGTTCTAATATAATTACCTACTATTTGCCGTACGAATAAACGAAGAATAAGTTCCTACTTAGTAATATAAACACTTTGCAATGTGGAGTGGCTGAAACGTTTTTCAGTCACCATAAGCAGCTGTGGTTAAGATTTGTAAATTAACTGTCCGCCTGTTCGCCCTTCCACCTGTCTGCCGTTTATCCTACTTGTTTAAAGACTGTACTAAAATATCCAAATATATTTATGATTGTACGGAACCCTCGGTGCGCGAGTCCGACTCGCTCTTGACCGGTTTTTTATGAAATAAATGCAGGTCTAATTGTGTAACAAGCTGCTTCCGATACCATGGCCCTGAGAGTTCACTTAAGAGACAGACAGTTAAAAATGATTTACAAAACGCTATCGAAAGTTTAAAAATGTAAAAAAAACACAAAGGTATGCTACGTATGTAATATTTTTTTACTCTTGTTTAACAGGATGTGATAAAAACGGCAAAACGTATTTATTTATGCATTTAAAAAATCTTCATTCTAATTTGAACCTAAACAAGTTTGTAGAGCTTTGGAAGGTCGATTGAGGTACTAAATAATTAACGTGTCGTGATGTCTCATAAAAAACAAGGTCAAATCGCAGTTGGAAAACTATAGATACTTTTAGGATGCACAATTACAATTATATGAAGAAGGTATACTCAAACGTATCGTTATGAGGGTTTTTCAAAATGACAAAAAACTGTAGGCTCTATAGATGGCGTTGATAAAAATGTGTGTGTCAATGTGATTTTTTTTTAGTACTCAGGTAGGCAGGCAGATGTAACCCTGAAATGTTTCTCTTTGGGTAGATGTCAGCCAGCGAGCGCTTACTTGCCTTTTTGGTACTGGCTGTTTATTTGAATAGCCAATTTTGACACTTCTCTTTCTATCAACGCCATCTAGTGAGGCAAATAGTTACTATTTTTATTTTTTAAATGTCATTTTGAAGGCCCTCATTATTATGTCTGTATGGTTTTTTCTATTTTTTGACCGAGCGAGCACGAAGTGCGAGCGAAGCGTCTCTGCTTCAGCTTGGGCAAAAATTCTTTCGTATGTCCGGCTGTCTGTTCCAGCCTACAGGTCGCATTTTTCAACCGATTCTTGTGAAATTTTGTGATCAGGTTTGAAATGTATATAGAATTTTTTTGTCTAGCCAGTTTTTTGAATTTTTTTAAAATGGCGGAGATATATTAAAAAATCAGATTTCAGTCCGTTCTCCAGCTCTGCCTGTTTTCCTCTACAGGTCGCATTTTTCAACCGATTCTAGTAAAATTTTGTAAGCAGGTTTAAAAATGATGTAGATTTTTTTTCTCAAACCAGTTTTTTGAAATTTTTCAAAATAGCGGAGATATGTTAAAAAAACCTATTTCAGTCCGGTTTTCCAGCGCTGTCTGTTTTCCTCTACAGGTCGCATTTCTCAACCGATTCTCGTGAAATTTTGTGAGCAGTTTTGAAAATAATATAGAATTTTTTTGTCACGCCAGTTTTTTGAAATTTTTTAAAATGACGGAGAAATGTTAAAAATACATATTTCAGTCCGGCTTTCCAGTGCTGTCTATTTTCCTTTACAGGTCGCATTTCTCAAGCGATTCTCGTGAAATTTTGTAAGCAGGTTTGAAAATTGTATAGATTTTTTTTGTCTAGCCAGTTTTTAATTTTTTTTTACATGGCGGAGATAATGTAAAAAAAATATATTTCAGTCCGGATTTCCGGCGCTGTCTGTTCTCCTCTACAGGTCGCATTTCTCAACAGATTCTCGTGAAATTTTGTGAGCAGGTTCAAAAATAATACAGAATTTTTTTGTCACGCCAGTTTTTTGAAATTTTTCAAAATGACGGAGAAATGTTAAAAATACATATTTCAGTCCGGCTTTCCAGTGCTGTCTGTTTTCCTCTACATGTCGCATTTCTCAACCGATTCTCTTGAAATTTTGTAGGCAAGTTTGAAAATAGTATAGATTTTTTATTGTCAAACCAGTTTTTTTTTTAAATGGCGGAGATAATGTAAAAAAAATCTTATTTCAGTCCGAATTTCCGGCGCTGTCTGTTTTCCTCTACAGGTCGCAATTCTCAACCGAGCCCGGTGAAATTTTTTGAGCAGATTTGATAAATATATAGAATTTTTTGTCGAGGCAATTTTTCGAAATTGATTAAAATGACGGAGATATGTAAAAAAACATATTTCAGTCCAGCTTTCCGGCTGTTTGATCTCCTCTACAGGTCGCATTTCTCAACCGATTCTGGTGAAATTTTGTGAGCAGGTTCGATAATATTGTATAATTTTTAAGACCATCCAGTTTTTCGAAATTTACCAAAAATCACTTATTTCGAAAAATTATTAAAATTAGAAGCGCCATCTAGCTGCGAATATACCTACCAAATAATATACCAAACAGCACGTACATACCTACTATGTGCTTTGAAAAGCTCGTGGTGTGTGAGGAAAAAGGGGTGGCGACATCTTTTGGATTATTTTTTAAACAATATACAATTTGAGCAACTTTTTAACGCGAGGTCTATCTACAGCTCACGGAGCCACTTAGGGTTGCTAGATGGTCGGGATTCGCCTGGATTCTCCCGGAATTTCAGGTGATCTCCCGTCTCCCGAAAAATCTAAAAAGCTCCCGGAAAATCAGCTGTTCCGAAAGTTCTCCAGAAAGCAATTTTTTTCACGGATGAAACCACAGATTACTTACAAAATTATTGGATAAAACTAACTAAAAATCGCGCTGCGCGGCCATTTTATTTTACTATAGACACGCAAAAGTACAGGATTAGTGGATGAAACTGACTAAAAATCGCGCTGGGCGGCCGTTTTTTTATAATGGGCAGGCAAGATGAAAACTTACAAGATTAGTGGATGGAACCGACTAAAAATCGCGCTGCGCGGCCGTTTTCTTACTATATACAGGCATTTAAGTTACATTTTTATTTTAAATAATTGTTCCTCCCGACAACAACCGCAAAATCCCGAAATTTTCGATTTTTCTCCAGATATTTTGGACTTCCGATCTGGAAACCCTAGAGCCACTAGTAAAATATAAGCATGATGTTTTTAGCTTTTTTTTTACACAACGATATAGTGCTTGGCCTTCATCTCACCTGATGTTAAGTGACGATAAGGCCGAAGGTGGAAGCGCACTACACCCGGAATTCTCATCACTGAGGTACTGGCTATCCTCTAACTGCCGGAAGACAACTAAATAGGCATGACGAATTTTTTTTTTAATTTAAGTTACATAAATTACCTCTCAAAAAAAGAAACATAGGTAAAAGAATTATTTCGCTAGCATGAAAATTGCCCCAGATATCACAGTTCGAAATGCACACAAATTGGACTCACCCAAAAACGCTCCATACTAACCGCTACCTAGTTATGATGTCACGTCTAGGTAGTTTGTATGCAACGCGTAGCAAATTTGCTCGGCAGCTATATTAAATATTGTGTTTATCAAAATGGTTTCTTAAGGTATGATTCCGATCTCGGCAGCAACAGCAGTGTTACCGCAGCAGTGCACTCCAAATTGAACCCTAATGTTACGTTGGAAGGGCTCAATTTGATATGAGCGGAGAAGCGACGCGACACTGCTGCGCAACACTGCTGCGCGACACTGCTGCGCAGCGGTGCTGCGCGGCACTGCTGCCGCAACACCACTGGTCCCCATACATTCTCTATAGGTTTATATGAGACTACATTCCGAGCTCGGCAGCAGTGCTGCGCAGCACTGTCGCGCAGCAGTGTCGCGCAGCAGTGCTGCTGACATCGGAATCATTTCACGGACTAATTAAATGTATTATTTATTTTAAACAATTTTATACTTTTTAAATGGACTTGTCCACCCAACTTTGAAGGGTCATAAAACAAATAAAACGCAAATTATAAAACAGTATACAAGCTACTCTAAAAGGTTAATATGTTTACGATTTTTATTAGTATTTCGTTATTTTATTCATTAGTCGTCATCCCTATTGCAGTTATGGCGTCAGACTTAGGTAAGATGGTGGTAGCTAAGCAGGCGGATTTGAAATAAGCCCTACCACCAACCAAATACAAATTGTACCCCTCCTGGGAATCGGACTCGGGCGTTTTACACGGGTGGGCGAACCACTAGACCACACAGGTGGTTATAGCTAATCTAAGTTGAGATCTGTTTTTTACACGAGTGCCCAAAGCAAAAAGAGTGTATATGTGTTCAGGGTTCATGTATGTGGGTATGTGAGTTTCTTTATTTCACCATAACTTCCAAATGGCTCAACGGATTTGGATGTATGGGGTATTGTTAGAATCCTTACATCATTCCGAGTGACACTGGCTATATTTTTTTGAAAAAAGTCAATATGGCGACTGTATGACGCTATTTTCAAATGTGAAAAAAAAAATTTTTCTTCAATTATTACAATATGGGCATCAAATGAAAGGCCTTAATGAGCACATTTCAAAAATATATAATTTGTCACTAAAATGTGTGAAATAAAAATAAATAAATTAAAAAAAAAACACGACTGCCCTGCTAAAAACAAACTAAAAAGTTAAATAACAAGTGTCATTGCAGTCGGGGGACCGTTTTGTGGAACAATTTTTTAATCGAAGAGGTCCCCCGACTGCAATGACACTTGTTATTTAACTTTTTAGTTTGTTTTTAGCAGGGCAGTCGTGTTTTTATTTTATTTTTCAATTTTTTTATTTTATTAATAGCCAAACGAACCTGTTGGTATTTCATCATCTTCCTTGCTAACGAAAAGCTGAATTTGCTATAGAAGAATCTCAACGATATGATATCCCTGGTATCAGTCATTAGTATGTCTTCGTCTTCGAGCTCGTCGTCGAACTGGAGCCACATGTCGGTGGTGATGAAGAACATCTTGGCGTCCTGGAAAGTGTCGAAGTTCTGGAGACCTGGGTCGTCCAGCTTCCAGATCCAGAGCTTTCTGTTGCCCGACAGCATGAATTGAGTTTGTTTGCTGTAATTGAAAACAGTTTATTTTCTTAAATGTTGGCTTCTCTATAAGATTTTTGAATTTTTGGATTTTAGGCATTCACAATGCTATTTTTATATTATCCAAAAATTCAAAAATTATATAGCTATTTCATCTTAATCGATTGTCTGACGCTGTAAAGGTGTTGCATTCGAATGTTGAAAGTAATTCTTCACATTGATGAAATAACGCTGGTTTACAGCGTAAACGTAAAAAGTACCAGAAAATTTCTCCGCTCCCACTGGTGACTCGGTAGCATAATTGGTCAGTGCATTGGGCCGGAATCCCAAGGGTGCGGGTTCGAGTCCCGTCTGAGCTGCTACGGGTGAGTCAATTTTTTCTAGTATTTTTCTATTAAAAATAATTATCTTCTCTATAAGATGTTCAGTAAAACACTTGTACTATGTATTATGTGGTAAAACATACAAAAACACGCGACTTTAATGCTGGTACTGGAAAATAGAGTAGTCATCCGGATTTTTAAAGAGTCTATAGGTTCACATGTCAAACCACGATAACCGCACGATAAACTAAATAGGTAGGTATCAGGCTCAAGATGTGCTCAAGGTGCCTGTCTAAACTAAAGCCAGGGTCTTTTCGGAAGTATTGGGGTCAACGTTTTCATCAGGCACATCATAAAATTGTTTCCTCAATTTAGATAAACGTCAAGAGAGTCACAAGATAATAGGGTAGAAAAGACACCCCTGATTTTGCGTTAGTACTTAACTTCTGATTATTAGTTCTTCATCAGTTTATTTGATATTAAGTTGATTTAGAGAAGAAACCAGAACCCTATTAGAATGGCCACATACAGACGGAATCTCGATTTGGAATTCTGAAACTGAATCATTCCGAACGCAGCTAATCTACAGGATTATTAGTAAAACGCCAACAACCTCGCAGGAGTAGATTAGTAACATCATTTGTTCTACGACTTTGCGTTAGTACTTAACAAAATTTGTTCTACGACTTTTCCAAAAATAGACAAATTTTCGGACATTTGTCTGGAGAGTCGGATTTTTTTGTCTGTTTTCGGAAAAGTGGTAGAACAAATGTTGTTGTTTATGATGATTGATAGTAATTTACTCTTGGGCGGTTGTTGGTGTTTTACAAATAACCCTGTATACAAATCTAATGGAGTACCACACACAACACGCGGGATTTTCCGTGCGGAATTTTCATACATTACCTATCGATATTCCGTTTCGGAATTCCGAATCGGGATTCCGTCTGTATGTGGCCGACTTAATCTAACGAAATACTGACTTACAGGAATGTGAACATCTTCTGAACGTGCGGCGACAGAGGGTCCCTGTCACTCAGCAGGTCGGGGCACTGCTCCCGCACTGACACGAACACCTTAAAAGCATTCTTCGTCCTCTCCAAGTCGTAGTGGCAGCCGTGGAGGAACCGCCTTAGGATTTTGTCATCTGGAACACATTGGACGTTACATATAGCTCTGATTCCAGGAAAGTATAGCTATGTTCTGTACTTCGTAATTATGAAACAGATTTCTGATACCCATAAAAGATGGTTTTAAAAGGCCATGAAGATCGTAACCCCTGGGCCAGACAATCGTGCGGTCGCAAAGTTTTTCGTTGTCGTGTTGTACCTACAATTAGAAACTATGAGTCAAGGATTTAAAGTTTATTATTTTACTGAAATGAAATCTCTTTAATTTATTTTCTTTAAGTTAAATTAAATTCTAATTCCTTGATTCAGAGTTTCTAATTGAACAACACGACAATGAAAAGCTTCGCGACAGCGTGATAGTCTGGCCCAGCAGGGGGAACAACTAATAGGTGATAGATAGCTTAACTCTGCAAATGATATTAGTAATACACAGACCTAAAATTTTTGCTTTGCAGCTAGTAAAACAAATTAGATTTCTTACAGTTTCTTTTTTGATTGTGAAACACGCCCCTATGCAATGATTATGAAAAACTGTCAACTGATGCCAATTAAAACTCTATCTATAGCTTCGTGCTCGGCCAATTACACACAACATACCAACAATCAACATACTAACATTTAATTTAATTCCATGTTGTTATAGTCTTCAAAAACTAGTAGGTAAGTAAGAAGTCTCAATAAAATGCTTCGTCACTTACCTACTTCTCAGGCAACTGACTCGATGATTTCTCTGAGAATGATATTTGAAGATCAACAGCCAGTCTCTGTTCTGGTCTGGTTCTTTTCTGTTAGTTTTCTGGTTGTTGGAACCAATTTACTAGTCATATTTCAGTGAAATAAAATTTTTAACCGGAAGAAGTGCTGCTATCCAGGACCCAGGCAGTAGGAGCTTAACCCACAGAACTCGGAAAAGTCTACTATATCCTTAACCTTACTTTTGAACAGATTGTAAGCTTGGAACCAATAATTAAGAACCTATTATCCGGTGTTTATTTTTACATACCTAGGTAATACTCGGTATCTACTTATTATTTCATAATATAATGTAATTATGTATCGTTGTGGTCCCAAAATAATCATTTAATTCTTTTAATTTTGATTTCGATAAACACAAAACTTAAGTACCTTACCTACTTTACGTTTTATATCGCCAAGAAGACAAAACCAATCCACACTCGATCTATCTGTATAAATCTGATACTGCTGCCGATATGCAAGCGAACCAGTTAACCTTGACTAGTTGGTTACAATTGCCATTGGAATAAATCTATAGTTTAGTTATTCTAAGACTGGTTAATGTGGTTTTACACGGATCGACTTGGCAGGCGAGTTGCTTGTCGATTTTTAACCGACTTCAAAAAAAGGAGGAGGTTCTCAGTTCGTCGGATTTTTTTTTTCTTATGTATGTTACTCGATTACTCGAAAACGGCTGGACCGATTTGAAAAATTCTTTTTTCGTTTGAAAGTATATACTTCCAAGTTGGTCCCATTGTCATGAAATCAGGATCTGATGATGGGATCCTGGAGAAATCGAGGGAACTCTTCAAATATTATAGGCACATCTATAGAGATTTTAGTATTTTCTTAAGTAACTTGTGCATTTGCTTTCGAAAAGTACTATTTCGGTGAAGTGGAACTGATGATGAAGACCAGCATAGATGATCATCGGAAATATTCGATACTAAGTAGTTCACTGGTACGATACGATTACTTTAATATGGTTGCTAGGATATTTATGCTCATCATAATTAATATGGTGAAGCTGTGAAGTACCAGGAGAACTCCTCAACAATAAACGCCCCTGCGTCGGGAAAAGCAGTATTATGTAAAAAGTGATGAGCCGTTGACATAAGGCTATTGTAACTTACATAATATCATCACCAAATATACTTACCACAAAAAAGTTTAAAATAAAAAAGTTTTTAATAAAAACAAAACCTCCTTCAAAAATCTTGAAAATAATCTAACAAAAAACAGCTTCAAAAATAAATTAATGGCTCTAAAAAGCAAGAAATAAAATATTGAAATCTGCATAATAACTAACTCGAAAGTTTGTATGCATATCTTATATTAAACAACGTCTTATGAAGTCGGGTGGGGTTTAAACCCATGATTAAAGTTTAGATATATTAGTTTAGATAAAAAATATCCTTCGTCCCCCCCCCCCCACCCGACTTCAAAAGGCGTTGTTTAATATAAGATATGCATACGAACTTTCGAGTTAGTTATTATGCAGATTTCAATATTTTATTTCTTGCTTTTTAGAGCCATTAATTTATTTTTGAAGCTGTTTTTTGTTAGATTATTTTCAAGATTTTTGAAGGAGGTTTTGTTTTTATTAAAAACTTTTTAGTCAATTAAGTAGCGCTTTTTATCGACAATCGCTTGTAAGTAATAAATAATCTAGGGCGTCGCCATATTCGGTGTAGGATGCACCTTAAGCCACAGACTGTGGTTATGGCACCTTAAAAGCCCTCAAGAGGAGCCCTCATCTTAATTAAATTTATTGCTCGCTAAGCACATAATGTATACAAATTTTAATAAAGTGACATGTTTTTATAGAAATCACGAACAACCCTCCATCACCACAACTCGTCTAAGTACAGTCACAGCCCGGACACTCCATAACAACGGCCATTATAAACAGATGAATTCGAACTTTTTGGTAAATAAAGTTACGACGCATTGCTTTGAATATCAAAATAAGTTGACAGTTGACCAAACACGACTAAAAAGCTTAGAGCATCGCGGTTTCGTCTCGAAGGGAGCAGCCTTAGCGACTGGACTCGGTCTAGAAAGAAATCCGGGCGCAACTGGTTTTATTAGCCGCGTATGCCCATTTGGGCTTGTACTTCGGCAGAGGGAAACGCTTCGTATGGCTTCCTTTCTGGGACAGAAGCGCGTCTTACTCTAAGGCTTTGAATATCAAAATAAGTTGACGTTGACATACACGACCAAATGAGCACAAGATTCGGCACACGAACTCGCGGGGTGGGGTGGGGTAATTGATTCTGCGTCGGGGCGGAGAGTGTCCTTTCTGTACGGTAGTACTTATATCTATTCTGTGGCAAAAAACCTTACCTAAATGATTGGGTAGTTCTGGTTGCGAGTTAATCCATTCCCTGAAGTGTTTCAGCAGCTCTTCTATCTCTTCAGGAGTCTTTTCAGCCATATTTCAGCACGCGGGCTGTAATGAAAGGGGATATGAAATTAGTACCTACGGTCAGCAACGAAATCATTGAACGATTTTTTACTCGTATTAATGTTTCAAACTGTGGGCTTATTCCGTTTATCCACCCTAAGGAAAACGCGTGTTCATCTATCCACCCCATCAAAGTCAAAGTCAAAAAGTAGCTTTATTCAAATAAACTAAATTATTAAGTACTTTTGAATCGTCTATATTTTCCTACCATCCGTTCCAGACTTTCATACTTGATAGTTTGATGGATTGGATTAAAATGAACACGCATTTTCCGAGTATCTACCTTAGGGTGGCTGTTTCAGGGTGGAAAAATGGAATATAAGCCAAACTGTAAGACATTTATGAAAAAATTTGCTATGACAAAGTACTTAAGTGTTCAACTATTTATAGATACGGATGTTCACTTTATAATTGTGTAGGTTCGTTTGCAATTCGTTCATTTGCTTATTATCCTGTTCCCGTGAATATTTAAAAAAATAACATTGCCTTTCAACTAAGGAAAATGAAACAAACTATACCTAGCGTAGTGTAGCTAATTATTTTTCAACACACTTGCTCGTAAAGTGAGCCCTAACACATCGCTTTTAGGGCCATAAACCGAGCAATAACAAACGCGTGCAATAATATATAAAACACTAGGTTGTTATAGAATTATCCCTACAAAGTTAAATTAGTACCTTACTGCAAGTTCTATGCGAGTAAACAGAGCATTCCCAATTTAACTGGGTTATACAGTTATTTTTTTTTAGTCACAACAAAGGGGTTTTATGCCGCTGAAAGTTCATATTCATTTTTGAAATAAATAAATGTGTAAGTCTTTAATTAAGTCAAACAAATATTTATTATTATAAAATTATTCATAATTCATAATATTTTGTTATGAAATATTAAAATATTTGCATTTTATCATTTAAAATTATAGTTTTGAAGTAGGCTGTATGGTCTACTCACCCCTTTGTTCGCAAAATATTCTTACATTGGGCGTGTGAAAAAAACAAAAAAAAAAAACTTACGCGCCTTTTCCCATAATTGTCAAATTTTGTTTTTGTCGTATTTGTTGCTGTGTGGTAAACTACTTTGTATTTTCCTCGCAAATGTGTTGAAAAACGTCGTATGAAACTCGTGAGCTTTTACTCATTGCACACTCGGCTGAGTTACGCCCTCGCCTGCGGCTCGGGCTGCAACCCACAGCCTTGTGTGCAATGACCAACCTAAGCTAACTTGTCTCATAATGTACTATTATTTTTCCCCTTTTTATTTATTTGTGTTTAATTGTTATACTTTTGAATAAACGCGTGCTAACTAAATTATCAAAGTCAAAGAATAAATAGCTTTATTCAAATAAACTTAATTATTGAGTACTTACTTTTTCCTTACTTCCTACCACCCGTTCCAGACTTTTTTAACTGACAAGAAGAAAGGGCGCAAGAAACTTATCAGCTAGTAACGATATTTACAAACTTAAATATATCGTTACCAGATAATTACAACAGGGTGACAAGATTATTGGCAACAAAGTACTTATAGTAATTATGCATTGCATAATTTCCACGCATTTTGATTTTTAAGATAATCATCTACCTACTTTATAATAACCTTTACCCATGAGCGTTTTCTAACATGGTTTTTAAATTCATGCAAAGGAAGATCAATCACTTGTTGTGGAACTTTATTAATAAAGGATATGCCTTTCACCATAAATGAACCTCTAGTATTTGCAAGCCTAAAACTTGGAACGGCAAGTTTATCTTTATTTCTTGTAGAAAACTGGTGATTATTGCTGTTCTTAGTAAATGAATCAATGATTCATTTACTGATGATTTTAATGAATGAATTTTATGGCCTGCCAAACTTAAAATATTTATTTCTTTGAACAATTCTCTCAACCTATATATTTAATTTATGACGTTCTCATATTCAGGGACCATTTAAGTTAAAGAAAGACTTGAAACTTGCTGGAAATCCTTTATCCATTTAATTTTACGAAGTTAAAATAATCACAAGAAATGGGTTTGCATTTCACAAAATTATCAAGTACTATCCCCGCCAGTTGGTAATGCGCCTGGCGGCCATTTTTTTAACCCCAAAAAGGTAAAACAATTGTAAAAATATTATATACCTATTTAAACAGTTTTATAATGAAAATAATAATTCAAAACTTATTATTTATATTACCTATTAGAATTTTCTTGATTCATGACATATTTAGTTGATGTTGATGTGACAAGGTTCCTGCGCATTAGCAATTGACGGGGATAGTAGTCGAATGTAACGAAAACAAGAAAAATATGTACACATATATGTAGTTACTAACGAATGAGTCTACAGTATTTATATTATACTTACCGTAAACACAAAACAGGAGCGCGCGCGTTACTTGTTTCCTTTTCACATAGGGAAACGCTTACACTTTAAATTAAAACAAAAGATGTTATTTATTACACTTTTAGCACACAATTTTAAGTGACAACAAGCGTACTACGTTATACTTTCCGTCTAACGCTACTGATAAACCATGGCAAAACGCAGAGGTTAGCCGTTTTATCAGCGGGACTGATAAAGTATCAATTATGAATCACTTATGTTGACGGATGGTTTTAGGCACATTTTATTAACTTTTCAACACACTTGCTCGTAAAGTGAGCCCTAATACATCGCTTTTAGGGCCATAAACCGAACTACAACAAACGCGTGCAATAATATATAAAACACTAGTTGGTTATAGAATTATCCCTACAAAGTTAAATTAGTACCTTACTGCAAGTTCTATGCGAGTAAACAGAGCATTTTCAATTTAACCGGGTAATACAGTTATTTTTCTAGTAACAACAAATAAGTTTTATACTGCTGAAAATTCATTTGCATTTTTGGAATAAATAAATGTGTAGGTCCTTAATTAAGTCAAACAAATATTTATTATTATCAAATTATTCCTAATTTACAATATTTTGTTCAAAAAATATAAAAATATTAGCATTTTATCACCTAAATTTATAATTTTGAAGTAGGCTGTATGCTCACTAACTCCTTTGTTCGCAAAATATTCTTGCATTGGGCGTGTGAAAAAAACAAAAAAAAAACCTGCGCGCCTTTTCTCATCATGATTATCATTTTGTTTTTGTCGTATTTGTTGCTGTGTGGTAAATTACTTTGTTTTTTCCTCACAAATGTGTTGAAAAACGTCGTATGAAACTCGTGAGCTCTTACTTATTGCACACTCGGCTGAGTTACGCTCTCGCCTGCGGCTCGGGCTGCAACCCGCAGCCTTGTGTGCAATAAGCAACCTAAGCTAACTTGTATCATAATGTACTATTGTTTGATAAATAAGAAATATTTCATTTTAGCTTTGTAAGAAATGAAAATACTTAAGTAGATGTTACAAAAAAATAGACTTCATTTTTGGACTAAAGTTTTACTGTACTTTTGGACGAACATTTTTATTAACTTTTTGACTAAAACTGTACATACGGCATAGTAAATTACCGTTACATACGCATTTACCGACACACTCCTGCGCCCATGCGATGACTGTTAGTAATAGTAACGACTGTTTTAATGGGTTGTTGCTAACTTTAAGATAATTTAATTTGATAAGATTATAAAAATTCTTAACCCTATCTGTGAGTGATCCCAACACAACATTTTTAGATATTTTTTTTTTACATTTTTAGATATTTTTTTTAGTAAGTGAGTAGCTCTAACATACAGCTAAATGACAATAACACACAATAATTCAATGTATTCCAAAAAACCAGAAATAAAATGTCGTCGTGTCGTGACAAATTACTTTGAACGTTTTTAAAAAGAAAATTGGTACAAATATTCAGGGTTTATGAATCTTCATAATATATCCATTATAAAACGTGCCCTTGAATGCATATCAAATAACTACAAAATCAAGTATTTTGTAGTTTTTTGATATGCATTCAAGGGCACGTATTATAATGGATATATTGGTTTTATTAACGTTCAAGGTTCAAAAACAAACAGTCTAACATGACCATGCCCCCTACTCAAATAGCCAATCTACTAAAATTAACGCTAGTAGACTGTCTGAATGACTGTATGGGATTGCCAGGAGCTAAGCGTTAGCTTATATCATTTCCTACATTGTTATTCTATTATCGTTAATTTTAGACGAATGGCCATGTGAGTAGGGGGCAGGACGAAAACCTAACATTGGAAATGACTGAATGAGCGTATGCTTCAAAAACTAACTACAACTTTTCTCTACTACACCTATTACATGAACTGGAATATTTACAAACAGTTTTAATAGGTACTTTTTTATTTAATTTTATTATTTATTTCAGTTTTCATCTAACTAATATCACCTAATAAAATTCATGTTTTACACATGAAAAAAATACTTACTTCTTCGAATTGAACTTGAAACTCGACTCTTGAAACTCGATCACAAACTTTTCAATTTCATCTAATTACGACACGACATTTTCCGACACAACTCAATATAAAACTAAACACACGTGAGTGACACTCGAGGCACAGCTGCCGACTAGTCGTAAGTCGACTAAATCGTGTGTTGAATTAAAGGTTAGTGGCCTTCAACCATATCCAACAGAACAGATGTATTCTGCGAAGTTTTCTGGTGATAACATAACTCATTCATAGGCCTCATTAATAAATAAATGCCGCTACTTGGCGGCAGGAAAGCTCTTCTTTGTATGGGAAAACAATTTTGCTTGTATATAAATTATTTTTTATAGTTACATGGTTATTTGTAAAACACCAACAACCTCGCAGGAGGTACTTTACTACTAACATCATACCTAAACAACTTCTCAATGACTTTTCCGAAAAAAAGAGGGAAAAAATAATAGACTTTTCAAACAAAACTCGATGAGCTGCCTAGTACTCTAGCTTTAAGTTAGTGAACAAATAGAAAAGAGGCCATTTAACATTTCTATTCGTTCGCTAACATAAAGTTTAAAAATAAGCAATTAAACGATCAAGTCACACGTCGCAAGTTGTATATCACAGACATTGTTGTATTTTATACAATTGACAAGTCAACGACAAGTAGAGTTTATAACTTTTAAGTTAGCGAACGAATAGAAAAGTGGCCATTTGAGTAGGGGGGCTGTTTGTACTTTGTATGGAAAGTAGTTTTTTGTGATTTCGGAAAAGTCATAGGTAGTAGGTACAAATCTTGTTTTTAGTAATCTACTCCTGCAAGGTTGTTGGTGTTTTATTTCTATCCAGTACCTACATAGTTGATATTATTTTCTTTTAAATAGCTTATTATAAATTATTTTCAGGCTTTTTTGAATGCCATTTAGACTTCGATCACAAGTTTTTTCTTCAGAACTAGGTATCTAAGGAAAAAAAACTGGCCAAGTGCGTGTCGGGCCATGCGCAGTAGGATTCCGTAGTTACCTTAACCATACCATATTTAATACTATTATTTTTCGTCTGCAAAAATAACTTTGTTTTTCATAGTTTTTCATTCACGATCTTGACAATATTCCTTCTCAAATTGGCTCCATTGGGGTTATTGAAATAGAACCGTACGAAGTTGATTCTATTATAAATAACCTCAAAACAGATTCTGCCGCTGGATGGGACGGGATCCCGACTAGGTTCATAAAACTAGCTAGGCCAATACTTGTTCCTTTGTTAGTCTGTCTGGGCAACCTTATATTTGAGCAGGGAGTCTTTCCGAGTGATCTTAAACGCTCAATTATACACCCTGTTTATAAGAGTGGGGATAGAGGCGATATCAATAATTATAGGCCCATCTCAGTGCTTCCTGTGATTTCAAAGATTATTGAAAAGTTAATAAACAGTCGCCTACTTAATTATCTTAACAGTTTTGGTATCTTATCAAAGAACCAATATGGCTTTCGCACAGGAATTAGTACTGAAGATGCTATCTTAGATCTTACAACAAACATAACAACACATCTTGACAGTAAGAAAAAAGCTCTGTGCATTTTTCTAGACCTCAAAAAGGCTTTTGATACCGTCTCTATCCCCACTCTTCTCCACAAACTCAATATAGAATTTGAATAAGAGGAAGTTTTCATGCATTGCTATCTGATTATCTTCAGGATCGTACTCAGGTGGTCAAACTTGATAATGATACATATAGCAATGCAACCATTACTAACAACTACGGTGTCCCACAGGGTAGCGTCCTCGGACCTACCCTGTTTTTGATTTATATCAATGATTTGACTAACTTGAAACTTAATAAAGTATGTAATTTTTCGTATGCGGATGACACCGCTCTGCTTTTCGATGGTGACAACTGGCCAGAGGTTTTTGCTACAGCTGAGTCTGGATTAGCTAGAGTTATAAAATGGTTAAATCTGAACTTGTTATCCCTTAATATGTCCAAAACCAACTATATTACCTTTTCTATCCGTGATTCTTTTCAGCCAGAGAGTAATCTGCACATAACAGCACATTCATGTAAAAGAAATGACAATTCTTACGGCTGCGACTGTCACAAAATTGAACGTGTTAATCAAACAAAATATTTAGGTGTCATGTTGGATAAGAATTTATCATGGTACCCACAACTTGAAGCAGTAGCAAATCGCGCACGAAAGCTTATCTGGCTTTTTAAACACTTACGTGATGTTGCAGATAAAGAACTTATTATATATATATATTTATAAAAGTCTTGTCCAATCTTTATTGCTATATTGTATAGTTATATGGGGTGGTACCTACAAAACAAAATTTATTAATATTGAACGTGCACAAAGAATGATTTTAAAAGTAATGTTACGTAAGAAGAGACTGTTTGGCACAAGTTTGTTGTATGAAGAAGCTAATGTCATGTCTGTCAGGAAATTATATGTACAGCAGTGCATTCTTAATATACATAAAAATTATTCTTTTGACCCTAAATTATTAAGTAAACGTAAAGCAAATACAGTGGTTAGCGTCAAAATTACCAAAACAGCATTTGCCCGGAAACAATTTTCAGCTCAATCTGTTTCAATTTATAACAAAATAAATAGAATATTAAATATGTTTTCATTACTTTACCTTGCATGTAAAAAGAAATTATCATCATGGTTAAAATTGCAAAGTTATGAAAGTGTAGAAAATCTTGTATCAAAATAAAAGTAATAGTTTTTAGTTTTATTTAAGTATCAATAAGTATAACTATAAGAAAGTAATATATTAATATTATTTGAATAAGGATAGCAAATTTAGATAAAGCATGAAAAATATTTCACTTTGCACTATTAAAGTAAATTTGTAGGTATAATTAATTATGTTAAAAATTAAGAACTAATATAAGCGTCTAGTTATGTACTACAAATAAATTATTGTAAACTAAAGAGAGGGGCCTCTTCTAATACAGGTTTTTTCAAACTTAAAAGAAGAGACCCACACATTGCTAAATATTACTTGTAGTAAATAATAATAGTACATTATGATACAAGTTAGCTTAGGTTGCTTATTGCACACAAGGCTGTGGGTTGCAGCCCGAGCCGCAGGCGAGGGCGTAACTCAGCCGAGTGTGCAATAAGTAAGAGCTCACGAGTTTCATACGACGTTTTTCAACACATTTGCGAGGAAAAAACAAAGTAATTTACCACACAGCAACGAATACGACAAAAACAAAATGATAATCATGCTGAGAAAAGGCGCTCAGGTTTTTTTTTTTGTTTTTTTCACACGCCCAATACAAGAATATTTTGCGAACAAAGGGGTTAGTGAGCATACAGCCTACTTCAAAATTATAAATTTAAGTGATAAAATGCTAATATTTTAATATTTTATAACAAAATATTGTAAATTAGGAATAATTTGATAATAATAAATATTTGTTTGACTTAATTAAGGACCTACACATTTGTTTATTCCAAAAATGTAAAAGAATTTTCAGCGGCATTAAACCTCTTTGTTGTTACTAAAAAAATAACTGTATTACCCGGTTAAATTGAAAATGCTCTGTTTACTCGCATAGAACTTGCAGTAAGGTACCTATTTAACTTTGTAGGGATAATTCTATAACCAACTAGTGTTTTATATATTACTAGCTTCTGCCCGCGACTTCGTCCGCGTGGATGTTAAAGAAAATCCTTAGAGAACCTTCAACCAGG
Source organism: Agriphila geniculea (assembly GCA_943789525.1). NCBI lineage: Eukaryota > Metazoa > Arthropoda > Insecta > Lepidoptera > Crambidae > Agriphila > Agriphila geniculea. The sequence continues at coordinate 6,968,910 of OX038887.1, read as the reverse complement.
ATCTGACCAGTCATTTTTACGTTTCCGGTTCCGGTTCCCGTTCTATTCCCGTCCGTTCCCGTCCCTTTCATGTCCCGTTCTCGTACCCCTTCCGATGCCATTCCCGTTCCCGCCCCGTTACCATCCCGTTCTCGTTCCCGTTCCCGTACCGTTCTCGTCCCGTTCCGTTTCCGTTTCATTCCCGTTCCATTTCCGTTTAGTTCCCATTCCGTCCCGTTCCGTTCTTGTTTCCGTTCCGTACCCATCCCGTACCCCTTCCGGTTCCCGTTCCCATCCCCGTCCTGTTCCGTTCCGTTCCCGTCCCCGTCTCGTCCCGTTCCCGTTCCCATCCGGTTCCCGTTCCCATTCCATTCCCGTTCCCGTTACCATCCCGTTCTCGTCCCATTCCGTTCCCATTCCGTTCCCGATCCGTTCCCCTCAGTTCCTTTACCGTTCCCGTCCCGTTTTCGTTCCCGTTCCGTTCCTGTATCGTTCCCGTTTCGTTCCCGTTCCATTTCCATTCCGTTTCGTCCCTTTCCGTTCCCGTTTCGTTCCCGTGCGCGTCCCATTCCTGTCCCGTACTCCTTACTCTTCCGTTCCTTTTCCCGGTACCGTTCCCGTCCCGTTCCTGTCCCTTTCTCTTTCCCGTTCCATTCCCGTTCCTTTCCCTTTTCGTTCCCGTTCTCATTCCGTTCCTTTTCCGTTCCCGTTTCATTCCCGTTCCGTTTCCGTTCCCGTTCCGGCCCGTTCCGTTCTCGTCCCGTTCTCGTCCTGTTTCCGTTCCCGTTCCTGTTCCTGTGCCCGTGCCCGTGCCCGTGCCCGTGCCTGTTCTCGTTCCCGTTACCTGGATGTGCATATCCAGGTACAGGTCCATGATGTGTCATGTCCACCGTGTTGGACTTCAAAATAAATGTCATTTTCCCAATCACCATCCCATGAAACTTCAAGAACGACATCCACATCGATTTTCATGTTTACTTACCCCATTTACACCCTAAGGGACGATTTTCAAAATAACAAAATATGTGATTGCCTATTTATTTTTAGACATGCTCCTACGAATTTTAAAGTTGTAATGTCTATTTTATATTCTTTTTCCATACATTTGAACCTCATTTTCACCCCTTAAGGGGTTAAATCATGTCCACCGTGTTGGACTTCAAAATAAATCTCATTTTTGTAATCACCATCCCATAAAACCTCAAGAACGACCTCCACATCTATTTTTAGGTTTACTCACCCCATTTACCCCTAAGGGGTTTACTTTCAAAATCACAAAATATGTTTGCTTATTTATTTTTAGACGTGCTCCTACGAAGTTTAAAGTTGTAATGTCCATTTAATATTATTTTTCCATACAAAATTTGAACCCCATTTTCACCCCTTGAGGGGTCAAATCATGTCCACCGTTTTGGACTTCAAAATAAATGTCATTTTTGCAATCGTCATCCCAGAAAACCCCAATAACGACATCCATATCTATTTTTAGGTTTATTTACCCCTTTTCACCCCCATTTCATCCCCGTAGGGGTTGAAATACTAACAATAACAATATACGTTGCGTTAAATTTCCATCCATAAGCATAAAATATATATTTAGCAATTTTGACTTCGAAAATAAAGGATTTTCTTCATTACACAACTTCATCCCCCTTTTGACCCCTTCGGGGGTAGAATTTTGAAAAACGCTGAGACCCTTATTTATTAATTTTCAATCATCAGCCTAAACACAAAATTTAACGATCCTAGCTTCAAAACTGAGGGACTTTCATACAAACTTTCATCCCTTATTTCATCCCCTTAGGGATAGAATTTTCAAAAATCCTTCCTTAGTGGATGCCTACACTGTATAAGGTATCTGTGTGCAAAATTTCAAGTCTCTAGGTCCAGCGGTTTGGGCTGTGCGTTGATAGATCAGTCAGTCAGTCAGTCAGTCAGTCATTCAGTTTACGATTTTATATATTACTAGCTTCTGCCCGCGACTTCGTCCGCGTGGATGTTAGAGAAAATCCTTAGAGAACCTTCAACCAGGATCTGACCAGTCATTTTTACGTTTCCGGTTCCGGTTCCCGTTCTCGTTCTGTTCCCGTCCGTTCCCGTCCCTTTCCTGTCCCGTTCTCGTACCCCTTCCGTTCTCGTTCCCGTACCCGTACCGTTCTCGTCCCGTTCCGTTCCCGATTCATTCCCGATACGTTCCCGTTTCATTCCCGTTCCGTTCCCATTCCATTCTTGTTCCCGTTCCCGTTAACGTCCCGTCCCGTTCCGTCCCCGTCCCCGTCCCGTCCCCGTTCCCGGTCCCTTTCCGGTTTCTATTCCCGTTCCCGCCCCGTCCCATTCCCGTTCCCGTCTGGTTCCGTTCCCGACCCTTTCCCCTTAGTTCCCGTCCCGTTTTCGTTCCCGTTCCGTTCCTGTATCGTTCCCGTTTCGTTTCCGCTTCGTTCCCGTTTCGTTCCCGTTCCATTCCCATTCCGTTCCATCCCTTTCCATTCCCAATTCATTCCCGTTCACGTCCCGTTCACGTCCCGTTCCCGTCCCATACTCCTTCCGTTCCTTTTCCCGGTACCGTTCCCGTCCCGTCCCTGTCCCTTTTCGTTCCCGTTCCCATTCCGTTCCCGTTTCATTCCCGTTCCCTTCCCGTTCCGTTTCCGTTCCAGCCCGTTCCGTTCCCGTCCCGTTCTCGTCCTGTTCCCATTCCCGTTCCTGTTCCTGTGCCCGTGCCCGTGCCTGTTCTCGTTCCCGTTACCTGGATGTGCATGTCCAGGTACAGGTCCATGATGTGTCATGTCCACCGTGTTGGACTTCAAAATAAATGTCATTTTCGCAATCACCATCCCATGAAACCTCAAGAACGACATCCACATCGATTTTCATGTTTACTTACCCCATTTACACCCTAAGGGATAATTTTCAAAATAACAAAATATGTGTTTGCTTATTTATTTTTAGACATGCTCCTACGAATTTTAAAGTTGTAATGTCTATTTTATATTCTTTTTCCATACATTTGAACCTCATTTTCACCCCTTTAGGGGTTAAATCATGTCCACCGTGTTGGACTTTAAAATAAATGTCATTTTCGCAATCACCATCCCATAAAACCTCAAGAACGACATCCATATCGATTTTTATGTTTACTTACCCCATTTACCCCCTAAGGTGTTGATTTTCAATACCACAAATATATGTTTGACTGTTTATTTTTAGACGTACTCCTACGAAGTTTAAAGTTGTAATGTCTATTTTATATTCTTTTTCCATAAGTTTTCCATACAAAATTTGAACCCCATTTTCACCCTTTTAGGGGTTTAATCATGTACATCGTGTTTGACTTTAAAATAAATGTCATTTTCGCAATCACCATCCCATAAAACCTCAAGAACGTCATCCATATATAGTATTTTATGATTACTTACCCCATTTGCCACCTAAGAGGTTGATTTTCAAAATCACAAAATATATGTTTGCGTATTTATTTTAAGACGTGCTCCTACGAAGTTTAAAGTTATAATGTCTATTTTATATTCTTTTTCCATAAGTTTTCCATACAAAATTTGAACCCCATTTTCACCCTTTTAGGGGTTTAATCATGTACATCGTGTTTGACTTTAAAATAAATGTCATTTTCGCAATCACCATCCCATAAAACCTCAAAAACGACATCCATATCGATTTTTATGTTTACTTACCCCATTTACCCCCTAAGGTGTTGATTTTCAAAACCACAAATATATGTTTGACTATTTATTTTTAGACGTACTCCTACGAAGTTTAAAGTTGTAATGTCTATTTTATAAATGATAAATGATAATTTATTCGCTAAAAACATGGTAAAATAGGTGGTCACAACATTTGAGCGTACAAACATGTTTTACCAGACTGGCATGCAAATATTATATTAATTTAGTTAAGTTAAATATTACAGTATTCATTAGTAATCGATTTCATTTTATTACTAGAAAATTTATGTCAAATTATTAAATTATTAAAATTAATTTCAACAATTGCTTATGCTAAATAATTAGATTACAAATATTTATTCCCATTGGTCACTAAAAATTCTGCTACACTATAAAAACTGTGGTCTATTAGAAAATTTCTTAGTCTTGTCCTAAATATAGTTAAAGATGGTGACTGTTTAATATCAACAGGTAATTTATTAAACAGCTTCATTGTCATTACTAGGCAGCTTTTAGAGTACATTGCTGTTCTAGGAGTATGAGCCAAAACCAATCTATTTATATTCCTACTTGCGCGTGGATACACTTCTTTAGCAGTTTTATAAAGATACATATGCTGTCTAACAAAAGTACATGATTCAAAAATGTATAAACATGGAAGGGTAAATATTTTCAATTCTTTAAAGTGCGGTTTACATGATTCAAACGGTTTAATTCCTACTATTGCGCGTATACACTTTTTTTGGGCTATGAATGCCCTATTAATGTCGGTAGAGTTTCCCCATAGAATCAACCCATACCTCAACACAGATGCTACATAAGCATGGTAAGCTGTAAGAGCCGCCTCCAAAGAGACTGTTTGCCGCAATCGTCTGAGAACAAACACAAAACTGTTGATCCTATTATTCACCTTATTAACCTGCTCTTTCCAATTTAGGTGTTCATCAATTGTTATACCGAGGAAAGAGGCTTTTTCATTTTTTTTTATTAGTTCATTCTGATATCTGATTGATAACTTCCGTTCATCATTTCTGTAATGTTTTCGAAATAGTATATAATTCGTCTTAGAAGCATTTAGCATCAGATTGTTTTGGCGAAGCCAGGTAGCAACACGTGATATTGAGTCATTTATTTCATATTCTAGGTTCTGGTTCTTGTTTGAAGTTACAATGACTGAAATATCGTCTGCAAATAGTACAGTCTTATGTGGTGTCACACTCGGTATGTCATTAATATAAAATAGAAAAAGAAGGGGACCCAGTACGCTCCCTTGTGGAACGCCATACTTATTCACGAGATAATTAGATTCATAAGTAGTTAGAATACCTTTTTTATTAATATTGTTAATTTGAACACATTGTGTTCGGTCTGTCAGATAGGATTTGATCCAATCTAGAGGCGGCCCTCTAATTCCATTTTCTTCTAATTTTTTCAATAAAATAGGGTGGGAAACAAAATCGAACGCCTTCGTCATGTCAAAAAAAAGAACACTCGTTTCGTTGTTAATGTCTAAGTTTGTTATCACATTACTGATAAGATTATACATGGCTAAAGTAGTCGACTTCCCTTTCTGAAATCCATTTTGTTCGTCTTTAATAATTTTAAATTTATCACTAAATTCGACTAGTCTTTTATGAATACACATTTCAAATATTTTTGAGAAAATTGAGATAAGTGTCACTGGTCTGTAATTTTCCATTAATTTTCTATTCCCTTTTTTGTATAGGGGTTTTACGATAGATAGCTTTAAAACCTCTGGAAATACTCCTTTTTCCATGGACAAATTGATCAAATGAGATAGAATCGGAGCGAGTTCTGGCGCACAGGCTTTAAGTACCATCGTAGAAACCTCATCATAACCTTCAGATTTTGTATCTTTTAGGGATTTTATTGTTTTATAGACTTCATCAGTAGATGTAGGTTTTAAAAATAATGAGCAACCATTTTTATTGCTATTGGTATTATATTTACTATACTCGCTATCATTAGTGATCGATTTATTTGTCATTTGTATAAAATAATTGTTGAAATGTGAAGCTATATCTTTACTATCTGTAATGCTTTGGTTTTCATTATTGATTTCGTCTATATATTTAGTATCTTGTTGGACGCTACTTGTTTCTTTAATTACTTGCCATGATGCTTTACAAACATTTTTACTCTTGCTAATAAATTTGGAGTTAGATAATATTTGAGCGTTTCGAATACATTTTTTCAACGTTTTAGAATAAGTTAAATATTTATTTTTACTTGTTTTTGTTTTCTTTTTGTAGTAGCTGTAACGTAGATTTCGTTTCGTAGTACAACTAATTCTTATACCTTTGGAGATCCATTTTATTTTTTTCACCCCGTTACGAATTTTCGTTTTTATTTTAGGAAAACTTATTTTATAAAGTGTGGTAAACAGCTCATGGAATAATTTAAATGCCTTATTTGGGTCAGGTTCATTAAGTGTTTCATCAAATGATAATTGTTTAAGTAGGTTTCTAAATAGATTTATGTTTTGAGTACTATAATTTCTTCTAAAATAAGTTATTAACTGGTGTGTGTTATTTTTATGATTGACAGGAAAGCTAAGTAATTGTGCTGTTTCATGATCTGAAATATCAAGTGGGATAACCTCTCCAATACCAGTCTCAATATTACTAAGAATATGGTCTATACAGCTTAATTTTCTTGTAGGTTCCTTTATATGCAGTATAAGATTGTAGTTTTTTGCTAGATCAATTAAATCTTTTGTAGTGTTGTTAGAACTAAGAGTATTTATATTAAAGTCTCCTGCGACTATAATTTTATTTTTCGGATTTTTGCTTATTTCATAAAGGACTAGGTCTAATTTTTTTATAAAAATACTAACATCAGAATCAGGCGTTCTATAAATACATATAATAACTAAGTGTTGGTTTGGTATGACCACTCCGCAACATTCGAAAGATTTAGAGACTGAATATTGTTTTAACCACCCTAATTCGTCATACCTCATGTTTTTATTCACTAAGATACAGACGCCGCCTCTCTGTTTACTCCTACAAAAAGATGAAGTCAACTGGTATCCATGAATTTTAATATTTGTTTCATTCCCGGATTTTATAAAAGTTTCAGTTAGGCATATAACATTTGGTTCCCTTCCTTTATCTTGAAGTTCAGTTAATGATAGTTCTAGTAATTCTTTTTTAGCTGTGACACTTGCTATATTTTGGTGTAGAATATGAAAATAATGACCAACATAATTAATATTATTATTATTATTCACGAAAGGAATGTTGATTAGCGTTATTCGTCAATGTAGCTTTCTTAATTCTATTAAAATAAAATGGTATTGTACCTTTTTTTGCTGACAGATTTCCGACTGGCTCCTTTTTTTCTAAATTATTAAAATAATAAGGGATCGTACCTTTTTTAAAACTACGAGTACTTGTTGCCTGCTTCTGTGATGTCTGTATGACGCTAGTTTTGTGCTTGTTCTCAAATCCTTGTAGCATATCTTTAAGGTGATAATTACTTTCAATATAATGACACATTTTAAAATTTTGACTTATTAATTTAAATTGATAATTTAGTATATTACTGTTGAAATGAGGGTTGTTTGCAATTTTTAGAATGAAAATGTGGTTATTGTTAAACTTTTTTATAAGACAATGTAGTTCTAAAATTACTTTGTACGGATTGGAATCATTTTCACCAATACTAATTATGAGTTTATCACTAGGATTGACGTATAATTCGCTGCAATCTTTTAGTATTTCATCCGACGATGCATATGGTTTCGTGCTAGCCGTGACATTAGAGGATATGGGGTTCCGTCCTTGAGTTAATCTTGAAGCGAGTCCTACGCAATTTTGGCCTCCAAATATCCATATTGATGGTTTTATTTTTTCAACATTTTTCTTGATTAAAATTGGTTTCTTCTCTTTTCCTTTCTCATGGTTATAAGTATTTCCATTTGTTTGTGTTTGTGATTGTGTCGTTTGTTTCAAAATAGTTTTCTGCTCATTTAATATCAAACATGCTTTTTTATTTTTCTCCTCGGTTTGTGTCAAAATAACTTCGTCTGAAGTAATATTATGTAATTCTTTCTTTTTGGAGGTTTTTGGTGTTTTCCTTGAGAAAGTTTCAGGGCTCTTGCACACATCTTTCAGTAAAAATATTTGCCTTTTTAGCTGTTCTATTTCTTTCTTCAAGCACCCGTTTTCTAACATTACGTTATCTATTTCATTATCTCTTATTTCTAGTTGTAGTTTCAAGTTTTTTATTTCTTCTCGTAGGTCGTTTGAACTTTGGTTAATATGTGTAGAAATGTCCAAACTTTTCATACTATATTCAGATTCTAAGGAGTTGTTTAACGATTCCGTCGATTGTGATTTAAACAATTTTCTAGGTCGCGGTTGTGTATTTACATTAATTGATGAGTCCATTTCTGTGGTTATTTCAATTTATTTGTGTTTGTAAAGTTGCTTTCAACTAAATTCTTGTAGGTATAACTTCCTGTTTGTTGTTATGATGTATGAAGAAAAAATACAAAGCCCAAAATAAATCACCGATGCGAGGTTCGAACCGTGGATTCGTGGCTAGAGACTACGTCTTCTTACCGAGCGGCTACGTTTCCGTTAGTAAAAGTGGCCAAATAATAGTTCATACTCTTGCAAATGGATAATGTTTTGCACAGTGTGAGTATGATACAAACAAAGTTTGTTCATCCACCTTCACAACCAAATAAATTTTGCGTAATTGTAATTATATCACTGTATTTTCCACTTTTATTACAATAAATGCTGCACTAAATCCGCATATTGGTTTTTTAATAGTATTTAGTGACGGGATTCATTAAAATTTTACGACTGAATCCCTGTTTTGTTTACACTTTTGTATCACTGTTTTTTTTCACTTATTGCACAATATTTTTGGAAGATAACATTTGTACTTGTCACTTAGGTCTTGCTTTTTTAGATGTTTACTTTTTCGATGTGAATGAACAGAGATTATTATTTTTAAAGAGTAAAAAATACGGAGCTGTTGTTGTTAGTTAGAAACCAAGATGGCGAAAAAAAATATATATTCTTTTTCATACAAAATTTGAACCCCATTTTCACCCTTTTAGGGGTTAAATCATGTACATCGTGTTGGACTTTAAAATAAATGTCATTTTCGCAATCACCATCCCATAAAACCTCAAGAACGACATCCATATCAATTTTTATGTTTACATACCCCATTTACCCTCTAAGGGGTTTATTTTCAAAATTACCAAATATATGTTTGCCTATTTATTTTTAAACGTGCTCCTACGAAGTTTAATGTTGTAATGTCTATTTTATATTCTTTTCCACACAAAATTTGAAACCCATTTTCACCCCTTTAGGGGGTTAAATCATGTCCACCGTGTTGGACTTCAAAATAAATGTTCGCAATCGTCATACCAGAAAACCCCAATAACGATATCCATATCTATTTTTAGATTTAATTACACATTTCACCCCTATTTAATCGCCATAGGGGTTGAAGTACTAACAATATCAATACACGTTGCGTTAGATTTTATTCCATAAGCCTTTACTATAAATTAAGTGATTTTTTACTTCGAAAATGAAGGATTTTTTTCCATACACAACTTCATCCCCCTTTTCACCCCTTCGGGGGTAGAATTTTGAAAATTGCTGAGACCCGTATTTATTAATTTTCAATCTTCAGCCTAAACACAAAATTTGAAGATCCTAGCTTCAAAACTGAGGGACTTTCATACAAACTTTCATCCCTTATTTCACCCCCTTAGGGATAAAATTTTCAAAAATCCTTCCTTAGTGGATGCCTACACTGTATGAGGTATCTGTGTGCAAAATTTCAAATCTCTAGGTCCAGCGGTTTGGGCTGTGCGTTGATAGATCAGTCAGTCAGTCAGTCAGTCAGTCATTCAGTCATTCAGTTTACGATTGATTAAGATTGCACGCGTTTGTTATAGTTCGGTTTATGGCCCTAAAAGCGATGTATTAGGGCTCACTTTACGAGCAAGTGTGTTGAAAAGATATTTTTGATTTTGATTTTTTTTTTTGATAGTGTTTGTATAAATGACAAAGTTATATTTGCGGTTTTTGAAAATGTGCTATATCTCTAAAACTGCTTAGGTACTATATCTCGTGCAAACCAATTTTTTTGAAAGTGTTTATTAAGATCTACAGCATATATTTATTTTTTATTGTTCACTTTCTTTAAAGTGGGGGGGACACATATTTTACCACTTTGGAAGTGTATATCTTTCAAACTGTTGACTTTGAGAAAAAATAGTTTAAGAAACCTCAATGTCATTTATACATATAGACCTATCTATCTACAGTCTACACGGTTAATTTTTAAGTTAATTTCTATATCTAAAAACTAAATGGGGTGTTCAGACCACGTAAAGGAACAACTTTTACTTTGGGGACAACCACGAAATCGCAATAAAAAAATCAGCTGTTCCATACATTACAGTCGAGTCGATGTTGTACTTTCCTATGGAACAGCTGATTTTTTTTCGCGATTTCGTGGTTGGCCTCATAGTAAAAGTTGTTCATTTACGTGGTCTGAACACCCCATTTCATTTTTAGATATACTTAAAAATTAACCGTGTATATTATGGTGTTAGATTTGATTAACATTTTTTTTCAGTTTCAGTTCCATGTATAGGGTCGAGCGCCCTTGATCTTTTTTTTTGTTTTCGTATAAAAATCGTGAAGCGGTTTACAGAATACATCTACCTACCAAGTTTCAACTATGTAATCCTAATAGTTTCGGAATAAAGTGGCTGTGACATAGGGACGGACAGACAAACAGACATGCCGAATCTATAAGGGTTCCGTTTTTTATTATTAGGCTACGTAACCCTAAAAATGGGCTTCAGAAACTTCAATAAGTTTTACTTGTTTTTCTTTTGAGACCACGCGTTCTCAAATGACTGATTTAAAATAAAAACAATTTTAGAATTACTACCTTTTTATTAAACAAATATACCAATATTTTTTTCGCAACATATCGAATACACATGTAAATCTACATAAACAACCACGTAATACTAAAAAGGTATCATAATAAAAAGCAATCAGCATATCAAACTAAATAAAAATAATCACCCCCTTGTTACAGATCAGATCCAAAATACCTGTACATACAATGCGACCAATTTAACAATGTACATATCGATGTACATTGTTAAATTGGGCCATAGGGCCCTACCATGAGTTGATGCAAACTGTTTACGCTACCGTAAACTATCGTTTTCTCTCTTTCACTCTTATTGACTGTGAGCAGTATAACCGATAGTTTACGGTTACGTAAACAGTTTGCATCAACTTATGGTAGGGTTACTGAAGTCTTCAAAGCGCTAGCGACTTACTTATTTTAAAGTGTATTTACTCTTTGCCATACTTTCTCGAGCGAAGTCATAATAATAATTGTAAGTCTGTCTTGTTAATAAAGTTGCATAACTTCTATAACTTATACACCTTTTTTCTCACATTACCCAAACAATACTTATTTTGAACTTTAATGCAAAAGACACAAATCCACGGAATAACTGCTTACAGCCAAATACTCAGACGAATCTTAAAATTAAGGCCACCTTAAGGTCAAAAAAGTTGTCAGATTTGACACAAATTCTATGAAACTGACAGCTTCCTTAAAGTTAAGGAGACCTTAACTTAAGATTTTGACTAAGAAGTCTTTGAGTATTCGGCCATTAAGCTTACATATTTTTTTTTTTTCAGAATATGAAAATGCTTTCAGGTTACATTAAACTTTGAATATTATTTACTATAGTATAATAAAATCATTTATAACAACGTAAAATCACCCTGTTTACATACTTACTTCGCTGGCTCGGGTACATTTAGGTTATTTTTTTACCCTGTTTAGTATTTTGATAAAAATAATCATGAATAAAAATTTGCTGACAAGGCTCATAATATAGGTCTGAAACTTTATCTACACCTACGAAATTGCCGTTTTGTATATAGTTTAAAGAAGTTGCATTTTCCATAGGTACGTACATTTTCTTGATTTATTTAACAACATTAACGCTAATGTTTCAAAACTATTATGCACAGTCAATGTGTAAAACACAAGATAACTTATGCCTCAGTGGCCTTACCATGAGTTGATGCAAACTGTTTACGTTACCGTAAACTATCGTTTTGTCTCTCACTCGCATTGACTGTGAGCAGTATATCCGATAGTTTACGGTAACGTAAACGTTTGGATCAACTCATGGTAGGGCCACAGGTTAAAAGCGAAAGAAATGTTTTGGCTAAGTCATTTCTGCTGACAAAAACGAAGACTCATTTTAAGGGTAGGTATATAATAAGGATATTTTATTATTATTATTAGTTTTCCATGATGGTCATTATTCGATATAATATCAAACAATTGATGAATATTTTAAATCGTAGTTCTCTATTTGTGAGAAAAAATCGGCAATTTCGTAAGTAAAGACCTATGTTATTATTTCACAAAACATAATTAGTGGCAAGAAAAATGTCTAAATAAAAATAACGGTAACAGTAACTACAAAATGTGAAATTAAAAAATATATTATTATCACGTCTTCTTTGATGTGGTTTTTTAGGTCTATGTGATTGAAATAAGTATACTTAGTTAATTTACTAATAAAAACGAACTAGGTACTTATATCAACTTAGCGATGCCCCCTAGCATGATAATTGAAACACGATAATATGTTAAACAACTTGTTACAAAATAACCCCTAATGCCGAATATGGTAGATAGGGACCATCAAACTGAACAACTTTTACTATGGGACCAACTCTGAAATCGCAAAAAAACAGCTGTTCTATACAAAAATTAATAAGTATCCAAAATATCAAAAAGCTGTTTTTTTTCGCGTTTTTAGAGTTGGTCCCATAGTAAAAGTTGATCAGTTTGATGGTCCATATATCTACCATATTCAGCATTAGAGGTTATTTTCTAAAGCAGGGAATTCACTTACAGACATGTCCGCAGGCACGCCCGCGGGCATGTCCGAGCGGGCAACTTTACAAGAGATTTTACCTAAGGCTGTTGTGTGTGTCGTCGTCGCAGACGGTCTGGCAATTAAGCGGGGAATTCACTTACAGACATGTCCGCAAGCACGCCCGCGGGCATGTCCGAGCGGGCAACTTTATAATTGCCAGACCGTCTGCGACGACGACACACACAACAGGCTTAGGAAAAACCTCTTGTAAAGTTGCCCGCTCGGACATGTCCGCGGGCGTGCCTGCGGACATGTCTGTAAGTGAATTGTGACACGTTGTGTATCAATTCATCACGTTTAACTGTCAAAAGTTGATTTTGACAGCTGAGTGTCGAGATAAAAAAGCTATATCACGCGATACGTATCGTGTTTTGGTTGTTATACTAGGGGTCTGGCATTTTTATTGCATGCCACTGCATCCATTGAAATGCGAATATGTTTATGGCTAAAAGTTAATATTACTTGGCGTAGGCATATTAACTTAATGGTTTATGGTTTAAAATTCCACTACTAGGGAATGCTTGAGATTATTATCAATGCCCCTGTATCGAATAGCTAAAAGCAGAGCAAAATGGCGGCAAGATTTTGGCACGCTAAATAACTAAGTCACTACAATAACATTGGATTTAGTCGATAGCAAGAGTTCTAAAGGAACCTATATCTGTAGAAGATCCATTCTTGTTCTTAGATTTCTTGTCCGCTCTCCAGAGATCGTTTCTCATTAGAATATCCCTGAAACAAAATACAAAGTTACTGGGTGTTAATCTTTTTTGGTCACAACAAATCCTATTTTGTTTATATAAAATAGTATCAAATAATCTTTTTATTGAATACATAGGTTACTTTTATTTTTAAGTATACATTGAAGTATAATTTAGGCACTTAAAACAAAAAATTACAGAATTCTCCAAAAAGCTAATTTAGAAAGAAACCCCCAAAGTCTGTCTATCCTTACTTGTCTTATATGGTAAACAATCTTCATCGAACTCTTTATTGAAATAATCATTTATAAAATGAAACAAATGGTTTTCCACACATAGATTACGAAATAAATTGTTAATAAATTAAGTAACAATAATTTCATAAAGTTACTAACATATTTTTGAATAACGATTTAAGTTTAAAAGACGTATGACAACTGTCAAAAACTGATTACTAAATAAGACAAGTAAGGATGAACAGACTTTAAGTACTATTCCTCATTATACAAAGTGTAACAAATACCCCTAATGCCGAATAAGGTAGATAGGGACCATCAAACTGAACAACTTTTACTATGTGACCAACTCTGAAATTGCAAAAAAAAATCAGCCGTTTCATATTAAAATTAATAACGAAAATATCTACTAAATTAGGACTAAAAACATTAATACGGACTAGTTAAAACAGACTAAAAAGTAAAAATAAATTCTTCTGTAAATATTTATAACCCACAAACCGACAGAATTTAAACCTAACGTGGAGCGCATTTTATAAAATTTATCATTCATATTGTCTTTACCATGCGCCCCACGTTTTTAGGTTTAAAATTTCTGTATTTCTGTAGGTCTGTGGGTTATAAATACTTATTTACAGAAGAATTAATTTTTTACTTTTTAGTCTGTTTGTACTAGTCCGTTTTAATGTTTTTAGTCCGATTTTTCTTGTAATAATGTTTTAAAAACGCGTTTTTAAAAAAGATTTTTTTTTCAGTAAACTATTATTTTCTGCTTTTTAGTTAACGAGCTAAGACTAAAAATATACCATCTCCTATCGGAGCACTCGTCGAGACGATTCAAACGAGCCCAAACTCGATGGGGTTGCATGGTTTTATTACAGAGTTCCAGTGGCCTTCTTCCGGCACCATCATTAGACCCTGGAAACTATTTCCCAACAAAGTACTCGTCAAGATGATTCAAACGAGCCCAAAATCGATGGGGTAGCGTGGTTTAATTATAGAGTTCCCATGGCCTTCTTCCGGCTTCATCATCAGATCTTGGACACTATTTCCCAACAAAGTACTCGTCAGGAGGATTCAAACGAGCCCAAACTCGATGGGGTAGCGTGGTTTTATTAAAGAGTTCCTGTGTCCTTCTTCCGGCTGCATCATCAGACCCTGGAAACTATTTCCCAACAAAGGACTCGTCAAGACGATTCTAACGAGCCCAAACTCGATGGAGTTACATGGTTTCAATATTGAGTTCCTGTGGCATGGCCTTCCGCTTCATCATCAGACCCTGGAACTTATCTTCCATTAGAGTACTCGTCAAGACGATTCAATCGAGCCCAAACACGATAGGGTTGTATGGTTTCATCATAGAGTTTCTGTGGCCTTCTTCCGGATTCATCATCATATAAGTTCAATGACACCATAATATTGCATTGCTTTCTAGTTCTGACCTATATTCGAAGTTTCAAGTCTCTAGCTCATCGGAAAGCTAGTATATAATCGTTCGCAAACTTTGTGAACAAACAAACAAACGAGAAAGCAACCTAATAAAAACGTGTTAAAAAAACAGCAGTGGCCCTACCATGAGTTGATGCAAACTGTTTACGTTACCGTAAACTATCGGATATACTGCTCACAGTCGATGCGAGAGAAAGAGACAAAACGATGGTTTAGGGTAACGTAAACAGTTTGCATCAACTCATGGTAGGGCCTCAGTTTTTCTTCGCGAGTTGGTCCCATAGTATAAGTTGTTCAGTTTGATGGATCCTATCTACCATATTTGGCTTTAGGGGTTTTTGTTACACGTTGTATTGTCAGGATAAAAATGTCACAAAAGCCAAAATCACCTTTTGTTCGTCATGACCTCCACTACGTGCTTCATGTGGTCTTCTAATTTTCCCCTGGTGCCTCCAAAGTCATCGGGGAGATCATCCTTATCAAAGTATTTGTATAAGGAATCCGATTTAGGTGGATGGAAATGTATCTGGAATAAATAATGAACGACACATTATACTGCTAAGATTACTAAAATCTCATGCACAAAAATGTAGACTAATTTATCCTATTGAAGTCGGCGAACTAAAATCTATGGAACAAGCATTCCGCTCAGAAAATATAACCACTTGAGCACCACACTAAAACAACCAAGTGGGCGGGTGCGGTCTTGCAGCCCAAAGCAACTAACACTGGTTACATAATAGCAACCATAATCTGAATCCTATACTATACTTAAACGAAAAAATATTAATTACTTATTATACGTTATCTCTGCATCTTTTTGCCTTCTTTGCGTTCACACCATTTGACTACACAGGACGTCAATTCTAATAAACAGCTCTCTTTTCTTTAAAATAAAAACTGCAATTATTGTAAGATGTTATGTAAGTAAGAGATGTGCAATATTTATTTGCAATTACACTTCCATAGATTTTAGATTGATGTTTGAAGTGTACTTATAGATTTGAATTTGATTGCCTGATGATGTTTTGGCGGAAAAGTGCCAAAAATCAGAAGTAGATTCTGAAGAAAAAAATGAATGGCACTCCCTAATCTTACTAGCTTCATGGCACTTACCATTTCCGTCATATCTTGTTTCAGAATTGGTTTGACTAGGCCGAAAATTTTGTCTATAAACGACGGTGCATTCACTAGATGTATCTGTTTTAGCCTTATAGGCAAAGCGTCCTGAAAACAAAAAGGTACATTACATAAGGAACCATTACCCTAATTTTAAAACTAAAATAAAACAGACAGACAGACTGAGTCACACCATAAGGGTTCCTTTTTTACCATTTTGGTACGGAACCCTAAAAAGGTAAGCTTGACATTAACGTCGCCATAAATGCCGAATTGCTTTGTAATTATTGGTAATAATTTTACAGTAGAATTTTAAGTATTCGAATGTCACTAGGTAAAGTACATTGTTTATTGTCACTACAAATTAACTTTGACCACACTTCAAACCAGAGGACAGATATAGATATCGAAAAAAACATCTGCTGGAAGGAAGGTAAGGCTAAAATCTCTCATTATAACCCTGTTACAGTATGGTCCTAGTCACTACCAAATAGAGCTAATATTTACCATAAAAAAGAAGGAATAATGGTGCAAAATATTGGTGGCCACATAATTAAGGATGACCAATCGATTTTCATGCAAATGAGGTAACTTGAAACCTTGGTGCTCCGCCAGGACTGATCGAGCTGTGATCTGATGATGGCTATCCAGGGAGTGAATGTAGGAGATCCAGATCGCTTTACACACCCAACTGGGGCCATACCGGCTAACTTACATGGCTATCGTAATCGCTTTCATTTGACAGATGGATGTGACACATTGCTACTTCTATTTGGCAAAAATAAAATAAAAAATTACCACAGAAAAGTAGCAATGTATCACATCCATCTGTCAAATGAAAGCGATTACGATAGCCATGTAAGTTAGCCGGTACAGACCCTGGTTTGGGGGATCTAGTCCCACTAGGTCATGTCGTCATTAGGTCATGTCGTCACTAGCTTAGGTAAAAATAAGCCATAAACTCCAAAATTACGTGTCGTAGGCTTGTCAATTCCATACAATACAACAATGTCTATGATTTACATAAACTTGCGGCGTGTGACTTAATCGTTTAATTGCTTATTTCTAAGCTTTAAGTTAGCGAACGAATATAAAAGTGGTCATTTGAGTAGGGGCACTGATCTGCATCCTCATTTATATTCACCTCTTGATACTTAGACAACTTCCTGGCAACAGATAAGTTGAACTTGGTAAGAAACTTGAGCGATAAATCCTTCACATCGAGGATAACTAAGTCGGCCTCTTCAAGGCTCTCTTCATTGAGGAGCCAGGCGTCAGTGGTCAGGAAGAACAGCTTCGCATCCTGGATGTAGTCGTAGATTTCAAGACCTGGGTCGTTTAGCTGCCATATCCACAGGTTTCGATTGCCTGATATCCGGAATTGTGCCAAGTTTCTGAAATACGCATTTATAATTTCAATCTCAATTATGATTACTAACATACTTAAGGCTCGGATATGCGAAATCATTTGTCTCTGTCTTTTTCTTTACGTGTAAAGAGTATGGAAAATAACCTCTACATTCTGCACTTTTTCGATGTTTTTCGTTGTTTTTTCATCATTATATTTAGCACAATTATCTTTCTTGAAAAAAAGTTATTGGAGCAACTGCACAGTACATTAAAGTGTATTTAGATGTAGAATTCAATACATTTCCGCTATTATTTACGCCAAAAATATGGCCCGCGACAAGCGTTTTTGATGTTATTCTGATTTTTTTTACATTCATCTGTGAAGTTTATACGCAATTGTTTTCTGTATAAAAATATGGCCCGCGCAAACCATGTTTTCATATTATGGCCCCTTAAAAGAAAATAGGGGCCTCTATAGTTTTCCATACAAACGAGCTAACTTTGGCAAGGTTTTTTAATTAATTGAATCTGATTTTATTTGAATTTGATATTGTTCGAAAGGTGTAATTAGCTAATGGATAGTATTAAGAACGTATCTCACTTAACTTAGCTATGCTTTTAATTTTCTTTAGATTTTAGAAACACTAGACGTTATAACATGGGAAGAAGTTCTAACTTAAATCTATTCAATATTTTATTAAATAACATTGTAACTCTGTCTAAACTAGTTTTTTTGTTCTAAAAATATTGTTGTTTTGTTTATTGCCAGTTTTTGTATTAATTGGCACTCAAGGTCTATTTTTAGATTGTAATAAACAACAAGTTTTTATAGTCTGTTTATCCTTATGTCCTATTTAGTAAACAGCCTTGGCAGTTGTCTTACGTCTTTTAAAATTAAATCGTTATTTAAAAATATTTTGTCTTATTGAATCAATTTTCACCAATAATTAGCCATTTCTTTCGTAACCTGTGTGTGAAAATCATTTATATTTTAAAATAATTGTTTTTTTCAACAAAGAGTTTGGTGAAGCTTGTTTCTTGCGCCCGTTCTAGACTGGTAAAAAATTCAAAAAATCGGCTTCCTTTACCGTTTCAATGGCATTTTGTGAGCTATTTGGGCAACATGACTTTTCCGAGGTAAAAAATCCTGCTGAATTCGATTCTGAATGTAGGCTCCCCCTCCCCCTGATTTTTTCAAGCGTGTTTTGCTCTAATAACGACTTGATTCAAGAAAATATATGTCTATAACCCTCTACAAAAATCTTCTACAGAATTAAAACTATTAAAATTTACCTTAGAAAAAAATACAGGTGAATAGTCTAGTTATTCCTTATTTCTTACTAATATTATAAATGCGAAAGTCCGTTTGTTTGTTTGTTACGCCTTCACGTCCTAACTACTGAACTGATCATCATGAAATTTTGCATACACGTTGTCAGGGGTATATACAGAGAAGGACATAGGGTACATTTCATCCCGAAAAAAGTATAGTTCCCGAAGGATAGCAAAAAACCTTTCCACGCAGACGAAGTCGCGGGCGGCCGCTAGTTTACTATATAAAGTAATAAACTTGTTAAACATTTTTGTTTAGTGTGATAAAAAAATATTTTGATCCGCGCACCGGAATGTTCTTTAAATTTTTTTTTCTAATATCCTCTTCTGAATTAAAACTATAAGGATTTGCCCCAGAAAAAAATATTTGTAAATAGCCCAGTTATCCCACTGTATAGAATAATAAACTTGTTAAAAAAATGTCTAGTAAATGTGTTAAAAAATATATATTGATACGTTAGGCGGAATTTTATCTAATTTATTTTTTTGTAAAATCCTCTACAGAATTAAAACTATTAGATTTTCCCTAGAAAAAAATATCAATAAATAGCTCAGTTATCTCACTATTATATAATAATAAATTTATTAAACATTTTTGTGGAGTTACTGTGTTAAAAAAAATTGTGTCGCACGGCTGAATTACCCCTAATATTTTTTTCCAGCCACCGGACGGACTTCCGGTTATCAAAATTGAATTGTCAGCAACCCCCCAAGGCCTATGCCAGGACACCTCATATGGCCAGAATCGCGTTTTAATACGGCTTTTTTAAGTTAAGGCTCCATTTTGGCCGCCATCTTGAATTCTGAGCAAAGGAGCCAAAATTGGGCTTGGCAACATTCAGAACCGAATTCAGCAGGCTTTTTTACGTCGGAAAAGTCACGTTGCCAAAATGGCTCACAAAATGCGTTGAACTTAAAAAAATATATATGAACTACCAATCTATTCGTCTTGTTAGTTAAAAAGTCTGAAACGATTCAAAAGTGCTTAATTCAGAAGTTAATTTGAATAAATACATTTTGACTTTGACTTTTAGACAAGTAAGGATAAAAAGACTTTAAAATGACCTCTGTTACCCAAAATAAAATAAACAAATAAATAAATACCCAATAACGAAAATTATCTTGCTATGTTTGCTGCACGAACTGCATAATTTTCCGTATTTAGATTTTTAATGATTTCTATCTGGAACAGTCGAGGAAGAGTCGAGGTCATAATGCTGCAAGCTGCAATAGGCTAATTACCTAAGTGAGGTAATGACATTTTATTTCTTGCTTCTTTGTTGCAGCTGCATAGTCTAATCTAAATCTTGGTATCTACCTATTTGGAAATCAAATATAAAGGATATACTTGGATGATTGTTAGCGACCTCTTCGTCGAAATATGTGTTTTTTTGCAGCATAAACGGCTGTTAGTGGCGTGTGCTCAATAAAAAATACGGCGTTTGGTGATCGAGGGATATCGTTTGGCAGGGTGAACCTTCTGAACCCTTAGATCATTTTAAGAAGGGGAGCCATCTTGGATTTTTGTATGGGAAGGAGATATAATACATTTTTTTTTATATGGAATATTTTTTTTTTCAATCCCCATCGTGTGGGATATCGGATGAAAGGGATTTTTGAGCTGATTATAAATATTATACAATATTATTACATTGTAGCTACTGGTTTAAAAAAAATCGGAAAAACATTTTCGAAACATACTAAGTTTGGGCTCTTGCAGGAAGAAAACCACTAAATGAATTTTTATGAAACATACGCCAAACAGCTTCTAATATGCTCTTATCTAACGTCCTGGAAGCAATTAAAAAAAAACATTTTAAAATTTTGAAAATTTTTGATCCCAGTATTTAATGAGTTAAAGTACCAAGAATCAAAAAAATAAAAAATAAAACTTAATATTAGTTTTTTCAAAAATTCTTCCAGGATGTTAGATAAGAGTATATTACGAGTTGTTTGGCGTATGTTTCATAAGAATTCATTTAGCGGTTTTCTTCCTGCAGGAGCCCAAACTTAGTATGTTTGGAAAATAATTTTCCGATTTTTTTTTAAACCAGTAGCTACAATGTTATAATATTGTATATAAATATTTAGAATCATCACAAAAATCCCTTTCATCCGATATCCCACACGATTGGTTTTGAAAAACATTTTTTTTTCAAATTCCATCAAAAAAAAGGTTGTATTATATTTCCTTCCCATACAAAAATCCAAGATGACTCCCCTTCTTAAAATGATCTATGGGTTCAGAAGATTCACCCTGCCAAAGGATTTCCCTCGATCACGAAACGCCGTATATTGCACTTTTATGTCGTGTATCTTTTTTTAGTTTAGGAAAATAAGAAGTTTGATTTTTTTTCACAGCTTCAAGAGACTGTAGACTTGAGCATATGATTTTAATTTCAACTCGATACTTCCACGCGTTTCCGAGATAAAGGGTCTTTGTCTATGACAGACAGACAGACGGATAACAAAGTGATCCTATAAGGGTTCTGTTTTTTCTTTTTGAGATACGGAACCCTAAAAATTATGAAGGGTTACTTACACAATCCTTAGAGTCCTCTGAAACTGCGGTGACAGCGGGTCCCTATCATTCAAGAGCTCTGGCGCCGAGGCTCTTAGGGTGCAGAACAGCTCAACAGCATTCTTCGCCCTCTCCAAGTCGTAGTAGCAACTGTGTAGGAACCGCCTGATTAGTTTGTGTTCTGAAAACAAAAGGAAATAGAAAACTCTTTGGGTGGGTACTCACTTAGGTTCGCGAACCTCCGCGCTCCGCGAACCTCCGCGCTCCGCGAACCTAGAACAGTGATCCATAGCAAAAACAAATATTTTTACTTTGGCTACAGTGTGTGCCTGTGCGAACCAGCTTCGCATACGAGTTCCCTCACGTACACACCTCGGCGCCCTGTTTCAGCAGAGGATAAACGATATTTTCGGTGCAGGTTCGCGGAGCGCGGAGGTTCGCGAACCTAAGTGGGTACCCACCCTTTGACTGCCAACTGCTAATACAGTCATTTTCTATAATGCCACTGACAGGCATTTCAAAACGAATTGTGCGCAAGCGCAATATAATACGACGTGTACAGTACGAGGTTGAAATCGGGTGGGGATTGCGCGAAACGCGTATTTTGGGTATGCGTAGCGGTGAGGGGCGCGGGCGGCGGGAGAGGGGCGCGCGCTATTGGTCGCTCACAAGAGCACATGCGCGAACTTATCCCCACTCCATCGAAAAAATTTCAACATACGTGCCTAGTACTGTAACAGAATTAATGGTGAAACCAGAATATGGTAGATAGGACCATCAAACTGAACAACTTTTAATATGGGACCAACTCTGAAATAGCGAAAATAAAATTGATATTTCATACATTTTCATATTTAGGTACGTCATAATTCTTTGTATGAAACAGCAGATTTTTTTCGCGATTTCAGATTCAGAGTTGGTCCCATATTAAAAGTTGTTCAGTTTGATGGTCCCTACGGCCTACCTACCATATTCTGGTTTAGCCATTAATTCTGTTACACGTTGTAGGTACTATTGTTTGAAGAATCTAACCACATTTAAAAATAGGTAGATATAGGTATCTAGATTCTAATTACTTAGAAGGTTTTGTACACACAATTTTTTCACAGCTACTTTAGTAACTCCTGGGTAGTGGAATGGCTCAAAAACCGGAGCATTCAAACATAGGCACTGGCGGCGTAAGGGGGGGGCGGTGGAGGCGGTCCGCCCCGGGTACCAAGCACCAAGGGGTGCCAACGTGCGTTGTGACAACTCACTCGCGGTCTGGCGCATGGCGCATCTCATCTGCCCGGTGTGCGTTCCGTGGCTTCGCTCGAGTCAGGGGCGGCCCTAGGGAGGTGCGACCGCACTGGGCGCCCTCTTGTGTGGGACGCCAAAAACGCCCGACCACCGATCGACTATCAATCATGTTATTGCCTAGTGACGAGCGATGACGCGACAATTGAAACTGACTAATAAAATCGCGCTGCGTGACCGTTTTTTACTGTAAACAAGCAAGATCGTGGATAAAACTAACTACGAAATCGCGCTGCGCGGCCGTTTTTTTTTTTACTGTAAATAGAGAAGATTACAAGATTAGTGGATGCAACTGACTAAAAATTTAACAAACGTTGTTGTTTTTATAAACAACGAGATACGAACGAGAGAGAGATGCGAGATTCAATTATGGCGCCCCCATTTCTTGCCCCTAATACCTTTACAGGGTTATTTGTAAAACACCAACAATACCTTGCAGGAGTAGATTAAGTACTATCAATAATGATCGTACTTAATCTACTCCTGCAAGGTATTAAGTACTATCTACTCCTGCAAGTTTTATGATAGTGCGAATCTCGCACTATCATAAAACTTGCCTCGGTCCGCCCCTAGCTCGAGTGTACTGCGCTCTAACCGTTCCGTGGCTCGGTTATATATTACTCTGAACGCTGTATTACTCAGAGTATGTGTGTATTACTCGGAGCGTAGTTTCACCCGTTCCGTGGCTCAGAGCGCAGCAACCAAACAACCGTCAAAATCGGTGGTTGAAGCACGCTCTGACTTTTATCTCTACAAAATAGTGTCATTTGACATTATTTTGTATTTTGATGTTTTTGTGTCTAACTTTCAAAAAGTTCATGTTCGCTCCAGGGCCGGATTTAAGGGTCAGCAACTGAGGCAACTGCTCGGGGCCTTCACAAGAGAGGGGCTCTTCCATATAAATTATTTAATTAAAAAATCTTACACAACGAAAGAGTACGTAATATAACGATTTGAGCTGGATTTCAATGAAATCATCACTACTTGACTTCTACACAAGAAGTGGGTACAAAGATAAAGGTATCTTTCAAGAAACCACCCAATTATGTAGAATTTTACAAAAAACTAAGCTCGCGGGAATGAGTTAAATCACTGCACTGCCCGGAGCCACGGTAAGATACCATTAGCGTGACGGAGCGCGCGGCGTGCGAATAGACTTCTACACGAGAAGTGAGTACAAAGATAAAAATAACCACTTCTGTAGAATTAAAAAAAAAACTAAGCGCAAGGAAGAGTTAAAATTAAGTTCAGCCCTCAAAAGAAATCTTTTCTTTCTGACAAGGTCAGTGTAGGTAGTCATAGATAAAGGGGCGGCATAATCTCTATTGCACGTGGGCGTTTAGAACTAACGGCGGACCTGCTTGCAAGAAAAATCTTATTTAACATATTTGAAAAATAATTAGGGACCTCCACTCCCTTGTTGCCCCAGGGCCTCCACACTCTAAATCCGGCTCTGGTAAGCTTGCACGTTTAGTATTTGTTGTTTTATTTTGGGGGTGCTAAATAGAAAACCGCCCCGGGTGTCAACCCATGCTACGCCGCCTCTGAACATAGGGAAAGGCTCTAGTAAAAAATTCAGACAAAAGACTTCATGTATGTATGTATGCAAATACAGGTCGTTTAAAAATAGTAGATTGTACAAAACAAGTGCATAAAATGGGTTGTGAGGAAATTAAACAGCAATATTGCAAAAAAATTGTATTATGACATGGATTATGTACTTATAAAAATTAAAAACAGAATGAAATAAGAAGTTTATTTAACGAAATTTAATTGCGTGTGTGACTGTTTAATTGGTAGTGTCTTGGGGAATGCATATGTATGGCATTTTTCATTTACCTACGACACTACTGGGCCGGTATAGTGTAGAAGGGAAAAAGAATTACCCACGACACTACCAGTAGTGCGCCTTGGTGAAGAAGGGTACTTGACGATGACGACCTTTGTCTTAGAGTCTGAGACTTAGACGAAAATTTTACTTTATGCACTAGACTCTAGTCATAGTGACTAGAGCATTAAAAGCAATTTTATGCAGCCTTTTGCCTAATACCCAACATAAAGACGAACATGAGAAGTGAAAAACATATTTATTGAGACTTTACATACACAAATTGACAGAAGACTTAAGTAAAGACTTAATTCTTCTGCAACTTAGTGGAATAAGCCTTTGCTTCGAAAATTCAGAACATACCTAAATATAATATAATATAATATAAAATAATAAAAATAATAACAATGAACAATAAAAAATAAAAAAAAAAATAAAATATATTTATGACTTACATAATTTCAATTAGACATTTATTCCTAAAAACATTTTACTATATGATAAAAAAGCTTTATTTTATTTTAATGAAAGATGCCTCCCTCTCTTTTGCTGTGCCCGACAGGGTCCATAATGCGCTGTAACATTATATTAATATACCATCCTGTAAACATTATGGTGCAATAAAAGATATGAATATGAATATGAATATAATTTTCCTTAAAATTGCATTTGCGGAAAATGTGCAGTTTATTACGAAACATGAATGGCATAAAACCATTATATTTTAGTAAATCTGCATGTTTTATTACTATTAATTGACCGAGCAAGGAGCGAAGCGTCTCCATTTCAGGCTAGCACTATTATTTATTCTGTCGTTTCAGTTCAGCTTGATCAAAAATGAATTCGTAGCTGTTATGTACAGCTGTCCGTCTTTCTCTTCTAAAGATCGCATTTTTCAACCGAGTCTCCTGAAATTTTGTGAGCAGGTTCTATAACTATAATGGAATATTTATATGTCGTATCAGTTTTCGGATTTTTTTGAGATATGGGAACAATCATATTTAAAACATTTTTAGCCGACTTCTAAAAAGGAGGAGGTTCTATGTTCGGCTGTATGTATGTTTTTTTATGTATGTCCACCGATTTCTCGAAGACGGCTGAACCGATTGAAATAATTCAAACGTTATTAGATCAGGTTTGTTCCCAAGTTGGTTCCATTTTTAGGGTTCCGTAGCCAAAATGGCAAAAAACGGAACCCTTATAGATTCGTCATGTCTGTCTGTCTGTCTGTCTGTCTGTCTGTCTGTCTGTCTGTCCGTCCGTATGTCACAGCCACTTTATTCCAAAAGTATTAGGACTACATAGTTGAAACTTAGTAGGTAGGTGTATTCTATGAACCGCTTTACGATTTTTATACAAAAATAAAAAAAATAAAAGATTAAGGGGGGGCTCCCCATACATGGAACTGAAACTGAAAATATTTTTTTTCATCAAACCAATACTTGTGGGGTGTCTATAGATAGGTTTTTAAAAATGACATTGAGGTTTCTAAGACTATTTTTTTTTAAAGTCAACCGTTTGAAAAATATATGCCGCCAAAGTGGTAAAATGTGTGTCCCCCCCCCCCCTTTAACTTTTAAAGTAAGAGGGTGAAAAATCTAAAAAAAATATAAACTATAGATCTTAATAAACACTTTCAACGAAAATTGTTTTGAACGAGATACAGTAATTAGTTTTCGAGATATAGTACATTTTCCAAAACCGCAAATATAACTTTGTCATTCATACAAACACTGTGAAAAACAAAGTTATTTTTCAGACGAAAAATGATAGCGGTATTAAAATATGGTATGGTATAATGTACCTACGGAACCCTACTGCGCGTGGCCCGACACGCACTTGGCCGGTTTTTTGAAATCCATTCTGTATTTTTCAATAAAAACCTGAAAATACTGTCGTTTTCGTTACCATTTTATGAACTTACTAGCGCCCGCCCGCGACTTCGTCTGCGTGGAAAGGTTTTTTGCTATCCCTCGGGAACTGTACTTTTTTTCGGGATGAAAGGTACCCTATGTCCTTCTCTGTACCCTTGGCAACGTGTATGCAAAATTTCATGATGATCGGTTCAGTAGTTAAGACGTGAAGGCGTAACAAACAAACAAACAAACAAACGGACTTTCGCATTTATAATATTAAGTAAGGATACGGATGATCGACCATATCTTCTTTGTTTATGTACCGATTTAGATGATTCTTTTTTGTTTGAAAGAGGATACTTTAGTGATAATATTATTTTGATTTCATTGTTATTGGACCTTGAATTTCAAAGATGCAAAAGGGAACTCCTCAAAATCAAATAGAAACTGTATAGTGATTGAAATATTGTTAGGATTATGACAATCTTAAACAAATTAGATATCTAACTATGGTCAAGGACGTTTTAGACTAGACTTGAACTGCGAAGAAACAACGGAACTCCTTAACAACAAATAGCACGAATAGTGAAAATTGAGTTATTATGGGTATTATACCACAGGAAAGTGAGAAATATAAAAAAATACATAACATCATCGCTTACATTTACATAATATACATACACTAAAAAGAAAAAAGAAAAAAATGTTTAAAAACAAAAACAACGACTTCAAAAAACCTAAAAATATAAACAAAAACAGCTTCAAAATTAAATGTTTCTTTTTAGAAATTTTTAATCTTGCTTTTTAGCAAGAAATAATTTTCAAATCACTAGATACGCATTATTGTAATAAAACACGTCTAATGAAGTCGGGTTGGGCTCTTAGAATAAAAAAAAAAGTCGTTTTCCAGCCCCACCCGACTTCAATAGACGTGTTGTTGGGGACTAATCTTGGTAGTTCCAAAAGTATTCGATTGGGCAGCGCTACTGTTGTTTGGAGACCTGTCAAACATAGGCCTGATCAATTCCAAAAGTATCCGATTGGGCAGCGCCACTGTGTTTGGAGACCTCTCAAAACAAAGCAAATTATTTCTTGCTTTTTAGAGATATTTAATTTTGAAGCTGTTTTTTTTATATTTTCAGGTTTTTTGAAGTCGGTTTTTTTGTATTTAAATTTTTTTTTGAAAATGTACAGACAGAGCCACTATATTCTGTGGTTTTACTAATAGTCAATCAGGTGTAAACAAAGGACATCCGATCAGTGTCGCAAAAAGTGAGATTGAAATTGTAAAATATGACGAAACGTAAGATTAACCGTAAAACTCGAATCGAAACCGCCATTGTCACTCCGCACAACACAATAGTGAGTCGGTTTCCTCTGGAAAAACTCGTAATGGAAAATTCTATAAAACACCTGTTTCGATGAATCAATTCTGACGTGACTTTACAGTACACTTAAATTAATCCCTCATTATCAAATATTGATATAATTATGATTATATCGAGCTAAACTTGAAAAACTAAACTATTTAAAAATAGTACCTACCCCGTCGCTAAAACAAAGCAGGGATACAGTTTTCTTTGTTTTTTCTTTCTCGTTAAATCAGAGGATCAACAATTTGCTGGGATCAACCGATTTCATAGTTACATAGGTACTTAGTAGTTGGAAATGCATCCAATACCATGACGAGACGGGCGGGACATATTTAAGATTCTCAATCTCTCAAGCTTTTAATTGCACTACCTAGGCTGTAATGTTAGATTAAAATACATATGATTGTACAATAGAAATTAGTAAAATGCAGAATACGTTAAGATGAAATCTAGATCAAGATTGTACTACGGCCAGTGTGCAATCATAACTCAATTCAATTGCTGTACCTATTGCAATGAGCCATAACAAGATAACGTTACACTTGTACAGATCCTTTGTTGGTCGATGCAGTCTGTTGCTATGACCCGAACATAAATAGAAGATTGTATTTTTAAGGAAAATCAACTGAGTTCTAAAAAGGTGAGATGAGATGGACATCGTAACGTTTCGTACTTTTTGAATGAAGTAGGTAATTGCGAATGAAATTTGAAACGGCCACTCCGTATAAGTTACCTGCTCGAATTCAAGTAAACGTTTTTTTGTTTTCATTGTAATGTTTATGATTAAAACTGAATAGAAAACTGAATAGTTTTTGGATTCAATAGTAAGGGCACACCCCGGGCACTCCATACAAGCGTCGCATTTCATCTACCTATTACACAGACGCTACACAGTGACGTTTTTGCACACGCGCAACTGTGTGCGAGCTATTGAATGAGCACACGGATCGACACACGGAACTCGCGCGGTGGGCGCCGGTGGGGTGAGGTAATTGATTGTGGGGCGGGGCGGAGAGTTTCCTTTCTGTACGGTAGTACTTATATCTATTCTGTGGTAAGGGACTAATATTATTAATGAGGGTAAACTGAGCTTGCCGCACAGACAGTTGCCGATCCTGCAAATTCAAATAACCGATTTACTTACCGTACTTATCAGTTAGCTGTAGCCGTATTGTAGCCTTGTAGCAAGAGTTTTAAACCCCAACCAAACACCTTTCTTCACAAGAGATACAGAGCAGTGTTTTGGCTGCATACTTATTTTCATAATAGTACTTATTAAGCTTTTACCTTTGTATAAATGTCTTTCCTCAAAACATAATTGTGTCACACATAACTTGAATGCAAAATTACCTACAGCATTATATTACGTAGGAAGATATTAAATAACACATAACAGGTCCATTTAATAAATGCAAAATTTCCATGACGGAAATTCAAGCCATAAGGTTAAATAATAGCCGCATGATCTATGAATAGTTTAATAACTGAAGGGAATTCATAAATACCACTCGAGTTTCAAGCTTCAGTGAACATAATTATTTCTGATGACGACTTAATGCTGATAAGGTTACCTCTCGATGTGAATTGCACTGTTGTGCCTATATTACGTTACATACAGTTATGGCTTTTCATGTCCAAGGTCTCTCGCCATAGATTTGTGATCCGTAAGCGTAAATTCGACATTTATTAACATAACAGCTTTTTTTTAATTTAGCCTACGCTAGATTAACTATTAAACTAACGTGGCTTCACAGAAAATATTCCTGTGCTGAAGAAAAAAAGGAAAAATATTGGAAAATCATTACAAAATTACCTAACTCAAAGCATAGAAATAAACGATTTTGCACAAACTAGTCTAATACATTTTAAACCGACTTCAAAAAAAGTAGGAGGTTCTCTTATCATCTGTATTTTTTTATGTAAGAGGTATGTTTTACCATAAATCGTTCTTTTTAGGGTTCCGTACTAAAATGGTAAAAAGAAACCCTTATGGTGGGACCCAGTCTGTCTATCTGTCTGTCACAGCTGGGTATTTCGAGAACTACTAATGCTATCAACTTGAAATTTCGAATAGTTTAAGACGACATTTGCCCAACTATTTTGCAAATAAGAAAGAAATAAAAAAAAATTTTTACAACAGGCACTGAAAAGGGGTCATAAAAATTTGATGTGAGGTGACTAGGGCATGTGGGGTATCATATGAAAGAGCGCTGTTTGCACATTTTCAAACATTTTTTTCTTTTTTCTTAGGCCGCATAGTTTTCGACTTATGATGAAAAATGTAAAAAAAATACCGTCCCCCCCCCCCCTTATATCCGAAGTTTGCAAAGAGGAAAATCTGAAATAATTCTATGTAATAGTAGTTTATGTAAAGATTACAGGAAAAAACGATGTCTCAATATAACACACTTTTTTAGAAATTCAAAAAACAAACAAAACTTCTTTAGTTTCACTACCAGTCAACAGATGGCGCTGTCCTAAGAATGCTAACCTAAGGAAAAAAAATAGTTCCACTATCGGTCAAGAGATGGCGCAACCTAATACTACAATAAAAAATTAATGGCTGGTTCTCATATAATTACCTACTATTTGCCGTACGAATAAACGAAGAATAAGTTCCTACTAAGTAATATAAACAGTTTGCAATGTGTTTTTCAGTCACCATAAGCAGCTGTGGTTAAGATTTGTAAATTAACTGTCCGCCTGTTCGCCCTTCCACCTGTCTGCCATTTATTTTACTTTTTTAAAGACTGTACTAAAGTAACATATCCAAATATATTTATGATTGTACGGAACCCTCGGTGCGCGAGTCCGACTAGCTCTTGACCGGTTTTTTTTTTATCTGAAAGAACATAGTTAGACTATAAAGTTTTTTCATAATCCTGAAAAATACAAATTATTTAGCTTACCATCGCACGAGTTTTGTCGGATTTTCAGGCATAACTTAATTAGTTAGTATTACTTTATGAACCGATTTAGATGATTCTTTTTTGTTAAGTCGTCACATTTTAATTTCATTGGTTTTGGACTAATGGACTTTGAAGATACACAAGAGAACTCCTCAAAGTCAAATAGGATATACATAGTGATTAAGATATTGGTAGGTTTATGACAATCCAAAACTAAGGAACTAGGTCTGCGACGTTCTGGACTAGACTTGGATTATTCGTAATCCAAAGGCACAACTCCGTAAAAACTTACAGCTAAATATATAAAGTTTTAAAATATTTACCACAAAAAAGTTGAAAATAAAAAGCTCAAATATCTTCAAAAAAACTGAAAATCCGACCCGACGAACCCGACCCGACTTCATTAGTTAGACCATGGGTCTCCAAACTTTTTAGCAAAAGGGCCAGACTTATTTCTCCACGAAGTCCCAAGGGCCAGGATCTAGCTAGCTCCGTATCAACATACTGTAAATTACAGTGTCGTTGGTACGATCCGGCCTGCTTTCGCGGGCCGGATTGTTGGTGCTTGCGGGCCGGATCTGGCCCGCGGGCCGTAGTTTAGAGACCCCTGAGTAAGACCGTTAGACGTGTTTTATTAAAATTGCTATGCGTATCATTAGGTATTAACCTACCTATATATTATGTTTGAATAATTATTATTTCTTGCTTTTTAGAGGTAAGTATAATTTTGAAGCTATTTTTGTTCTGATTTTCAGGCTTTTTGCAATTTATTTGTATTGTGTTGACATGACGTAGCTTAATTGACCGAGCGAGCACAAAGCGCGAGCGAAACGTCTCCGTTTCAGCTGGGGAAAAATGTTTTCGTATGATGCATATCCGGATGTCCGTCCGGCTGTTCCCCTTTACTTAATACACCTACAGATCGAATTTTTCTCAACTGATTCTGTCGTGTTTTGTGAGCAGGTTTGATAATTATATGGATTTTTGTAGATTGTTTTTCGAAATTTTTCATAATGGCGGAGATATGGGGGTTGAAAACGTAAAAAAAACATATTTCAGCCATTTCGAAAAATATTAAAAATGCCACAAACTTTTAAGTAAGTTATAAACTTTCGCACTTTGTCACCTGCTTAATATTAAAATCTCAAACACGTCTCAGGTTGGCTGGAAGAGATTTCTTTTAGAGATAAGTCCTCCTTTGTGTACACATCTCAATATATTTTTGTGTAACTGTTTTATAAGTGCAATAAAGAGTATAATAAACTTGGAGGGGCGGGAGTGTGAGAGGGTGGAAAATAATTTAAAAAATGCACATTTCCTTCAAATTTCACATCAAATTTTTCATTTTAAATTTTAAGGCTCCGTTACGCGAAATCATTTGTCTCTGTCTTTTTCTTTACGTGTAAGAGTATGGGGAAAATAACATCACTTCTGCACTTTTTCAGTGTTTTTCGTTGTTATTTCATCATTATCTTTAGCACAATTATCTTTCTTGAAAAAAAGTTATTTGAGCAACTGCACAGTACGTTAAAGTGTATTTTGATGTAGAATTCAATACGTTACGCTATTATTTACGCCAAAAATATGGCCCGCGACAAGCGCTTTTGATGATATTCTGTTTTTTTTACAATCATCTGTGAGGTTTACACGCAATTTAATGTTTGTAGCAACTAGGTAAACTCTTTAGCTTGTCGTATGATTTTTTTGGTGGCTACAAGTTTACGTTTTCTATACAAAGATATGGCCCGCGCAAACCATGTTTTCCTATTACCGCCCCTTAAGGATTTTGTTTTAAAGTGCGCGGTAAAGATAGGTGTGCAGAGAAAAACTCGCGAGGTCTACAGCTCACAGAGCCACTGTACTTATTTATCATGTTTCAGATAATACCGTGTCCTTTTTTTCAATTTTTTGTGTTTAGGTTACCTAAAGGTATGAGTCCGATCTCGGCAGCAGCAGCAGTGCTGCCGCAGCAGTGCACTCCAAATTGAACCGTAATATTATGAAAAGCGGCTCTATTTGAAGTGACCGGAGAAGTGTCGCGCAGCACTGCTGCGCGTCAGAGCTGCGCGGCAGTGTCGCGCGACACTCGGAATGTAATCTTAATATATAAAATCGTAAACTGAATGACTGAATGACTGACTGACTGACTGACTGACTGACTGACTGACTGATCTATCAACGCACAGCCCAAACCGCTGGACCTAGAGACTTGAAATTTTGCACACAGATACCTTATACAGTGTAGACATCCACTAAGGAAGGATTTTTGAAAATTCTATCCCTAAGGGGATGAAATAAGGGATGAAAGTTTGTATGAAAGTCCCTCAGTTTTAAAGCTAGGATCGTCAAATTTTGTGTTTAGGCTGACAATTGAAAATTAATAAATACGGGTCTCAGTGTTTTTCAAAGTTCTACCCCCGAAGGGGTCAAAAGGGGGATGAAGTTGTGTAATGAAGAAAATCCTTTATTTGCGAAGTCAAAATTGCTAAATATATAATTTAGGCTTATGGATGGAAATCTAACGCAACGTATATTGTTATTGTTAGTATTTCAACCCCTACGGGGATAAAATGGGGGTGAAAAGGGGTAAATAAACCTAAAAATAGATATGGATGTCGTTATTGGGGTTTTCTGGGATGACGATTGCATAAATGACATTTATTTTGAAGTCCAACACGGTGGACATGATTTGACCCCTCAAGGGGCGAAAATGGGGTTCGAATTTTGTATGGAAAAATAAAGTTAAATGGACATTACAACTTTAAACTTCGTAGGAGCATGTCTAAAAATAAATAAGCAAACATATATTTTGTGATTTTGAAAATTAACCCCTTAGGGGGTAAATGGGGTGAGTAAACATAAAAATCGATGTGGAGGTCGTTCTTGAGGTTTTATGGGATGGTGATTACGAAAATGAGATTTATTTTGAAGTCCAACACGGTGGACATGATTTAACATGTGAAAATGAGGTTCAAATGTATGGAAATAGAATATAAAATAGACATTACAACTTTAAAATTCGTAGGAGCATGTCTAAAAATAAATAAGCAAACATATATTTTGTGATTTTGAAAATTAACCCCTTAGGGTGTAAATGGGGTAAGTAAACATGAAAATCGATGTGGATGTCGTTCTTGAGGTTTCATGGGATGGTGATTGCGAAAATGACATTTATTTTGAAGTCCAACACGGTGGACATGACACATCATGGACCTGTACCTGGACATGCACATCCAGGTAACGGGAATGAGAACAGGCACGGGCACGGGAACAGGAACGGGAACAGGACGAGAACAGGACGGGAACGGAACGGGCCGGAACGGAAACGGAACGGGAAGGGAACGGGATTGAAACGGGAACGGAATAGGAACGGGAACGGAACGAGAATGGAACGGGAAAGAGAAAGGGACAGGAACGGGACGGGAACGGTACCGGGAAAAGGAACGGAAGGAGTACGGGACGGGAACGGGACGCGAACGGGAACGAAACGGGAACGGAAAGGGACGGAACGGAATGGGAATGGAACGGGAACGAAACGGGAACGATACAGGAACGGAACGGGAACGAAATGGGACGGGAACGGCACGGGAACGGAGGGGAAAGGATCCGGAACGGAACGGGAACGATACGGGAACGGGAACGGGAATGGGACGGGGCGGGAACGGGAACGGGAACGGGAACGGGAACGGGAACGGGAACGGGAACCGGACGGGAACGGGGACGGGACGGGAACGGGACGGGGACGGGAACGGGAACCGGAAACGTAAAAATGACTGGTCAGATCCTGGTTGAAGGTTCTCTAAGGATTTTCTCTAACATCCACGCGGACGAAGTCGCGGGCAAAAGCTAGTCTCATATAAACCTGCAGTGCTGCGGCAACACTACTGCTTGCTGCCGTGCCGACATCGGAATCATACCTTAATTCATCAAATAGTAAATTACCTAGATCCTTAGGCAGATGGGGTTGACTATTGATCCATTGCTTGAACTGCTCCAGCTGCTTTTCAATTTCTTCAGGACTTTTAGTTTCTGCCATCTTCAATATTTATACAGTCTGTAAAAAAGAAATACTTAATCATAAAAATAATTTATTGATATCATTTACAGAACTTATTTTGTTCACTTTTGTCTTATCTAGGTATAGTTTAGTGTGACAAAGGTGTGCCGGGAAGCAAAAGACTTTAAAACACATCAAAACAGGGTCAGTATACCAAGTAGCTCTACCTGAGGTGATGCATACTGTTTTCGCTATTGAAAACTATCGGAAAATGCGAGTGAAAGAATGAAAATTTAGTTTACGGTAGCGAAAACAGTTAAAGAAAAATGATTTTGTTCTTAAATGCTTACAAAAAGCGACCTAATTCAATAAATTGGAGAGCTACTCAAAGATTTTCGTTGATTTTACGTGTTTAATCTTATTGGTTTATTATATTATCCAATGGTATACTTTTAAACTTACTTTGCTTTTGACATAATTTTACATCTATTTCGGCAACTATAAAATAATAATCACATACATAATTCAAAATGCCAGTAAATTAAATCAAACTATAAAAATGTGCAAAAATTGAAACATGGAAGTGACTGACGTAGGAAGTGATGTATGTAGTCTTCTTTGCAATAATTTGACATAAACTTAGCCCGCAAAAAATTCGTAAACTTTTTTGCGCAAACATCATGAGTTGATGAGTTCCAAAAGTCTGTGCTGTGGTTAAAATATTATTCGAAATTTCTATAATAATTATAGGATCATGAATAGCATAATTACGTAAGTAAGCTGATTGCAAAATGGACAGAAATTCTCTAAATATGATTTGATTTAAGCGATCGTTATCAATGTTTAATATTTTTTTGTAAGGTAAGTATTTATTTTGGTCTATATTATATTACCTTACCTACCTATGTCTATATTATTTTGGTACCTATTGCCACAGAATAGATATAAGTACTATCTAGGTACATGTCTATTGCCTTTTATTTAGTTTTTGTTTGTTGTCAACGTTTAAGGAATAGAGGCAGCTATTCTGAAAGAATGAAGTTTTTTTTTGCTAGTTGTGCCTACGAAATACGAATTTTTAAAAGGCAAGTAGGTACCTACTCATTCTTGAGAATGCGATCAAGTCACAAATTCATAAATAACTATCCCTCTTTATTACAAACCACTGAAATTGCACTTACAAATAAACTAGGTAATAATTAAATAATAAATATCCTGTTTCTTAAACTAGGCCCTAATGATACGACAAATACAAATTAGGGTGACTTGCACCATAAATTAATTAATTGTTTAATTAAGGCGACTATATCTCTCAAGTGGCGCCCTCATCTTAATTAAATTAATTGCTCGCTAAATGTGTCGAAAATTTACATGTACAGATTAAAGCTGAGGTTCTATTCTATAGTTTATTTACAAACAATAACGTCAGTAAAATATAGTTCGTTGTTATAGTAGCAGCCAAAAGTGCTTTAAGTGGTCACTTTTTGCTCTTTTGTCTACTACAACTACAGCGAACTATATTTTACTGAGCTTATTATTTGTAAATAAACTATAGAAATAGAACCTCAGTTTCCTTCAATCTGTATATGTGAATTTTCGATACATTAGGTACTTACTTACCTACTTAACGAGCAATTAATTGAATTAAGTTGAGGGCGCCATAGGAGCCTTAAGTACCACTTAAACACGATTAGGAATTGTCTACGAAGGGAATATAAGAAATTCGTATAAGTGGTAAGTAGGTACTCATACTACAATATTTAATTTATGGTGCAAGTCGCCCTTGGTAAGAAACTATGAGCGAATCGTTAAGTCCTTATAGATAAGAGATGACAAACATTTTAGTTGAAGACTAGCCTGCTGGTTAGGCTTCTTTTTTTAGAATTACTTATACCTAAAAAAATCTCTTC
The DNA here is from genome assembly GCA_943789525.1 of Agriphila geniculea. NCBI lineage: Eukaryota > Metazoa > Arthropoda > Insecta > Lepidoptera > Crambidae > Agriphila > Agriphila geniculea. The sequence goes on along the minus strand of OX038887.1, from coordinate 6,932,379 downwards.
TAGTTTTTAGTATCTCTATATCGGTAAGTGTCACTGCCGTAAGCATTGGCCGTAAGTCCTACGTATACTAAGTAGATATAATGCTAGTAGGTACCTACTATTATTATTGTATTCTGTGGTATAATAATAACTAATGATATAACCTGCTTTAATTAGAAAAAATATTACAAGCAAGTTTTATTATTACTTACATTGTAGCGCACGGTAACTTTTGAACAACACATTCGCCCCTCAAACAAAACCGAAAACAATAACCATTTGAGTAGACCTAGTGACTAAAACTGGTTTAAAACGACAAATGAGTAATAATCTTGAAATAAGCACGGAAACAACTCAACTGAGGTACGGCCACAGGAAAAACTGACATAAAAATGTATCTTTTGAAGTTTAAACACAAAGTTTGTCTCGATAGAACGAACGTTATGTTTGTGAAAACATATTGACACGACTTGAACTCCTAGCTGACAGCTCGCGACTGGTCTGGCTTTTCGTTCCGTGGCCTTCGTACTCCAATAAAACGCTTCGTTGTGCACGCGAAATATGAATCGGTGCGCAGGAGTTTATAAGTAATATCATAAACCGAAGTGGAGTAATGAATCAAGTTATATGCACTATGCACATGAACGTGGATTTAGTCTTGAATCTTGTCCATTCAGATTTCAGGGCCAATGTGTTACTTACTTACATAATCCGATATTTTTTAAACAATTGTGATTTCAGTATTTGGCCACAGGTTACAGTATACAGCGTGAAATTTAAATCATTTGATTCCCTCAGTGGGGTGGTTCCACTCATGATTACAAGCAACTTATACTGTGGGGCCAACTCTGAGATCGCGAAAAAAAACAGCTTGTAGGAATTGTAGTAGGGTAGTTAGCCTCTGATAAGAAGATTAGGAAGGCCAAAGGGCTGGGTGGTATTAGACCGGGGACCGCAGTCCAACTTGATGATGGTTAGCAGTTATATATTATGCTGATGTTGCATAGTATATTATGCTGATGCTGCTGAGTAAACTCTATCAGCGAGATGTAGGTTTCTCCATATATTATCCATACTACAAGGTGCTATTCCTTACTAATCTTTGTGTTTATTCGACACTAGCGCCATCTAGTCACACAGTGATGAATCTTGTTGCAACCGTGTGTTGCTATGTGCGGCGGTACGGTAGATACCGCCACACCACTCCCCCCTGAGACCGGAGGTCGATAGTCCAGGGGTTGTCCAAGCTCAGCTGTCAGTGCATCAGATAGTTTTGCAAGTTCCAGATTAGAATGCTGCAGGAGATGCCCCATGCAGTCTGCGGTGAGTCGAGACGTTGTGGGGTGCAGGCGCGTCCGCCAGTGCTGCAGGTAGATCCGTGGCCACGGTGAGTCGGGACCTGTCCATGTTGAGTCGGGTCAGTGGAGAGTGACGGTGGGTCCGAGCTGCTGGTGAGTTGCGCAGAGCTGCCACGCTGGAGTGAAGGCCCAATGATGCTCCAGTCGTGGGCTGCGAAGACCAGGACGGGATGATGCCGTCGAGGGTTGCCGTAGGTCCACGAAGCGTCATCCATGATGCTGCGATGGAACCTTGAAGGCTGGTGCTGGCTGCTGTGCTTCTGCTTGCGGTGTGACTGCTGCGGATGCTTGATAAGGTATGAGGAGTGTCGGCTGCTTGCTGAAGGTGCTTGATGTGACCGGGGGTTACCAGTGAAGGAATGTAGTAAGTAGGTAGTAATCATGGGTAATCATGAGTGGAACCACCCCCCTGCGATCAATCAAATGAATCAAAATCAAATTATTAAAATTTCAGTAAGTGTACTCAGCAAAAAAACGAAGAATAGGTACGGCTATCGGTGAACCAAAGGTTTCTTTCGGCAGGATTGATCCTTGTTCCGAAGATGGGTTTACGAAGTGGAGCCACCAGGATGTTTCAAGCAGGTGGGGGAGGGGGGAATTCATCCTTAACGAACTCCAAGGTTAATAACTGCGTACTAACTACTATCCCCGTCAATTGGTAATACCTAGACACTATCTTATTGAAAATAATAATTCAATAATTAATATATTAGATTACCTATTAGAATTTTCTTGTTTCATGATCATGACATTTTAGTCGCGGATCACTTCAACGTGGATGTTAATGTGACAAGGTTCCAGCGCATTACCAATTGACGGGGATAATAAGTTTAGGTAAGTATTAAATAAAGTTTGGTATCATCTTCGGGGATAAATCAATAGGTAATGTAGAAATTATTTTTGTTATAAAAAATGCAATTGTCGCGTGCCTTCAATGTCTTACTTATATACAGAAGAGAATATTTCTGTACTCAATCAAGCTGAGATTTGAATTTCAGTTTGATTATTTAATTGATTATTGATAGTTTGATTATTTGATTATTTGCCACACAGAGGGAAAGTACCTTAAATATTGAAGATAGGAAATTTTATTGAAAGAAGATTTCATTTTGTTTTTATTAAAAAGAAACGGAACTGCATTCAAAGATTTTTTTTAAATTGCATATACCTAATTATTCGATACAAATTGTTACAATTTTAAAAGTACAAATTATTACCGATAGGTGTCTATCGGTAATAATTTGTACTATTAAAATTCAAGCATAGTTTTGAATTAGTAATTGTTGATTTATGCTATCCGTCCATAGATGGCGCAGTTGAAAATTGTAAAGATACGTATGATGTAATTACGTAGAAACTCCCAAATCCCCAAAATACACATCAAAACAAATACTTTTTATTATAGTTTTGTGACGTTTGTTTGAAAGTTTGGTAAAGTTTGTTGCTGTCTGCTGCGCTAGGCGTGCTACGACGATAGCGGCGCCATCTAGCGCTTTACATGAAAAACATTTTTTAGTAGCCCCGCTAATTGCCACGGCTACCTACACGCATGGTAAATACTGGGATCCATCGCTGTAGAGTATAACCATGCAAAGTAATTTGTATGGAATGTTCAATATTTTATTTTCCATGGTTAAAATGTACTCTATGGCGATGGATCCCAGTATTTACCTTGCGTGTAGCCGTCGCCTAAGGCGATTAGCGGGGTTACTAAAAAGGCTGTGCCTTGGCTGCCGGTACCGGTATCTAGAACAGTCACCGATACCGGTTGCAAGGACGGATGCCGGAACCAGTGGCGAGGACGGCTGCCGGAATAGGTTGTAAAGACGGCTGCCAGAACCTATATCTAAGATATATTTTATCGTAGGTATATCATAGATGGATGAATAGATGGATGGTCTTTATATACCTATTTTATTATGTTTAACAAAACCTTTTTAAGTATTTACATACATACAGGACAGGTACTTAATCTTATGTAATGATAGGGACGGGGAGTCAGGTTAAGGGTGATTTGGTCCAGTTGGAGTATCGCCTTCGGGACTCTATGAGCAGTCAATAGTCAAACCAAAAAATAATAATTTTAAATTTTTTTTGCTTAAAATCAAGTACCTACTTATAACCACCCTTTTTTGCTCTTATTAGTTTTAAAGAACCCGTAGGAACGATAAATTTAGGACACATTTTTTTCATAAAATGCATAGGTATTTCCCGAGTTAAATGAATAAAAAATACCAATTTTTTTTCAATGACCGATGAGCGAAAACCCCTCATTTTTGTCAATTCCACGTATAATCGTCCCCTTTCCCTTTCCCTCCCGTACACCTTTTTAGGGTTCCGTAGCCTAAATGGCAAAAAACGGAACCCTTATAGATTCGTCATGTCTGTCTGTCTGTCCGTATGTCACAGCCACTTTATTCCGAAAGTATTAAGACTACACAGTTGAAACTTGGTAGGTAGATGTATTCTGTTAACCGCTTAACGAATTTAATACAAAAATAAGAAAAATAAAAGATTAAGGGGGGGCTCCCCATACATGGAACTGAAAATGAAAAACATTTTTTTCTTCAAACCAACACGTGTTGGGTGTCTATAGATAGGTCTTTAAAAATGACATTGAGGTTTCAAAGACAACTTTTTCTCAAAGTCAACCGTTTGAAAGATATTCACCGCCAAAGTGGTAAAATGTGTGTCCCCCCCCTTTAACTTTTGAAATAAGAGAGTGAAAAATCTAAAAAAAAATATATGCTGTAGATCTTAATAAACACCTTCAAACAAAATTAGTTTGAACGAGATATAGTAGTTAGTTTTTGAGATATAGCACATTTTCCAAAACCGCAAATATATCTTTGTCATTCATACCAACACTGTGAAAAACAAAGTTATTTTTGCAAACGAAAAATGATAGGTGGTATTAAATATGGTATGGTATAAGGTAACTACGGAACCCTATGGCGCGTGGCCCGACACGCACTTGGCCGGTTTTTTAAATTATAGATAAGTTTCGGTAAATAAAAGTTTATTACTAATTCACAAAGGAATCAAAATTACTTGTTTAAATGCTAAATGAGGACGCGTGATTGTTGAATGAATGTTCTTCTTCTTCTTATCAATGCAGGCGGTTTCCGCAACTCGACTCGACGTCTATTGCGCCTATTTTTCGTCAGGGGATGTGCGGCCGGATCACTCCAGCCAGGCTTTCACATTCGTGATCGCTTCCTGGACGCTGCCCGGCGGCATATAAGCAAAATCTAACTCTCGAGTTTTGATGGTGTTCTCTGATTGGTCAAGAAACTCAGTAGTTAGATTTTGCTCGCAATCTCTAACTCCCCAGTTTCGCGCTTGTTTCGGTTGTGATCTCTGATCGGTCAAAAACCTCAGTAGTTAGGTTTTGCGCTCAACCTCCAACTACTGAGTGCGCATTGTAACAAAACTTTTATGTAGGTACAAATGTTTAGGCAACATAATTTAAGCGAAATTTAGGCTACGTTACAATGGATAAAGTGGTCATTTTTGCCAACAAAAAGGGAGATTTTCAATGTATTTTTAAATGACTTTAATTATTCATCAGAACAATCAAATTAAATCAAACTACAGCTAATTATTATCATAGCCATCAACTTGATAGTTATATAGCCGTAATATCCAGCAACTTATAAATAATTTAAATCACTGAAGTGTGAGAACAAAACACCAATTTCATAGGTAAGAACCCAATATTATAGTTTGGAGAACTGTGGCGTATGGATACAAGAATTTTGAATAACATTGACCAAATGGATTGTCCAGAAAACAAAACCTGCGTCGCGACGAATCATAATTGCAAGTTAGTATCAACTTAAAGTACATATCCTCTACTAAATATACAAATTTTACTTTTACCTGGTGAAATTGATAGTCCTAAATCTAAAAATAAAGTATTAATTTTGTTTAACGCGTTTTGTATCCTTACTTGACCATCTTCAATTGAGTCACAATAACAATACAAAACGAAATCATCGGCATATTGTGAGATAAATATGTCTTTTTCTAGCTCTTTACAAATGTTGGCTGTTGCAACGTTGAATAGGAGTGGTGAAAGAGGATCACCTTGAGCTAAACCTCTGCAAGTTGATCTAATCATAACACTATTGTCTATCTGTATTTTAAGAAGCCGTTCCTGTAAAAAATTCCAAATATAACTGCATATTTTTGTACCTATTTTTAATTGATCTAATTTACGCAATAAACAAGTAATTTCTATATTATTATATGCACTATCTATGTCTAAAAAGCAACCAATCGTGGCCTTTCGAGTGGAGAACCCTACCTGTATTTTAGTAACGAGACAACTTAAGTTATTTAAGGTGGATCTGCATTTCCTAAATCCGTGGGTATTTTGTGAAAATGTGTCATCTTTTTCAAGTAGCCATTCAATCCTTACTTTAATGATTGAATGCAGAATTTTACATAAGCAGGAGATTAAGGATATTGGTCTCCAAGAGGATGCCAAATCACTGTTCCTTCCCGGTTTCGGAATTGGTACGATTTTGATTTCCCGCCACTGTTTAGGGATAAAATTTCTGTTCAAAAAGTCATTATAAAGTGCGAGTAGTATAGCTTTGCCGTTTGACGGTAGATTTTTGATCATTGAATACGAAATATCGTCACTGCCAGGAGATGTATCGTTGGACTTAATACACTTATCGAGCTCCTGCATAGAGATGTCGCAATCAATGGGTGAGTCATAATTGTTTGCTAAAACCGGAGCTGGCGGCAACGCGTAGTCTGGTGTTAGCGAGCAAAGAAGTTGAGTGGCGTTATTTTGATCTATATGTTTACCCTGAGTTCCCCTAGCCCCTTTCAACCATTTCATTTTGTTCCACATATCATTGCTTGTGATACTACTATCAACAGAAGAGCAAAATTCTTGGAAGTCTTTATGCCTCGCATTGCTGATAAGATTTTGTGCAATAGTGGTTTTTTCTTTGAGGTTTATAAGATTTTCTGGAATGGGATTTTTCCTAAATGCTGCCAACGCCAGCCTGCGCACAGCCACAGCTCGGGATAATTCAGTATTCCAATATGGCCTAGGTGTAAATTTACTTTCCGGATTATGATTAATTTTAAACTGAGGAATACATGCATCTGCAGCCACATTCAGGTGATGTATAAATAAATCATATGCGACCTGGAGATCGTCAGGATATGTAAAGTTTTTAAAACTATCATTCAAGTGATCATGATACCGCGACCAATCAGCTTTTTTTAAATTCCTTTTTTTAGTTATCCCCTGGTTTACAGATACATGATTAGTTGATAATTTAATTACAAAATGATCACTTCCTAACATTTCATTCAATACACACCATTCAAATCCAAGCGCAATGTCAGAGCTAGCAAACGAAATATCTGGAGTAGATTTCTTAAGAACGCCATTTATCAGCCGCATCCAGGTAACACTACCGTCATTGAGAGCTACAAACTCACTGCCAATCGAGGAGTTATATAATTGATTGCCTCTGCCGTCCGTCTTACAAGACCATGTGTGATGATGAGCGTTAAAGTCACCGAGAATTAATGTTTTAAGTAAACTTATGGCGAAAATGTTATCCCAATCTTGTTGAGTAGCTCTGACATTACTTGGACAATATACCAATATAACATTCTCAATTGGTTCACAATTAAACATCCTAATGTGCAATATTTCTATTCCAGCATTTAGAAGTAGTTGATAGTGTTAAATATTTGGGGCTGTGGCTAGATAGAAATTTAAGATGGGGTAGGCATATAAATGAAACTAAAGAAAAAATACAACACTTTCTGAAGATATTTAAAGTATTAGTGGGTCCGGGATGGGGCGTTCATCCTTTACACCTTAGACATCTGTATATCTCAATCGTGCGCAGCAGACTTGACTATGCTTCATTCTTATATGACAATAGTGCTTGTACACACTTATTAAAATTAGATAAAACTCAAAACATATACTTAAGAATAATCGGAGGGTTTGTGAAAAGCACACCTATTCACACTATGGAATCGGAATTAAATGTACAACCACTATCTGTCAGACGAAAATATTTAGCTGGAAAGTTTTATCTTAAAAATAAATCGTTTATTTTTGATTCATTGTTGAACTGTCTAGATGAACTATCAAATTTAAGTAATAATTTGTTTTGGCGCAATAAAAGAAAACCGCTATTGCTGGTGACACATGATACATACAGATCTATAGCCGTACACTGCAGCAATAAATTAGAGATGTTTTCATCAAATACTTGGGTCACTAATGTGGACTTATCGGAGAATTTGAAAGATAATATTTTGGGTATAGACCAACCTAAACGTAATTACGAGGATCGCTGCCTTAAATCAATGTGTCATAATATGCTAAAATACGAGTATGAAAACTCTTATATATTGTTCACGGATGGATCAAAAGACGGAGGATCGAGTGGTGCTGCATTTCTAGACTGGCAAACAGGTGAATGTATGAAATTCCGTGTTGAATGTGACATATCTATCATGTATACGGAAATGATCGCTATTCTGGAAGCTCTCTCTTATTCCCAAAGTATAAACCATAACAATTTCGTTATAGTGACCGATTCAAAAAGTACCATTCAACACTTAGCACGATGCACCTACAACGCTAGGGGCTATCCACTGGGATATGTAATTATAGATATAATTTGTAAATTAAAAGCTCTCCATAAACATGTAACAATACAGTGGGTTCCTTCACATGTAGGTATAGTGGGAAACGAGGAAGTAGATCGTCTCGCGAAAGAAGCCTTAACTGACGGTTATAAGTACAACTGTTTGCCATTACATACCGACATCTTAAAACAAATAAAAAAAGACTGTTTTGAAGCATGGGCTGAATATTTTGACGAAAGGTCCCGGACAAAAGGTATATGGTATAAAACGATACAACCATCACTTCCTCGTTTCCCTTGGTTCAAGGAATGCACTTCATTAAATAGAAATGATATTATAACCGCCTTACGACTCAGATCGGGTCATATGCCACTGAATAGTTTTGCTTATATGATGAGAAAAGTAGAATCTCCGAATTGTAATATTTGTAATTCAGTGGAAGATGTTTACCATATCATCATGGAGTGCTCTAGGACTGCCGATCTAAGGAAAAAATTGCTTATTCGAACATATGATATTGGAACGTGTAATTGTATTTTGATGCAGCCATGTAGTGAGGAAGCGAAATTGTTATATAAATTTGTCCAATTAGCTCTTAAAAATAGATTACAATTATTATGTAACTAACACTGTACTTTGACATAAATTATGGGGGTGGCATATCTTCGGACAAAACCCCTTTAATAAAAAAAGAAAAAAAAAAAAAAAAACTTAAAGTACATATATAAGAATAAATATTTCAATAAATAAATAATAAGTAAAAACTTGTTCTACCTATTTGGTTGCGCTATGCCGTTGTGAATTTTGCCCGAAAACACGTTTTGGTGGACGCCAGAATCATCGAAGAAGAAGACTTTTCCTGTGTTACGCTTAAAACTTTTGAGAATAAAACAATACTTAATAAACAAAAAAATAATATTTCTTGCACCAGCCTAAGCATTTGTACTTAAATAAAAGTATTGTTACAATAGCGTTCACGGTTGTTAATAAATTGTGAAAAATGTTAGAATGGAAAATGCAACTTGCTATAAATTCTTCATACAAAATGTCAATTTCATAGGTAAGGATTATTTAGTTTAGCAGAAATTATTTTTTTCGTTCAGTACCCTTAGCACGAACAGCTATCGAGAAAAAAAACGCGCGTAAAATTACTCGATAGAGAATTATCTATGGAAATTTTAATTTCGCTATCCGGCGGTAGATGGCGTTGTACAAATTTCCAATCCAAAATTGCACTATCGAATGATTTTACGCGCGTTATTTTTTTCGATAGCTGTTCGTGCTAAGGGTACAGATCTGGAAATCGCAAATGGAATCGCAAAAACTTAGAAGTTTTGAAGTCATTTTTCAAAAATAAAATACGCTACCACAGTCATTTATTGACAACTGAATTTTGAAGCGTGCTCATTGGTGGATGCGCACTCAGTAATTGGAGTTTGCTCGCAAAACCTAACTACTGAGTTTTTTGACCAATCAGATATCACTACCGAAACTAGCTCAAAACTGGGGAGTTAGAGTTTGCGAGCAAAATTTAACTACTGAGTTTCTTGACCAACCAGAGATAGCCATCAAAACTCGAGAGTTAGATTTTGCTTATATGCTGCCCGGCGAGCCGAGGTACCTCGCCCGGTAAGGGGCCACCCCTCTGCATTCCAGCAGAACGTGGGCGGCTGTTTCTTCTTCCTACATGCATCCTCTGCATAGGGGACTGTCCGTGATAGATAAGTACCTAAGTTAAAAAGATGTCTGTCAAATTGTCCATGACCATTAATAGCACCTGTTACCAGGCGAAGTTGCGGTCTGCACAGTTGTATCAGGGCCCTGGATAGACGAGTGTCCACGCGCGGTAGTGCGAGTTTCGCTTGAATGAATGTTAATTGCGTACTGATTTTATGGCAAATATAATAAATCGAATGTATTACAAAAGTGCTGATGCGTGACCTAATTTATGAGTACCAAGTTGAATATACAAGCATGATACACCCCTGTCTCATAGTTTTCCAGATTTTGTTTATTATGAAAAAAAAATTAAATTAAGTACTCGAAAAATATTACACCAAGGAAAAATCTCAATAAAAGTTCTTCAGAATGTGAGTCCCACCCGTCAAGAAGTTTTTGTTTCGTTCCGGTTACCGTCCCTAATTATTTTAGAAACCGGTACCGGCAGCCAAGGCACTGTCTACTAAAAAATGTATTTCTTGTAGTATAGTATTACTTAATAGTATTTACCATGCGTGTAGCCGACTAGCCGTCCCCTTGTTTTTAGACAAGTTTCAAGTCAACTACAGAAAACGTACCTACCATGAAAAATATTTTTAAACTAAATTGTGACGTTCACTTTTATGCATCAACGCCATCTAGTGAGGTACATAGTTACTAAATGACACTTGGAAAATTCTGTCAACATGACAGCTAGTGCTGCCAAATGACATCGAGTGCATTCCAGCAGGCTAATCGCTGGGTCATCGATTGCCTCAGAATGGATTTAACAAAATAATGTAAGGTGAACCCTACACACACCTAACACCACCACCGCATCCAACAGTATTTTATCAGGCGCCTATTTCATAAAATAATGGTAAAACTACAGTAATTTACCATAGTAGTAGTAATTTATTGGGGTGAAATAATGTTTTATATTAAGGAGGTAAATTATTGTAGTACATTTTTTTATGAAATAGGCCTCTGATAAAATACTGTTATATCACAGTATTTATTGTGTGTGTATGATTCGCCTCCTCATAGTAAATAAAATTACATGCCGGACTACAGCTAGGCCACAAAAAAAGTTGGACATCTGACAAAATAAGAAGAAGACAGACTTTACGGTACAGTACGATAAAATGGTGATTTTATTGTTTGTTTCTTTTTTTTGAAACTGTCGTTAAAGTCTGGCCAACGAGTTGTGTCATCGGAAACTAGCGGCAAATTTAAAATTTTGAAATTTTATTCACTCAGATTACTGCGAAACAGCAATTTTAGACTTTAATTAAATTGTTTTAGCTTGAATTTTTGTCAAGGTGTACCTAAGATGGAATTGATATTTCGCAGTATTTATTTGCCACGCGTTTGAGACGACACGACTCGTTGCCCAGACTCTAATCACCACGCTGCTGTTACGAAACACCCCAGTTTACTGGGACCGTAACTTTTATTCACTTCACATAACGTTAATCTGTGCAACACGAGAATCAAGAGGGGGCCCTACCGCCTAACTCAAAGCGATAGCTAGACTCTATCCGTCCTTGTCATATCATAACACGATGACAAGGACGGACAGTGCACTGACGTCATAAACCAAAGCCAGAGTCAAAGCGAGAGAGTTAGGCAGTAGGCCTGCTGGACTTACATTAGGCCGACGTGGGCCACGTACGCCGATCTGCGTGCGTTCGAATGTACTCTATGGACGTATCATAAGACATATTTTTCGTTGCGTCGAGTAACGTGGTATCGCGTCGCAAGGCGTGGATGTAGTGTAGCTCTAAACGACTATCCTTTATGTAAAATGCATAGGGACCGACGCGCCCAGATCGGCGTACGTGGCCCACGTACTTCCCACTGACATGATTTTTTATATGCAGGTCCTACAGGTCAATGATACTGTCCTACTCAAAGCGAGAATCGAACACAATAATTGTCTATGCTACAATTTTTAAAAAAGTGGGCCTGAACGCGTCCATTCCATTAGCAATGCAAGTAAACGCATCGAACGCATCCAAATATATACTTTTTTAATATGTTGCCATTTTCTCATTTAGGAATCTACTGCTTCTATAATCAAAAACAAACTTTTCAATTGAAATAAACAACTCTTTCACAGACAATTTTAATCTAAATGACTACTTTGTATTTTTACTTCACTTTCAATAATTAAAATATCTGTGTTTAACTAAAAATATTAATTAGACTGATTAATTTTCTGGCACTAACTGCAATAACTGACAACACCGACTGGTGCAAGTTTGCGCATGCGCCGAATGGCGATTTTTAACAGTGAATATCTTTGAGTTACAATTTTATAAATAAGAAATTTTATCGTTAGTCGGTAACATATTTATGTTAACGTGTAAATTTATAAATAATTTAGATCAGGTACTGTAAAAATACAATAGTTCCGTTACAATTTTCGAGTGATAAAAGTGTAACATCGGTGGCCATTACAAAATCCAAACTTTTTTATCAGAACAAATGTCCATTTGATGTTTCGGCGACGTTGTGACTAATCCATGAAAAGCTAATTAAAAATTACCTTTCGTTTCATTACCTGGGATTTCTTTGATTTCAGTTCTGTTGATCATTCTCTTCACTGACAAGCCATTGTATTATTTCAAAAAGATTCGTGCCGACTGCTAATTGGGGTTGACTTCCCTCAAGAAACTGTCAATTGTAAAATTTTCTGCTATCAATAATTTATTGACATTCGTGAATTGACTGAGGAAAAACCACGTTAATTCCTTGAAGCTTGGAAGAACATCGTAGCGATACTGGTAAAAGTGTAAGATTAGTGACAGACACCCACAACGCTTGCTTGTTGTTACTCTTGAATGAACATAACATTGGCACGGCGACCTCTATTCAATTTTGTTCCCTTTCGGAAGAAAATCTTTGTCTAGGTCTTTCATTGTAAATTAAGATCCAAACCTAGTTGACAGTCGCCGAAACAGCAATAAACTTACTGGTACAACTTGTGATTGCAGTGGAAATAACCATGATTTTGAGATAAATTCGTATAGTGTAGTGGTTTAGTGTAAAGGACCTAAAAATAGTAAAAAATAGTGACGGTTTGTGTTGGTGTTTTGGATTGTGGCATGGGGAGTGGCGAACTCCGCGTGCCATCATCGAGGCTGTGACATGGGCTGCTTCGCTGCGGCCTCCGCTCGTGGGCTCTCAGAGTGATAGGAGTGTCAGGCTTAGAGCCTGCACGACACCTGTAGTATTATGAACAAACGGGAGAGCACCAAGGATAAAGAACGTCAGAGTGACGATAAAAGAACCTCCACGTAAGTGCCTAATTAATATATTCATTGATTTAATAAGTCTAAACATTGTTTGGTAACATTTGACAGTGCAGCTTACATACTTTCATTCTAATATAGTGGTGAATATAGGTTATCTTTGACACTAGAAGCAATGAATGCTATCAAATCAATCATCACTGCAAATGAATATTATATGGTTTACTAGTAACACAATTTGAGTAGGTAGTCTAAAGAAATCTCATATTGAGAAAAGACATTGATACCTGCAGTTCATCCAATTGGACACTTCCCCCATCAAAGTTAATAAGTATAATTTGGCAACTATGAATGTCAAGCTTTATAAGGTGCAATATGTCCAATAGAAAATCTTTCAAATCCGTACCAATTACATTTAAAGCCCATTCTAGTAACAGCGATCCAAGATCCCATTGATTTGATATACATTTACTGTCTTATTCAGAGTGCGTTCGTTAAACTAAGGCCAAAGTTAACATGGCGTTAGACTGCGGACTAACACCATTTTAGCGCGAATCGTTTTTTAGACGTTTAGTCCCACCGTTTAAGGATTAAAAGGTGCATTGTGATTAGTTTACATGTATTAAACCAGGTTTTGTTAGAACAGTCTTGCACCCCAGTTTTGTGAAACATCTCTGAATAAGACAGTTAGAGTTCCAACTTTCTAGCATTAAAAGTGTAGTCATTCTAAAAATGAAATATCTCATAAGTTAAATAAACTGGGAGTAATAATAGTAAATCCTGCTTAAGACTTTTTGATTCATATTAAAAGTTATTGTAATTAGCATTGTTTGTTAGTCTGTTTGCCCATTGGCAAAGGCCTGCTCCATTTGGTGCCACGATTTCCTTCTACGGCCTCTCTGGTTCAAGCAAAACTGGTAGTAGTTAGACTTAAACCATGTTAAAAGATTTATAAACACTGTTTAACTAAACACCTGTTTAAATGTGATGCTGTCTCTGTCAAACAATATTGTCAAAAAAGTGACAGCACCACATTTAAACAGGATTTTAGTTAAACATTGTTTAAAAATATTTTGTAATAACACGGAAGTTTCCTTGCTAACTTGCAATCAGGGACCGGATTAAATTTATTTTCACATCCACCATTTTTAATGTCCAGGCCGTTGGGGCACAGGCCTTCTTAAAGGGTAGACAAGGAGGATATGTCATCATAACCCACCATCGCAGGGCCAGAGCAGATTGGTGGGTTCTATCTTATTTATGAATCTCAAATCAAAATGTATTTGACAAGTATGACTGTACAATCTCTAATGCTGAATTGGTTATCTTATCATTAGATTACCAAACTGCTATTATGTTCCAATATAAGATATGGGCATAGAATAATTGCATATAATATTATATGAGGAAAAAGTTTGGTTATGCTTATAATAATACAGTATGTATAGGTGCCGACATATAACTTGGCAAGATAAAGATGAGACAAAACATGCGCAGAGTTTAGTGTTTGTAGCTACTGCGCATATTTTGTCTCTTTTTTATCTTGCCAAGTTACATGCCGGGCGACTTAAAGCTTTCAATAAAAAAGATAAGTTGGTACAAATGCTGGATTCTTTATTGTAAAGAAGTTTATATTACAAATCATTAGTTTAGGCTTTTAAGGTTAATTTGAATGGAATAGGTATTGGCTCCGATGAATGCATACCTAACATTTTATGAATCACCCTAAAGTAATGTTATTTCAGAGCTATGAGTAATATTACTATGTATTTAGGTTATTAAACTTTCTGTTAGAACTTGATGTAGAAAAAAAAGTCAAGTATTATCCCCATCAATTGGTAATGCGCTGGAACCTTGTCACATTAACATCCACATTGACGTGATCCGCAACTAAAAATGTCACGAAACAAAAAAATTCTAATAGGTAATCTAATAAATTAATTATTGAATTATTTTTTTCAATAAGATAGGGTCTAGGTATATATAAATATTACAATTGTTTTTCGTTTTTGAGGTTATCATGGCCGCCAGGCGCATTACCAATTGATGGGGATATTAATGGTGATTTCTTTCATTTACTCTATGCCTTTCTCTATCTACTATATCTTTTGGAAGATACCAAGAATGTGAATCATAATAGTGAGCACCCACAAGCAACTTTTGTCTCCGCAACTATTTTGTCTCTCACATCTATGGGTTTGTATGAAAGTGTGCACATGTAGCGACGCGGAAACCGGCAGACTTTCATACAAACCATGTGAGAGACAAAACAGTTGTGAAGACAAAAGTTGCTTGTGGGCGCTCCCTCTTACAGTCTGTTTATCCTTACTTGACTTATTTAGTAAACCATTTTAGGGTTCCATACCAAAATGGTAAAAAGAAACCCTTATGGGAGGACCCAGTCTGTCTATCTGTCTGTCACAGCTGGGTATTTCGAGAACTACTAATGCTATCAACTTGAAATTTGGAATAGTTTTAGATGACTTTTGCTCAACTATTTTTTGCAAATAAGAAAGAAATGAAAAAAGTATACATTTTTGCAACAGGAACTGCAAGGGGGTCTTAAAAATTCGAAGTGGGCTACTGGGGTATCATATGAAAGAGTGCTGTTTACACATTCTCAAATGTTTCTGCTTTTTAAGGCTGCAAAGACTTTTGATGAAAAATGTAAAAAAAAAAATCAGGTTGCACTCATGGAGTGCCGGCAGAAGTGAAAACTTGAATATTAACGTTGTGCATTTTTGATATTTTGGAATGGTTAGGGAATAATTTTGCACGAATTGCTTTAATTATCAGTATAAAAGTACTATCATTTATGAGGTAGAATACAATATTTATTTATTGCGCTATCATACACAAACATGACAATTTATATTACATTAAAAAGTTTATCTCTCAGAAAAATCTACCCGCCGAACGCCAAAATGACGCGCCGCCATTTTCGCCGCGCTTCGTAGAAAGAGAGGGGGATACTTCGGCCGCTGGCTGTCTACTCCGTCTTACGAATTTTCGATCAGGGTCACGTGACCCTGACTGACGCGAGTTTAACATTTTTCCCCATTACATAAAAAGTGTACAACGCCGCTTACGAAGTTTTCACTTCAAAAAAACCGTTGTCCCCCTAATCTCCGATGTTTGCATAGAGTGAAAACTGAAATTATTCTTTGTAATAGAAGTTGTTGTAACAATTACAGCAAAAATAAAACAATGTCTCTAAATAGCACACTTTTTCAGAAGTAATCAACAATAAATACATTAGTTCCACTATCGATCAAGCACCCCTCCCCACGCGAAATCCTTACTAATATTATAAATTTGAAAGTCTATTTGTTTGTTTGTTACGCCGTCACGCCCGATCATAACGAAATTTCACATAAACGTTGTCAGGGGTACAGAGAATGACATAGGGTACTTTCATTCCCTTATTCCTCGGAGATAACTATGGCCAGATAACTGGTTATCTGTGAAGAATTTTTTCCCTCCCATATAACCAGTTATCTCTTAGGAATATATTTTCCTCGCAGATAACTGTTAAAATAATTAGTTATCTATAAGGAAAATCTATTCCTAAGAGATAACTGGTTATCTCCGAAGAATACATTTTCCTCGCAGATAACTGTTATAAAAAAAAGTTCATCGATAACTAGTACCTATAATAGAAAAGAATCGATATATGAGTTTATCGATATAAGAACTCTCTACAACGTGTTACAAAATAACCCTTAATGCCGAACATGTTCTAATCAAGAAATATTTAATTCTCACAGTTATTTGAGAGGAAAATATATTTTTCGGAGATAACCAGTTATCTCTTAGGAATAAATTTTCCTCACGGATAACTAATTATTTTAACAGTTATCTGCGAGGAAATTATATTCCTAAAGGTATGATTCCGATCTCGGCAGCAGCAGCAGTGTTGCCGCAGCAGTGCACTCCAAATTGAACCCTAATGTTACGTTTGAACCGCTCAATTTGATGTGAGCGGAGAAGCAACGCGACACTGCTGCGCAACACTGCTGCGCGACACTGCTGCGCAGCAGTGCTGCGCGGCACTGCTGCCGCAACACCACTGGTCCCCATACATTCTCTATAGGTTTATATGAGACTACATTCCGAGCTCGGCAGCAGTGCTGCGCAGCACTGTCGCGCAGCAGTGCTGCTGACATCGGAATCATACCTTAAGAGATAACCGGTTATATGGGAAGAAAAAAATTCTTCACAGATAACCAGTTATCTGGCCATGGTTATCTCCGAGGAACAAGGGCTTTCATTTAGAAAAAAGGTACCTTCCATCCAGAAAAAAAGTATTGTTCCCGAGAAATAGCAACAAAACTTTTCATGCAGACAAAGCTGCTGCTAGTTTAGTTCATATTTTCAAAACAAACTAAAAAAAAACTAATGTTTTACAGGCCATTGACCATTTGGTCTAAAATTTCATACCATTTCTTTGTATTGTAAAGGTATGATTCCGATGTCTGCAGCACTGCTGCGCGACGCAGCTGCGCAGCAGTGCTGCCGAGCTCGGAATGTAGTCTCATATAAACCTATAGAGAATGTATGGGGACCAGTGGTGCTGCAGCAGCAGTGCCGCGCAGCACTGCTGCGCAGCAGTGTCGCACAGCAGTGTTACGCAGCAGTGTCGCGACGCTTCTCCACTCACTTCAAATTGAGCCTTTCAAACGTAACATTACGGTTCAATTTGGAGTACACAGCACTGCAGTGCAGCACTGCTGCTCTGCGACACTGCTGCGCGACACTGCTGCAGACATCGGAATCATACCTGTATGCTGCCGGAAGTATTATGATTACAATTATTGAACTCAACTTACAATAGGCTTTAGGCACAGAATATATATAAATCTTTAGGCTAGACTTATATTATGATACATGGGCCATTCATTTTAGTCCCAAAAGATTGTTTTTATCCTGCTCATGTTTACATCACACAACCTTGCAGCATTGCTTACATTTTTTTGTGAATAAAACTGAATACAAGAGGTGATGACTTGGAAAGTTTGGCCTTGTTGAGGTGATGAAACAAATCTGTTTTGTCGTATATTATATCTCCGGACTAAGCTAAGCACCGGTTATAAACCAGGGTTGCAAATTATCAAGATTATTATTTTTACAGATAATTATCCAGCCATGATTATAAATGAAATCATTTTTTTTTTCATATTTGTTTGCTAACATGCGATCGGTCTTTGGACCATAAGCAGTTGTTTTGTTTTTAATGCAGGCGTGGAGGCATGCCTTCCCACTGTCGGGCTGCCTTTATGTTTTGCTAACTGGTAAAGTTATTGTATTTTTTAGTTAACTTTAATATTTTAAAACAAAAAATGCTCTTATATTCTTATTTTTTTATAAAATCACATTTAAAATTAGTATTGAAAATCTGTGTAAGCAATGATGTTTTTAACACGTTTTTTTATATTTACAGAGGAATTTATTTTATACTTTTTAGTTTGTTTTTATTTTACTACCTAGTTCGTTTGAATGTTTTTAGTCCAATTTTTATAATTTTTAGTCCGTTTTAAAAAGATTTTAAAATATTTTTTTTTTCTGTAAATTATTTTTTCTTTATCATTCTATTATTCTTATTGCCTGTGTTCTGCCTTTAAGAATTTATTTTTATCTCTAATTAGGTTCCTATTACACCAATGAATGAAATAGGCACTGCCTGTCTATGGCATGCACACTCCTGTTTAGATGTTATTATCAATGATAATTATCGATACATAATTATCTAAACAACTATCCAGTGCAACCCTGTTATAAATAAAACATGATGTATCTTATTTACTCAAACCACAATAATTTCACAAAATACACAAGCTATACTTTTCTTACATCTTTAAAATTATTTAAAAAAATGTTTTGTAATGTAAAACATTGTTACAAAGTAATGGTTTTGGACCCTCTTCCGCTGGTAAGGAAGAGGGTCCAAAATCATTATTTTGGGCAACTAATGGCCAAGCCAACTAATAATAAAAATGGGGTAAATTGTTAAATTATTACTAGTAGGATTTTCCATGTTAATATCACACAAACCCAAGTACGGCGGGCGACCTCCCATCCCAACTCATTGTCAGCAAAAAAGCCCCGAATGGATGATAGATAAGGAAATTGATGATTCAAAAATGCTTAATTTTCAACTTAAGAGTGATATCCGCGATTCAAAGAAATTAGCGTATAGAGAGAAAAACTAAATAAATTATCAGGTATTTTAAAACGGAGACAATCTGTTCAAGTGGAATTTCAAATTTGCTTGTCAGAGGTATTTTTTTACAAACGTTTCAGCTGTAACAAATAAGAATACGACTCATATTTATTTGTATTGTCAAGGAGTGTCCTATAGAGAGAAAATTTAAAAAAATGTTTTTAATTACTTACACAGAAATAAAATATTAAAAAATGCTCAAATCGGTACACTTAGACGTGTTTTTATACTGGTGTTTACAGATTCTAAAGTATTTTTTATTTTTCTTAGGAATAATGAGGTATTTGTCTATTGTATTGCGTGTTTTGTATATAAGGTCCTTCTGAAATATGCACAAAATTTTAAGGGGTTAATGTACTCATGCATACAAACAACGAAAACAACTTTTACTATGGGACCAACATTGAAATCGCGAAAATAGAATCAGCTGTTCCATAGAAAATTTAAAATCGAATAGATCAAAATGTATGGAACAGCTGATTCTATTTTCGTGATTTCAATGTTGGTCCCATAGTAAAAGTTGTTTGTATGCATGAGTACATTGACCCCTTAAAATTTTGTGCACTATTTCAGAAGGACCTTATATACTTATATTATATCTATTTAATAATTTAATAGGAATTTTTATAGTTCGCCCTTATTACGGCTCGCGCAGAGTTGTTTTGATCATTTGTATTGAAAATGTATAAATGGAACGTGATGCGCGTCTACACCCTTAATTCGCATTAAAGTTTATTTTACCATCCTTTTGACTCCCAAGACCAATACCAACATAAGTGCACATTTCTGCTGATTTTGTCTGCTAATCTTTCCTGTTTTTATTTTTTTGAATCCATAGGTACTGTAAGGAGGTGTTTTAAAAATCTCTGTGCCCGCAACAATTACACCTACTCAGACATGATTTATGTTTTCCTTAATTCTTGTTCAAATCCTTTAAAGTCCGATTACTAACCTCCTAGCAAAAATGTAAACAAAAGTGTTGCCAGAACAAAACAACACAAACTCAGACCAAATAAAAAAGGGAAGACGTAGTCCTCTGAACAATGCAGTGAAGCCAATAAAACTACGCCTTGGCGTGTACACACACAGTTACACGCACACACATGTAACGAAACTACGCCTTTTGTTAACAGCCAGCGTGCGAAGCGGACGTACCAGGACGTACTAATAAATTATGAATTTCACCAAAGAAAATGCCGAATTGTGTAGTGAAAAGGTGTAAAAACCAATTTTCGACACATAAAAAGCAGGATGGAGTCACATTTCACACGAAAGTAAAATTGGAAACTAATATTTTCACTAATTCAAAATAAACATTAAGGTATTACTTGAAACACAAAACGTCAACACAAGTGTTGCCATGCCAAACGTTCTTTTTTAAACCTGTTATTGGGTAACATGGAAAGTAACGTAACGTTATTTGTTTCTTGTTAAAAATAACGCGTTAATTATTTCTGTTTCTGGACTGTTTTTACCCACGACGGACGGAACGGAATGGAGGTGGTATATGCGTTTGGGGTTAGAATACTGTGATCCATCAGTATTTAATTAGGGGCCTATTTCATAAAATATTGATAACTTTACTATAACAATTTACCATTGTTGTTATTGGGGTAGAACTGTTTCTTAATAATTATAAAACATAATCTCTACCCCAATAAACTACTACAATGGTAAATTACTGTACTTTTTCATACTTTTATGAAATAGACCTCTGATTAAATACTGATGTTCTCAGTATTTACCACGCGTGTAGCCGTCGCCTCAGAGGTTGTTTGTTTGTCTATGTCTGTTACCATTTTCTTCGGAAACTACCTTCTGGGCCGATTTCAATGCAGTTTTTGTCGTTTTTCAAAAATTACTAAACCGATTTCGCTACGGCTTTCTGTAATGGTTTTTGGCGATGCTTCTTAGATAAGTGTTATAGTATTTAGCCGTAAGGGAGTGCTGCAGCATCATGTTTTCATTTATCTCCATAACGGTTTGACCGATTTAGATGCTGTTTTTACCTGACTGCAAGAGGGTTATGTTTTTCGCGCGTATCTTCTATCTTGTATGTATGTAATATTCTTTATTACCTCATATCTTTTAAACGACTGAACGGATTTCTATGATTAAGATATCGTTAGATTCGTCTTGTCAGCCCAATTGTTCTTAAAAAGATGGCGTTCTAAAAAACTTCTTAAGAAGGTGGCGTTCTAAAAAACCAACATGGCGGCTATACGGTGCTATTATACGTAGTGGAAATAAAATTTTTTTTTTAGAATACTGCTATATGGGTATCAAATTAAAGGGCATATTATGAAGATTTCGAAAAGGTATATCATGACCGTAATATATGATAACTAAAAAGATATAAATAAAAAAAAAAATATAATTAAAAAACCCCTGCCTGCCGCAGAAAAGACAATAAAAAGACAAGTCAACTGAAAAGATGGAAACAAGACTAAATATTAAAGGTAACATAATAACATGCAGTCGGAGGTATATAATTCAAATAATTCATAATGTCACTTTCTTTATGCATGCCTCTGACAGCATGTTATTATGTTGCCTTTAATATTTATCTTGTTTCATCTTTTCAGTAGACTTGTCTTTTTATGCAGGCGGGTTTTTTAAAACTAGATAAAGTATGGATTCTTTTAAAAAATTAAAATGAAAAGCAACATTTAAAACTTTGAAAAAACCTACGTCACTTAAAATAGTTATTTTTAATCCTGCAATCCCTGATGGAAATGGAATATTGTGTCTCATTTTCCGGGCTTAAAGGATTAAGTGAAAAAAATAGGTATTCCTAACAAAGGTAAAATTAGTGGTTTTACGAAAATATCTCCCAATTTAAATTAATTTAGGTAGGGTACTATACATACATATTGAAGGAAGGATGTTATGAGTTTGACTGATTGACTGATGGAAAGAACAAATCACATCATGCAACCATCAGTCACTACATTACACGGTAGGTTAATCATCAGTCACAGCCCGTGACTGTGGTTAAACTGACAGCAAAACCTACCGTGTAATGGATGCCTAACATGTCAGAACAAACATTTTGCCTTAAATACACGAAACTTTAGTATTCGTTAGTTTTATTTTTTACATTTTTCATATTTCCTTCCTACTTCCGCCACTACTTTTAAAGCGAGCTACTCACAGCCCTGCATGCAGGGCTTTGAGAAGCTCACTTTTTCTATCTATCATTAGGCGACGGCTACACGTGTGGTAAATACTGTGATCCATCAGTTTTATTTATCAGGGATCTATTTAATAAAAGAATAAAAAAGTACAGTAATTTACCATAGTAATAGTTTATTGGGATAGAATTATGTTTTATAATTAATAAGAAACATAATTCTACCCCAATAATAACTGTGGTAAATTATTATAGTAAATTCACTAATCTTTTATGAAATAGGCCCCTGATTAAATACTGATGGATCATAGTACCAGGCGTGTAGCCGTCGCCTCACACCCGAGTCAGAATAGCTGAATGCCTATCATAGTCTGCGTCTCTTTCATCAGTAATAAATAAAAGAGACGCTTTGATAGCCATTCAGAAAACTGACAAGTTTTAAGAGCTTGTAATACCCCCCTTGGGACCGTATTATGATCTCTTGAATCCAGGCAGTTTTTTGTTTTGATTCTGATATGTGATAAATAACGTTCTTATTTCATAACGCGTTATTTTTATAACATTGGGGTAATATGAATTACTATGGCAACACCGGCTCACACACTAATGCATGAAAAAATTGGCTTCAGTCCCTTGCTTGGAAGACTCCGTCTTCCCTTTTTATTTGGTCTGAGAACACAAAAGGAAATAGTATATTGCTCACTCAAGAAATGAACCCATTTACATGTTTTTTCACCACAAACCTATAAAAATATCTAAGATAAATATTCTGAATCATAAGTTTTACAAACAGTAAATTCTTAAGTATTTCATGATAACAGTTTTATAGTAGAAATCATTTTTATGATGCTGTGCACAGCACACAACTGCAAACCGTACACATCATCCTTTGGTTCATTTTATAGAATTTCATTTATATTAGTATTTATTACGAGTAGTAGAGTAGCTGTAGTAAAGTTTGTCTATCCTTACTTGTCCTATTTAGTAAACAGTTTTTGCCAGTTGTCATACGTCTTTTAAACTTACATTGTTAATATATTGTTATATGTTAGTAATTTATGAAATTGTTATTAATTATTAACAAATAATTTCGTAATCTATGTGTGGAGAACCATTTGTTGTAAATGATTATTTCAATAAAGAGTTGGGTAAAGATTGTTTACCATATAAGACAAGGATAGACAGACTTTAGTAACATTCGTCTTGGTATTTTGAGGGACAGACGGAGATGCTAAGTTTGTGATTTTGTTAAGAGTTTTTTTTTATATACACATCGGGGTAGTGCTTGGCCTTCATCTCACCTAGTGTTAAATGACAATAAGGCCGAAGGTGGAATCGCACTACACCCGGAATACTGGCTATCTTACCTCTAACTGCCGGAACACAACAATTTTTTTATTGTTGTTATGGCGTCAGACTTAGGTAAGATGGTGGTAGCTAGCCAGGCGGACTTGAAATAAGCCCTACCACCAACCAAACCGAGTACAAATTGTACCCCCCTGGGAATCGAACCCGGGACCCCTGCGTCTTACACGGATGGGCGAACCACTAGACCACAGAGGCGGAGAGACTAAACTCGGAGGATGTCTTCTAAGATTCCATAAAAAATTACAACTACACGAATTACTTCCAACCTTTTTGCTAATTTGACTATACTATCAAAAATTTATGATATAAATTAAAAAGGTATAAAAGTGACCAAAGGTTCATATCTGAAAATGTAACTATAAAGGTCAGTTTGACAGTGACATTTCTTTGTTTAAATTTTTGCTAGGAGATTTAGTAATCGGACTTAACAGTACCTGCTGTTTAGTGAGTAACTTTATTTACAGGTATTATATTTTGTTGAGTGGATGGCATTATTCCATTTTACCTTTATGTGGTGGCAGCATGGTTGGCAATATGAATGTATAAACCTTCCTCTCCTTTATTAGAAAAATGATAGAGTGGTACCAATTTAATTTTTAGGGTTCCGTACCCAAAGGGTAAAAACGGGACCCTATTACTAAGACTCCGCTGTCCGTCTGTCTGTCTGTCACCAGGCTGTATCTCATGCACCGTGATAGCTAGAAAGTTGAAATTTTCACAGATGATGTATTTCTGTTGCCGCTATAACAACAAATACTAAAAACAGAATAAAAATAATATTTAAGGGGGGCTCCCATACAACAAACGTATTTTTTTTGCCGTTTTTGGTACGGAACCCTTCGTGCGCGAGTCTGACTCGCACTTGGCCGGTTTTTATGAGTAGCAATAAGCTAGGTTTTTTTAATACAAATCAGGAATGCCAAGCCTGTCATTAGAAATTGACAAGTTTGTACTAGGTAGTCTTAAATAGAGAGAATTCTATTTCATTATGCATAAGCTTAATCTACAACCTTACTCTTAATATTAGAAATGCATAGAAAATAGTGAGTATTAGCTTATAATTGGATCAAGGTATTAATATTATTTAATACAATAGATTTACTACATCATAGAAACTTTGTGTTGTTATGTATGGTAGTAAGTAGATATTTTAATGTCTGTCGTTCCAATACTCGTTTTATGTGATAATGAGTGCTTTTCTTCATCAATTATGACGTAGTCATTATTTGTTTGTCAGTGACGCACTTGCTCTTCTTTGGCACAGTCATTCTTTACCACTAACTTAACCCACATAGTAGTAAGTGGGTTAGCTTAAACACGATGTCAACAGACTTAAAATTTTATTATAGACGCGTTTATAAGTACTTATATCTTAATTTACCAAAAAAAGCTAAACACTTGTCTTGATTTTGTCGGGATGGTTTATAGCGCGCATAGTTGTCACCCGTCAATTTTGTCATGAAGAACAGAAAGAAAAGTTCATACATGAGAATAAAAAATGCAACTTTTTTGTGATCTAGGGGTTCGTCCATCCGTGTAAGGCTAGGAACTCACGGAGAGATTTTCTCCCGCGCCCGCCGCGGTTTAAGAACCACGGTTTTATCTCAAAACTCACAAGACCGCAGTTCTGTGCGGTTACGCAGCCGCCGCGGTTGCGATTATCGCCCGCAAACTTGGCGGACGATTATCGCAACACGGGCGGTTATTTACGATCAGATTGTTTAGTACAGTTGAGTTCTAGACTGTCATGGACACAGACCAGAAACGAGCTGTTGCGTTATACTTACTACACAGAAAAAATAAAAGAGAAGGCCTAAAAAGTTCTGGGTGCATCAACTGATTCAGGCAAGAGATCACTATGGCTTATTATTTGTCATTCTTATTAGTGAATTAAAGAAGGCCGAAAAAAAATTCTTCAATTATGTTCGAATTTCCGTATCTAGTTACTTAGAACTTTCTACAAATGCACGTCTCAACGCCACGAGTAATAAATAAATCACTGCAAAATGTAGCTCTCATACATATCCGCATTCTACAGAAGCTGCGGGCCCGCAACCGCGGCGGGCGCGGGAGAAAATCGCTCCGTGAGTTCCTAGCCTAAGACGCAGGGGTCCTGCCTGGGTCCGATTCCCAGGAGGAGGGTTCATTTGTATACTCGGTTTGGTTAGTATAGGGCTTGAAACAAACCTGCTGCTTGGCTAGCTACCACCATCTTACCTAGTTCTGAC
Organism: Agriphila geniculea; assembly: GCA_943789525.1. Lineage (NCBI taxonomy): Eukaryota > Metazoa > Arthropoda > Insecta > Lepidoptera > Crambidae > Agriphila > Agriphila geniculea. The sequence goes on along the minus strand of OX038887.1, from coordinate 6,906,496 downwards.
ACCATAACAACAATTTAACATAGTTGTGTCCCGGCAGCCAGTGGTAAAGATAGCCAGTTCTTAGTGTTGAGGATTCTGGGTCGCTTAACTTCAGGTGAGATGAAGGCCAAGCACTCGCCGTTGTGGATAAAAAAAAACACTTACATCGGCATCATACAGCTGCTATTTTTCAACCATTAACACGTTGACTGCCGCAGACACCAGACACAATGGAAATTCTATTGTTTGGGGGACACTTGGCAGCTAGCTAATGCTTAGCTTTCGTTTTACTTGGTTACATATCTAGGCTCTAGGCACCTGTGTCGGTGAGTAGGGGGCCTTAACTATATTGCCGATTTGATGTTGATGGTGTGTTTAGTCCAAGAGTTCGATGGCGCTGTTTACCTTAGCGCATTAGGCATGCGATTGCGGCGTTAAATCGAAGCTATTGCTAAGTCGGACCAGGGATGAGTGACCATAAATGGCTTTGGGAGGGTGAGCAGTTGGTATCCGCTGCATTTCCGGTCGATAACACCCTACACCCAGCTGTGGGCGTCGTCACGACACCCACCAACGTCGATTGAGCCCGCGTGGAGGTGGTTTACGTTAGGTCGGTTCATCCTCCTTACCCATCCGCAAGGAAAACCTGTGTCCCAAAAGTAATGTCCCCAAGCAAGGGGAAATCGGTTCATATAATGATGGTACTCGTAATTAGTCTTATGCCGGCCCCTAGTGTTACCACCTGCCACTACTTGATTTAAGGGTTAACCAACGTAAAAAATAGTTCCAGATTTTTTTACGGGCGACAGTTAAAACAGCTGTTTTTTGTGAAGATAATTTAGACCACAGATTCTTTTACCCCGTATTTTACTTTCGCAATTACGGGTTTCTGTATTATCTTAGCCTGAAAAGGGATAACCCATAAAATACGGGGCAGTTGGCTACCCTACCGGCCCCACACGTTGCCACAAAATTGGCAAATTCATCGTACGTTGCCGGTTTTGTAACAAATGTTTCAAAGAGGTTCTTGAAAAAGCATTCACGAATGATACATTGGCCAAGGTTTGGAACAACGCGTAGAGCCCACATTACCTACCTAATTCATACCATTTTCTAGATTTGTCCAATCGGCTTGTTCGCTTAATATTAACTGCTTTAAGTTTAATCTTTGCTTACTCAATACACAACGTTAAGTACTTTTTCTACAAACGTTAATAACAAACATCAGGCAGTATAACTCATACATTGTCATATCAATCGCATCGCACAAGCTTGGCATGGACGTACTTAAATTTGTCTGGAAAAATAAACCGAATATAATTTATGTATCGCCAGTCGTTATCGATAGTATAAAATCCTATGAAGCAACATAAATAGCGCATTTAATTATGCCCGTTAATATTACAACAAATACTATGCGTACCATAGATGCCTTTTCATTTCGATGAAATGCCATCAGTTTATTATATATTGATCCGCTGACTTTAAAGTAGAGAACGACTACGAGTAAATTTCACAACTAGGAACATAAACAGTCCATTTTGGCTAAACGTACCAATAAATGCGGAAACCAGACATCAGCCTAATAATAAATTCAATAAAATACCGTGCTTTTGAGTTTAGCAAAATGGTTTGCCAAATTGCTTTAGCCAATCTTTTGGCTTTTCAAACTAAAAATTGATAGGTACATACAACATTATTTTTTGTATATACGAAAGCCGAAACAGGGGTCACAAATTTTCATTTTCAGAATTAGTATAGAAAAAATGAAACTCACGAAGTTACAAGCTTTTTTTGTTGTCCCATTAGTAGTGTGTGCGTTTTTATAATTATGGTTTTGTAAATATTATATAGTCAAAATATAACATCATATAAAAAAATATTGCAATCGATTCTATTACTTATTCTGAACATACAGTTTTCAGGTTTCGTATATACTAAAAATAACCTTGTAGATATTATTTACGTGTTACTTAGGTATTGTTCATCTAGATAATCGTCTTGTTCCATGCTTTTGACCACTGTGGTGCATAGCTTTCACTTTTAAACTCAATGCCAGTAACGGTATGATTCACAATAACCACTACTCATTCAGATAAAGTGCACTAACAACAGTTTTATTTTGATTTTAGAATAAAGAATTAATTCCTTCTCGCTCCCGATTCCGTTCCCGTAGGCGTATTTCGAGTTAAAGTTGACTATTCGCTGGGTGCGAAGGTATAATAATCGATCGCAGCGCTCATGGTGGCAAAAAGTAGAAATAATGAAGGCTCTGTAATCTGTTTGAAAACGACATATTTAATTAATTACTAGCGATACAGGAACAATTATATATGTTTATTATCACTTAATAAAATTATTAAACTAGCTTTATCCTCTTGTTTTACAAAATCTACAACTAAAAAAGAAGTAAACAAACCCTAATATACTGCCCTCATAAGCCAAAAAGCGTTAACTCAACAAAAGTGACTTCCGAGAAAATCAATGTTTTGTCTTTTTCATTTTCGCATCAACTTAGGAAAGTCTTTTATGGATTATTATAACTTGTTTATAAATATTTGAAGCCATATTTAGTATTGATACAATAAAATATTGGAAAACTATATATTTTTGCTTTTTATTTGAGATACCGTCATTTTCCTTCAAATTACTTTGCTTTCGAAAATGAGTTACTGCTGTCGGCTTTAGTGTTTGTATAGAAATTTCCATACAAATATTTTCATATACATTTTTGCCGAAAATCTAAAATAATAAAAGTAAAACCAAAAGTAAATGCATTTTTCAATAATTTTATTATATTTAGGACAAATCAAGCACAAAATTGTAAATGTTTGGTCTACGCAACTATATTTTATATCACTCAGAAAACACCTCCCTCAAAAAGAAAAATCGGTTTCTTGGCATTATATTTTGAAGGGATTTCAAAATATTACTTTTCTTGGCCTGTGAAATACCATTAGAAATGATTTTCTTCTGAGGGGTAGAAGTACTTTTTTTTTGTTTGCAACAATGCTGGTGATTATAGACTTACTAGCTTCCGCTCGTGACTTTGTCCGCGTGGACATTCGAAATGTCCTTAAGCTTTGACGGAGATAAAAAAATATCCTATGTTATTATAACCCAGGCTATAAACTACCTGTGTACCAAATTTCATTCAAATCCGTTTAGCTGTTTTTGCGTCATTGAGTAACAAACATCCAAACATCGTAACTTTCCCATTTATATATTTAGTAGGATAGTAGGTATATCCTTAGCAATAGGAATAAATTATCAAACACTGCGCTGAAAAAAAAACTACCCGTGTACGCAAATGCCACCAAATGCCTTAGAAATATTTTTTTACGGCTACAATATATATGATACAACAAAAATCAGAAAATAGGATTTTTTTGAGATACCGCTTTTTGGCTTATGAGGGCAGTATAACCAAAATAAAACACTCTTTTTGAATAGATCTTACTTGCCATATTTAATTTAAATGACCAAAAATGATTTCACAACACTTTGTCCACCCAAATCACAGTAATTTTGAAATTTTATTAATAACACAATATGTATAGTATTTTTTAATATTTTGTCACAACACGCTGCCATTACATATCAAAACGTCAAAACGGTCAGGTCAGAGCCAACAAAGTTGCAATACGCTAGGTGGCGCTAAAAGCGTGTACGGAGCCAATACTCGATACCGACTGTAGTTGTCATTTGTATGAGAACTCTAAGTTTAATGTAGTAACCGCCAGTTACTACAGTCGCTATCGAGTATAATAACGTCACTGTGCTAACTCGTAATCATAATACAGCAAGCAGTAATCACCGTTCCCGTTCCTGTATTATTATTCCGTTCAAAATTTGGGCCATTTAGGGGTTGAATCATGTCCACCATGTTGAATTTCAACCGCCTCTGTGGTCTAGTGGTTCCTCACCCGTGTAAGACCTAGGGGTCCCGGCGGGCTGATTATCTAATTAGAAACCACCTAGCGACCGGTTGCAGTTCATAGATGATAGTGATCCATTGCTACTTCATTTTGAATTAAAAAAAAAACATACCAAAGAAAAGAAACAATGTATGTTGAATGAAACCGGTCGCTAAATAGTTTCTTTTTAGATAATCAGGGTGCGGGTACGATTCTCAGGGGGGGTACAATGTACTCGGTTTGTTTGGTTGTAGGGCTTATTTCAAGACCGCTTGGCTAGCTACCACCATCTTTAAGTCTGACGCCATAAGAACATTTTTTTAAATTGTTATATTGTTCCGGCAGTTAAAGGTAAGATAGCCAGTTCCACAGTGGTGAGGATTCCGGGTGTAGTGCGCTTCCACCTTGGGCCTTATCGTCACTTAACATTAAGTGAGGTGAAGGCCAAGCACTATCCCGTTGTGCAAACATAAATAAAAAAATAAATGGCATTTTCGCAATCAACATCCATAAAACCTCATAACGACATCCATATCGATTTTTTTCGGTTCATTAACACCTTTTATCCCCTAAGAGTTAAGGTTCGGAAAACCACGAAATACGTTTGTTTATATGTTTTTAAAAGTTTTCCTACAATGTTTCAAGTCGAAATGTTTGTTTTTTCACCATACAAAAATTTGAACCCCCAAATTTACACCTCATATTACCCCTTCAAGGGTGGAATTTCCAAAATATCTTTCTTAGTGGATGCCTCCACTGTATAAAGTATCTTTGTACAAATTTACTCTAGGCCCAGTGCATTGAGCTGGGCCTTGATATGTCAGTCATATTTATATAAGAGACAATAAAAAAAAATACTTATAGACTTTAAAGTTGGTTACGAAAAATATTACACGATTGTTATGCCTTCTTAAAAAGTTAAAAAGTAACATGTTTTCTCCTTTGTGGCTATGAGTAGGTACTATCTATTTTTATTTATTTTATTTTGTGCTACGGGCTGTGGATAAACTGGATACGAACCATCAACAATGCTAATCGACATAATTGACCTGTTTACGTTCTGTGTCACAGATTTACCGCATTTCATTTGCATTAAACTCGTATTTCTTGTTCCTTCCGGGATTTCGGGAATCGTGTTCATCTCTAGCAAAAATAGAGATGAACTAGTAAAAATATCTTATTTTTAAGAAAAGTGTTTACGAATTGTACAAATTATTGTAGGTACCTACTTGAAAGTTAATTGAAGAAGGGCTAACTACGTACGTTATAGTGGTGTCTTGATGTCTGTCTGATAGTAACATTGAATTGAAGAAAGAAAGCATGTTAGGCGTTTATTGGTATTTTCTTGTGCTTGTGTGGTGTGTGTATAATAATAATAAAACATTTATTTCAGACGTTAAACATACATAGATTTATTAGTATATATGTTAGTAACAATTTAATAGTCGTACGTCGAATACAAATAAATTGCACAGATCAGTGAAAATATGAATATTCGATGTTTTGTAAACTAATGTCACACCTACCTTTATTTACCAAGATTTTCAAAGAAGTTCTGCTAAAACTAAGTAAATGTTTCATTTCATTACAATCTTGCCTTTTTGACCCCCAGAATATCGCGCATACGGTTATTTCATTTCGGTCTTTTGGACGCACTCCCCCAAAGCAATCCATGAACATAAAATTCCTTAGTGTTCGTGTCCTGGCTAAATACTGATAACCTGATCATTACCAGCTCACACGTTAAATGCTTTTAGGTATTAGTGGGCAGGCCATAGTCGAACTAACGAATTAGAACTCATAAAACTAGTTGAGCCTTGTTAAAGTCTGCTAGTAAAGAAAATCTTGACTTGAATGTTGGTTAGTGTTTTGACAATTTTATCGGAGTTTCCATATTAGGGTTCTTTTTTTAGTTTTGGGGAAACAATTGGGGAAGTGATAACAATTAATGAAGAAAAGTTTAAGAAATAAAAATATTCTAGTCTAGGGAAAATTATCAAAACATTTAATCTAAGCCCTTGATAAATCGTAATTGATTTATTTCCATTGGTGGCGCTACTGAGCTCATCGTTCCACCTTGTTTCACTTTGGGTATAAATGTAGTCTTTATCACCACCGATGAACGACCCTATCGATGGTTGCGTCAATCGCAGTCAGCTCCTAGAAATTAAAGAGGGAGATTACATGATCATGCAGACTGACGGGAGACTGATGCAAGGTTGCCAACTGCACTGTTTTTTCTATGAAATTTCATACAAAAAATTTGGCAGTATTGCATCAGTCTCCCGTCAGTCTGCATGATCGCGTAATCTCCCTCAAATACAGCTAATTACCATGATTGTAATCAAGATGTACATTGCAGCGCGACTGGGGCGGTGGGCGGGCGCGGCGTGGGCAGCAGCGCTATGCACACGTCGCGGCACTCCGTCACCTCGTCCTCGGGCGTACTGATGGTCGGCCCCAACTTCAGGGTCGGCAAGAAGATCGGCTGCGGCAACTTCGGCGAACTTAGGCTCGGTAAGTTTACACTTGTTGATATACTACGTTTTGATATACTTAGGCACCATCCTCACCGGCTCGGTACGTTTTGGAATCGTTGCCTGCCTCTGTCGAGTGTCCTCAGGGCTGAGGCCCCTATTTCACCAAATTGACATTTATCAGTGACATATGTCGGCAATGAGGGCTTTTCAAAGTGACCTTTAAAACATAAAATTAGTAACTATTTGCCTCACTAGATGGCGTTGATGGAAAGAGAAGTGTCAAAATTGGCTTTTAAAAATAAACGACCTGTACAAAGAGGCAAGTTTGTAAGCGTTCGCTGGCTGACATCTGCCCAAAGAGAAACATTTTAGGGTTACATCTGCCTGCCTATACTTATACATTTTTATCAACGCCATCTATAGAGCCTACAGCTTTTTATCATTTTGAAAAGTCACTTGCCTGTAAATAAATATGGCTTCAGGCGTTTGACACGACCATAGACTAAGGATCCGCGATTGATGGCTGTCGAATGGCTAAGGATATTACAATGTTTACAGGCTAGTGACGTCAACAAGTCACGTGTCCAGCGTAGGGTTGCCAGACGCCCGGGATTTCCGGGATTGTCCTGGAATTACGTGCCTTGTCCCGTGTCCAGGAATTACACCTTACTGTCCCGGATTTCAAATACCTACCACTATTTTTTTTTTTTTCAATATTGTACGAGAAGGTAAATGCATAGCGTAGCGTACAGTGCGTACCGTTTGCTGTCTGCGCTTCACGTTGTTGCTCAGAGGCTGTCTAAAAGAGAGTCAAGAGTAATAAAGTTAAATTTCTAAATTAATTTGAAATCATTTGCACCCCTCGCTATCGTTGTCCCGGAATTGACGCCAGGTAATCTGGCAACCCTAGTCCAGCGCCATAGCGTTTTTGGCGCGGTTTTAAAATTTTAAACTTTAACACTGTTTTTTTTAATGAAATACATTGATTTTTCCTGAAATATCAATGTGGTGCGCTTATAACGTAATAAGGAATAATTTAAAACGGTTTTCCAAAATTAGTCAAATTGCCTATTGTTACGCAAACTTGACTCGACTTCAATCGCATGTCAAAAATTATGACAAATTACAAATGTCGATCGATAAGTAAAAAATATCCTTATTTCACAACATACTTAGTAACGACAATTGTAAAATTAACGGGCTCAGTATGTCACTGACAAATAATGTCAACTTGGTGAAATAGAGCCCTGAGGCAAAGAACACATGCAAACCTAAATATCAGAGTTTTCTGCAGTGGCGAAGGGTCCATACAAGCCGATTCCCATCGGCTTACCTTTTGCAAATCCCACCCCACTGATCCACTATACAGATCACTACATTTTTCATCATTTTTGTAGAGCGGCTTACCTTCGCCATAATTTCACCCCTCGCCACTGGTTTTCTGCCAAAACTCTAATGAAATGGTGCCATGTCTGTATTTGCGTCTCCTTCCACGGTTAGTCAATCAGGCATCCAGTCCCCACACTCTTTATTCATTCAACCTTGTTTCATACAGAAAGAGCATTACGTTTTGAAATATTACGATACTAAGTAATGTCTTTTTTAAAATATGAATGTACTTACAAAGATTTCTTCTGTATCTGTAAATTTCCTATAGTGATTACGTCAGATACCGTAACCTACCGTAAGTTCCGAAAACATTGAAAGGTAAATTATATGTTTAACAAGAAAGTTAATCAAGGAAAACTTTGATATTTACTCGCTCAAATCATTCTTTATATTCGCTAAAAATAGAATAACCGATTCGACCATTTATAAGTCTTGTTGCGTTAATCTTAATGACTGTGACGTTCAACTCGAAGTTGGCCAATTCGATTTCAAGTTTATTTTAAGTAAATTGTTAAGGTTAAGAGTTAAAATTGCGAGGAACTCCAATCATTCAAACCACAGAGCGTTTAGCTTCATTTAATATGAATGAGACGTTTGTTAATAGTGCGATTACAAACGCGTCTTCTCTCTGTTTATAAACACAACAATATTATTTATTTGACCTCTATTATGTAAGGGATAAGATAGCACTTCTTAATAAATCGTCAATCAAACAAATGAAAAGGATGTCTAGGCATTAATTGAATTGCTAAGCGCGTATTTAAAAAAAATATTAGAGTAATACCTCAATCCAGTTTTAAATAATTAAGTTGCCATATGAATACGGTCAAGATTGAGTCTTTTCATTAGTTATCTAAGAAATAACTTGTATTTTGTATATCAAGTCTGTCATAAGATGAAATGTGGAGGCTTTAATTAAAACAAAATCAAAGTGTGGGTGGAGGAGTGTCTTAACACAATCATGAACTTACCAATCTGACGTCGTCGGTGGACGTCGTCGTTTGCATTTTAATAACAAGACCGTAAGTAGTTGCATTAAATGATAAACTGGAGAAAATTTATAGTATTTATAGTAGTATATAGGCTGTCTCTTCGTATTTTTTATGCATGGAACGTAATCTGTTGCATGTTGTAGCGTGGTTGATGCTAATTTACTCGTATCCCTATACGTCAAGTACCTACTGTTACAGTTTTTAACCATCATAAAATTTGGTTAAAAGTAAGTTCAATGATTAAAAGGCAAATATAGAAATCGCTATCTCTATCTTGATATTAACAATAATGTCATATCAGACTGAATGAAATGGCGCGCTTGGAGAAAAAATAGGAGCTATTTTAACGAGAAAAGTAGTAAATAGTCATGTATTTATATTTCCTTTTATTAGACTGTTTATTGAGGGCAATCTGTGCGCAACTACAGGTAAAAGCGGGCGAACAACAAAGAACCCTGGTATAATGGACAGAGGCTGTGACTCATTTTCCCGCCGTCAATTTTCTAAACGTCTCCTAAAAGAAACAGTCATGAGGCTAACAATAATTCTCTCGACTCGTGAAATCATTAGATGTTTTGTTATTTAATGAGTACGGCTAGTGATAGCTCTTCGATGTGACCTTTGCGTATGTAAGCCCTATTGCATTCACAGTAAGGTTTCATTTTCACGAATTGTCTAGCTTAGAGATTATATGGCTGCGTGCGGATGAGAATTGGATTCAACCTCGCGTCACTGAAAATAACATTATTGCCCGCGCACGTGCGTGAGGTGATTAAGTCTGTTCATAATATGATATTAGGTAGGTACCAGCTTTCCAAACTGTTGTAATGCTCCGACAATGACGAACCGGTCTTAACGTTGAAACACTAAACAAGATTAATAACATGCGTCATCAATACCGGTAGAATTATTAACATATGTTTATCTTTCTTCATAGGTCTGATAACTATTAAAAATATTGCTGCTCTATGTTGGAGCGATAGCTTTTCCTGTCATGTCACATCATTCGCGTTTCATGACTCACTTGTTCCGGTTATTGTTTCATCCTTTACTTCTTAAAATTTCTAAGATTCTTTCTGTGAGATAATACAATTGCTTCATGAACTGACTAAACATAGCTTATTAGATTCAAAAGATACAATTTACAGTTATGCCACGTGCCCGTATTGAAATGAAATAACGAACCCACTCAGAGAAATTGAATTGTGATGAGTAAAAGATAGACTCCTATTTTAAAGGGTTGCGGTTATCGCACCGAAAGTCCCAAACCAGTAGCGTGAGATTTTCCTCAGCCCAGTGACGTCATCTCCGATGCAGCTACAACAAGTTTCTGCCAGTCCATTTGTCATTATTTTAATTTTGTAGCGTTTTAATTACTTCCGTGAATAAATCTTATTTAACATTCATTCATTTGCAGAGGCTCCTTTCACTGCAGAGAGCGATAGCAAGTAGAATGCTACAATTTCCATCATTCTATGTAACACCTTAAAGACACGGGATTGTTGTCAGAAACTAGTTTGAATTGTTAACAGGTTTCTGGTTTAAGCGAAACTGGAAATGTCAATAATAAGTGATGGAGGGTGACTCATGGCTCGCCCCTTACTTAGTTCATTTTTGTATATTTGAGATCACCATATTGTTTCTAATAAATTAGAAACGGTAGATTTATGGGAACTATTAATTAGTGTTGATTTCTCTTCAAAAGTGTCGGATTTACCGATTGAATTCGCAAATCGCGAAGGTAAACAGTTTTTATTAGAAAAGTGACCAAAATACTGAATATAGGTAGTAAAGTAGCTACACCTACAAGACAAAAATAAAGGGTTATTTGTAACACCAACAACCTCGCAGGAGTATATTCATCACAAACAACAACATATTTTGTTCTAGTATTAGGTACTTTTCCGTTATTGTTGTTAAAAAAATCGACTTTAAATACATAACTCGATCAGCTGTTCGGACTTTTGTATGGAAAGTCGAATTTTTTGTGTGTTTTCGGAAAAGTCGTAGAACAAAATGTTGTTTATGATGTTAGCAATCTACTCCTGTGGGGTTGTTGGGTTTTTACAAATAACCCTGTATACGATAAAATAAAACCGGTCAAGAGCGAGTCGGACTCGCGCACCGAGGGTTCCGTACCATCATAATTGCACCATTAAACCACACTGCAGAGTAGAATAATAAAATTAGTATTGCAGTTTTAGGTCAGCGCCATCTCTTGACCGATAGTGGAATTAATGTTAACTTTTTTTAGAAATTTGATAATTTCTAAAAAAAGGTGTGCTATATTGAGACATCGTTTTATTTTTCCTGTAATCTTTATATAAACTGCTATCACATAGAATTATTTCAGATTTTTATCTTTGCAAACTTCGGAGATAAGGGGGAGAGGGAACGGTATTTTTTTACATTTTTCATCATAAATCGAAAACTATGCGGTCTAGAAAAAAAAGAAAAAATATTAAAAACGTGCAAACGGCGCGGCGCTCTTTCATATGATACCCCACATGCCCCAGTAGCTCCACTTCAAATTTTTAAGACCCCTTTTCAGGCCCTGCTGTAAAAAAGATATTTATTTTTTTATTTATTTCTTATTTGCAAAATAGTTGGGCAAATGTCATCTCAAACTATTCCAAATTTCAAGTTGATACCATTAGTAGTTCTCGAGATATCCAGCTGTGACAGACAGACAGACAGACTGAGTCACACCATAAGGGTTCCTTTTTTACCATTTTGGTACGGAACCCTAAAAACGGACCATAAAATACCAAACCATAATAAAATTACGAGTATTTATTTATACTCAATTCAATAGTGGTCATTATCTATCCTTTGTTACTTATACTCAATAAAGATTATTGCTCCTGTTTCAAGTGTTAAAAATATCCTTGATTTTTATAAACTTGTAGGAATGAGAATATCTTTTAACTTTTACCTGTTTCATTACAAATAGACCTTGACAAGGACTTTATAAGAAACAGGAATTATGTTATATATTCTTTACTTAACCATGTTGTGTTAAAAAATAACAATTTTGTCTAAAGATAGACTCGTTTGAGCCCCTCCCGTCCCGAAGGACGTTCCCAGCAGTAATTCCGCTTAAAGTTACCTGCATTTAGCAGTTTGCGCTCGTGACCTCTCACTGGTTCAATTAAAGACAAGATTGGACGTTGAGTCAACGAAATTGGATATTCCGACGCAAATGTCAATATTGATGACTCTTAAGTTTTTTATTTTAATCTGGACACGCTCCCTGCCTTCAGCTAATTTATGTACAAATCAGTACACTTTGGCCTAATGAAACAAGTTGAAAAGAGCCTTAGCTTTACATAAGAGACCTTGAGTTCTGTTGTGCTGCATTATGACGATTCCCTTGGTTGTTTACATGTATCGACTCTCAACAAGTGTTGATGAATTCTTCTTCACGATCTAAAATTTAAAAATCGTAGTTGTTTTCGAAACCAACTTTTTAATTTTCTTTTACTTTTTGAATAGCCTAAAAGTTTTTAAAACAGTTTTTGATGACTAAACAAGAAGACACTTGTTATCTGACTTTTGAAGTAAATAAATAAGATTAAGTACTTACTTATTTTTATGTCTTCACAAATTCAATATTACATTTCACATCTTTGTAAGTATAATAAGCCATTTCTCGCTGTTTTTAAATAACGTTGGCCGTGAACTCGTAAGTGAAATTCATGGAAGAGCGTTCAATAAATGCCTGAAGATGGGAAAGATGCGTGGGCGTTGAAGAACAAGGGGGCAGAGCGATCGGGGGAGGGCGGGCATGTAATTAATAAACCTGTAAATTAGCGAATAAACTAACTGTTGTAATTAACAAAAACAGGTAGGCACCTTGCGCACTAGATATCGTCTAGCCACAAACAACCCGCAGCGACTTATGGATTCGAGAGTCTTTCAGTAATAGATTAGAATTACATTATTTGAATCGCGAAGTAATGTCGATCGATCGGGATTGATTTCATTATTGGACTGTGTCATTTGATGTATACCATATATGGCATTACAAAAAATATGCAAACGGTGGGTGCCCTGTCCTGTCTTGAATTTGATTTAGTTGACCTCTGGCTAGGATAGGAGTAGGGGGGACTGAATTTTCCTTGTTCCTCGCAGAAGTCAGCAAGGATATGAAGAAGGAAATTAAATTTGACTGTCATGTGGCTGGATTTTGCATGTGGTCTTAAAAGAGCGAACCAGCGAACGTATTTGTGAGATCCAAGTAATCACGGTTAAAATCGATTGTCGTCTCCGTATATTTTGTCAAAAGTTTAATACGATACATTTTGTTCCTTTATTTTTTTATGTGATTAGATTATTTTATTATACACGGCACTGCACACCAGTAAGTGCAGTTTAAAGTTTCAATATTTCACAATTAGTCAAGATATTGAGGTTTGTATAAACAAATTTAATCATTTTAACCGTTATTACTTAATAAAAATCCCAAAATTTTACTGATTACTGGATTTAGAGCTCTTTTATAAACTTACACGTGCGTAATGAATAGAGACTGTTGTTTTACGTAAATCGCGCGTTTTGCTATCTTTCGATTTTTTTCCGATATTGTCAGACTATTGATTTTTAACTTTTCAACACATACATATTCAGTAATGTTGTCTGATATCCACATTTAATTTTAGATATAGGTACTTCAAAATTAAGGAAAAGATACTAGATAACTTTCTCGTAAATGTAGTTTGCCTTAGAAGAGTTTAATTTTATTGAGTTTATTGTAGAAGGCGTGGCTCTTTTTCATAGAAGATGACCAGTAAAACGTAAGGCCATTGTTTTGGTCGCCATGCGGCCCACACAATGTAAATAATTAACATTATACTTCACACGTACCAAAGGGTATTTTGAATAAATCACCCACAGGGTCAGCAAATTGTAATAGATAGTATATTAGCAACAATCGCTTCGATTACGAGCTGAGTAAAAAAATGTGTTTGGGATATCGTCAAAAAAAACAAACTAAATAATAAACAACACCCAGCCACAAAAAAATTGCAATAGCAAAGTTTTTCTAAATTTCGTAAGGAAATCGAGTTTGAAACCTCGGAGATGCAAGCCACAGCCACTCGACCACAGAGGACGTCAATATAGTATAAGTTACATTAACACTTAATAGATTTAAGCATTTGATGGCCTTTGGTGCAACTGTAATGATCCATCCAGCCACAAAATATTGAGTTTAAGCCTCAAAATATATTACGTACTTTGTGATCCAGCTTACCACTGCGGCAAGGGCTCCAGTGGCCCTACCATGAGTTGATGGTTGTCGAGGGCCCTAGGTTAGAATCCCGGTTGGGGCGTATGTGTAATGAAATGGACATTACCATTTGATAGATTCGTTTGTATTTCATAAGAATACTAAATGTATTATATTCGTTATTCAGTCTTTTTTTTTTATACACAACGGGATAGTGTTTGGCCTTCATCTCACCTAATGTTAAATGACCATAAAGGTATGATTCCGATGTCAGCAGCACTGCTGCGCGACACTGCTGCGTGACACTGCTGCGCGACAGTGCTGCGCAGCACTGCTGCCGAGCTCGGAATGTAGTCTCATATAAACCTATAGAGAATGTATGGGGACCAGTGGTGTTGCGGCAGCAGTGCCGCGCAGCACTGCTGCGCAGCAATGTCGCGCAGCAGTGTTGCGCAGCAGTGTCGCGTCGCTTCTCCGCTCACATCAAATTGAGCCTTTCAAACGTAACATTAGGGTTCAATTTGGAGTGCACTGCTGCGGCAACACTGCTGCTGCTGCCGAGATCGGAATCATACCTTAAGGCCGAAGGTGGAAGCGCACTACACCCGGAATACTGGCTATCTTACCTCTAACTGCCGGAACACAACAATTTTTAAATTGTTGTTATGGCGTCAGACTTAGGTAGGATGGTGGTAGCTAGCCAGGCGGACTTGAAATAAGCCCTACCACCAACCAAACCGAGTAAAAATTGAACCCCTCCTGGGAATCGAACCCGGGACCTCTGCGTCTTACACGGTTGGGCGAACCACTAGACCACAGAGGCGGTTTATTTAGTACAAACACTGCTTAATTTAGGACTAAATGACTGGAATGAGTTGTCCAGATTTAGTTTATTAGTATTTGCTGACCTGATACGGGATATGAACATTACGTTAAAATAAATAAATCTCTATTACGATGCCGCATGTCAAGAGCAAAATGAAACCTTAAACCATTGTGTGTATCTACTTGGTACATTTATAAGGTATCTTAATCGTTCATTGAAGCAAAATTGTACTTTCGAATACTCGTTTTACATGTAACTGACGAAAAAAGATACTTACTAATTTTGTTCATTAACTCGTAAAAAATATAGACACTTAAGTTTGAAAACAATGGCAAGAAAGTTGCCTTCTCTCAGGCTTCAAATTCCGTTCCCAGTCGATTAAATAGGAAATCCTTAGACATCTGTGTTGGATTTTGTGTGCTCCATGGTCCTCCTATAATTAATGTATTATATTAAACGTCTATGTTTTTACGGCCTTATTAATAAATGAAGAGTAAGATTACACCTGGTTTATCCAAAAATTTGGCTTAGCAATATCACTCCTTACGTTTGACGACTCAAAGCGTCATATTCCCAAGCATTTTTTTTGGTTAAACTAGTTGTAAACTGTATCTTCGTTTATTAATAAGGGGGCTAAACTCTATTAATTGAGGTGTCCTTTGCTCTCTTGGTGTATTCTATGAACTAAAAAGGAGGGGATACTGCTTAAAGTCTATGCGGCCACAGAATAAATAAATATGTATATTATTCGCCTCTGTGGTCTAGTGGTTTGCCCACCCGTGTAAGACGCAGGGGTCTCTGGTTCGATTCCCAGGGGCAGTACAATTTGTACTCAGTTTGTTTGGTGGTAGGGCTAATTCCAAGTCCGCCTGGCTAGTTACCACCATCTTACCTAAGTCTGACGCCATAATAACAATTTAACAATTGTTGTGTTTCGGCAGTTAGAGGTAAGATAGCCAGTTCATCAGTAATGAGGATTCCGGGTGTAGTGCGCTTCCACCTTCGGCCTTATCGTCACTTAACATCAGGTGAGGTGTAGGCCAAGGAGTATTCCGTTGCATAAAAAAAGGTGAAGGCCAATGAAAAGAAAGTCGTGAAGACGAATATAATGCTAGGCACTACATTTTTTAATGAAACGCCCGATATTTGCCGCGGTATCGATATTGGTTCCTTAGCAAAAGCTTTTTGTAGGTATTGGTTTTTTTTTAGTACCAACCATCTGTTTGAGTTATTTTAGATTTTCTCACTTTGGTACACTGACTGAAAGAGAGATTTTAATGAAGATATGTTTTGGCAACGTTATCAAATTATGAACACAACGATCCAAAAGAAATATCCTGAAATAACTTTAGGAAATGATTCGACATTTTTAACGTTTCTATGTGGCACTTAACAGTTAATTAAAACAGAATGAATGAAAGGCGATGCTTAGTATTTCAGGCTTAGATTTTGCATAGAAATGCATGACGCAACCGCAAAACTTCATCATTGTATCAACCACACGACAGCCACACCCACTGCTGGGTATGGGCATTCAATTCAGCAGTTCTATATCGGGTCATTTTGAACTTACCATCCAAATTTTAAGGATGTGTCCAGTCCATGAACGTAAACAACTTTCTTTAAGAAACATGTGTCAAATTTCGCCAAAAAATGTTGGTCATCCCATGTTAAATTGATCACGTGATCTTTTTGATTTGTATGGAAAGTCGGTTTTTATTTTCCATATTTGACCATGTGTTCCTTAGAGAAAGTTGTTCAGTTTCATGGACTGAACACATCCTCAAAATTTGGATGGTGAATACAAAATGACTCTGTATTTCCCCTTGCCCGTCATAAAGGTACTATAATGAAAGACAATGCAAATGTCTTTCATTATAGTACCTTTATGATCAGGGGGCTAATTGTTTAATTCAAAAAATCTATCGCAATCGCTTTCGTTTGACAGATGAATGGATGTGTCACATTGCTGCATTTCTTTGGTTAGTTTTTATTTGTGCCAAAAAAGAAGCTTCAATGTGTTACATCCTGAAAGCGATTGCGATAGATTTTTAAATTAGACAATAGAAAGGCAGTATTTGCATAAAATTTTAAGGCATAATATGTCATAGCATAATATGATTTCGCCGAATGATGTTTACGCATAATATTATTTAGTCATAACAGCTTATGCATAATTTTTTTAAGCATAACTACTTTAAGCATAATCATGTTTAAGCATAATATTCTTTAGCATAAATTTAAACACGCATAATGTTATTTACGCATATTTTAATAAACAAAAAAATCACGACGTTTAAAATCACGAAAGAACATTTTACCTAAAATACAAAATCCCGAAGCTTAAAAAACCGAAGGTTAATTGAGGGTTAAATGCCAGCAGGTCGGTTCTAGCACTTCGCCGGCCGCTGCCGCGGCACGCTCGCTTCGCTTGCTCGGCTCGTGCGTTGTTGGTCGCCATGGAACCTTACCTCCTCCTCGCTCGCTACGCTCGCTCGTCGTCGCACCTAATAGACCTAAACAGACTTTCGGGATTTTTAACTATCGGTATTTTAACTTTCAGGGTTTCGAACTATCATCAGTCATTTAATAATCGATCTTTTAAGTTTCGGTCTATTGGATATTGACATTAAGGATTTTCGATATTTTATAAATAGGTGTTTTATGAGTCGATATTTAGGTTGTATGTGTTATGAGTTTTTGGCATTTTAATACAATACCTACCCCTTTTGCATGAAAATAAATAAGTGCGTAAAAATATTTATTTTTATTGTTTTTGATTTTTATGTCTAAATAATATTAGGCGAATAGACAATATGCCTAATAACATTATGCGAAAACAAATTAGTCTAAATGATAATTATGCTAATATAAATAGTATGCCAAAAAACAATTATGCGAAAGTATTATTATGACAAAAAAGATTATGCCAAATCCGTTATGCCAAATCAAATTAGGTATAAAACAATTATGCGAAAACAAGGGATCCCATCATAAATACCATAAATAGTATGAAAATAAAGACTTTTTGGTGGTCAAGGCAGAGTTAGTGAAATTGTATTTTACATGTAATTTCATTTAACAATAGGCTACGGTTGTCTAATCAGAATTTTGGTTGCGAATATTGCGCAAATAACAAAATTATACATATTGACAACCCTATCTGACGTAGGTATGTACCCATAATGCGTAATGATAACGCTTTGAATATTAAGTTTCTACTACGAATTTACTTTAGTTTTTCGACGAATACATTTATTATAATCGAGTCCTAACCTAACACACCAACTCATAATAGGCCATTAAATTAAATGTCAGCAACCTTTGGCAAATTCTGACTCCTATCCGACATATTGTTTTTTTGTGAAATTAATTGGTTAACTAATTAATTAAACTAAGTAATTAAACTTATTTAATACAGTAAAGCAACCAGGGTTGCTACCTTTAGGAACATAAAAGTCGGGACAAGTGAGCGCGGGGGGGGGGGGATCTTGCAATTCAGCTTTCATTAAATCTACAGAGCATCGATTTCTGACATTAGATCATTTCAGCGTCATATGGGAAAATACTCGCTCAACATAGAAGGCGGTATACTTAACGAGATACAACAATGCTTTTAAATATTTCGCCCATTTTTTTATCAACACTGATTTTGATTGCGTGTTCTCATCAAAAATCGGGACAAAACTGATGGATCGTCGGGAAGCGGGACAATTTCATCGAAATCGGGACTGTCCCGGCAAAATCGGGACAGGTGGCAACCCTGAAAGCAACACAAGTTTATTTATTTTCAAGAAAAGACTATTTATTTAGTATAGAAGGCGGTTTGATAAGTTTATGATTTTGAAAAGAAAAAATACTTTTTTTTCATAATTTATTTTTGTATCTTAAAAAGAAACTCCTTAGAAATTTTTACAAATTTTTTTTCAAATTTTCAAATTCGGCAAAGATTATTAAATTTGGAAACAAAAAGCTCAAGCGACTTCTAGTCGACCCTCTCGGCGGCACTCATGATATCAAAACTCCTCAAATGAATATGCGAATCCTTCCTATTCTCTAGATTTAGTACACTGAGATTTTTCTCCTATCAAACATGAATAAATGTCTTAGCGGGCAAAGATTTTCATCAGGCCAAAGGTGTCTGAAATGAGCCCTCATTTCAGTTACCACAGTTTTCAGGCGATGAAAAAAATTAGTTAAAAAGGTGGGAACTTTGTTGGATTGAATACGCAGAGCTACAAAAAGATTATGCAGAGAAATAAAACAAAATATCTCGAAAAAAAGTGTTTCTTCTTTACATAGTCATGGACTTATCAAACCACCCTCGTACAACTTTTAAGTTCTCCCAAGTTAAACCTATTTATATTTAATATAAGCACTCATCTAAAAGCTGTATTGTAATGTGTCATCCTTATTTACTCTTGTAACTTAATATTGTGTTCCTACAACCTACTGTGTTTGCTCTAGCCTGTACAATCGTAGTTGATATTAATATAGAGCCTAAATTCTGGATATTTGTTTACTAATAGATGTTTAGTACTATTATATTATATTCTGTGCTAATAGTCAAAATAGAGAGAGAAAGGGGTTGTATTATGAAAAAAGTTTCATTTTGATGGTTATTTTATTATTTTGTAACCTTCATTAACCTTTAATAGTAACATTAAATCCTTACTAAATATTATAAATGCGAAAATTTGTTTACGCCTTCACATTTTAACTACTGAACCGGTCGTCGTGAAATTTTACATACACGTAGCCAGGGGTAGAGAGAAGGACATAGGATACCTTTTCCAAAAATATTGTTCCCGAGGGAAAGCAAAAAAAAACTTTCCACGCAGACGAAGTCGCGGGCGGCCGCTAGTAAAGCATACGAGTTTTTTTAAATGAATCAGGAATTTTTTTTCAATGTTCATAACAAGTAATTTTGCAAGCTAAAATTCCCATTACCTCTGCCCAAACTCCAAACAAAAAATCCTACACCTAAGTGTATGACTCGTCTCTATAAGATATGAAAATAAGTATGTATTTCCTTCTTACGTTTGTAACATGTTTATTTTTAAATTTGCAGGAAAAAACCTATACAACAACGAGCATGTAGCCATCAAGATGGAACCGATGAAGTCAAAGGCGCCGCAGCTGCATCTGGAGTACAGATTTTACAAGTTACTAGGCACGCACGGTACGCTCCTAATTATTACCCTATACATGTATTCTGTGCCTATACACACATCAACTTTGTCTAGGGATACAGGTGTCATTTTCATACAAACGAGGTAACTTTGAAGCCTTGGTTTCCTGCCAGGGATGTACCGTGCTGTGACCTGATGATGGCTATTCAGGAAGTGAATGGAGGAGATTCAGATCGCTATACACACCCAACTGATTTGACCATCATTTTAAAAGATTAACATGTTTAAAAAACCCGCGAAAATAGCATGAAAATGTATGGAAATTCTGAAACCTAGAACTGATCTGACCCATTAATCTTTTAAAATGCTAATCATATCCGTTGGCTGTGTATAGCGATCTGAATTTCCTCCACTCACTCCCTGGATAGCCATCATCAGAGCACAGCACGGTACATCCCTTGCAGAAAACCAAGGCTTCAAAGCATAGAAATAGAATGTCAAAGAACAACAATGTCAATAAACAGGTGATCCGAAAACGAATGCATACATTTTATATGAGATACGTAAAATATGACTTAGATTCATAAAATATGACTATATATGGCAAAGTAAATTAATAAATTATGATCCATACTGTTTTCTTCGTCGATAAACGAATAAATGTAGCAAAATTTGGTTTGAAAGAAATGTGTGGCAATATCTTATTTACCTGTGAAAAGTGTGATTACTTGGATTATTTTTTTTTGTTACATCACAATTACTTAGAGCACAAGACACCATGGCTCCTCGATACCTTTATTTTAAATTCTAATTAAGATTGACAAATATTTTAAACAAACTGTGATTGCTCATTTACTAGGCGGGACGCTAGGGGCTCTTACTGTAAAAAATGTTGGCACATGTCACTTGATCCTTTGTCTCTTTTTTACATAGACTGTGTCCGTATGATGTTGACTTCTCTTTTCCACGCTTTGTTGGTCTTCTTAAGCGCAGCGAAAATTTATCTATGTCTGTGCTTCAAAGTTACCTCGTTTGTATGAAAATAACACC
Source organism: Agriphila geniculea (assembly GCA_943789525.1). NCBI lineage: Eukaryota > Metazoa > Arthropoda > Insecta > Lepidoptera > Crambidae > Agriphila > Agriphila geniculea. The sequence goes on along the minus strand of OX038887.1, from coordinate 6,885,501 downwards.
TGTATCCTGTATCCCTAGACTAAGTTGATGAGTATATTACTGCATATTACTTTTGAACTCTTGAATCGGTGCTGGGTTCATACCGGCTAACTTTTCGAACTTTGGCGGGTCTGCCGGGGTTCAAGTTAAAACAGATAAATGGAAGTAAGGAATTTCGTATTGTACTATTTGCCGAAGTTATTTGTAAGATATCGATGAAGTCCGGCAGACTTGCCGAGATTCGGAGCGTTAGCCGGTACGGCTCCTGGAGGTCTATTCATGAAGTCCATAATTCAAAGTTTAAACGCTTAAAAAAATGTTGACATTATAATGTCATTTTTGACATTTAGACATAGACAAAAACGCTTTTGAGCTCGTCATGCTTCAGGGGCGCCTATGTAGCCAACAATTTAGGTGAAGGTTTCGGAGAGTAAATACGGACTTCGTACTATGAGTAGACCTCCTGCACTAAATAGATGCTTATCTACGTACAAAAAAATCAATCGTTCCTGATTCCGCGATTTTATTGACGTCACTTTCAATTGATAGACCGAGTGTGCATTTGGCGCCTATCTTTTGCGATATCTAGTGAACGGTGAAATACCTGTCTCTGTGTATGTAATAGATACGAATCTGACGTACTGGGGTCAATAATTCAAAGCTTTGTCGCTATGATTCTATAATAGAAGCCCTTTTCACGTTAAGCACAAATTAATTCAGAAAAAAGCGCACTTGTTTTGGCTAAACAATATTTATTACCTGTGGTTAAAGAAAGTGTATGATATACCCTTATAAGCTATTCACAAAAGATTTTAAAACACTGTTTAATTTAGACTGTTTAAATGTGTTGCCGTTTCTTTCAAACCATATTGTCTGAAAAGTGACGGCATCAAATTTAAACAGTGTCTAAGTTAAACACTTGTTAAACAGTGTTTTAAAATCTTTTGTGGTAAGCCTGTAACTGTCTTTGAGGTTGATTAATTAAAATAGTAATTCACTGTTCGCTAGAAGTCACTTAAAACTAGTTGCAATTGTCTTTTAATTAGTACTTTAGTTAGCAGCGTAATTCTAGCCGGGTAGTTCGTGCAAAGTATGTTCAATCGCTTCACAAGGAAAATTCAGTTTTCACTTTTCAATTTGCTACAAAATATTAGTATTTTAACCACCTTATTCATAAAAACAAACAAAATTATAGGAGGATTATAAAGTGTTTTGTTTCTTTATTCTTTTGACAAATGATAAAGATAAAATATATTTTAACGGTGCAATAGCTAATGAATAAGGCCGTAAGTATTTATTGTTCTATGTGGAAAATAAATATTATAAATATGCCATTGGGAAATGACGAAATGAAAAGGGAATAGACTAGACCAGCGGTTCCCGAAAACTTTTGGCTACGACGGAACCCTTTTGGTTCATCGCTTTTGGTCGGAACCAACTCAATAAGAAATAAATTAACTGTAACATTGTTTTTTTACGTGAAATCACACCATACTGATGCTTTTTGACTTGGTGTTCGCATCTTTTAAGTATAATTTGACTTTAAAAGGTGTTTTTAAGATGAAAAATATGAGTTAGAACAAAAAGATATTTACTTAACTCTTGAATTTTCACCAGGGTTCCGCGGAACACCACTCGGGAACCGTTGGACTAGACATAAGATTTGGTAAAAAGTCTTACCCCTGGTAAAAACTTTATTTTAATCGTTGGATAATCCAAATTAGTAATTGTCATTTTGTTCTTTATTAGTTGAACAATTCTTTAGTCATACCGGAAATTTTAGATCACAAACTATGAAAAAAGTCGTAAGCGTGTTATTAGCATGTTTATTCATTAGAACTATCAGCGCATTATGCTAATAGTCATAAACTGTACTTTCCCTAGAATGCATAATGTCAAACGATTTATAAACAATTAGTTAATTTGCCGTATTACATTTGCGTACTAGTGAAACTGTTTATAATTAATGAATTTGTGCTTAAGAAAATTGGTTTAAAAAAATTAACTGATTTTGAGACGTTTTTGACAGTTAAAAACAGTTTATCTGTGTCCATAAGGTTCTTTATAATCAAGAAATCGATTTAGCTATCTTTGAAATCTATACGAGTGATATTAATGATAAGCAAGAGTCAAGATCAAAATTTATTTATTCAAATAAACTTAATAATTAAGCACTTTTGAATCACATATATTTTTCTACTACAGGCTTTTTAAGTAAAAGATATAATCGCCATTAGATTCGATTTGTATAGGTGCCGGCATATAACTTGGCAAGACAAAGATGAGACAAAAGATGTGCCGAGTTTAGTGTTTGTAGCTGCTGCGCATCTTTGGTCTCACCTTTGTCTTGCCAAGTTACGTGCCGGTAGTTATACATTGACTGATAGTAAAGTTTGCTCAGAGGGTGTACCGAAAGTATTCTACTTGGGCACCTGTGGAGGCCGCTACAACGCTATGGTCATGGAGTTGTTAGGGCCCTCGCTCGAAGACCTATTCGTCCATTGCGGCCGAAGGTTCAGACTGAAGACGGTCCTTATGATCGCAATGCAACTTGTAAGTGCCTGCTGAAAAACTAAGTAGATGCTATTGTGTAACTCGGCGCAACACCGTAACCGATATTGAACTATTATTTTCGTGTTATCGAGGGCAACCGCACGCCGTGGTCATGGTCGTTGTTCGTCGGTCAATGTGGCTTTTAACTCTAGCCTCCGTATCGCTGTTCCACTTAATGGCTCCTCCAAACATTCACCAATATCATCGTCTTTATGATTTGTTCCGGATTCTTCATGTTCCTGACTCGTTGTATTCCAGATTCGCCTATTCCAGATTTGCCGTATTCCAGATTCGTCGGAATACAGTCGATGACATATTTTTTATTTAAGTATTTTTTTTAATTATAAGAATCAACAACAGCATTATAAACATTACATTATAGTTCAAATATTAACTAATCTGAAGCATGTTCCAACACTTACTTTAATGATAATTTGTTCATTTAAGTAGTTTATTTTATTGTGAGACCATTTCTGACACGCGCATCGTGATGGCGCGGCTTGCAAGCAAATTATTAAATTTAGAATTGGTAAAGCGCCAGTGTTATCGATTGTACGTATTACGACGAATTAGGAAATCGGCGAATCTGGAATTCAGCGAATCTGGAATTCGGCGAATCTGGAATACGACGAGTCAGGAACATGACGAATCCGGAACAAATCGTCTTTATTCGTCGCTATTATCGTACCTCCGCATATGGGTGCTATATTCAGGGAATACAAATTATGATGGCATGCGGATATGCGTCCGCTCAATGTGTGCTGGTATTTGCTTATATTCGGCGAATGTGTGGACCTGCCATAAAGTGTCAATCTCATATAAATTAAATGGTGATACGCTGGCTTCGAGACAAACATTTTTTTTCCGTATAACGTAGCAATGCTCTCGCGGGTCACTGTTGACTGGTTCAAATATCGGGTGCAGTGTTGTGTTTAGCTGGTGCGAGCGAGAGCAATGCTCGTCTTATACAGTGAGTACTGATGTCTTTTGTTGTTTTCCCTCCTCCCATACCCTCGTCCTTGACTCCTGTAGCACCGTCGACGGCCGAAGGGATCCCGGAGGTGTATTACTTCGGCCCGTGCGGTAAATACAATGCGTTGGTGATGGAACTCCTGGGTCCTTCGCTGGAGGACCTGTTCGACCTGTGCGGCCGCCGTTTCTCTCTAAAGACTGTGTTAATGATCGCTATGCAGTTGGTGAGTCAATTCCATCTTTTTAATTAAGTTAACGCTAAGTATGCTAAGTAACATATTTGAATTACAGAATAAGTTGATTTTGTAGAGAAAATAATTCCTACTGCAACGTTAACCATTTTAATGCATCCGCATTATGGAAAAGAAGGTTTGGCCATTATTTACGATGCGGGTCCTATGCGGTTTTATAGGTGTTAAAAACTACAAAAACAGCTGGGACCAACGGCTTAACTTGCCCTCCGAAGGTGCTTCCATCCATCCATCAGCCATTTTAATGTCCCCACTGCTGGGGCACAGGCCTTCCTTATGGGTGGATAAGGAGGATGGGTCATACATAACCCACCACGCCGGCCCAATACGGATTGGTGGGTGTTAACGACTGCAAATGCAGCCGAGACCGACGGCTTAACGTGCCTGCCGAAGCACGGAGGAGCTCGAGATAATAAATTTTTGGTCACCCATCCCATGACCGACCCTTGCGAAAGTTGCTTAACCTCCGCAATCGCTGGGCCAGGCGCTAAACCACTGCGCCACCGAGCTCCTCTAATCCACCCGAAAGTGCTTGCGATGCTAAAATTTTGGACACCCGATAACCGAGGCCGATCCTAGCGATATAATTGCCTAAATAGCAATAGAAGCCAAATTGGGTTATGCCACTGCGCCATGGAGTTAAAGTTTTCTTAATCATCGATAATACCACTTGATAAATTACAATGGACACGTAAATACAGTGTATTTATCTAGAATTACTCAATAAACAGAAGTGTTGAACAATGGCCTTGGATAAATAATAGACAATAAATGAGGAATCCCACCCACACATTACTAATTTCAAAATTAACCACCAATACATGTTTAATTTAAATATAGATTAAACTTTTATTTCAAAAATTTAAAAGATCACTAAAAGGCGGCATGACAAAGTGTATTGTTAATTGATTTGATAACCTTATCTCATATTGTATTGAGCTGTACGTAATACGATTCTCATTGTTCTAATATTAAAGACGTGCAAAATTAATGATTCAACATCTTACTAAATCAGTTTTTCATGACTAAGAATTATCATTTTACGTTAATAAATGGTGACAAGTTTCATCGAAACACTGAGAATTTGTCTTTATTATTTCTCGTCTTTATTATATTATACATTTAACAAGAGCTCATGAAAGACAGTAAACATTTTGGAACTCATTCAAGTTACTTTACTGCCCTTACCCTCTGCTTTTACGTGTATCAAATGAGGGGTATAGTATCAAAATCCGCTTTAATGTTATTGAACAAATTAGAGTTAGTAGTTTCGTTAGAAAGCTCTTAATATAGCTTTAAAATAGTCCGCTAGTTTTGTAGCAAAATCAACTAAAACAGAGAAATCCGCCAACATAAAACAGATTCTGGATCAAAAGCCCCATAAGGCATAAACATTTAACCAAATATATGTTGGTCCAGCTAAAATTAAGGTATGATTCCGATCTCGGCAGCAGCAGCAGTGCAGCCGCAGCAGTGCGCTCCAAATTGAACTGTATTGCTATGAGTAAAAGGCTCAATTTAAAGTGAGCGGAGAAGTGTCGCGACCGCATAGTTATGCAGTCGCGACACTTCACCGCTCACTTCAAATTGAACCGCTTTTCATAACATTACGGTTCAATTTGGAGCGCACTGCTGCGGCTGCACTGCTGCTGCTGCCGAGATCGGAATCATACCTTTAGTGTTGCCAATCTCATAAACTAATTGGTTAGACAGTAAAATTCCTGGTAAGTTATTGATCAAGTTTAAACAGTTTTTATGGTCCGCAAAATTTTTGTCAAAGTTATCTTAGCGGATTTTAATACACCCCTCACATCAGCCTCTATCGTTCAGTTTAACAATAAAAGAACTATCAATATTATATTATTTCTGAATACAAAATGTCTGTAATAACCAAGGCTCATTCGAGCATCATACAACATAGGTAGATGCAGATTTCATTGTTCGTTCTGCCTCGCATTATGGCCGCTCATATTTATTCGCCTCGGTTGGTATTCTTCCTGTTGAATGACCACTGATTGCCTTCTTTCAGTTGCACCGCATCGAGTATGTCCACACGAGGCACCTTATATATCGGGACGTGAAACCCGAGAATTTTTTAATAGGTAGAACTGCAACTAAAAGGGAAAAAATCATTCACATCATTGGTAAGTTTTTTTTATTTATTACCAAATTAATAGGGTTAAGGATTCGAAGAATATCCTAGATAACCTTCACGAACTAAAACATTGAGCAAAAATGGCACCTCAAAATAGCGTCCCACTTACAAACTGGGCGCTAATTTTGCACATAGTAAGTGATAAAAGATGTAATTTTGTACAAAATAAATTATATAAAATGTGAGTTTGTACAAAATAAGAGGTGATTTTGTACAAAATAAGCGCCAAGTTTGTAAGTGGGATGCTATTTCGATTTTTGAGTCTCTAACCGGACATCTAGAGGATATTCTTGATCGAAGGGTTAAGGTCCCGTTTTACATGTTCCTAGCAGCATAGAACCAAAAAGAATTTCTTTAAGAATTTGTCAACTTATTATTGGAATTGTGTAACACGCCCTATAAGTGAAGAAATTATGATACTGAAAAAAAATAACAATAATCAGCTGTAAGTGACATAGAAAATTAAATATCCACTTGTTTCAATATATCTAACAGCTGTTTTTTGTTATTGTTTATCTACCAAACACCTTGAATACAGCTTCAAACTTGTTACGAAATTTTTATTTTCAATAAAGACTTTTAACTTAGTATTTTCGGAACAAATTGATACCGTAATAAAAAAACGAAGGTGAACATTACATAAAGTAAACTCAGTACCTAAGTAAAGACAGCACTGTTTACTTCAGTTAGGTGAAAACCGAAGGTCTTTTACAAGGCAACCTAACAATGTTCTATTTTTAGCAGAAAAGTATCGAACTACTTTAAAATGTGTTATTTACTGATGTGCAATAACGTCTGGAGTAATAAAGATTGGTATTAATCGTCACTTTTCCATCAGACGTATAATAGTATCGATGTAATCCTATCGTTTCTGTGGTTAAGCTACCGCGGAAGGGTATATGAAGAATTTATATTTATCAAGTTTGTAATATAACTAGATTACATTTTATTACACACATCAACTTTGTCTAGGGATTAGGGATACAGGTGCTATTTTCATACAAACGAGGTAACTTTGAAGCCTTGGTTTCCTGCCAAGGATGTACTGTGCTGTGATCTGATGACGGCTATCCAGGGAGTGAATGGAGGAGATTCAGATCGCTATACACACCCAACTGATCTGACCAGCATTCTAAAAACGTAATGGACATGTTTAAAAAAACCGCGAAAATAGCATGAAAATGTATGGAAATCCTCAAACTGAGAACTCTGACCCATTAATCTTTTAGAATGCTGATCAGATCAGTTGGGTGTGTATAGCGATCTGAATCTACTCCATTCACTCCCTGGATGGCCATCATCAGATTACAGCACGGTACATACCCGGGCAGAAAACCAAGGCTTTAAAGTTACCACGTTTGCATGAAAATAACACCTGTGTATCCCTAGACAAAGTTGATGTGTACACTAACCTATTGTTAAATCTATGATAAAAGGGTTATTCTTCAGATGTGTTAGGTCGGATGGGTGGGCTAAGTTTTCAACATTTTTGTCTCATAAGGATTTAAAAACAATAATTTGGCTTGCCAGGTTCATTATCCTAGTGACTAGATCCCAGCCTTAGGGTGCAAACATAAAGGATACTGGTTTTCAGTTCTGATATGTCAGTACGGGTTTTTACTCGCATCCGCGGCGCAAAACGACAAGTTTCAGCCTGTTTTCTTTATATGCGGCCTCCCATAGAAAAACTTTTCTATGTATGGGAGCTACTTTATCTTTACCGATCGGTACTGACCTATACCGACCAGTTTGTACCTGTAACCTGCTTTGTTATGCGAGTACCCTTACATCTGACGAGTCTGTAGAATGACCCAAAAAGCTTTAAGGGCTGCGTTAAACAGGATCCCGGCGACATAGATTAGAGCTTACTCATGCACTGCAAGCATCTGTCCGTCAGAAAACCAGCAATCTATACTCCCGCGCCGTGTACGTACCCGCAGCGGGATTCCGCTTAACGCAGCGGACGCTCTAAATCACTTTTAACACTTATAAATATCTGTTTCTTTTTTCAGATTTTGGTTTGGCCAAAGAATACATAGACTTAGAGACAAACAAACATATCCCGTACCGGGAGCACAAGTCACTCACGGGCACTGCGAGATATATGTCAATAAACACACATTTAGGAAAAGGTAAGCTCATTTTTTGCATTATAAAGCTACTAACTTCCGCCCGCAACTTCGTCTGCGTGGAACATCGCAAAATCCCTAAAGAACTTTTGACCGGGTTAAAAAGTATCATAAGTTTTAATCTATACTATAATATAAACTATCTGTATGCCAAATTTCGTAAGTTTTTTGCTATCTTTCGGGAACAGTACTTTTTTTCTAAATGAAGTTACCCTATGTCCTTCTCTGTACCCCTGTGTATGCAAAATTCCATTAATAGGTTGAGTAGTTAAGACGTGAAGGCCTAACAAACTTACTTCCGCATTAATAATATTAGTAAGGAAGGAATTAAGGATTAGTAAGGATATTAATAGAAAGTAGGATATTAGTAGAATTATGAGTTAACATAACATCCGTTACAGGCCACGCGAACTGGCGAGGCGACGCGACGCGTAATTTTTATCTTCATAGTGCCTTCGACATGGTCACTTCACATTTTTTTCCATTACTTTCCTAAAAGTCGAAATATTGTTGTTCTTGATAAAAAGTGAGCTTTTTATGCAAACGGTGTCGTGCTTGGCCTTGATCTCACCTGATGTTAAGTGACGTTAAGGCCGAAAGTGGAAGCGCACTACTTCCGGAATCCTCATCAGTGAGGGACTGGCTATCTTACCTATAACTGCCGGAACACAACAATTTTTAAACTGTTGTTATGGCGTCAGAACTTACGCCATAACAGGTAGGTAAGATGGTGGTAGCTGCCAAGCGGACTTGAAACAAGCCCTACCACCAACCAAACCTAGTACAAATTGTCTCCTCGGAATCCAACCCGGGATCCCTGCGTCTTACACGGGTGGTCGAACCACTAAAGTCTGTCCATCCTTACTTGTCTTATTTGGTAAACAATCTTCACCCAACTCTTTTTTCAAATAATCATTTATAAAATACAACAAGTAGTTTTCCACACCTAGATTACGAAATAAATTGTTAATTCCACTGACCTGCATATATTTACACTGGACAGGCTTATGTCAAACTGTTTTTGTGCCTATTTGATTTCCGCCATTTTGGCGCTGTAGGACGTAGCGTGAGCATAGCGTGAGGGACGTGGTACTAAAGTTTGAAGTCTGGAGAGACCATCACGGCAACCATTTTCATATTGTAAGTCAAAATTAGTTCTTTAGACGCACGCTAGTGGCGTTTCAAATAGGCACAAAAACTTAGCTGTCAAATCATACAGACAGTTAAATAAAAAAAAAATTTCATGTCAGTGGTTAATTCTTAATAACAATTTTCATAAACTTACTAACATATTTTTAAATAACGATTTAAGTTTAAAAGACATATGACAACTGTCAAAAACTGTTTACTAAATAAGACAAGTAAGGATGGACAGACTTTAGTGACTAGACTACAGAGGCGGTTAAATCCTTTTTGTAGAAATGTCTTTGTAGAATTATATTGATATTTATTACTTAATTATATTGGTTTTTTATTACTATTATATTGATTTTCTTTTTCTTGTTTCAGAACAATCTAGACGCGACGACCTAGAGGCTCTCGGGCATATGTTTATGTATTTTTTACGTGGTTCCTTACCCTGGCAGGGTTTAAAAGCTGATACACTCAAAGAAAGATACCAAAAAATTGGTGACACCAAGCGAGCAACACCAATAGAGGTGAGGAACGTTTTTATTCTTTAGATTTTTTTTAGTGTACTTAAGTGTAAAGTATATCGTTACCTAACGCCAAAAAACGTGCGGCAAACGCACCGTTGCGGTGCCGCAGTAGTCAGACACAAAACGTCTAAATTGAAAGAGCCATTATTGTTTTGTGTCGCCTGCGGCACCGCAGCGGTGCGTTTGTGGCACTGCGTCGGACGTTTTTGATTTTTCATACAAAAGAAGTCGTGCGTTAGCAGTGCGGTTCACGTCCGTTAGCAAAACGTTGCATCTACATGATTCACACTGCTAACACACGACTTATGCACCGCTGCGGTGCCGCTGCAGTGCGTCCCTAGTGCTTTAAATTGAAAGAGCTCTAAAAGTCGCACATTCATTTAGCACCTAAAAAATAAAAACTACTTAAGCTTAACTGCCTAGTCATTTTTCTTGATTATTTTTTGGCGTAATGGGGGGGAAGTTCTCGCATATGCACTTGTGATCAACCAATAGCGCGCTCTAACCGGTGCCTGCCCCGTATCTCACATGCACAGATTGAAGCTAAGTTTCTATAGCAAACAATAACCTCAGTAAAGCAGTAAGTTGTTGTAGTAGTAGACAAAAAAGCATAAAGTGGCCTCTTTTATAAATAAACTATAGAACCTTCAATCTGTGCATGTGAATTTTCGATAAGTTATGTACTTAGCGAGCAATAAATTTAATTAAGATGAGGGTGCCACTTGAAGGCTATAGTCGCCTTAAATAAGTGTTCAGCGCAGGCGACGCCATTATTCAAGAAGAAGTTTTCCGTCATCTGTACAGTACGAGGTATATATCTTGTTTTTTTTTCGAAGGAGTAGGGTTAAGTTCGCGCATGTGCTCTCGTGAGCGACCAATAACGCGCGCTCCTCTCCCGCCGCCCGCGCCCCTCACCGCTACGCATGCCCAAAATACGCGTTCCGCGCAATCTCCACCCGATTTCAAGATATTTTCCTTGTACTGTACAGTGCTTTCAAACTTAATAGCGGCTGTGAATTTAGCCATTATGCGCGTAGCCGTGCGCGTTCCCCAACATTCGATTCTCTCACCCACTACATCGAAATTGTGTTCTGCGCATTCCGAGCCGCCATTAAGTTTGAAACGCACTGTTGAGGCAGGATCTTTCCGCCATAAATTCAGCGAAAAGGGAAGTACTTCCGTCAAGCTAAGTGTCTATGCTCGGGGACCGCGGTCCAACTGTTCTGTTAGATGTTGGAACTTTATTCATGTAAAGTGCGTAGAAAACTTCGATATCGTGAGTCACGTCTCTATACATTTTTGCCTCGATGTTAGCTTAACGTAGTTCGGCGTCACGTCGTGTAATGTTTACATACTGTACTTTTCGCGAATCCTGCATTTCTTTGTCATTCGTCGATTACTTATGTAGCGGTATCTCGCGCCGCTACACGCAAAGACTACCCATCGGTATTTTGCGTAGGCACGGAAGAATAAAACTAGGGAGGTTATTCCCGGCGAGGATCGAATAAAAGTAAAAAATCTGATATTTCGGTACATTGAAACCGGTTTCCATAGTATGGTCTTGACGTTTAATTGATTCGAACTCTCTCGGTTGCGTCGGGGGTAAATAACTCCGCATGTATGTACTACCCGGTCGATTTAACTCGGCACCTGAAGCGCGATAGACCCCCTTCGTTTTCTCCTTTCCTCACGCCACCGTCGTCAATTTTTTGAAAGATTTCGATAGATTATCGATAAATTACTACTAACAAATATACTAACGCTACTGGCATGACGACAGTGGCGAGAGGCAAGGAGAAAACGAAGGGGGTCTATCGCGCTTCAGGTGCCGAGTCAACACGACCGGGATATAGTCTCTTTTCGTAAAGCTGGGTCACGTGACTGGCCTATAACTACGTCACGACCAATCAAATGTTGCGATGTGATCCAACGACTAATCGGGTAACACCACAGAATAGATAATAAACACTAGCGTACAGAAGTTACACTCCGCAAAATTATTTAAATAAATAGTGACTCTTGCTCCGACACAATAAAGTGTAATTTAGGTCGCTCAGCGCTCTTTTTTTCCCCTACATTATATTCACGTAGTAGTTACCCCTCTTTCTATCCCGTAGCTCTTATCTTTTCTGATGTATGAAATTGGTCCTCGCTAAGGACGCCGACTGCTTTATACTCACGCGCGAAGTGACAGAAAAGATAAAGAGCCCTGGTAACACTTACGTAGTCTTGGGTCATCCATGGGAACACCTGCTTCCTAGCATGGTCACCGAAATGCAATATGATATCACGTTTAACTGTCAAAAGACAATGGAATTTGACAGTTGAAGTGTCTATAAAATTCTATAACACGCGACGCGAGGTTGTTGGTGTTTATAAGTAACCCTGTATTACTTATGAAACACCAACAACCTCGCAGGAGTAGATTGATGATCGAGTTTTGTATGAAAAGTCGATTTTTTGTCTGTTTTCGGAAAAGTCATAGAACAAATGGTGTCGTTCATTTATGATGTTATTAATCTACTCCTGCGAGGTTGTTGGTGTTTTACAAATAACCCTCTATATCCTGTTTCGATGGTGATGCTAAGGGGCCCGGTCAGGCCTCCTTAACTCACTCAAGGTCGCGCGATAAGCACCTACCGCTAGCCGTTCGTTTGAAGGCACAAGTAAGCAGAGGGTCGCCACACGCCCGCCTGTGTAGTCGCGCGGCACCTGCGTACTGCCTGCGTAGGTATTGTCTCTTTATAATAGTAACAATTTTGAATCGACATTACTGTGCCGTGTACGGATGACAAAATAAACAAAAAAAAAGGTTGTTTTTTACATTATGATAGTGTTTTTTACATTTTACTACGCATACGCAGTTCATTTAAAAGAAGACAACCCTAACGTTGCGTCGTCAGAAAAGGTAAGAGCACGCGATAGAAAGAGAGGCAACTACTAGGTGAATATAACTGTAGGCCATAAGCGCTGCGCGACCTGAATTTTTCGCGACTTCACTTTATGTCGGAGCTAAAGTCGCTATTTATTTAAATGACTTTGCGGAGTGCTGCTTCTGTACTTGTACTAACGGGTGTAACAAGACACTCAACGAAGCCGAAGTCCACGCATTCCACCCATCATAAGGATCATTTTTGTCTTTTAGACTATACCTAGGAAACCAATAGCTACGAAGTTATTGAAGGTCAAAGTCAATTTTTTTTAAATATTTATGAAATCTTATTTTATTTCATAATTTTTGTCTACAGAAACATTATCAAAATTTTATGTATTTCGTAACAAACAATGGCTTCAAAACGTCATCACTCAATGTATTTCATGAGAACGCATATAAACGTGTCCTTTATAAGAGTCTCGGCCGCACGCAACTGTGTAGCATTTACTCGCAGACGCGGTCTTTTGTACGCGTTACATTGCGTGGTAATGTATGCAATGCTTTTTTAACACCTAAAATTAAAATCGTTTCCCAGCAATAATTTTGAACAGAAATGGTCCTGATGATGGGCAGAAAACGTAGACCTCGGTTTCGTTGAATGTCTTGTTACACCCGGTATAGTTACTCTGTGCCCTGGTGAAGCATTATACGATGTGTGCAGGTGTTGTGCGAGGGGCACCCCGAGGAACTAGCGACGTACTTACGCTACGTGCGGCGGCTGGACTTCTTCGAGACGCCCGACTACGACCAACTGCGGCGCATGTTCCGCGACCTGTTCGAGCGCCGCGGCTACCTCGACGACGGAGACTTCGATTGGACCGGCAAGACCATGGTAAACAACTCCGTCGCATGATCACACTAACACCTACATTATACACGCAACATACACATACTCTGCCGACAACGCACGTCTTGCTTTTATGAGGACTGTATTATATCGGGTCATTTTGAACTTACCATCCAAATTTTGAAGATGTGTTCAGTCCATGAAACTGAACAACTTTCTCTAAGGAACACATGATCAAATATGTAAAATAAAAATCAACTTTCCATACAAATCAAAGAGATCACGTCAATCACGTGATCAATTTAGTATGGGATGACCAAAATTTTCTAGCGAAATTTGACACGTTTCTTAGAGAAAGTTGTTTAGTTTCATGGACTGAACACATCCTTAAAATTTGGATGGTAAGTTCAAAATGACCCGATATAACGTCGACTGGACCGGCAAGACCATGGTAAACAACTCCGTCGCATGATCACACTATCATCATCATCATCACACTATAGACGTCATCATTACACACAAACACACACATACTCTGCCGACACACGCACGTCTTGCCTTTATGAGGAACACGATATTACCTATGTAACGATACTCAAGTGTCAAAACAAAATATTTTTTTGACAGTTATGTGTCGATGACGGTGACTTCGATTGGACCGACAAGACTGTAGTAATGTAGTAAACAACTCCGTCGTATAACTGTACACGCTCACGTGACGCACGCACGCACGCACACACACACACACACACACACACACACACACACACACACACACACACACACACACACACACACACACACACACACACACACACACACACACACACACACACACCTACACGCTCACAACGCCCTCGCGTAACTATACACGCACACACACTATACATACATGATGTACACATTTTAACAAAATTATTTTCCTAAATTTATTATTATTCAGAAATACTTTCAAGACTTATTTTAGGATAAAGCTTAAGCTTAGCTTCAGGTTCAAGATTATGATTTGTTTTAAGCCTATTTCTTTAACCCTTTATACCAATAATATTGTTATGTGTGTATTGATTTTCACTGCGCTTTCATGCATACACTTTCATATCTTTATAATATGCTGTCGTATTCTAGGCTAATCTTCATTTTTGGTCTGCTAAAAATAGTTATTAATACTCATAACTAAACCAAGGCTGTGACGAATTTTTCTTTAATATCAATTAAGAATAGTTGTAGAATATCTATTATTTAATAAAAACGATAAATTAACAGTCCCAGATATCATGATTATCCTTAAACCGCATATGCACTTTATACGTCACGAAATTAGATTCAGTTTCGCACAAAATCTATTCACTCTTGTAAGATAGCTTTTTTGGGTTTTATTGACAGTACCTGCATTTGATAACTGTAAAATATTTTGTGGCTACTGTCTGAAATCGTAAGCATGCATTTTGGATTATTTTATTTCCACTCAGTCATTGTTCTTAAATGAGTAAGCTTTTGTGATATAAATATGTCATATCACACTTAACCACGACTCAACTATGATGGACACCATATTTGTCATCATAATCAATAACCTAGTCCATGTTGACCTGATTACTACCACTGGCAACTAAATATGTTGTCTTTCATAGTTTATTCTTTAATTTTGCTCTGATGCTAAAATTTACTTAAAAGTTTGACCGGCTAACTAACATTTATAATAGTTTAACATTCAAATCTGCCTAAATCCTATAAAGGAGTACGCTAGAATCCACGCAAACGCCCCAACCTTTCCATATTTTAATATTTAACTCTTAACAATATTTCGAATAACCAAAATTCTAAAAAATATCCCGATTTACGAAAATGAGTTTCCCGCACTGCAACCATTTTATCTTTTGTTTATCAAATTATTATACTATTATGTGAAATACAACAGAAATGCGTGAATTTTAGCGGCCTCCTTTATAGCTTTCTAAATGATATTTCAGTTTTGTTAGCAATGCAATGTACGCTTGGAGTTTCTTTTTGTTATATGTGCACACTCAACTAAGCGCAGATCACATGAACAAAGTGGTATTATAGGCTTTTTGCATCATCAAATTGTGGTGATTTGTAGGTGTATAATATTAATTTGATAGTACCAAGCAGAACTCTTAAAGTTGATTACCTACTCAAATAAATCCTAAAGTGATTTGCGCTTCGTAAATTAAAAATTACTTTTAACATCTGTTGGCGCATGCTGCCATTCTTACTCAGTTTTTTTTATAAAAATTCATGTTATCATTTAGTAAAATTGTAACAGCTCAATAATTTTCTCAAAAACACATTGATTATATCCAATTAAAATCATATAAAATATAAATTCGTCCTAAGTTAGCATGAAATAGAATTTTATTATTACGAATATGACATGACTTTTACTTTTTACTAAAGTATTTTTTTTATTTTGACCGAAGCGTTTAATTTTTTAAGTAACACCATACGAGTTTGTAACCAAAGGTTGTGAAGTAGGTAATGAATTATTTCAATTCTAATTCTTAGTTCTCAATAATAGTAGAAAATACATATTTATTATTTGAATAATAAAAATATAAAGTGTATCTAAATACGTGGTTTCTTTGTAGATAGAACTTAGTAGTTAGAATTGTGATCCAGACTGTGTTAGTACCTACAGTATAAAAAAGTAATATTTGCTTATTTTAATAATTAGGCTTTTCAAAAATATGGGGTAATAATACTATTCCGTATTGATTAGGGTCAGAGTATACGATAGTCAAAACAATTTAATTTAGTACATTCTTACTTTTAATGTGTGTTTAAAGGAATCGGGGGGGAAAAGTTGGCTGTTCCATACAAAACCTACATGTTTAAATTAGTCTTAAAACTTTCAATTAAATTGACATAGTTCATAGTTTTACTTTTTTCACATAAAATAATAGGCATCTTTTTGACATTTTGGTGTAGCTGTGTAGATTTCAAGTTCAGGTATGATCACGATGTCAGCAGCACTGCTGCGCGACAGTGCTGCGCAGCACTGCTGCCGAGCTCGGAATGTAGTCTCATATAAACCTATAGAGAATGTATGGGGACCAGTGGTGTTGCGGCAGCAGTGCTGCGCAGCGGTGCTGCGCGGCACGCGCAGCACCGCTGCCTGTCGCGCAGCAGTGTCGCGCAGCAGTGTCGCGCAGCACTGTCGCGCAGCAGTGTCGCGCAGCAGTGTTGCGCAGCAGTGTCGCGTCGCTTCTCCGCTCACATCAAATTGAGCCTTTCAAACGTAACATTAGGGTTCAATTTGGAGTGCACTGCTGCGGCAACACTGCTGCTGCTGCCGAGATCGGAATCATACCTTTATAACAACATGCAACTTTAGTCTTTATATCTTTAGAAATAATGGTGTTGGAATTGAATATAAACGTATTTGTGTTGCATGCGCATGCTTTCGCTTATGCACGGCAGCCGCCCAATATTCACGTGATGCGAATCTTGCGCAACGCGCCGCCCTCCAATCGCATTAAAAATAAGTCCGACAAGGTTAGTACGGTACCACTTGTGTGAGCAGAATTGTCTTCAGGTTTGCTAAGTATCATGAAACTATGTATGGTTTGGTAAAATAGGGTTTAAATGTGGTATTCTCAAAGACAATATTTGATTGGCATTTAGAAAAGCTTGCTAGAAATCATCGACAAAAATGCAGTTACTAAGGGCTGGTTTATACGGGGTTAGTGACTGGACCCAGTGACTCGGAATTTCGGATCCAGTAACTGGGTACATGTAGACAGGATCAGCAGTAAGTCGTACTGTGCCCGATACACAGAATAGATATAAGTACTACCGTACCGAAAGGAAACTCTCCGCCCCGCCCCACAATCAATTACCTCACCCCACTGGCGCCCATCCGTGTGTCAATCCGTGTGCTCATTCAATAGCACGCGCACAGTTGCGCGTGTGCAAAAACATCACTGTGTAGCGTCTGTGTAATAGGTAGTTGAAACGCGATGCTTGTATGGAGTGCCCGGGGTGTGCTCGTTAATAGAATGGGTGGCTAGTCAACTGGACCAACTTACGAAGCGAAGTCAGTACTGAACTGCGTTGAAACTAGTGTCTACACGAGCCCAGTAGCAAGTCAGCGCTGGACTGGATTACTGTATTGCTATGTTAATGACCCCGTATAAACCAGGCATAATGGAAGTTGTTAGTTTTTACATTGCAATATTTTGTCCATCAAGCTGTAGGTAGTTAGGTAGTTCGCAAATATTGTATTTGATTCATAACGCACTCGAAATTAAGAGTGTATTTTCTTCACATTAATAATTTGTATGCAATTAAAATGAACCCTTTTTTCCTTGCAATACGACTGAAATTGGTACAACAAAATACAATGGCTGTTGATGGTGATATTAATAGACAAAAGGGCCGCTTTCAATTGTTATCAAATTAATTAACTGCTTTAGCTTGCGTTATATTATAATTGAGTAGCTGCTAAGCTAAGAACATGCACGATTCGTTACATATTTCACTTTTGTAAACATTAAGTTACATAGATGACTAGAATAGAAGCTTCAAATTAGAATTATTTACAGTTTTACGCTTTACGTTTACGTTTTGCTTAATTGGCGTCATTAGCTATGGCGCAAATTATATCATACATGCCTATGTATGATATAATTTGCGCGTCGTCGCCACGCAAGTTTCTGGTGCGCGTGGCCAAGCATTTAGTAATTAAATACGAAATAACAAGCTTGCCTGCTTGTCATACCATTGGGCCACGTACGCATCGACAGGTGGCTTGCTTAGCAACTGCCGGCGCCTCGATAGTCACCTAGCGTATATCAAAATGAAAGGATTTTTTTATAATGTTCGCAACCAGCCGCATAGCGACCTCCGCATTTAACCACCTCTGTGGTCTAGTGGTTCGTCCACCCGTGTAAGACGCAGGGGTCCCGGGTTCGATTTCCAGGGGGGGGGGGACAATTTGTACTCTGTTTAGTTGGTGGTAGGGCTTATTTCAAGCTATTTTAGTTACCTCCATCTTGACTAAGTCTGACGCCATAACAACAATTTAAAAATTGTTGTGTTCCGGCAGTTAGAGGTAAGATAACCAGTTCATCAGTGATGAGGATTCCGGGTGTAGTGCGCTTCCACCTTCGGCCTTATCGTCACTTAACATCAGGTGAGATGAAGGCTAAGCACTATCCTGTTGTTCATTTAAAAAAGAATAACGTTTCTTTTACGTTACACGTTGGTGACTATCTAGGCGCTAAGCAAGCCATCTGTCTATGCGTACCCTCCGGTTCATTTATACCTAATGTCATTATGTCCTCTTACCACTTTTGCCTACTTCTTAATTTGCCTTAATCCCAAAATGTCTGAAATCCAGAATGACCGAAATTTCTAATACCTGAATTGCAAAATGTCACACGAAATGAGTACAGTCAAGCTCGGAATACGGCAACTTGCTTTTGTCGTCTTAAATTTATTTGTTAGTTTTAGCATTGGTTGCTATATCATTAGCCAGATAAGTTCCAGAATTCGAAATAGGTATATTCGGTTAAAAAACTCGTTGTTCAATGGGGCATTGGTCCCATTTTTAGGGTTCCGTACCTCAAAAGGAAAAAACGGAACCCTTATAGGATCACTTTGTTGTCCGTCTGTCTGTCTGTCCGTCCGTCTGTCTGTCAAGACCCTTTATCTCGGAAACGCGTGGAGGTATCGAATTGAAATTTAAACCATATACTAAGGTCTACGGGCCCTTGAAGCTGTAAAAAAATCAAACTTCTAAATTAACGTAAAAAAAAGATACTGCCGTTTAGGGCGCAAAAAACGCATTTTCGATACTCTCAAAGGAATCAAAATTCATAGGGTACTTCCCGTTGACCTAGAACTATGAAATTTGGCAGGTAATAGCGTCTTATACTACACTTACAGGAATAAATCTGAAAACTGTATATTTGTAATTAAATCATAATAAAATATGGTCATTAAAATACGTAATTATTAATCATCTTGGTGAAATAACGGTATGCGCGGCATTGCGCGGTCATAGTTTAACTTCTAATTACTTTTGGATTAATCGCGCCACTAATTCTTTTAAAAATATCAATATTTATTATTATTAATTATTCAAATCCTTTCAAATATTGTTATAGTTAATTACTTTTAAAAATAAAATTAAAAAGTAATAAATTTGGCTCTAAATATTTTCGCAACATGGCGGTGTGTCACGCTGTATGACAGGGGGTCTTCTTCTTCTTATTTTTGTTTTGGCAATCTACTTTCTTCTTGGAAGTAATTTTTGCCAGTGTCAAGTGTTGAATAGTTCAGTGGTAGATTGTTTCAGTTTACATTAAAATGCGGGTGCATCGCATTCCAATGTTGCTTGGAGCATTTGGCACCAAGTATAATCAAGACAGTTTACTCGGTAAGGTCAGCCGAGGTAGCCACCACTACAATAAAAGTCTCGGCTTCACACAACCAAAGGGTCCTGTTAGAATACACCCATTTTCTCTAATAACATTGCGATAGATAAAACCATTTCACAGAACATTATACAGTGTACTATTGATATACAGCGCCATCTGTTGACAATCAACAGTACTTGTATTTTATACAGGTGCGGTGGGTTTGTAATTATTTTATTTTTTCTCAAAAATGCTTGGAAATTCGAACATTATTTTGACAACCTTCTTCGTGCTAAATCAGAGTTTACGGACAGACCTAAACCGCACCGTCAATATTTGTATGAGAATCCATTACTAACGTGTTATAATAGATTTTCATACAAAATTGCCGGCGTCTGTCCAGCAATGTTTCTATTAAAACTCATTACACACGTGTAATTCAGAAATGGAGCGAACTTTTCAACTAAACACAAATATAGGTATCAAATGTCGCCTTGATGAGCGAGCACATTCCAAATTTTTTTTTTATATTCGGTATACTGGTATCATGTGAAAGGCCTTGATGAGCACATTCCAAAAAATTGAAAAATAAAAAACGAAAAAAAACTGTTTTGGTGCAATATGGGTATCAAATGAAAGGCCTTGATGAGCGCATTCCAAAAAGATAAAAAAAATTAAAAACGAAAAAAATTTTTTTTTCAATACCTATGGGTATCAAATGAAAGTTTTTTGAAAAGTTTTTGGAATATGCTCATCAAGGAGCATATTCCAAAAAACTAAAAAAAAAATTAAAAAAGAAAGGTATTTTTTTTTGCAATATGGGTATCAAATGAAAGGCCTTGATGAGCACATTCCAAAAAAACTGAAAAAAAAACAAAAAAATATTTTTTTTGCAATATGGGTATCAAATGAAAGGCCTTGATGAGCACTTTCCAAAAAACTGGAAAAAAAAATGAAAAACTGGAAATAAATGAAAAAAACCGGATTTTTTTTTTCAATATGTGTATCAAATGAAAGGCCTTTATGTGCACATTCCACTTTCCATTTTCTTTTTTCAATTACTGTAAGTATTTTAAAATTAAAATAAAAAGCTTAAAACTTTTAAAACTAAAAAGTTAAAAGTTTAAAAGTACTACACAAGCCTTGGCCGCAACTAGGCATTGATGGACTAACGTATGTTCTTCAATGCCTGTCTTGAGTGCCGCTGCAGTAATGTACTATTCCATTTCAAACTTCGCCCGTGGTCAATTCTTTGTCGTAATCCCTGGAAGGGTTATTTTCTACGTGGCGACAAAGGATTTCAAATGGTTATCTATATATAGCAGTCTGCTGAACGGATTTTGATGGTATTTTTTTACAGTTTGGTAGCTTGGAGTCCAACTTATAAACTAAGCAATTTTTCACATAATTCCGGTAGGTAGAACCTGGGATAAAGCTTGAACTCTCCGTAGTACAGTTTTCATATATAAAAAACTAATAACTACCAACCACTTTTTTTCAAAATATTTCCTTTGTACCGACACAACTTTTCTATAGCTTTATTTTATGTATAGATGTAGGTCTGTACGGAACCCTCGGTGGGCGAGCCCGACTCGCACTTGTCCGGTTTTTTTCTTCTACTGAGAATATTTTTTGGGGCATTGGGGCAACGCCAATCTTGTCAGTTTCAGTGCTACAAAAACGCACGCTTATATATTCGTTTAATAAATCGTATAACACTTCACATGAATTTGCGTTTTAATGATTGAATAAGTAGGCAGCTACTTATTGAGGTTAGCATCTACCATTGTGCGCAACTGTACATCATTTGCCATTTTTCTTTTCAGACATTATAGAAGTCAAGTAATTTCGGATTTCAGGCATTTTGGGATTAGGTATTTTGAGAATTTGTCATTTTGACATTCATGTGTTTTGGTATTAAGACCTTATGAACCGGAGGGGTCTATGCGTACGTGGCCTTGTAATTGAAGCATTTATTTAATATCGTAGATACCGATGAATTTTATTGTCAGCCTTATGTTGTATGTATGTTACATTCCAGTCTACCCCAGTTGGTTCTATTCAGACGGGACATGAGATCGTCGTGTCTCCAAACCGCGACCGGCATCAGCCCTTCCATAAGGTAAACTACAAAATTATACTCTATCCTCTTATACTTAAGATTCGTTATTATCTTTACAACCTTATTTAAGCAAGATACGCTATAATTATAGATCAGATTATTTACTTTACTCATATATTTTAATTATTTTTATTTCAATGCAGTATGGCATGTTATTAGAAACAAATGAAACTTTCAAATGAACAGTAATCGTAGAATTCGTTACAACTTTTTTTATTGTAGCTTTCGTATTTTTTTTAAGGATTCGTATTCACAATGCGATTAAATTGACAATAGACAGTGATCCGCGGCAACTTCACTCGAGAATGTAAAGAGTAAAATTTACAGATTAAAATAATAGGGTTTAAAATATGAAATTGCCGATTTTTTTCTCACACTCAGGCTCTCTCTCATATCTTCTATGATGATAAAGATGCCTCAGTTACTTGTTATTATTTCGAATTATGATCAGGGACCGGAAAACCCCTTTTTAGGGTTCCGTAGCCTAAATGGCAAAAAACGGAACCCTTATAGATTCGTCATGTCTGTCTGTCTGTCTGTCTGTCTGTCTGTCTGTCCGTATGTCACAGCCACTTTATTCCGAAAGTATTAAGACTACACAGTTGAAACTTGGTAGGTAGATGTATTCTGTTAACCGCTTAACGAATTTAATACAAAAATAAGAAAAATAAAAGATTAAGAGGGGGCTCCCCATACATGGAACTGAAACTGAAAAAAAATGTTTTCTTCAAACCAACACGTGTTGGGTGTCTATAGATAGGTCTTTAAAAATGAGGTTCCTAAGACAACTTTTTCTCAAAGTCAATCGTTTGAAAGATATTCACCGCCAAAGTGGTAAAATGTGTGTCCCTCCCCCCCCTTTAACTTTTGAAATAAGAGAGTGAAAAATCTAAAAAGAATATATGCTGTAGATCTTAATAAACACTTTCAACCAAAATTGGTTTGAACGAGACACATAGGGGTATTTGAACAAAAAAGTTTGTTGGCTAAAATTTATTTATTATCATTAAAATGTATTTAAAAAATGTTAAAAAAATACTTAGAGCTATTTTTTGAAGCAGGAACTTAAAATAAGTAAAAAAAAATATTTGTTACTATTATTGCAATATTTCTTAGAACAATTGACAAATATTAATTAAAAACTTATTAAACTAAAAAAATATTAAAGTAATAAAATAGCTTCTTCTAAAACTAAACTACTCTTCTTTATCTGATTCATGTGCTATCTTCTGCATCTCCTTCATCCTTATCAACTTCGTAGGACATTAACATTTCTCTTGTTTCTAGTTTGAAAGGTTTTGATTTTTTAAACACTTTTGATCTAATACTTGTCAAATATGGGTCCGAAGTTAATAATAATCTATTTAATACATCCATATTGCAGTCAATTCTACTGAATTTTCTTGCATATGATTCCCTGAATTTCCGAAAATGTTTATTACGAGCCTCTGCAGCTTCTTCTGATAAGGCCCCTATTGGTAGTATGGCGTGTCTAATAACTGTAGGTCCATGAATTAAAATTTTGTGAAGTGTAGGGGTCATAGAATACCATGAGTATAATTCTACATACATCTTTGCTGTGTCTTGGCAATAGTTGTCAAATTTTTCAATATTAATTTTATATCCACTTGATATCACTTCTAATATTACTGCTAATCTTTCTATTAAAGTTTTGTCAATACCAGTGATACTTGCCGATATTTCTATATTGTTAAAAAATCTTCTACTGGTGTTGCCGTCATTAGTGTTCCCGAAATTGGCTTTAGGTACATCCACTATTAATCCGAGTTCATTTTTGAATGCTTCTTGGATTTTTGCTTTTGTGTCTTTTATTATATTTTTTTCGGCCTTAGCTCTCGCTTGCCATTTCTTTATAGGAAGTTTGTAAGAAAGGTGAAGTAATGTTTCAAAAAATCTGATGCGAGCATGTAGGATAGACAAGCCAAACTCCAAATTTTGTAGCTCTGTTGATGTAGGGTCGTTAAACTTTTCGAGTTTATTAAAATCCTTTGATGTGGCTTTGCATATGTAGCATCTCATCGTAGAGGTTGTGTTTGTTGCCGAGTTGCACACTTTGCCATCAACCATGGTGAATAACAAGTTATGAGTAACTGTTATTTCGCAAGACCTGAAAGTTATCTTCGTGCCCGTTAACTGTTTAATTTGGTCTTTGTGGTAATTAATTTCATCATTTGTTACATCTTTGCTCTCGTGTATAAATCTGATCCGCATTGGTCGACAGTAACGCGGAGAAGACGGGGATGGATTGTTCCAAATAACTTTTTTACTACTCTTACTTATCAACTGTAATGGCACAAGTGATGATTGAAAAATATTTGCGTCAGAGTCACTGCTATTAGTAAATTTTTGTTTGTATTGGGCCTGCTGCGAACCATCACATCCCCATTTATATGTGAGCTCTAGGTTCACCAATTCTTCCTCTGGTAAAGTTAATAAATAATACTTAATACGTAATACTTCTTCAAGATATAATATAAAACGATGAACAGTGTGGTCTAGTAATGCTTGTAATTTAATTTCTGCACACGTTTCAGTGACCCTATAATTCTCCACATTTGGATAGCAATCTTGTTTTGCTTTTTGTAAAATCGAGTAACACGGGTATAGTTTTTTAGAACTTTCTCTAATTATTTCGTATTGCTTTCTTGTCAATGCAGCTTCCACAAACATAGACAACGCCTGACTTGGCGACAGTTGCTTAATTTTTGCTTCAGGCATAGCGCTCTTTCTGAACGCTTCACGATATTTACGACCACGTGTTGGGGATACCATAATATCTTTTATCACATATGCACCATCCACGTTTCCTTTTTCACGAAGCGCCATCTGACCTGCATAAATTAGTGATTCTGCTTCATTTTTGCCTCGTAGATGTGATGTCTTTCGACGCTTACTACAGTCTGTCAGTTCCTCGAACTCTTTGCTTGGCCGACCCACTTGGGATTTTTCGGTATTAATTATATTTTTCGATATTTCAAGAGTACCTTGTAACCAATCATGGTATTTTTTCAAAAACACACTT
This sequence comes from Agriphila geniculea, assembly GCA_943789525.1. Lineage (NCBI taxonomy): Eukaryota > Metazoa > Arthropoda > Insecta > Lepidoptera > Crambidae > Agriphila > Agriphila geniculea. Next base: position 6,860,537 of record OX038887.1, on the reverse strand, counting down.
TCTGTTCGCTTTGCTGTCTGCCACTTAGACTTCATTTCAGACTTGAGACGAGAAAATGTATGAATAAACTTAGGTTTTTGATCAGTAGGGAATGAAGAGTCATTAATTATTTCAAACTCCAATAAATCCAACTTTTTTCCAAAATCTGGTTCAGTATATTTCTTCGCTTTTCGAAAGACATATTCTCGCGTCACGATCTTAATACCAGAAGACCCTACAACAAGAGAAATCTGAAATTACCTTGCGTGACCGCAAAATAAAGTTTGTTTTGGTAAATACTACATGCACTTAATTTTCAAATTGTTAACATTTTGGCACGTGTTGGCAGCTATTTCCTTTTTAAATTTCTAGAATATATATCTAACAACAATATGATAAAAGAATTTGACTCTGGAAAAGCCCGGAAATACGACAAAAAGACCTTGATATATTGGAAAAGGCTAAAATTGACTCATAATTTTAATGCACCCAACAAAAAATGGCGTAAATAATAATTAAAGGTATATATTACAAAAAAAATTGTTAATTTAAATTTTACATACCTTGTTCTACGCCGTCCATAACTATAATTGGATTTATCCCGATTAATCTAATTGTAACACTTATTTTTAACAACTTAGTCGACTCACTTTCACTGGCTATTTAAATCGTACGATCAAGCTTCGTTAGAAAGACGACTGACTGTGCACGGAATGTTGGCGACAACAAAAGAGAATCGAGCGGTATATTGTCCTACCGACCTTTGCGGTTTGCCATGTAGCGAAAACTACCCTCATATTGATACTTTGTAATATTCGACTTTTGATCGACTTTTTTGTTCAAATACCCCTATGCGCGAGATATAGTAATTAGTTTTTGAGATATAGCACTTTTTCCAAAACCGCAAATATAACTTTGTCATTCATACCAACACTGTGAAAAACAAAGTTATTTTTGCAAACGAAAAATGATAGGTGGTTAAATATGGTATGGTATAAGGTAACTACGGAACCCTATGGCGCGTGGCCCGACACGCACTTGCCCGGTTTTTTGGTTAACACAATTGATAGGGAAACCCTATTAAAAACCTTACCAAATGATAGGGTTTCCCTTTGATTCGTGTTAGTCGACGTCATGCTTACCGTATTGATAAAGTTTTTGAAAATAAGTCTATGAAATACCCAATTAAAAACCCTTTTAACGGTTAGCGGTTCATGATATACCCAATCAAAACCCCTTTAACGGTTCCGGTCCCTCGGCCCAGGTGGAACTAGGTATAAATTGCTTGAACACGTTTTAAAACCCCTTCATAAAGCTTTAATAGGGTTTCCCCGATGGGGTTTTCGTATTCGGTAAGTCCTTACTTGGGTTACCTTTTAGATAGGGTAACCGTATTGATAGGGTTTTTGAAAAGAAAGTCTATGAAATGCCCAATCAAAAATCCCTTTAACGGTAAGCGGTTCCGGTCCTTGATTATGATCATGACGGCACACTATCAGCAATAAAAAATAACTGGTTTTCTTTTCTGAATGTAAAAAAAAAACAAAAATGACCACTTAATTCGCTGTAACTTAGCCGATACTTATTTTTTTCACTTCACACATGTGGCATTATTATAGTTAGCTGAGTGTTTAAACATTTGTGTATAAAAGTTTTAAAACATTGGCGTTCATGGTTGTTAAATAAATTAAGACAATGTTAGTATGGAAAATGCATATTCTTTCAAATTCTTCATATAAACGGGCAATTTCATACTTAAACCCTTAATACATCGTTTTGTACCGTAACCGCTCTAAAGTTGGTCACCTCTGTTGAACAAAGTAAAATCACGGTAAAGAAATGTATCAGTATTCTACTGTCCTTGAAAAACTACTTAAAACATGCGATAGGGCCGCCCAGCTACAGTTTTTTATTTTCATACTTTCGTATCTTTCTGGTTTTATGATTCTACGTAATATTTTAGAATCCGTATTATAGGGTTTACCTTCGCCGAGAAGTCAATTTCTAAGCAATAAAATACCTAGCGGTTAACAACAAAACTAATGGTGAAAACAGAAAACTAAAAAATTTAAATACCTACTTATTAAAGAGAGAAACAAATTAGTTTCAAGTCTTTCTGACTATTATAGTTAGTTGGTAATAAATATCTTAATATTATTTTAATCTTTTTTTTTTCCTCTATTTATTTTGGGGCTTTTATCCATATGGAATCTTAATCTTATTTTTCGGACTTTCTGGGTTTTTAAAAATGTTATTTCTGGATTAATTGGTTAATTAAATATAATAAAAACAGCACAATCTTCACTTTGCCATAATAATTACTTGTATTTCAAGCAATAGTACGTAAATCTTTCGTTCGTTACTGCGGCGCATTCGCGACTGTTGTATACCGAGTGCAGACCGAACTCGAGGCACATAAGTATGGCTCGCATTTCGACCGTTTGTACTAAGTTAGAATACTGATACATTTCTTTACCGTGGTAAAATTAATTGCATTGTCTCCATCCTGCCAAAAACTCATTATTATTTTTTGTCGATGCAGGATGATTTGTGTGATTATATAATTGGTTTGGTTGAGGACGATGAGGCGGCGCTAATTTCTGGAGAGGTTTGGTCCCAAATATAAACCCTTGTTTTGATAGAAACCCTTGCATTACCCGCTACATCTAAATTTGTACCCATATTGTTTGATAAATTGGTTGGTAAACATTTTTTTATTCAAAAACATTACATTATAAAAATAATTTATTCAATCGAGAAATCGGTAGTGTACTCTGCCTGCAAACATCAACAAAATTTTGCGTTGAATATGATGTTACGTAAAATAATAGTATTTTATTTCTAGTAAGAACATTAGTGTACTTTTAAGTCTAACTAAATTTGAAAAAGGTTTGGAGCCAATTTGTTGACAACATTTCTAAAAAGATATAATTCATACAATCTTCGATTGTGAATTTGTAATTTGTGATCATCGAAACTCATTTGTAAATAATGCCTAATGTTTCGATTAATTCAAATTAATTATATTCTGTTAAGAGCAAGTAGTCTGCACACTAGCGCCGCCATCGAATATTTGCCACTTTTAGCAAAAAAACTCCATTAAACTAAACGACAGGCTGGAAAATATTGTGAGTGCACTACAGAGATAATTCACAATTTCCTCTTTATTTAAGCACTGTTTTTTTTACTGGCGGTACTAGTGTGCAGACTACGCTTTCTGAGGATTGTCATTGTCAAGCAAGCAGTAGTCTCCATACAAACGGCGATAACGTTTCCCACTCTCTAAAGTCTCTAAACCTTAACCTACAGCAATGAATTTTTGGTATGTTTTTGAAACGACAAAAAATTAGGACAGTACGTTTTAATTTTTAAATATTCATTGTAGATTTGAAAATATTGTCACTTTTGTTTTGTATGAAATCACTAAAATCCAAATATTTCAAAATCTATTATAGATATTTAAAAAATCAAAACGGACAGCCCTAGTTTTTAAGGATTTCAAAAACATACCAAAAATTCATTGCTGTAGGTTAAGGTTTAAAGGGTGGGAAACGTTATCGCCGTTTGTATGGAGACCGTTTGCTTAACAATCCTCTAATAACGCCTTCGCGTTAGCGTGCGGCAGCGAGATCAATTGCGGTAGCGAAACATCTGCAGAACGAACGTAACATCAGTACCGTACTGACGCTCACATTTCGCAGATACCCACGAAACTACCGAAAAAGGACGCAACTATGTCATATCGCCAATAGTAGAGTGAGACATAGCATATGCGAACGCTGCCATACAACTGACAGATTTTTGTGACTGCTGCCGCATGCAAACACGTCAGTGTACTACGAGCGTAATTTTAAATCACACTCTGACTGAAATAACACTTTGTACATAGACGAAACTTTCACGTGTGTTAAGTCTTCAGACATGAAACTTTCACCTACATCTTTGCCTATGTGGTCTTTAGATTTATTTTATCCCTCTAAGCCTAAGACATCCCGTTGAGCTTATGCTTTATGCTTTTTATGGCTAGCCCCATAATTTCTGTTTTGATAAATGATTAAGTTTTGTGTGAAGTTTTATGAGTATTTATTTGCTACCGAATCTGTGTTATTGGTTGCTTAGATATTTTCCTCAAGACAGGATCTGTAAAACAGGCTTGAAGAGTGTCGTTGGATTTTTACTTTTTTTAATATGAGTTTGAAAATCGTCATAAAGACTAGTGGTTGTTTTTATTTTGTGAATGCTGTTGTAGTTATAAGCTCGTTGATTTTATTATTTTATGTTGTAAACGGAGGACGGTAATTTCACTGGCACTGTATTACACTGACAAATATATTTTTTGCAACACAATAGCAAACAACAAGAAGCGTTTGAGACCTTGTGTCTTATTTTTCTTCGAATTTTTCAAAGATCGTACATATTTTCGACATGTGTATAGTTTATATTGTTCACAAAATCTTATCTGGAAGTTAACTGTAAAATTCAATAGTAAATACTACCCGCGCGGATAATGAATGGGACTGGAAATTTTGGTCAACCGCACTTACCACCCGCGCTGTTAAAGAATGGAATTGAAAATGGTATCGTACATGTTCACTTCGCGCTCACACACTATATCACCAAACCTATATTGCTCTCTCACTCATACTTGTGATTAACCGAAATTTCCAGTACCATTCTTTATGTGTTTAGATGAAATTACAATCCAAAATAGGCACCGTAAAGATCTTCAAAACTATGGCCCGTGTTAATAAACCGCTACTCAATGTTGAGAGCAATCTTGAGGACATACTTGAGATGCTCTTCTTATATGAACAGTATCTCAAGTATGATCTCAAGATTGCTCTTAAGCGGAGAGCGATTTATAAATACCGGCCTATGTCTCGAGTACATAGATAGGAGCGTAACGTAAACCCCTGTCAATGGCAGGATAATTTTGCTGATTCACAAATCGTCCACCAGTCGGCGTACTGCCTCTAACTTGGCGCTACTGTAGATGTAGACCTGTCATTTTGTGGTTTGCTATGTGTTTGCTATAAATTTTTGGATGTTGGAAGCGAATTTTAATAAATATCAATTTTTCATTAAAAAAATTTTGGCTTTCTTCAATACTGTCAGACTTCCATAATAATTATTTATTAATATCAACCATTTTTGATATACACTCAGCGTCAGAAAAATAGCACCTTTTCAAAAATTTCTTCAAAGTTAATTTAATCCTATCTAATTTAATAATAAGTGTTGTTATATACTTCTTCCCCTTCGGACATAGCCAACAGTCTCTAGAAATCGTTGGAATACTCGTCGAACGAAATCAATTACTGAGATTCAGTTTTCGAGCAACATTACATTGCCTCATTTTTTTGCAATACTTGAGCAACTTCATGGGCAATAGAATCTTGGGTATTCCTTTTTTTAGTTGAACTGTTGAAGTGTGTTTTCTCCATCATCTCGATAGCGAATTTACCCGCATTTCCTGAATTGACCCCCTTTATTTCCCTTTTATGGCGGCGCAAGCAATAACGCTTTAAGCGTTTAATTATGGTAACTGTTATGTTAATTAAATCAAACAATTATTAATTGAAAGCTCATTAAATGTACTTTCAGTAGATATCAACATTCACACAATAAAACGTTAGTTAGTTATTAGCAGGTGGCCAAGTCTAAACTTATTTTCGAAGAGGTGCGATTTCTCTGACGTCGAGTGTATGAACTTTAAAATAAATGGAAGAATCGGGGGTTACAAAGGTCTCCAGCAGCAGGAGCGCCACCAAGCGGGATAAATTTTGTGACATCCCGCCATTGTCTCCCGTAAATGAGTCTAAAACCCGTATTTTTTATGCTGGTAACACTTATATCATGTAGTGGCAGGTGGCAACCTTATATCTCTAGTACATAGATAGGAGCTAGGTAAAACCGTGTCGATTGCAGGGGGCGGTGAAGGACAGCGGCGCGGGCGCGGCCAACGCCGGCAACTGGCCGCCCAGCGGCAAGGCCACGCCGCTCACCGCCGGACACCTCACGCCCGCTGACCGGCACGGATCTGTGCAGGTAACACTGATCATATTTGGAGTTACTACTTTTGAATATCGTGCGTAAGGTATATTAGGGACTACCTATACACAAAAAACACGTAATGCCAAATATGGTAGTTAGGGACCATCGAATTGAACAACTTTACTATGGGACCAACTGTGAAATCGCTAAAAATAAAATCAGCTGTTTCATACAAAAACTGATGACGAAAACAGCTCATTTTTTTACGATTTCAGAGTTGGTCCCATAGTAAAAGTTATTCAATTTGATGGTCCTTAGCTACCATATTCGGCATTAGGGCTTGTTTTGTAACACGTATGGTGTTATGAACTACTTTCGAATACTATGCGTATGCGTATATTTACCGTAGGGTATGAACTGGGAACTACTTTTTATATAAACGTCAAAAACGGTCTTAAGAACGCGTAGTCTGCACACTAGCACCGCATTAACATAAAAAGTGGCCACTTTTCGCAAAAAAATACATTTAACTAAACGACATGCTAGAAAATATTGTTTAAGCGATAAAAAGTACCACAACGCTTCTTCGTGCACTACAGAGAGATAATTCGCAATTTCATCTTTATTTAAACTATGATTTTTTCCAATGGCGGCGCTAGTGTGCAGACTACGCGTTCTTAAAGTTCGGCTAAATCACACTTTATTGCGCTAGATCCTGATAATAATGGTGTTAAAATGAAAGTGGTTTTATATTGTAATTGAATATTCTGTACTTTTATTTTATTCGTTAATCTTATAGTATTTTGACCCTTCGAACGGATTCCAAAAAACTACACTGTTTTCAATTCTTGAAAAAAAAACTAGATGAAAATAAAAATATTATAAAGAATGGTATTTGTTCACTGAATCTGTGTTCAATATTGCGGTGCACTCCTTGATACCTGATAGTAATTTTATTATAATATATAAGTTTGTAATATATAAATTCGCGGTTATTAGAGCCTCATGTGTATGCTTCCTACAAAGTATTTTTTTTATAATATGCATTTTATTTATTATGTGAATTGTGAATGTATATTGGTGTATTTATTTTTTAGCTGTTGAAGAATAAACATTTTCGGTATGTGAAATTTCCTGGATCTGTGTCAACGGTCAGTTTGAACATTTTACGGAAAAGTGTGTCTGCATGAGGCTTAATGTTTTCTGCTCTATGCCGTAAAGCTTTTAAGCACTGCAGGTTGCCAATATTCATTCATGAGAAACGTAACCTCCCTTGCTTGTGTTCACTTAACAAAGTAACGATAACTTACAGTACGAGGCAGATATCTTGAAATCGGGTGGGGAATGCGCGGAACGCGTATTTTGGGTATGCGTAGCGGTGAGGCACGCGGGCGGCGGGAGAGCGGCTCGCGCTATTGGTAACTCGCAACTCGCAAGTCCACATGCACGAACTGGGGCCGTACCGGCTAACTTACATGGCTATCGTAATCGCTTTCATTTGACAGATGGATGTGATACATTGCTACTTTTCTTTGTTAATATTTTTTTGTACCAAAAAAAAGTTGCCATGTGTTACATCTATGTTTTGGGTACAAATATACATTGCTACTTCTTTTTGGAACAAAACAGTCTTACCAAAGAAAAGTAGCAATGTATCACATCCATCTGTCAAATGAAAGCCATTACGATAGCCATGTAAGTTAGCCGGTACGGCCCCTGGTCCCCACCAGGGAATGTTAACGTTATTTTTAAATATAACGTTAATTTTTACTCTTTTTACCGTTAATTTTAACATTAACGTTGTCATTAATAACGTTAATTTTAACGTTAATTTGAGAAATAACGTTAAATTTAACGTTATTTACTGAAATAACGTTAATTTTAACGTTAATTTTAAAATTAACGTTATTCCAATTAATAACGTTAACTTTTTACCGATAATTTTACCGGTACTAAATTTAACGCTATATTTAACGTTAATTGTACCGGTAAAATAATTTTAACGTTATTTTTACCGGTAAATTTACCGATAAAATGTTTTAACGGTATTTTCAACGTTATTTTTTTTATATCGTTATTTTTTTAACGGTATTTCAATCCCTGGTCCCCACTCCGTCAAAATAGTGTCAAGATGTTTGCCTCGTACTGTACAAATAAAGATAGAATTACATGTCACTTGACTCAGCTAAAGAAACCCGAATATAAACCGAATAAATAGTATATCTACTTTACCTTCTTACAGTTTCTTAAAAGTTTAGTATCAACACTTTTTTTAAACTGTTAGGATTTATTTGGTTGTTATTAAAAATACTTGCGGCACGTTGTCAGTTGTCGAATCCCTGTAATCTTTTTACTACGTAGAAATATATATGCGTGGACGTGGCGACATTCTGAAAAAAATCGGGCTTTTGTTCAGTGAAAGTAAGCAAAAGTTAGAGGGCTAGTAGAATAAGATTGTGTCGTCGCTTAAAATTTAACACATCATACGCTAATCTCGAAACACTACACAATTTCTATCATTTTAATTAAACTAGTGTGAAAAATCTGTTTATAATAAAATTGTTTTGATTTGATAGTGCTATGTTGTCAAAATTTAATCCATATCAACTCAAATTAATATTTTCTCTTGTGGCTTTAATAAAATAAACACAAACGCTTTTCATTAGAATTGTATATGATGTCGTGTATACGTTTTTGTACTGTAATAACTATGGTATTTATAAAAAGTTCCGAAACACTTGAGATAAATCTAAACTAAGTTTCACGTCTTATTCGCATAACCGAGTGTTTCCACTCGTCAATTAACATTGTTTCGAAAAAGAGTCTGAAAAGTTGTCGAATACCCTAGATAGTGAAAAGTTTTATAACACAATTATTCTGTCAAAATGTTTATACTAAATTGATAAGTTGGCTTAAAAAGTCGGTTAACATGTAAATGCCCCTATCCCACCTGGGTGAGAAAATATGATTGTTTTTCACTCTTCCCACCCAGGTGAGATAAGAGGAATATTTCAATTGCCCCTTTTCCACCTATCCCACCTGGCCATCCAACCTGGGAGTGCAGTGGAAATGCACGGTAAAATGACCTAGCTATCATGTTCACATTTCTAGATTTATCTTTAGCGTAAAAAAACAAATGACTTACGTGACTTTAAACTTCAAAACAAACTCCTCCAGAAAAATGCTTTAATCAAGTATCTACTAGGAATATATAGTGAAAAGTGTAAACAGTTAATTTTCTATTTTATTTATCTGAATGGATAGTTGCTAGTATTTTTAAAGCAAGTTTATTTAGTTTAAGTACTTATTAGTATAGGTTTTTTATAAGCTATAATTTTATGTTATTGTTATTTACTTATTCTGGACTTAAACTGTAGAAAACACAATGGCGATGGATGACTCAGCGACTTGTCTGTTGAAATCCATCCAATGTGACATCTTTTATTTCATTGTTCGAGAGTCGTGATCGTGACTATGTTTTTTTTAAATTGCGACAGGTGGGGTCTATTTCAATTAAAATGTCAAATCGTCATCAAAAGAATATAACCCGTTTGCTTGTGTTAAAGTCGACAATCGCATCGCAAGTGGTGAGCTCCACGAACAGTAAGCCAGACGCGTATGACTAAAGATATGCCGTTGCTGGGAATATCGCCTTAGGGTGGGAATATTACCGACAATATTGGGGATATTCCCGACCTTAAGGCATCGGCACATCTTTACGTATGACCCGACGATTGTCTAATCGTCATCAAAGGAATATACCCCGTTTGGTCGTGTGTTAAAGTCTCCAATCGCTTACAGGTGGTGTCGTCGACTAACGGCGAGCTGGGCGCGGACGACCCGACGGCGGGCCACAGCAACACGCCCATCACGGCGCCGCACCACGACGTGGACGTGGTGGACGACACCAAGTCAGTGTTCCAACTGTACGGACCGGATTTGTTTTGTTGCCTTTTTTATTATTTCTCTTTTGTTTTTTATAGAAAGGAGTCCTACACTATCGTACATTGCGGTGCAGTATAGCATAGTATGGACAGGGGGATCTCACTCCGCGTTTCAGCTTTTATATTAGCCTACTGCTCGTGACGGACTCAGTCGAGCCCATGCACGACAGGGATGTCGAAAGTGAAAAAAAGAATTGATATATCGATACATCGATATTTATAAAAATATCAATATCGGCCTCGATATATCGCGAAAAAAATATCGATATATCGGTCAAATTTTCAAAGAACATTTTCAGTTTTAAAATATGATGTATTTAGTTCAGCCTAGCTCAGAAATCTCAATAGAATTTTTGAAACTTTTCGTGAATATAAATTTTTCTTCCAACATACTGAAGTATTTTGGTTTTTTTACAATCTTTAATTCATTTACTATCCAACTTCCATAGTTATTATTATTAGTATTCAACCATTTTTAGATATAATTTAAAATAAATGGGAAAATTGGTTGTAAATGCCCGTACAAAGGTTTCCAGCAGCAGTAGCGCTACCAAGCGTCCCGCCCCGCCATTCTGGCGACTTTTGAGTTATGTGATGCTAATAAATATATCGTTTTTGATACTATTTTCGATATTGGTTATTTTGTATCGATGTATCGATATATCGGATCAAAATATATCGGCTAAAAATATCGATATATCGAACAAAAAATATCGATATATCGATATTTTTTCAACAAGCCTGGCACGAGGGATGTCATGTGTCGGTTGAGACAGAGCTACGCGATAGAAAGAGAAGCGCTTCAGAGGCGCATATATAAGGGACGCAGCTCTGTGCAATTTGATATTGTACTTTATTGCCGTGCAGTGAAAGTAGCTTATTACTTGATTGTCTTCGCGCGAATGGGCTTCTGTACGTTTAGTACTATACAATACAACGTATTACGAAATACCCCTAATGCCGATTATGGTAGATAGGGAGTTTCAAACTGAACAACTTTTACTATGGGACCAACTAAGAAATCGAGAAAAAAAATCAACTGTTTCATACAAAAATTAAAAACGAAAATATCAAAGTGTATAAAACAGCGCATTTTTTCTTCCGCTATTTCAGAGTTCCCATTGTGAAAGTTGTTCAGTTTCATGGTCCCTACCTATATTCGACTTAAGCGTTTTTTTGTAACATGTTGTACAGTCAGCAATAAAAGTCGCTTAACGCTTTGATACTTTGTCATAGCAATTTTTTCAACAAGTGTCTCATGGTTTGAAACATTAGTCAAAAAAGTTACTATGTCAAAGTACTAAAGAGTTAAACCACTTTCGTTGCTGACCGTACAATAGTAGTACTAAACTCACAGAAGCCCATTCGTACGAGGATAATCAAATAAACTACTCCTGAACAGCAATAAAATACAATTTCAAATTACACAGCGCTGCGTGCCTATTGCACTCCCTCGTGCGCTGGCTCCACTAAGTCAGCCAATAGCAGGCTAATTTAAAAGCTTAAACGTGGAGTAACATCCCCTGTCCATACTACAGACACAACTGTCTAAGGGCACTACAGTACCCTAAAATGGTGAGCCTAACTAAGCGCATGCGCGCACGTTTGACTGGGCGTAAATCGATGCACACAAACTTTGGATGCAGCTTGTATACTACATATAAAATACTTCTAATATGAGTGAAATATAAAACAGGGTAAGTCCAGACCTAAAATTTTAAAATTAGCACCGATTCTCTCACATGAAGAAGTTGTAGTATATTTGCTAAAGTAATTTTGCACAATGATACACAGGTTGTATATTAGTGAGATCCTTTCGAAATTTAACTTTGTTACGTTCAAGATTTATTCTGCAATGATAAAATTGCATAACTGCAATTAAATAACGTGTTTTTAAACACTGCTTAACTTAAACTCCTGTTTAAATATGATGATGATCTTTTGAACAGGTGTCTAAGTTAAACAATGTTTAAAAATCTTTTGTAATAGCACTGCCAATTTTTCATATTTTTAAATTTAATAATTTCTTTTTAATTTCTTTCTTTTTTTATTTACTTTGTACCGGAATAACATGTGTAATATGTGTCGTGTGTGTGTGTGTGTGTGTGTGTGTGTCGTGTGTGTGTGTCTCGTGATGTGATACTGTTCGTAACAAAGCCTTAACGATAGTTGTAATGTTGACCAGAAAAATAAAAATTGCTCTAGGTATGCCACATTTGGTTTATAATTTTTTTTATATAGATTTACGTCTTATGAAAACGTTAGAAATATCAAACGGTTAATTTATAATCAATTTGGTCTTTTATTGCTGTTGGATGCTTTAATATTAATACGGCGCCAAATCTCCATTATTGTCCATAATCGCTTGGCAACTTTGCGGCAAACTTTCCGCCAATTTTTCAGTAAAGACGTCCACGCGGATTTTAGTTCACGAGTAATGTCAGCGACAGTTACTGGATTTGTTGCCCTTAGTTTACGCTTCACCCACGCCCAAATATTTTCAATTGGATTGGCATCAGTGGTCTGTGAGGGCCAATCCAGCACATCAATACCACGTTCCGCTTTCCAAGAAGTGCAGAGCCGACTACGGAATTTAGGGTCATTATCCTCTTGCAGAATCCAGAAATTATGGGAAAACTTATGTTTTTTACAAAGCATTTTAGGAAAACGATTGTTTTATTCAGCCTAATATTTATTTTTATAAGCTGCATACTAAAATTCAAAAATATGCCGGTCACGTTCTTGTCGAACACACTGTATATCGCGTGATATAGCGTTTCATCGACACTCAACTGTCAAAATCCATTGTATGTGTCTGTCAAACAGTTAAACGTGATGAATTTCTATATCATATTGCGTTTCAATGGTCATGCTTGGTGGGGCCGGTTTTGCGCAAAATGGTGAAGTTTATTTTACTGGTCAGGATTTTATCATTGAACTAACGAAATTTAGGGCCCAGGTTTGCTATTGTTAACATCATAATCGTGTTTCAATTGTATTTCGGTTTTGGGTTTAAAAAACAAGAACTGTGTCAAAAAGCAAAGCCAACTCAAACACATTAACTCTAACAAATTACCATTAGCAAACTTGAGCCCCTGCCCACTAATTGTCTAATTTCAAAATCTATCGCAATCGCTTTCATGTGACAGAACATTGATACTTCTTTTTGGCACAAATAAAAACTTACCAAAGATATGCAGCAATGTGTCACATCCATCCTAGATTGAATAATAACTTCAAACTTTAAATTTAGCTTGAACCCTGTAAATTAATTATTAAATTTTAAATTTATAAAATAATGATCTAATTCTAATAATGTTATTTATTTGTTAAACTTTGTTAATATAAAGTCTGAAAACGATATACATATTTATTGTAAATATCGTTCCATTTGATAAAGCTGATAAGATTTTTGCGCCCATTTTTCTTGTCAGCTAAAAGACATCATAATGGGTGGTAGGGTAAAAAAAAATTTGGCGATTTAAAAATGCTCATTGTGTAAGCTTATTTAAATAAAGAATTTTTCATTTTTCATTTTCATCTGTCAAATGAAAGCGATTGCTTTCATGGAGATTTTGAAATCAGGCAATTAGCCCCCTGTTTTACGAATTCGTACCACAGCAGACTCTGTAAATCGTCATGTAGGCAATCCGTCTATTCCAGGTGCTGTTGCTTCTTCAAGCGCAAAAAGAAGAAGTGCGCCGCGCGCGCCGGCAAGTGACGCGCGGGCGCCCGCCCCCGCCCCCGCGCCCGCCTCCGCGCCCGCGCCCGCCCCCGCCCGACCCGATATCGCCTAATGTAACCTACTTTCCTTTACTCTTTAGGTTCAATTTCGCAACTTAACTTTTATTACACTACAGGTTGATGTGACCTGCAACTTTTATAACGGGTGAAACAAGACACTCAACGAAGCCGAAAGCCACGCATTCCGCCTATAATCAGGATCATTTTTGTCTTTTAGACTATACCTGGGAAACCAATACCTACGAAGTTATTGAAGGTCAAAGTCAATTTTTTTTATGAAATCTTATTTTATTCGTTATTTCCTAATTTTGGTCTACAGAAACATTATCAAAATTTTATGTATTTCGTAACAAACCATGGCTTCAAAACGTCATCAACTCATAACTTAATGAATTTCATGAACACGCACATAAACGTTGCCTTTCAACTCGGCCGCACGCAGCTGTGTAGCATTCACTCGCTGGCGCGGTCTTTTGTACGCGTTACATTGCGTGGTAATGTAAGCAATGCTTTTTTAACACCAAAAAATAAAATCGTTTCCCAGCAATAATTTTGAACAGAAATGGTCCTGATGATGGACAGAATACGTAGACCTAGGCTTCGTTGAGGGTCTTGTCACACCCAGTATAGTATGTTCACGGAAACGAGTTAGTAGAGCGCTATCTCACTCACACATTTTTTTTAATGTGATTGGTCAGTGATAAACGCTAAGGCGGTGTACACAGTACGAGTACTTCTTAGTCTACTCTTACTCCCCGTACTGCGCAGATGTGCTCTTACTTGTGACTGTATGCTCAACTCGTGACCAGGGACCTATTGCATAACAAAATACAAGCATATTATTAGTGATTTTCCATAGAAATTTACAAATAATATTTGCTTGTAATTTGTCATGCAATAGGCATGCAGGTATTGAATTTCGAAGCCCAAGGTGACGCAGGTGTGCTAATGTCCCGTTCATTGTTCTTTTATCATAAATGAGCATTATCTTAAGAAAATACTTTTTTTCAAATTTTTGTACAATAAACTAGCCCTTAGTACTATTGTTATTCTCTGTAATAAATGGCTCTCAAAACTTACCAAATAAATGACTCTCAAATAGGACAGATGAAGCGGCGAGTATAAGCTAAGCGAACATTTAAGAAGGTATTGTTAACGCCCACTGACCCTAAAAAGGTTTTTTGTCTTTGTCATTTGTATGAAAATGTGTGATAGAGAAGACGCTATACCAACTCGTTTCCGTGAACAAACTATAGTGTTTCAAACACCGGTTCAATATAGCAACCATAATGTAACCTACTTTCTTTTACTCTTTAGGTTACTCTTTAGGCTTTTTACTTATTTGTCGGCGCAGCCGTGGTACGACATCTCACCATAGTAATCAGCCCCCTGATTACGTAATCCTGATGTTAACGATTCTCGATAGAAATCGATTGAAACCGCAGTTACATTGCTGGTTTAAGTAGGATAGTTGTCACATTGGTTCTTACTAAAGCAGCAATATAACTGCGATTCCTGTCAGAGCTGATTGCAACAAAGTTACAAAATCAGAGAGCAGGAGTGGTTGCCATGGTTACCGAGGTGAGTTACCCCTGCTGCCGATAAATGAGTAAAGGGCCTTAGGTTCAATTTCACCTGCAACTTTTATGAACAACCAATATTTTTTTTAACTTTAGGTTGTATGTGGCCTGCAACTTTTACAGAGAAATTCAATTTGGCCTGCATTTTAAAAATGAATATAACCAACCTTTCTTGACTCTTGCTTTAATCTGACCAGAAATCATTTGACCGAATGTAATGGCCCTTTTTAGGGTTCTGTACCCAAAGGGTAAAAACGGGACCTTATTACTGAGACTCCACTCTCCGTCTGTCTGTCACCAGGCTGTATCTCATGAACCGTGATAACTAGACAGTTGAAATTTTCACAGATGATGTATTTCTGTTGCCGCTACAACAACAACAAATACCAAAGCATAAAACAAATATCTAAGTGAGGCTCCAATACCACAACCGTGATTTTTGCCGTTTTTTTGGTTCAGAACCCTTCGTGCGCGAGTCCGATTCGCACTTGGCCAGTTTTTTACTGTTTAGGGACCTGAATCTAGTTCAATTTGTCCTGCAAATATTTAAACTAATGTGGTCAAGCTTTTTTTTAACCATTTAGCTTCAATTTGATTTATGTTTCTAGCACACTTAATGAGGGTTTTTTGGTTTAGTGAAACAAATTAGCAATGAGTTTTGTAAGGTTGTTTATATTCAGACCAAGTTAGATGGACACATTATACATTTTGTATATTTTCATACACTAAACCGTTCATGTATCAATGCAGTGACATGCAGCTTTTTTCAAATACCCAAAAATTAGCTGTACCTGCTCATAATAAAACACACTCTATATATTATTATGAAACTGTTTATAATGTAATTTTTATCGGCAAAGCTGTAATAGTGGTAATTTATATTTACGGAGTTATTTCTGAACTTAATTTGTTTTTTATTATTTGTGTAATATATGTAATTAAAGAATAACACGAGTCGATGTTGTGTGTCTATAACAAAATCGGTAAAATCATAATCTATAATAACATTATGTTGAATAAATTATGGATGCATTCAGAATCATATGAACTACGATGAATACAAGTTAAATGGAGAAAAATTTAAAGATTTTGATATACTTAGTATGCGTTATGTTAATTTAAAGTAAAACATTGATGAACATGAATATAATATCTTCCAATTTTCAATTTAATTATTTTTCATATAATAATTATTTTTGTACATTGTTTTGTGTTGTTGCTAATTATCAATAGAATATAGTCAAACGACTCGTGTGTTTTGTCTACCAAAAAAATATTTAATTCGTTTTGAAATCACTAATAACTATGTATGTTAATTTAAAGATAATTCTGTATAAATTCTTTGTCTAATATTTGAATTACTTATACATATACACAATTTATTAGAGAGCTGCAAATTGCAATTCAACTTTAAGCTATTATCGTCTTTATTGTTAATGAAAAACGGTCTATAATGGCACTGGTCTCTTTGCACTGCATACTAAAAAAAAACGATTTCATCTGTTGTTGTTACTATTGGGAATTGATTATTAAATATAGTAACTTCCAACAGATATTTTGAGTCAAAATACTATTAAAGGAAATATCCAACGTCAATTATTTATTTACTACTCTTTGATACTCAATCTGTGACAGGTAAGACTAAAATATAGTCTCCTGAAATTAATTTTGCTAATAGTCCAGCATTAATTAAAATATAATTATTGTAAGGGTTAATGCGAGACGTACCTTATACCGAAAATAATTTCAATAGATTTTCAATCTTATTGCAGAATCATAAGGTTAAATTTTTCAATGGCGGTTACATTGCCGTTTTACTATGATCTCGGGCAAGATCATTCCGTAGGCCGGGCGCGGTCGGTTGAATGTTATAATTTGTGTTCCCGTCCGTAGTGAATTACGTTTCATTCTCAGTGAGACTCACACTTGCCCTGACAGGGCACGAGATTACCTCATACTCTTTTCATTTCTTAAAGGGTCGTTATCAAAGTCTGTCACCCTCATTTACACCTAGTTAGAAAGAGACAACACTGGCCTCGATTATGATGCTCACTCCTACTAAAGTACAGCACGCCTTTTACTTTTGTAAGGAAGAACGAAGACATGGCATTATCTAATCTAGTCTAGGTCGATATTAAGAAAACACATTCAATTTTTGCCCTTACTAAAGTGTGTATTAAACAACACCTTCCCTTTACATTCTTTCAAGATTAGTTTTAACTTTTAATTATTTGCCAGTATTGATTCTGCTATCCTTTTTCTGTCCTTACCGAAAAAAAGGTAGGTACTGTACGCAGGTACATTTTATTATGATCGTTAAAATCGAGATCAGTATCCGATTAGATTGTGATCGGGAGGGCACGCATCTCGCATCGACGATGTCCATTCCAGCACATAACTCGAACAAATCGACTGATTTGTACTTCAACACTACATTATATCATACAGCGGTAGTTTTAAAAGAAATACTTAGTAGTCATGTATTGCTTTATCCCAATATAGTGACGCCCGTTTTAATATTATTTTTGTACGTACGTCTCGTTCATATTATTATCTGTGAATGCGTTGTAATTTGATTTTGTTACATAAGTAATGAATTACCATAACAATAGAGGATATGGCGAGTTTGTAGTAAGTTTGTGTGTCGTTGAAACATTACTTCGTTCGTGGCGGATTGAATATTGCAGACCGGGTCAGTAATTTATTTTTCAGGTTGTGATATAGGAAGTCGGCCAATATTGCTTCAGTAGGCCTAGCATGACCATCAAAACACGACATCATATCGCGTGATATAGCGTTTTATCACGTTTCACTGTCAAAAGACAATGGATTATGACAGTTGAGTGTCGCTAAAATGTCACGCGATATATATCGTGTTTCGTCGGTTATGCTAGGGGGGCTGAAGGTGTTATAAACTTACAATTCGTTTTAGGCAGCTCGAAATCTTTTTATGATCAAAATGTTACGGTATATTTATACGGTTGCTTCTTGTTTCGCCAGCATTAGGGACATTCACTCGTTTGCAATGTTCGACGAGCCGAGTATGCATATTTTAGGTTTTAACTTTATTTAGTCGTGTACTAAGTTCAATCTGTGCGACAAAGTAGTATGGTCATTATTTAAAATTGGCTCCGTTCCTATAGTGAAGCCACATTATTATCTTTATTCATGCGTATAGTATGATAGGTTTAATGAGATAACAACAAACAGTTATAAGCAATAAAATGAAAAAGAATATTATATATTTTTTCCATTACGCGCCTCAGCTGCGATTCGTTTTCGTTGAACAGTTTTCGGTTGAATAAATGTTATATTTAAAGTGCAATAATTTATGTATACATTCAATGTATTCGTTTCGATAGGTGTATCCCGTCGAGTCTCCGAGTGAACTGACTTCTATTCCTACAAGACTGAATGAGACATTTCACCTCGTGTACAAATAACCACGCGACTCTGGGCTCATGTCAATTTAATATTATCGCGATCGCCATCGTTTATTCTTACGATGGATTATTTTGAGGAAGCGCTCATGAGATGTTGCGATGAGTGCGTCGGCCGCCCGCGTCCACTCACCCCCAATGTGGGGTATTTAGTTAAAACACACTGACCTTCAAAACTTAGTACTTACCACACTTTAAAAAATTGCAATAGCTTTCAAAATACACAAGATATGTTCGAAATAAAAAGGAATAGAAAGAGTATAAGTTACAGCTTCAAAGAAAGTTGATGAGCTATGTATAAAATGTTTTTTATTTCAAAATCTGTTTAGGAGAAATTGCCCCTTATTCCTCGTCGTGCCACCAACTTAGTTCCTGGCGGCACGAACATCTGTGAGGTTTATACGCAATTTAATGTTTGTAGCAACTAGACAAACTCTTTAGCTTGTCGTATGATTTTTTGGTGGCTACAAGTTTACGTTTTCTAAATAAAAATATGGCCCGCGCAAACCATGTTTTCCTATTACCGCCCTTTAAAAATGTCAACCCGCGCAGATAAAGAAAAAGTACCAGGATCGCATAAATCTAGAGAAGGTTACTTTTATATAATTTTAATACCCTGAAGTAAAAAGCATGGTAAATAATATTTTTTAATTTCAAGTACCAGGGTCATATAAATCTAAAGGTTACTTATATAAATTATTTTCATTTAATATATGTATGTCACTTGTCACAATATTTATATTTTTTTTTTAATTATTTCATACACCATAGTTTCAATATCATAAAATTCGAGTGGGCGATTGTCTACAATGACATACATGAGAGTGCTAAAAGGAAATGAAGTAATCTTCATTATACCTAAGTACCGCATTCAGTGGTAGGTATCTTGTTCGTGCTACCAGGGAAACTAGTTGGTGGTACGACGACGAATAAAGGGAAAATTGCAGTTTTAAAAGTGTGGTACTGAGTTTTGAAGGTCAGTGTAGACAACTGGCACCATCAACTATTCACGATTATCGGAAACGACACGCGCTGGTAACACGAGTGTTCTTGATACTTAAGTCTTACCAGTACAAAGAGTATACCAGTTGTAGCGTTCCATCGTCGGTTCAGAGGACTGATAGTTCGGCGCCAATGACCTATTTTCCGTTTATACCCAATAGTTCCTTTTGACAGTTCCTTCAAAGAATCTAATGTTACTTTTCCTTCCCACTAGTTCCTTCGAAAAGATTAAAGGAACTAATGGGAAGAAAAAGTACCATTAGTTCCTTTGAAGGAACTGACTGGAAATAAACGCTATTTTCTGCCTTTTTTTGGCGTCCCGCGCGGCTTAGTCATCCGTAGCGAGCGGCGGCTACTTTTATTATTTATAAGATTGGAGTCGAGTTGCAATTAGACTGACACGGCATCGACCGATGCACGGACCAGCTTGTTATTGTGTACCGAAACCGAAGATTTGATTATCAAGTTTAACAGGACGGAGGACCGAATCGATTTGATAATCGAATCGAGAAGTTGAAAGTTCCGTAATATGCGTAGATAGGTGAGGGCCGCCTGCAAGTTTCGGCAACGCGGGCGCTTCTTGGATGTTGTATAAATTGTACAGCTTAGGAACACATTTGTATATTTTTGCTTGGACCGCGGCGTGGATTCAACGAGCATGATTTGCGTAGAAGTAAGATTAGTAGGTGTCACTTGAATCGGCGTAATGCGGTCTGTAAGCGTACACTCCGTACGTGGGTAGTGACCGACGCGCGAGTCGGTGTCGGTGGTGCGTTGTGCTAATCACTTTGGCATATTTATAAGGTACTTTGGATAGTCACGGATATTGTAGTCATCACAAAATTATATCCCGCATTAGGATTTATTCATATTCTTCATTTTGGCTAAGTATGTTTGAAGTGTTTTATATAACAATATAAAAACATCTTGTTGTGTCGTTTCATATTTTTAGAAAAAGTATAGTTAATGCGAATATTGTCAATATGTAAAATGGAGTTTATAAATCGATTCTTTAAATAATATGTTTTTTGATAAACTATTGTGAGCTAATTGAAGTTTTGCTCGTCAAATGGAACGTTAATTAAATTGTACAATCATGCAGTGTAATCGAACGTAATAAACAATGTAACTCATAAACATGATAAATACCATAGTTGTACCTAATTGTTACTTTCTATTTGCTAGATAGAATAATCAAATTAGATTCGGTAACGGAAGTCAAACTTTGTGGTCTGTGACCACGAATCGCGATCGTCTCGCGCGAGTGCGGCGCGCCAGCGCTGGCCGGCTTGTACAAACATTCTAATTCTAAACATAAGTTTCAATCACGATTAAATTTCTTGCACTCGGGTCCGTTTCACCAGTTCCCGAATAAAATTCAGAACGTCAAACTGGACTGATCTCTTAGTACGACAGTTGATCTTAAAGTTTAATATCAGGAAGTGGTGAAACAGGCCCTCCTAATTTCATTTGTCGACTTAAATGACCATTGTGATTATTTATTGCTTCATCAAATCGTAGAGTGGTAAGCGAGGCGTCGCGGCGCTGCCGTGGCGCCAGATTAGTTAATTTAAATTATAATTTTAAAATTTCGCTTACTAAGTAAGTCATGTTCAATCGGTTGGCTTGTGTTGTGGACGCACGAAGAAGAATTTTGAACTGTAGTTTATTAACTTTATGTATTATATTATAATACATGATGCTTTGAAACTGAATTATTATTGTAAGTATAAAATAAATATTAATATTCATAGAAACAGTTGTCAGTGTTTATTTTTTCTGTAAGATGTATGGTTAAAATTTGCATACGCAATTTGACTTGTATTCGGTTAATAAGGTCACAACCTGTTCAAAAATACGAAAATATTGTTAACTCATAATTAAATAAAGCTTATTATAAGATATTCGTTTTATTCTTTCGTGATAATGTATTACCTATTTGCTTTTCGCTAAACTTGCGATGAGTTCGGCATCTGTGTAAACTCCTAAGGATATTTGAAAGTGAAAAACCATTTTACCATACACAGTTTATTCGTACTAACATCTCATTTCAATATCAATGTTCCCAAGTCAACGGCATAAGTCACATTCCGAATAAGAATAATAGACAAAGAAAATACAACTAATTCTGTCTCATACGGAATACTTCTAACCAAACTAGAAACTAGCTAACACACATTTTATACGTAATTGCACCAAAGTCAAAATTGTAACATGAAAAAATGCTTAAAATAAACTTGCCTTAATCTAAACTGTATAACAAAGCATGATTTTTTATAATAATAATATTGGATATAATTTAGAAGTCTCAAATAATAAATACCTACTAAAAACTTCATTCGTGACAGTTCAATATTAAAGTTCATCTAATATACATAATACTTAACCTAATTAAAACAATTATCATGATTCTATTAAAATAAATCTAATAAAACGCCCTAGAAGGGTACGCTGTATTCCGAATTTCGGTAACAGATAGACATCTTAAACTAAAGGAATAATTTCAACGTTACTAACGCCACAATCACTTGCAAATAAAAAATATAATAAAAAATATAGTCATCTGAAGAAAGTTAACAAGAAAATAGAATTTAAAAATATAGGATATGTGCTTTAAATAAAAATAGTATAAAATTAAAACTCGTTGAGGGTGCCGTTGACTACGAAACTCTTGACTTCTGTATCGTTCCGAGTGTCATAATCTGAAATCTCCTCAATGACTATGTCCTCGTTTTTTACCGGAATGGGAGGGAAAACATCGAGAAGTTCCCCTAACTTTCTGCCAGTTGACATGAGGGTGTTGGTGAGAAAGCCTATGTTATCTATATTAAGTGCATCATCTTCCGGTCGTATCTTAGAGTCGAGTTTGTAGAAATGTTCGTAGTTATCTTCTTTGACGATGGGGGATATGTAGTCCCTCCCATCGCCGTAGTCAAACTCCAGTTTTTTCATGCGCTTCTTCAGGTTCGGGGGCCAGTCCTCGTCTATTGGGAGGTCCACGTAGCCTCCGGGGAGCGCCTTCTGCAACTCCAAGGTCTTGACCACCTGGTAATCGTGGTCGGAGTGGGGACGGTTGAATGTGATCAGCTCTTCCATGTTGAATTCACCGTCATCGATCACGGTCTCGTCGAGCGCCATTTCTGTGAAATATAATTGTATTTCATTAGACATAATTATATCAACACATGACAAACACAATTGAGTGATACCACAAGTCAAGAATCAAATATATACCATCGGTATTTAATTAATAATGATACTGTAAACTAGTTTACTTCGAGTATATTGTTTTAGACACCATTCCCTACTACTATGCCAAAAATCGCTCATACACGAATTATTTCCCCTATGAGGCAGTTTTTGGTGTTCCTTCGGCGGGCTAATAAGAAGTTGCAGTAAAAGGAAAATCACCAATTTAACGTTGAATTGAGTAACTAACTAAAATTAAAGAAAAAAATAATCTAGTTTGTTTACTCAGTAGTAATGACTATAAGATCGGCTTTAGAAAAATCAGATAAGTCAAAGTCAAAGTCAAATAAGCTTTATTCAAATAAACTTAATTATTAAGTACTTTTGAATCGTCTATATTTTCCTACCACCCTATATTTATACCCATATTTATATATTTGATAAATAATCAAATATCAAAGTACCTAAATAAGAAAAAGAAATCACTGAAAAACCATCGCAATCTAGTTTCAGAGTTATCTAACAAGCCGATGACCGCGTGCATTCAGGCATGTCTGGGTCGTGATGGCATTGGCGTTACGAAAACAGTTTTTGTCAATGCAGAGAAGACTCGAAAATATGTAGATGCAGTCATGAAATGTAAAAGAGACGAACACATCAAAGATATTGAACTTTATTACCGATGCACAAAGTCTGCAATATCGAATCTGTAACTAGAGCTGCAAATGCAGTTTTTTACTTTCATAAACGTTGCGCGACTTCACGGATGAAAAACCATGAAATCTTTTTAAAACGAAATCAGTAGGTTTCGAATGGATGTAAGGCAAACCTTAAATTGGTATCGATTATTTTGAAAAATAAATTCGTAACAGTAAATTAGAAAGCCATTTTTATTGCGAAGAATTCGTAAAGAAATATTGAAGTATTCTAGATTTTAAAAATACATCTAAGTTATATAAGGAGGAACCAAATGAAGTGATGATGCTAAAACATATGATACAGTACGAGGCATTATATCTTGAAATTTTTTCGACGGAGTGGGGATATTTTCGACATAGGTCGAAAAACAAAAATAATCATACTCCCATACAAAATGTATTGGTTAGTCAGCTGACCTACTTACTATGGAAAGGCGAAGAAAAAAAACGGTTTTCAATTTATGTTCCTTTGAGAATGTTGTTCAGTTTTAGCTACACTATCACCTGTTACAGTATCATTATATCATTTGGTTCCACGTTATATTTACCAATATGTCAACTGAGTGTAGATTTCGAGAGCTCTCGAGTTTTTATTATATGTATTACTGGATAGAGGTAGCTCACCCTCGACCCACACAATAAAACGTAAGAAACATTCAAAGCATCGATATTTCCACTTATGTGTAAGTACCTACATGAATAAAGTCTTTGTAGGTCGAGTGTTATAGAAAAACTCGAGTTTCTTATGATGTATAGTTGTGTCAAATACACGATTTCAAGGGTTTTCTCAGAGATCTGGTAGTTTTGATTAGACATTGTTCGATTACACATCAAATACTAGGATCACCTATATCAGATAAACTGTTTGAACAGCGTCTAATGCGGAGATGGTTCAGCCATATCCCGAGGCGGCCTCGAGACTTCGAAGGTAACTATGGATATTCCTACGACGACTCGGAAGACACCACCACTCGGCCACCCGTAGAGTGTGTCTAAAAAGTCTGTTTACATGAGAAATTATTAAATTATATAAAAAAAAACTTATACTGGTAACCCTGTTGGTGCTGTCAAAATTCTAATTGTAAATATAGCTTTACTCAATTTTAATTAGATGGGTATTGGTGGGGTGGTTGGGGATTTAGGTGGGTACCTAATAAAATTACCTTTGAAATTACCCATGTAAACAGACTTTTTAGAGAGACTCTAGCACTAACATCGATCGCAAAAAAACGCGCGTAATAAATCTATAGAGTAATTACTCTATAACAAAATTTTGTATGAAAAATTTGCACAGTGCTATCTACCGACGAAAAACGAAATTAGACTTTCCATAGACAATTTAATCTGTATTTTTGCGCGAGTTTTTTTCTTAATAGACGTTTGTTTTAGGAGTACAGAAACACACATTGTGTGTTTCTGTACATTGTACATTGTTAAATTAATCGCATTGTGCATACAATGCGATTAATTTAACAATGTACAACTGAAGTGGCTAACTTCAGAGCGATTGCGGTACAAAACGACGTATTTTAATCTATAAAATTTACTCTTTGCCATACATTCTCGAAGTTGCAGCGGATCACTGTCTATTGTCAATTATTTGCATTGTATGTGCCTGACTACAAAACATGGGTTCGTGGCACGCGGGTCGTAAAACGCGACACTGACGTCAGACATAAGGGTTGCGCGTGCCCAGGGGCGTCGCCAAGGGTGGGCAGGGAGGGGCAGCTGGAAACACCCCCCCACCCCCCCCCCTAGAGGTTAAAAAAAATGCTTTTCCGATAAATCCCGCATCTTAAAAACTTGAAAAAAATCCACTAGGTGCTCTTGACTGTGCCTACAATTCATATTTTTGTTTTCTCATTCTCCTTAATATTAACTTGCCGCCCCATGCCCCGCCAACGTTGCCACCAACGATGCCGCCGCCACCAACGCGGCCCCGGACGCAGCCGCCACCAAGACCGAGACGACCACAGCCACGAGCACCAATAATGACGCCGTGAAACTGAAGATGCCACGCCGCGCGGCAGAGACGGCGGCGGTGGCGGCGGCGTGCCGGTAACTCAAGGCGGCGTCGCGCCGGCGCTGCGCCAATGTCTACTAGAATCGCCCTAGAAACAGTTACCTCACCACACCCCGCGAGTTCGTATGCCGAATCCACAGACCATACAACAAGTACTTAAGGTCTGTGGCCGAATCGTATGCTCGTTTAGTCGCGTTTGTCAAATGTCAACTTATTTTGATATTCAAAGCAATGCGTCGTAACTTTTTTGTCGTGTTTGTCAACTGTCAACTTATTTTGATATTCAATTATTTTATTCGTAACTTTATTTACCAAAAAGTTCGAATTATGAATTGAACGCCCATTCATACAGTACAAACTGCACGGTAGCCACTGACATGAAAAAAAATTTTTTTTTAACTGGACTGGCTGTCTGTATGATTTGACAGCTAAGTTTTTGTGCCTATTTGAAACGCCACTAGCATGCGTCTAAAGAACTAATTTTGACGTACAATATGAAAATGGTTGCCGTGATGGTCTCTCCAGACTTCAAACTTTAGTACCATGTCCCTCAAGCTATGCTCACGCTACGTCCTACAGCGCCAAAATGGCGGAAATCAAATAGTCACAAAAACAGTTGAAATAAGCCTGTCCAGTGTAAATATATGCAGGTCAGTGACGGTAGACTTACACAGTTGCGCGTGTACAAAAACGTCATGTTTATAATAGCGGACTCACTGTTGGCGGACAGCAGCGCCCTGGTGACGGCGGCGCTGGGCTGGTGCGCGCGCGCGCGCGTCTCCTCGCGCATGGACGGCAGCGCCACCAGCGCCACAGACAGCAGCAGCACCAGCAAGCACGTCGCTGGCTGCGCTGATTTGCCGGGGGGACCGCTTGTCACGCCGGTCAACACGTTCTGGGGAAAACCATACGCTTAGTTTTAGTTACAATCTAGCTGCTGCTTTTGCCAGCGACTTAAGGGTGCATGATAGGAAAACATGGTTTGCGCGGGCCATATTTTCATATAGAAAACGTAAAGTTGTAGCTACAAAAAAAAACATTCGACAAGCTAAAGAGATTTATCTAGTAGCTACAAGTATTAAGGGGCCGTTCAAATATTACGTAAGCAGATTTATTACATTTTATTTACCCCCCCATCCCCCTTGTCAGCAAAAGTAAGCAAAGCTCTTACCCCCTCCCCCCATGCTTACGTAAACATTTTTCAATTATAAATATATTTTTTTGTATATTATAATTATAATTTTAAAAATAAGAAAAAAGATTTAGGTTAGATATTAGATTTATTTGCGGGAATCCCCGAAAATGCGTTTTGTTTTCAAGCATAGACAATGTGAGGGTTGCCATTCGCGTAAAAAGTAAATAACTACCGATGACGTATTCATCATCTAGACCACAGATAAATATACTAGTTAAATCTAGACTCCCCTACCCTCCATGTCATCCAAAATAAGCAAAACAAAGATCTAACTTGCGTATAAACCTCAAAGATGATTGTAAAAAAAATCAGAATATCTTCAAAAGCACTTGTCGCGGGTTATATTTTTGGCGCAAATAATAGCAGAAACGTATTGAATTCTACATCAAAATACACTTTAACGTACTGTGTAGTTGCTCCAATAACTTTTTTCCAAGAAAGATAATTGTGCTAAAGATAATAATAAAAAAACAACGAAAAACATCGCAAAAGTGCAGAAGTGAGGTTATTTTCCATACTCTTTACACGTAAAGAAAAAGACAGAGACAAGTGATTCTGCATAACGGAGCCTTAAGCGACGGCGTGGGATTTCGCATCCCGTGTACACTCAGACGAATTCACGGGCGGAAGCTAGTAACCTATAATTCCAAAAATACTAACAATTGGTATAAAGTATATTTGCCTTAAAAAAGCCTTTCTAAAGATTTATCACTCGTTGCTAGAGGATGTGTAGACCAACAACTCCCTTCGATCTTACCCATCATCCAAATTTTCACATTTCTTGAGTAGCTCAAAAACAGTTGGGAATTCGAACAAAGCTGTAGAGAATTTATAGGCTTTTATTAGGTAGAAGAACACTTTTCTACGACGACGCACCTTTTTGGAGATATTAGTGAAGAACTACATACTAAAAGTCTCGTCAGACTTTTAGTATGTTCACACCCTAAGCACCCTAAACAAGTTTCTGAAGAATTCGCTTAGGTACTCGCTCGCGCACTCTACATCCCCTTTTGACCCACGTTGACTGCTGACAGGGCTCTGTCACTCCGCGCGCGAATATGAAGCGCTCGGCGTCCTCTGAGAGGACAAATTTCATATGCCAGAAAGAAAAGATAAGACCTACGCGATAGAAAGAGAGGCAACTACTAAGTGAGTGAATGTTTTGGAGCGAAGGGAGCGCTGGCGTCCTGAATTGCACTTTATTGTGCCGGAGCAAGAGTCGCAATTTATTTAAACGATTTCGCGGAGTGCAATTTCTGTACGCTAGTACAGACTATTATCTATTCTGTGCTGCTGGTGTAGCGTGAGCTAATTTAGTTTATAAACATAGGTAGGCAAATCTTTCAATTCAAACAAATAACAATTGTTTCATTGTCACTGCAATGTTATCTATTATCATACTGATACTCCAATATAATAAGATATAACCGTCTCCTATTCATTGACCGAACTAGCGCGAGTCTCCGAGTCTCCGTTTCAGATTGGGCAAAATTTTTTCGTATGTCCGGCCTGTCCCGCTATCCCGTCTGTTCTCCTCTACAGGTCGCATTCCTCAATCGATTCTTATTAAATTTTGTGATTCAGATTCCCGATTTTCGTTTTTCGAAATTTTTCAAAATGGCGGAGATATGGGGAAAATTATATTTCAGCTATTTCGTTTAAAAATGTAAAAACGCGAGGTCTTCAGCTCACAGAGCCACTGGTTTGTATTATCAGTAATAAGAACCAGTATTATCATAAAGTGTATATTTTCAACCAAGTCAGAAGAAAACACTCGGTCACATTGATACAGCGAATGCGCCACTGTGCGTAAATAATTAATTCTGCATGGCAGTTTCTATTCACGCCACTATACTTGTAACTAATTAACTTAATACATAAAAAAATAAAAGCACTTTTCACTGTAAACCAAGGTTATACAATATTGTGAACAGTTTGATAAGAAATCGTATTGAAATCGTCGACAGTGACATAAAAATAGGCAATACCTAGTACTATTATTTATTCTGTGGCGATACTTAAAAAGGAAGCTATTTTTTTCAGTATAACATAAATTATTGAGTTTCTTCTTCTTTATATAAAAATGTAAACACGAAGGAATTCCTAAGAGGAATGCGAAAGCGACTGTGTTGTGTTAAGTTAGGGCCAATAATAGAAAAGCATGGTTTGGGGGGTAGTTTTCTTAATAGAAAATGGAAACTTGTAGCCACAAAAAAACATACGACAAACTTAAGAGATTCTCTAGTTGCTACAATTAATATTTGATTGCGTATAAACCTCACAGTCACAGATGACTAAAAAACAGAAAAACACCAAAAGCGCTTATGTAGGTGCATATTTTTGGCGTAAATAATAGTGATAAAAACGGCAAAAAAAACTACGTTTGTTGTATGGGAGCCCCCCTTAAATAATATTTTTATTCTGTTTTTAGTATTTGTTGTCGTAGCGACAACAAAAATACATCATCTGTGAAAATTTCAACTGTCTACCTGTTGTCGTTATTAATATCGAGCAAAAAACGGCAAAAAAAAAAACACATTTGTTGTATGGGAGCCCCCCTTAAATATTAATTTTATTCTGTTTTTAGTATTTGTCGTTATAGCGGCAACAGAAATACATCATCTGTGAAAATTTCAACTTTCTAGCTATCACGGTTCATGAGATACAGCCTGGTGACAGACAGACAGACAGACAGAGGGACAGCGGAGTCTTAGTAATAGGGTCCCGTTTTTACCCTTTGGGTACGGAACCCTAAAAACAACGAAAAAAAGCTGAAGTGAGGTTATTTTCCTCTTTACATGTAAAGAAAAAGACTGAGACAAATGTTCCAACGTAACCGAGCATTTTGACACACATTTACAGTCCTGTGTACACGCACAAGTATTTTTGAGAATGCATTACAAGTTTATAACACGTTATATAATATAAAAATTGATATCAATACCAAACAAACATACATTATTATCTTATGCCCAAAGGTCGTGCGACAGCCTCGTGCAAAATCTTTTCATATGAACATACACACCTAACTAAATAATGTTCACAGTATTCTGCAGTAGATTTTACATTATTATGTAAAACCAACAGATTGAAGGAACTCAAAAACTAAATGATTAGGTCAGATTAGGTCTAATTTACTAATACCTCCAACACAAGTATTCCATTACTTTCTGGGGCGGTCTCACCTCAAACTAATTTTTGTATTTTGGGAAATAAAAACAATTTTTTTTTTATTTACTTTTGTAATAAAAGCAAGAGACAATAAAAAATACTCCATACTTCCGTTGTCACCTTGTATGTTGGATATTTTTTCAACATTATTTATCATTGATTATAATCGTCTTCTACAAAATTAAAGATAATCACTGGACAAAAACCTAAGGTTTTCTAGTCGACTTTACACGAAACAATGACTAAGGAAAACTTTGTACATTATTAAATTCTGTTATTGGAAAAGTTACCTTGAAGAGTAGTAGTTAAAGTGCATTATAAATGAGGGTATAATAACCCGTTTAATTACCTGTAATCTCTTCAGTTGGGCCGTGAGTGACTGGTTTTGTGACTGCAGAATTTTTATCCTCCTAATAAGGGTCTGATTGTCAGCTGTACACTGTTTCACTCTGCAACAACAATATTAAATTAATTCTTGTATAATACCACTAGATAACGCCTCACGAACTAAAACAGAACGCAAATATGTCACCGACGACAATACCAGTAAATACAAAACCGGCCAAGTGCAAGTCGGACTCGCGCACAAAAGGTTCCGTAACGAAAACGGCAAAAAAATCACGTTGTATGGGAGCCCCATTTAAATATTTATTTTATTCTTGTTGTTACAGCGGTAACAGAAATCTGTAAAATTTCAACTGTCTAGCTGTCATGGTTCATGAGATATAACCTGGTAACAGACAGAGAGACGAATAGTGGTCTTAGTAATAGGGTCCCATTTTTACCCTTTGGGTACGGAACCCGAAATATTACCCAATTTTATAATTTCAATCTAATTTATACCTTATCTGCTAAGTTTAAAGCGCAGTTTTGTTTGTGTTAAATAAGACCCCATGACTGATGTGAGGCGTTATATTCTGTGCCGGTTCTGAGACTCTGACCGGACATCTAGTTTATTCTTGATCAAAGAATTAATTAATAAAAGTATGAAAATATAAAATAAAAAGAAAATCACCTATCTTCAAGCCCGTCAACATACTCCTTCTTGCGCTTCCTCGAATCCTGCGCAGAGATCTTATTTCTGATCTTGCGTCGGATCCTCTTTAGTTCCCTCTCCTCATGTTTCGTCAAGGGATAGCTGGTCGGGAGCGTGATGCCTTCCTTCGCCAACAGCCGCCTCTCCTCGGCGGTCAGAACGAGACGGGGATACCCGTTCTTTCCGTCGTTGATCTGGTTGTCCTTTTCCTCATCATCATCACTTCGTTCGCTGCCAGAGTCATCTGTGGCAATCAGAAAATTTATCGAACAAGGAAAATGACTCATGTTTACGGTTTAGCATTGCGCGGTTTTCTAACGGTGATTCCAAATGTAGAAATATTTATGAAATGACGAAGCAAGCTTATTAATATAACCACGCATATTTTCAAACTTTCATTATTACGATATAAAGACAAGACCCTTATACATTGTAATGCACAACAAAAAGCAGTTAACTACTTATTAGCATAATATTAGATAACTGATTAAAATTCTTGGTTAAACACCGAACTCACGTGGTGTTTTTACCGACACAAGCTTGCCGGCATTTGGAATTCTACTGTACTTAATGTAAAACCGGATTTTAAACAAGTTTTTCTAGTGAAAAAATTACCCGATCATTGCATAAATTAAACTGGACAAGTTGCCTAAATGATGTAGATTGATTTGTAGGAGCAGATTTCATATAATGAAAGTACTTGTCTAAATTCTCACAATTGGTTTCAATCAACGAATATGGGGTTATTGGAACTTTAATGATGTAGTTTTTAATGCTTACCATTGCCGATGTTGTCGTACTCGTAGTCATTTCGGGATTCCACTTTGAGATCTTGTAGTTTGCTCTGCGATAGAAGGTTCGCAGCCGCCAGTTTTATGTTTCCGGCGTTCTTGAGATCAGCTGCGTTAATAATCTTGATGGATTTGAGATCCTTCATGTCTTTAATGGTCACAGGCAAAAGGATGGAGCGAGGGTTCCCTGCCATAGGAGCTACTCGGATAACTCTTCGCTGTGGGGCTACAGTTTCCACTGGCTTGGAGTAAACCTTAGTCGGTGGGCTCAGGACTTGTACGTTGGTCACTTTGACGGACTTTTCTGGTTGTGACTTCACCACCAGCTGAGGTTTCTGGACGGAGGTCGCCGAGACCCTAACTGACGGCTTTTGAACCTTCGGTTGGACGACAACTTGAGGGGTTTGGGAGAGGCGACGCTTTCTACCGGATTTTCCTAAAAAAACATTAAACTGATAACTTTGATCTCTTCAGGTTGGAACATTAAATTGCTTTCCGTGGCAGTCAGTTTGACTTAGGTTAGCTTTACCACGCATGGTAATATATGGAGTAGAGTTTGTTATAGGTACCAGAAAATAAGTTGCGTATTGATCATGATCTGAATCTACTTTCTCGAGTTGTGTGTGGAGCTTTGTTCATTCCGTGATCATGAAACTTGTATACCTTGTATGTATGTTACCTAACCAGGTCAGCGCTCTAATTCGAGGAAAAAATCGATGGTGGCTGAACTCTCATAATATTACAATGAAGCAATCAATTAAAAAGCATTTTTGTGACATGTGCCGAATAACATTTTTTATGATCGATATTATATAGAATTAACTGCGGTGCAAGGGGCGATAGTAATGCACTTAATGCATCGTTCCTAAGATTAATCCTGATCGCTCGATATGAATTTGTTTCGGCCTTGAGATATCTTAGGAGTAGCCTCAATAAGTGTGATAGTGATAATATAATTGTTATTTAGATAATTTTCGATTCAATTCGGTGAAATATTGTTTTTATAGATTAAAGAATAATTTATTGGTGTCAATCAAGTAGTGTTTTATTTTACTATTATGTCATCTATTATGTATTTTTTTACACTTACATGGCAGTATTGGCAGTATAAGCAAAAACAATAATAATGTGTTCGTTTGCTATTTCGTAATTTTTTCAGAAAATTCCGTTGTCTTCAATTATTTACCCAAGTGTTATATGGATTGAGTCACATTTGAAGAATAAACTTTGAAGGTCGCCTATAAGATAAATTCGTAACGATAAGAAGAAATATATTTGGGTATAACAAATACATAACAAAAGCATGTAGATATGACAAAATGCTTTTTCGTACACTACTTATCTTTAATTAAATTATCTTGTGTAGTTACGTAAAGCGACTGTCGCCAACAGAAAGGTGCCGAACATAAAACAGATAAGTAGAAACATCAGGAAGTTTCAATTTTTTAGTTAATTATGTGTAAAAACATGTAAGTAAAAAAAGGTTTTTCTTTTATTCGAAGAAGTTTTTTTTTTCAGATATGCTAAAAGTTTATTGCATTTTCTCAGTAAAAAATATGCTCAATTATAACGTGTCATCTTTGATAATGCTGAGCCTAATGTGGTCCCTAGACGATCATGCGGCATGACCATGCGTTTACGTGAATTGTCATGCTGCATGCATGATCGTCTAGCTAGGGACCACAATACGATCATGCGTGCATATCAATCATAGCTTGCAGGATGAAAAATAAAAGGAATTATCAATCAATTGCCACCACGTAGTTTGCATGTCATTCACATCAATTAATACAGTTAAACGATCATGCATGCATGACACCACGTAACGCATGTCATGCCGCATTACCGTTTAGGGAGCAGATTATATTCGTCCCTGTTAAGATAATTAAGTGTAGTACCTAACTACTTTTTACTTGTTAATTGAAATGTTGACCATATTAAAATTTGTTTGATTCAATATGAGGTCTCCATTATAAGCAGATAGGAAAACAAATATTTGTGTAAGCTTTTATATTTCGTTACTTAATTTACAAATTATTGCAGTACAAAATTGTCCTGATATTTAAGTTTTATGGCTTTGTATCCATAATATTAATGTGTAATTGGTCTCAACAAAACTTTTTAGATAGGTATATTTTTTGTATAGCTCTTTTAACGAGCGATGTAAGTACTTGTGGCTTCATTGTGCATTTTATTACCTTACTTTTATTTGTGTATCTGTAAATGGTTTTCTGTTGTATACTGTGTTTGCTATAGTGAACATAATAACTGTTGATTCACCTGTGAATATAAAATAAAAATAAATTGAAACACTTCTTACCTGGGCTTTGGAATGTATTAGTATTAGCGTTGATAAATCCAGGCACGACATTTTGTTCGAAGTCGAGTACATCGAAGCTTGCTTCAACCATATCCGAGGAGCTGTTCGAAGAGTCCGTGTCTTGGATGACGACATCTTGCGCGTTGCCGGGGCTAGTCGGTTCGAGGCCGGTGGTGGAACAAACTTCTTCGTCGCAGGAATTTTGAATGAGGAACGGGGAAAGCTGCTGCTCGAAGTCGCTATTAGATAGAAATCAATAAGTTATTTTGGCATTCCTTTTATAAAAACTTGGATATTATTGGATAATTTTTAGTGCGTGAACTAAGTATGCTTTAAGTAAATACTTATGAAATAACGGAAAATCAATTAAATTCACCCTCGTAGCCTTTATAATACCTAGTGATCTGTAATTCGACCATTCATTGCTAATAATACGAAATTAGAAATTATTTGCCTAATTGAAGACGGCATAAAACAAATTACCTAGGTCCTAGATAACCGTGATGGATGGTAACTGCAATACTAACACAGAGGAAATATAAAAGCAAAAAAGTATAATATCAGGTGTAATAATATAATATAATAATATCGAATCCTACATTGACCGACATGCTATCTAGTTGTAAGGAAACCTTATCAGAGAAATAAACTTGGTACGCATTATGTAGGTGATACCTACATTGTAAATCCCGTGAAAACATTTCCTTATCAGACGACATAAAAACGAAAACAAGTTACTTATGTTTGAAAACATATTCAGTTATACTAGAGCTCGGGCGCCATTAGAAAAAACATCTTTTTTTTAATACTAGAGAATCCAAGATTATTATCTTCCCGGGGATCTCAGTTTGGGATTCCCCACTATAGTATACCCAATACCCAACCATATGAGTCCCCGCAAACTACAGACCAAACTGTCGGCCGATAGTTCGAATCAGTATGAAGAAGTATGCAAGTGCGCACACTACAACGATTTGGTATCGGCCGATTTTTCACACAAAACCAACTATCGGCCAATAGAAAGTCTGTAGTCTGCGGGCACGCTAAAAGCCCTCATCATAGATTAGATATTAGTTAAGTACTCTTCGAGCCTCCTTCTGCAGTGCCGCCAAGGTCGATTGAGGTGAGTGGTGTCAATATGTTCAGAGTAGACTTAAAAATAACGTCGCTAAAAATATTGTCATGTCAAATAGTAGGTGACAGCACAAATTGGATAATAAGCGGAAGGAAAAACTACCGTCTGTAATATTTCGAAACATATCAACACTGCATTAAAGACCTAACGGTACCCTGCAGTTGCCAGTATGATTCAGCTGGTTTTTTTCTGTATGACTGAGCAACATTGAAATACCCTTGCCTTCAATACAACTCAAAAAGTTAGTTTCAACTACGCGACGTTAACAATGAAATGTCAGATTTTTCTTTTTTTTTCAACTTTGAATATGTTTATAAATAAACCCGCCGCGGCTAAAATGGTCTTGAAATGTGCTTTATTTGTTACAATCTGGCAACGTTTTCAATAAAATCGCAATTCCGATAAAATAAATGTTTATTAGTTCAATATTTCTAATATATGTTCATATACAACATTTTCAAGCGTGATTCTATTAGCATTTTAAATCGAGTTGTCAATTATCAGCCGAACGACGCCCACTAATGGGCGCATGACTCCCCCAAGGCGGAAGGTTAGGGCGGAAAGGTTCTGGAGTAGATAGAACCCCGACAAGGTGGACCTACGATCTGGTGAAGATAACGGAAAGTCGGTGGATGCAAACAGTGCAGGGCTGAAGTAAATTTAGAATCTTTTTAGGTAAATAATTTCATATAAACTTACTTAAATTGGCGTTAAAGTTGATTTATACTCAGCGGTTGATTTGTTCGATAAGAAAATATTTAAGAAATGAAATTCTTGAATTTGCTACACTATGAGTTACACAAGAATTTGAAGGTTAACAACTGAATTTATCAGCTACTTATCGGTATAAGTACAAGCCTTGTTTTTTTTACCCCCATACGGTTATGGGGGTAAAAAAAACAAGGCTTGTAAAATAGAACGTCCACTGATCGGCATCGTTCGTAACGGACGAACGCAAGTTTTACGTAAAATACCAAAAAAGATTTAATTCAGTTTAACATTTACAAAAATATCACAGTTAAATGTATCAATTACGCAGCAGTGAGGACAACAGCCGAGTGAGAGTGACCAAGTAAGGAAAGTGCAGAGATACGCCAAGGTGATTGAAAGGGCACTAAACGGCAATGTACTCTCGCATGAGGAAATATTCGATGCTATCGACGACTCACACGTGTTGACCTGTTGACGTATTAATTCCGTGAACATCTATAATACACAGGTATATCCATCCAAAAGACACAAGATTTTTACAAAAAAAGCGAGACAAAACAATAAGTCCTGAGTCCTGACTCCTGTAAGATAGGCAGTAACTAACGTACCTATGCGACATGCGTGTTGGTAAACCTTTGTGCGTGACTAACCCTGATTTGATTCCATTCTCCAAACCAAGCAAAACCTATTTACTTTATATTGCTTCATTTGTAGTGCCAAATTGAGAGCTAATTTCCGTTTGCTTGTACCTACTTACGTCATAAAATATTCAATGCATAAAAAAACCTGATATGGATACATGGACACTCCAATTAATGAAAGTATCAGTGAAAGTGATACCGTTGGAAAGGGTAACGAATATTGTAGAATATAATATATTGATTCTTGAAAAAAAAATCGCAAATATACAATATTCTCTCTCAGGCTATTTACAACGTCAAAATATTGACGTTAAATATACAACATATATGATTGGGAAACAAAATGTTGTCCTATATCAAGCAAGTAACAAAAGGTCGTGATGTTGATATTAAGTCTTGCGTACTTTTTGCGATTTAATTGACTAGTGAATGTGGTACTTATCAGTGCTAAAACTAAAGTCGTGAGTAACATCGAAAAGTCCAGCGATAAACATAAAGGTTCTTTTCATACGCCAATTGCTTCGATTTAGTGTTGTCATCGGGTATTGACCATTCGGAACCAAATCCATGGCCTGCTAAGTTACTTAAGATGCAAAGGAGTTGCATCATTGTGGTGTGAGTCACGACACGACACTATAATCTGTTCGCATTCCTGGTTTGGATTGACGTGGCCCAATCACACTGTAGTGTGGATATTAACTACAATCCTATTTGTCATTTGAGGTCTGTTTCAACATCTTTAAGTTTCTTTCAAGTGCCAGAAACAAAACTTTTTTAGTTCATAAAAATCTGCGTTCTATACTATGTATAGAGTTATTTGAAGACATGATGTGGCCATGAGAATGGTTACAGCTTCTGATGAAGCTACTTGTCAACTCAACAGGTACTTTTCAATAAAATTACAGAAAGAGACTTCAGACTATGATAGGTTATTAGGGCAAGGCATACCTGGACGTTTTATGGCTGATGATGATGATGAGAATAGAACAGTGATTATGAATGTTTAATAAAAACTACAAGACAAAGCGTCCAAAGAAAGAAGAGCTAAGATAAGAGCCTTGCTCATGAACTTCACTCATTTAAGTTTACTCAGGATAGTAATCATTCTCATACGAAATATGTTAATATTTACTAATATTATAAGGGAATTAATTAATTGGGTGACTGGAAATAATTAAAGGCGACTGCTAATGGGATACTTAAATACTAAACCTGGCAGCGGTTTATTTTTTGGGCGACAAAATAACTAAACAGGCGACGAACAGTGGATTACAAAAAAAAACGTAAAACGGGCGACTACATGTGGGAGACAAATATTTTAAGCTAGCAGTGAAAAATTTTAAATGAGTGACAAAAATACTGAGTGGGCAACTATTATACAAATTAGGTAACTATATAACTGATTTAAGCTGCCCAACATGGTATTTATGTCATCTCGATTAGGATAAGTCACCTTTTTTAAATAAAATGTATGCCAAATTTTAAATGTTTTGTTGTCGCCCAAAAAGTAATTTGGTTGCCCGTTCTGAATAACTAGTTACACAATTTGTATTTTAAAGTCACCCATTTTCAACATTTGTAGTCGCCCTGAGTCCGTCGCCTACTTAGTATTTCAGTACGCTATATTCAGTATTTTAGATACTTACCCAAAATGGGAATTTAATGTTACCCGATTAAATACTACCCATATTATAAATGCAAAAGTCAGTTTGTTTGTTCGTTTGTTACGCCTTCACGTCTTAAGTCTTAACTACTCAACCGATCATCGTGAAATTTTGAATACATATTGTCAGGGGTGCAAAAATCGACATATGGGGCACCTTTCATCCCGAAAAATGGAACTGTCCCCGAAGGATAGAGAAAATACTATCCACGCAGACGAAGTCGCGGACGGTGGCTAGTAAATAGTATAAAACATTCCAACTTAACTAATATTTAGTACTTATTAAACTATTCACGAACTGAAAGTTGCGTCTATCCAACTGAAAGTCGTGTCTAAAGATCAAGATGAACGTCAAACTTTCTAGTCGGCCAAACGTAATTGCGAAGCTAAGTAATAAAATATTTTCGGGTTCATACAAGTCCAACTAACCAGTCTCAGGTAAGTGGAGACCATATAGAACATAATAACATGATACATTCAGGTTATATTATAGTATAGATGAATCTGAAATATCCATTCCATTCCATCATTTGTGGGGGTTTAAAATATTGATCACAACAAGGACACGAGATATCTTTTCCTTCGACATTCGATAGTAATCGCTTAGAAAGCAGCTTGATCTTTTAAATCTTAAGTATTGTTGTATATGCTATGTGTATACTATTTCTAATGGGTAAGCTACTACCGAATGCGTAGCGTCTTTTGCCCCTGGTCACAGCGTGAGCGTCCGATTAAGATCTCGCTCGTCCAGGGTAGCTTCCGAGGGAATGCTAAGGAGTTTAATGGGTATGACTCTAATCGGGGCTAGCCCCACATAACCCTATTTCTTGCCAGGCACGGGGAAAGCGTAAAAAGCATTCTGCCAACTAAAAAAAAGTGTTTCTCACATGTAGTGGGCCGTTTTATTGGTCACGATCACATGATTAAACAAACTGTTGCTCCGACATCAGAAGCCTCGCATTGTTTAATTTTTCAAACAAATAGCACGTTAACAACTTGATATGTTGTTTCACTTACAAATTCTCATGATAATCGATACCTACGTTCAAGTTCAAATTGAATGATTGTAAAATAGCTAATTCAATTATGCAATAGATAAAGTTGAACCAATATTCTTAGTAAGTAAATTACGGAAGTTCGTTCACATAATGGTGTAAATAACTCCATAAAGAAACTGGCCGAAAGTTTTTCATCTAGTAAAAAATTTATACAAATAGGTGTAGTTATGAGGCTAATAACCTCCGCGATGCCCGTGGCCTCTGCTTTGTATGTACATACTCTAAGTTTGGCACCTTGCTTAGAAAACATGTCGCGTTTGTGCGTTCTTATTCCTAACCTAACCACGTGTTTTCCCGAGTTATTTTGTGGTAGTTAGATAACTTTAGGAAACCTATATATGACTGTTATGCAATGTACGGTACTTTATAGGCAATCTTATACAGTAATGGGATGGCTATTAATTATTAAATGAGTCTTGTCATCTTTATTCTATTCTATAGAAATGGTTTACTCATTAATTTTTAAATAGGTAATTATTAGATACCTAATCTACTTACACATTCAATATCTAAAGGAATTTCTTTTACTTTGAAAAGAAAATCTACTGATAATAATCCTTCATAGTTTTTTATAAGTATGGTGTTTTTATATGATATGATGAATCATCTCTACTATGATCAATGAACAGCTATCGTTCAAAGACCTTACATAAAGTAAGGGATCATACACATACATGAGTCTTATCAGTCACTTAATAGACTTCAGTCATTTAAAACATAATATTTTAAAAAATATCAGTCATGTCCCATGCCTTGATGGCTACAATAATTCTGCACCCCTAACTAAAGTAACATTTAAATATTTTATAGATACTTATAGTTAGTCATTTAATCTAGTCGAGATACTTATAAGTTAGTAATTTAATTTAATGTATGCTCTGATGTTCTTTTAATTATTATTTTTTTGTCTTATTTTGATTGAATTTTATTTTATTCATTGAATTGTTAAGAGTTGTTTACCTAGTGCCTTACGCCTTACCCTCTACCTACAGGCATCTGCAGAAAACCAGTGCCGTGGTGACATACGTTGCTACGGCTTATACTGAGTAGAGGCAGTAGAGGCCTATTTGGTACCTACACTATTATTTTTTTGTTTTTTTTAAGTTTCATTTTAATGTAATTACCAAATAAACATTTATTCTATTCTAATATCTCAATTTGCAAAACGAATAATAGAGGAGATGCCACATTTACGAAAGTCGTCTAATTACGATTCCGGCTGGACAAGAGAGTGCTCCACCGACAACCGGTATGATTGTCTTCAGCATGATCTCCTGAACAAGAATACAGCGGTTGTCGCATTATAAAGTGGTGGAGGGGGGAGGGGGGGAGGGAAAAGATGCGGAAGTCGAGTATCGGAAATTGGTTAATTTTCTCAACAACCACTTGTCCGATTTAAACAAATAAGGTGTCTTAGGGTAGGTAATATCCTTGACAACATATTTTATTTAGCAATGGTTTTTGTAAATACTATAGTTTATTAAATAATTAGAAAAAAGTCGAATTTCAAACAAAATCATTTTTGGTTTTGTAGATTTGAAGCAGTAAATTAAAATAAAGTACAGAAGTACATATAGTATAAAGTACTACGTAATATTGCCACAGTCATTAGCTTGCTGTTTGTTTTTTAGTTTTAAAATTTGGCTGGAAGACAGCAAAATTATCATCGATATAGTGCGGGAGGTCACTGTCCGAATAATATAGAAACCGCTTTAACGAAAGTCGTCTAATGACGATTCCCATCGAACCGGAGAGTTCTCTACCGACAACTGGTATCATTGTCTTCAGCATGATCTCTTGAACAAGAATATAGTGGTTGTCGCATTATAAAGTGGTTGAGAGGGGAGGGAGGGGAGGGAAAAGATGCGGAAATCGGGTATCAGGGTTTGGATAATTTTTCAGTAACCGCTTGTCCGATTAAAACAAATAAGGTGTCATATGGTAGATAATACCCGTAACAACAAATTTTATCTAACAATGGTTTTTGGAAATACTAAAGTTTATTACAAAAATTGAAAAAAGATGAATTTCAAACAAAGGCTTTTTTAGTTTTGCAGAATTGAAGCAGTAAATTGAAAGAAAGTACTATGAAATTAAAACTATGAGGATTTGCCCTAGAAAAAAAATATTTGTACATAGCACAGTTGTTTCACTATA
Source organism: Agriphila geniculea (assembly GCA_943789525.1). Taxonomy (NCBI): domain Eukaryota; kingdom Metazoa; phylum Arthropoda; class Insecta; order Lepidoptera; family Crambidae; genus Agriphila; species Agriphila geniculea. The sequence continues at coordinate 6,819,066 of OX038887.1, read as the reverse complement.
TGGAGTAATAAACTTGTTAAACATTTTTATCTAGTAACTATGCTTAAAAAATTTTTTGGGTCGCGTGGCGAAATGTTTTCTACCATTTTTTTCGAAAATCCTCTACAGAATTAAAACTATAAAGATTATCCTCGGAAAAAAGATACTGGTGAATAGCCCAGTTATTCCACTATATATAAAATAATAAACATGATAAGCATTTTTGTCTAGTAACTATGTTAAAAAAATGTTTATTTGTTCACGAGGTGAAATTTTTTCTACCATTTGTTCGAAAATCCTCTACAGAATTAAAACTATGACGATTTGCCCCAGAAAAAAAATAATTGTGAATAGCCCAGTTATTTCACTATATAGAATAATAAACTTGTCAAATATTTTGTCTAGTAACTGTGTTAAAAAATATTTTGTGCCGTGCAAACTCATTTAAACATAACTTTGCAGGTCCACCGTGTTATGTGACACAAAACAATTTTTAACACAGTTACTAGACCAAAATGTTTGATAAGTTTATTAATCTATATAGTGGGATAATTGATCTTTTTACTATTATTTTTTCTGGAGAAAATCCTCATAGTTTTAATTCTGTAGAAGATTTTTGGTAAAATTATATGTTGACATGACAGAAATATTTTTTTTTAACATAATTTCTCATCAAAATGTTTGATAAGTTTATTTTGCTTTATAGTGCAATAACTAAGCTATTCACCAGCATTTTTTTCGGAGGCAAATCATCATAGATTTAATTTTGAAGAGGATTTTCGAAAAAAAAAATTGTAAAGAAAATTTTGCCACGCACCACAAAACATTTTGTAACACAGTTATTAGACAAAAATGTTTTAAAAATTTATTATTCTATATAGAAAAATAACTGAACTATTCACTATTATTTTTTTATGGGGCAAATTTTGATAGTCTTAATTCTGTAGAGGATTTTCGAAAAAAAAGAGATAAAGAAAATTCGCCACGCAATAAAAACATTTTTTTTAACATAATTACCAGACAAAAATGTTTGATAAGTTTATCATTCTATATAATGGGATAACTGGGCTATTTATCGTTATTTTTTTCCTGAGGCAAATCTTCATACTTTTAATTCTGTAGAGGATTTAAGAAAAAAAAATGGAAGAAAAAATTTCGCCACGCGACACAAAAAAAATTTTTTTAGCTAGTTACTAGACAAAAATGTTTAACAAGTTTATTATTCTATATAGGAGAATGACTGGGCTATTGACCGATATTTTTTTTCTGGAGCAAATCTTCATAGTTTTAATTACATAGAAGTTTATTTCAATTTACTGCTTCAATTCTACGAAACAAAAAAAAATCTTTATTTGAAATTCATATTTTATCTAATTATTTCATAAACTATAGTATCTACAAAAACCATTGTGTGACAAAATCTGTTGTTAAGAATATTACCTACCATATGACAGTTTATTTGTTTAAATCGAACAAGTGGTTATTAAGAAATTAGCCAAACTCTGATAACCGAGTTTTGCACCTTTTTCCTCCCCCCCCTCCCCCCTCCACCACTTTATAATGCGACAACCACTATATTATTGTTCAGGAGATCATGCTGAAGACAATGATACCAGTTGTCGGTAGAGCACTCGCTTGTCCGACGGGATTTCAATTTTGAAGGCCTGGCCCCTCCTCTATAACTCCTTTGCAGGAAAAGTGGACTTATTCTTTTTGCGAATTAAGGTATTGATATGCAAATCTTCATTATCATTTCGCTTATAAAAATTATGCTTTTGATGTTTTAAAATTTGATAATTCATACATCTGTCGAAAGCGAAGCGATAGCGAAAGTAAATGTGACACTGGCTAAAGACTTTGGTCTAAGTGGAATATTTAATATTTTGAGTTTCTCGACATCACCAATTAGGGGACTAATTGTGTAACCAAACATCTATCACAATTACTATCAATTTAACAATGTCTGTATATCCATCATTGGCTTATAAAAGGTATTTGTTTTGCTGCAGTAGGTAACTGATAAGTGTATGTCAAACTGTGCCTGTATTATGAGTTTGCACCATTGACCTCTATATTATTACACTGGACTGGCTGCTGTCAAACTGCTCTTGTGCCTATTTGATTTCCGCCATTTTGGCGCTGTAGGACGTAGCGTGAGCATAGCGTGAGGGACATGGTACTAAAGTCTGAAGTCTGGAGAGACCATCACGGCAACCATTTTCATTGTACACGTCAAAATTAGTTCTTTAGACTCTCGCTAGTGGTGTTTCAAATAGTCACAAGAACTTTGCTGTCAAATCATACAGACAGCCAGTCCAGTTAATGAGAAAAAAATTTTTCATGTCAGTGGTTTGCACAGTTAGGTTTATTAAATATTACTTGATAGCAACTGTAGTATGCAATTTAGCACAGCGCCTCTTGCGGTAACTATACTAAACTAAAAATTGTCAAACAAATGTCAAGTACAGTCCCTATCGAGTATAGTAAGTGCAAACTCATAATACACGTACTGAAAGCAATTGTCATAGAGGTTACACAATTATGAGGCAGGTTACTGATATATGAGAAGAAAAGAATCAAAAACTTACAATTCTGCCTGGTCACTAGAAAGTCCACTGTCAGAGCACGAACTGCTCAAAGCTTCCGATGGTGGTGACACATTCTCGGTCTCCGAGCATAGTGTAAAATCTGGCATAGATTCCTCAAGGAAGTTTAACGACCCTTGCTCCAGGGAGAAAATATTCTCCAGGAAGTCATCGGAGGCTGGCCAATTGTCAGTCTGGAAATAAAATCAGGGAGTTAATTGTCTAATTTGAAAATCTATTGCAATCGCTTTCATTTGATAGATGGATGTGACACATTGCTGCATTTCCTTGGTAAGTTTTTATAGAAGTATCAATGTTCTGTCAAATGAAAGTGATTGCGATAGATTCTGAAATTAGACAATGGCAGGCATGAGTATAGCGGGGAAAGGCGTATTACTTACTAAATGATACTTATGACTCTTAACTATAATGTTTGTAAACACAATTTGTTTTTTTTTTCTACAGGATAATAATAATAACATCAGATGTTTAGTAGTCTCTTTGGTATGCAAGTATAATCAAAATAAAACAATGCATCATTTATAAGGAACATTAACAAAATGTTCACTGATTAATTTTTGATGAGGATTTAATTATAAATTTGTGTTGATCCAAGCATTACAGGACACAATTATAAATAATGAATGCAGAGTAGGAAAGGTATATAATACACTACATTTTCCTCATTTACTGATGATTAAAATAATTTGAATTGAATACCCATTACTTATACAAATAAATCAAATAAACTTCACTTTTGTGTTCCAGAAACATACTGATTTAATTTCAGTGACAATAAAAATAAAAATGGTTATATTATTTACCGCTCAAAAGAAAATAGAAGCTACCATATGATTTTACATACAAAGGAGCTAAGTTCTGAAAGTTATTTTTCTAATAAATTCAATCTGATTTTATTTAAATATTAATTGATCAACTTACTGTTGAATATAATGTATAATTTCTCCTATTTACAGTGTGTCAGTTAGAATTAAAAAAGTCTTGTGTTTAAATGATCGCCATACTAACCAAACCTAACCCAGAATTAGTAAATGCTCACCAAATCTTCTTGGGCGGTTTAGGATTTGGTAAGCATTTACTAATTTTGGAGAACAAAATGTTTTTTTTATGCTAAAGTATTAATTCCCATTAAAAAAATATAAATTTTGCATATTTTTGTATGAAACTCTAATTTACTCTTAACTGACACACAGCGAATAGGAGAAATTGTACAGTAAAGTCGGCAAGTTGACCATTACAGCTTTCGAACAAATATTAATTTATATTATAATATTATAAACAAGTAGGTAATTGGAAGAGTAAGTCAAATGGTAACTTATTTGAAACTTTTATAGTGAAAATATTAATCGACAGTGATATAATTTGAATGTAATTTCAAAACATAAACATTACCTCCAACAACGACAATAGATCTAGTTTTCTATCCATTTTGAATGTTTCAAGTTTTCATTGAAATTGCATCAACTTAAAAACATTGGTGAATCACTTTTGTAAATAATCACAAATACACTGAGGGGTAAGAAACTGCAATCCATAAAGTCCACTTTATTCACTGTACAGATTTGATGGTGTTCACTGCTGATGTTCAGATGGCATATGTTTAATCATAGTGCCGACCGCATGGTGCCTAGCTGGCAAGATACTCGCGATTGTTTACGCAGCAAAGGTGTCGTGAATGACTCGCAGGCGACGCGATAACGACACTGACACACTCACTAGACTAGGGTGAACTGTATACCGAAACGGAGCAATTAGAATACAAAAAGCGACTGGGATCTTAAATTACGAAAGGTGAGAGGCGCCTGGCGAGTGCACCGCGACCGCTCACGAAACGAAATGAACGGATAACGGTAAAAGTATGAGCGTAAGCACGAAAGCTGTCGAACAAGGTCCACGGCGGTGATCAAGATCAGTTATTACTTCACAACTCGTCTGCCGAAACGCTCGTTTGGTTTAACCAGGCTAATTTTACCTGATAGCCTCAAATGATAGCTTATCAAATTAACGCGCAGACGGGATAGATATCATATAAAGATACAAACCATTAGTCCGTCTTGTTGGAAGTTGTCCATTTTTGTGTTCACTGCTTCTAAATCGTGATCATTCCTTGTAAGATACTCGAGGATCCTGTTCATATCCTCATTAACGTTGGCGAGAGTCATTTTTGGCTGTGACGTTCCACACCGATTTCATCGTAATAAATCCACAAAAGTATCACTACTGATTCACTGTAATTTTTACGCGGCATTTAATAACTGTATTATTGTTTCTAATTGTTTACCTTTTAATTAAAATATAACAAATAAAGAAACATGACATGACATCTCTGTACCACTTCCAACGTGGAAATAATGACGTCATGAAAGTAGGACACATTTCGCAATTTCATTGGTGGAGAAGAGAAGACGAAGAGTTATAACATTACGCCATCTATTGACAAAGTTGGACAACTGCTTACTTACACATTACGTTCCGTTCTATGCAAAGTGACATTTAGGGGAACGGGTACTTTGAATGTTTGTAGAAATTAAAAAATAAACAAATAACAACTGCAAAATATTAATTAATAATCCACACACAATTCTAATTTAATGGTACAAATGTCTACGCAACTGAACAATATGTGGGATAATCAAAATAGGCGCGATCTTGGTTGTGTGAAGCTGAGACTTTTATTGTAGTGGTCGCTACCTCGGCAAAACTTACCGAGTAAACTGTCTTGATATACTTGCTGCCAAATGCTCCAAGCAGCATTGGAATGTGATGCACCCGCATTTTAATGTAAACTGAAACAATCTTCTAGAAAATCTAGAAATACTGAACTATTCAAAACATGACACTGGCAAAAATTACTTCCAAGAGGAAAGTAGATTGCCATAACAAAAATAAGAAGAAGAAGAACTGTCAAATGAATACGATTGACTTTACGCAATCACCTAGCTGATCTTCTTGCGTACCTACTACATCAATCTATGCCACCATGATCGTCATCTCGTATGTGCCTTACTCCTTCTGGCTTGTGAGCTATAAAATCCTTCAGTGACGGCTAAACAATTTCTTATTTTGGTATTCAGAACAAACGTAACACAAGAGTTTATGAATGTTTGACGTCTGAACATGGCACTCACGAGATGACACTGTAGATTATGGATGCTGGAAATAACAAAAACTAGCTAACGAAAGTCCAGTTTTACTCCCTAGATGCTCAGTGACGCAAAAATAAATAAGATTTAACACTCGAACATCATACAAAACAGAACAGATCTCATAAAATCGATGTTTAAACGTGGCACACACGGAACCGTGTGTGCCAGTTTTCATTTGTCAAAATATTGACAACTAAACCGATCGGAGCCAAATGAAGCAGTTTAGCAGCGTTACGTTTGATAAGTGACAGCAAATAACACTTTTAATCAGTTCGCGTAACAACACATCAATAGAAAAAGCATAAACAATATTCCGACCCATCAGACTGTGTGGCCCACAATGAATACTGTCACGTTACGTGAATTTTGCGTTACTTAAGTTGTAAAGCAGTTAATAGTAATAAGAATTTCCGGTACTAAGGATTTAGCTTTATTTGGAACCAAACACTGCAGTACTTACGATGTAATTTGAGGTTGAAATTAGTATGTAAATAAGCTAGGGTGACCATGAAGTATATTTTTTGCGGACGTCGTATTGAAGTTTACTGAGACTGTATGACTGTGCGTATCGTAGCACATTAGTTTTAGGACTTTTAAGCAAATAAAACCTCAGAAAATTAATTCGTGATAATAAAAATAATTAAAACAATTTGTGATTTATTATCGCTAAAGGTGTGACACTAAAAAGTTATTCAAGTTATTTTGCTAACAATAATGATGTCAAATATATCACAGTTCAATTACAATATGTACAATAATTATTATTAGTGACTTGTTAAAAAACAGACTAGTACCACAGATAATACACCGTAATATTTTAAGTATATCTAAAAATGAAATGGGGATTTCAGACCACGTGAATGAACAACTTTTACTATTGGGCCAACCACGGAACATCGAAAAAAAAATCAGCTGTTCCGTAGAAAAGTACAACATCGACTCGACTATAATGTATGGAACAGCTGATTCTTTTTCGCGATTCCGTGGTTAGCCCCAGCGCTGTCCCAAGGAGGGGGGGAGGGGGGGGGGGCAACTCTAAATTGGTTCCTAACGAGGATGCTAGATCGGGATATGTAATCGCGGCTTTAGGACAGCTAACAAGAACATACACCAAAGACTAGGCAATGATACATTCGAAGGACTTACATGCTACAGTACAGTGTTGTTTTTTTTTACAAGCTGCCACGACATGCATTATATTTAACTATTTAATATATTACTATAAGTATATCTATGTTTTTAGCCGATAAAATATTTTCATCCGATATATCTATACAAAATTATATCTAATATCGAAAATCATGTCAAAATGACATATTTTTTATAAATCAGGGGTGTAGAATCAAAATCAGCTACGTCCACCATTTTACGAAATTAATTTTTTGGTGGCAACATATTCGTTTTGTGACTACCTTTCACCCAAAAAAACAATTAGGCATCAAACTTGGTTTAGTCCCGAGTAATTTTGATTTAAAAAGTAAGGTTAGAAACAAACGTGGTTTCGTCCACAAAAGTTCAATATGAAAACTCGCTACGTCCACGCCAGCCAATAGGAGTGCCCCGTTCGAAGAAAACAGTGATGGCCGCCGATACATCTTTCGTGTAGTTTTGGGGTCAGGTTTTCACGATTTTAAATAAGAATTCTTGTGATTTTGTGTGCTAAGTATTGTTTTTCAGCAAGATGGAGGTTTTTCCTTTGCCTGCCAATAAAAACCAGGCACGGAAACGAACTGCACAGCCACATAATTGGAAGGCAAATAAGGCCAAAAAAGAACGGTAAGTTTCTATCTTGCCAGGGCCGTACCGGGGGCCGAACTTCATGATAATAGATCACAAGGTAGTATACGCTAATCGGCAGCCCCATATTACGATTTTCAAAAACTGCAACAGATTAAAAAGAAACGCATATTCGGCTCCCGCGGGCGGCCATCTTAGGTTTACGTCGTTTTATTTTCATGTGTTTTATAAATTAATAATGAATTAGTATATTTTTTTTGGTTTTAGGTATTCTGCAAAGACTTTGCCAAGAATTCCACGTTGTGAACACAAATGCAAAATCTTTGATTGCAACAAAGTGACAGGCACTATATTACGAAAATTTCATTCAGCTTTTTATAAGAATCCTGTCAAATCGAGTCAGGATGCAATCATACTGAAATGCTGTCAGGCTGTACCGGTTCAGAGAAAAAGGCCAAGAACCTTTCAACTGGATCCTCAGACTGGAGTCCAGAGCGCTTCAAGAGCCACAAAGAAGTTTACTATAAAATATTATATAAAAGTTGATAAACAGTCTATAAGTGTCTGCCAAAAGTTGTTTCTGGCAGCGCTTTGCTTGAAAAAAGGGCGTGTCACAAACTTAGTACAAAAATCTTTTATAAGCGGCGAGTTTCCAGTAGAAAAAAGAGGGGGAGACCATAAATCTAATAAGTATAAAGATATAAAGGCATCAGTGCATGCATTTATTTGCAAACTTAAGTGTTCGGAGCCCCATTATTGCCGAAGCCAAACTTCAACCCGCAAATATTTACCAAGTGATCTAAATATCAGAAAATTGTACAAACTATACAAATCTGAATGTCCAGCACCAGCAAAAGAGTCATACTTTAGGCACATTTTTAATACCGAATATAATTTAGGATTTGGTAGCCCTAATACAGATATGTGCTCTACATGCATGCAGCTACTTGAGAAAATAAAAACAGAAAAAGATGAAAAGAAGAAGGAAGAGTACAGAATAGAAAAGAGAGTTCATACTTTAAGGGCAAAAGCTTTCTACTCGCTACTGAAGACGGAAGAAGAGGGAGTGAAAATACTGTCTTATGATTGTCAAAAAAACATGGCTCTGCCTAAAGTACCCGACCAGTCGTGCTATTATAGCAGGCAAATGTACCTTTTTAATTTTACCATTGTAGAAGGGACTTCAAAGGCACCACTTAATAAAAACAACGTTTTTGCAAATGTCTGGACAGAAAACACTTTCTTAAAAAATTCTAACACAATTGCATCTGCTGTATATAACCATCTAAACAAAACTGATCTCACTGGTATAACTACTATAAGATTGATCTCTGATGGCTGTGGAGGTCAAAATAAAAATTCCACCATAATCACAATGTGTTGCAAATGGCTGTTGGAACATCCATCTATCAAAAAAGTAGAACTTGTGTTTCCTGTTACTGGCCATTCCTATCTTCCAGCAGATAGAGTATTCGGAAACAGTGAAAAATTTTTTCGTAAAATGGACACAATACTAACTCCAAAACAGTATATAGACATAATTTCACAGCAGGCGACTATTGTGAAAGTAGGCGAAGATTTTACTGTGTACGATTTTAAAAAGGAAGCCGAAAGAATATTGAAACCGCCGGGACAATGGAAAGTACAGTTTTCACAGTGCAGAAGATTCTATTTAAAACTGTCGAAGCGGATCGGAAATGTGTTGATCCAATCGGAAAGATTTTATAAAACTCAAACAGGAAACTATGAAAATGTTTGCCGGAAAGATAAAACTATGAGCATGATCGCACCTGGTGAAATAAGACCAAACACACCTGTAAAGGCATTAAAAGTAAGAGATGTGAAAAACCTACTGTTGAAACATTTTGGAGAAAACTGGGAACGCCTGGAAGAATTAAGTTTCTATTCAAATGTGATAAACACTGCTGAAATTCTGCCCGATGATGAATATGACGCTGAAGAATTGCAATGTGAACCCAGAGAAGAGCCACCGTTTTTGATTGTGTAGTTTAGTTTTTGAAAATGTTCCTAATAATAAATAAGTTAACCAATTTTTTTTTATTAGTATTTCGACTTTGCTATTTGGCAAATTAAATTAATAAGAACTAGCACTACTTTACTGAGTCCATCCCTGTCGGTTACCTTGGTATCAAACTTGGTTCAGTCCAGGGAAGTTAGGATCAAACATGGTTATTTCCACACCTTAGAATCAAAACTGGTTGTGTCCAATAGTTTTTGTTAATTTATCGCACTTTTTACTATAAAGGCATGTTGAATTGTAATATCGATGGAAAGAGTGTTGCTTGTTTCATTTTTCTAGTATAGTTGTCTTAAAGTTCAGCTGTTGCCATAAAAAATAATAAAATTTCTTGCTTCCTGTAAAATTTTTCTAGACGGACGTAACTAGTTTTGATCCTACACCCCTGATTAATTAAACATGCATTACATAAATATCTAGGTAACTAAAGTCACTAGAATGCAAAGCCGTAAAACAATAACTAGTCCGTGGTGAAGCTAACTAACAGGACGATTATAGCCTTTCTGTCCATCAATGTACGTACATTGTTGTCACCCTATTTTAAAAATCTCATGCAAATTTTATCATGGATTATATTGTAACTACTGCAGGGATTGGTTCTTGGGATATAAAGCTAGATCCTTAGTACCGGAAATTCTTATTAATATTAACTGCTTTACAACTTAAGTAACGCAAAATTCACGTAACGTGACAGTATTAATTGTGGGCCACACAGTCTGATGGGTCGAAATATTGTTTTTGCTTTTTATATTGATGTGTTGTTACGCGAACTGATTTAAAGTGTTATATGCTGTTACTTATCAAACGTAACGATGCTACACTGCTTCATTTGGTTCCAAACGGTTTAGTTGTCTATATTTTGACAAATGAAAACTGGTACACACGGTTCCGTGTGTGCCACGTTTAAACAACGATTTTATAAGATCTGTTCGGTTTTGTATGATGTTCGAGTGTTAAATCTTTTTGCGTCACTGAGCATCTAGGGAGTAAAACTGGACTTTCGTTAGCTAGTTTTTGTTATTTCCAGCATCCATAATCTACAGTGTCATCTCGTGAGTGCCATGTTCAGACGTCAATCATTCATAAACTCTTGCGTTACGTTTGTTCTGAATACCAAAATAAGAAATTGTTTAGCCGTCACTGAAAGATTTTATAGCTCACAAGCCAGAAGGAGTAAGGCACATACGAGATGACGATCATATGCCACCCACCGTTGGAGTGAAGTGAGGCCATCGAAAATTACGCTGAAGCACTTTTATAAGCTTCGCTTCCAGCTTATGGAATTACCGAGGAACTTTGTATTTGGATTACTATTTTCTTAAGGAACGATCTAACCATGTCGTGCTAGAAGGGGGCACGTCCGACCAGCAAGTGATTGACGCCGGTGTTCCTCAAAGATCAGTGGGTCTACCGCGCAAGTGTCGTTAACTTCGCCGTCTCGGCTTTGTTTGACAGATGAATGTAATACATTGCTCCTTATCTTTGGTAAATTTTTATTTGTGCCAAAAAGAAGTAGTAATGTATGTCATACATCTGTCAAATGAAGCCGACGGCGAAGTCGACGACGACATCGACACTTACGCGGTATGGCCCCAGTTCTGTCCTCAACACTCATCTTGCTAAGTAAGTACCTAATAAACGACTGCTAACGCTCGTTACATACCTTTGGGTATGCAGCCAGAGAGGAAAGTTTTGTCAAGCTTTAAGGTGTAGGCGCATTTGTCCTTTAATGCTCTAAGCATTTGTCTAACGTCTCGTGTTAACACGCCCCGTCGATCACATCAGTTTTCATAATAAATGAATGCACTATGAGCACACTTATCTTATTATCAAGTTCTTAAAAATACGGCGTGTTAACACGTGGCGTCAGACAGATGTGCCCGTGCCCTTAGTCGAACGTTTGAACCTAGCACTTTAAGATGTCTGAGCAATGCCAATAAATGAGCGGTTTTCAAAAGGCAGTTTAAGAAAAAAAAGTAGTACATAAAAAATAACTAGATGTCGTTGTTCAACTAAGTAGGTGGGTTTTAAGGGTGAAACTTTATTACTTTTTTAACGTACGTTTGTTGAGTATGTGGTTTGTTGCGTTGTGCATTGGTTGTCTGTTGGTATGTTCCGAAGAACTTTTCTCTGACCCTTAGCACAGTTAAGTAGAATTTTTTTTTTTTAAATCTACCCAGTTGGAGTAATGCCATCTATCGACATAAAATTATCAGCTGTCAGAAAATCGCTCATTCCAATCTTGATAGAATCAATGCGACAAAAACACAAGCGTGTCTTTTCTCTGCAAAACGGAGTGCGTTTTCCATCATTGTCCGACTTTCCATGGTGCATTGCATCCGTTGGCGATCGATGACCCAGCGATTAGCCTGCTGGAATGCACCCACTGTCAATGTCAGTCGAACTGTCAAACAAAAAGTTGAGTTGAGCGGGCGGGAAAAAAAAAGCGCGGGAACGTTTGACGGGATTGACGGTCTTTTCAAACAAATAAAACTAAAAAATATTTAATTGTTGCAATTTGTATATAATTTGTATAAAAAAGGTGTAAATAATCAATATTTCATTGTTGTAAATAAAATAAAACTGTAAATATGGGGAAGAAGAGTGGGCGAAAACGAAAGAAAAAACTTGAAGACGGGAGTGGAGGCGAAGGTGGAGAGTCCGACTTCAGTGATACCTGCTCCACGAAGTCCCTGGAAGAAAAAATGGAAGAGGATAAGTACAAAGATTTTAGAATCCCAAATTATGTTCGGTTTTATCCAGAACAAGGCGGCAATTTCGAATATGTTGTATTCATAGAGAGTACGAAAAGTGACCAACCTATAGGCAACCGTGACATGATGTCATTGGCTAATTGTTTAAAGAGATACAACAAGGGCGTCAAACAATTGCAAAGAATTAACAAACACAAGATTGGAGTAATTTTTGAGCGGCCAGGCCTGGCTAATGCGGCACTACAAAATAAAAAATTTTTGGACGCTTACAGTTTGACTGCCAGCATCCCTGCGGCGGCCAGCGAGGTAACAGGAGTAATTACACATGTACCAATAGATTTATCAAATGAAATGATTTACTCCGCACTGACTACAACCAAAAATATTGTGAGTATTAGGCGATTCATGAGAAGGTCAAAGATGGATAATGGGCTAATCAAATTAGAACCCACAAAAACAGTTTCAATTACTTTTTCGTGCCCGGTGCTTCCTGAAAGCGTCGATCTCAACAGCTGGCGCTTCGAGCTGCGTCCTTACATTCCTCCAGTGAAGCAGTGCCTCAAATGCTTGAGGTATGGGCATATTGCCAAATATTGCAAGAACTCCGAACGCTGCTCCATATGTGGTGAGTCTCATAATTTTAAATTCTGCTTGAAATCATCTGAAGAAGCCATCTGTTGTCACTGCAAGGGAAATCATGTTGCCATCTCATCACAATGTCCTGTTAAGAAAGAGAAAATACAATTAAATAGAGAAAAAGCTCAAAGCAAAACATATTCTGCTGTATTAAACGAGAAGTCATTCCCTCCTCTGAAACAAAATCCCATTGAAATGCTAGCTTCACTCCTGAATTCTGATCAAATACTGAATATGGTTGTTGAGTCTGTTGTTAAATTGATAACAATGAATAAAACTAATGATACAATTATTTCCACTCAGAGTATTAAAGATACTCTCTTAGAAACAATTAAAAAAAATAAGAAATAAATTATTTAATTTTTTTATGGATATTTTAAGAATAGTTCAATGGAATGCTCAGAGTTTACCTGCACATAAATATTTATTATTAAATTTTTTGCAAGAGTATCAGATTCATGTAGCTTTAGTATGTGAAACATGGCTAAAGCCTCACATTCGTTTTAATATGAAAGGTTATAATATAATTAGATTAGATTCTGGTACAAGACATAATGGTGTAGCCATTTTAGTTCATAATAGTTTACAATTTGCTAAAATAGACACTTCTTTTGATGATTCAATTCAAAATATAGCTGTGCGATTGCAGTATGGCAACAAAGAAATTTCGCTTATGTCCTTGTATAGTCCTGGTAATTGTGATGTTTCATTTTCTAAAATAAAACTTAATAATTTAATTTCTAATTTACCGGGCCCTTTGTTGATTGCCGGCGATTTTAACGCACGGCACACAGCATGGGGTTGTAGTAATATTGATACACGTGGTCGTGATATTCTTGAAAGCATCGACGACAATAACTTGGTTCTTCTGAATGATGGTCAGTTGACAACTGTTGGTTCTAGTAGATGGCAAAGGAATGCTTTGGATCTTACTATGGTATCACCTTCTCTGGCATTGCAATGTGAGTGGTCGGTCCATGACGACCCTATGGGCAGCTATCATTTACCTGTAATTATAAACATCACTATTAGTAATAATAATAATGATTCATCTGATTATCTTACACCTCCTACTTCTTACAATTTTCGTTTAGTAGACTGGCAAAAATATAGCAAAAACGTTGATTACTTATTACAAAATTTTTACATTGATCAAACTAATCCATTAAAATGTTATTCTGATTTGGTTGCGTTATTAGATCTTGCATTGCAGCAGTCAGCTATTATCAGCAATAGGTCTTTCTCTGTTGACCAATCAAATCAATCGGTTAGGAAATTTCAGTCCAGAATCCGCAAAAAACGTATACCACTACCATGGTGGAATAAAAATTGTGCAAAAGCAGTAGAAGATTGTAAAAAGGCATATATTGAGTTTAAAAACAGTCTTACAGAAGAAAGTTTTCTTAAGTTTAAAAGGCTACAAGCTGTTAAAAAAATTGTTTTAAAAAAAGAAAGAAACTTAAGTTGGCTTTCATTATGTCAGTCACTAAATAGATCTACACCCATATCTAAAATCTGGAGGATTGCTAAGAGGTTTAATGGTCAACCTGTTTCTTTTAAAAATGTTTATACAGATTGGATTCCAGAATTTCTTAAAAAATATACACCAGATACTGTTGAGGCCCCTTTACAATATGTAAATAGTATTAATCCTGTACGTAATAGTAATTATTTATTAGCACCATTTAATTTTCAAGAATTTAAAAATGCAATTTTTTCACGACGAGATACAGCACATGGCCTCGATGGTATTCCTTATAAAATGTTAAAACATACTACAGATAATGCCAAAAATATCATTTTGAAAGTTTATAATTTGTTGTGGTCTACCTCTGCCATACCTCTGGATTGGAAAAAGGATTGTCTGGTTCCTATTCTAAAACCGAACAAAGATAAAACCAAAGCAAATTCATATCGGCCAATAGCTTTAACATCATGCATGGGAAAAGTGTTTGAACAACTTCTTAAACAAAGGCTTGAATTCTTCATTGAAAGTAATCATCTTTTACCTTCAAATCAGTTTGGTTTTCGTAGGGGTAGATCCTCTAGAGAGAGTATAGCACATCTTCAACTTGATATTTTTGATTCTCTCAAACAAGATAATGTTCTTATTGGTGTCTTCTTCGATGTCGTTGGTGCTTTTAATAATGTGAATCACCATATTTTAGCTGGTGAACTTCTTTCTCTTGGTATTCCTGAAAAATTGGTTAATTGGATTTTTGAATTTTTGCATGGTCGTGAGGTTTATGTGAAATCAAATAATCAGTTAATTGGACCAAGATATTCATACAGGGGTGTGTGTCAAGGGGGCATATTATCCCCATTGATATATATACTATATGTACATAAATTGAACTACATATTAGGTCCACAAGTAAAAAATTTGCAATTTGCTGATGACTTAGTTATTTACTTCTCTGGATCTGATATTCGACAAGTATCCTCTATAGTTAATTCTGCTCTTAAAAAATTAAATAATTATTTCAGTTACCTAAACTTAGATGTAAGTCCAGAAAAGTCTAAAGTTGTTGTGTTTGGTGAATGTGATTTTGATGTTGATATTGTATATAATAATATTAGTCTGCCATTGGAAAGTGAAGTCAAGTTCTTGGGTGTCATATTTGCTAATAACCTTTCTTGGAATAAATATATAGAATATTTGCTGGGTAAAGCCTATAAGGCATTCAATGTCATTAAAAGTTTATCAAAAATTGATCCTAAAATTCTATTAATGTTGTATAAATCAATTGTGAGGAGTCATTTTGAATATGGCTTTTTTTGTTTTGGGTCTGATCCCAAATTAGTAAAAAAATTAGATATCCTGCAGAATCATAATCTGAGATGCATTACTGGTGCTATGAAGACTACTCCCATTAACTCTTTGCAGGTGGAATGCAATATACCTCCACTTCAATTCAGATTCAAATTTTTAAAATCAAAGTTTTTGTTAAAACTACTTTCACTGTCTACTCATCACCTACTCAGAAAAATTGAATTTCTCTATACAACATATTCTCCTTTGAATGTACCCCGAATCCCCTATCTGTTTCATGACTTCTCGGATATCGTAGAGTTCAATCAGCAGTATAACATTCATAAAACTGAGAATAATTGGATATGTTACACAGGATCTTATGATACACATTTTTGTGACCTGAATATCCACATTCACCCTGATTTAAAGAATAAAGAAGAAGTATATGAAATTACTGATAATTTCCCTCAGCATAGACATATCTATACAGATGGTTCCAAAAATAATGATAATGTTTCGATGGCTGTTTACATACCTTATTTGAAAACGGGTCATGGAATTAAACTCCCGGGCCAAATGAGCATATTTTCCGCGGAGTGTCTTGCTATTCTTGCTGCGCTACAGTTTATTGAGGAGAACACCCAAGAATGCACTCAATGGTTAGTCCTAACAGACAGCATGAGCTGTCTCAAAGCTTTGCAAAATACCAGATTTGATACCGGATGTAACTATATTCTACAAGATATTAAAGCAACCTACTTCAAGCTCAAAAGTAATAATATTGATATAGTTTTTATGTGGGTTCCGTCGCATATTGGAGTATCTGGAAACGAAAGTGCCGATATGTTAGCTAGAGCCATTACAAATGACGCCGCAAATGTCAACATTGACATTAAAAATGTTGCTATACCGTACTCTGATTTACTACCAAGACTTAAACTTTTGTCAAAACAAGACTGGTCCACTCATTGGCAAGAAACTCTAACAGTAAAAGGAACTTGGTATGCGAAGATTAATAATGTTCTTGGCTGTCGTCCTTGGTTCACAAAATCAGCAGAATACCATAGCAGAAAGTTTTATACTATCCTAACACGCCTGAGATTTGGACACTGTCGATTTAACTCACATTTACATAGAATGCGTATTATCACATCTCCAACATGCACTGAATGCAATTTAGGTGTGGATCAGACTCTTAATCATATATTTTTTGATTGCCCTGCTTACAACATTCAGAGATTAGTCCTGGTGGACAGATTATTAGAAATATATAAGACATCTAATAGCATCCCGCGCGACATTCAAGACATTCTCACAAATCCTGAAACTTATAAGGATTTATACAACTTTGTTGTATCATCGGATTTGGAACTATAAACATGGATAAGACTTTGAAGATTTATATCACACTGAAGATGACAAGGAAAATGGAATAGGAAGTGGCTACGGCCTTATATAACCCGGACACAGAAAAAGAAAATTGAAGAAGTGGCTTTGGCCTTACATTACCTGGACACGGAGAAAATAATAATTAAAGAAGTGGCTTTGGCCTTACAAAACTCAATTACAGAAAAATGAAATCTAGAGGCTGGAATTCTTGTAGTTGAAATTATTTTAAATAAGACAATGGCTGTATGGCTCTGCCTTTGCCTTTCCCAACTGACGGGAAGAAGATATTAAAAAAAAAAAAAAAAGTTGAGCGGGCGGGAAAGAAAACCTACGAAAGTGTTTAATTAATAAAATGCAAAATCAAAAAGAGTTGTTTTATTTTATTCAGTTAGAGATAAAGAAGATTTTTAGGGTGAGTTTTGATTGTTATTATTGAATTGGTTACCTTATGTTTTTATTTAATAATAGCATACCTAACTTAAAAAATTGCCCTTGTTTCTATAGAGATAATAGGTTTAGTTTATAGAAAGATGAAATCGCAGCAAGCTCAAGTACCCTTACGTAGAAATAAGTTCCTAGGTACCTAAATAATAAATCCAGTCAGTAAATAAGAAAATTTTACAGTAAATAAGAGTATTTATCCCTAAGACTACTGTATAAATCACCATCAGATTCAGAATACACAAATAAAACATAACACCAATCAAACTAATGCTTATTGCTCTTCATACGAAAATAGTTCCCTACCAGGATACGAACCTGCGGCTCTTTGTTACTCACATCAATCAAATGGTCTTCTAATCTATACTGAATAGTGGCAAGGTGTGAAATTATGGCGAAGGTAAGCCGCGGGCTGATTATCTAATTAGAAACCACCTAGCGACCGGTTGCAGTTCACAGATGATAGTGATCCATTGCTACTTCTTTTTGGATTAAAAAGAAACATACCAAAGAAAAGTAGCAATGTATGTGGAATGAAACCAGTCGCTAAATAGTTTCTTTTTAGATAATCAGGGTGCGGTTCTATAAAAATTACCTATGTCATATTATATGTATATTCTGTACTTTGTACTGCATAGTCAAATCAAGTGGATTGGTGGGGTGGAATTTCTTATGCTACGGCTCCACCTGCATCTTAACGCATAGCTTAAAGCGTTAATCTAGGCGTTACGCGATGTGGCCAAGAAAAACTTTAACGTGTTAATTTACAAACGACAGTACTAAACTTACATAATGCCTTAGCTAAAGCGTAGATGGACATTACCATTAACTTTAACGTTAATGCAGGTGGAGCAGTAGAATTAAAGGAAATCCGATAAGAATTGGCTTGCATGGACCCTTCTCCACTGATACCTAACCAGAAGAGATTTTTAATAAACTTTGTAATTTTTTTTTAATAGACAAACCTACATTGTTGAGAAGCTATAAGCAGGCCTCCTTCACTCGCTCAAGGTCGCGCGATAAGCACCTACCGCTAGCCGTGCCTACGGAGGCACAAGTGAACAGAGGGCTGCCACACGCCCGCCTGTGTAGTCGCGCGGCATCTTACTGCCTGCGTAGGTATCTGTAATAGTAACAATATCGAATCGACATTACTAACTTGTATTTTTTTTGCTAAACAATCTTCACCCAACTATTTATTGAAATAATAGTTTAAAGATTAGTTAGGTTCTTACTTTCGTATTTACGAAATAAAGTTAATTATTAGGTACTTAATGACAATTTGATTTTGTAAGAAAGCATAATTTTTTTATAGGTGTTGTAGGTATGATAACATACAAAAATGGTTCCTAAACTACCTACCAAAAGTAGATTTTTGTTATCTCTATGTCTCCCATATTTATGTACTTAGGTAAGTACCTAGTTAGATTATTAAATATTATAGTAATGTTCGAATATTATTGTAAGATTTTCTTTAACCATGGTACGTAAAGACGCTTTCCTTTTATGATATATTATGCTACGCAGTTCATTTTAAAGAAGACAACCCTAACCATAGTAGAACCAAATAAGTAAGTCATCTTACTCATTATACGCACGAACGCGGTTTGTATGTGGGCGCGCCCGTACGTATGCGTCGTCGCACGCACACACTGACAAAATTTAAAGGTGATAAAGGTGCAACCATAGACATAGAAAAATTTTCGCTGCGCTCAAAAAGACCAACAAAGCGTGGAAAAGAGAAATTAACATCATACGGTCACGGTCTATGTAAAAAAGAGACAAAGGAGCAAGTGACATGTGCCAACATTTTTTACAGTAAGAGCCCCTAGCGTCCCGCCTAGCAAATGAGCAATCACAGTTTGTTTAAAATATTTGTTAATCTTAATTAGAATTTAAAATAAAGGTATTGTGGAGCCATGGTGTCTTGTGCTCTAAGTAAATGTGATGTGATAAAAAGAAACAATCCAAGTAATCACACTTTTCACAGGTAAATAAGATATTGCCACACATTTCTTTAAAACCAAATTTCGCTACATTTATTCGTTTATCGGCAAAGAAAACAGTATAGAACATAGTTTATTAATTTCCTTTGCCATATATAGTCATATTTTATGAATCTAAGTCATATTTTATGTATCCCATATAAAATGTATGCATTCGTTTTCGGATCACCTGTTTATTGACTTTGTTGTTCTTTGACATTCTATTTCTATGGGTGCAACAGTCATGACTGCGCCGTACGTAATCCCGCTCGCGTTCACGCACGCTTCACGCCGCCTACAGTACATGTACCATGCTTTCCAAAGATATTATTGCAAATAGAATGAGGATATATTTTACATTAACTTCAAATAATAAGGCATTTCGTACGTGTCGAAACAGACGAATTTTTTTTATATCAATTGTGATAAGTGTAGGTAAATGAAAAAGTAAGAAATAGTTAATAGTGTAAGAAATAAAATTTCATTATCATTTTATTTTATTTGAATAAACATTATTTAGTAAAGCCACGTTTTAATTTATCCTATTTCGACTATAAGTTTTCTAATCACATAACATTACGTAGGCAATGAAAACATTGTAGTCAGTTCCTGAAAACAATGAATTTAATGTAAACTGTAATTTGACAGATAGTTAAGATACATTGCTACTTATTTTTAGTAAGTTTTTATTGGTGTCAAAACGAAAGTGCCATGATGTATCACATATACATCTGTCAAATTACAATTAACATTAACTTCATTATTTTAGTCGATAGACCCGCTGGTTTACGTACAAAAAAATATAAAAAAATCTTTGCATTATAGTTCCCTGATGCTTACACTACAAGGAAAAAAATATTTTGTATAGAGATTGACTATGCATTTTTTGACGATTGAATAAACTAGTGATGTGACAGCCCTACGTGTTTAAGCTGTATCGCTCGCTCGAGGCTCGAGTTGGCCTACTTATTTGGTTCTACTATGCCCTAACGATGCGTCGTCAAAAAAGGTAAGAGCACGCGATAGAAAGAGAGGTAACTACTAGGTGAATAAAACTGTAGACCATTAGCGCTGCGCGACCTGAATTGCACTTTATTGTGTCGGCACAAAAGTCGCTATTTATTTAAATGACTTTGCGGGGTGCTGCTTCTGTACTTGTACTATTAGCTATTCTGTGCTATAAGTATTAAAACAAAAATAGAAAATTGAATAGGTACATAATTGAAAGTTGATTACTTACAAAATATTAGGCTAGGTAAGTACATTACTAGATTCTAAAGTTTGTAAATAAAATTGAAATACCTACATTTCTTTTAGTTACATAACAAGCTGATGTTAAAAAATATCTTGTAGGTAAGTATCTGTCTTTAACAGAAAGTGACAAAATATCTATAATTATATTTATTCTTTGACAAGTCCTCCTTACATTATTAAAGTTTGGTCTGCTAAAATTAGATAAGTACTTAAGTTGTATTCCTTCTTTGTAACAATACAATTCAGATTAGCTTTCTGTTTCTATATTCGAGAAACAATTATTTTTGGTTACGGATGGTAAAATTTTGATTTCAAAATACAAATGGTAGTCCGTAAGCAAAACAAATTGCTTTAGAATATTGGAACCATCCCTTGCAAGCCAACATCTACCATTCCACTACTAGTGCTACTAGTAATAAAAAGTTAGGAAAAAACAAATGAAATTTAAAATAAAATAGAGGTTTAGTTAGGCTAGGTTCCTAAATGTTAGGTAAATAACAGGCTAATGTCTTTAACAGAAAGTTACAAAATACTTATATAATAAGATAATTAATACTATAGAAAAAAATATAGTTTTTTTTTCTACACGGTTAATTTTTAAGTATCTAAAAATGAAAAGGGGATTTCAGACCACGTAAATGAACATTGAACAACTTTTACTATGGGAGCAACCATAAAATCGCGAAAAAAAAAATCAGCTGTTCCATAGAAAAGTACAACATCGACTCCACTATAATGTATGGAACAGCTGATTTTTTTTGCGATTTCGTGGTTGGCCCCATGGTAAAAGTTGTTCATTTACGTGGTCTGAAATCCCCTTTTCATTTTTAGATATAATTACTTAGAAATTAACGGTGTATAATATTAATTATCTTAATATTAAAAGAAATAATTAAAGGCGTCTTAATGGGATACTTAAATACTAAACTGGGCAGCAGTTTATTTTTTGGGCGGACAAAATAACTAACCGGACGGATTACAAAAATACTCAAAACGGGCGACTACATATAGGTAATAAATAAATAATATATGTCAGCAGTGAATACTACCCATATAAAAATAGCATTGTGAATGCCTATTTAAAAATTCAATACTTATATAAGTTAGGGCTGCTAGAAATTAGAATTCTAATTTTAGGTAAGTATCTTTTTGACAGTCTCACAGTTTGAAGCATTAGTTAAAAACTGTGACAAATTACTAACGTTGCTGCTGATTGTACCTACTTACTTCCAATATAGATTAGACCTATTATTATGTATTCTGCGCCTATGCAGAGTTGAATGACTTCTCATGTAGATGATACGGCCTCTACTTCGTGTCTGTCCACTTCTGAAATACTTATCAAGTGTTTGTACTAATTTATTGACAGTACAAAAAGTGGTAACTTGGCAGTCACAAGACCCGTACATAGGTTAGGTAGGTACATGTACCATACAAAAATTGGACGTAGTTAAGCAGAAAGGACTCAAACCACAAAGTCACTTTTGAGTTATGAGCGTTTGAAGTTTCAGCTGTAATTCCTCTTAATTACATTATTATTTAAATTGCCCCTTAATTTGAAGGATAGGGAAGGACTTATTCTTCCTTTAAATATACAGGGTGGATTTTTGAGACGGTACATTGAGGCCAGGTACCTTAACCGTTATAGTTACAGGAAAATGTTCCTAGAAGGCCATCCATAACTTTTTAAGATATTCTGAACTGCATTCACAGATTTTGGAAAAAAATACCGTTAGCAAAAAAAATGCTAAAATACCAAAAAAACTTTTTTTATGCCAATCGATCCTTTTTCGTGTGGGGATTAAAAGACTCTATGGGACCATTTAAAACGACAGAAATCGCCAAAAACTTTTCCCATACATTTTGTACTGAAAAACGATAAATTCCCTCGAAATATTTTTTCTTGCGAAATGATCCTATTTCTTAATGTGATCAAAATGCTTTTTTAGGCCAACTGAAATTTGAGTTCAGAAACTACAGTAAAACAACACCGGCTTCACACGCAGTCACAATCTTCTACAACATTAGATCTTTAAAAAAAAACAGTTTCTGTACTCAAATTTCAGTTGGCCTTAAATAGCATTTTGATCACAGTAAAAAATAATGCAGTTCAGAATATCTTAAAAAGATATGGATGGTCTCCTAGGAACGTTTTCCTGTAACTATAACGGTTAAGGTACCTGCCTTTAATGTACCATCTCAAAAATCCACCCTGTATAAACATATTTTGAAATAGATTTCGAGATATTAAGTCAAATGTGGGCACTAGTCCCTATATACAATTAAACGGAAGTTTGTGAAGACTTATTTTTATTTCTTTCTCAGAAAGGACTCAAAACTACCACTTGACTGAAAAATTGGTTATTAAAAGAAAAAAAAAAACGAGTAAACTTATTAAAATTATAAATATTTAATATCTTTGAACATAATGCTAAGAAAATTACGTTAATACGCTATCATTAAAATAACAAGAAAAAATGGAAAAATAGGACCAAAATATCAGCTTTATTCATCCTCCTCCATAGGGTTGGCCCGAACTCATCAATATCTTCATTGATATGGCTGTTTTTGTGGAAGTCACGACCATCTTCAGGTAGCGAATTACGTAAGTCTGTTGCTAACAATTCTCGATTGAAATCGCAGTTGCATTGCTGCTTTAAGTAAGATAGTTGTCACATTGGTTCTTACTAAAGCAGCAATGTCACTGCGATTTCTGTCAAAGTTGATTGCAACAAAGTTAGATAATCAGCCCACCGCGCACCGGTATTAACCCAAACATAGACCAGCCCCCTAATTACGTAACTTTGTTGCAATCAACTCTGACAGAAATCGCAGTTACATTGCTGCTTTAAGTAAGATAGTTGTCACATTGGTTCTTACTAAAGCAGCAATGTCACTGCGATTTCTGTCAAAGTTGATTGCAACAAAGTTAGATAATCAGCCCACCGGTATTAACGTTAACCCAAACATAGACCAGCCCCCTAATTACGTAACTTTGTTGCAATCAACTCTGACAGAAATCGCAGTTACATTGCTGCTTTAGTTAAGAACCCATGTGACAACTATCTTAACTAAAGCAGCAATGTAACTGCGCTTTCAATCGATTTTAATCGAGAATTGTTAGAACAGACGTAATTCGGGGTCTGACCCTTGATTACGTAAGTCTGTTGCTAACAATTCTCGATTGAAATCGATTGAAAGCGCAGTTGCATTGCTGCTTTAGTTAAGATAGTTGTCACATTGGTTCTTACTAAAGCAGCGATGTAAGTGCGATTTCTGTCAGAGTTGATTGCAACAAAGTTAATAAGGGGTAATTACCCCCCTGAGACTAGCGATGCGCGATTATTACTAATTTCAATAATCGAATCAACTACTAATTACTAATTTCAATAATCGAATGTCATATTAGTAATATACTAATTTCAATAATCGAATAAGTATTACTAATTAGAATCGAATTATTCGAATGATTGAGATAATCGAATAATAATCGAATGATCATTCATAATCGCGCATCGCTACCTGAGACCGTCAAGCTTTGCTTGAGGAATAGGTTTTCCCTTATGAGACCAAAGAACATCAAAATCTTCTACTGAGAATTTAACTAACACACCTTTGTTTCTTTTTGAGAGTATAATCGAAGTCATTGGCAATCTTTTAAACTTACGGCCTTAGTCATAAACGCCTAATAATGATATGTTAGCCATTGCACTGTACCGTTAAGGCGCTTATATGTAGCTATCAATTTGTAAAGGTGCCGTGCGACCTCTCCCTAGAGTAAACACTTATTATTTGCAATTACAAATTATGTCAAATTTTTATTTTTGTTCCGAAAGATGATACTTCAAAATTGACAGTTCGCTGTCGGAGACTTGAATTTTCTCTGTTTATATAAAATACATTAAATTTTCTCTATTTATATGAAATGGCTTGGAAATCTTGGAAAGGCTTGGAAATTATTGTTTAAAAATATAACTACTACTATCTCTTTTATTCACTCCAACGTGACAAACTAGCGCGGCCAATTCATTTATTTTTATTATCCATAAAAAACTTTTTTTATAGAAAACACGTTTTTAAAATGGAATAAAAAGTATAAAAATCGGACTAGAAACATAAAAAACGGACAGACTTAAAATTAAATTTTACTTAAAATAAATTCTTCTGTAAGTAAATGTTTATAACCTTATACAGAAATTTTAAACCTAAAAACGTAGGGTCCGACTTTTATACTTTTTATTCCGGTTTAAAAATATTAAAAAAAAAAGTTTTTTAAAAACTAACTCTTAATAAAAAAAAAAACTCTTAAAAAGTTAAAAATAATTTCATCAAGTCATTATACAGTGCCTTTGGTCTTGAACTAGCAATAATTTAAAGGCGTGAAATACACCTAATTTTATCGATAAAAACACCCACATGTTGGGGTCTATCCCCACTCCTGTTGGAATGGCCGCCATTTTAAATTTGACTTATTATTTTAGATGACCCTGCAGAAAAATATTAATTTCTCCGGATTTAGAAGTCATACAGTTATAACAAAAATACTATTCAAAAGCTAATAATATCATCTATTTATTCATAAAATAAAATGTTTACATTTTTGGTTTAAATACGTCATAAAAAATTACTGAAATAATTTTTTTTACGAAATTTGTGCATTTTTTTTGAGTTTTTATTACATTTCTCAAAAACTAGGACATTAATGTCTACTTTTTTTGCATTATTCAAATACACAGGGATATTATCTACAGAACGACTTAAAAATTTATTGATCTATGTTGCATATTTCGAGAGCTATTGTTGTTTGAATATGACCCTTACAAGCACTAAATGGTTATTTTCGAAAATAAAAAAATAAAAACTCCTAAAAACTAGATTTTATCATTTGATGAAATTAGTATTCAGATAAAATTATCAACCTAATTTAAAATATGTTCAAAATGCTTGTAATTATGTCCATTTTCAAAAATAATCATTTTTTGGTTACGTAAGGGTCATAGTTCAAACAAAAATAACTCTCGAAGTATGCAACATATAGCAATAAATTTTAAAATCGTTTTGTAGATAATATCCCTGTGTATTTGAATAATGCAAAAAAAGTGGACATTAATGTCCTAGTTTTTGAGAAATGTAATAAAAACTCAAAAAAATCGCACAAACTTCGTATAAAATTTTAATTCAGTAATTTTTATGACTTATTTAAACCAAAAATTTACACACTTTATTTTTTAAATTGATAGGTGATATTATTAGATTTCGAACAGTATTTTTATTATAACTGTAGGATTTCTAAATCCGGAGAAATTAATATGTTTCTACAGGATCGTCTAAAATAAAAAGTCAAATTTAAAATGGCGGCCATTCCAACAGGAGTGGGGATAGACCCCAACATGTGGGTGTTTTTGACGATAAAATTAGGTGTATTTCATGTCTTTAAATTATCGCTAGTTCAAGACCAAAGGCACTGTATAGATCTATGAAAAAAATACACATGTTAATAGATAACCCAGTAAAATTAGACAAGAAAATTTAAGACGTGAAGGGACCGTATTAGGTAGATAGATAGATAGATGATTTATTAGCATCAAAACACACATGCGCATAGACAGAAAAATTAAATTAAAATTAAAGAAAAGATACATAATTTCAACAATCAAAACTGCATATTGGCAACTAAATAAAAATATAAATTGCAAGTAGGTAAAAGCTCAGCGTATAACTTTGCCCCGATGATGAAGCAAAACGCTGGTTTTCAGCTGTCACCTATAGACGCAAGGACGCATTGACAAAATCGGCCGTGCCGTGATAAAAAGAAAGTATTAAAAACGAAAAAGAAAATTGTTACAAAATTAAAAATTAAAATAAAAAACAAACATGGAAATTGATGTCTTTATTTAAAATATAAAAGAATAAAATTAATTGCATTGATATTTAATAAAATTGTAATAATATAATTATAATAAATTTATTTAGTGGAGAAATAAATAAAAATCATAATATAATCAATTAAATTAATAAAAATAAAACGATACAATTCAGGAAAAATAAATAAGGAGAGAGAGTTAAAGGTATCGTTATAGTCATTATGCATACATGTGACAAGCTTAGATGTAAATCCATTAACTTAGCGGTCCCCCGACGACTATTAAGATGTATTATTTCTTTTCATATAGAGCTATATTATGACAGGATGAAATTATTTTTAACTTTTTAAGAGTATTTTATTTAGAGTTAGCTTTTTGTGACGGGGTTTTTTATTTAAATTTTAAATATAAGATTTATTTGAAGCTTTTTATAGGTTCGGTACTTATACTATTAACGATTCATGTATCACGGTACCAAATTTCGAATCGATAGGACATATGGAAGCTAGTCAGATCCCCTCATCAACTATTAAAGAGCTGATGATCTTCAAACGGCTGATCAGGTCATGATTACCTTACCATATACTTCCAACCAAGATCATTGAAATAACACGGCACCAAATTTAGAATCGATCGGACATAAGGAAGTTAGTCAGATCCCCTCATCAACTAGAAAAGAGCTGATGATCTTCAAACGGCTGAAAAGATTTTCATGAAACATGGCTAAGAACACTCGGGATACAATTATTTATGACACAAAAAAAAGTAAACGAAAATCGGTGGGTGAATCAACTTTTTGTTGTTTTGTAGCATTTCTTAAAATATCTACGTGAACCATTTTTATATGAAGTTAATCTGTAGTTGCAAATACTCTCAGCTAATTATCTTATAAGAAAACTTAAAAGACATGAAAATTTTTACGTGATTTTAAAGAAAAACATAGGCGACCCAGGAGACAACTCCCATTTTTCATATAAAAGCTGGGGACAACATTGTCCCCTGGGTCACCCATGCCTTTCTTTAAACTATTGATTATTTTTGTACAAAACTAAGTATGTTTTACTGGCTATGAATCTAAATATCGTAAAATAGCGATTTTTTTACAAAAGGATTACCTGGTTTTGTTTTAATTTAGAACAATTTAAAAACAACGTTGTTGTACAAAGTTGATTCACCCCGGTTCATCCGTTTAGGAGCTACTATACCACAGACAGCCCCTCTCTTTTTGCGTTAGGGGTTGAAAAAGGAAACAACTTTTCATTCTTTCTTTCTGTAAGTTTTAAAATCCATTGTGCCTACTCGTATTTTAAAACTAGTAGAAAGAATGAAAAATGTTAAAGGTTAGTCAAAAAAAATTAGAGACAAAGAGGGCATGGTTGTTTCCTTTTTTTTAATATTGACTTTGTTTACGTGTAATAAAAATAATGTAATAGCGGCGGTAGTGGATCGCTATAGCGCCTTAAAATAATAATGTATCTTTCTCATATGGCAAAAGACACTTTATAAGCCTCCTACCTATAACTTTGCTTGTTTTAATGAATAAGGCGGTAAGATAATATAAGAATCCAACCGCAATATTGATACCTAACTGTCGCCTGGAAAATCGACCCGTGGGGGCATTTACACGGGTCGATTTTCCAGGTGACTTACTTGATGAGTCAAATATGGCTTTTTATAAAAAATCGCTTGTAAAATTTAATCGCAATCGCAAACCTAATTTCAATGAAGTGGCGATTTTCCGGGCGACAGATAAGGATAATATCGCAGTTACCTAGATCAAAAGATTGCCAGTGACTTCGATTGCATCCTACCTATAATAATTATATTTTGTTCATCCATTTATGTATTTCAATAATAGTACATTACTGACGCGGTCAATAATGACTGCATTGCTGGCAGCGCGATGATGATGGCCGATAGCGTAGCTTAACGCAGGTCCAGGCCGTCACAGCGCGGTCAGCGTTGCAGCCCTTGATGGCCAAGCTGGAATAAAGGCCGAGACCGGAGGTCGAGGCCTTTATAGCGCGGACAGCAAGGGCAGCAATGATGACCAAGCTTGAAGGCCGAGACCGTAGTTAAGCTCAGCTTAAGGCCATCATAGCGTGGCCAGCAGTGCAGTCATTGTGGACCAAGTCTTGTATAGTGCTTTACTCAAAAATGTCAAATAAGTAAAAAATTACAAAAATGACAAAAATTACTAAAAAATACCAAAATGACAATTTTTGACATTTTGTCATTATTTACTTTTGATTTTTTTGTCATTTTTGTCATTTTTGTCATTTTTGTCATTTTTGATATTTTTGACATTTTTGACATTTCTGACATTTTTGACATTTTTGACATTTTTGACATTTTTGACATTTTTGACATTTTTGACATTATTGACATTTTTGAGCAAAGCACTATACAAGACTTGGTCCAAAATTACAAAAATGATAAAAATGATTAAAATGACAAAAAAAGGGTAAAAAGTCAAAAAAGTAAAAAAAAGTCAAAAAGTAAAAAATATCAAAAAGGAAAAATAGTCAAAAAGTTAAAAAGAAGTACAAAAACATCATTTTCTACAATATAACACCCGCGCAAATAAAGAATGGGATTGAAAATGGCGGCTCACGGCGCTTACCACAACGAGTGTGACTGAGAGAGCGATAGCGAGAAGTGAATATGAACGCGCCTCTTTTAATCCCATTCTTTATCTGCGCGGGTTGTCCAATGTTCTTTTTTCACCTAACTATGTTTGAAACAAAACTCGACAATAATGGATTCTCAAAGGAAATTGCTGGTGGCTAAAACTCGACAATAATGAAATCCCATACAACTTTGTTGCGTCACCATCGGAGAACACCGGCAAGCTTCAAAGAAGGTTGTCGAAATAATGATGATATTACAAGCATTTTTGAGTAAAATTATTTTTCTCTGCCCATATTGTTATGATCAAAGTGTTACCTAAGAATATTAAAATTCTGTAAGTTGTGAAAATGGAATGGAGGAAAAGAAAAAATATTAAAACTATCAATAAGTAGATAGGGTGATGGCACCAGTCATGGACACCTTAAACGAGAGTTTGCTTGACTTTATTATAAAAGAAAAAAAATATATATTTAATTTACAATAATAGTAAAAATTTGATAATACTTAGTAGTATCGTATATGCTGAAGAAGTTTCTCCTAGTTTGTTAAAAGTCCTCGAACACTCTTTATTCTCCTGCAATGGCTACCTAAAACTTTTTATGAGCGGTCAACTTTTGACAAATGTTTAAAATCTTATTTATAAATTATTAAATAAATGGAAAATAAAAAATTGCGTAAAAATCTCCAGTAATCGATATTAGAACTCCAGCCAGTGTTGTAACCCCAGTAATCGACATAGAAATCGACACCGAATTTTTCGAAATAATAATTATACTGTAAATCTTATCTCATTTGTTATGTTATGATATAATTACTTTTGTTATGCGTTTCAAGACTTTTAAGTAGGTAATGAGCTGCCTACTTAATGTTTCCAGATTATAAAAAAGGTCTCCTTGCTTGACCATAAAAAGTTTAGAAAAATTGAGGGCGTTGCATAGAAAGGCAAATACGTCAAAATCACGAATAACTTGGCAACACTGACTATATTATCTACTGAAAATATTTAGCTAATTTACTATATAGCCAAGCTGTAACTACCGACTAAAATATTGGATGAAACTCCGATATCCTCGTTTTGGGCATAAATTGTTTGGGTTTGGTACCTAGCTACCTAAGTAATTAGTAGTATCATTTTCTTTTCCATATACTGTGCTTAGGTCAATCAAATTAGTTAGTGCTTAACTTATACCTAATTACATCTAAGTGATTCTGGTTTGTACTACATAGTGGTGAAACCATAGTTTTATATCCTCGCGTTTCAAACAAGAAAAACTGCCAGGATCGAGGAAAATCCCCGTGCGTAGGCAACACAGGCTTCTGTCTAGCGCGCGATTCGTGCTCCAATCGCGACGGGCGACGACACGAGAGCAAAGAGTGAGTAGCGCCGAGCCGAGTTGCCGAGCCAGTCAGCATCACGTGCGCGAACGTGACGGGCGTGTGCTGTGCCGTCTCACCGCGTTATTCACGCGTCGCTTGACACTTGTGCCGTGGTAAATAATGACTGCACTCCATCACAGTGTAACCTAGTGCTCGTTGCTGATCATTTGTGTAATGTACCAATTCCATTCGATGTTCCATAAAACCACAACGTGCAATAACACCCGTGCGAGAGGTGAACGATCGTCGTAGCGGCGCCGACTCTCACCAGCCAACCTCGCCGGCCACTATTGTCTCAGTGCACCGGAATCTTTGGTCCATCCCATCGGATTCCATCGATGAAACATCCGTCTGTCGATGTGGGCCGCACGCGAAATACTTGCGAACGTGATTCGTCACAAAAACAAAATGTTTACATAGCGTTCGAATGGAAACAGATAAGATAAAAACTTATTCTCCTTGAGTGCATTGTCTTGTTTATAAGTGATCCTATCTATTTCGGTGAATCTATATACCAATGCAAGTTAGTTGTTATATTATAATCAAGCGAGTGCAATTTTCGCAGACACCTAACTGTAAATGTCTCTGCTGACTAACGTGTGTCTAATTGTGACTGCCCTACTTAACTAGGTACCAGATTTGTACCAGTTTTTTCGTAAACCGTAGGTAACCTGTTTGGTTTTTATGTAAAACCGTCATGATATTTGCAATTGATGTCTATTATTCTTATAATAGCATTGGATTAAGGTAGCATATCGAATCAATAAACAAATAATTGCATCATTCAAGTTACTGTTTAGCCAAAATCACTACTGTTTTTCCTACTGATAATCACCACTAAACATGCTTTGAAACAGCAAAAATTGTTTAGTGTAATAATGATGCATTACTTGTAAACAATATTCGAGAAACGTTGGTAATACTAGCTATACCTACCACTAACAACAAATCTGACGATATTAAAATTGAGTGAAGGTTTATTACTTGCAGATAAGGATTAAGATATCAGAAGTAGGTAGGTAGACGGGGAGGAGGGGAAAACATCCGATAATCCGCCTGGCATTTTTTCCTTTCATTATTTTCCATTTCATAATAAAACCACAGAATACATATAAAACAAAATCAACTTCCATTGGATAGTTTGAAAATCTCATTAGCAAAGTATCATTTCGCGCTTGAAGTTAAATTACTTAGGTAAGTATTAACTTCCTGTTCGATAGTTGCCTGTTAAGAAATAATAGTGACACCTTTATATCGCGGTGTTGCCATTATTTTTATGCCTAATTACCTTCCTAGGTTCCTGCCGTACCTTATTGCAAAATAATGCTTACTGTCAGTCAAGGCCGTTACATTTTGCCTGCACTGTAAATTAACGCAAAACCGGCCAAGTGCGTGTCGGGCCACGCGCCATAGGGTTCCGTAGTTACCTTATACCATACCATATTTAATACCACCTATCATTTTTCGTCTGCAAAAATAACTTTGTTTTTCACAGTGTTGGTATGAATGACAAAGTTATATTTGCGGTTTTGGAAAATGTGCTATATCTCAAAAACTAATAACTATGTCTCGTTCAAACCAATTTTGGTTGAAAGTGTTTATTAAGATCTACAGCATATATTTTTTTTAGATTTTTCACTCTCTTATTTCAAAAGTTAAAGGGGGGGGACACACATTTTACCACTTTGGCGCTGAATATCTTTCAAACGGTTCATTTTGAGAAAAAGTTGTCTTAAAAACCTCAATGTCATTTTTAAAGACCTATCTATAGATACCCACCACGTGTTTGTTTGAAGAAAAAATTTTTTATCAGTTTCAGTTCCATGTATGGGGAGCCCCCCCTTAATCTTTTATTTTTCTTATTTTGTATTAAATTCGTTAAGCGGTTAACAGAATACATCTACCTACCAAGTTTCAACTGTGTAGTCTTAATACTTTCGGAATAAAGTGGCTGTGACATACGGACAGACAGACAGACAGACAGACAGACAGACAGACAGACATGACGAATCTATAAGGGTTCCGTTTTTTGCCATTTAGGCTACGGAACCCTAAAAAGGCTTAGAAAATAAAAAAAAATAAAAAATTCAAAATATCCTATTGGTTCTGGAATTAAGCTTACAAGTAATAAGAGTAAATGCTATTACATACTTGCAAAATAACCCCAGTATTTCCGAAAGCTAGATAAAAGATACCGTTCTGGCCTTCTGGCATTGCATTTTTAGTGGAAACGCAAAGTCCTGCCCCTGGCAACAAAATTATGTTATTGAGGCCAAGGTTTAAGAGGTTGAGCTCAACGGATTTTCCGCTCGATTGGGGTGCTACCTACACATTTGGAATGTTGCATAACGGCAACACATTTCAGATGTCCTAGGGACTTGGAATCAGATCCTAAAGCAGAATTATTGGTGAAATGCCAAAATGAGATGTTGCTATTACGCAGTGTAGATATAGCACCTCCCTTGCACCAAACATGCTTCAACCAAGTTCATAAAGAGCCTTTGGTGTTCCTTTATTGAGTAAAACTAAGGACGGTTCCTGGATAGCTTCATGGGATAGGAAAAAGTAAATAAGACTTGAATAACACTGAACTTGTTATTGACTTATTAGTAACACGAATTCCAGGTCGTAACTATGACATCGTAGTGCAAAATAAGGTTAATCTAAAGAATTTCCATGTTTTGTATCAATAAATTATCATTCCTTACCTTTATCTGTCTATTGTAAACAGAGTTTAATAACAGGTAGATTTGTTTGTCCACATTCTGATACTTCGTTCTAAGTATCGTCTATATAAATGTTCTTCTTAATTCTTCTTCTTCTTCTAATAGCCGTCCAAAAGGATAAAAGAAAAATCCACTAAATAAACAAGACTACTCAAATAAAGTGACTCCATATTTTAACCGATTTTATTTTAGTAAGTAGATTGTTATGCTAATGATCGTCTTGATATGTTAATTTATTTTTACTCTTAGGATGGGACCTACCCTTCCAATGTAAGTGAAATCATATAAATTATACTAACGTCATGCTTTCAAACATGACGAAAATTTTCGCGTATCATGATTTTATATTAAGGATATCCCTCATACAATTTCGAATTTCGCAACAAAAGTTCTCTTTTAACCTCGGAATACTCCAGTCCAAATCAGATCGTGCTTTGGCGTAAGTAAAATATCTTCTTTGTTAAATAGATTCCTTTGAAATAAATCACTACATCATTAATGTAGTGATTTATTTCAAAGGAATCTACTAGGACTGTGATGTGACGACTGTCTTATTTTTATATAGGTACCTACTTAATGCATTTGTTTTAAAGTACTATTGGAAAGCATAATATTATGTATTAATATTATGTACATTTAAGTGGACATAAGGGAGCATAAAGAACAAAAGCAAGAAAAAATAAAAGCATACCTACCGACGACCGAGTACTTAGTACTTACTTACCTACTGAAATTTTGGTAATTAATGCCACTACAAAAATCGTATTTAGTTACGAATGCTTGTGGGTATCGGCAAACAATTGAACGACTTTCGTTCGAAAGAAAAAACCGATGAGTAACTGTTAAACAATACTTTTGTGGTGGATGTTCTGAAATATTGATGGGGTCAAAATGATTAATGAGTGTCTGGTGATACGCTAATAAACTGTTGTAACAAACCTCGCCAAAAGATCGCGAATTTTGTCTTTCCTTATTTAGATTCTTGACCTACTTTTACGTCGAGCCGTAGGTACACAACAGTTTTAATTTGCGAAAACCAATGAATTTCATTGTTAATCGGTTGAATGAATCCGTCGAAGACTGAAGGTTTTATTAATTTAGGTACTAGCTTGCTAGTTGAAACCTAAACCTATGGGATTTAACACGAATACAATTTTACCGCTTAGAAAGCATTGTAATTATTGTTGAATTTTATCATATACCATCGGCACACTTACTCACT
Organism: Agriphila geniculea; assembly: GCA_943789525.1. Taxonomy (NCBI): domain Eukaryota; kingdom Metazoa; phylum Arthropoda; class Insecta; order Lepidoptera; family Crambidae; genus Agriphila; species Agriphila geniculea. The sequence goes on along the minus strand of OX038887.1, from coordinate 6,784,566 downwards.
TTCCATGACAAGTTTGAATGCACAGTTTGACATTATGTTTCCATATGACCGACAGCAACGTTGTTTAATAGGAAAATGAGATTAAAATCTATTTTTCCTATTGGGTTTTTTAACAGAAATGCAATAGCCTCATGATCAGCATCGACATATAAATAGCTGATTGACAGTTTTTAACATTGTTGTGTGTGTGTGCAATGCTGACGAGTACTAGCAGTTGAGTGTGTGCAATGGCTCGGGGTGCGTCGGTGGTGACGTCGGCGTTGTTCGCGCTGTCGTTGTTGGAGGCTGCGCGTGCGCACTACACGCCGACGTGGGCTGTTCACGTGCCCACGGGCAAGGATGCGGCTGATGCGGTCGCGAGGGACCACGGATTCGTCAACCTTGGAGAGGTATGTTCAATACATTTAGTTACAACAAATATCTAAGAAGCTTTAGCTCTTGTGCCGTCCGGAGTTTGAGTACTGGATATCAAAGACCTCAGAAAACATCAAACAAAATTCTTTAATCACCAGAATGTCTGTATCCGGTTAATTTTCAACCTTTGCAAATTTGACCACGTGTCGCATTACCGTTCTAAATTTAATTGGCTCCCCATTCCCTGGCGCAGGGACTTGCATACTCTTACGCTCCTTTACAATACTTTTCCTTCCAACCTCACCACCTTACCTTAAAGCCTGTTTCTCTTTTCTCTCCTCTTCTTCGCAGTCTAGTCTCACCTTAAAAATCCCACATCACTCCATCGACTTCTTTTCATATTCGTTTTCTGTCCATGCCGTTCGTATATGGAACTCACTACCACAAATCTCAGACTCTCAAGTCCTTTAGAGATAGAGTTAGAAGTCATTTCCTTTCCTCTTCTTCTGATTGACGATTTATTTATTTTCTCCTTTATCTTATTTGTATTTATCTTAAGATATAACTATTGTTTTTCATATACACACACACACTTATTCTTCCCTTTTTAAAATTGCACCCACTCCCCTATTTTTCCTTTTTCTATTTATTATACATCCAAAAGTTGTCTGGAAGAGATTGCTGCTTAGCAATAAAGCCGCCTCTTGTATAGGTACTTTCTTCTTTGTATTTTTGTCCTCTTTTTTGTAAAATTTTTGTTTTGTGTGCAATAAAGTGTAATCTATTATTATTTTTATTAATCACGAAACTTAAAGAAAACGCAAAATTCTCCAAAAGCTACACTTAATTTTATGTCTGTAACTGTATACATGATGTACCTACCTATAAACGGGCTATTTCGATGCAGACACCCAACATACAAACATGATTGGGTGGGTGGGTATGGGTAAACAAAATATGCACTCGATGCAGTGGAATGAAATTCGTTTCAGCCGAGTTTTAAAATGGTATTACATACGCTGATTCTAGAGAGTAGGAAATGAGTGATCGAAAAAACTTAACGATATTAAAATATTAACGTTTTCCTCTAGGTAGGGTACCTACCTATATAGATAGGTTTTTACTGATTTATGTAGTTGCCACCATTACCCTACTTTGAAATGTCACTGCCAATAGTGCCAATACATAACCTTTATTTGAAATCCTTCAATTTAAATTAGCGTGGAGAACGGAAGCCCAACTTTCATTGTCTGAAACAATAAGGTAGGTATATACTTGTGCTTAGTTTGTTTACTTTATTGAACACTAATTGTTATTGTGATTAATTACGGTCTTTGAAAAACCGTTCTCAATTTGTTAGTCAACATTGACCTAATCTTTTCGTTATTTTTGGATTGAAATTAATAAATTTACAATACCCCATTATTAAAATGTATTTATACTAGTATTCTTATAGGTAATATAGGTATCAAGTAAATATATATATATATATATATTTTAATTCGCATTTATTATAATTTTAGGAATGGTAACACTTCGCAGAAGGCAGATAACATTATTTACGTGTGATTATGTTACTTGATTGTTGATTACCTACATTACAAAATTGCATAATTTTATAAATATTCGCTATATAAACTATTATGTTATACGAGTAGAAATAGCAATATTCAAGTTGCTTGCGAAATTCGTAGGTTCTCAAAGGAATGGTTACAAGGCGGGATCATATAACAAGATGAACCATTAGCCGCACTGAGATAAAATTAGTATGTTATTTCAAGCGAAACGCTGCAAACTCGCATAACAAGGGATTTGAGGAAACGTTGGCGTTAACGTCTCCACCCACTTAGTGTAATGTTTGTGCGTGCGCAGTTAGATCGCCGTGTTAACATACAAATTGATTGAGCACATACCTCTGCCATCTGACGTGTAGTTTACGTGATGAAAAATTTGCTCCTAATTTGCCTTGTTCATATTTTTTAAACAAATAAGCATACGGTCTGCTTGTTGGTAATCGATCACCATTACCTACCTTGCCTTCCTACAAATCGAAACAGCCTTTCTATCGTCTAACTTCAAAGTCTATCGCAATCGCTTTCAGGATGTAATCCATTGAAGTTTCTTTTTGGTAGAAACAAAAACTTACCAAAGAAATGCAGCAATGTGTCACATCCATCTGTCAAACGAAAGCGATTGCGATAGATTTTTAAAATTAGACAATTAGCCCCCTGGTTTCCGGGACAGTTCGTATAGCATTCAGATTATTGAGTGGACTTTTTTATGCAAAACGGGATAGTGCTCGGCCTTCACCCCACCTGATGTAAAGTGATGATATTCAGTATTCAGTATTTTATTGCATACCATAAAGTAAATACATAGGTGGTAATTTTATAGAAAGAGAACATTATGGACACAGTAGGGTATAGCAATTGAAGGAGGAGAGGACGCCTTATTAAAAAACAAATTACAATTATTAGTATTTCAAAAATACATAGTTTTGAATTGTGTATGGTCACATATAAGTCACAATATAATGATAAGGCCGAAGATATATTTTTTAAATTGTTGTTATGGCGTCAGATCAGTCTTGGGTAAGATAGCACAGTTTAATTGTAAAATTGTGGTGGTAGAGCCAGGCGGACTCGAAATAAGCCCTACCACCAATCAAAATATTTTAGTTCTTATGACAAGAGCCATCTGTGAATATAGCCTTTAAGTAAGTAAATACTTAGATTTATTTATTTTGTTGCATCGATGTAAGGTGTCTCTATTTGTATCCGATCAGCAGTTTTCGAGATATTGTAAGTAACATAAAAAAGAAGTTAATTTATCTCCATTGTCAAAATAATTCAATATTTTTTCTAAACCAAATGTTTATGATATCACATCACACCTATCACATCACATTAAATTTTCATCCGAACACATCGGAACAGCTTTATCTAACGTTTAATACATGTCACCGCGCCGTTTATACATTTCTGTATTTAGACGATACGCGCTTCTTCAAAGAGGGGACCGAGAGAAATAAGTTTTATTTATAAAATGACAACTACGTCCACTTATGGGTAGCTATTTCGGTCTGATATATATTTGCGTGTATTTTCAGTAGCCGATGTCGTATTCGTAATACAGGCGTCATAAAGGATTGAGGAGCCACCCCAGATTTTAAAGCGCAGCTCACACCCTTATTTAACAGCAAAGTAGCTAATTTTGCAGCACAAATTCTGGATTTAGCAGCAAAATTATCACGAGTTATATTAATCTCCTCAATCTAAATATCTGATTTGAGGAGCCACATGAAACTCATTACTTTATTAGGTACAAAAGATATGATTGCTGAACTGTCAAAGTGTATACTTACATATTAATGAACTCTACTGTCGATACTAAAATATTCTGAGGCTGAAAACCCCGGTACGACCTACGATGACGTAACTGTCTATTTTATATTAGGTACTAAGTGCGACATTATCTAACTTCCAACTAAAATAGTTGCTTGTGTTTTCATTACAGAAAAGACAACGAGACAAACTGAAGAGTTTCTGTTACTGTTACTTTAATTCAGAATTGAAAATGTTTTTCAAAATGCCGTTTTATAGGTGTCAAATTTGTTTTATTTTATAAAATCACAAATAGCGCCGCCGCTATGTACATACTTTGTGATAAAATAGACTGTTGCCTTCAAAGAAATTTTCACATTTCTTTATGGCACCTATTTTCTTCGCGATTCCCTCTAGAATTTGTCTGGAAATTATTTTGTATAGAAGCACAACATCATTTCACGATCACGACTATGGTGGGAGGAATAAAGGCTTTCAAACTGAGTGCTGTACAAAAGAATGCTGTCACTTGAATCGACTGCTCCGTACCCATTCGATAACGTAATGTTGGCATCTACGTCAGAACAGTGACGTAATGATGCAGGCAGATAAGTCTACGTCACTCCGAAGACTGCAGGATATTCAACTGTATTCCGAGGTCGGAAAATTACTTTTGAGAGGAAACTATTACGTGGACGGTCTTGAGGCTGACTTGCTTGAGCGATCAAGCGAGGGTTTGTACGAAATCTAAGTACGAAATACACTATACCTATTGTACCACGTGCAAGTGATTTCTTGTCGTTTGTTTTCTATTGGGTATAAGTAGGCACCTACCTAAGTGAAATTGGGCGACTTACGAAACCTTTCTGATCGATAACGTTTTTTCTGGTAATCTTATCTGAGTAGGGTTGTTGTGTTGGGTTTCCCTTTGTGCTAAAGAATAATGCAAAACAATATTTTACATCAAATAGTTTTTTCGGAGGTTAGAGATACTTAAGAATAATATAACACTATTTTAACATACCTAGGTACCTAAAGCTCGGTGGCGCAGTGGCTTACCGCCTGGCCTAGCGATTGCGTAAGTTAAGCAACGTTCGCAAGGGTCGGTCATGGGATGGGTGACCAAAAATTTACTATCGCGAACTCCTCCGTGCTTCGGAAGGCACGTTAAGCCGTTGGTCCCGGCTGCATTTGCAGTCGTTAATACCCACCAATCCGCATTGGGCTTGCGTGGTGGGTTATGGCCCGTCCTCCTTATCCACCCATAAGGAAGGCCTGTGCCCCAGCAGTGGGGACAACAAAAAATGGCTGATGGACAGGTACCTACTGGTGACTGGTGACACAAATGTCTGTTAGTGTTGATTTGAATCTACCCCTACACCCCACATAATACTACACATAAAACAAATAATAAGTGGAAAAGTATAAATGAAATGACCTACTCTAAAAAAGTGTATTGGACACCTGTTATTTTTCAAGATTCATATTAGGTACTGTGGTGTCTATGCCCGCGTACTGGCCGTTACTGCGGTGGCGCGTTGACATGGTTTTGAATTTGCGTTTAAAAAGATAAGATTCGTTTTTCTAGAGGACACGGTGCGCGGCCATGGAGGCGCATTCTGGTTTTTACATTGCATTTGAAATTAGTTAAAAAATTTAAATAAAATAAAGTTCAGTCCAAAAGAGTGTTTTTATTATAGTAGCGCTTACAAGCGTTACAGTACCTATAGTGTTTTGATATTTCATTTCACGTAGTAGGTACACAGATGGTGTTCAATTCTTTGTTACTTACAAAAAAAATATACTCTGCTAAAATGTAGTGAACTCGTTCCCATTCAATCAATCAGACAAACTAAATAATTAAGGTAGTGAGTATACACCTACTTACATAAATTAGCAATGCTGTAGGTAAATCATAAAAAAATCTCTCGGAAGAATACACTATTTTCGCCATTTGACGGGACAAAGTATAAACAAGAAATTCTTTTGTTCAAAGATATTAATGAACAAACTGACCAAGCCATTTCACTGCCAACTCAAATTAAATAGCGGTAATAAATCGGGATGTATGTAGGTTTGGCACTTTGTCAAAAGTATTTCCCGAACCCTTTTGTTCACATGACCGGTTCCAATAAAGAAAATGTATGTCGGTCTTGGGGTCAAGCAAGATGATTGAATGATCTCTTCAAAGAACATTTAAAAGTATACTATGTAGAATGTTTAATAAACCATTACCGTATGTCAAATAAGCATGTGTCATAGCCTAACGATGATTCTCTGCGTGATTGAAGCAAAAATGATGAGTGTAGGAAGAGTAAAGTGACCGAAATTTTGATGGCCCTCGAAGTTCTTCGTGCATAGGCCCCACAAGTAGAATTGACGATCTTATGATCTCGAGAAGCCGCTATATGTGGGCAGAGCAGGACCGATCATAGTGAAGATCCTTGGAAAAAGCCTATAGCCAGCAATTACCTAGGTTAGGTACCTACTTAAGGTGATTGACATGATAACCATGAACATTTTCTACCCTGACACCATCTTTAAAGATCCAGTAACCCTGCTCATGGACCATAACAAACTACTTACTAAATAATAGTGTTATGTGCAATTAAGTATTCTGTGAATGAGGTGGTGCTTCTCAGTTAAGAATCACATCTTCTCTTCAAAGTTAAAAATTAACATCTAGATACCAAGTTACTTACTTAAATTTACCTATTTAGTAAGAGTAGCAGTGGTAGACACTTTTGGTCGTCTATCTTATAATCAATCTTATATCATTTAGCTCCGCTCCGCAAGCAAGACCTTGAATAGAGCTGAGGGCGCGTTGACCCAAGGTAAAGTTATTCATTGTTTGTGTTTCTGCTGAAGTCCTACTGGTAAAACCGTAGAAAAAATGATTTCCTGTGATTCCATTAGTTCTGTAACCTGTCGTATATGGATACTTATAAAATTTGCTTTTCGTTGTATAAAATTTGCTTTTCTATAAAAAAGTCACTTCATTTAAATAGTTGTAAGACAATCAATCACAAATGGTCGGTACCTACCTATCTATCTACTATTTGTTTTTTGTACCTCATTCAAGATAACTGGAACTTGTCTGTACCCGTCGTCAAGTTATCGCGTGTAACTGCTAAGCCATAATTAAACACAGTCACGGTCGCTATCGTACGACTTATTTGTATTCTGAATTTGTTTCACTAATAAAAAACTTGCTGGATTCATTGTTCGGCGTGGTGCATTGGATTAGCAAAATTACCAAAAGTTTCCGTTGGAGAAGATAAGTATTATAGAGTACAGTTTCATTCTCCATAATATCTTCGAGTTTATCATCAACTAAGTAGGTAGTCGATATTTTGGATTTTCTGGTATTTATTATCTGGTATTGTGTTATTTCCCATTATAGTATTCGCGTTCTGTATCAGTAGGGAATATTTTAAAACTTGTCAGTAACGTTCGAGCAGTAATAGTACATTATGAAACAAGTTAGCTTAGAGCTCACGAGTTTCATACGACGTTTTTCAACACATTTGCGAGGAAAATACAAGGTAATTTACCACACAGCAACAAATATGACAAAAACAAAATATGACAATTATGGGGAAAGGCGCGTAGGTTTTTTTTTGTTTTTTTCACACGCCCAATGCAATAATATTTTGCGAGCAAAGGAGTGCGTGAGCATACAGCTTACTTCAAAATTATAATTTCAAGTGATAAAATGCAAATATTTTAATATTTTATAACAAAATATTTTGAATTATGAATAATTTGATAATAATAAATATTTGTTTGACTTAATTAAGGACTTACACAATTATTTATTTCAAAAATGAATATGAATTTTCACCGGCCTAAAACCTCTTTCTCGTTACTAAAAAAATAACTGTATTACCCGGCTAAATTGGGAATGCTCTGTTTACTCGCATAGAACTTACAATAAGGTACTAATTTAACTTTGTAGGGATAATTCTATAACAACCTAGTGTTTTATATATTATTGCACGCGTTTGTTATAGCTCGGTTTATGGCCCTAAAAGCGATGTATTAGGGCTCACTTTACGAGCAAGTGTGTTAAAAAATATGAAATGTTGTTGTTACAAGATTCAACGTTAGGGTTTGGAAAGTTAGCAATGCATTTTGTGCTTCAACTCCAAGGTCTCAGAGAGTCTACTGTCAGAAGGTGTTAATGATCATACCTACTTAAAAAAATTAGATACATAAACTGCGATATGCTAATATTTATCTATTAGCGCTATCTTACTCCAATCAGCAGCTGCTTTTGGATAGCTTGAGACGTGAGGGCTGAATGCTTGCTGAATGTGAGTTGTTTTGGAGACATTATTCGTTTCTTCTTCTTCTTTGTCCTCGCCTTTTCCCGCGTTACGTGTTTGTAATAAGATTATTTTCATAGCAATAATTAGGTACTATGATACAGTCTGTCTATAAAGTCGTGACATTAAAAAGTAGCAACACTGTAGTGTCGTCTCGTTTCAACCATTATTTTGGTTTGAAAGGGCAGGCAATTAAGTTTATAACTCGAACTCAAAAGTAAGTTTGGTACCTTTTTAGACATTTATTCACAGGCCTCTAGGCGCTCTACTTAATTAATGCAGAACAAAGGTATGAAATAAATCTCCAAGCGAACTAAATCAAACGGGAAAAAATGCATTAATTTGATGCTATCATAAATCAACGCAAACAGCAGCACCTACTAACACTGATTACTTGCCTGCTTTTAATCATACCTACTTTTACTAACATAAATTTTCCTCATACGACGATCCTTTGGTAAAAGGGGGTTTTTATAAAGACTAGGTAAGTACTAAGTAAGTACCCAAGGGGGTTTTTATAAAGACTAGGTAAGTACTTAATGCTTTTTACAAATACAGCTTAGTAAGACATTTTGAGTCATTTCCTCAGAAGCACGCACAATTTTATGAACACGGTAAGAAACAAATTGTTTACATACCTCTGTACAAGAATACGTGATGAAGTCGTTATGGCTATTGTCGATTAAATTGTTACGTTTCCTCCAATCTGAAGAAGATAAGAGGTGCTGTCGGTTTTTTATTAAGTATTTAATAAAAGTTTGTCTAAAGTTTATTGAATTCAAAGTATCTAAGTTATGTTTAGGCTATTGCGATTGCTAACAAACGAATGATTTTTAAGGTGGTAGGTTAGGTACCTTCCTGCCTAAATTCTGGACATTCTTCGGTCGTAGGTATCTCTTATCATATCTATAAAATAATAGTATTGCTTCTAGGATATTTTTTTATTGAATTACTTATAATAATCATTTTAGTATAGAACTGGTCATGTAGGAATATTTTCGTCAAAATCTCGTAAGCCTTTGTAAAAGTTTATCAGTTAAAACAGGGACGCCGCCATTGAATAATCTGATCTGATTACGGATCTTCATCTTCTACTATTATTTCCCTAAATCGATAACTTCATACGCCTCAAAATACTTTTAACATAACATTTTACCTAATATTAAATTCAAGTAATTTCTGTGTGTATTTTTAAGGGATTCCTGTAATGTAAGTAGGTACAAATTGTTCTGAGAACTCTGCTTATTACAAAGTTCAAGAGAACTTCAAAGGCCTCAAATAATTGAGTCCATTAATGAATCCTTTGCTGTTTCCATCTCAAACAGTTAATTACGGATAAATAAATACGATTTAAGTGAGATTATTAATACCTACTGAAAAAAAATATAGGTAGGTACCTATAGAGAACCAACGCCTTGTTTTAAGTCCGTTGAAGATAGGGTTGAAAACCCTAATATATCCTTCTGTATCCTACTATATTGAGGGCTCACCTACTATATTTTTTCAAGTGAAAAAATTAAACAAAAGCATCAAAAAAAAAATTTCTTATACTTAGTCTTATGCACATAAGTAATTGCATAGTAATGTTTGTGTTTAAACACTTGTATTTATGGTTGTTGAATAAATGATGAAAATGTTAGTACCTATGAAAAATGCAACTTCCTTAAAATCCTCCATACAAAACGATAACCTACTATATATTTTTTTAATTTTTCGCCATCTACTATATTTTTACACGTAATAATCTTGAAACTACTATATTTGATGCAGAAAAAGTTGGCAACCCTTTTGAAGGTAATGTTAAACCTATACACCGTTAACTTTTAAGTACCTTTATCAAAAAATTAAATGGGCATATCAGACCACGTTTCTGAATATGAACGTATACCTACTTAAAAGTTAAAAAATAATAGTTTGAAAAAATCGGAATAATCTTGATTTTCATTATTTACGTAGGTAAGCAAGGTAGTCTCTTTTGATTACGCGCGTATGTAATTCTAATGAGCACTGCCCGCAGACTACAGACCAAACTGTCGACCGATAGTTGGTTTTGTATAAAGAATCGGCCAATACCGAATCATTCTAGTGTGCGCACTTGCATACACCTTCATACTGATTGAGAGCCCGACTAAACTGTCGACCGATAGAAAGTCTGTAGTCTGCGGGCACGCTTAACCCAGAAATCAGTAAAATTTTAGAACTAAGAAAGCTCAATTTTTTTTTATTTTGAGATTTTAGGCATTCATAATGCTATTTTTTATATTAAGATAATTATTTTAATAGAAAAAATATTAGAAAAAATCGACTCACCCGTAGCAGTTCAGACGGGACTCGAACCAGCACTCTTGGGATTTCGGCCTAATGCACTGACCAATTATGCGAAATTTTCTAGTATTTTTACGTTCACGCTGTAAGCTAAAAATTCAAAAAATTATATATACTAATCGATTGTCTGACATCTGTAAAGGTGTTGCATTCGAATGTTGAAGGTAATTCTTCACATTGATGAAATAACGCTGGCTTACAGCGTGAACGTAAAAAGTACTAGAAAATTTCGCTGCTCCCACTAGCAACTCGGTACCATAATTGATCAGTGCATTGGGCCAGAATCCCAAGGGTGCGGGTTCGAGTCCCGTCTGAGCTGCTACGGGTGAGTCGATTTTTTTCTAGTATTTTTCCTATTAAAATAATTATCTTAAAGCTCAATATCTTGAACTTTTAACTGTACATACTCGATTAGAATAGAGAATAGATACGTTCATGAATTTTTAGATATACTTAAAAATTAACCGTGTATAAGGTGGTAGGGTCTACCAAATGATGTGATGATACTTAAAAACTTTTTAATCAACTGTGCGCTGACGCTTTCGAAGCCGATCGCACTACTATTCCAACTTTCGTTGGCTCAAAGTTCAGTACCGGCTATTTGGAAGCGTGCCTTTATTACCCCAGTACACAAGAAGGGTTCCAAATCTGAGATCTCAAATTATAGGCCAATATCAAAACTATGTTTGATTGCTAAGATCCTTGAAAAATTAGTATACGGCCAAGTATATCCTGCACTGATACATAGTTTAAGTTATTCGCAGCATGGTTTCCTCAGAGGACGCTCTACGGTATCTAATTTAGCTCTTTTAAACAACTTTGTAACTGCAGCGATGGACGATGGGTGTCAGGTAGATGTAATCTATACAGATTACAGCAAAGCGTTCGATCGAATTCCGCACTCTATCCTCCTTAAGAAGTTAGAATTGGTCGGTATTCATGGTGACTTACTGCGCTGGTTTGAGTCTTATGTCAGCAACCGATGTCAAGCTGTGGTAATAAATAATTATGTCTCTAGCTGGGTTCCAATTCCAAGTGGCGTGCCGCAAGGGTCATTACTTGGACCTTTGCTTTTCATTATTTTCGTCAACGATATTGATATGTGCTTCCGTAACTCGAATCTTCTTTGCTTTGCAGATGACATGAAAATTTACGCTAAAATACAGACTATGAATGACGCTCTGTCACTGCAAAGTGACTTGGATCGACTCGAAACATACTGCAATGATCATAACTTAGATCTTAACCCTACAAAATGCACAGTTATGACGTTCAGTCGGAAAACTAATCCAATAACTTACAGTTATGCGTTATGTAAGCTTAGTTTAAAACGTGTCTATTCTATGCGAGATCTCGGTGTGACGCATGATTGTAGGTTGCTGTTTGATGAGCACATAAACCTTGTGATTTCTAAGGCCACTAAAGCTCTAGGATTTTTAATTCGAAATTGTAAAGACTTTAAAAATGCTAAAACCTTTAAAATTCTCTACTGTTCACTTATACGAAGTCACTTGGAATATGGTTCTCAAATATGGAATCCAAGATACGTCACTTACATTAATAGACTTGAAAATATCCAGAAAAAGTTTATGAAGTATTTATGTTACCGCATTGGTATGCGGTACCATTCTAGTGAATATCTTCAACTATGTAGAAATCACCATCTTTTAACTCTGGAAAGTCGTAGGACCATAGCTGACATCACTTTTCTGTTAAAAATTGCCACGGGTGCTGTTGATTGTCCCGAGCTGCTATCTTTATTGAATCTGAATGTTCCAAGTAGAAATCTTCGTCATTTTAAACCAATTCACCTACCACTGTCACATACCAATTATAGACGAAATTCTTTCTTTCTTCGTGCAGGCAAGTGTTTCAATGACTTGTGCAGTAAAATTGATATTGATATGTTTAACACTAGTTGTGAAGCTGTAAGGCGTAATCTTGCATTTTTACTCTCTGAATATTGAAGTGGGCGTGATCTTATTATTAAATCTATTTATTAGGATTTATTATTCTGATATTTAAGTGTTTTTTTTTGGATTTGTATCTATAATATTAATTTGTGTTATCGGTCTCAAAAAAAAAAAAAATTTTTTTTGTATAACTCTTGGCGATCGCTGTATTAGTGGCTCAAATGTGCATTTTTATTACCTTACTTTTTATTTGTGTGAATCTGTAAATGGTTTTTTAATGTATACTGAGATTGCTATAGTTAACATAATAACTGTTGATTCACCTGTGAATATAAAATAAAAAATAAAATAAAATAAAATAAAAGCTCAAATAAAGGTTTTAAAGACTTCTAAGTTAATTGCTTCCATCTGCAAGGGGTCCCGACTCCCGACTCCCAAATAAGCAATGTGTATGGTAAGTGATCACTCTACCATAAGGAGAGCCAAAGCCGAATAGTTAAAGTTTTGTGACTCCAATGAGAGTTGCAATAGTTGCACCGGTGCCTACGCCGCATCAAGTCTCGTCGGCAAACTGTTTCCATTAATCGAGCTGGGGAAAATTGCTTAGACTAGTGTTGCTATTGCTAGTTCACATATAAACCGAAGGAAGTCTACATAATACTTTACAAAATTAAAATTTTGATGACGCAGGGCGGGTGTAATTGTAGGTAATGTTTGTGAAACCGTATCGAGAAGAATTATTTTTGTATTACAAAAAGAATATGTAGGTTTTTCTCGCTAATGTAGATTTATATAAAAAACATTGTTTTTGTTTTAGCTCTTTTTGCGAATTTTGTTTTTTTATTTTTCATTTAATTATTAATTACGTTGTATTTTATTGTTTAATAATTTTAAGTAGTTTTGTAAGTCCTTTTTTCGCCTGAAACACAGGTTAATCCTAGTTCAGGCACATTTTATTTCTTTTCCCTATATTATCTATGTTTAGACTTGTTGTAAATAGTGATTTAAGATTATTTCAATAAAGATTTATTTATTTATTTAAATGCAAGGCTGTGCTAATGACTAATTATTTCCTAGAATGTAAGATATAGTTGAACAGTATAACGGCGATAAAGTATGTACTGTCAGCAAAGCTATGACCTGAACACCTTAAGGTTCAGTTCTAGATTGAGTAGTCTGTATTGTCTTGCATTTACCCAAAAATCACAAAAGCATCTTTTGTATAAAAACAATGGATGCAGGTAAAGACGTACTTTTAGTTCCATCCTTTCAAGCGATTTATTTTCAAACTGTTAAGGTCATAACTTTGCTGACTGTACCTACCTATTTATTTCACTCGCCATATAATATATAGGTACTCGCATTAATATGCAGCAGTAAATATTATTTATTGCTGCATATTAATGCAAGTGAATTACTGAATTCTAATTGCATCCACGACGTACAACGCCTCGCCTAACGGTCGCTCATTGCTACGTGGTTGGTCGGTGATGATAGCGACGCGCATGCATTGCCAATCTTTAGTCAGTAAAAACTACTATGTCTACTTATCTATTAACAAAAAAATAAAAAATAAATTGAATTGCAAATATTTGAAATTACGGATTTAAGCACTTTTTTGTCGACAAATTTGAAATTAGGCCGGCCGCTGCCATTGCCCCGAAAAAGGAGCCGAATAAAATATTTACAATAACTTAAAAGTGCCTATTGTATTTTTAACCGAATTCAAAAAACAAAAAAAGGAGGTTCTCAGTTTGACCTGTATGTATGTATGTTTGTCCGCGATTATCTCGCGTTTGGCTGAACCGATTTTGATGCGGTTTTCAAAAAAGTATTTGTTACACTTAGGAGAAGGTTTTAGTATTTTAAACGACTTCGAAAAAAAAGAAGGTTCTGAGTTTGACTCGTATTATGTAGGTATGTTTGTCCGCGATTATATCGCGTTTAGCTGAACTAATTTTGATGCGGTTTTCAGAAAAGTATTTGTTACACTTAGGACAAGGTGACAACTATTGATGTCGGGTAGGGCTGTAAGAATAAAAAAAAATTGTCCTCCAGCCCCACCCGACTTCAATAGACGTGTTTTATTACAATGATAATGCGATTGCTTTTTAGAGGTAGAGTGGGTTTTTTGGTTTTTAAAACAATTTTTCATGCATCTTTTTTGTAGGTACGAGTTTACTCGAATCACCATCACAATCAAAAGGGGTTCCTATTCGAGTTTCAAGAGTAGTGGATACGGTTGCCGACACAGCAGTCGCGTGCAAACGACTGCCATTAATCGTCGCCCTCCACAGCTGACGAATATGGACTGCGAATGTTGCCAGGCTGCGAGCAAATTTCACCCCGAAGATGATATTGTAGGCTACATTAGGTACCTACATACCTACAGCTGCTATTATGCTATTCATAAGCACAGAAAAGGAACAGATATTCTGTGTTCTTGAGAGTTCCTATTACTTCCTATGCAAATTGTAATAAAATATTTCTGTGTTATTTCTTAACAACTTTGCTAGAGACGGTCGACAGACACTCCAAACTATTTCCCGACAAAGTACTCATCAAGACGATTCTAACGAGCCCAAATTCAATGAGGTAGCGTATTTAATTAAAGAGTTCCTGTGTCCTTCTTCCAGCTCCATCATCAGACATTAATCCCGCTTGGTGGCGCTTCTGCTCCTGGAATTTTGTACGAGCATTTACCCCCGATAGTACTTGTTGTATGGTCTGTGCCCCCGATTTTCCCATTATTAAGTACCTATATCTAAAAATGTTTGATAAATACCTACCCTTACAAATAATTATTATTGAAGTCAGACAGTAGACGAATTAAAGATTGAAGAAAACCAAAATATTGGAAGAAAAACTGATATTTACGAAAATTCGCTTCCAACATACAAAAATTGATAGCAACCACATAGCAAACGACAAAATGACAGATCTACACTAGCGCCAAGTTAGCGGTAGTGCGCCGACTGGTGGATGTGTTGGGTTAGATTCGATATGATTTGAACTTAGGCAGTGCTGTGTCGACTACAGGTCATAGGGCACCATACCATTCCCTCTGTTGATTGTAATAACTTACGCGTTACGATATGCAGCTCCTACACTCTGTTCTTGTTTCACGAAAGATCAGTTATGGCCGTGGCATAAAACCACAGTAGATTGTTCTAAGATAGAGGAAACGTTTCCGCTTCCGCAGTGTCCACGAGGCGCAACGTCACTAGAGCCCGGCGAGATGCCAAAACGAGTTGGCGCGGTGACCAGGGCTGATAAAACTACCAAATAGTAGAAATTTATGGAAAGAAATTCAATGAGTCATGTCACTACACTATGACTTCCAGGAAAATTGAAATAATGGAAATTTACTGCCCCATACATTTTGAGAATACTATTTTCAGCGAAGTCAAAAGATCCTTGAAGTTTGTTTTTGTTTCTGAAATGTATAATTTAGAGCGAACATTGATTTGAAATCCAGCTTTTATTTGTCGATTCAAAAGTAGGTACTTAGGTACTTACTGAAATCAACAATTCATTTGCAACTGCAAGAGTCAACCCTGAGTGATCATCACGACAGTAAATAGAAGAGTCATTCACACTGACAACTTTTAATTATAGATAAAATAGATAAAAATATAATTTAGTTTATTATTTAGGTAATGTAAATATTGATGATGGCAACACTATGATTTACATATGTGATGCGTATGGAGGAAGGTAACGAATATCTAGATTTAAAAAATAATTTGAGACAGTTTTCAGTTATCGTTATAATCCAAGGTTTAGTATCCAAATGTTGACACGCACTACTATACAGACCATACAACAAGTAGTAGACCATACTAGTGACACGGAGGGACGGGCGAATACGTGACATTGTATTAAACTTAATTTCTAAATGATTTGGCTTATACTACTGTGCCCAGCATTCCCAAATTTAGGCCGACGCTTTCATTCCGAAGAGTTCGTTTAAATTCTAAAATAATTTAAATAGAATGATTGAATCCAATTTGGTAACAAGCAAAATCAAAATCAACTTCGCTTGAAGAGTTTACGTTCAATCCGAAAAATGAATCTTTGTAGCTTCTGGCTTACTGCGTACTTATTTGGGAAGGCAAACATTGTTTCGACGCTTCGTTTTGCTTTGCTATGTACGGCCATTTTGTCATTTAAAGCTTTGGCGAAGTCAATGTTAGTCTTTTAGCTACCTTTAGAATCGGTACGAGTTTATGTTTTTATCTCTTTGCAAACTCCGATTTTTTTTGATTCACTGAGTTCTCCTTTTTAGAAATTATACCTATTCTTACTATACGAAATAAATTACTTATTTAGTACCAAACATGCTGACTTAATTGTGATGACATTTTCTGAGTAGGCTTTTCAAATACGTAAGGTTAGGTAGGAAACATACATGAATGAAAATTTAGTTGCCGCTTGTTAAATTGGAAAAGCAATTGTGGCAGGTTCTCAAATTCTCAAACAATGGGCGTTGGATCGGAATGAGAATAAGGTTTTCTTTCGAATCCATTCGGATGTCGAACGAGGGGAGATGGGGGTTACGTCTGGCATTCTAAGGGGCAATCGGCGGCTTAAACGCTCCCCTTAGCCTGGAGGGGCGAGAGGGGAAGGGTATCTGCTTTTGTGTGTCGGCGGCTTTATCTCCGGTCAGCCACAAACACTGCTGTCGAGCGGGAGCCTCGCAAACCGATTGCATTAACTCCGCTAAGAAATAAAGGCTCAGAGTCAATGACGAAAATGAGATAGCCTCGCTCGGACTTCATTGTGATTCAGAACGACGTATTCATTTCTAAAAGCAGGAAACTGCTTAATTGAAATCCGGGAATTATTGATTCGTCTCTACGGACATGAACTTCAACATTCGGCTGAATTTATTGTTCCGATTTGCATTGTATACCTACCTATCTTCGGCAAATAACATGTTTGAATTTATCGGTAGTCTCTTCGTGGAAACCAAATATCTGTTGGCTTGGTAATAAATTTATTTTTTAATATCAACTTGACACATTAATTTTTACTGTTATCTTTTAAATTGATGAGTGTGATAAATTACATGGATAGCAAATGAGTTTTATTCTATGTAACACAAAGCTGAAAGCATTTCAGATAATTTTGATATCTATGGCATGGTATCTACATTGTGAATCTAAGTAATCTTTAATACAAAACGCATAAAGGTCATAGTGGAACTGAAGTGAACTGTAGAAGACAATGTCAGGTAACTCCATTATGAAAGACATTAATATAGGTGTGCTCATCAAATCAGATAGGTAGGGTCGGTGGTTTGATGTCGGTAGGTAATTGTGAAATTCAATGTTGGGTCCTGATGAAATTATTCAGAATTCGAATGTAAAGGAGCTTGAGATGTAGGTAATTCAAGGGAATGTGAAAGAGACCTCTTAAATACCAGTTAATTACGTAACCTTATAAATAATAGTAATAATTACTTTATACTTTTCCTTTTCTTAGAAATAAAACCGTTTTTACGGATTACAGCGCGTACCTATATTGGTTAATTCAGATGTTATTTTGGAATTATTTAGTTTTGATTTGTTGGTTTTTTGGGTTTTCCGACGTTTCAACACCTTTCCAGGGGTCGTAGTCACGGGGGTTTTTATGAAATTACACGCTCTGAACTTCATAAAAATGCATTCAAGTTTATTAAATTATTTTATTTATACCTACGTTTTGATTTTATTCATTATTACTGAATTAAATCGATTAAAGTAAATTAGAAAAAAAAAAACTAGCTACTGAATCTACCACCAGTTCACAAATTGGGAGACAAATTTCCCTTTTGTGTAAATATTAAGACAACCACTAGGAAAAACTTTTTCTTTTTTTTTGAAGAAGAAAAATATCAATCTATTCCTTAATCTTAACATAAGTAGTGTTTGGTCTCACGTCTAAAGTATTTAACAGCTTACAGGAACATAATACGTAGGTATAAGTTTTTTACGAGAGTAATAACAAGATGTTTTACCTGATATACCTATGAGAAAAACTTTTCCCGCACTTATTATACTTACCTAAGTACTTTTACCAGAACAAAAGATAAATCAAACAACAACATTAATAAATCAGAAGTGTATCTGGCGAGTTCTGATACTTTTGATCTTCAGCACTATCATGAAGAATCGACTCCAAAACAAAGACTATTTATCAAAAAGTTTTTAATGAATGTATAACTTCAGATGAAGTGTAGGTAGGAACAGTACAAGCTACCTACAGTACAGAAGTCTCACTCTACCAAGACTATTTTAACAAATTGCTACTCTCGCACCATTGTAATAAAGTGCCAAGTAGTGTAATACCTATTATAAACGAAACGACGAAGTATAAATCGGTGCACTCACATGCAATGAATTGAATAATAACAGTGCTTTTTTTTGATTAGGTTATTATTAGGTACCTACTTATACTATAAGTACTCTTTATTGCATGAAAATTACTCTTTATTGCACAAAACGATAAGGTATCATAATTATTTTTTTCTGAGAGACCTTGTGAAGAAGAAATAACAAAAAACCCTCTTCAAGAACATATAAAGGCGAATAAACACGAGCGTAATGTAACATAATGTAATAAAAGAAAGAACACTGAAATTGATGCAATATTTTTCGTTAACAGAGCAATTTGTATCTTTTATGCTTTCCCTTCACACTTGCCCTTCAAAGATCCAGCTAGATTAGGTATCTATTATTTACACAGTGGACAGGGTCCAGTGGCTCTCGCCTTGTTCTATCTAACTGGGCCACCCTGTAAACTACGAGGATTAGGTTCTCCGGGGAGCTTTTGTGTTGCATTAATAATGGATATCAAAGGGATATCAGAAGACTCAAAGTTTACGATAACATTGTGGTTTTACATTCTTGAAACTTTGGAAAAAGCCACTTAGTTTAATTATTATCTATCAATAATCAATATACTTTGGTCAAATTTTGTAGAGAATTCATACTTGTATCTTCATTGCTTTCAAATTCCAAATTAAAAATAAAAACCTCCAACTTATAGCTAACTTTCTTATTTATTTATCTTTTTTGAAAGCATTGAAACATTTGGATACGCAGTTATGTCTTCATGTCAAATTGGCAAGACTTCTTAATTTATAGATTACTTTTAGTGCATCTTTAGATTTGGCACGTATTCAAGTGATATTTGTTCAGATGGAAATGTACCAAACTGTGATGTGCAATTGCTTGAGAAATTGAATTGCGTATCAAGACAATCTTTGCATAATTTTACTGGACCCTAATTATTCGTCTTGGTACAAAAATTCAAGTAATAGAACCTACCTATAGCTTAGCTAACCTACCTATTCTTTGCCTTTTGTATAGTGAACCGAGCTTATCACAAAAGGTCAAAATATTCTCAATTAATATAAAATTCTGTGGGGATCTACATAACTAGATCAAATTGATCGTACTAGCTGTAGATAATATAGTAATAGAAATTACCAAAAAAGAAAGAAATAATCTCAAAATAACACCAAACGAGAAAGAACGTCGAAACAATCGCTGATTACCTAGTTGATTTAAACAGAAAATTGTTCTCTGAGAAAATTGGGGGCTCCTTGCTAGTGCAGACGGCCTCAATTTTTTGACTGATCTGAGTCAATCCTTCATTATACGTAAGGCGAACATCAAAAAGAGAAAGCGACAGATTTTGTATTCGGAAAGGTCTGCTCTGAAATTTATCTGGGAGCCGTTGACCCGGGGAATTGTCGACTTAACTTGGAGGAACCATTTATTTGCGTTTAGTCTTCGATACTAGGCTTGTCTTATATTATGCAAACGAGTTTTTGTTCGGACGGGTTGGGTAGACCGGGATCGTTGCGCAATCTCTCCGCACAGACGTGTGGGAAGGGTTCAACGATGTTTTTTTTCACGTAACATTTAAATAACTTGGATTTGTTTTTATATCACACCCGTTTGTATTGGTTAGCGTTATCAATCGATGTTTCTTTATTCCCTTGTGGGTAACATTAATAAGGACTCAGTACATGCACAGAGCTGCTTCTGTAATATCGGTCCCTAGCTGTGTGGTTTTTTTTTACCGACGGAACGGAGAAGGTGTTAGTTATCTTAGGTCCTTTTACCTATGAAATTGACGTTTTGTACGGAGAATTAAAAAAAATGCATTTTCCATACTAGCATTTTCATAATTTATTTAACAACCGTGAACGCTATTGTAACAAAATGTTTATGTAAGTACAAGTTATAAAGTTATAACATTGCTAAATTGGGCAACATAACTTAAGCGAAAAAAATAAGTTAAGGCTAAGTTACGTAGGATAAAGTGGTCATTTTCGCTAGCAAAAAAAGGAGTCTCTTTCAATTAAGTTTAGTTTTAATGCTAAGAAAACAAAATAAATAGACATTAATTATGCTGATAGGTACTTAGTTGACGGCTATGGTCATAATTTGATGTAATTTCCAGCAACTGATAAATATTTTATATCACAGAAGATTTGAGGTTCTCTGTGTGTGAGAAAAAAAATACTAATATCATAGGTAAGGACCCAATATTATATTAGGTACGAGTATATGCGTTTAGTGTGAGAGGTTGTTTGTGTGTGTGCAAACGCAAATGTTGCCATTTCGGTATATCCAGAACTGTTTGACTGATTTAGATGCGGTTTTCTGTAATGGGTTTTAGGTTATCGGTGATGGTCCTTAGAGTAGAGAGGTGTTATGGTGTTAGGCCGCTAGAGAGCGCTGCAGTAATAATTTTCCCATTTTTCCAGAACGGTTTGACCGAATGTGGTTTAGCTTGCCCGCAGACTACAGACTTTCTATCGGCCGATAGCACAGTATTATAAAGCACCTACCTTAGTAGTATTAAAACTGAGCCGATAGTTAGTTTTGTATGAAGAATCGGCCGATACCAAATCGGTATAGTGTACGCACTTGCATACTTCTTCATACTGATTCCAACAATCGGCCGACAGTTCGGTTCATCACATCCTATAAATATTCATGAAATCTTCTCTTTATGTGTTTCCCGTACAAGACTACCAGTTAGTAATAAATTCTAACTAAAATATTCAGAGTCGTTTCAAAAGAAAATTTTGTTTCTATTTTCTTTTTTGCACGCTTGCGTTTATAATCACAAAGACTGAAGACGTAAAAATATGCGAAGCGAAAGATATTTGTTTTTTTGCACACACTGTGGCAGGCAGGATATCGTCTTTTTTGTACAAAAGCATTTACAGCTTTGTAACTTACCTCTATCTAGGTATTCTTATTGCACATGTAGGTAGACAGACGGATGTACGTTTGACAATCATTTCTCGTCACTGAACGGAAGTGTGACAGCAGGAATGCTTACGGTCATCACCATCAGGGAAGGGCATTGCTTTTTTTAGACCTTTAGATGTGGTTTTTATCCCGTTTCGTTGTCTACTTAGCTAAAAAACGAATGTTTCTTTACTTAATTTAATATGCATGCATATCGATTTCAGAATTTTAATATTTCCTGAAATTCTGGGTTTTATTGTCGTAGTGCTAAAAGATTATTTACGTTTTATCTATAATATTTTACTTTGAATATTGGTTCTAAACGTCAACGCAAAAAAATCTGGAGCTTGCGAGCCGGATAACCGTTGTATAATACCAGCAATTGGGAAAGGACGTGTTATGGTGGAATCAACAGTGGGTAACAAGAAGGAAACTATAGAACTGAAAGATGTCGGACTTGTACCGTCTTTGACGAAGAACTTATTCTCAACTTTAGCAGCACAAGACGTTGTACAGAATAATTCACGTCGACTGCCACAAGTTGTAAACTTGACATTGATGGAGAAACAAAAATTGTAGGCAGAAGAAATTCTAGTGAAACAGACTACCCTCCATTGACCCTTGCTGCACTGCATACTTACAGGTAAATCCAACTGATAATAGTAAGTAGGTATTTTATTTTCGTGGAATAAGTATAAAATTCTTCTCGTCCTGTGACGTCGGCGAGATGGCATAAATGATCTAAATTACTAAGTATTGTGATTTAAATTCAAAGTCGTGTGAAAGTTAATTTATCTTATTTCTTAGAAATGAAGAACAAGCTTTAATTTAAATCTTTACTGTCATCTGTCTTGCCGTTTTGAAAACTCAATTGCCAACTTTCTAAAGCAAATACAAGAAAATATTTGAACAATTCTATAACTTCGTATTGTTATCTTGTTGATCTTGAGCGAAAGAAATTTATGTTTAAATTAGTGAATCTTTAAGACATTCCTGAGAAAATTGTAATAAGTTTGGAAATGTTTGGGATCCCTTTATAAAGCTGAGCTAACGAAATTTAGCGGAATTAATAAGTGTTCGAATTATGACGTTCTATCAAAAAGTTTTCCCTGATAATGTCAAGAATGTATTCATAATCTACCTATGCTTATTTTTTAATGCAAATTCATTCCGTTCAAATTGATCAGAGCAAATAAGTAAGTGCAGAGAAAAAGTAAACTTCCATTATGGGGATAGAAATTTAAACATGACCAATTGACCACCAAGAACTCTTTAAGAAACAGATGATAGGTAGCTAATTGTTTAATTATTTGCGTCTGTAATATTTCGGTAAAATGTAGGTCCAGCCTCTTTGTCACTCTCCATTACGTAAAAAAGAGACAAAGCTATTACACACAAATTAATTAGGTTAGTTTGTAAAGGGGATGTGGAATTGGGAGTTGTTCTGGAGTCGCCCTGGCTATTTATTAACCCGCGGTGATTACGAGGCAATAAAAACCTAGTCATGTTAAGAGCCGATTACAGACGTAATAAGGCGGTTGGGATTAAAAAAAATTAGTCAAGAGCGAGTGGAATCGTGTGCTAGGAGCTCTTGTTGTTTTTTTTAAAGGGCAATTGTATTTAAAGTGTTTTTTTTTATTATCAAAGTTAATTAGCTACTATTATCTTGAATTATTTTAGAACGCTAAGAGATAACTAAAGTGTGATACTTAAAATAATAATTTGCTAGCAATTTAAAGCACTATATATACTGCAGCTGCATGATACGATAATCTCGGTGGCTTTTTAAATGAATGATCCTTTGCATTCTTTGTTACGAAATGAAGGTCAAGTCCAAGTTTTGTAGAAATGTCATTTAAAGATGTAGATTCTACGTCTTCTCAATCGATATTGGATTAAGTAATACTTACAAACAAAGTACCTACTTAATTAGCAAAAATGAAAATTTACCTTTTCTGTAAATTGTCAAATCAGCCTACAAGGGTATTGGAATGGAAGTAACAGAGCAGAAGTACTATTTTCTCTTTTCTTTTTTTACATTGAAAAATAAAATTAAAAAATGTAAAATAAAAATAATAAAGTAAAATAAAAATTGGTTACTAAAGGGGGTTTAATAAAACCCCACCCGACTTATTAAGACTTTTTAATGTCTGTGGTCTTCATCATCAGTTCCACTTCATCAAATGGTGCTTATCAAAAACAAATGCACACACTATAATATTTCAAGAGTTTCCTCTCTGGGATACCATCATCAGATTCTGACCTGATGACAGTGGGATGGGACTATTTGGGAAGTATACGCTTTAAAACAAAATCCAAATCGGTCCAGCCATCTTCGAGTAATCGAGTACCATACCATACCACCGAATATACTATAAGTAATAGAACGTACCATTCTAACATACTCGTACTTACCATACCTAAAAAAGATCCCGACGAACTGAGAACCTCCTCCTTTTTTGAAGTCGGTTAAAAAGGTCTAAATTAATTTAGTTTTTTTATGATATCATAAAGTTCGGACATACATAGGCTGTGCAAAAAGTCCAAGAACGTCACATTATTATAAAAAAAGTTGTAACATTCGATTCCTTTGTTCATTGAACCCTAAAGCAAGGTGGGCTTGTCTTGTACGGAAGATAAAAGATACAATTCTAAAGGGCAGACGGCGATGGTCAAACATGCCGTATTGTGTTTTTATTTTCTTTGTATTATTGACATACCAGTTCCCAGGCCTTTTTGTGTTCTAATTGAGCAGTTGTTTTTTCTACAACCATAGTAGGTACCTAATTTTCAGGTGGCGCCATGGATAAATAGGTACTTTTAGCGTGCCCGCAGACTACAGACTTTCTATCGGCCGATGGTTGGTTTTTATATGAAGAATCGGCCTATACCAATTCGTTGTAGTGTGCGCACATGCATACTTCTTTATACTGATAAAAGGCCCGATCCAATGGGAAATGTCCAAAAAAACATTTGGCTGAATATTTTTTTATAGGTACGAATAAGCTCCCTTAGTAATAGAAAAAGTTTGAGAATTTTCGGTTGCGTAAAAATAAAAATAAAAAATAAAGTCTCTTCGACTTCACAAATATACGAAAGTAACAGCAGAATGGAGATTATACATTTGCCACCACCTGCCACAACCACAACATGGTATTAAAAAAAAGGTTCAACACAAAATGTCAAAACTTTTTTTTAAATACTTGCTGTGCTTAAAACACTTAAAATTTCACGCAACCGAAAATTCTAAAACTTTTTTGAAAAAAAACTAAGGGAGCTTAGGTAATATTAACTTTATGTTCCTACCTATAAAAAAATATTTAGCCATTTTTATTTTTTTCGGACATTCCCCATTATCGGCCGACAGTTTGGTCTGTAGTTTACGGAGACGAAATTTATTTTTAGGAATTGACGTGTTTTTATTTCGGAGAGACCTATCACCGTATTTTGTTTCTTCCTTGATGCCAATTTGGTTATTATAAACTGTAATCAAATCACTCACCCAATTCGTTATCATTTGTCATGGGCTAAAGCCTTCTGTGTCAAAATGTTGTTTTTATGAGACCTTCTTTACGGGAATTCGACTAAAGTTGGATCGAAGTGAACGTCAGGGCCTATACTATACTTAAACTGAAATAAGTTTCGTCAAGCCGTCGCAATAAACAAGCAACTTAGGAATTCCATATTTTTTATATTGCAGTTAGCTTGTAAGGTTGGTTTTAGTATAACAACCGGTGGTTTTGCGTCGGCGGTAGGTCTACTGACTTAATAATATGTCCATTTGAAACAATCTACCTCTCTCTTTTATTTGCCTTACTGGCCGCGCCCGTCTCTCTTTTTGTCCTTTTTGTTTGTCGTTCCAGCTTTATTTTTATCTGTGGCACCGCTCGAGGTTAATTTAGTGCGGATTACAAGATTTCTTTATAAGAAACTGATTTAAATATGCGGTTGATATAATAATTTAAAACGAGGACCGTCGAGATGAGATTTTGTTTTGGGTCTGGTCAAAATTAAACGAGCAGTGTCTTGTTTTGAGACGCTTAACATCATAATAATCTAAAATTAGGTAGGTATAACTTATTACATAGAACTATAAACAGAGTTTCATAGGTACAAATTAAAGTCTCATTGGAGAATTCCATATTGAGCTAATCGAATCACAAAATTAGCTTTATGAAAATCTTTTGTATCCAAGCTTTCGAAATTTCATAATTACAAAGACCTTACGTCTTAGGAATGTCTTCCTAATTTCTGTGTGGATTTTCGGTGTTATAAACTTCGTTATTGAACATTTTCCCGATTTAATTAGGTAGGTATAACAAGTTTCTTAAATTGACTCTTTCACAATTCTGACTGGAAATTAACAAGCGTCACAGTGGTTAGGTACTGAAAACTTTGGAAATTACTCTTCATAAGGCGACGGCTACACGCGTGGTAAATACCGTGATCCATTACCATAGAGTACCTTAATTGTAACCATGGAAAGTAATTTATTTGGAATGTTCAATATTTCACTTTCCATGGGTAAAATGGCGATGGATCACGGTATTTACCACGCGTGTAGCCGTCGCTTCACTTTGCGCTAAAAACTTATCATAGGCTTGCCCACATAAATAATCTGAAACTTCATGTTTCGTGAGATTTGCTTTAACTTATAATTGTCGTGTCATTAGAAATATCACATTTGTCACGAATTTCTGTGGTTGACAGGGCTGACAGAAAAAGGTCTCCGATGAAAAATACGTTGGACAACATTCATCACCCTAAAAAATCGTTTCTAACATACGCCATTACCGAAATATTGTAGGCTTGTTGTTTTTTCAGTTGTGTGATGATCTTTAATTAAAAAGTTTGTTAATAATTTTGATTAAGAAGTGAAACGTCCAAATAATCTGGGGCCCTATTTTACTACCTACCTATTTGCAACGCAGATCCCACTTATATACACTATTCATATAAAATATTTCGGTAATAGGATAGCTCTTGGTAAAATATCAGTGTTTGAACTCTTTCTTACTCCTCTAGTCTCCCTTTAATGTATGGACAAAGAAAACTGGAGAAAACGTTATTTTGTAAGTATTTTATATTTTTTGTTATTCACAAGTAATACTTACTAATCAAACTCAAACTCAAATGAATTTTAATCACCCACCCACCTTGTTAGATATCTACCCAAATAGAATAGAAATCCAATTTCTTTTGGAAATTGAATTGTCTGAATTGCTCCTACGTAATAAAAGGGCGGCACGACTTTCTAGGATACTGAACAAAAGAGCATACTGTCTGCTGGCTTTAGATAGAAAGTGTTTTCAGCAGTTGATGGACTCCTGAAGTGTTTGTTCAGGCTTTAACTTCATCTGAATTATTCAGGCAGGCCAGAGCGAAATATGGGCTTAATCCAATGAGAGACTTAAAACATTCCAGGAAGGAGATATTCTAGACAAAAGACACTAAATGAAATGGAACTTGTGGGAAAGTTACAATCCAGTAATATTACATAGATTGAGGAGCTCGGTGGCGCAATGGTTTAGCGCCTGGCCCAGCGATTGCGTAAGTTAAGCAACGTTCGCAAGGGTCGGTCATGGGATGGGTGACCAAAAATTTACTATCGCGAACTCCTCCGTGCTTCGGAAGGCACGTTAAGCCGTTGGTCCCGGCTGCATTTGCAGTCGTTAATACCCACCAATCCGCATTGGGCCCGCGTGGTGGGTTACGGCCCGTCCTCCTTATCCACCCATAAGGAAGGCCTGTGCCCCAGCAGTGGGGACATCAAAAATGGCTGATGGACAATATTACATAGGTAGGTTTTTTACATGAAAGATTTAAAAATGATTTTTCCTTCAAAAAGTGAATTACCCAATTGGCTTAACTTTAATGGGGACTAATTCAACGTTTGTTTGCAATTAGTTCGTCATTTTGAATTATACAAAGGTTTCTCAAACGAAGGGTTACACTCGGAGTGGTCACGAGGCGTAAAGTTTTGTTGTTTGTGTTAACTAAGGGTTTAACATGTTGGACCTTTTTGTAAGTAGTATTGCTCCAAACCAGTGAATATTTTGGGCGTTTTAACTTAAATAGGTACGATTTAACTTTCTGTAAGCGATGTATTTACTTTGTTTGGTCTCTTTAAAAGTTTTAAATGGTTTTGTTTGCCTTTATTTTTTAGTTACACTATGTTAATTCCACTATATGTTTGATAAGTCTATTTGTATACTCTATCGCATTGGGTTGTATCTGTAAAGATAGACGTATGTTATAAATAAATAAATAAGAGCAAAATATTTCTCACTCATTATAACACGTTAACAAATATCTCGTAGTTTGACGTATTGACTAATATTTATTTATAGCCATTTTTTAAATTCCGTCCAATTTCCCGGAGAATCAATGGAGTCAAACTTTTCTATTTGTCTTAGGCACTCTTCCTTCTTGACAATTAGTGATTCCTCATCCTAATGAGATTTAACATAAAATTCAAATTAAATTCACCAAAATGTGTTTATTCTTGCTGTCAGCCCCTTTCATCCTTGTAAATTTCCAATTGGCGTGAAGAGGTATGTAATGTACCTACATACAGTTGAAATCAGAAGTAAGTAGCAGGGACTGGAAAACCCCTTTTTTGGATAACCCAATTGATAGGGAAACCCTATTAAAAAGCTTACCAAATGATAGGGTTTCCCTTTCGATATGGTTAGTCGACGATAGGTATGCTTACCGTATTGGTAAGTTTTTTAAAAATAAGTCTATGAAATACCCAATCAAAAACCCTTTTAACGGTAAGCGGTTCCGGTCCTTCGGCCTAGGTGGGACTAGGTATAAATTGCTTGAACACGTTTTAAAACCCCTTCATAAAGCCTTCATAGGGTTTCCCCGATAGGACTTTCGCGTTCGGTAATTGCTTACTTGGGTTACCCTTTCGACAGGGCTACCGTAGGTATTGATAGGGTATTTTGAAAACAAGTCTATGAAATACCCAATCAAAAACCACTTTAACGGTAAGCGGTTCCGGTCCTTGGTAAGTAGTTGAACAGTTTAGCACTTTTTCACACTAACTAACTGCATAGTATAGCTTTAAGTTGCATTTCTACCAATAACGCAAAAAACAATGCGATATGGTCCTAAAGTGTTCAGCTACATCGGAGACACACTGTGTGTACTTCACCTGAAAAGTCTTGAAAGCACTCTTTAGACAAAGCGTAAACACAAGAGCCGTGACGAGTGAACGTGACAGCACGACTGGTCTTTAATTAATTGCGATTGTCTTAGCTCGTGAATAACGGCCCCATTTTGCACATTATGCACTCCTCAAAGATGATTTGTGTACGGATCTCTTGTGTCTAGAGAGCACAAAGACGGGTGCTTATTTATGATGGAAATTTGCAGTTATTATGTATTTCCTAATGCGCTATCAAATAGTTCAGTTGAAGCCGCGGGGAAAAACATCGTTGTAATAAGTCAGTAAGTAAATAAATAATAGCCATTTTTTGCCCGTGACACTACTGTGCGTGGCACTACCAGTAGTGGGAAATTTTTCTTTCCCGTATGACTCTACCGACTATGGCTCCGTGCACGCTTTTAGCGCCACCTAGCGTGTTGCAACTTTGTTGGCTCTGACCTGACCGTTTTGACGTTTTGATATGTAATGGCGGCATTGTGACAAAATGTTAAAAAATACTATACATGTTGTGTTATTAATGTAAATTTCAAAATTACTGTGATTTGGGTGGACAAAGTGTTGTGAAATAATTTTTGGTCATTTAAATTAAATACGGCAAGTCAGATCTATTCAAAATGAGTGTTTTATTTTGGTTATATCAGGGTTTGTTTACTTCTTTTTTAGTTGTAGATTTTGTAAAACAAGAGGATAAAGCTACTTTAATAATTTTACTAAGTGATAATAAACATTTATAATTATTCCTGTATCGCTAATAATAAATTAAATATCGTTTTCAAACAGATTACAGAGCCTTCATTATTTCTACTTTTTGCCACCATGAGCGCTGAGATCGATTATTATACCTTCGTACCCTCCCAATAGTGCCGTAGTGTTACAGAAAATTTGATTTCCGGTGGCACTATTGTAATAAGTACTCCTAAAGGGAGTAAAGTATTGTCACTTAAATTGAAGTATTAGTGGTCTGTCAATATTATACTAAACAAGAAAAATATTCAAAAAAGGTTTCGTTTATTTTGCTCTTATTGGATCAATTTTGGAGTTGTGATATTCTCATAAGTAAGATAAACTTACTTATTCTGGTCTTATAATACAACTTAGGAGCCCTTAAATATTTCTTAGCATATCGCTCGCGTCATATGTATATTACCTAATAAATTATTATTTTAGTTAGATTGAAAAGTACCTATCCGTTGTCGGCGTAAAAAAATACCATTACCTACGTAGGTATCTACCTAAATAAACCTCGTGCCACCGTACTAGGGGTAAGTACTACGTTTGACTATGTTTAGGTACAGAATGTAGGAGAAGAATAACAACTTCAAAGGGATGCGGTGATTAGTTTGCACGACAAAACGCTTTAACGACTTCCAAACTAAAGCAGCTAAACTGTCGTTATAGGACGCATATACGTTAGGTTAGGGGTAATCTAATGGTTTATCAATGGAATTTGGGCCGAAGTCTCACATGCCAGCTCGGGCATGCGGTTGCTAGGCGACGCCTTCTTGCTTAATTAGCCGCAATCAATGCGGTTTGGGACTCGATGACTTGCTAGGAATATAATAATGTAATTACTTGTTAGTATTGGGAGGGTGCGAAGGTATAAAAATCGATCGCAGCGCTCATGGTGGCAAAAAGTAGAAATAATGAAGGCTCTGTAATCTGTTTGAAAAAGATATTTAATTTATTATTAGCGATACAGGAATAATTATATATGTTTATTATCACTTAATAAAATTATTAAAGTAGCTTTATCCTCTTGTTTTACAAAATCTACAACTAAAAAAGAAGTAAACAAACCCTGATATAACCAAAATAAAACACTCTTTTTGAATAGAACTTACTTGCCATATTTAATTTAAATGACCAAAAATGATTTTACAAGACTTTGTCCACCCAAATCACAGTAATTGTGAAATTTACATTAATAACACAATATGTATAGTATTTATTAACATTTTGTCACAATGCCGCCATTACATATCAAAACGTCAAAACGGTCAGGTCAGAGCCAACAAAGTTGCAACACGCTAGGTGGCGCTAAAAGCGTGCACGGAGCCAATAGGTATAGCCCTTATGAAATGGTGAATTGGCGGAAAATTGAATTAGGTGGAAAGATTTTTCGATGATGTCATCAGTTTCCGATTTTTAACACTTATGTGCTGCAAATGAAATGTAGGGTAATAAAATGTAGGCATTGCATTGCTTACCTTCTGATGTGTAGAATAAAATACAGAATGTTTTACTTTACACAAATTCTTCTTGACGTGATTTTTAATGTCAAAATTTAATAATAATAATAATAATAAAAATTTATTCTTTGCCAGATTTACAATAGTTCGTTCATCCTTTATTTCAGCGGCCTCTGCACTAAGACGAGCTTGTATCGCAGCAGCCAGAACCGAGTTAACAAATCATTTATGCTAGTGAACATACTGTTTACAAGGTAGACGCTAATCAAGATACCTTCTAAATTTTACATTTACAATAATAATTACATTCAAATATAGAAGAGAAAAAAGCGTATAGTTATAATTGATACATTTTTCATAATTCTATATAAAAGTGTGTTTTTTGTGTGTATGTGTGTGTGTGTGTAGTGTACGTATGGGTGAGTGTGTGTGAGTGTGTGTGTGTATATGTAAGTGCGTAGGGCCTATTTTATATTATAAGGTTTTCTGTCTCCTCATAACTCAAGCTCTTCAGCCAGGATTCAGTCTCCCGTTTTGCACCTCGAACACTAAGGTTCTTGATGTTTACATTATGGCATGTAGTGTTATAGACTCGAGGCAAAAGAAAGAACGGCTGTCGCTTTGCAAAGGTAGTGTGTGCGGGAGGCGTTGGTATTTTATATACGCGTTGAGCGATCCAACGTGCTCGGTGGGGGAGGCAAGAGAATAGCTATGGATGGCAACCACGGCTCTTAATACATATAGCTGTCTCACTCGTAGCACATTTGATTCCTTATAAAGCAAGTCGGTGCTAAATCTAAACGGTTTTCGCAGCATTACCTTTAAAACTCTCCTTTGGGCCCTTTCCAGTTGGATTAAAGTAGACTTTGCTGCTCCTCCCCAGAACTTTATACAATACGTTAGAATTGATTCACAGAGGGCTTTGTATACCAGAAGAAGG
Organism: Agriphila geniculea; assembly: GCA_943789525.1. Classification (NCBI taxonomy): domain Eukaryota; kingdom Metazoa; phylum Arthropoda; class Insecta; order Lepidoptera; family Crambidae; genus Agriphila; species Agriphila geniculea. Next base: position 6,752,760 of record OX038887.1, on the reverse strand, counting down.
GTATCCCTGGTGGCCGAGTGACTTAAATGTTTCATTATAAAGATCATTTTACGAGTACGGGCTGATAAGCTATTTACCTGGAGCTTGTGGGACAAATTTTCATCCACCGTCACACCTAAGTATTTCTGATTGGTGGTACGTTCTATAGAGTAGCAGTCACAGGTAGCTGCTATGCTGCGAGGGATTATAGTACATTTATGAATTTTTAGATTTTGGATTGGGGGAGGCTCTGTTGCAAAGGTTTTATGAAAGGCAATGTACTTGGTTTTATCTAAATTAAGAGTGAGCAAGTTATTGTGCATCCACTCAGAAATGCACCGCATGCCATTTTCTGCAGCTTCGTAAGTAACTTTCCAAGAGGCTCCGTGGAAGAGTATAACCGTGTCGTCAGCATAGCATATAATTTCTGCTCTCTCTAACGGGACTTGTACTATGTCGCTCATATACAGGGTCACTGGAAATATGACGTATTCCTGTTAAGGGGTTATAGATGAGGTCAAAACAAATATTTTTTGTCATATAACTTTTCCTCAAAAAATAAATAGTTTTTGAGTTAATTGAAATTAAGTATTTTTTTACCAAAAGTACGTTTTCAGACACAAAAATTTAAAATAAAAGATAACTACTCATTCGATTCCGGATTTTTTATTATTTTGGGATAGAAAAGAATCTGAGTGTTAATAATGAACAAAAAAAAATTCATAAAATACAGGTGTTTATAAAAAATTCAATCCTTAAATGCATTTTTTATTTTTATTTTTTTAGATTTTTTAGAAATAGCTTCAAATATCTTTAAAAAAATCCTAGTAACTAAGCGTGCATAATATTTTAAAAACATCACCATCTATTCAGCTTTCAGTTGAGGTATAATACTTAATAATAGCTTAAATAAAAAATGAGAAATTAAGACTTAACTAAATAGCAGTCCCATTTCATGTAGCAAAAATTTTCTACTTCAAGCGCTTCGGAGGTGGCCGTATTATCCTACTTATTCCATAAATGTGAAAGTTTTCTTGTTTGGATGATTGTTAATCAATCACGCAAAACGGCTGAACGGATTTGGATGAAATTTGGCACACAGATAGTTTATAAGCCGGATTAAAACATAGGAGGATACTATTATCTTGGTTAAAGGTACCCTAGGGATTTTCTCAAATGTTAATGCGAATAAAGTCGCGGGCGGAAGCTAGTTTGCCATAAATGATCGTGCTTACTAAAAATACTTTCGTCCGAGTGAGTTTGAAACAGGATTATTTTCCGCCGCGATGAGTAAAAAATTTTATACAGACAGCATCAAAAATAACCATGCATATCAGCCATTTTTAATGACCCGCTGCTGGGGAACAGGCCTTCCTTTCCTTTTGGGATAAAGCGGACGGGCCATAACCCACCACGTGGGCCCAATGTGGATTGGTCGGTGTTAACTCAATGTACCTTACATTGAGCCCTTGGTTCTGGCTGCATTTACAGTCGTTAACACTGACCAATCCACATTGGGCCCACGTGGTGGGTATGGCCCGTCCGCTTTATCCATCCACAAGCCAAAAGGAGGCCAGTTCCCCAGCAGCGGGTCATTGAAAATGACTGATATGCATGGTTATTTTTGATGCTGTCTGTATAAAATTTTGACTCATCCTGTCCTCAAAATAATCCTGTTTCAAACTCACTCGGACGAAAGTATTTTTAGTAAGCACGATCATTTATGGCAAACTAGCTTCCGCCCGCGACTTCATTCGCATTTACATTTGAGAAAATCCCTAGGGAACCTTTAACCAAGATAATAGTATCCTCCTATGTTTTAATCCGGCTTATAAACTATCTGTGTGCCAAATTTCATCCAAATCCGTTCAGCCGTTTTGCGTGATTGATTAACAATCATCCAAACAAGAAAACTTTCACATTTATGGAATAAGTAGGATAATACGGCCACCTCCGAAGCGCTTGAAGTAGAAAATTTTTGCTACATGAAATGGGACTGCTATTTAGTTAAGTCTTAATTTCTCATTTTTTATTTAAGCTATTATTAAGTTTTATACCTCAACTGAAAGCTGAATAGATGGTGATGTTTTTAAAATATTATGCACGCTTAGTTACTAGGATTTTTTTAAAGATATTTGAAGCTATTTCTAAAAAATCTGAAAAAATAAAAATAAAAAATGCATTTAAGGATTGAATTTTTTATAAACACCTGTATTTTATGAATTTTTTTTTATTCATTATTAACACTCAGATTCTTTTCTATCCCAAAATATAAAAAACCCGGAATCGAATGAGTATTTATCTTTTATTTTAAATTTTTGTGTCTGAAAACGTACTTTTGGTAAAAAAATACTTAATTTCAATTAACTCAAAAACTATTTATTTTTTGAGAAAAAGTTATATGACAAAAAATATTTGTTTTGACCTCATCTATAACCCCTTAACAGGAATACGTCATATTTCCAGTGACCCTGTATACCAGGAACAGTGTAGGCCCAAGTATACTACCCTGTGGCACCCCAAATTCCACCGGTAAACGGCCACTTGAGTCCAGACCAACTCGAACACATTGCTTTCTCCCAGAAAGGTAACTTTTAAGCCAGTCATTGCACATCCCTCTGATGCCCAAACACTCTAGTTTCCGCAAGAGGATTGATATGGAAACTGTGTCAAAGGCCTTGGTTAAGTCGATGAAAACTCCGATAAAAATTTAACAATGATCGAGAGATTCAGACACAATTTTACTCAATGACAGAACCGCATCTTCAGTCGATTTTTTGCTTCTAAAGCCAAATTGATTAGCGGGTATCAAGTTGTGACCTTCTAGATAATCGACTAATCTTTTGTTTACTATTTTCTCTAGTAGTTTCGAGAAAATAGTGAGTAGAGAGATGGGCCTATAGTTATTGGGATTACTCTTGTCACCACTTTTGTAAATGGGTATGACAATAGCTATTTTCCAATCGTCAGGGAAAATACCAGTTGAAAGACTGAGGTTAAATATATGTGTCAATGGCCTTAATATGAGGTGTTTAATTAGTTTTATAAGCAAAGGTGAACACTGGTCAATTCCTGGTGAGCTCTCAGACTTTAAGTTATTTATCATATCACAAACCTCGACCTCATCTGTCGGTGACATATAAAAAGAGTTGGAAGCTGCAGACGCTCGAAATTTAACTTTGCCTGCGAGAGAAGCCTGTGTAGTGGAGAGTTTTTTGAGGGTTTTGTCTGCAAGGTTTTTACCAATCTTACAGAAATAATCATTGCAAAAGTTCAGGGAAGAAGCTATGTCATTTTTAGTTTTACACAGATCAACAGGGTGCTTAATGGTTTTATTCAAATTACAAATATCTTTTATAGTACTCCAAAGTTTTTTTGGATTGTCTTTATGCAGTGTGAGAGTTTGATTTTCGTAGTCAGTTCTAAGTTTACTCTGAATGCCGTTAAGAAAGTTTCGATACCTTTTGTAAGTGATTTGAGCTATTTCGTTTGATGGATTCTTTTTTGCCTGAAGGTGTAGTCTGTCCCTATTTTTCTGACATCTAATAAGACCCGGTGTGATCCACGGTTTCAAAACATACTCAGATCTTCTGATCTTCACACCTTTTTTGTGTTTTTTGTTATGGCAGAGCTGATTATTTTATTAAAGTTGGTGGTGGCCTCGTTGACGTCAGAATTTGAAAGTCTCGTTATTTCTCTAAAATGAAGAAAGTTGTTTATTTAACAAAACATCAAAAATTCATTAACATTCAACTAAGTAGGTACTTTGTAGTTACTTAAACTACGTAATTTTTCATTTACCTAGGTGCCAATCTCATTTTCACTTGGGTTTTCAGACAGCATCACAAATGAGATCATTATTCGAATATGAAATTGTGGTACATTAACTTAACTGATACAGTTGAAATTTAACACGCATGTTTTAATTTAAAACTATGTTGTTGTTCTATTGCTGTTGGAAGACTTAAAGATAAACAATAAACAAACACCAAAATACGAAATACTTATCGCCATTCACCAGTTAAATAATTATGTACTCGATGTAATTTAACTGTAGTTAGTAAATTAATTTGTCTCCGTATGGCAATTGCGTCGAGCTGAGTAGAATAGCACAAGCCTTTTACACATAAAGAAGATGAAAAATTAAAATAAAAACTTATTTATTCAATATAAAGCAGGGAATGTTAACGTTAATTTTGAATATAACGTTATTTCTTACTTTTTTACCATTAATTTTAACATTAACGTTATGTCATAAATAACGTTAATTTTAACGTTAATTTGAGAAATAACGTTAAATTTAACGTTATTTACTGAAATAACGTTAAATTTAACGTTATTTACTGATATAACGTCAATTTTAACGTTATTTCTTCCTTTTTTTAACGTTACTTTAAAATTAACGTTATTAATTGGAATAACGTTTTATTACAATTAATAACGTTAATTTTTTACCGATAATTTTACCGGTACTAAATTTAACGCTATATTTAACGTTAATTTTACCGGTAAAATATTTTTAACGTTATTTTTACCGGTAAATTTACCGATAAAATGTTTTAACGGTATTTTTAACGTAATTTTTTTAACGGTATTTCAATCCATGTTATAAAGTCTTAAATATTAATACAAGGGGTTGGGACAACCTATTCAATATTTGAAAATACGTTCCGCTAAAGATGTCATAAAAGGTAAGTATACAGGGTGGAATTTTTTAATGCCACCTGGAGGGAAAGTACTCCAAACAATGGAGATAACAAATTTCACTCAAAGGAAACATTCCTTTATTTTTGAAAAGAAACATAACTGCATTCAAAGATTTTTGAAATTAGCTTCCCACACCCAGGTATCGAACTGGCTAAAATTTGAAAAAACAACACTCTGTACTTTTATGATATCAATAGTTAGGGTCAAACATAAGGATAAAATCTCTTTTTCAAACATGGTAAATTAAATGAAAGGAAAACCATTAAATCTTAACCTATTTTAATTGAACGAGAAAAAATATGTACTATCTGACTTATTTTATTAGTTGTTCGAGATGGGCCCTATGTTGCTGGTATTTCCCTGTTCCATTTCCAAATGTAAAATTCCATAATTTAGCCACACGCAGCTATGTCTCATCTAATAAAAAGTCTGCATTACGAACATCCTAAAGAAATATGTAGTTCTATGTCAAATAATTTATTGTGAACTACTAATGGATCATTCAGTAAAAGTGTTTTATTTTGTCTTTTATGGTTTTCCTTTCATTTAATTTACCATGTTTATTAGAGAGATTTGATCCTTATATTTGACCCCATCGATTTATATCATAAAAGTATAGGGTGTTGTTTTTTCGAATTTTAGCCGGTTCGATTCCTGGTAATGGGAAGCGTATTTTTAAAAATCTTTGAATGCAGTTATGTTTCTTTTCAAAAATAAAGGAATGTTTTATTTGAGTGAAATTTGCTATCTCCATTGTTTAGAGTACTTTCCCTCCAGGTGGCATTAAAAAATTCCACCCTGTATACCTAAGGATGTAAGCCAAACATCTAACAACTCCGTGAACTAGAAAATGGGCAGTAGCGTTTTCCGATAAAAAGATTTCAGCACTATGATCTTCATCTTTAATTCGCCTGCCAAGCGCGGAGATAGTAGCAATGAAACATCATCTCAAGCACAGTAGATGCCTACGAACGAACTGCACTCTGCTACGACTGCGAACCTCCTATAGAATTCTCTTTGTTGCCATCCATCATAGTGAAATTGGATGATTTTGTACGTTCTTTTTACACGACTGCCCAAAAAACAAAGAGTGTTATGTGTTCAGGCACGTTCAGGGTTTTTGTATGTTTGTTTGTGGGTAATGTGAGTTTCTCTACTCCACCACAACTTCTAAATTAGACGAGTGCCCTATAAAAAGAGAGTGATACGTGTTCAGGGTTCATGTATGTTTGTTTGTGGGTAATGTGTTCTTTATTCCACTATAATAAATTAGACGACTGCCCAATAAACAGAGAGTGTTATGTGTTCAGGGTTCATGTATGTTTGTTTGTGGGTAATGTGAGTTTATTTATTCCACCATAACTTCTAATTTAGACGACTGCCCAATAAACAGAGAGTGTTATGTGTTAAGTGTTCATGTGTGTTTGTAGATTATGTGAGTTTCTTTATTCCACTTTCTTTGTATCTTCAACATTTAATGATAAAGTGCAATTTAAAACATCGAGCCTTCGTAGTTGCACCAAATATAATGAACTCACAAGTACATCATCATCATCATATTCAGCCCACATCAACCCACTGCTGGGTATAGGCCTCTTCTCTATAGCGCCATTCGTCACGGTCCTGGTCCTCATCCAGTGAGATCCCGTCAACTTGACGATATCGTCTGACCATCGGGCCGGTGGTCTGCCCACTGGCCTTGTTGCTCCTCTTGGCCACCACTCTGTAACTGCCTTGGTCCACCGTCCGTCATCCCGTCTAGCCAAGTGTCCTGCCCATCTCCACCTTAACCTCGTTATCCGCCTACCCACGTCTTCGACCTTCGTTATTTGTCGAATTTCGACGTTTGGTATACGGTCAATAAGAGAGATACCTATCATAGAACGCTCCATTGCTCTTTGTGCTACCTTAATTTTGTGCATATTCTGCTTAGTGAGCGTCCAAGTTTCAGCACTGTAGGTGAGGATAGGCAAGACACATTGGTTGTACACCTTGGTCTTAAGGCACTGTGGGAGTTTAGACTTAAAGACGTCCTCGAGTTTACCGAAGGCAGCCCACCCTAACCCGATGCGTCTTTCGATCTCCTTCACCTGCGCTTCACGATCAAAGGACAGACGATGTCCAAGATAGACGTAATGGCTGACCACCTGTATGGTGTCATTACCAACGGTTATATCTAGTATTCGTGTAGAGCGATTCGTCATAATCTTGGTCTTGGACACGTTCATCCAGAAGTACAACTTCTCTGAAATTCCATTCAACTTAGGTGCTTAAACTCATTCTTTAATCTTTTTAGGGTTCCGTACCAAAATGGTAAAAATGGAACCCTTATGGTGTGACTCAGTCTGTCTGTCTGTCTGTCACAGCTGGATATCTCGAGAACTACTAATGGTATCAACTTGAAATTTGGAATAGTTTTAGATGACATTTGTCCAACTATTTTGCAAATAAGAAATAAATAAAAAATAAATATCTTTTTTACAGCAGGGCCTGAAAAGGGGTCTTAAAAATTTGAACTGGGGCTACTAGGGCATGTGGGGTATCATATGAAAGAGCGCCGTTTGCACGTTCTTAATCATGAAAATGTGATGATGAAAAATGTAAAAAAAAAATACCCTTCCCCCCCCCTTATCTCCGAAGTTTGCAAAGAGAAAAGCTGAAATAATTGTATGTGATAGCAGTTTATATAAAGATTACAGGAAAAATAAAACGATGTCTCAATATAGCACACTTTCTACGAAATTATCAAATTTCTAAAAAAGTTTACATTAGTTCCACTATCGATCAAGAGATGGCGCTGACCTAAAACTGCAATACTAATTTTATTATTCTACTCTGCAGTGTGGTTTAATGGTGAAATTATGATGGTACGGAACCCTCGGTGCGTGAGTCCGACTCGCTCTTGACCGGTTTTATTTAAAATTTGAAAAAAAGTAGGTAACTGTGGTGATTTAATTAACGAGTAGCCGGAATGACACATGAAACAACCTTCTCTGGATTTATGGAGATACTGTTTGCGACTGCGACGACCAGATACGCAAATTATTTTAAAATGAAGGACGTAGTTACGAGGTGTCACATTTTGGTAGGAAAAATGAAGTTTACAAGAATTATAAGTTTGTTTAACTTAACATATAACATACATTTTTATAAAATACACAAGCTTTTATGAGGAAAATGGATTTAACCATTTTCTTTTTTCTAATTATACTAAGGTAAGGTAGGTATTAAAAAATATAATTTAACAAGCAGACACATTGTTACGCTATCCAAGGTGGGAGACAAGATCAGGGAAATTTCCCTACCTAAGTTAAGTCTTATGTATTGACGTAGCACTAGCGTATTATTCACTATAGTACTAGTTTATTGTAGCAATAATTTATTTGTCTATAACTTGAGTGACAATCACCTTCCTTCACTGATAAACTTGTAATTTTAAAATTAATGACTTATTTCATTTGTTTCCAGGTACGTTAAATTCGGTGAAGCATTCGTAATTAGTAGGTATCCCTAGAATAGGATCAACAACAACCGAAATGAAAGTAAACACATAAAGAATAATAATGATATACCTACAGACAGTGTTAATTAATTATAATTAGTAAGACTAGCATACCTTGATAACTTCATTATTAGTGTAGCTTTGTAGCACGTCGCCTCGCCTACTACTTGACCAAGTTTTCCTTCGTTCAAAAATCTTTACAACGATCGGTCATGTTCTGCCAGCTTCCAGCGATTTCCCGAGCTTTCAGCCTTCACCAGATCATTGATCCACCTTGTAGAGAGCCGGCTTCGTTAAGATGATAACACACGGACCGACCTCAACTCAACCGCCGCCCACTCCTTAAAATACACGGCTTACATATTGAGTTTTTAAGCTCCGTTATATTTTGCGGAGCAACTGCACATGCCCCGCTCTCAACCCGAACTCAACTCAAACTCAACCCGAACTCACCTCATCTCATCTCAATATTACACAGGAGCATATTAATGTGTCATAAGACTCAAAATTGTAAGTGATGTATTTCAAGGTGGGCAGCGGTTGAGGTGAGTTTGAGTTGAGTTCGGGTTGAGGTCGGGTCGTGTGTTGGTATACGCAGCCCATACAGAGCGTAGTCTGGTGTGTGGAAACCATGAAACTTTGCGCCACAAATGGCTATCTATTGATTCTTCTAACTTTGTGCCTTGCCCACTGGCCACAGCTATTTTAGCTGAGCACTCCTTCATGATCATGTAAATTAAGTTATAATCTTAAAGAAAATATAAATTTCTACCTAGCTATATTTAAGTCAAGATTGTTACGCTTATTTAGATCTCAACGAATAACAGATCTGGAAAAATACAGAAAATGCAATGATATTACAATTTAAAAAAATATTGAGAAAATGTTGGGTCTTTTAATCGAACCTATGACTTCGATCCTGAAGTAAGTCTGAACCTGTTATTCACTCTACCACAAAGGCTGTCATTTCATTAAAGGTTTACTAATTTTAGCACCTAGTCTAAAAGCTATTTAGCAATTTAAATGATCTCGTATACTCCTGGAATTAAAGTGGATTGGATGAAGCTGTCAGAACAGGGAAGCCTTGAAAGCCTGGAAACTTTGCCGACGGGTGATATTTTATACACTACACGAGTTACGAACTTTGTGTGAAATTCCTGCATGCAAATTCAGTGGATCCATAACGAGTCATTTAGTTAACTAGGTATTGTATTGGAATTTACATAATTAAAGATAAAGTTAATGTAACAATGAGGCCATGAAGCGCCTATGGGCGTATCTAGAGATATTTTCGAGGGCTAAGCTTTGGGGGGCATGCTAGAGCCATCACAGAGGAAATAATCACTACGTAGAGCCATGTTGGAATTTTGAAGGACAATAGAAAATATATCATGTTTTCTGAGGTGGACACCAGACTGTTTTGGGGTACACCAGACTGTTCTGGGCATAGGCCTCCCCTAAACATCTCTCTGACAATCAGTCTAGAATTATGAAATAGTTTTTTTTAATACCTAAAAGCGATAAGCAACAGATGTTTATGTGTTGGCAGTATTAAATATTATTTCTTACATTCTCTCAGATGCACCACATCAAGGAACATAGTGCCTACTGTACCACACTAAGTGATCCAGTTAGTTTCGGACGTTCTTTCAATGTGGCGGAAAATAAGATAGAAAATTGCATCTGCACTCCACTTTGATGCCTCATCTCGTAAATACGTTAGAAGTTAAACGTTAAACGAGATGGAATTTGTTGCTGAACTATACGCCACTTATACGTAAGGAACATTTTCTTAAAAGTTTTCATAAAATATAAAACCTCAGGGGGCTGATTACGTAATTCTGTTGCTAATTCTCGTGAAATCTTTTGAAGTCAATGTTTGACAGTTTCAGTTGTTGATAACATAGTGCTATAATAATAAAAATTTGCCAATAAATTAAACTGTACAATTTTTTTAATTATAAAAGATTTCAAACGGTTTTTAGGAACAGAGTTACGTAATCAGTGGGCTTGTTAATAATACTTATACTCCTATTTTTTGGAACTTATTTCTTTCAGTATATAATTAAATAAATAATCACCTAAGCAAGTGGTTCATATTATTTTCATATGATCATTAAGTGCAATGGTAGTAATAAGCGATCCTGATTTCCTGATAACAATGACAGAAAATACTGTGATAGGTTTTAAAAAAATTCTAATACCTATCTTTGGTGATAGGTAGAGATTTATTTATGTTATGAAAATAATGTTCTCTTTGTCAGACAAACTTTGTAAAGAAAAACTTATCAAGTTTGAACGTAATAATGTTGTGAGAAAAACACATTCTTTCCGTACTCATTCAATTCTTGGGAAACCCTCTCCAGTTTCCGACGTGCAGGATCATAACGTGGCCACGCTAACGAAGGACCCACACAGAACGCAAAGGAGGTAACGGCCCTTTTGAGGCTCGAGTGTGCCAAGTAGATTTACCCGTGGAAATAAAATAGGGTAAAACTTACAACGGTTTTTTTTTTACTTTTTATGCATACCGGGATAGTGCTTGGCCTTCACCACACCTGATGTAAAGTGACGATAAGGCCGCAGGTGGAAGCTTTTTAAGAGTTAAGGCCTACTCAAATCTTATCGGTATCCTGTACCGGTGGCGGTAACGATATACCGATGGGTATGCGGTAACGCGCTGTTCAAAGGTGTTCCGCAACAGCTGCGGTAATGCCATACAAAATACCGGTCGGGTATTACCGCCACCGGTACAGGATACCGGTCAGGTTTGAGTAGGCCTTAACTCTTAAAAAGTTAAAAATAATGTCATCAAGTATAGATCTATGAAGAAAAAATAGACGTCGGGGAACCGTTTTTCACAGACGTTTCAAAATAATGATAAAAAATAAAGCTACGCATATTTATTTGATTTCATTTGCACCGATGATAGTAAGTAACCCGTGAGTTTTGTACATAAAAATACATTATTGTCCATTACAAACCCATTATTTACACACAATAGAATGTTTTCTCATAACAACACAAATCTCTCGGAATAGTCCATAAAGAAGGAAACTTTTAGTCGTAAATGATCTCAGCTACTAATGTTGCCATAACTAACAGGTGCGAAAATGAGAATTTATTATTTATGCAAAATTCATTTTGGTTACATTTAGTTTGGTAGGTAATAAACAAGACTAAATATCTGGGCGACCGAGCTTTGCTCGGTTATTACTGTATATTGTAATATGGTGGTGTTTAGGTGATAATCTACAGTGTTATCTCAAACATTAACAATTTTTTTTAAACTTGTCTAAAAACAATCAAATTAAAAAATATATATATCAACTTGAAGATGAGCGGGATTCGAACCTGTAACACTCGTTTCTTGCCGTCCGCGTCTTAACCCGCTGGACCAGATGGACAGTGACCAGTCGGACGAAATTAGCGACCATATTCTGCGTCGAAAGAAAAACGCACGAAAACTCGAAAACACGCGTTTTCCCAAACATAAGATCTAAAGTCTGTTCATCCTTACTTGTCTTATTTAGTAAACAGTTTTTGACAGTTGTCATACGTCTTTTAAACTTAAATCTTTATTTAAAAATATGTTAGTAAGTTTATGAAATTGTTGTTACTTTATTAACAATTTATTTTGTAATCTATGTGTGGAAAACCATTTGTAGTATTTTATAAATGATTATTTCAATAAAGAGTTGGGTGAAGATTGTTTACCATATAAGACAAGTAAGGATGAACAGACTGTAGATCGATTGTTTACCCCCGAAAACTCCCATATACCAAATTTATGCGAAACCGTTAGAGCCGTATCCGATCCGAGATCACAGAAATTAATAAATAAATATACAAGAATAATGCCATAAACGAACTACGAAGAATAAGTTTATAATTAAATAACTTTGTTACTTGGATGAATTAATTCATCCAAGCTTTGTTAAGGAATATGATGCTTCGAGACGTCAAACGTAAGAAGTAATATTGCTAAGAAATATTTTTCCTTAACTAGGTATAAACTTAATTTGTTAATAAGGACGATAATATGTAAATAAATACCAATGAAGAATAACAGCGATTTTTGTGTAATGACTTATCCTATAGCTTATGGGACCCCAGGTCGTCGTGTCAGGAGTTTTTTAAATTTTTGGCAGTCTTTTTTTTGCCGCCATTTTTTTATTACTCCAAAATTTGCCCAGGGTGAACATTATTTTATTCAAAGCACCACCTCTGCATCTTTTACAGTTTTGGCAGTCTGATGACCATCTCCATAAATGGCTGAATGGATTTCCATCAAACGTGGCTAAGAACCATCTCGATTAATTTAGTTTTTAATTTAAAAAAACCGCATTGAAATCGCTTGATCCGTTTAGGCACTACGATGGTACGTACATACAGACAGACATAGGCTTCAAACTTATAATACCCTTCTTTGCGTTGCGTCGGGGTTAAAAATGGTTTGGTCCTAAGATAATGGAGTTCAGTTGACTAAGTAATGTAATCCTATTTTATCGTTATGTTGCTCATACATAATACATCAATGTCCAACTTTATGAATGTGCCACAGCTCTGTTAATCGATTGGTTCAACTCCGGTAATTAGAAAATCAATTTGCATTGTACCGTTACCCACATGAACGCAATATGCTCACTATGTTAGATCATTCGAATGGCATGAAACTAATCAATCGTACCGTAGGTAGGTACTCCTATAAAGTGACGCTTCAAAATTAAAATAATAACCAATGCTAAAACTTTATAAACGTCAAAGCGCCTGTAGTACTACCTAGATTTAGTATTTCAATGTCTCTACAGACTCTTTGTTGATTTAAAATGATAAAATTGTGAAACATTGTCTTTTTGAGTGTTTTTATGTTAAGAATATTTAATTAAGGCAATACGATTAACTACGTGCTGAGACACTCCCCCTGCCAAGAAACTATAAAGAACGGTACTTACAGCTCGCGCATCATAACTTGACCCAATTTTTGTACCACGTGACCTGCGCACAACAATTTTTGTACTGAAAATTGCTACTGCGCAAGCTTCATTGTCTATGGTTTGGTTCAAGTTATATTGCGCGAGCTGTACTTACTAGTAGGTACGGTCCATTCGCTTAGATAGTGTCGGTACACCCGCAAGCACTTGTGTTCAGAGACAGGAATACCGGTAACAAACACAATCTTTCACTACGGCACTTCTATGTAAACTGCCAACATCCAAAATGACTTGCGGGTGTACGCCGCACGTGGTATCCTTTGTTTAAGCGGCGGCATCCTTTGACAAGAAGCGGCACGTGCAAAGGCGGTGAGATAAAAGGGCGACACTATCTGAGCGAACGGACTTTACTATCCCCGTCAATTTCTAATGCGCAGGAACCTTGTCTCTTTAACATCCACGTTAACGTCATCCGCAACCAAAAATGACATGAAACAAGAAAGTTCTAATAGGTAATATAATGTATTAATTATTGAACTATTATTTTCAATAAAATAGGGTTTAGGTATACAAAAATATACAATTATTTTTCATTTTTTAGGTTAAAAACATGGCCGTCAGGCGCATTTTTTGGACACCGATCTAATAATCTGCCCTTGCATTGCTTATTATATAGGGTCCTTCTTAAATAGTGCACGAAATTTTAATGGGTCAATGTACTCATGCATACAAACAACTTTTACTATGGGACCAATATTGAAATTGCGAAAAAAAATCAGCTGATCCATACATTTTGATCTATTCGATTTTAAATTTTCTAGCTGGAACAGCTGATTTTTTTCGCGATTTCAATGTTGGTACCATAGTAAAAGTTGTTTGTTTGCATGAGTACATTGACCCCTTAAAATTATGTGCACTATTTAAGAAGGACATTATATAATACTTACGCTAACCGGTGGATAACCACCGGTTAAAAAGGTACTGGTAAAAGTTAAAAAAGCACGATTGCGCTAACGTTATTAACAATAACAATAAAATATTATATAGAATATTTGTTATGTTAGGTACTCGTTATTTTATGTATTTTGTGATAACGGTTAATAAATATTCATTATTTTGGTTAGTACTGCTTTATCTACGTAAACCAGTGTTAACGGTTTACTAAATGATTAATGAATTTATAATGAATGACAGGATTTTTATTATTGGAAAAAAGTCATGAATCCCGAAAAGGGGGGGGGGGAGTTGAAAAAAATCACGAAGTATCACAAGGGGGGACGGAGGGGTGTAGTGAGATATCACGTGTATTATTTTTTTTCGTTGAACGCGTGATTTTTAACTGAAAACTGCGTGTGATTGTTGACTTACCGTTACCAGGACTGCGACTTATACAGGAAAATATTGAGAGTTTTTTGGACCAATAAATACACGTGATTTAGAGGGGGGTGGGGTGGGGGGGGGGGTGGTTAACGCAAAACCTCACCATGCATCACCAGGGGGGAAGGGGGGTTAAAAATTGACCAAAAAACATCAAGTGATTAATGAACGCCCCCTTACAAATCTTACAAATGTTGTATCGGTACGAATACACACACAGTATTCCTAACGTCATGAGCAAAACGATGAAAAAATTTGATTTTCACTGGCGTGGATAGGGTTGCCAACAAGCCTCAGGCGAAATATAGTTTTTTTCAAATTAAGCTTTATAGGAATTATTTTATGGGAAAGGCAAAAATAGGCAGATATACATTTTTTAGTTATTTTTATAAAAACAATATATTTTTGCACTTTTTGCATTTTTCAACAATGTTTTGGCCAAAATGATTTATGTCATGATTTTGGCCTGATGAATAATTATCAAATTAAAGTGTCATAATGCTTTTCTACATTCAATATTTAACTATTAGTAAGTTAATCAAAAGCTCGTTTTTCATGAAACAATCGTTTAAGTTGTCAATATGCACGATTACAAATTAAAAAAATGAAAGATTATTGTTTCTTGGCGTTCGATGTTGAAAATAATACGCAAAAATACTTTTGCGTATTATTTTTTTCTTCAACAGTATATAGTACGCAGACCCGAAATATAGTACAATTCTATAAATATTATAGTACGGTTGGCAACCCTAGGAGTGGAGCGCATCCATCTAAAAAATACCCAGAATCTTTAATTTCCGCACGAACTATATTCCATTTAAAAGTTTTCAGTGGTATTTCAGAGCATTTTTATTTACTAAAAATAAAAATATTGGAACTTGAAGTATTCTCAATGGTCTCGAGTGTTAAATTCAAACTTTGGCATATTTGCGTGTAGGACTATTATTTTCTGTGGAAATAAGTACTTACTCGAAAATCACAATTCCATATGATATGTATACGAATTAAAACTCTGATTTCGTTAAAAAGGAACTCATTAATAACAATAGTATTCGTACATACCATTACACACAGCGAGGTCATAATAAAGTCTATTTTCGAATTTAATTTAATTGAGGATAAATAATTTTGAAATGGAACCTTACAGTTGTACAGTTGAAATAAAATATTATTTTTTATAAGTATTTTCCATCAGGTAATATTATCATAATATTTTGATGCTGAACTGAATGGCCTTTAAGAATAATTAAACGTTATTGATTTTTTATTTTAGTAAAGCAATTCACTATGCTATTTTTATATTAAGATAATTAATATACTTACTCGTACTTACTTACTAGAAAAGAAACCGGCCAAGTGCGTGTCGGGCCACACGCAGTAGGGTTGTGTCGTAGGTATTTCCTCACATATTGATGAAATAAGCGAAAACGTAAAAAAGTAACTAGGTATGGTCAGCAACGCAAATTGCTTAACACTTTCGTACTTTGTCATAGCAACTTTTTTGACAGATGTCTCACAGTTTGAAGCATAAGTCAAAAAAGGTGACAAAGTCCTAAAGTGTTAAGCAGTATTACAAAATTTCGGGTCTACCTTTTATGGCAGAACTTTTTATGGCATAATTTTATTATGCATAACATCTAATGGCATAAACTTCATGTCGCAGAAAATCGTTTGGCATACACTCATTTATCATACACTTAAAACGCATAATTTTGTAATCCAGAATCATCTTTTGGCATACATTTCATATCCATAATAGTTAAATAGTAGAACCATCATATCGCAGAAAGTTCACAGTCAGAACCATCATATCGCAGACAGTTTATAGTCAGAATCATCTTTTGGCATACATTTCATAATCTATAGTCATTAAAACATTGCATCATGCAAGCAAGGATGCATCATGCAAGCAAGCATGCAGCATGCAAGCAAGCATGCAGCATGCAAGCAAGCATGCAGCATGCAAGCAAGCATGCAGCATGCAGCATGCATGCAAGCATTGTGGAGCTCCGCTCGCTTCGCTCGCTCCGCTGTGAGTGGTCAAAACACTAACCTAACCTAACCTACTAGTAGGGGTATTAAAAGTTTTTCTTTAGAGCGGGGGGCCTCAGGCCCCCCGACCCCCCCGAGCAGGGGGGCCAGCCCCCCTGCACCCCCCGGCATGCATGCAAGCAGCATAAATAAGCATGCATGCATGCAAGCAAGCAAGCAAGCATGCATGCAAGCAAGCAGCATGCATATCGGTTTAGCAGCGATTCGTTCTGTTGTTGACTTTTGTAGCACAACATTTACAAAAATTCAACATATTGACTTTTTAAGACAAATATTTAATTCAATTTAAGGTTCAAATGCATTTTTTTAGAAATTACAATATGCCTAATGACATTATTCTTAATGAAATTCTGCCATATTCGTAGTATACCATGTGAAAATTATACCAAATAAACGTTATGCCAAACGAAATTCTGCGAATAAAAATTTTGTCAAAGGTATTTATGCCTAATGAAATTCTGCCATCTGAATAGTATGCCATTGTAAATTCGGACATGTAAACATTCTGCCAAACAATAATTATATTAAACAATTTTTATGCCTTAAAAATATTCGGTTAAAGAAGATTCTGCCAAGTGTGTTCTGCCAAATAAATTTCGGAGCATCAAGTTTCTGCCAGATAGAGGTAACCCCAAAATTTCACCGATCTCTTTGGGACTGCATTGGGGCCGGAATCCCAAGTGTGCGGGTTCGAGTCTCGTTGAAAAAGGAAAAGTTGTAACTAATGTAATACAAACTTACATTATTTACAACGATTCTTTAGATAAATAATTCATTATTACGTTTTCATATCTATTGACATTTATGAAACCCACAAAAAGTACTAAAAGGCGAAACCTTTGCATATAGCGATGTACTACGTAAGTATAGAATTGAAGGTCTCATAAAGGTTGTACGGGCTGTCAGATTACCATCTTGAGAGGTCCCTTGTTGATAAAGGGCTGTCGTGACTCAAGTAGGTAGCTGAAGGAAGGTGTGGACATCCTTTTATTTTCAAAATAAGTAGATTAAGGCGCTAACATGCGTCAAATCTCAATATTCAATTCAAAATATTGAAAGACTACGCGCGTGAAGCTATCATTGAAAAAATATATAGGCAATGCACTTGAAATAATACACAATAGATTTAATTGAAAACATTTATAAAAATTTTACCACCTTTGATGTAAAAAAATATCCCGTGGACCTCGTTTTTGGTTTTTTTGCAAAATTTCTCGAAAACAGAACATTCGTTTATGTTATTACCAACGCATAAAAATCTGCCATGTACATTCCTCCAATCTTAATTGAATAGTTTTTTTTAACTAATTTGAAAGCGAAGAAAAGTAATAAAAACATGTAAAAATCGAGGATTTGGCGCTCGACCTCCACGCAACCGCCGCGTTGGAACGCGCACTGATTTGAACCCAAAGCGTATAGAGTTACGTTCAATTCACTCTATCACAGATCGACCTGCTCGGATTGAGGCATGTTAAGGCCTTAAGGGCTGTATCACAAACCCCGGCTAGCACAAAGTTTAGTTTCAAAAAATGAAACAGAATATCCATGAAGTTATCTAAAAAGTAAGTTAATTAGAATTTAACCGGAACTTATGAAATTATGCCTCAGATATCGAGGCCTAAATTGCAGTTTACCTATACATATATTCTATACCTCTAAATTAATAATTTGAAGTGGTCAAGTCAAAATACCACAGCTAACTTTGACCAATCCATTACAGTTCCAGAATGTTTAAGAATAAAATTTATAATGCGTCGTTTTGTGAATTAAAAATATATTTCAAATGTACCTTTTCACTCTTTATTGTCTTTATAATCAACCCTGTAATCTTTTTAGTTTAACTATTTTATTTTATTTATTAACTTTAGGAAAACTATCGACTAATACATATTACTACATAACAAATTAGCAACAAAGAGTCATTTAGGGTGTCCCAGAAGTAAAAAGACTATATTCAATGTTCATACTGGTTACAAAAAAAGTTAAGCAAGAAGGGAAAGTTACCATCTTAACTACGGGTACCTAACTAATTTGTCCAAATAGTGAGGTTTTACAAATTTCTGCTTATCTTTCGAAACTGAAACGAGACAATCAAGAATCGTTTGCTCAAAGATGTTATTCATAACTATTGACGTAATGAGAAATCGGCGACAGTTCATAATTTTATTCAATAAGAAGTTACAAGAATAAGTATCTACACAATCATAATACCTTATGTAGAACGAGTGAGACTAATATTAAAAAGATTTTGGAAAACTAATCGAAATATGAATACGGGAAAAAAGGTTTTTGTGGAGGCACCTTCGACATCAGTGATGATTACGGTGGATATAGGAAACATAACTTAATCAAATGTGGATTAAAATTATAGTTCAATAGTTAGGCTTGAAAACCTTTGTGAAATAAACCACCCCAAAATAAGTTAAAGATCAGGAAGAGCGTCAAAAGACAAGTTGCCAATCACGTTCACTCAAAAATTGCATTTTTTTAAATGTCGAATTTATTCTAATCTTACAAAACAATGCTTATGTTCCTTTTAGCTCTAGGTATCAATAAGTTTTGGGCATTGTCTAAAAAGTTATGAAAAAAATATGCAGAAAAACCAAAAACATTGACATTTTTCAAACATAGATCGGTGAGATTAACCAAAAGAGGTAGCCGCAGCTTCAAGAAAAGCTGAAAAGCAGGAAAAGATAAACAGAGATTAATTTTAGAAAATCGGCTGAAAAGTCATCGATCGAGCAAATTTAATTTAGATTGATAAAATTCGTATATTTAACGTTAATTTGTATATTAAACTGAACAGTTTTCATTTAATTTATTGTACAAAAAATATTAATTTATTTGGTCTCTTTACTTCTGGGACACCCCAGCCAGTATAAGATGTATTCTTTGGTACAGTACGAGGCATATAACTTGAAATCGGGTGGGGATTGCGCGAAACGCGTATTTTGGGTATGCGTAGCGGTGAGGGGCGCGGGCGGCGGGAGAGGGGCGCGCGCTATTGGTCGCTCACAAGAGCACATGCGCGAACTTATCCCCACTCCGTCGAAAAAATTTCAAGATACGTGCCTAGTACTGTATAAGTCTCCACTGATAGAAACAAAGTGTATAGATATGATACAGTTGAGTTGAAATTAAAGTTAATTACAATTTATAGGCACAACACTGGAATGCGTTAACTGTTATTGATAAGTGTAGGTTTTTGTGGACAACACAAATAACATGAATGCACCAAAGTGAAATGGAATGGAATGAAATCTGCTTAACATAATATAGTATTATGAATTTCGATGGATCCTATGGATGGACCTATTCATGTCATAATCGGCCTTCGTCAGCCGTGTTTTTTGATAAGTGTGTAAAGGTATTTATGGCTGATAGATAACTTATATAAAAATAAACTAAATTGCGGAAAACGAACTAAAATTTTGTTTTATTACTGCAATATATTACTGAAATAAACCAGCCAACACTGGTAAGTCATAATTCAAAATTAATCATACTACCTGTTCGAAGTGGCTAATTGGGTATATA
Organism: Agriphila geniculea; assembly: GCA_943789525.1. Taxonomy (NCBI): domain Eukaryota; kingdom Metazoa; phylum Arthropoda; class Insecta; order Lepidoptera; family Crambidae; genus Agriphila; species Agriphila geniculea. The sequence goes on along the minus strand of OX038887.1, from coordinate 6,732,672 downwards.
TTATTATACCTTCTTTAGTTTTACTACAAAATAGACCGTTCGTTTGTATGCAAAAAATAACATGCAGGTAGACATTTTTTGTAACTCTTGTTGTATTTTAGTAGGCGAGCGAGAAGTCCCAGTCCAAAGATAATTTGACTGAGAATTATTACTAAACCTTTTTTTAACTTACATTTTCTGAAACCTATCTTGAAACTATAAGTGGCTTAGTAATTACCTACTTTAGCATAAAGTAAACATTTTTGCTTCTGTGATAATGAGGTTCCAATCCAAATAAATACGTATTTACTTTACTAATTCTGTGCTTTAACGAAAAACAAAGTTGAAATGGGATATTTTCTTTAAGTACTTAGTTTTACATGTTAAACTTCAAGTTGAACAAAGTGGAATAATGGCTCTATATCCTTTTTAATGTTATGCTAATAACGAACATTTTTCTATTGTTAGTTTATTATGGGTACTAAAACGTTTTGCGGTTTTAAAGATTCCAGGAATGGCAACCAGTGCGTCAATAGTTCAGTACCATCCTACCACAGTATTAACATACAGTTAATGAGTAATTTTTAGTGACCTTGAGTTGGACACCTACCACGTTAGTCGTATTGCAGAGTAGTATGTATATAATTAGTGGTAGTCACATAATTAAGAACGCGCCAGTCGATTTTCATACAAATTTCGAAGCATTGGTTTTCTGCCAAGGATTGACCGAGCGGTGTCTGTTGCGGACAAGAGAAAAAGGAAAGATTTTGGTTTTTGAATAAAAGTATAATAAATTTCTACAATTGTTTGGGTCACTAGGCAGAATTTGAGAATGTAAGCAAGAGAAAGTTTTTTACCATTTCGAAAATTATTCGTTGGGACGCGAAAGTTCTATACTAAAATTGACGTTTAAAAGAAGGGATTGCGAAAGGGGCGCACGACGTCCACAGATCGTTGTATGGAGTGAAATTGACAGCTTCAGCAGACTCATCGCTTGACCATCGCGTCGCGGCGTAGACAACCAGTGATCAGATGATGGCGCAACTCACTTCGAAAGTCACCTCACTTCTCACGAGTTTGATATTAGAAATAAGACAATAATAGACTAATTTATTAATTGCAAGAGATTTCAGGTTGCTTCTGTAGTTATCTAATTTTAATTTTCACTTGATAAAGTAATACAATTAGGTATCTAAGTTTTGGAAATTGTTGATATTCATGCCAAGTGAGGTGACTTTCGAAGTGAGTTGCGAGTTTCGTTTAAGAATAGCACGGTAGATGATGCTTTTATCTACCGGGTAGATAACAGCATCATCCTCTCACATGAGAGATTTAAGATGGTCTTTGTCCTGTATAGACTATCCTATAATACTTTGTGTTTGCTAATATAAAACCTTTTTTGTATAAAACAGCTGATATTTTTTGGTGATTTCAGAGTTGGTCCCATAGTAAAAGTTGTTCAGTTCGATGGTCCCTATCTACCATATTCGGCATTAGGGGTCATTTTGTAACACGTTGTATATTGTGACTAACAAACTCTTAATTAATGTGTTTGTTACTTCTACCTCGCCAATAAAGATTTTACATAACGTCCCATGAAAAATACCTAGGTGTGTGGGGCGTTGGCACAAAAACGACTTATTAGCATATAAATTAGCTAACGCACACCCTTAATCTGTTGACTTTACAGAAACCACTCGGAAACCTCACTGAACAACGTTGTATTAATTCTGGCGGCCCTTGTGGGAAAAAGATGTCATTTTCTCTATGGCTATGATGACACAAAAAAGGGAGGTGCCTTCTACCTGTGAAAATCACTGCGATATTTGACACTGTTACATTATTCCAAAGATATTTGTATATTAGTATTGTATTTTGTTCCTTTTAATTGCCTTATAAACTTGTAGTTGTTAAGTAAAACTATTTTAACAAAGAATTTTTATTAATATTTGTTATTGAACTTTGTTAAAAATGCGCACTCTCCATGGAATAACACTTGAAGTCACTGAATTTTATGATCAATTAATTGTGTTTATTGTTTTCTAATTGTGATAGGTAGAAATATGGGTTTAATTAAGGCAGTACAAAACGTTCATCAGAATAGGTAATAATGTACAAAACGTTCATCAGAATAGGTAATAATGTTTTTAATTTGTTTACAAATTGCACAACAAACTATTTTCGAATTATTTTCATTTACAAATTGCACAAATTGTTATCAATTTTAAATGAGTTTTAATTGCTATGGCTCCTCAATAAAATAAACTAATTTGATTACAGTACTTGTTTGATATGATTTTTTTATTTACTAGTCCACTATAGAGTTTTGGACAACTGAAACAAAACCAGTAATTTATAAAAAAACTTATAAAGGACACTAAACGCATTGTATCACCAGTCATAGGAGATTACATGATCAGTCTGTCGCCAGTCCACTCTATCAGTCCGGTACTGGATCATCGGTATGGAAAAAAAACAAATATAAGTAGGTACAGATACAGACTGATGGAAGGACTGGCGCCAGACTGATCATGTAATCTCCCTTATAAAGTGACGCTACTATGAAAGAGCAGTAAGTAATCATTTGATACTCGTCACGGCGACAAGATACCGTTATTAGTGCAGAGAAGTCTCAAGCTCTATAATATAATGTGGTATCATAGGTTGTAAAAAGGTAAAAAGGTCAAGTCTTTATACATAAAGGCTAGCACAGGTGCGCTTAGGTGGGCCCTTACTTTCATTTGCATATTAATAACATTCGTGTGATAGGTGACCCGTAAGGCGAGTGGAATATAAACTAAACCTGTGTTTACAGAACCTTTATTTCTATGTGTTTGATGAAACTTTGAGAGAGTATGTTTCCTTTAATTAAAAGGCACTTCAGGCACACTTGATTTTGGTATTTTTTAATTCAATAAAACCCTAGACAAATACCGTCTTAATCCGAATAACATCACAAAAAGAGATAATGCTCAAATTGCAAATCATTTTGGTATTACGTTTGTATAGGAAGTTCACTGTTCGCCGGCCTCTTAGCTTTGTCACGGATGGCTTTGACCAAATGAATGACAGTTCGTGTGCAGAGGGTTTTATCCTAATGGCACAAAATCTCATTTTTGACCAGCCAGCATAGCTTAGCTACCAACAGGAAGAATAGGCTCATATCAATCCAACTTATTATCTTCATTGTGAATTTAGAGTGGACAGGGACAACACGTTGGGAAATTTGTAGGTATTCGTTTTTACTTCTAGACAGTCAATGGGAATGTCCAAGTTATATCGAAATGTCAGTGTCAACAATGGCATTAAAATCTCAAAAGCAAACTGTCCTTGATCGGCAGAAGTGGAGTGTTTTTAGTTTAGTTGTCGGCGGATGATAAATGATGTCATTACCGGGATGTTTCCTTCCTTTTTTTTTGTATCGCATTTGGCTCGAGGCTGGGCGCCGTTTGCGCTTTGATCGTCTTTTTTATGACTCAGTAATTTTATTATTGTTATTCACTATGTCGAAGGGAAAAGAGCTTGTCATCGCTTCTTTATTGAGTCTTCAAAGAGATTCGACCGTCACAACCTTTTTGGAGTGCTCTAGAGTTGTCTCTACTCCGTGTTTCACTTTGTATCAGAATTGGTTTTTAATCAATAATTTTCCCTTTATATTTTACGTAATATTTTGATCTATGATTTCTGTAAAACTACCAGGCACGATGATTTTTTTCTATAATTTGCTGTAACTATACAAATCAATTATCATTCTGAAAGAAAAGTGCAAACCCGGACTAAACTTAATTGCGATTGGGAAAGCATACGAAATACGCGATACGCGCAATTCTTTTTCATGATCTGCAAAAATATAGATAAAATGCGATTAAATTGAAAATAGACAGTGGTTCACTGCAACTTCACTCTTCAAAAACCGAGAGTTACGTTAGTCTGAAGTTCGTCACCTTAGTTGTTCATTGTTAAATTAATCGCATTGTTACTGAACTTATGCCGGCAGGTAGGTACTACATATTCGCCCTTCATCTGCACAATTTATCGTACGTTCCCGGTTTTGTAACAAATGCTTCAAAGACGTTCTTTCAAAAGCATCAACGTATCTACGGTAAATTGTGCCGATGATGGGCGAATATGTATGCCGGCATTAAATTAATTGTAGATGTGCGATTGTCTGTTTTTAAAAAGCTAGGATCAAGCGCATCGTTCAGAAATAATAGGGGCAGGCTTAATGTAGGTATAATTAAGGAGCTCTTCAAGAGTTCGCCAGTTTCACCTCTAAGACATACAGACAGATAATAACGTTCCCCTACTAATCCTCTCAAGTTACATCTTAAGTTACTAGTTCTAAGCATGCCGAACTATTTGCTTAACGAACTTGAACTGCGATTAGAGCAATAAACCGCTTACCAATAATGGTTGCCTTGATATTTGAGTTTAACCGACTCTGTGGTCTAGTGGTTCGCCCACCCGTGTAAGACGCAGGGGTCCCGGGTTCGATTCCCAGGGGGGGTATAATTTGTATTCGGTTTGGTTGGTGGTAGGGCTTATTTCAAGTCCGCCTGGCTAGCTACTACCATCTTACCTAAGTCTGACGCCATAACAACAATGTTAAAATTGTTGTGTTCCGACAGTTAGAGGTAAGATAGCCAGTTCCTCAGTGATGAGGATTCCGGGTGTAGTGCACTTCCACCTTCGGCCTTATCCCACTTAACATCAGGTGAGATGAAGGCCAAGCACTATACCGTTGCGCATAAAATAAAGTCGGGAGTCAAGAAAACCAGAAATATTTTTATTGCTGATAGTGGGCCCTCATGATCATAATTCGAAATAATAACAAGTACAGTACTAGGCACGTACCGTGAAATTTTTTCCGACGGAGTGGGGATAAGTTCGCGCATGTGCTCTTGTGAGCGACCAATAGCGCGCGCCCCTCACCGCTACGCATACCCAAAATACGCGTTTCGCGCAATCCCCACCCGATTTCAAGTTATATGCCTCGTACTGTAACTGAAGCATTTTTATCATCATAGAAGATATGAGAGCCTCTGTGTGTGAGAAAAAAAACGGATATTTCACACTTTAACCCCTATCTTTTTATTTTTAGGTCTCTAGCAACCACAGAGGGCTTACCACCCATTTTGAGAAAGACTGCTTATGTATGAGTCATGCTTTGTTATATATGATTTTACAAAGAAATTAATCACAGTGTGGTTTACAAAAAATATCTTTCTGTTCTGAATAATTGTCGTCAAGGGAAGTGTGATGAGGGTTACCATATCTCAGGATTTGTCCTGATATCTTAGGACTTTTGGACTTTTCTCAGGATTGCGGCCGGATTTTGAAAATCTCAGGAAATCTCAGGATTTTTAGAAAATTCAATAAAATACAGTACAATTTAAATATCAAAGATGGATAAATAAACCACAATCCATTAGTACTTAATACTTAATCAGTTCTATCATATTTGGTAATATTTGGTATGTGAAAAGTCGAACTACACCCCCTCCCCCGTACGTTATTCTGAAACTGCTACAAATCTCAGGATTTTTCAATGGAAATCGGGCCTTTTCTCCGGACTTTTGATTTTTTTCATCTGGTAACCCTAAGTGTGATGGCATTGTTGGCGCATGGACAGTGACGAAAGAACTTTCCTACACTTTGCATTTTTGTACAAAAAACGTAACAAAAAATTTATACAAGACTATAGCGGCCGCCCGCGACTTTGTCTGTGTGGACAGTTATTCGTATATACCTCGGGAACCGTCGGTGTTTATTCAGGATGAAATTAATATCACACGTTATTACGTGACAACGTGATGCATTATTTTATTTCATGATGATCAGTTAAGTAGTTAAGATAGATGCCACTTTTAGCAGTTTTGCTGTCTACTTCTAGCAGTGAATAGGAAGGAATGTAATGATACCGTTTAAAAATACTAGACTAGGTATGGGCCCTAAAAATTCCACGTAAACTTTTATTAAAATTATGTATTACAATAACAATTAAATAATATTCACCGCGGGGTGGCGGCGCCGCGCCACTTTCGGTCAGACGTAAAAGCGTAACAAACAAACAAACAAACTTACTTTCGCATTTAGTAACTTATAAGGGGGTTTATCCTTTGAATAACAGAGATAACGAAAGGTTTATTAATCAGACAAAAACAAAACACTATCATAAATAAGCCAGAAAATAGAGTTCAGTCAACAACCCTTTGGTTTTTACAGTCAAGGAAGAAAGAAAAAACCAAAGGGTTTTTTCTTTCTTCCTTAGGAATAATAATTTACCTATTTAATAGATTATTACATGTGGTTAAATTGTATTTTATGAATTTATCGTTTTTGTTTACAGGTACGTATGATCTTCTTTGAAGTGGATGTCCATTGACTAAGGTCGACTTCTAAAATGTAAGTATACCAAAGCTAACTTAGTAATACTTATAGTTGTTCAGTTACGCAAAAACGGCTGAACGGATTTGGATGAAACTGAGAAACAATTCAGATAGTTCAAATATTCAAAGCCTGGATTAACATCCTTAGGGAAAGTAAATTTGTTTTTATAAAAAAGTCCATAAAACATTGAATGTTGTCATGAAATAACAGTTTTATTTATTTACGACCTTGTCCCATTAAAGAAATATAAAAACAGATAAAAACAGTAATAAAACTCTGCATTTCAATGCAGATTTATTGTTAAGTTTATTACACATGTCAAATAACATAAAAAATCATAGGATCCGGATTTTGTGGCATACTTTTGCAATATTATGATTAAGTGTAGATTATGTGCCTTAAATTGCAGGAAAATAAATTACTATCGGACATCCTCTAAACTTTATTATGTACTTAATTTTACGTTGTTACTTATTTGGAATTCTGATGACACTGATCTACCTACCACCTTCTTCTTATCGAATGAGGATTAGTGGCCACCTCTGGTGTTAGAGTTTATCAAGTCGCCTGTAAGGCCTCTAACTTGGCTTAACCACTGTTATCAGATGACAACAGTCGGGACCGACGGTTTAACGTGCCCTCCGAAGCACGGAAGCGCTCAGTTGTAATGCCACTTAACGGTTACCCATCCGACACCTGACCGGACCGAGCGTTGCTTAACAAACGTGATCGGGTACGATCAGTCTGTCAAGTTCCGCCATGAGCGCTTTACCCCCTGACAGGTGGTCATAGGTTATGTTATGATTAACATCTATTCTGTGGTTATAGAGAGGTTTTGTCTATGCTATGCTACGTCTGCTGAGGGTCTCATGTTTTGAAAAAACCAGATTTTTTTAAACAGCTGTTTTAATATTTTGCACGCACCAAAAAGTTGACTTCCTATGCATAATTTTTCAAGAAAAATGATTCATTAATAATGACTTATGTTAATATTATAGATACAAGTGTTTGCGTGTGAGTAATAGTGTATATGTTACCGTTAAAGTGCGTAAATCAGTTATAGTGCATATTAACTGGTTAATCCGCAAATTCATTAGTCGAGTCAGTTAAAGAGCGAAAAATGCTTTCATTTCGCAACGACCAAGGATTAGTTAAAATCCGAAAACATATTTTTTTATTGAAAAAATGTATAATCACATAAAAGGGGGGTCCAGGGGGCTGCGCCCTTGCGAACGTGCGAGCCCAGCGAGCGGAGGAGCAAGCGTGCTGCGGTAGCTGCCGGCGAAGCGCCAAAAACGACGTATTTGTAAAATTTACTTTTAATATAAGGCTTTAAATTCCTTAATCCTTGGCTATTTCTTTCACTGTTTTCCGCACTTTAACGGTGTCGCATCCGTCAATATGCAGATTAACTAGTTAAAGTGCGGAAATCTGCTAGTACTTTAAGAAAAATTTCGCACTTTAACTGATTCTATCAGCTAATGTGTAGATTAACTAGTTAATTCGCACATTAACGGATTCCATACTTTAGCGGTAACATACACATATAGGTTATTAATTTACATTTTAAAAATCAGTCAATAACCTAATTAGTAATGCATATTAAACTCTATACTTAGAACTAACATTGAAAAGTTGAAGAAAAAGAAGAAATCAGAGATATGATTTAGATTGCTGTAATAAGTAGATAAGTACAGTACCTACAACACACAGTACAAACACTTTTCTGGACATGATAAGCATATAAGATCTTCAGATTCGATCTTACCCTTTTCATAGTCAAATTTTCGCCATAACATTCAGAAAGAAAAGTCGTTTATTTTTTTTAGACACCTAGATCTAATGAGTGGTTAAGATTTGACCCTTTAACCCCTTTAAGATTTGCAAGAAAGAATTTTCACAGAGTTACTTGTAGTTTGAAAAACCCCGTACTACAGATATACACATGAACCATTAATCATTATAGAATTGGTGACTTGTATCAATGGGAAAATCTGTTATAGAATAATTTACTTACATCTACCTTTTTGAAGAAACGATAAACTCTTAGAAGTATTTTATTATCACGACAAATAATATTTACACTGTCAGGCGTGTTACGTAAACATTGAGCGATCCCCAAATTTCAATGCCGATGTTTTATCAACAATGATGCCATTTAACAATATTGATTTAAAGTTTGTTATATACATCGGGTGCATAAAAAACCGGCCAAGTGCGAGTCGGACTCGCGCACGATGGGTGTTCGTACCAAAAAACGGAAAAAATCACGTTTGTTGTATGGGAGCCCCCCTTAAATATTTATTTTATTCTGATTTTAGTAATTATTGTTATAGCGGCATCAGAAATACATCATCTGTGAAAATTTCAACTGTCTACCTGTTGTTGTTATTAATATCGAGCAAAAAACGGCAAAAAAACACGTTTGTTGTATGGGAGCCCCCTTTAAATATTTATTTTATTCTGTTTTTAGTATTTGTTGTTGTAGCGGCAACAGAAACACATCATCTGTGAAAATTTCAACTTTCTAGTTATCACGGTTCATGAGATACAGTCTGGTGACAGACAGACAGACAGACAGATAGACAGACGTCCGTCTGTCTATCGGAGGCTTAGTAATAGGGTCCCGTTTTTACCCTTTGGGTACGGAACCCTAAAAACGATACAAATGTACAGACTACAAGTTGACCTTCTCTTTGCCGTACGTAATAGGTGCTGTTTTCGTAGTTCAACTGTTTAACTTACCGTACTGTCGTGCGTACATTCATACAGAAATTATTGTTTGTAAAAAACTGACAGTTCAATTGAAATGTAAAGTGGATAAGTGCCGGTGAATAAATGGTTTTTGGGATAGAATATTATTATGTTTAGTGATGAATGGGTAATCAAATTGTTGTGAATTAGTAATTTGTCATGACTATTTAAAATACGTATTCCATTTATACCTAATGGTTTTATTTCTATCTAACGGCCAAATATTCAAAAGCTATTCAAAATCTTTGTTTATGGTCTCTGTCAGTTTAAATTCTCTTTAATCTTAAGATGGCCTTAACTTTAAAAGCTTGATAACATTAGCCAAGCTAGAGTCCAATTTAGGAATTCAATTTACAGTTGCCACTCGTACTTGACTATAAAATATTGTTAAGTCCCTATTATAAGTCTGATTTTATTTTAAAAGTAGGCAGGTAACTATTTATGATAGAGATTAGAATCGAAAATGAAAAATCATAAACAATGTTTACCTTTCTGTTATTAGTGTAAATTTACTGTTAAAATCAAACTTATTACAAAAATTTTTAGTCAAGTGCGCGTGGCATTTCTGAATTTAGGATTCCTAAATTGGACACTATAAGGTGAAATCGAAAACAGTCGACAAATTTTGTGGTATGGCTTAAGACCGTCGTCAAACTGAACAATTTTGTCTATGGGAGCAAAAAAATAATCAGTTGTTCCATACATTATTAAAATATACTATATCGGGATTTTCACCATGTACCTTTTTATTTTTGAGACTCCGATATTTCGGCGCAGTTGCATGCGCCATGATCACGGAAGAACTGTCGGTTGTCACGTGCGGGTAGATGTTATTGGCAGACGAATCGGTCTACCCTCCGTCTAGTTCTTTTATTACGGTCGGTACCGGTACCACTGTCTGCAAACTCACTATTCACTCGAATATGTTCTCGACACACGACACTCACTGTATCTGTACGCGGAGTCTCAAAAATAAAAAGGTACATGGTGAAAATCCCGATATAGTATATTTTAATAACGTTAATAACCATGGAAATTTAAAACAATATATTGTTCCATACATTTTGGTCGATTAGCTATTTTTGCTCTGATTAAATTGGTCCCATAGACAAAGTTGTTCAATTTGACGGCCAGACCACAAAGTTTGTCGACTGTTCAAAAAATCACCCTGTAGATTGGCTAATGTAATCGGCGTTTTAGAATCATTTGAGTATTAGGTCGTAAGTCTTGTGTTTGTCTGTGTTTTATTTACGATGAGGGTGACATCCAAATGTCCCTTGATGTGCAAGCATTAGGCGAGTTCTAGACAAAGCACAGTTGTTTTGGAACTAAAGTAATTTCGCTAACAGTAATTGAGACAGTAAAACAAAGAGCCTTTGGAGAAAATGCTGCGAAGAAAATATATGTGCTTGTCTGGACAAAAATTTGACCTTCAAAGCGTTAAAAAGAAATGGAGGGATAACTGATGAATTTATTTATGAAGGTAAAATAAAAAGATCTGTATTTACTGTTAACCATATCATTTCTGTCGAATAAAAAATAAATGTTTTGAACTCTGTGTTGGATCAACAGCAGAATATTGGTTAAGAAAATTTGTCACTTTAAGTTAATGGTGAATAATTATCTCAATCAGTTTTTTTAAGTACTTGATTAGTTTCGTATTTCTCATTGTGAAGATACCGTTCACACAATAAAGCATGTCGATACAAAAGTTTCAGTGCAATTTCCACCTTCACTTTTAACAGGAGTGGAAACTTTAAAATTAAAAGGTTTGATCAATTTCACGTTTCACACGACGTTCCATTCCAATTTCGCTCAAAGTTCGCAAGTCGCAAAAAAACTGGGTCACTCGCATCGCACCGGAACAGTTCAGGTGTAATTCACATATTGACGGCGCAATAACCTGGGACACCTGTTCTTCCATTACAAACAAAACAACCCGTTCAAAACTGCTATTGGAAACTAGCGACGACAGTGACAAAAGATGGATCCCCACAAAATAAAAAAAGTCTGCGAGTTAGTGACGATCCGCTATGGGGCTCTATTTGATAACTTACATTGCTATATCGCAATCGCTCTGATTGCAATTGCAACACATTGCTACTTTTCTTTGGTAAGTTTTTTTTGTGCCAAAACGAAGTAGCAATGAATCCCATACGTCTGTCAAATCACAATCTACATCTTCATTGTTTTTAGCCGATAGACCTGCCCGTATGTTGTTAATTTTGCCGTCACTTGTTGATAGAGTACTCAGCCTACCTGCAATAGTCTGAGCGTTATGGCCTTATTTACTAGAAGCCTTCTACACTCGGCTCTAGCACGCTATAGTGTATTTTCCTTTGACTCTGTTAGCTCGTTTAAATGTCTGGCTCAAATGGCAATGAGTGTGCCGTGTCGGTCTTGGAATAAAATTCTATGTTCTAACATTGCTTACGGCGACAAATGTTTGTACTTCGAATAGGTAAACAGTTAACCAAACCGTCACGAACGGCCCTCTGGGAATAAAACTCGGCTTACACCTGACACCTGTGTGGCTGGACTAGATTATAGAGGCAACTTCAATGCTAGTTTACTATATCTGACATCCCTTATTGATATATTCTATTTGCGTTCGCGGTAAGAGGATGCGGGTCTTGACTTTGTGTAACCCAATATTTGCTATTCTCAATCCGTTGTCTGTAAACTCGATATGAACAAGATAGATTGTGTTATATAAATAGGGTTCTGTCGTAGTAGTATGCTTTTCACGTTCTGGGATGATAGCTACAGTATGACACAGGGTTTAAAGGGTCGCTTGAAACAAGGACTGATTAACATTCAGATCTAAAAAGCTTTTGTAGAATGCTTCAATTTCACTATTTCCTACATCTACTTATCAAAGTGGACAATAGTGGACCTATATCATAAAGTATTTCTTTTAATTGTCTTTTTTCTGATGTATGTTATAATTCCTTTTGTGATTAAGGAATCGCAAAACTTTCAGAGAAAGTGAAATATTGTTTAATCGTTGAATCAATTCTCAGGTTGGTTTGGGTTTTACTTTTGAAGTTTCAAGTGTGTATGTATAGGCACAGAATTAATAATATCGTGAATAAGCAACAAAATGTAAGCATTGCAACATTTTGCTACTGATCAAAGTTTTATTAGTATAGAAATAATCGTCTTAAAACAAAACATATTTACTTTAATACTCGTTAAGAGCACAAAGCACCAAGGGCCATAAATTATTGAAAACTTCTCAAAACAACCAAATGGGCTCGTAAAATTTTACGTCACCCTTATTAGGGTGCCTTTGTTCGTCCCTTCATTCTAGTCGCGCCTGGAATAGACTTTATTAGTGGTTTCGGTAAATTTACCGTGTTTATGGCGATCGTTAACTGTGGAAAGAGTTAAACAACGATTCGCTGCGACCGCAAATGGAAGCTTTTGTTGCAGTGCGGCAGCGTGCAGTGGTCGAAATATTAGAGAAAGCTAGTACTTACAATATGTAAATAATGAAGATGATAGTTGGTGAAGAAGCTGGGGTAAACGATGTCTGCATTAAGCGATTCGTTCACATGATTCAGGGTCGAAGCGCTTTCATAAAACTCTTAGGACGTGACGATGTAAAACTGTAATGTAAATTTAAAATGAGTAAAATTAGCTTTTGTTTGTATTGTAGTCAATATAATAAGAAACAAGTAGTATGTCAAGTTGTTATAATTCCACATAACGTCGTCTTGGAATCTGGATGAATGCAGTCCTAATGAAACAATCGAGATGTTTCTAACGAACAAGGTCTTGTAACAAGTCGACATTTTTGAGTTGAAAAATACATTGCAAACAAAACCAATAATTAACATCAAGGCATAGATGTCATACCAATTTTTCGTCTGTTTGGCATCGTTCAGGCGCATTAAGTCCACTTCACATTTGGTCCACTCGGTCCATTTCGCAGAACGTCCATTTAATTGGCATATCCCATCTGAGAACTTGGAAGACAGATTAAAGTAGCCAGAAAATTCAGATTTTCTATGCGAAACAAACAATAACAGAATAAAGTTACAGTTTACCGATCTACGCTCGAATTTCCATGAACAAAACATTTTATTTAAAGTATCCAATAATCCCTAAACAGGCAACAACATTTAGTAACATGGTTATGGAATAAACCTAGCATAAAATACTCATTGTGTTATAATGCTATACCGTCGACAATATGCGATATCCGCGTAGTCTATTGGCCAGTATTGCCGTCTATTGTGACCACATCAGCCTAATACTGCCGAAGGACAAACAGTTTGGCGCGCTCTTGTTATCCAATCAGTCACCTGGTGTCATTATTCGTGGAGTTTATTGCAGGGTGCATTTATCAACCATATGGAACCAGCTATAGCTTGAGTGTAAGTGTTAGTGATAATTGTGATTTCTGAGGATCAAATTATTATGGGGATAGTGTAAATAAAGATCAGAAGCACCGACCGACCGATTCGACCACCCTATTCTGTACCCGTGGCACGAAAAACTATGAATGGTACCTGGGATAAACCAAATAGTATTACTTTATAAAACACTGTAAGAACAAGATCTTATCGCACTAAATATATCTTCTTAAATCAAACTTCTTTTTTTTTTAATCGCAAATACTTACATAGCTGTTGATTTGACTTTAATGTGCGTCTACTTTAAATTACTTTACGTTTGGTTGGATTATCACTAACGTGGTAATAATGACTATTGTTCATGTAAAAACAAAACAAAACAATGAATAACGAGCTTGAAATAAATAGGTTCATACATTCACGAAGGAATTAGTCTTGGTTTTGGCTTTTCAATGAAATACAATATAAGTTTTTGTTTCCATTACATATTATTACTTGTAAGCATGTAAATTCGTTCCATCATACACAACTGATAATAAAAGAAAATATTCAGCCAATTTGATTTTTTTCGGAAATTCATTCCCCATTATAGCCCAGGACTTTTAGCAAAAAATTCAAAGAAACCTAGGACTAATTCCGGCGGAAGGTTTTTTGTTTTTAAAGTGTTCCTTAGGTCCCCCTGAATATATCTGGAAAGTTCCCCGTGAATCCCATGTACGCTCCCCCATCCCCCCCCTCAAACGTTTCCCTGATTTTAGTTTTTTCTATTTATCTCAGAAACGGTTGAAGATAGAAGAAAGTTGTCAACGTATGATATAATTGTTATAAAATATCCAACCCATCGACACTTCAATCATTTCGATGTGAGCTGTAGTCTCTGAAATATACCTACAGACATTTCACCAAAAATTTTTTTTTTGCCCAAAAATCATTCTTTGTACTAGTTTTTAAGAAAAGTGAGTGGAGTTATGGCAAAATTATGTAAGGTCATATGAATCTTGAAACATTGAGGAATAAAACAAGGTATAATACATTGTTATAGCAGCATCAGTTCTAGATTAACACCGAATGGTGTCAGCGCCACGATGTAATTTTTAGCCCAATACTTTTAGATAAAAATTTCGCGATACCTAGGACTAATTCCGGTGGTAAGTTTTTGTCTTTTAAAGTGTTCCTTAGGTCCCTTTGAACATATCTGGAAAGTTCCCCGTGGATCCCATGTCCGCTCCCCCCTCCCCCTCAAACGTCTCCCTGATTTAAGTGTTTCCCATTTATCTCAGAAATGGCTGAAGATAGAAGAAAGCTATTGAAGTATGATATAATTGCTATAAAATATCCGACTTGTCGACACTTCAATTGTTTCGATGTGTGCTGTAGTCTCTGAAATATACCTAAAGACATTTCACCAAAAAAATTGTTTTGCCCAAAAATCATCATTTGTACTAGTTTTAAGAAAAATTAGTGGAGTTGTGGCAAAATAATCTGAGTTCATTTGAATTTTGATACATTGAGGAATAAAACGAGGTATAAAACATTGTTTTAGCAGCATTGGTTGTCGATTTATAGCGAGTGGTGTCAAACGCCAAATAAATTTATTGTAGTATTAGCTTTAGTAATTTCTGAGTTAATTCGTTCAAACATACATACATACAAATTCTTCATATGTACGATGCGGGTGAGTGAGGAAGCATGATCGAACTAACCTGTAAGTGAAGTTACACGAAGGATTCGTCCAAAGATATTAGGACTATTAATTACATGTAGTATCGCTTGATACCTACCGTTTGACCCATCATGTATTAAAATCGGAGCAACCATTTTGATGATGACGATAAAGTGGCGCCATATATAAATAAATCTTGAGTGTTCCACTAGAATAATTTTCAATTTAATTTTGTTTAATAATATAATTGCTATAACTTAATCCTAAAAGGCAACGTCATTTGCATAGTTCCTGCTGTCTTCATACTATAAAATTATACCGTGGTGTTTGACACTCGCTGTAAATCGAGAACCAATGCTGCTAAAACAATGTTTTATACCTCGTTTTATTCCTCAATGTATTAAAATTCAAATGAACTCAGATTATTTTGCAACAACTCCACTAATTTTTCTTAAAACTAGTACAAATGATGATTTTTGGGCAAAACAATTTTTTTGGTGAAATGTCTTTAGGTATATTTCAGAGACTACAGCTCACATCGAAACAATTGAAGTGTCGACAAGTCGGATATTTTATAGCAATTATATCATACTTCAATAGCTTTCTTCTATCTTCAACCATTTCTGAGATAAATGGGAAACACTTAAATCAGGGAGACGTTTGAGGGGGAGGGGGGAGCGGACATGGGATCCACGGGGAACTTTCCAGATATGTTCAAAGGGACCTAAAGAACACTTTAAAAGACAAAAACTTACCACCGGAATTAGTTCTAGGTATCGCGAAATTTTTATCCAAAAGTATTGGGCTAAAAATTACATCGTGGCGCTGACACCATTCGGTGTTAATCTAGAACTGATGCTGCTATAACAATGTATTATACCTTGTTTTATTCCTCAATGTATCAAGATTCATATTACCTTACATAATTTCGCCACAACTCCACTCACTTTTCTTAAAAACTAGTACAAAGAATGATTTCTGGGCAAAAAAAAATTTTTTGGTGAAATGTCTGTAGGTATATTTCAGAGACTACAGCTCACATCGAAATGATTGAAGTGTCGATGGGTTGGATATTTTATAACAATTATATCATACGTTGACAACTTTCTTCTATCTTCAACCGTTTCTGAGATAAATAGAAAAAACTAAAATCAGGGAGACGTTTGAGGGGGGGAGGGGGGAGCGTACATGGGATTCACGGGGAACTTTACAGATATATTCACGGGGACCTAAGGAACACTTTAAAAACAAAAAACCTTCCGCCGGAATTAGTCCTAGGTTTTTTGCTAAAAGTCCTGGGCTATTACTTATGTTCATTGATGACATTTTAATATCTACTTACATATAAATAAATCCATGGACAAAATAAAGCATTTTGAAGTAACTACTTCTTGTGAATTTTTAGAGCTTGGAAGTTTCAAAATTCACAACTATACCGATCGTCACTCCACGAACTGTTAATAAGTCGGCTAACTCGATCCACGTATAGCGAAATAATAAGAAAATAATATTAAATTTAACTAGGTCACATAGAGGTACATCTAAAACTTTGAAAAGTCATTATTACTTTCGTTATTCAGCAAAATATTGTGTCAGATACCTTTATATTGTTTTGTTGATGCTCATTGACAGAAGTCTCACAAAGTTTCAATAATTCTATTACTTAGAGTAAGACGCGCTTCTGTCCCAGAAAGGAACATTCCCCTCTGCCGAAGTACAAGCCAAGCAAATGGGCATATGCGGTTAATAAAACCAGTTGCGCCCGGATTTCTTTCTAGACCGAGTCCAGTCGCGCATGTGAACGCTGCAGTGTTTAAAATGCCGAAATAATTTGAATAGAGTAATAATCGGCTGCGCCCTTCGAGACGAAGCCGCGATGCTCTAAGTTCTCTTGTAACAAAAGGCAATTCATCCTTTTTTCATCTCTTGCAATTATTTCAAAGTTTAAAATAATTCATTAAATTGTCATGTTTTTATCAAAGCCACATTTATCTGTCACGATGATAAAAAATCTTGGACCTTCTGAAATATCTTTCGAGCCGAAGTCACATTAGATTAGACCATAAATTCTTGTGATATTAGCAGTACAGTCAACTTCAAGAGAAGAAGTCAACCTTAGAAGTCTTCTTCTTCTTCCTCGTATCCTCATGAGTGATGGTCGTGACACCATGAAGTTACTCGTTTCATGCAGTACGGTATTTGGCCATCCGTATAGATGTCTGCATGCCGGTTTAGCAGATATCAGTCCATCGGGTCGGTGATCTTCAACGGCTCCTTAGAAGTAGAGTAGTTCTAAAGTTCAGTACTTTGCCACAGTAACTAAACGCGAGTTCAGAAAAATAATTGCCGCATGAACGCAATACGGCGACATGGAACTAAACTATTCAGGTATGTATGTCTGATGCCGTTATTGCCGACCGTACCAATAACTAGTGTGTTGGCAACCCTGACCTTAATCGTCTGTCCTTCAAAAATATGGCACAGAATATCGGGCCCAATAATAATACAATATATTACCTTCGGTCGAAATTACTACTCTCTGTCTCCTATCAGTCTGAATTTATGCTTTGCCCTTGGGGTTTTTGTTTACAAATCAATTGTTACTTCTAAAAAGTTGTCAGATATTACCTAGATTAATACCGTACTTCGTATTGTGCTCAGAACAAAAACAAATCAATCAGAGAAGTCAAAGCGATACAAATCTCAAATTTTGAATGAAAGACAAAAAGGGAAAATATTCCTGGTAGTCGTCAATTAAAGTTATTAGGGAGTTATATTCTACAAAAGTGCGTGTCTGTCATAGTTTTATTTTAAGAGCTCGGTCCAATTTCCAACTAAGTTCGCCGGCATTTATTTAACAAGACATAGCACCTATTTATTCTAACAAAGAACTCAAAAGAATTCTACCTAGACGGCCAAAGCTACTTAAAACCCGCCATCTTTGCCAAATCCAATGGAAACGAATTTATATTCGTTTGAGAAATACACGTGGGCTGTAGACGGAAAGCAAATAAATCCAACTCTAGAACTCCTACAAGACGTAAAGGATCCATGGAGGAGAAAACTTTATAGGGCATCGTACCTTTTATTGCGGAGAGCCAACCAGAAACTAGAATAACTGATGTTGAACTTATTTAAATCTTAAATTGTAAGGTTTACGTCACAGTCTCGTGTAGCAGAATCTGAGAATCGTATATTCGAATCAAAGAATGATGTATTCAGGTTTGTTTATTTGATGTGCCGATTGAAATTCTAAATACGCATTCGTAAGATTTCAATTGGAAAATAAAGGGATTCGGTAAGTCGTGGAGATTTGGAGATTTACATAACGTTTTTTGTTGGAAATAAATTGAGTGTGATGTCTTAGTAAACTCAATTTATCACTGAAAAAAGAGATTAGGCTTTTTTTATTAAATCTGTTTCAGTTTCATGAAAATGTATGTTTAATATCCATAGTAACACTTAAATGTAACCTTACAGAAATGGGTTTTGCTTAAACCCAGATTACTTTTAAAATATTGAATACTATTTTTCAATTTATTTTTTCTTTAGGCACATTTTATTTATTAATTGAAAAACAGCGTTCAACCAACCTTTCTGTATACTATTCAGCTGAAAGGTATCCAATTTTAAAACAAAGTTCTATAAGCTTTTCGGCTCCAAAACCAATAAAAAAACCTCACCGGGTATTACGCAGAAATGGAAACGTCTAGAAAGTTCGGTTTATTTAACTTTACTTCGGGTTTTCTTTACCTTCGTTGGTGGCGTAAACTTTCTAATTATAATGTTTTATTACAAGATTTAATGAGACTGAAAATCAATAAAATGCCAGGAATGTTAACATAATCAAGGGGTAGGAGATTCGAAGTAGTTAATTGGCATCGCGCTTGGAATAACACTGGTGTCGCAAAATGAATGTTAATTTATAGGAATATAGTTATTTATTTGAGTTTCTTATAATTTTGACTCGTCTGATTAAAATAACTATATGATAACTGACTCGGACTTTTAGCAGCGAAATTGTTTTAACTTCATTATTCATATTTAGGGTTCCGTACCCAAAGGGTAAAAACGGGACCCTATTACTAAGACTCCGCTGTCTGTCACCAGACTGTATCTCATGAACCGTGATAGCTAGAAAGTTGAAATTTTCACAGATGATGTATTTTTGTTGCCGCTATAACAACAAATACTAAAAACAAAATAAAATAAATATTTAAGGGGGGCTCCCATACAACAAACGTATTTTTTTTGCCTTTTTTGGTACGGAACCCTTCGTGCGCAAGTCCGACTCGCACTTGGCCGGTTTTTATACGCTAGTGGGTTTTTGGTCCCTTTGACATTTATCTTTTCATTGTCTTTCTATTAACAAACCCTCAAAGATTAATGTCTTATAAAGTTCATGTGACTTTCACGTATAATGAGGATCACGAGGACTACATTGTAGGGAGATAATAATCGGGTGGCAAAACTGATGGTCATTTAAAATTTTTATTTACTTTTGTCATTTGTTTTATTTGGATTTGATTGAGAACTGCTACAGTTTAGTTGGGCACTGATTGCCTGCTTATATGTGTGTGATGGGAAACCGCTATTTGTTCTCCTCACCTCTTCTGTTAACTTTGTACATTGCGCTCATGACGTTTGTGCAAAATAATGCACCTAGAAGCGGCTAGAGCGAAACTATAACGAATTCCGAGGCAGGTGTCATGGTAGGTCGGCCGAGTTGTACATAGGAACAAAGCATGTAAATGTGTGCACATTTGGATTGTGTAACAACGCTTTTAATGCAACGCGCGGTGTAATTAGGGTAACCAGGACCGAAATTCGCAAATCCGGTCGTAAGAGGGTGAAAATCCTGATTTTTTGAGAAAAGTCCGGTCTTAGACTCAATTGATAAAAAAATGTAGACCATTTACATTAGGCACATCTTATATTATTATCCGCTGACAACAGGATTTTTATCATTTTGTAAAATTTTACACAAGTTGGAAGTGTGTGGTTTCTTATAAGAAAATTAAGGGCATATTTCAGGAAACTACGCATTTATAGAGCCTAGTCATGGCGTGCGCAGCGCACCACGCGCTCCGAGCTGTGCTGCGATGATGGTTTAGGCAAAATCATTACAATTAATGAAGGTGTAATGATTTTTAACTATGCACAATTGAAAAATCCGGTCTCGAATGAAATCCGGGTGGAGTCCGGTCTGAGCTCTTAAAATCCGGTCAAGACCGGATTTATCCGGTCATATGGTAACCCTAGGTGTAATGGACGCTGATCGCATCGTGGATGGTGATGCTAATCGGGCGTATTGTGTGCACCGGATGCTGACCGTACGCTCTTGCGTAGGGTTGGCGACTAAGTATATAATTATAATAGTTGAATATTTCAGACAAGTCACACTATTTATTATTATTTGAGTGTTAGGGGCTCTGCAGCTCTGATAGAGCTGTAGTCACTGCGACTTAAAGATCCATTGTGTAGTCACTGCGACTTAAAGATCCATTGTGACTCATCACCTAAGTGCTATCGCACACAGGCAACTTAGTCTCCCAGCAACTGTTTTGTCTCTTACATCAAGTCCACGGGTTTATATGGAAGCGCGCACACGAAGCGACACGGTCGTCGGCAACTTTTCATACAAACCATGTGAGAGACAAGACAGTTGCTGGGCGACTAAGTTGCCCGTGTGCGATAGCGCTAATAGTAACTCTTTAGGCTGGTTACAGTGCTTGACCGACCGTCATCACACTAAGTGACTTATCATTTTGTACCAAACACAAAGCGCCAAAATCAGAATCGACGACGAAACTACTTCTGAAGTTATATGAATAGCCCGTCCAATGAGTGTCTTTTTTTTATAAAGACGTGTTTTTCTTATTTTATTCTGATAGGGGAACGAAATCAGGATTATCAAAGATGTCTGCCCTGGTCTAAGAATTTTAGCCTTTCGCTCAACCAAAATGTCGTAGGTATCTGACTACCACATCCAATGAATTCAAGCAACTTCGATTTATTATCGTTTGTTACTGCACATAGCCTATATCTACGAACAAAGATACTTCGTAGGCCTACATTATAGCCTAAAGTCGCATTACTCATTTCCCAGCAAAAATGTAAACAAAGGTGTTCCCAGAACAAAACAACACAAAAAGAAATAGTATATTGCTAAGTCAAGAAATAAACACACTTACATGTTTTTTCATTATAAACCTAATAAAAATAGATTAGATAAATATTCTGAATCATGAATTTTGCGGCAAAAACAGTAATATAATTTAATATTTCATAATAACAGTTTTATAGTAGAAAATATTTTTATGATGCTGTGCACACATCAACTACAAACCGTGTACATCAACCTTTGGTCATTTTATAAAATTTCATAAAAATTTATACCTATTACGAGTAGTACAGTACTAGGCACGTATCTTGAAATTTTTTCGACGGAGTGGGGATAAGTTCGCGCATGTGCTCTTGTGAGCGACCAATAGCGCGTGCCCCTCTCCCGCCGCCCGCACCCCTCACCGCTACGCATACCCAAAATACGCGTTTCGCGCAATCCCCACCCGATTTCAAGTTATATGCCTCGTACTGTAGCTGTAGTAGTAATATTTGTCTTTTGGTATTGGGGGAACAGGCGATGATGCTACGTATTTTTGATAGTTTACATACAATCAATATCTAAGTAAAGTTTTCTTATCAGTTCGTTTCAAGAACTTTTAACATCAAAAAATATGATAGGTTATAAAGATAAAATTTCTAATTACCATCCTACTTTAAAATGACCCTGGATGACATTATATTGATTATAACCCAAAATATAATACACAAATTAAAAAGTTATAAAAGTGACCAAAGGTTTTCAAATATCTGAAAATGTCACTATCAGGGTCAGTTTGTCAATTTGACAGTGACGTTTCTTTGTTTACATTTTTGCTGGGAAATGAGTAATGCGACTTTAGCAGGTTTTGTAGTTGCTCTCAAAAATATATTGTTAGTTATAAATTTGTACCCTAATTAAACTTTCATCTTTTGACAACCCTACGTCGCTGTCGTACAAAGGCCTGTGCTCTGACCGTTTTGGATCGGGCTACTTTGGCAGTGCTAATCAACTGCTGGTTGACGAAGTTCATTACCGCCATCATTAGCCGATGAACTTTTAGCTTTTAAGCTGTCATAACGCGCTTTTTATAAAGCTTATCCGCGCCGTCTCGAAAGTTTTTAATTTATTCAAGTAGGTATGAGGCTCTTTACACGCTTTCATACTAAGGTCAGTTGCTTTCAGCTCTTTATTTTAATAACTTCTTAACAGGGATTGAAATACCGTTCAAAAAAATAACGATACAAAAAAAAAACGTTAAAAATACCGTTAATACATTTTATCGGTAAATTTACCGGTAAAAAAACCGTTAAAAATATTGCACCGGTGAATTTACCGTTAAATATAGCGTTAAACTTTAGTACCGGTAAAATTATCGGTAAAAAATTAACGTTATTAAATGGAATAACGTTAATTTTAAAGTAACGGTAACAAAAAGTAAGAAATAACGTTAAAATTAACGTTATTTACTGAAATAAGGTTAATTTCTTTAAAATAACGTTAAAAGTAACGTTATTTATTGACATAACGTTAATGTTAAAATGAACGGTAAAAAAGTAAGAAATAACGTTACATTTAAAAATAACGTTATTATTCCCTGCTTCTTAATAACTTCGCGCATATAAAATTAAAATATACATCATGTAAATATATATCGTATATCCGATATAAAATAAAAATAAAACTTATTAAAATTTTTACGAACGTTTTTGGCGAAAAATAATTACTCAATAATTTTGGCGAATAATAATTATATTTATGTTTAATGAAAAAGCAACTCGAATCCAAATAAATAGGGATATTATTAAATCGAGTTGTATTTGTGAGTGTTCCTTCTGGAATTACGTAATATGTATATTCGAGTTGAAGTTGTTAAAAACAGTTCAATATAGCAACAAACAAACAGTACGTAAGAGAAAGCTTACGTAAAGGGAAAGCAATCAAAAATTTCATTGGGAACAAACCTCTTTTTGTGATTGTAATCCTACACCCACGCCAAGAGTTATTTTTATCTAAGTAAATTGATGTGTACCTGAATAATCTGGGAAATAAAAAGAAATCATCAAATGTTTCCTTATGAAATCAGGAAACATATTATTAAGTTTTTATATGAAAACAAGGATATAACAAAACGGCTATAGATAAGCTACTATTGTCATGCCGAGTTATTGACTCTGACATAAGTCGCTTCGCGAAGGCTTCGCGCTCGCTCCTCGGTGTCTCCGTTGCAGCTTGGGCAAAATGCTTTGGTATGTTCTGCTGTCCCGCTGTCCGTCTGTTCTAATCTACAAATAGCACTTCTCAACCGATTTTCGTGAAATTTTGTGAGCAGATTCTATTTTTATACTTACTTACTTATTATATAAATGGGGAAATATCATCAGCCATTTCGAAACAGTCAAAACGCGAGGTTTACAGCTCACGGTGCCAATAGTTTTTTTAATAATTTGTAGGTATAAAAGTAAAACCAACACCATCATTCACATTTTCAGAACATAAAACACATGTTGAAGGTGTACCTTTCTGAAGAATAGAAAAGAAAAATAATTGGGCAAAGTATGGTTGGCTGGCGCGCGGCGGCGCGGGCGCAGTTGAATTTTAATGCGTAGGTAGGTATCGCTTGGTTGCCATGCCAAAGAGATACTTTTCCGTTATACTTAATAATATAAGGGTGGCCCAATTTAGCTGTCGGACCAATATACCATACTTTCCCCGACAATTTATAATAAATAAAAAAATAAATTTAAAAATCGAAGCCTAGCTTCAAAAATTTGCTGTTTAGGCTATTCCCAACAGGCAAATGCTGAATTTAGGCATGAGGTTACACTTTCAGGTTCACTGTCCGCTGACTTTGAAAGAGCTTTTGCAATCTCTTTACGTTGCAGTTGTGGTCCTGTAAACAAATTACAGGCGAGGCGGATTTTGATGCTTCTCTTTATTTGAATTTACGAACTGGGGAAAATAACTAGTCAGTGAGAGAGAAAAAAATTGAAGATTTTTTCTATAAAAATGCTAAAATACCAATAAATTTTGATAGTTAATTGACGAAGTTATGATCAAATTATTAGCGATCTAAAAAATAATGTTTTTACTGATAAGTATACTTATATTATACAATAAATATTTTGATTTTAATTTTAAATTACGTTATTAAGGTTAATTTTGTTGCTTAATTTCTAAAGTATACATTAAAAACCGGCCAAGTGCGTGTCGGGCCACGCGCCATAGGGTTCCGTAGTTACCTTATACCATACCATATACCACCTATCATTTTTCATCTGCAAAAATAACTTTGTTTTTCACAGTGTTGGTATGAATGACAAAGTTATATTTGTGGTTTTGGAAAATGTGCTATATCTCAAAAACCAATTACTATATCTCGTTCAAACCAATTTTGGTTGAAAGTGTTTATTAAGATCTACAGCATATATATTTTTTAGATTTTTCACTCTCTTATTTCAAAAGTTAAATGGGGGGGGGGCACACATTTTACCACTTTGGCGGTGAATATCTTTCAAACGGTTGACTTTGAGAAAAAGTTGTCTTAGGAACCTCAATGTCATTTTAAAAGACCTATCTATAGATACCCAACACGTGTTGGTTTGAAGAAAAAATTTTTTTTCAGTTTCAGTTCCATGTATGGGGAGCCCCCCCTTAATCTTTTATTTTTCTTATTTTTGTATTAAATTCGTTAAGCGGTTAACAGAATACATCTACTTACCAAGTTTCAACTGTGTAGTCTTAATACTTTCGGAATAAAGTGGCTGTGACATACGGACAGACAGACAGACAGACAGACAGACAGACAGACATGACGAATCTATAAGGGTTCCGTTTTTTGCCATTTAGGCTACGGAACCCTAAAAAGGAAACGACTTTGCCTTGTACCACCGAATTGACATAGAAAGATTTTAATGGGCCATTGTAGTTTGATATAAATTAATAAATAAAAAATAAAAAAGACACCTAAATACATATAAAAAAAAACCGCGACCTTACCGTACCTCCTCTTTTTAACTTTTTGAAGTCGGTTAATACTATATCCATATATCACTATACCCATTTTCAGTCCCTGCATATTGCCAGTAACGTATAAAATTATAAGAAAGACGTCACACCGTATTCAGTCCATGCGCTGTGCATTCCGTCTGCAGTGCATAACAATAAACGGGTGGATTTGGAGTGCGGCTCTTAAAATTTGTCTCACAGCATTTGGCCCGCAGTTTGTAAGTACATTAGTAATTTACCTTCCTTCAGTATGAAAGCATCAACAAATACTTAGGTTGCAATGAACTTACAATAATAACCATAATAGGTGACCAAGACTAGCGCAAAATGTACGATATTAGCGTAGTTTTGTGATAATGATTAGTAAGTATCTCTTGGATAATGATGATATCACTACTCGATACTAGCTATTTATAGTATCATGATAAATTTATAGTGTAATACGACGAGCATTCATTGTTCATTTCTTATCCAGTGATGATGTTTTGTTCTAATAAAGTAGAATTAAAAGCTACTTTCTCTATATCAGTTCGTTTTTCAATAATGAAGTTCCGTTTTCAAGAGTATTTCCAGTCGGAAAAGCTTCGATGAACACTCTTAAATCTTTGCTTCATTCAGAACTTTATGAAAGTAATACGCTGTCTCTAGTGATCAGGGTTGCCATATGCTAGACTGATTTTCTTTGATAGGTAATCGTGATTAAACAAAAGTGTCAGGCTAAGTATTGATTGTGAAAAAATCTGGTAAAATACCAATGTTCTCTCTTTTTGTTTCTATTTTTTCTTCGCAATCCAATTTGTTTTAGGTAGGTATATCTTATATGAGTAGGTTGCTATTTCACGTAGCAAAGAAAATAATATACATAAGTAATATACAAAGTGTAACAGAATTAATGGCTAAACCAGAAAATGGTAAGTGGGGATCATCACATTGAACACTTTTACTTAGGGGCAAACTCGAAAATTGCGAAAAAAAAATCTGCTGTTTCATACATTTTTATATAATATTTTTGTTATGAATTTTTGTATGAAATAGCAGAGGTTTTTATTCGCGATTTCAGAGTTGGACACATAGTAAAAGTTGTTCAGTTTGATGGTCCCTATCTACCATAATCTGGTTTATTAATTAATGATAATTGTAAATAATGGCTAATTCTGTTACACGTTGTATAGGCAAGAAGTAAGATAATTATCATAAAACTAAGATTAACTTTTCGACAGCCCTGCGAAGATTGGATTTCAAAGCAAATAATATCTGGCTAGTTTTAATACGAATTAAAGATTTTCACTCAATTTAAGTAATATAATCTTCTGACGAGCAAACATTTTTAATCAGATAAAGTGTATTTTTATTGCGTAAGTGGTAATAATTTTGTGGTACTTAAACTTACAATTTTGCTTTCTCGAGTAAATAAATAGAACAATTTTGACCAGCTGATCTGCCCCCCTACTCAAATGGCCAATATTCTATTCGTTTCAGTAAACTATAAAATTACGTGCCGTAAGCTTGACAATTCCATGCAATACATCGAAGTCTGTGATTTACATAAGTTGGCGACATGTGATTGGATTGCTCATATTTAAGCTTTAAAAGTAAGCGTAGCGTTCAAACGAATAGAAAGTTGGCCATTTGAGTAGGGGGGCTGATATGGAAGAAAGATAAGTACTATAAACTCTATCGGAGGCAATAATACAAAAAAAAAACGGGTTGCACTCCGGGAGTGCCGGCAGAAGTGAAAACTTGAATATTAACGTTGTGCATTTTTGATATTTTGGAATGGTTAGGGAATAATTTTGCACGAATTGCCGTCTTACGAATTTACTCTGCATTTGAATTTACGAATACAGAACAGTATTGTACGAAAGTCTTATCCATAGCTTTACAGGAAATTAGAGTTTTTAATTCAATGTCAAAGAGTTTTGACATTGAATTTAAAAATTAGCGCGTTGCTATGGTGACACAAGTGTTTACGTCTTGAAATGACGCGCCGCCATTTTCACCGCGCCCCGTAGAAGGAGAGGGGGATACTTCCGCCGCCGGCTGTCTACTCTCCGTCACATCCATCTTACGAATTTTCGATCAGGGTCACGTGATACTTACTGACGCGAGTTTAGCATTTTTTCCCCATTACAAAAAAGCGTACAACGCCGCTATAGAAGTTTTCACTTCAAAAATACTAACTCGACTGGTAATCGAACCTAGAAACGTGTGTTGCGCTGCCACCCGGCCACAGTCGATTTCATAATAAATGAGCATATCAATTAAATGTTCTTTAATTGTTCTTGCTGTACCCGTGAGTAGATTAATTGTACCTTATATATATCTTGTGGAAAAAGCATTTGTTTTTGGCCGGGCGGCGCCGTATACGCTGCAGCCCGGCCACGCATGTTTTCTATGGTAGGATGCTCAGAATGTTTCCCAAATATAAGCCAAACAAATGTTCCTTTTGTGTTCTTTATTTTACAATTAAATAAACCAAGATAAACGCACAAATAAACAGAAAGTTATGTAAATCTAAATATATAAAAGAAGAAACTGATTGCCAAAACCGCTTGAAACCGTTGAGCCCAAACCGCTGGGTTTAGAGACTCCAAATTTGACACATAGGTTCCTTATAAGGTCTAGGGGTGCACTAAGAAAGGATTTTTCAAAACTCACCCCTTAAAGGGGTGAAACGGGGGCCCAAAGTTTGTATGAAACTCCGTCAGTTTTGTCGCTAGGATCTTAAAATTTTGTTTTTAGGCTGACAATTGAAAATTAATGTACATATATTTCTGCATTTTTGAAAATACTACTCCGAAAGGGGTGAAAAGGGGGATGAAGTTGTGTGTATAGAAAATACTTATTTTCGAAGTAAAAATCGCTAAATTTATTATTTAGGCTTATGGGTGTAAATCTAATGCAACGTATATCGTTATTGTTAGTATGGAGATGAAATGGGGGTGAAATGGGGGTGAAATGGGATAAATAAACCTAAAAATCGATATGGATGTCGTTATCTGGGTTAACTGGGATGACGATTGCGGAAATAACATTTATTTTGAAGTCCAACACGGTGGACATGATTCATTCAACCCCTATAGGGGAAGGGTGAAGTTGGGGTTCAATTTTTGTATGGAAAAAGAATATAAAATAGACATTACAACGTTAAACTTCATAGGAGCACGTCTAAAAATAAATACGCAAACATATATTTTGTGATTTTGAAAATCAACGCCTTAGAGGGTAAATGGGGTAAGTAAACATAAAAATCGATATGGATGTCGTTCTTCAGCTTTTATGGGATGGTGATTGCGAAAATGACATTTGTTTTAAAGCCCAACACGGTGGACATGATTTAACTCCTAAAGGGGTGAAATGGGGTTCACATTTTTAATGGAAAAAATATAAAATAGACTTCACAACTTTAAAATTCGAAGAAGCACGTCTAAAACTAAGTAGGCAAAACACATATTTTGTTATTTCGAAAATCATTCCTTGAGGGGTTTTTACCCCCTTTAATATCATTTTTATAACACATATATGTTTGCCTTTTATTTTTAGACGTGCTGTTATAAAGTTTAAAGTTGTTTATATTCTTTTTTCATACAAAATTTGAACCCCAACTTCACCCCTCCCCTATAGAAGTTGTATGAATCATGTCCACCGTGTTGGACTTCAAAATAAATGTTATTTCCGCAATCGTCATCCCAGTAAACCCCAATAACGAAATCCATATCGATTTTTAGGTTTATTTACCCCATTTCACCCCCATTTAATCTACATAGGGATCGAAATACTAACAATAACGATATACGTTGCGTTAGATTTACACCCATAAGCCTAAATAATAAATTTAGCAATTTTTACTTCGAAAATTATGTATTTTCTATACACAACTTCATCCCCCTTTTCACCTCTTCGGGAGTAGAATTTTCAAAAACACTAAGACACGTGTATATTAGTTTTCAATTGTCAGGCTAAAAACAAAATTTTAAAATCCTAGCTACAAAACTGACGGACTTTCATACAAACTTTGGGCCCCCCTTTAACCCCTTTAAGGGGTGAGTTTTGAAAAATCCTCTCTTAGTGCACCCCTAGACTTTATAAAGAATCTATGTGTCAAATTTGGAGTCTCTAGACCCAGCAGTTTGGGCTGTGCGTTGATACGTGAATCACCAAACAGTCTCTTCTTTTATATATTTAGATTTAGATATCTTTCTGTTTATTTGTGCGTTTCTCTTGGTTTATTTAATTGTAAAATAAAGAACACAAAAGGAACATTTGTTTGGCTTATATTTGGGAAACACTCTGAGCATCCTACCATAGAAAACATGCGTGGCCGGGCTGCAGCGTATACGGCGCCGCCCGGCCAAAAACAAATGCTTTTTCCACAAGATATATTTGCGGTACAATTAATCTACTCACGGGTACAGCAAGAACAATTAAAGAACATTTAATTGATATGCTCATTTTTTATGAAATCGACTGTGGCCGGGTGGCAGCGCAACACACCCTAGAAACCACTAGTTGTGGAAAAACAGCATATTAGCCGGCCACTCGATCATGGAGGACGACAAATCGAAGAAAGAAAAATAAGCCGTCCTAAAAATCTGTCATTTCGAACGTATGAAATAACATGTAACACATTTAGTCTTTGATCACATACGAAATGAAAGGGCACTAAAAGAAATAAATACAAAAATGAATGGAAATTACTTTTGGCGGCGTACTGGTCTTTTCAGGATGTCTGACATTTCAAAGGCATCAAACGACACGTTGCGTTAGTAGGACGTAGGTAAACATTAGTGGGCGCAATTTTAGTCGTTGTCAAAAGTGTTTTTTTTATACCACAGCACTGACCTCTTTTATACAGCGTACTTATACAGGATGGATTTTTGAGACGGTACATTAAGGACCTTATACGGTATAGTTACAGGAAAACGTTCCTAGGAGACCATCCATAACCTTTTAAGATATTATGAACTACATTCACAAATTTTGGAAAAAAAATAACGGCTAGCAAAAAAAAAATGCTAAAATACTAAAAAAATTTGTTTATGCCAATCGATTCTATTTTGTGTGGGGATCAAAATACTCCATGAGACCATTTAAGGTATGAGTACTAGAAACGACAGAAATCGCCAAAAACTTTTCCCGTACATTTTGTACTGAAAAATTAAAAATCAACTCGAAATATTTTTTTTTGCCAAATGATCCTATTTCTTACTGTGATCAAAATGCTCTTTAAGGCCAACTGAAATTTGAGTACAGAAACTACAGTAAGTCACAACACCGGCTTCACACGCAGGCACAATCTTCTACAACATTAGATCTAAAAAAACAGTTTCTGTACTCAAATTTAGCCTTTAAGAGTATTTTGATCCCCACACGAAATAGGATCGATTGGCATAAAAAAATTTTTTCGGTATTTTAGCATTTTTTTTGCTAACCGTAATTTTTTTCCAAAATCTGTGAATGCAGTTTATAATATGTTTATAATATCTTAAAAAGTTATGAATGGTCTCCTAGGAACGTTTTCCTGTAACTATAACGGTTAAGGTATCTGCCCTAAATGTACCGTCTCAAAAATCCACCCTGTATAATAGAGGTCAGTGTACCACAGAATTTCAGACACTCGTTCGAACTGTTTGGCCACAGAATAACTAATAGTACAGGTGCTTGGCTCTGTTTTGCTAAAGAGATCAATCACAATTCACAAGAGACTTGTTATTTGATCTCATGAGCAATGCCAGCATTTTCTTTTCATCTGCTTAGACTATAGATGCCTGAGAAACGATGCAGATGTTTTTGTCATTGAGACATTTATTTTCTGATGAAAATTAAAAATAATGCATAAACATAATCATACATATTTCTTTCACGTGTATTTCCAACGACAACAGTTTGCATAAAGACCACAGGCTACAGGAAAAGACTTTCCTTCAAACTACATAATTTCAACTGAAGTATAAAAAGTTTTCAAAGCCTATCATTGCATCTTGTAGTCGAACTTTATGATAGTGTATAACAAGATTGCATGTCGAATTTAGTTAACGTCTAGCATGATATTGATGACAACCTTATTTGATTCTACCATGCAACCGTTTTGTACTGCGTTAGTGGACTAAAGTAGGGCCACTTTAAACCGTTTTGTACTGCGTTAGTGGACTAAAGTAGGGCCACTTTAAACCGTTTTGTACTGCGTTAGTGGACTAAAGTAGGGCCACTTTAAACCGTTTTGTACTGCGTTAGTGGACTAAAAGTAGGGCCACTTTAACATTTGACACTTCATCAAATCTCAACAACGTAACCTTCTAAGGGCGGGCACACAATATTTAATTATTCAAAGGCACAATTGCTTACCTTTTTTCAGTTAATAAAACAAATTTATTGTAATAATCACGAAATAAAGCAAATTTACGATTTACTTTGACAAATTACACTATGGACAGACAGATGTAAAATGTGATCTATTAAATTGGCCCTACTTTAATTCGCGAAAGGTCCAGGGGCCAAAGTCTACTATTGTTAAAGTGATAATCGTGTTTAAATTGTGTTTCGGTTTTCGGTTTAAGAACCGAATTCAAACACAATTGAAAAACGATTATGACGTTAACAATAGCAGACTTTGGCCCCTGCCCTGGTTTGAGGCCCTATAGGGCCAAATAGTTTTGTAGTAAGGTGGTGAGTTGGCAAAATTATTTCTTCAAGATTGTTCTAAAATTTTTATGTAAGTTTATTTTATATACTTACTTATTTTAGTATTCAGTTACATATTTTGAATATCGATATCCAATTTTTATAATTCTCCAAAAACATTTTAAATAAAAGAAACAATTCTATAAGCTCGATTATCTAACACGTTACAATTTGTTTGTTGCGACTGAGATTTCCGTCGTTTCTAAGATATGACTTTTTTCAATGTAATACTAATAATTGTGTACTAAACCATTAGTGCCATTAGTAAATTGTGTACTAAACCATTAGTGCCATTAGTATCTACCTAGTACGGTCAGCAACGAAAGTCGCTTAACGCTTTGGTACTTTGTCATAGCAACTTTTTTGATAGATGTCTCACGGTTTGAAACATTAGTCAAAAAGTTACTATGAAAAAGTACTAAAGCGTTAAACAATTTTCGTTGCTGATTGTACCTTTAGATATTATTATCATAATATTTTTTTCAATATAGTATCTACCTCTAGATATTATTGTCATTATACTTTTTCCAATATATTTCCACTTTGTGGTTGACAGTCTTCGTAAACAAATAGCTTTTTTAAAAGGTTGAATCTCCGAGAGTGGTTTCAATTCTATTAAATTTCCGCTTAGTTATTTTAAAATTCAATTTGCTTTAATAACCAATATCTGTAGACTCGTAGGAGGCTCATAGCAATTAGGTGTTTGCATTCTCCGCAATGCCATTTAATTTAACGATCCTTTGGTAATGACGCCATCCAAATTATCATCGCGGTAGGTTTAGAGGTATTTGCATAACAATATCTGTGAAATTGCCAATAATAGATGTTTAGATATCATTATAGGTGGGTCGCTTTCCGTTGGTATTGAATATAATATTGTGATTAAATTGATAACCCGCTTCCGGTTGAAAGGATTATAAATTGTTGCGATTTCAATTCTATGGATTTATTGGATGATTGTTGACTTGTGATTGTGAGCTAGCTTCAGGGATAGGGAGTATTAATATCTATTCTGTGGTTAGGGCTAAACAATTTTGGATTATCGGTGGAAAGATTTGTTTGTGAGATAAATATTTGTAATCAAATTATTGTAGGTACTCGAATAGCGCAATTAAAACACCCTCAACTGTAATATAGTGTAATATGACTAGTGGCGCCGTAAGCTGTAGACCTTGCGATAAAAATTGGCTCAAATTATACAAAAATAAAATGTCGCCATGAAGTTTTCAAAGCACACAGTACGTGAGTTATTCGCAGCTAGATGGTGCTTCTAATTTTGATCATTTTTCGAAATGGGTGAATATTTTTAGATAAATTTGGAAAAACTGGCTTGACTAAAGTTATATATAAATATCAAACCAGCTCACAAAATTTCACGAGTATCGGTTGAGAAATGCGACCTGTAGAGGAGAACAAACACCCGGAAAGTCAGGTTGAAATGTAATTATTTTACATATCTCCGTCATTTTAATAAATTTCAAAAAACTGTCTCGACAAAAATATTGTACATTATTTATCAAACCTGCTCACAAAATTTCACTGGGATCGGTTGAGAATTGCGACCTGTAGACGAGAACAGACAGCGCCCAGAAAGCCGGACTGAAATACGTATTTTTTTACATATCTCAGCCATAAAAAAAACATTACTTGACAAAAAAATCTACACAATTTTTAAACTTGCTTACAAAATTTCACGAGAATCGGTTGAGAAATGCGACCTGTAGAGAAGAACAGACAGCGCTGGAAAGACGGACTGAAATATGTTTTTTTAACATATCTACACTAATTTAGAAAAATAAAAAAACTGGCTTGACATAAAAAATAAAAACGTGTTAAAAATCTATACATTTTTCGAACCTGGTTACAAAATCACACGAGAATCGGTTGAAAATGCGACCTGTAGAAGAGAACAGGCAAAGCTAGAAATTCGGACTGAAATCTATTTTTTAACATATCTTTACAATTTTGAAAAATTTCAAAAAACTGGCTCGACAAATAAATTATATATAATTTTCGAACCTGCTCACAAAATTTCACGAGAATCGGCTGAGAAATGCGACTTGTAGGTGGGAGCAGACAGCCGGACATACGAAAGAATTTTTGCCGAAGCTGAAGCAGAGACGCTTCGCTCGCACTTCGTGCTCGCTCGGTCAATTAGGTATAAACTTCCTTTGTTTCTTTTTTACTCGATTACATCTCAAAAGAAAATATAAAAAGTAAAAAGTAACCGAAGCTTGCCAAAAACATTTTGCTTTCGCCAACATTGGCCATTCGAAGAATCAAAAGATTAATGACGCGGAGAAAATACGAATTTTCCGAATCAATTTTTTGGTTGCTTCCGAGACCACCAAAGGGATAACACAGTCCCAATGCACTTAGGATATTTGAGAGCCTTCCCTTATCCATCATAGGCAGAGGTTGTTAAGATCTATACATACACACATTCCTTTTTGGTGAGGTCAATTTTTTGTAGGTACTTTTACCGCCCATGGTTTATCAAAGCGAGGGTTGATGCACGAGGAGCGATACTTGAAAGTGTCGATCTAATTGTGTACCTATTTTTAGGTCTTGATGGGGATTAAAATTAATGGATTTCATGTGATATTCTAAGTGTTGCCTAATGCACAGGTAATGTAAGGTTTGTGAGGCTTTAGCATAGATTTATAAGTGGTATCATAAGACCATCATAGTGACTGTATAGAGGCAATAGAAATATTACTGTATGTCAAACCACAACACTCTTATCAAAAATTATTGTAAGTGAATTTCGTTACGTAGTTTACTACGTAGTTTACTACTACTACGTAGTTTACTTTCGAAATTCTCTTACAATAGTTTTTGATAAGAGTGTTGTGGTTTGACATACAGTAATATTTCTATTGCCTCTACTATACAGTCACTATGATGGAACTATGCTGAGAAGCTTAAAAGCTTCTTTTGCTCCAAAATTTAACTTAGTGTTGAATTTTGGGGCTTTTAGTAATCAAATAAAGAAATTACATTTGTGAAAAACCAACGTTATCTAATAGCAAATACAGATTTGATCCCCATTTAAGTCAACCGTCAAAAGGACATTTTTAACGCTAAGCACGATCACCTCTAAAATGAGGCACGTCCAAAACAACAGAACCCCCCAAATTCGGTTGGGCTGTGTAAACTAATCAAGCTGAAGCCGCAAACAGGAGTCAAATTGTTTCTTTAACGCTGATTAAGCCCCATGAAATGTAAACCCAATCAGATTTTTCAATTAACATGCAAATCAGAATTATATTTGGGCACAGTGAGACTCTAGGGGAAATGAGGACCTCTATAGCCGTCAATGATCATAATATATTATGTTAAATCTTCGTCGGTTTTTCCCGAAGTATTTTGAATGAAATGTAGTATGACGAGATTATTTAAATAGGTACAATAAAATATCGGATTAAAATATTAAGCTTAAATTGAAGGAAATATTAAAAGTTAATAAGGTATGTTTAATTATCTTTACATCTTGGCTATGACAGTTGTTAATTATGAAATTCTATATCCTTACCTCTTATTCCTATTAATTCTATCCTTTGTGATATTTCAAATGAATAAATTAATACATTAATTGCTTCGTTTCCATGATACGTATTTAGCTTTAGTACTTGTAAATGGAAATGGAATGGAAATCGAAAACAATGATACGAAACCACACCCAGATCAAATGGAAATTATTAGCATTTTTCCAAGAATTAAACACGATATTTCAGAGATATGGCTATGCCAGGCTGGGTTAGGGTTACCAGATCTAATAATGAGATTTCCTGACTTTGCCCCTGACTTTTCAGTTAATTTCCTGACACTTGTACACCTACATTTACATTCTTAATTTAGTTGACGTTTGATATTTTTATCTCACCAAAATGATTAACAAATTATGTGTTTTCATTAAGTACCTACACTTTTTGGGATTTAAGTTATTCCTGCGCGACAACTACAGTTTTTCCCTGTTTTCCTAATGGATGCCTTAAATTCCTGACATGACAGAAAAATTCCTGTCATCTGGTAACCCTAGGCTGGGCGTCACCGGCGATACACTTATCGCGTATCTATAATAGCAGACATGAAGCCGCTATCAAATAGGTACTTAAATGCGACATTCGAAATGTATCCGCACGATTTTATTGTCCTTCATTAAGTCCTGTAGCCCATAAACGTGTACGACACGGAAACCAGTGGCACTACGCCATCTTAATGTGAGTAAAGCGACGTGAATGGTCGTCGCGATAAATCTGAACGCTTGAGCAAAACTCCTTTATCGTGGGTGATATATTGGCGGATAACACGCCACTGGACGTGTTTCGGTAGATATATCCATCTGGGAAGAATGGGAATTTTCCCAGGAGGGCCTGGACTGAGGGCCATAATAATGTGCGAAAATAATATTTTGCCACATCTTCAGTAGAGCTGCGATATCACTACTCATTTTTCCAAAGATGATATCCGTATTGTAAAAAAAGCTTACGAGACGACACGTCTTACTTTATCTATAGTGTAGGAAATGAAGCGATCTTTTGTATGGAGATCCCAACATTAAATCCTCAGTCGATGAAACTTTGCAGGGATGTAATATAGAATGAACAAAAACCTATGTCCAAATATCCAAAAACAAAACATAAAACGATTTGGATAATTAAAAAAATAATCATGTTTCATTTACTTCGATCATCTATACCTGTGGATAATGCATGACAATGGCATTTGTGGGACACTTTTAACTCCCCCAAAACGCAGCCCACTATGAAAGTCCCCCAAGACTTGTCATACAACTTGACAATTAGTGTCGCGTGAATTGTCAAACGGCATGTGCCACATTTCAGCTTTGTTATTGTATGACGTGTTACATCCTCAGGTATTAGATGATCGAAGTTCATTTATGATACTTTATCATACTGTAAAGTTTCGTCTACTGAGGATTTACTGTGGGGGTCCACTACCTTCCTTTCCTATACTACTACCTACTTACTACTTGCCTTAAGGATAGGTAAGTAAGTACATTAAAAAATGATAAATTCTTTTTAATCTTTTGTTACGTACAAATGTTTTTAACACTTCGCGGATCCTCCTGACACAAGTGTTTTAACAATACTTAAAGGGAGTGTTCCAATAAATATTGTGTAAAATTGATTGAGGTTGAGGTTGAAATTGAGAACAGTAATAAAAGCATTTTTTTTGACGTTTTGATCTGTAAGAATGTACCTAGTAGGTACATTTATGTAATTTGATATAAAACTAGAAAATATACCTACATAACTATATTATATTTGTAATCTAGATTCTAGCTAGATATATACAAATTCAAAACGGCAGCCAAAACACTCTTCATACTTAGATAGCGCCCTGATGTTGGTTGTATTGTAATTTTTTATTCTTATTTAAAAATTAATAAGACGAAGTGTAGATGTAAGATTCTGCTTGTAGCTCCTAATAACAACTCCTTATAATAGCCTATACCAGAGGGTGCCCATAGGGTCGATCGCGATCGCGAGAGGTTTTAAGGTCGATCGCCAAGGATAACAGATTTGACACTTTACCCAATGTAGCTTTTTACTTATGTAATTTTTTCATTCTTGACAAATGTTTGGTGGGTTAAACGGTAAAAATGTCGATCTCTTAGTCATAAATTTTAGCTTGGTGGACCTCTTTAAGAAAAGCATGGGCACCCCTGGCCTATACCTTAGTCCGTCCCTGTTTGCAGTCGCTTTGGGTAGAGGCTTCCATATATAATTTACATCGATGTTTCAAGTGGTTTGCGAGCATGAACCTATCAAACTATTTGTTCCAAGAGAGTGGGCCACTGATCAAGAAATGGGTTCTTGGGACAGAATTGCGTAGTAGCAATACTTATACTAGTTAATAAATAGTTTGCCATTTAATTCAAGAATATATTACAAAGGGTATATTGAAAAACCTTTACCTAATGAAATCTTGATTTGAAATTTTTATTTTTTAAAACATTTCTGCAATTTTCCAGGTTAGTTTTATAAAGAAGCCGGTGCGTTTAATAGGTAAGAAAATGAATTTCTTTTTGGCTTCTTTGCCTTTGTGATACATTTTGATAGGTACCTACTGCAAGAATTGAAAATAATGTAGTTATGCTCCTAGTCGGGGAAGAGGTTAAGAACATTATTTCCTCTCTAAAGAAATAAGGAAGCTAAAATACAGAGTGTTTTTTTATTTACTCTCCATTTAAGGTAGTGTTTTGTCCATGAAACTGTTCAATTTCTCTGAGAAACATAGGGTAAAATA
The DNA here is from genome assembly GCA_943789525.1 of Agriphila geniculea. Lineage (NCBI taxonomy): Eukaryota > Metazoa > Arthropoda > Insecta > Lepidoptera > Crambidae > Agriphila > Agriphila geniculea. Next base: position 6,694,457 of record OX038887.1, on the reverse strand, counting down.
AATGTAAAAAAACCGGCCAAGTGCGTGTCGGGCCACGCGCCATAGGGTTCCGTAGTTACCTTATACCATACCATAATACCACCTATCATTTTTCGTCTGCAAAAATAATTTTGTTGTTCACAGTGTTGGTATGAATGACAAAGTTATATTTGCGGTTTTGGAAAATATGATATATCTCGAAAACTAACTACTATATCTCGTTCAAACTAATTTTGGTTGAAAGTGTTTATTAAGATCTACAGCACATATTTTTTTTTAGATTTTAAACTCTTATTTCAAAAGTTAAAGGGGGGGGGGGGACACACATTTTACCACTTTGGCGGTGTATATCTTTCAAACGGTTGACTTTGAGAAAAAATTGTCTTAGAAACCTCAATGTCATTTTTAAAGACCTATCTATAAACACCCAACACGTGTTGGTTTGAAGAAAAAAAATTTTTTCAGATTCAGTTCCATGTATGGGGAGCCCCCCCTTAATATTTTATTTTTCTTATTTTTGTATTAAATTCATTAAGCGGTTAACAGAATACATCTACCTACTAAGTTTCAACTGTGTAGTCTTAATACTTTCGGAATAAAGTGGCTGTGACATACGGACAGACAGACAGACAGACAGACAGACAGACAGACAGACAGACAGACAGACAGACAGACAGACAGACAGACAGACAGACAGACAGACAGACAGACAGACAGACAGACAGACAGACAGACATGACGAATCTATAAGGGTTCCGTTTTTTGCCATTTAGGCTACGGAACCCTAAAAAATGACATTCCATACAAATCAAAGAGATCACGTGATCAGTTTAGTAAGCAATGACCAAAATTTTGTGGCTCATTACGACACATGTTATAAGGAGAAAGTTGTTCAGTTTCATGAACTAAACACATCCTAAAAATAGCAACATAACAGCTTGTATAACCTTATTATTATTTTTGTGTATTTTTTTATTACTGTGTATGGTCAATAAATATAATTAGTTAGCTAGATCTAAAAATTCGAGATTCGTTGGAATTTTTTAAACCGTTGAGTATCTTACCTATTACATTCTTCTTGCTTATTCTTCTTTGGAGTGGTCGTGGCCGTCATCGTCATTCAAATGATGTGACCCCCTTCACAATTTGTCGCCATTCATCTCCGGTGGTTGCCTTTTTAGTGCACACATCACACATCATCCTTAGCTGCTCATAATGAATCAATAATAGCCCACTTTACAAAACTTTAACCAACTAACAAATTAGTTTCTTCTTCAGTATTTCCTCACGCAGGCTAGGCAAGGCTTCTCATGTAGGCAACATACCAGCTATCTTTCCTTATCATTTCTTTTTGTCTGTGAAAAGAACCCATAAAATGACAAACTGGCTTCAAATCTTAAGGAAATGTTTGCCATTACGAATCCCAAAATCTATTGCCCACCATTTCGGTGAGCTAGTACCAACTGAATGTTCCCTCTACCCCAAATAATCATTTCTGTATTGTATCAGAGGGTTTCGTTGGATTCCATTATTTGAGTAATTTGTTTACCCTTATCAAAAGACCGGTTCGTGATGGGAATCGTAATATTGGGATTTTTGGGAGTGCAGAGCTGTGTCCCTGTCAGTGCATGGTGTAATTGTAACCGGATATACACGAGGAAGTGTATTAAAATCTAGCAGTAGCTCGCGACGCGTGGATTTCCCTTTTCCCCTTATGAGCTGAATTTTCAAAAGTATTTAGCGTTCGTATACTTTGATCAAAGATATAGATGATCGAAGCTCGTCTACATTTATAAAAGAAATCCTTGTGCAAAAGTTCTTTAGTCCCAAGTTTAAGTCTGTGCTAATAATATAAATCAGACGTATCTAGTTTTTTAAATATAATAATAATATGTAATATGCCTAGCTTACTATGACGTGAGTAAGACAGGTAAAAAATATAGGGGTTGTTTGGTGTCCTATGTGCGGGCTACAGTACATAGTAACCTGTCATGTATATGTCATAAGAAGGTTACTCACGCAACGCTCGGAGGTCAGTTAGGTTGTTACATTGGGATAAAAGAAAAATTATGGGCATGTTTCACAGCTTTCGGAAAGCATTACCTATCTTCCGGGTTGGACATAATTTCTATGAAATATTCTGTCTAATAAGTTATGTACTACATGCCTTAATTCATTTACTATCGTATCGTTCTTTTCTATCGCGCGCTTACAAACGCGAAAATTTATTTATTTAATTAAAGTGGTTTTTCGCGTTTTCCAGAAGTTATCATAAACAATACGTATCTTTTTCTCGATCTTGATGTTTGGCAATAGGTACAATAGGCAACTCACGTGTTTTACCACTTTGCAGAAAAAATCGTGTGCGCGCGTATCGAACCTGCACGAACTAACCGCATGTTAGTGACCGCCTGGCTTGTAAACGATTTTGACCTTAAGGAGTGTTAAAACGGAAGAGTTATTGATAGTACACTGTTTTAATGAAGTACTTAGATTTAAGATTTTATGTGCTTTGGGAGTTTTCCAAAATTACGTCTATAACACCAAGCTAGTCTTAACTCCAGGAACGGATCCTGTATGTTTTCAAAGGCCTGAATACTAATAAACCGTCCCAAGGATTGAGTTTGGTGTTTAGATTGCTTTCAAGTGTGCTAGCGTGGTTAGAGATAGGTTTAATTAATACGGACCTAAATGTTGGGGACTCTGATTTATTACTGCTTAGTGTTCTTGTAATGAGGTCAGTGAGATAAGATAACTTGGATGTCTTGCCACTATTATTTAAACAAGGTTCACAAGGTTGCATTAAAACACATATAAATACACGCTGAAATTTAAACATTTGGTTCCCGCAGTAGGGTGGTTCCACTCATGATTACAAGCAGTTTCTATACTTAAGGTATGGAACAGCTGTTTTTTTGCGATATCGGAGTTGACCCCATAGTAAAATTTGCTTGTAATCATGAGTGGAACCATAAGATTACAATTTCAGCGTGTATATAAAAAGTATCCAACTACTTACGAGACCACAGAATACATAATAGTATATCTTTGTTCGTAGTATACAAGTAAAAAAACCGGCCAAGTGCGAGTTGGACTCGCGCACGAAGGGTTCCGTACCAAAAAACGGCAAAAAAATTACGTTTGTTGTATGGGAGCCCCCCTTAAATATGAATTTTATTCTGTTTTTAGTATTTGTTGTTATAGCGGCAACAAAAATACATCATCTGTGAAAATTTCAACTGTCTACCTGCTGTTGTTATTAATATCGAGCAAAAAACGGCAAAAAATCACGTTTGTTGTATGGGAGCCCCCCTTAAATATTAATTTTATTCTGTTTTTAGTATTTGTTGTTATAGCGGCAATAGAAATACATCATCTGTGAAAATTTCAACTTTCTAGCTATTACGGTGCATGAGATACAGCCTGGTGACAGACAGACAGACGGACAGACGGACAGCGGAGTCTTAGTAATAGGGTCCTATTTTTACCCTTTGGGTACGGAACCCTGAAAAATCACAATGCTTCAATATAAATATTGCCTAATCCGTTACTGAAGTAAAGACATTGGTAAAGAGTTTAAAATTATAAGACGACGCTGCTATCTCATTACCCGACTACGGCGAAGCAAAAAAGAGGGTTTTGATTTTGTTTACGAGGTGACGACGATGATGACTTAAATAAAATAGCTTATGTTATACATCCGGAAACAGCATGTGTTGAAAAACATAATTCCCATTGCGACAATCTTTCTTTATTTTCACTAAACTAACTGCAAATATTGAAGTTTCTACTGTGGTAGAGTCGAGAGTAAATTAAATTTTATAGCGAAACTTTCCTTAAAGCATGGTGGAAGAGTTTATTAAGCAATTAATCATCAAGGTAGTAGGTGGTTAATAAAATTACAAGCTACTTTAATATAAAACACGACATGGGTCCTTTGTAAGGTCTAAAGTGTGAAGCGAACTAGGAATTTTCCGCTGCTAACGTGCAGCATAGTATTATGTAGCCTTTATTATTTATAATGTTTCTTAAATTATAATTTTCGTATAAATTCCGTCCGCAATCGTAATTTTCTGCAGTTCCATCATATCACAGAGATACCCCTTACCCTGAAAAGTCAATAAAGATTGATATTGTTTATATGAATAAAATTATTTTTACTAATATAAATAGACTTTCATAAAGTCATCTTAATAGGCAATGAATAATTTAAATAAGTGAATGATAAATAAAATGTATGTATACCAAACCAACTTATACCTATTATATTTTACAGTCGTATATTTATAATATGATGTTGAGAAATCTATTTCTTTGTAGTTTTGCTCCTTTAAATTTGTTTTTTCAAATATTGAAATCTTTTAACTTATATATACTTACATTTTCATTAAAAAACGCTGGAATACGTCATTGAAATGAAATACATAGGTGTACCTATTTACGTATTTCCAGCGGCGTGACTGAAAATAATGAGACTTTATTTTCATACGTAAAATAAAAATCACTTATTCTTCATAATTTCTTCTATTTTAATATCTACGAGATGTAGTTCATGTAAATAATAACATTTAATATTATAATAAAAAAAACAGCCCAGTGAAAAATTAACAGCTGAGTAATAAATCTAAAAAAATGTTATAATAAATATAATTTTGATAGCGGAGTGCATTCGACAGAAATATTTTCAAAAATATTCAGTTTTAACGTGTAAAGTTTTGTGTGCGCTTTTTACATCGGCGAACTTTATTGCCAAAAGCACGCTTCGTATTCTTTTTTCCTTTATTTTATACAAGCTTCCGAAATTTTATGCTGGTATTCGGAAAATTTGTATGAAAATTTGGAGCCTCAAAAGTAATGTAAAGTCTTTTTACTCGACTGTGCTTTTAAAAAGCCTGATCGCGACATTCATCTAATTAAATGACTCGTAGACCGGAGGTCCTAGGTTTGATTGCCAAGACACAAATATATTTTTTTTGTAGTCGGTTTGGTTATTCAGCGTTTACAACATAACTACGGCAATGCTACAATAATAACTGTGTGTACATTGGTAATTTGCGACATATATTGTTGTAATAGAGTCAGGACATCTAATACATCCATGATTGTAGAGAGAGATCGTGTGCAGTGTGTGTGACTTTAATGTCATAAATATGACATCTTTGAAGGGCTATAGACACTGACGTCCATTATACAAGTACGCTGGACAGGCGAACGTCACCTGTCGTTTGTTCCGATTTGAAAATAGCCATATTGGCGCTGAGAGCAGTAGATTTTATACTATGACAGTAGTGAGTGTACTTCTAACTAATTAGTTCCAAGTACACTCACTACTACCATCGTAGAATCTACTGCAGCTACGGCACAAAAAATTGCTGTCATTTCATGACATTAGCCTGTCCAGCGTACTTTGTATAATGGACGTCAGTGGCTATAGAGCTGTTATTAAAACTGTAGCTCTGTTTTGAATCATTATCGCGAGTATTATACAAATTATAACAGAATTAATGGCTAAACCAAAATACGGTCGATAGGCACCATCAAACTGAAGAGCTTTTTATTATGGGACCAACTCTGATATCGCGAAAAAAATCTGCTGCTTCATACATTTTCATATTTTTGTTATTAATTTTTCAGCAATTCTTTTCGCGATTTCAGAGTTCATCCCATAGTAAAAGTTATTCAGCTTGATGGTCCCTATCTACCACATTCTGGTTTATCCATTAATTCTGTTACACGTTGTATTACATGTACTGTTTTGACGAGTCTATTTTCTTTTATAGTCAACAGAAATTCTGGGCTTTGGTAACGTCTGGCAACAAAATGGCTAGACATAGACATTATCTAAATTATTTGGTGACGTTGCCAGGGCGACGACATAAATTGACGTACCAAAACGATGCTTTGACTCTGACTCATATTAGGCGGTATACAGTTCTCAACTTTTACATCTTATTTTGAAGCTTTTTGTATGATGGGAGACATAGACAAGGGCTTGACCGCTATCACGCCTGGTGGTACGATGATGCGATCTACGATGAAACGCGCTTGCCTAGAAGTAATACGGTAATGATATTGTTACCGTTAAAGGACGGAATCCGTTAATCTGCAGATTAACTAGTGAATCTGCAGATTAACTGGTCGAGTCAGTTAAAGTGCGAAATTTTTCTTAAAGTAGACGATTTCAGCACTTTAAGTAGTTAATCTGCACATTAACGGATGCTACTTCGTTAAAGTGCGGAATACAGTGAGTGAAATAGCCAAGGCTTCAGGAAATTTTAGTAAAAGACCTATATTGAAAGTTTATTTTACAAAAACTTTGTTTCCTTTTGTTTGTTTCTGGCGCTTCGCCGGCCGCTCCCGCGGCACGCTCGCTCCGCTCGCTCAGTTCGCGCGTTTTTGGTCACAATACTAACATAACCTAACCCAATGATGAAACGTATGGGGGGGCTGCGCCCCCCACTTTTGTGTCAACCCCCTTTTATGTTATTTCACATTTTTTTCAGTAAAAGAACCTGTTTCCGTACATTAACTAATCCTTGGTCGTCAATCTGCAGATTGGCTAGGGAATCTGCAGATTGCCTAGTTAAAGTACGAAATAAAACAATTTTTCGCACTTTAACTGATTCGACCAGTGAATCTGCAGATTAACTAGTTAATTTGCATATTCACTGATTTCCGCACTTTAACGGTGACAATATATCATTACCGTGCCCTTAGAGTAAGACGCGCTTCTGTCCCACCGTGCCCATACACTCGCGACTTGAAGGTCCTCAGATCGACCTTATCAGCTGGCTAAGCTGTGGCCCAGCCCTGTCCCTGTAGTGGAACCTACAGTCCGAAGGGTTTGCTAATAGTCCTTACTTTATACCGTTATACGCGTATTCTAAGGTCCATCAGCGCAAATGTTTTTGTCGTTAAGCGTGATCAACGCATTATAAATAACTCTAAAACAGGCAGTAAAACTGATTTTCGCTTGGTTCATTATACATAGCGGAAGCAGGAAGCGTCATATTGCGATCCCCTTGTGTAAGATGATGAGACTATTTACCTTTAACGTAATGTAACGCAATTTTCTCCCAGTTTTATGGATATAAGGTATTCCCTGGGTTTCAGCCCGGTGTATCTTAATTTCCTTAAGCCAAGCTCTGGAGGGTCGCAGTAAATTCTCAATTACTTCCTTGGAAATAATGTTGAATAATAAAATTTTGATTTAAATTTAGTAATATTAATATTAGGTGGCTGTTGATTTGTTTTTAGTGAAATTTGCAATTTTAATTACATTTACACTGATGAAGTAAAAGCAAGGTATAAGTTGATTTACACAAGTGCTTAAACATCTGCAAATTGCGAATGTACATATAGCTATTTGGGTTTTTATGGTACTCACCCTTTTTATACAAAGTGTTTGGTAAAAGCATTATAAAGCCGAATATGTTAAATAGGGACCAAAAACTGAACAACTTTTACTACGGGACCAACTCTGAAATTGCGAAAAGAAAATCAGCTGTTTCATACTTTTGATATTTTCGTTATTAATTTTTGTATGAAACAGCTGATTGTTTTTTCGCGATTTCAGAGTTGGACCCATGGTAAAAGTTGTTTAGTTTGATTGTCCCTATCTACCCTATTCGGCTTTATAAGGCTTTTACCAAACACCTTTTATAGACGATGGGTTAATTAGAGAACAAATGACTGTGCATATCTTACAGGCTCGATTTTTAAACTTTATTCATTTGTCATTTGTTTGTGTTGCAAAAAGCAATTTAATTTTTTGCTTGGATAGCACAGCACATACTACAGTACCTACATACTACGCCTTTTTCTTATAAAATCCCTATTTTAATATTCAAATATAATAGCAGTGCATATTTTTTGTTGCAGGTAATTAGTTCGCTGCGTTGCTTGGAGAGAAATGAAGACTGGAAAGTTTCTAGTAAAGGAAAATATTGGTAAAAAAATATGGACTTAATGTTCATTAGATCGGTTTAGATTTTATTTTTAGCATTATTAGTTTTCAAAGAAATATACATAAGGAGAAAACTAAAGAGAAGAGATTTTGAGTGTTTTATTTTGAAATTCTAGATAAATACTATACAAAAAATATAAAACATTTTTTTTTTTAAATAATGAAGTAAGTGAGAGTGAGAGACCTACGAAATTGAGAAACAAGGTAAAATAATATTAAATTAGTTATCTTAGTGCGTCAACAAGTCTTCAGGCAAATTCTAGCCGATTCTTCCTATTAAAACAAGTGATCTTAATAACCTAACTGATATTAAAGCAAGTAGATCGAAGGTAAACGACAATAATGAATGTCACTTGCACATTACTAAAGTGGTTCCGTGTAACCTTGGCAGAATGAAAGGGCAATGTGCGATAATTTTGAATAATATACTTACCGGATCTGTTAGCCCTAGAAATCGCGATCACATTTTTTGTCTACGAATTCTTGTGATGGTTTTATTTATTTATTTAAACTTTATTGCATAAGAAAATACAATTGGCGGACGTAATGCCTTACCTTAGGGCATTTTCTGACAGTAGACCGGAAAGGGTGTTAAAGAAAAAAAAATCGTGGCGTCAAAAAAAAATGGATAACTAAGTTAAACATAAGTTGATCATAGGATATAGCTACAATAACAATATTAACATACATTTTACTGATTGATTGACGAGTTAGTTGCTCGTGTATACGACGTGTTACAATATAACCCCTAAAGTCGAATATGGTAGATAGGGACCAACAAATTGAATAAATTTTACTATGGGACCGACTCTGAAATCGCGAAAAAAACAGCTGATTCATATATTTTGTTTTTTCATTATTAATTTTTGTATGAAACAGCCAAAACGAAAAATAGAACTTAAAATGAAGTTTTTTAAAATCATCGTTTCATAAATGAAATGTAAGTTACCATTACTAAGCTAGGCACTAAGAAAATCACTTGGAATGTTCAACATTATTTATACCTACTGCTCAAAAGAAAATAGGAGCCGCTATATGATTTTCTATACAAAAGAACTAAGTTCTGAAAGCTATTTTTATGATAAATTCAATCTGCCCACTGATTGTCTAATTTCAAAATTAATCGCAATCGCTTTCATTTGACAGAACATTGATACTTCTTTTTGGCACAAATAAAAACTTACCAAAGAAATGCAGCAATGTGTCACATCCATCGGTCAAATGAAAGCGATTGCGATAGATTTTGAAACCCCCTGATTAATTTGAATTTGATATTGTTCGAAAGCTGTAATAGTCAACTTCCACAGAGTCTAAAGACGAAAGTCTTCAACCAGTGCGTCCTGCCTGTCATGACATACGGAGCCGAATCGTGGACACTCACTGTAGGGCTGGTTCACAAATTTAAAGTCGCGCAGCGAGCTATGGAAAGGGCTATGCTAGGAGTTACTCTGAGAGATCGGGTCCAACGAGGTGATCCGACAGAGAACTAAAGTCATCGATATAGCCCACCGGATTAGCAAGCTGAAGTGGCAGTGGGCCGGCTATATTAGCCGAAGAACCGATGGCCGCTGGGGCAGACGAGTTCTTGAGTGGAGACCGCGTATGGGCTAACGTAGTGTAGGACGCCCTCAGACAAGGTGGAGCGACGATCTTCGCAAGGTGGCTGGCATAAACTGGATGAGTGTAGCCGCGGATCGTGCTAAGTGGCGTGCACTCGGAGAGGAATGTTCGTTAGTCCAATAAAACTAGCTTTATCGGGACATATAAGATAGCTGAAATTTTCTTTTTCTATGCTATAAATTAGTGTTAGTTATAGTTAAAATAAAAGGAATTAAACATTTAGAAACTTCGCATAAAACTAAGAAAAATTTAACTACTGAGAAATACATTATTATTAAAACGCAAAAATAAATGTTTAATTTTTGTCTAAAATGTCTAAAAAGACGCATCATAGCTTAATAAGATACAAGCATCATAGTTACCATTTTGGCTTATCTAGATATTGAGATCAGGTGAATACTGTGAAAAAAAAACGAACATGCGAATTTGGATTCAGTTTAATTTTGCTATTAGGTGGTAGCAAGGTAATGCACTACAATAAAATTATACTAACAAGGTATTTGTTAGTATTTATTATACAACAAAATAAATGAACAGCTCAACATTTACCCTCTCCACAAATTCGCTTTTAAATCCCTAGTTACCCAATACTTGAAATCACTGGACTATACAGAAACGGAAAATCTACTTAAACCCATACAGTAAACTACTACTTAGGTAGGTACATTAATTGAGCAAATTAGCTCGTATCTAAATATTACGGTTAATTATATCTTTTTTGTCCACTCTCTTGAGAAATAGCATTCTTACTCTCTCCCCCCTCCTCCACAACCACACACACACACTCTCTCTCTCACACACACACACAAACACACACACACGCACACACACACACACACACGCGCGCGCGCGCGCGCGCGCAAGTACACACACACTTACCCACTCTCCCAAACACGCGCACGCACACACTCACACACACACACACACACACTCATTTACTGATTCTAATTGGGATACCTGCACTGCAACCACTAACGTCTTAAATACTTAAGTAATTACACTGTTAGACGCCTATGTTCTTACTTACCTATATTTTTACCTTGTCTTGCTTTTGTAACTAAATATTAATTATTTAAGTTTATTTCTATTTCAACAATAAATACTGTCACCTCATAAAGCTAAGGTTATCTGCGGGTGGGGCCTAGTAACCTGTAGCTCAGGTTCCTCTGGAACCTATTTCGGGGACTAGTCTCTTACTTTAAGTTATAAAACTTTATATCCTAAGCCATTTATTGTAAAAAGAGAAAATAAATGCTTTTTATTATTATTATTATTTGTATTTGGTTAACTATTTTGCTTTTAGGAAAAAGCTAGGTAATGTACGAAATCTCATGATTTTTATATGAAACGGTTACCACCCCGGATTTCTTACATCATATATTTAATTAATATTTGACACTTAATATCAATATCCGATAAACTAATTAAAACAACGAGTTTATTAATTATGTCCAGATAGGCTAATGATGATGATGAATAGTCAACTTGCCAACTTTACTGTAGAATCGGTATAATTTATTTTATTCGTCGTGTGTCAGCTAGAATTAAAAGAATGTTAAATTTCACTTATTTTTGTATGAAACCCCATTTCTTTCAATAATAACTGACAATCGGCGAATAGGAGAAATTATACATGACAGTGAATTTTGCAAGTTGACTATTACAGCTTTCAAACAATATCAAAGACAAATAAAATCAGATTGAATTTATCATAAAAATACCATTCAGAAGTTAGCTGGTTTGTATGGAATAACATTATCTTTTGAGTAGTTTATTAATAGAAAGTTTATTCATTTGTTTCTTTATGAACTGATATAATAAGCACTCAATGTCTTTCTGCGAAAACTAAGTTCATCTTCACACAGGCAATTCCCAAAGGTTGTAGTAATGTTATTATTGGATGCCTGATAAATAATAACGGCGACACTGACGCTTAGCAAGTAGGGTAACCAAATTAACCTGATGTAATGTGTTATATCTACACTCACAGCAACGTAAAGTTCCAAATATAAATTCAAAAAACATTGTAAACACGTACTTTTTGATCGTGGATAGGTAAAATAAAAAAAAGCCATTACAGTTCAAAAATCTGCATCATAAAATAACTTTTTAATTTTTATAGCACACTTTTACTTGCGCTTTACACATTTATTGGCGCGTATGGGCTCATTGTAGTATCTATGGTCTGTGGTGTCGGGGCGCGCCATTTTTAACGCAATACAAAAAAGTATTGACTTAAATTTTTACATTTTGTCACTGACTTTTATAGGTTTTTTATTCTTGCTTTAAAATGTCTGATAGCAGTGAAAGTGAAGAAAATTTGTCAAAGTACAAGCAAAGTCTCTCTCTCTCTTTTCTAACGTTGATCTTTTATTTAATAGGTTCAAACCCAAATATATGAGTGTAGATAAAGTAGTGTATGAAACTTCACATAACTAGGTAATATGCATCAGTTTTATAAACTACTATTATTTATTTTATAACTGTTATCTTTGGCGCTGCTTTATGGCTTTATGACCAGTCTTCGGTTCTCGGAAGCGATGTTCTCATTATTGCCGCTGCCAATTTTTTGTCGCACTTTTTGGTAAGTGATCTGTAATTCTTTAAATGTGATTTTAGATTAGGTAGTGTAACAGCTCTGTAACAATTGATTTGAAAAATATAACTGCAACGGTATTTCTTACGGATTTTTTGACACTACCTACTAGCAATTTTTTTTCATTATTTCTTAATTTATGAAATGTTTTTCTTAACGGCGCAATTTACCTAACTAACAACCGCCTGCGACTTCGTCTGCGTGAAGATTTTTTTGGCTATCCCTCGGGAATGGTACTTTATTCTGGATGAAAGGTGGCCTATGTCGTTCTCTGTACCCCTAAGAACGTGTATGCAAAATTTCATGATGATCGGTTCAGTAGTTAAGACATGGAGGCGTAACAAACAAACGGACTTTCGCATTTATAATAATAATAAGGATAAGGATACCCGAATTGTGTTCTATAGATTTTCAGACTTTATTAGGTTACAAGTCACGACAAATAAAAATGCGTGGTAACCCTACTCTCACGGTCCCGTAAGAATTTCATCGAGTTTTCTCACTCTCATTACATGTTTTATTATATTTATTCTTATCTCCTAACTTATTGAAGTCGTCTGAAAGGAAATTGGGTTTCGGGAATATTATACGTTAACGTCGTACACAAAAATCGAATACTACTTAATCGAATAGAGGTCACTAACTTTAGATTATGAATCTCGTGTCAAGTAACTATAAATTAGCGGTTCGCGTTATCATTAACGGAACGGTACTGCAAGGGAAATTGTGTCAGATCGAGGAACGGTTTCTGTGAAGGAAACTGTTGAACGGTTTGGAGCTAGGTTGATACATACGAGTTCTTTTCATCCCCAGAGTAATGGTTTAGTTGAGAGGTTGAATAGGACGTTGGTGCCTATGTTGTCGAAATATTTTGGTGACGGTCAGCGACGGTAACCAATGCCATAATAGCAAAACTCCCAATTAAATATATGAAAAGATATTTTCAGGGGATGTTCTTTGGATCGGCGCCCCATTTTTTTTACATTTAATGGGCTTACTCTTGGGCACATTCGAGAACCATAAGGCTAAGAAGAGGCCAAAGATGAAGCGAGCTTGCCCAGAAGAAGCCTATTCACTCGGGCTTTAAATATCGCTGGGTTATATGCCTTCGGGAATACAGGCGCAGGCAGGGAATTCCACTCCTTGGCTGTGTGGATTAAGAAGGAAGATGAAAAACGCTTCGTGCGCATGCATGGAATGTCAACCAAATAGGGGTGAAACCCCGCCATGCGTCTGGATGTCCGATGGTAGAACGGGGATCGCGGAATGAGCTCATGCAGCTCAAGAGCACACTCTCCGAAATATAGTCTGTAGAACACCGCCAGACAAGCTACTTCACGGCGGTGGGAAAATTGTACTAATTCATGGGTGGGGAATTCTACTAATTCATTAGCACTACATTTCACGATTTCATTGTGACATAAAGTTGTTACTACATGGAAATTGAAAACTGGGTCCCAATATCGTTGTAACATAGTAAATAATATGATCTATTGTCTATTGAAAGCATATTTATGCAGGAAGGCAATTTTTACTTTCCCATTAAAACAATGTTTTAGCTATCTAGATAGTATGGTAGGACCATTTTTTTTGCCTTTTCGACCCATGTTTCTTTGGTAAAAATGTTTAGTTTCAATGGTAGAACACTCAGTTAAAAAGATTATTAAAACGACTACAAAATGAGGGTGTAAAGTGCGCCGAACTAAATAGTTCTGAGCTTAAAAAAATGCTACTTAAAGGAAAAATATATTTTTTTGTAAATGAATTTTCTTTCAAAGTTATATTATATCATGCACGAAGCACCTGTGGAAAGAAAGTTTTCATTTTACCGTTTTTAGAAGGGAGCATAAAAGGGTTTCTGATTAAAAACTCTTTAAAAGAGGCAAGTTTAGACGGTCCTCTTTACAGCAACCGGAGCATAATTTCTCGAATGAAAAAATAATGCAAAAGTCTTTTATATCTTGGAATTTACTTGGGTGTCTCTCAAAAGTTTGGCGTATTTTTCGAGGCAAGAGATTTTCATTATACATTAGCTAGCTCTTAAAGCAACAACAAACAGTATAAACACGTCTAGTAGGTACCTTATGAACGTAAAAATAGTGGAAAAAAAAAAACGACATCTCAGCTTTCCAATAAAGAAAATTCATCTTTATTGGAAAGCTGATAAATTGATCATATTTCAAGATGTTAAAAGTAAAATGGAATACATATTTTTAAAAGATTTCATAGGAGGCAAGTCTAGCCATTAGGCTATCTTCTTCATTAGAAGTATCTTTAAATTAATCAATATACATGTATTATCCAAGTGCCTTCTTGTTACATATTGTTATTATACACTGGCCTTCAAAACTTAGTATAGTACCACACTTTTAAAATTGAAATAAAGGTACGAGTATATTTTCGAAATAAAAAAGATTAGTAAGAGCATTAAATTTGAAAAAAAAATCGATGAAATTTTCTATACAACGTTTTTTGTTTCAAGTAACAAAATATACAAGGTGTTTGGTAAAAGCCTTATAAAGCCGAATAGTTAGAAAGGGACCATCAAACTAAACAACTATGGGACCAACTCTGAAATCGAGAAAAAAAAATCAGCTGTTTCATAAACTTTAATATTTTCGTTAAAAAGTTGTTCAGTTTGATGGTCCCCATCTACCATATTCGGCATTATAAGGCTTTTACCAAACACCGTGTATAATAGTAATAACTCTAATCTAATTTGTACAGTTTCAATGAGAAATTGCGATTTTAAAGGTGTGGTACTAAGTTCTGAAGGCCAGTGTATTGTGAAATAAAGAATTTTGAAATGAATATAGAACATAGTTAGAAAAATTTACTACCTATTTGAAATAGATTTCTAAATCTGAAGATTCAAATACAATGTCAATCAAGATATCTTCGTAAATTCAGCGAAAAATTCTATTCATGAAACTGTTTTTCATCAAAGATTTAAATCGTTTTTCCAGCGGTTAGCTTTCAAAAATCTTTTGAAAGAAACTGAGATTGCTTCCGGGTGTAGGTAATAATGGTCCAGCTAGTTTACCAAGAGTCGAAGTAGGATTGTATAAATTTACCCCAGTCGGGACTCGGGATACAGTTCGGAACTCTTTCGATATGGGGGGTAGTAGTTTATTAGTCCCTAGAACATTACCCACTGCTTTGGGGTTCGATGATACAGAAATATTCTCTTTATTATTATTTTTGTGATATTCCAACTTTGATGATATAAGATTTATTAATAAAAAGATGGATTGTATTAAATCCTTACTAATGTTATATCCTTATTAATATTATCCTTATTAATGGCGAAAGTCCGTTTGTTTGTTTGTTACGCCTTCACGTCTTAACTACTCAACCGATCATCATGAAATTTTTCATATACGTTGCCAGGGGTACAGATAAGGATATAAGGTATCTTTCATCCTGAAAGAAGTACTGTTCTCGAGGGATCGAGCAATAACTGTCCACGCAGACAAAATCGCAGGCGGCCACTAGTTAATCCATAAATATAAGACACCATCACATTGCTCTAAATAAAAAAAAAATCGGGTTGCACTCCGGGAGTGCCGGCAGAAGTGAAAACTTGAATATTAACGTTGTGTATTTTTGATATTTTGGAATGGTTAGGGAATAATTTTGCACGAATTGCCGTCTTACGAATTAACTCTGCATTTGACTTTACGAATACAGAACAGTATTGTACGAAGGTCTTATCCATAGCTTGACAGAAAATCTAGAGTTTTGACATTGAATTAAAAAATTAGCGCGTTGCTATGGTGACACAAGTGTTTACGTCTTGAAACGACGCACCGCCATTTTCTCCGCGCCCCGTAGAAAGAGAGGGGGATACTTCCGGCGCCGGCTGTCTACGCTACATCCATCTTACGAATTTTCGATCAGGATCACGTGACCCTGACTGACGCGAGTTTAACATTTTTTCCCCATTACAAAAAAAGTTTACAACGCCGCTAAAGAAGTTTTCACTTCAAAAACCCTCCCCAAGAATCTCGACTTTCTAAATATCAACCTATTAAATATCTACCCTTATCTCTAGTCTAGTAGTTTTATTTACTGTGTGCTAGCCCCAAGAATTCGTCAATAAGAAGAAAACATACGATTCAAAGTACGATCAGGGACAAAAACGTGGCGACGATTGATTGCCACGTTCGCAACGGCCCCAATCGCTATAAATATTGAGCCAACATTATATCGTCGATCAGCTCCCTTGCATTGTTGACATCCAAACGCCATTGTTTCGGCTCATACTTGACCCAATCACGGCTCGATTGTCATCGACGAGGAAACCGTGCCCTTGGCTCCCTTCTGAACAGCTTAGGTCATGCCTTAATCGTCAATGCGACGGTGTGAAGTGAAAAGCCTCCAAGCCATAATAAACATAAAAGCTACTGCTGCGACTCAAGGATTTGACTTTTAATAGTCCGATATTTTTTCTTTGTCGAGATCAAAGATTCTTTTCATAAATATTTTTTATTTATCTGATTGTTTTTTGTATTCAAATCCTTTGCCGATACGTCGTCTTATTTTATTTTCTAAGAAATTTAGTAAAGGTTTTGTATTTGGACTTCGCAAAATTTTCAATAACATTTTGATGCGAAAGACATCGTGAGAAAAGCTCGTTTCCAATAATAAAACAAACAATTCGACACGTTAGGTATTGAGTTCGATACAATTAAAAACAAAGGGATAATGGATACAGTAAAGTTTATCGTGCTTCGCCTAATAAAAGAGACATAGCTAGCACATTACCAATTTACCTCAGAAACTCTTTAATATGAATATTTGCGGAATAGTTTTGTTTGATGTTTATAGTGTAGCTTACTCACCAGTAACCTATCTCCAACTTTACAACCTATTTATCTACAACTACTCAGTGACAGAAGCATAAATCAAGTTAAAAAGTTCGCCGTCTAAATAAATACGCATGACCAGTTCCATTACCATATAACGACATGTCATCATGATACACAGCCACAAATGCGTTAAAATCATCACTAGTCACGAGTCTTCGTGGCCGTCAGCGTTTAGCAGGGGCGCAAATTAGTATGACTAATTTCAGTCAATTGACCTTATATTGTTCCCGATCTGAATAGCCAGGATATGCTTAATTGCCACTGCAGTATACCTGCGTAGATGTTATTAATTATACTACAACTGACTAATTAGTTCGCGCGTGTCTATATAGCGCTTGTTATTAATGGTTTTGCGTCGAAAAGAAGCTGTTTAATGATTTATAACGTTGTCGTTGGATGTGGTGAAATATTGTGTCTATTTGACGATTGAATTAGTCCAGTTAAGCTTATTTTTACAAAAATAATAATTATACTTTTAATTCGTGGCAATCTTTTATGTAATGGCTATGTGTCTATGTATGAAACACTCAAAAGTTTTTGAACAAACTCAAATAGAAACCCAAAAGCTTTACCTCATAAATTTCTGATGAAGGTTCGATAGACAAAACTTTTTAAAGTGAACAAGCTAAAGGTTCGTTCAAAAGCTTATTAGGATCTAGAGGTTAAGTTCTAGTTGGACTTAAATCGAGTCCATTGGCGATACGATAAAGCCCTCTGATCCAATAAGACGGGAACTTGTGAGGTCCGAATACTTCGTGGAGAGGATTAATAACAGTCTTATGTTACAAGTCCTTTTACTAGTTGGCTCATTTATTTTATTTCCACGCTCAATTTCGTGTTTCGAAAGTCTTAAACCCTTAAAGGGCCATTTTCACGCAGTTTTGGTAAATTCATATGCGAATGAATATTACAATCTGTTTGCTATTTAATTCACTGTGTAAAATGGCATGGTCTATAATAATTGCTATTCGACAAGTAGTGAAAAGAAATTTCATAATATTAATATTTACCTGGGCACTTACTCAATATCAATAGAATTCGGATTTTTATTCTGCTTATGTCACTATAACAAATCCGCACTGAAGTTAAAAGGAAACTGTAAGTAATATACCAACAGACAGCCGAGCAAATATCTTTTATGTGCCTTTTTCAGTACAATTTTGTTGGTTGTATCGACCGAGCAATCTTTACATTTTTTCCCAAATGAACTCTCAGCTTAGTCTAGTTGAGAAAAATAGCTTTATTTTTGAGGGGATATTTTCCAATAAACCGGGGAATCGTATCGTTACCTCCACTTTTCATTGGATTAGATCAAGATTAGACAGTGATTTTCATCTCTCTTTAAAGCTAGGCTTGACTAAATGAAATATTTTTTGGCATTGATAACAATACTTTTTTATTAACAAAACAATTAGGATCTGAATTAGGACCTTTTGCAAATTCGATTAAAACCAAACCTAGGTGGGTTTTAATAACACCAGTTTTGATTAAATTCTATCTATTAAGTTTGATTAACTTGACTTTACTTAGAAAAAGATAAATCCTGCATTCCTGCATATATTTTTCAATTAAGAGAATTTATTTGCATATTATTATCATCATTCATCACTGTGACTGATAGGTAGGTACTGCAATAACATTTCGTATTGAGGTACTACAATAACATTTCGTATACAATGTTTTTGTCCACTCTCAAATATACGGTTTCTGACTGGTTGTATGCTGATCATGTTCTAAGTCTAAGTTAAGAAATGTTAAACTCTTTATTAGTCGCCCTATCCCAAAGCGTGCCTGCTGTTTCGATTTTCAACTTTACCGTATCGAGTTAGGAAGTTAGCCAGTAGTTGTGCAGTTCCCTTGTTCTCTGCTCCCTTGTTTATAATTCCGTGGGAGTAGCCGTTTTCTCATGTGTACTGGCCTTTCCAACTTTCATTTGTCTAGTTCAATCGACTGAACTTCGCTTGTTAGCTTTCCTTAGTAGTTGTTTCCTTTGGTCAGCTAATTAGTATCTTTTGGGTAGATTCTGAAATATCTGCAATTTATGTGACATACTAGCTGCCGCCCGCGACTTCGTCTGCGTGGAAAGTTTTTTTGCTATCCCTCGGGAACAATACTTTTTTTCGGGATAAATGGTACTCTATGTCCTTCTCTGTACCCCTGACAACGTGTATGCAAAATTTTATGACGATCGGTTCAGTAGTTGAGACGTGAAGGCGTAACAAACAAACAAATAAACAAAAAAACGGACTTTCGCATTTATAATATTAGTAAGGATAAGTTGTTCGATCGTACCTACTTAAATATTCAAAATGCTTATTGATCATTTGTTATACGTAAATATTGGTACGTTGCAGTGGCGAGAGTCGAAATATGGCAAAGGTAAGCCGGACCAATAATTTCTCCAAAAATTTTCTTAACTGTATGGTGGATTGCTGGGGTGGGATTTCTAAAAGGATCGACATGCATAGAACCCTTCGCCACTGGTGTGTTGTATGATTAAAGTTTTAAGTTTTTAAGTTTAAGTTTAAGTTTAAATTTAAGTTTGTAAATATCGTTACTTATTGCTATTAAAACTGATAAGTTTCTTGCGCCCGTTCTTCTTGTCAGTTAAAAAAGTCTTGAACGGGTGGTAGGAAAATATAGACGATTCAAAAGTACTTAATAATTAAGTTTATTTGAATAAAGCTATTTTTGACTTTGACTTTGACTTTGACTTTGATTGCTAATGACAGTATGAAATTTATTTCAGTGAAATTAAGAATGCAGTATAAAAATATGATTAGGTATAAATTGCTAAACGCTAAGGTATACGACGGCAGTAAAAAGATAGATTCGGTTATGCAAACTGTATTTGGATAACAAAATACTTATTCGGCTATAAAAGTAGCTTTTTGTAGGGACGAATTTATCACATTTCCAAATGGCTATCCATCTGTTCCATCTGTGTTTTTTTCATTAAATGCGGAATTAACTAATGACTCGAATGATCCTAATTGGTATCAGCAAATTGAATAAATTGAATGCTTTGTTGTGCGGAATCGCATTTTTTATTAAACAACCGGATAAAACATATTATCGTTAAGGTAGATAATTACGAACATTGTTAAAAGGGAAAAAGAGTAATTTGTGCGTTGCCTCCAGGCGGTACTTCGCAAAGGATTCTCTGAAAACTCCTAGATAGAAACAAATCGCGGAAAAAATAAAATTTTGCAGAAATTTTAAAACTGTTCAATGCAACTTGTTTGATTAGTAAAGAGCTTTCTATTTTTGTAGATGTGAAATACCTCTTGTGCTTTGTAAAAAATTTCCAACGACGCTACCATATTATTTAGAAATAAAGATTTTTACAAAACTTAATGAAAAAACAGCATAATTGCGTTCCATTAAAACTGTTTAGTGAGCTTTCAAGGCAACCTCTAGACTGGTAGCTTCTGCTGGTGTGTTGTTTAGAGCAAAAGCCGGTAATTCTCGGTTATTCCCAGGAGAGCTCTTTACACCACGAGGGACGGCACACCACCTGATTTTTTAATTTGAAAAGCTGTCGCCGCCTTTTGTGTTGACGTCAAGTTTCTAGCTGTAGTTTTACATAAAAGTTATGATGTCGACTTAAAAAAAAAATGTGTTTACTAATCTTTCTGTTTTGTTGTTACACCATTGCTGTTCTGTAACATTGCTGTTCTGAAAAACACTGGTAAAATACTTTATCAATAATGTTTTTTAGGTATTATGGAAGCACAATTTTCCCCTCCCGTTTACTCGGAACAGTCTATGTAACTACCATATATTAAAATTAAAACTACAACATAGAAGGAAATCAGTTTTTGATATAATTAAGCACTGCTTCATTTTAAAACTTTCTCTTAACTGACTCATAACTGTTGTTTTACAATTTACTTAATACGTCTTGTACCTACTAACTTTAATAGCAATTTTGCTTGTCTGTGGCGAAATAAAAAAGGACCTTTCATTACCACACACGTTGCTAAAGTTTTCAATCCTAACTACCAAATTGCTCCATAAATTTAATACCTCGTAACAGTTCTGAAAGAACTCGGCAGTTGTAAAGTTGTTTTAGTTTAAATTACAGCGCATGCGTTCATTCTGCACCGTATTCAGCCTCCATCTGAGGCGCACTAATTATGATTTAAGAGCTTCCATTAAGTAGGGTAGTTAAAGAAACTTTCCATGCATAATGCCTTAAACATTCGTCATTAGTGAGCGAGCCTGGCTAAGGAGTTAGAGGGTTATAATTTGTAATGTAATGTAAGGCATTACAACTTGTACTTATTTTATAAAAAGTAAGATGATGCGCAATATTAAGCATTAGTCAAACTTGCTAAGTAAAAATTGCTAAGCTCGTGGAGCTCAGCATGTTGAGTGAGAAATGTTGCTAGTAAATACTTTACAAAGCCACCTAAACCTATCAATAGGTACTCCTTGGTTGATATTCAGGCTTCGTTCAGACGACCAGTGTGTGGTCTCCGCGCGGGGCCCAAATGTGCTAATTTTGAACGATAAAACCAAAGCTAAATCGTTACTGTTTCAGTTTCGTTTACAGAAAAAGACTTACTTAAGTTGAAAGCTATGTCTAAGGAACCTGGCATGCCAATCTTGGACAATTTAAATAAGATTTCTAAAGCCAAACCAAATATTGTTAGGTAAATACCCCGTGAAATTATAAGCATTTGGTTCCCGCAGTGGGGTGGTTCAACTCATGATTACAAGCAACTTTTACTATGGGGCCAACTATGATATCGCGGAAAAAAATCAGCCGTTCCATACATTAAGGTCGAGTAGGTATTACGCTTTTGTATGGAACAGCTGATTTTTTTTCGCGTTATCAGAGTTGGCCTAATAGTAAAAGTTGCTCATAATCATGAGTGGAACCACCTAACTGTAGGAACCAAATGACTAAAATTTTAGCGTGTATAACCTAAATCAGGGGTGTCAAACAGATTTTTCAAAAGGGCCATTTTTAGTTAAGATAAGAGCGTGTTAGCGGGCCAGACTCAAAATTAAAAACTCAAACACATATTAAAATCTTTATTTTCATACAAAGGTAATAAAAATTAGTTATTTTGAGCTTGAGGATCTGGATCCTCAAGCTGAGGTCTTATATTTTATTATCTTACAATACTGGCATGATATTTTTTCGATGGAGTGGGGATAAGTTCACGCATGTGCTCTTGTGAGCGACCAATAGCGCGCACCCCTCTCCCGCCGCCCACGTACCTCACCGCCGTAAGTACTTGTTGTATGGTCTGTACTCACCGCTAACGCATGCCCAAAATACGCGTTCCGCGCAATTCCCCTCCCGATTTCAAGATATTTGCCTCATACTGTACCAGATCTAATAATGAGATTTACCGACTTTTCCCCTGAGTTTTCAGTAAATTTCCTGACACTTTGTACACCTACATCTTCATTCTTAATTTAGTTGACGTTTGATAATTTTTCTTACTATGTATTTTACTTTTTGCGATTTAAAAATCCCTGACTACAGTTTTTCCCTGTTTTTCTGACGGATGCCTTCTAACATGTCAGGAAAATTCCTGTCATCTGGTGATGGACACCCTAGGTGTGTCAGGTGTGTGCTGTTGTCTGAACGCGCACTCACTGTTTTGTGGGTTGGTGTAGGTTTTGCTCTGAATTAACACAATTTTTTTATTTTTCCCGGCCAAATTACTTCACCCAGCCTCAGCCTATACCCAGCAGTGGGTGTCGTGCGGCTGATATGATGAAATTACTTCAAAATATTCTTCGACATACATTTGTAATTTCTTTGAATATTCATCACAAAATAGAAATTTCCTGTCACTGCCAGGAACTTGAGGAAAATTTGATAAAGCAAAAGCCAGCACGGAAAATAAAATGTTATGGCATTTATTTCTTTTGCACTTTATACACTTTCTGAATATCACTTTGCTGATGCAATTCTTTGAATCCACGATGAATGTAACTATAAATGTTTTTCCAAGAAAATTAAAAACACAAAATTTAAAAGTTTGTGTAAATTAACCGAAGGGTAGTTCAAACGTTAATTTATCTTTCGTTCTCTATTTTGTATGTAGTTAAAGACAATATTTAACCCTAGACGAATTTGTGTGTTTACTTTGGCTCATTAATAGGATTGATTATCGAAAACAATATTCTACTTGCATCTAGGGTTGTCAATTAGCAGTTTTCCATACAAATAAAAAACTAAACTTCTCAGCCATTCATGTTGTGATTTTCACGGTTTATAATAACCATATTACCAAACACACTGTATTGTGTTTATTTTGAATTTCGTTTTCTATAATCAGAAAACTAAGCTACTTCTCAATTATTTTTCTCGTACATTGATTCAGTTGTATCGAGGTTGGTTGTATCAAAAGTTCTGCACAAGCAATCGCAGCTTACATTTACTTCACTTGGAAGTAAGTTAAGAGCACTCTTCCACGTTTCACAACGAATAAACATTGCAAAAGGAATAAAAAGAAAAACGAAGTGCAGGAGTGTCTCGTACGTGATCGATTTACTTGAACGTTAGAGCGTTCTGTAGGCTTTAGAAAACTTGGGTATTCTAGAATTCGTGTGACCTAGGCGCGCTCCCGTTGCACCTGGTTATTTCCTGTCACTACATCGGAAATAAAGGTGGGAATCGATTGGAAACGAATGGGATTTCTAGCTGATAAAATGGTTGATCATGAATAAGGCTTCGTATCTCGCTGTGATGTGAGATTGGTTTGATGTATTGAATGGTGAAATGTGAACTTTTATGCATTTGCAAATATGTTTTATGCTGTCCATGTGATACTTTCGAAGCGTCACTTTTTAACACGTTTTTACTGACCGAGCGAGCGCGAAGCGTCTCTGCTTCAGCTTGGGCAAAAAATTTTTCGTATGTCTGTCCGGCGGTTGTCCGTTTGTTTTCTGCAGGTCGCATTTCTCAACCGATTCTCGTAAAATTTTGTGAGCAGGTTTGAAAAAGACTTAAGTATATAGAATTTTTTTATCAAGCCAGTTTTTTTTAATTGTTCAAAATAGCGGCGATATGTAAAAAAATCCTATGTAAGCCCGGCTTTCCGCCGCTGCTTGTTCTCCTCTACAGGTCGCATTTCTTAACCGATTCTCGTTTCTATGGCATATACTCAAATAAAACTCAAATGAAACTTAAAAAGTCAAAAGTAATTAGAGTTGCAGTTTCGTCATCTTTGCGTTTCACCGTACACGATGTTCTGGGGATAAGAGCAATACAACATTGTATAGGTACGAACACTACATCAGCTCGTCCGTGACAGCTTTTAGGAATCCTTTTTCATCCCGATCCCTTAAAAAGTGTTCTAATATTGATAGGATGAGGGTCGCGGGCTCGCGGCTCACCAGAATGTCAACGGCCGCGGCGTGTAGGTACCTACCATATATTCTGAATGAGGTAGTAAGATAAATACACATTAAGGATAAAATGTGTTTCCTGCTAAAAATCTTGGTTTCTACTGAGCAAGAGTGCCGTAAGGCGTTGTCTTAAATTTGATACGTACGGTATTGTACAAGCAAACGATGCGTTTTCGACGACCCCACCTACGAGATTAAACATGACACATTTCTTGAGAACAAGGGCGGCCAATAGATTTACCAGATGGGCAACATTTTTTAGTCTATAACTTTTAAGCCGGACTGGCAAGCCGGCCGACCGCTGCCGACGACGGGCAAATTCATATGCCTTCTTGGGTTTGCAGGCCTTGCTTTCTTTAGTATCCTAACTGGTCATCGCGCGACAGTCTATAGAAATGTGTCATCGTGCGATGAACACATCGTTTGCTCGTATGATCGAAGCCAAATTATGCGACACTTAAGACGTAAGCATGGAAAAGGTGTGGAAAAGGGTATTTCCAGTTGAAGTTGGTTTGAGTTGAGATTTGTACTGAAAAACGTGTGCAAGTGATATATGTATTTGAAGCGAAGTAGTCTGCTATTATCGCATCGCTCAGGTCCCTCGCTCATCTCTGATAGAAAGTAGCTCCGTTTCATAGTTTCGCTACCCGTCCTCATACTGCTAAGATTCCTCACATTAAGTAGATCATAGTTATGCTTGCAGGTTGGTGGCCAAATATTTACCCAATCCATAATAATAAGACCCCTAAGAAACTGTTCTAATATTGATGGGACAAGGGTCGTAGCTCACCGGAATGTCAGAGGACCCCTCACAAGCACAATACTATCATTTTGTAATTACACCAAATTCTGAGACCCGGAAAATCCGTGGCGAAGATTAATGTCTGCGTAAATGGGTTAGGGTCTTTTATCGCATTTTGTTTGGCCGTAGTTGGAAATATTTTTAACAGGTTTCTCTGCAAATTTCACTTTTGAATTGGATTTGTTAAAATATTTCCATGGCTAGATTTCTTTACATTTCTTAATTTATGCTATACCTACTTATTCTCTTATTTTTACTAAAGTACTTAGTACTATTAGTAGCACCTTAAAAACAAAACTATTCATGTCGCATAGTAGGTCATTTATAGTTATACTTCATTTGTTTCAAGGGATCCAGCATCAAAAGACGATAAACAGAATGTCAGTCGGCCATTATAGTCGTTACACACTTCTGAGAACTATTTACTCAGAAGAGTTATTGCATTCTCTGAAGTTATGGTCTTAGTGCACACAACCTGAAGTATCAGCGATATTACTTTCAGTAATAGTAGAGAATGCTCGATAACTATCTATTAAAGAACTGCAGTTTCTTCAGTTGAAATCCAGTTCTACTTAATTTGAAAAAAAAAACCGTTGATGAATCTGAAAATATATCAGGATTTAGTACCTATTTACCTATATATGTATTTGAGAAGCTCATTAGCTCAGTCCATTGCTATCACATTCGATATGGGATTATGAAATTAAATATGTTCGAAAGGTACGAGTAAGCCGTTGATTGATCCCGGCTGTAGATCAGAAGCCTTAGTAAGTTGAAAAATTTGCAAACGTTACTACCGCGTTCGAGCTTTTTAGCACATTTTTTTTTGTGTATGAGACAAATTTTAGCTCGAACGCGGTTAACGCTCTAGATTTAAAATTTTAACGCAAACGCGATAACAACGTTTGCACCTCTGTCCAAAATAAAAATGTGTGTAAAATCTAGTTTCGACAAAACACTTGTTCGACAAGCGCGAGCTCCGACAAGCTCGGACTCCGACAGGACGGAGGAGCTCCGACAAGACGCCGCTCTAACAGGACAGTTCCGACGACATAACTACCTACTACTGTTTGGAAAAAATCAATAAATATTTATTTTCTTTATGCAAAATACAAGTAATAAAATCTTTTTACTTGCTTGGTAAATATTATGCATAAAGAAAATAAATATTTATTGATTTTTTCCAAACAGTAGTAGTGTATTTGCTGTCGGAGCTTCGTCGTCTTGTCGCAGCTCGGGCTTTGCAAAGCTCGAACCTGTTGGAAAAGTGTCTTGTCGAAACTGGTTTGGACATTTGAAAACATGCACTCAAGCTACTGCTTGGTGTGTTGTAAGTAGTTGTAGCCCTTTCTTTGAGGGTGTCGTGTTGAAGACCGGGCCGGGTTGAGTTGGGATGGGATACTTTGTCATATTTTTTTAAGCCTATCCTGAAGTTCATGAAAACTCAAATGATTACTTGTTAAATCCTGTGTATACACACAGCTTTAAACAAACCGTTACTTTACACTGTGGCGAGATGAACGATCAGCGCAGTCGCTGTTTGATATATGATACGAAGAGATGTCCTCGGTATAAATAGATGGGAGTACGTTGAACTATGGGGTTGCCATTTTCATTGAGGTTAATTATACTTAAATTGCCATTCCTAAATTATATTTTAATATTGAATCAGTCTTTTAATTAACTTTCTGCTTGATATACCTTTCAAATTATAAGCTTGTGAGATTCTGGAATCTACCCTTAATAATAGGTCTCTAACCTATCCTAACCTAACCTAATAATAGGTAATATAATTTACCTATTATTAATACATAGGTACTATATTATGCATACTTATAGGGTATGTTATTGTTTTGCACTAAAGTATTACCTACTTCAACTCAATTATCTCGGAAGAATTTTTTCCATAAAAATAGGGGTAACTGATAAGCTGAAAATAATCTGGTAAACGAATTCAATCATAAAATTTTAAATTAGTGGCAGAACTATAGCGATTTAACTAATGAAATTTCGAATATGACATTTGTTCACGCCAACATTCCATATTTATTGATATCCGAATCCCATATGGAATAACAGGGCTATAAACTTCTATAGATGGCCAACCGAATGTTGAATAAATACAATCACCCAAAAATAACTCTTACCGGAACAGCATAAAGTCCGTTTCGACAGAACGTCACCCTCGATGAATTTGGAATCCGGTCGCATAGTATCGTAAACATGGCACCAAAATATTGCCCTAAGAATGTGTCTCTAAATTCGCAAGGTGAAACTTTACGAGGGGAAGATTTTTCATTACGAGAAAAGAGGGAACACCTCCCTTCCCAGTTTCATTCTTCCATTCTTCACGGTCCTAATATTGTTTCTTTACGAAACAAATGTTTGTATGGATCGCGCGTGATATTGGTGCAATTCAGGCATTATTTGAACCCTTGGATATAATGTACAAGTGTTAGGGCATTTTTTATTGCTTTTTGTTCTTAATGGCCTATGAGATGGATTAGGAACGCGGCGTAGCTAAATCGAAATCGATTTTTGGATATTAAATTTAATGTTTCCTCATATGTTCGGAACATATGTCTCTTATATTTTAGGAACGTAAATAAGTTTTGCATAGAAAACTAAATGCTCACCAGCATAGCTAACTGTATTTTGGTGACTAAAAGAAAAAATATTTCACTGTTGTTGTGGTAAGCAGTTTGCCATTCTAGAAGTAGGCTAGCTAGGATGATGTACAGACAACTTTAAGGCACTTATTTATCGCTCTCAACGTTCGCGTTGACAAAAACGTAAAAAACCGGTCAAGTGCGAGTCGGACTCGCGCACGAAGGGTTCCGTACCAAATAACGGCAAAAAATAACTTTTTTGTATGGGAGGAGCCCCCCTTAAATATTAATTTTATTCTGTTTTTAGTATTTGTTGTTATAGCGGCAACAGAAATACATCATCTGTGAAAATTTCAACTTTCTTGCTATCACGGTTCATGAGATACTTACAGCCTTGTGACAAACAGACAGACAGACGGACAGCAGAGTCTTAGTAATAGGGTCCCGTTTTTACCATTTGGGTACGGAACCCTAAATATGATTTCTTTCTGACTTACAATCAAGTAGGGGAGGCTAAAAATGCTGACATTTAGTTATAACCTACTAATAGGTATTTTCTGCACTTAAACGAAAAAATATTTAAAACTTATGGTTATGAGTTATGATATGACGTTAATTCTGCATCTTTTTGCCTTCTTTGCATCTTTTACATCTGTCTACACAGGACGTCAATTCTTATAAACTCTTTCTTTTCTTTAAAATACAAATTGCAATTATTGTGCGTGCTCGGCCCGACTAAATACTGTGCGAGTTGTCATTTTTAAGCCCCGTGGTCACTGACGTCCATTATACAAATTATTTGTATAATGGACGTCAGTGCCCGTGGTGCATGTTTTAAGCAATCCTTCACTAGTACCACAGAATAAATAATAGTACTAGCCTAGTAAGTAGTGCATATACTTCAGTGAGAGGAGACCGAGAAATGTCACACGGCATCTTCGTGTGATATTCCGTTGGCAAGAGGCGGGCTCCCGGATTACGCCTCCAATTACTGCACAGCCGCTGGCTAAGCGAATTTCACTCGGTGACATAAATCACATCGAATTAGCCTGGAAATCATTCGACCGGAAAACATTTTTTTTAATGTGATGACGTGGGTTCGTTTGGATGACCCGTAATTAAAAGATTAGCTGGATTTAAGCGAATGTGAGGTTATGATATGACTAACACCTATACTACGCTCCCGGAGGGTATCAGGAAAGTTCGTTCTTGGATTTCCTTTCGCGATCAAGTCAAAAGACATTTCCTTTCCTCTATATAATTTATTTCCTTTCTTTATTATATCACTATAATCTAGAAAACTTAATTTATTTCTTAATACCTATTATTGTATATATCTGTATCTGTTTTCCTCCTCATATTTGCACTGTCCTCTCTCTTTCACTTTATAACTCAAGGTTGCCTGGAAGAAATTGCTACTAAGCAATAAGGCCGCCTTTTGTGTGCTTTCTCTGTTTTTTGTATTTCCTTGTAATATGTCCTGTCTTAAGTGTGCAACAAAATGTTTTATTATTATTATTACGCATTACACATTACTATACTATACGTAAAAACACTAATTTGTGTAGTACCTATAGTATTATTTATCTGTGGTGTGAACTGAAATAACTGGGAAGGTTGCAAATTGACTGAATTCGAATAGTCGCTTTCTAGAATTAGATTGTCTCAAAATTGGATGTAGGTAGCGTCTTTGTTTCTTTGTTTTATCTATTTAATTTGATATCTAGCAATACATAATATACAGGGTTACTTGTAAAACACCAACAACCTCGCAGGAGTAGATTAGTAACATAACAACAACATTTGTTCCACGACTTTTTCGAAAACAGCCAAAAAAAAGACTTTCCATACAAAACTCGATCAGCTGTTTGGACATTTGTATGGAGAGTCGATTTTTATTGTCTGTTTTCGGAAAAGTAGAACAAACGTTGCTGTTTATGATGTTAGTAATCTACTCCTGCGAGGTTGTTGGTGTTTTAAAATAACTCTGTATATCTGATTCTAATGAACTCAATGGGTACCTAGACAATCAAGCAATGCCAGAATTTAATACAAAACTGTTTGTTAACCGTAATTACTGGGCTGTAATATTAAAGCGAAAAGATTTAAAGACTTGTCAGACCACTTCATAAAATATAAAGCTTAAATACCTATCCGCTGTATAAAAATCCAATTTCCTCAGTGCATCGACTAGCTCTTAGTTGACTATCGCGATACTGTGGACCGCACAACTTTTCCAATAACATCGCGAGGAAAATTTTCAATTATTAACTTTATCTTCAAATCTGGAGAGCTCCATAGTTGCGTGGAAATCTATTTACCGAGCTTAATTACCCGATTGAGCGGCTGCGGCACGATCAGGTTCCATCTATTGTTGCTGGTTGTACTGAGATTTTGTAGCTATAGGAGATGTCTCTGTAATCAATGTAGATTATCTTATAAGATAATGTCGTTAATAGGTATTAAAGTGATGTAAGAAAAGATGACGCTAATTTAGAAAAAAATGGATGTTTGGGCACATGAAGAAGCGATAATGAATTAAACAAGCAAAGGATCATTCTGGGCCATGATGCGCATTAGCCATACAAATCTGTGACAGACTCATGTCATGTCAAAAAGGGGTAGATAACAAAATGTATAATAGGAAAATGTAACCCCAAACGACTCCTTGAGATTGAGATTTCTCTTTATTCCCGCATTATATTTTAATGATATTCTTCCCACGCAACCACTATAAAAAACTATAGTATTTTGGTAATTTCATCAAAGCGCATCATGGCCTAGCTTGTATAGTAAAATTGGCATAATCTATTAAGCGACATAAGTAGAAATATCAAAAATAGAATCAATTAAAAATTAGCAGTTCATACAAAAATTAATAACGAAAATATGAATATGTATAAAACAGCTGATTTTATTTCGCGATTTCAGAGTTGGTCGCAAAGTAAAAGTTTTTCAGTTTGATGGTCCCCATCTACCATAATTCTGGTTTTGCCATTAATTCTGTTACACGTTGTATAAGGTGCCTACTGCCTACGAAAGGGGAAGTGGTGATTAATTGTTTACTAAGTCCCCTCTCGCACCTTCGTATGTACTTATCTCTGATTAAAGTCTTTTGAGTCTCTGGGTCAGATTGATTTCCCCATGGAACGCCACACCCTTATCACTAAAGTAAAAATGCACTGTTCATTGCTTGTAAGAGGAGCACTTAACATGAATTGAGCTTGAGCGACATGTTGTGCGTCAAAAGTTACCTAGTGAATACCCTACAGGTGCCTAGATTAGTGCTTAGAGGGAGCCTAGATCCAAGTAAAACGAACGTTCACGAATGTTCGTAACCGGCTGCACTGCGCGCCAGGCACATCGATGAGGCTTACAACCAAAGACTATGAGATCAAGGCGACTATCCTAGCGACTCATCTTCTAGTACGGTCACCGTGTATCCTAGCAAGTAACCTGGATATATCTAGGCACTAATCTAGGCACCTGTCGGTGCGTTCGCATCCTTAAGGTCAAGGGCGTCGCCAGGGGTGGGCGGGGGGGAGGGCCGCTGCCCCCCCCTAGAAGTTAAAAAATGTGCAGACAACCAAAGTCCTAAGGCCGTGCAATTGACTTGCTTTTCCGATAAATACTGCCCCACTTGAACAAATTGACTAGATGCTCTTGACTTTATCTACAATTCATATTTTTCTCATCCTCTTTAATATCAACGAATAAGTAATGAAATTATTAATCTCTTATCAATTGTATTTAAAATGTGAATTTTAATTTATTAACAGTTGTGTGATGTAATTACTAACCCTAGTTTTATAGTGTCATTGTTACTAACACTAATATGGGCTCTGCCTGAAATAAAGAATTTAATAATAAATAATAATAATAATAAAATATCAACTTGCCCCCCCCCCCCTGGGCCATGGGCTGGCACGCCCTTGCTTAGGGTATTTATGCAAGGTGTTTGGTAAAAGCCTTATAAAGCCAAATATGGTAGGAACAACAAACTGAACAACTTTTAATATGGGACCAACTCTGATATCGCGAAATAAATCAGCTATGTTTCATACATTTTGATATTTTCGTTATTAATTTTTGTATGAGACAGCAGATTTTTTTTTCAGAGTTGGTCCCATAGTCCCATAGTAAAAGTTGTTCAGTATGATGGTCCCTATCTACCATATTCGGCTTCATAATGCTTTTACCAAACATTTTGTAGTCATTATCACCTTCACCTAGTTGTGTCAATTCCGTAAAAAAGTGTAGACTGTGAATTTTTACCGACTTCAAAAGGAGGGAGGTACTCAATTCGACCAGTTTTTTTTTTGTTTTTTTTTTGTTTTTTGTATGTACACCGATTACTCGAAGACGGCTGAACCGATTGAAATGATTCAAACGTTATTACATTAGGTAAACTTTCAAGTTGGTCCCATTTTTTGAAATTTTGAAATCGGTTTGGTACTTTTCAAGTAATCTTGAAAAAAGTACGAAAATAGTATGATTTTGTGTGAACTACCTCGATGATCAGTCGTATAACTTCTTTGTTTATGAACTGAATAAGATAATTATTTTTTTGTTGGAAACGGGATATCTAAGTGACTACACTTAAGATATCCCGTTTCCAACGAAAAAATAATTATCTAAAAGAACTATCTT
Organism: Agriphila geniculea; assembly: GCA_943789525.1. Classification (NCBI taxonomy): domain Eukaryota; kingdom Metazoa; phylum Arthropoda; class Insecta; order Lepidoptera; family Crambidae; genus Agriphila; species Agriphila geniculea. Next base: position 6,661,987 of record OX038887.1, on the reverse strand, counting down.
TAACCGACTTAAAAAAAGGAGGTTCTCAGTTTGACCCGCATGTATGTATGTTTCTCCGCGATTAACTCACGTTTGGCTGAGCCGAATTTTCTACCTAAATAATATACCTACACTACCTAATACAAAAGGTACCTACACTAAAAATAAAAAAATAAAAAATTGTTTAAAAAAACAAAAAACCGACTTCAAAAAACCTACCTCGAAAAAGCAAGAAATAATATTCGTAATAATAAAAACACGTCTATTGAAGTCGGGTGGGGCTTTTAGAATAAAAAAAAGGAATCTGTAGGTATTCCAGCCCCACCCGACTTCAATAGACGTGTTTTTATTATTACGAATATTATTTCTTGCTTTTTCGAGGTAGGTTTTTTGAAGTCGGTTTTTTGTTTTTTTAAACAATTTTTTTTTCGTGTCCTTATTCAACATTCTGGGTTGCAGGAAAAATATTTAAACCCACACCTCTAGAGGGAGCATCCATTTCATGTTTTTAAAATGGTTTTTTCAAACTTTATTCCGCTTTCAGCTCGCCCGTGCAGATTTCCGCGTAAACGACTACTATAAATAAGACAATATTGGATATACATAACCAAACCAACTCATTTTAATTCGTAAAAGATTCGTAGCATTTTGAATAATACTTTTACGTATAAAATTTATCCTTATTTTTTTTAACCCTACTAGCTAGGTAACTTCTACTAAAATGCAACTTCAATATCAGATAATATTACTGTAGCTCTAATTCCATTGAACGCACCATTATAAGTAAAAGTGTGGGTCTATTAGACTGAAATAAATAATTAAATAAATAAAATGTAGTAATCACGATTTCATATAAAATCTTTTAAATAAACAAACACTTTTTTGTATACAAAATACGTTCCCAATTTCGAAACCGTTTTATTTCACTTCGTAGTTATTCCAAGTAGTTTCGTCGTATTCATTTGAATTAACCGCATAGTTTAGTTGTAAAATTGTTTAATTTTAACATTAATCAAAACATTATTTACGCGTTCCTAGTTAAGAGCAGATGCGGCACTCTGGTAAGTAAACATAGTAAAGAGATTATTTCAAAAACTATATCTAAATAAACATACGCATTTGTAATGACAAATGTTTAGATTTAAACTATGTTAGTTAAACAGTCTTGCTGTCTTGTTTATTTCGTTAATGTGGCCATTTATATCGATGCTGTGTATTTTGGGTTAAATTGCTAAAACTAATTTTGGCTTTAAATTGGCTAAATTAAAGCCCCAATTTTTTAATTTGTTAACCTTTATCGCCGTTACCTTTTAGAGTGATACAAAAGTTTTACATTGTTACTAAGTATTCGATTTTAGTTAAAATAATCTAATGCTACACAAAAACTTAAAAGTTTAAATACACGAAGACCTAAATATGCACCACCTACGGTTTCAAGTGTGGATGAAATACGAAGCACTTTGAATATTTATTTTATGTAGAATTTTGCATGTGAGTGAACTAAATTCATCGTGCAAATGAACCTGAGTATTTGTTCGAACTCCACGCGGTTAGAGGAAAAAATTCATTCGTTGATGGTTCCATATTTCATCGCCATATGCATTGTTTATTGCGAAAATAGTGTTTTCGGAAATATACTTGTTATAATGAACACGAATTTTCAGAAGTAAGTACCTAGTGCAATGAGTTCTCATATTTGAGTACAAAAAGCTAACTTTCTATTTGTTGGTCAACTTAAAAATAAAAACTTAGCTGTTATAAACTATAAAATTACGTGTCGTAAGCTTGTCAACAATGTCTGTGATTTGAATAAGCTTGTGACATCTGACTCAAACGTCTAATTGCTTATTTTAGGCTTAAAGTTAGCGAACGAATAGAATGACTAGGACTAGGGGGCTGCCCCCTACTCAAATGGACGACATTCTATTCGTAGTGTAGACGAACCTTTTGTTTAGCTGTCACAAATGATATTCTGATGAAGACAAAAGTTTTCTCGAGTCCGTCATACTACATAAGTCTGCTGGTCGAAATCACATAAAAGATACTTCGATATTGAACTGACATTTCCATTGTTAATAAAGATCTTGATATTTGTCTCGTTATTAAATTATTATAATAACATTATCAAATTCGACATCCTCCGACAATAAGCCGCAGCACAGTGTTATTAACAATGTCATCCATAAAGTGAATGCTTTTATAGATATTGCGGTCGCCTAGTTATCGATACCAAAAGAGGGATTATAGAAGACTGTTGATATAGAGATTCAGAGCACATTGAACGAGTATAATTGGGAATTTATAGGAAGTTTCAATAGAAACGCCTGCAAAATGATTATAAAATAACACGTTAAAAAGAAAAAGTAGCAGTAGATCTACTTCTCTAACGCGTTATTTAAGTTAGTATTTGAAGAAAAAATAAAAATCTTTCTTTTAGAGGCTCTTGCTCCAAATTAAAGTGGCTTTTGAAATGCCGCGACAAAACTTGAAAAATATGAAATACGTTGTAAATCTGCTCTATTTTAAACCATGCTTTCAACGGCACAAAAGCAGTTTCTTAAAAGATTTATAGGGGATTACACGACGAAGAGAACAGCCCACTCTCGTTATAAGATCCACATAGAGATTTTTGGCTTAAACGCTGATCGGGAGCGCTTATAGCATTTTTTTGAAACAAAGTAGTCCGTTCTATCCTGCTTAATATTTTGAGAGATCATGATGAAGAAGACAATGATGGTGATTTTGGTAATTAGAATGGTGATGATGTTCATAATTCTGAAGATGCAAGTGTTTCTTTCGGAACTCCAAACATGAAAACGACAGAATCAAGTAAATAAAACAGAGTACTTAAATTAAGCCGTACCAACATGTGCGAACTAGTACATCATTCGTGGAACGCAGTTTGGGTAAACGCTAGATGTGAAACTACAACACAATGTGTTTTTTTTTGCATTTTTGTAAGATTTAATGCACAATAATAAAAAAACAAAGGCAAATTGAATTCATTGATCTGTCTGCATGTTCAATGTTTTGACTAAATAAAGTACCTATTATAAGTATCTGTTTTTTATGTTCTGTTCCTATGTTGTAAAGTCACATCTTATCCAAACTTTGTTCCAGTTGTTTGGAAGCGTTACAGCGAAATTTACATTTTAACTTAGTATTAGTACTAAACAAACAACAACTTGAATTGCCATAAAAATTATAAATTCAAATTAGCAGTTTGCTTTACAATGTTCTTGAGAAAGGTTTTTAATGATCTTTGATGAACTTCAGCAGTCAATTATAAAGTAAATAAAACATTTGCGAGAACCGAAGCAAAACTTTCATGTTTATTATAAAACTAAATCCCACCAATTCCAAGGGCTAATAAATCAAACCCTAATAAAATAAAATACTGAAAAGTCTCGCAATTATCTTGATAAATTATTTTAGTAGGCACCTTGTTTAGTACTACATGGTCATAATTTAATAAATACAGTAATTTATATGTCTTTATGGACTTTTGGATAAAATCTATTACACGAAAAGATGATTATTGAAATGATATTATACAAATAAGGCTAAACCAGAATATGGTAGATAAGGACCATCGAACTGAACAACTTTTACTATGATACCAACTCTAAAATCGCGAAAAAAAATCTGCTGTTTCATACAAAAATCAATAACAAAAATATGAAAATGTTTGAAACAGCTGATTTTTTTCGCAATTTCAGAGTTGGTCCCATAGTAAAAGTTGTTATAGACGAAATGTTTAAATACATAGTAGGTACCCACGAGTAGCTTAAAGTCTGTCCATCCTTACTTGTCTTATATGGTAAACAAAAGTTCCTAACATATTTTTAAATAAAAGATGTATGACAACTGTCAAAAACTGTTTACTTAATAAGACAAGTAAGGATGGACAGACTTTACACATGATCATGATGTTCCTGTGAAGGTGTGAAATATTCTACGCGTTAAAAACGAGATACCTTATAAACGAGATAGTGAGAAATTTAAATGTGAGCAGCTGTAAATTTGGCGCGGTTTCACATCGGTATTTTGCGAACATTTCGTTCATAAATTAGAAAGACTTGGTGCTTGATAATTTCGTTTAACCTGAAAAATTCTAACTGCTGATGTTGGAAATTTGGAAACTGGGTCCTCATATGGGTGATATTGTTTGATGCTCTAGCTAGCGTTATGTTATAGTGCTTTGTTTTTTATGCAAGTAATTACTTTACTTGCCTTTACCTAATACTGTCATGACAATGTTAATCTGTAAGTCACTTTTTAAAATCTAGATAATTCTTATTTTAATATACTCTATTTATGAGTTCAAGATTTTTGCTGTGAATTCTCTAATCTTAAAAATCCCTTTATGCCTCCTTTATACTTAGTTACGCATTCTTGGAAAACCCTAATTACATTACGTAGTACGTACTAATGCTATTTCTCATCCGGCACTTACATTGTTGCACATCCTGTGTCACTGGTTGTCTGTATGTTGGCTAGATAACAGCATACATACATACATTACCTAACTATGGACTTAGACGTATCGTATCGTAATCTTGTCAAAGATATGGTTACTAAAGCTGACTTAATGATACTAACATTTAATTATAATAGAATTAATATCAATACACGGTAAAAACAGATTTCTTATAAAAAGACAAATTGCTTTGGCTTAAGACATATTTATTAAATCTAAGAAAATGATTCTCTCCCTATAGACGCTAGACAATAATTTCTTCGTAATAGAAAATAATATTCTTAAAAATATTTAGTTGTTACAAGAATAATACATTTATTCCCAGACACGTGTTGTTTCATTCAAGACACCGTTATTTTGTACAGTCAAGTAAATGTATTCTTGATACGAAAAATCTTATATATCTCTTATAGACTAACCTTACTTAGAGTAAATTATAATTTTACTCATAATAAGTAAATGTTTAGTTGGCCTAAGTAATTACAGATTTTTGATGAAAAAAATAAATGGAGATTTTGTGTATTGAACGAATATGTACATTTTTTTTTGTTGTTGTTGTATATTAAGTGGAGGTATTTGGAGAACACCGATGACTTCCTTTTCCTTGACTTCCTGACAAAAATCAAGGTAAAAGTGCTCGAAAGAGGAGTGGAGTCCGGGAAGCGGTTCCATTCCAAGTAGGACGCGACACCCAGAGGCAACAAACTAGACGTGAGGCGTATTTATTGTAACAGTTAAAAATAACAGATAATTAAATGTAACTGTTTCGCCCTGTTACGAGCGCTATGAAATAACTGTTGTTCAAAGGAACAGGCGAAACAGACTGTTCTCGCCGTCTTCACTGTTCCCTGTACCACGCTGTTATCAGAGTAACAACCTGTTGCCATTGTTCCACCTGTTACGTGGAACAAGCGCTTTCTTACTCTAACATATGAAAAGAAAAGAGACAAAGCTTGTTATTTTTATCTGTTATATAAACCGACCATATCAAAAATACATTCGACTTTGTAAATTAGTCGTGTTATCTGTTCCTGTGTTTGTTTATGGCCTTTTTTGTTTTTTGTGGCAATAGAGTTTGGCTGTTTTGCTAATGTTATGTTATAAGGTAGGTAAACAAGCTGAATTAAATAAAACTATTTTAATTTTATTGAGATTTTAAGGATGTTTAAGCACTTTATTATATACGTGGAATGGATGCATTTATAAGCAAATTAGGATATGCGGGTTAGGAAATCGGACATCTAGTGCTGCCAGGGAGTTTAGGAAAAGATCATGGTTCCCAGATTGGGGGTTTTTTGCAGTAAAAATTTCCTTGAAAATTTTCTTTCAGTAGACTTAGTTCACCTGGTATTTCATCATCACCATTTATGTTTCCACTGCTGGGGCACAGGCAATGACCGGAAGAACAAAATAATGTAGAGAAAGGTAGGAAAACATTTGACTAGTGATCATTAGTTAAAAAACGGGTGTAAGCGATATTCGACTTTACTGACTTTCAAACTTCAATATGCTCGAAAATCGCTTGCACCTGTTTTTAACAACAATCTATTTTTATTTTTATTATTTGAACTTATTTAGCAAATTTATGATAATTACTGCCATCTATCGCAATTTCAGTAAAAAGCTTAATGAAAGTAATACAGCAAGCAACTTCATTAGGTGATATGATGGTTCACCCAATACAAACAAGATGTCGCATGTGTGCCGTAACTGCCGTAATGGAAATCATTTTTGATAATATTAGATTTTACGTAATTGTAATAAAGTTTAGTCTTGCTTAACAGAAAAAAATAACAGTTTATGATCATAATAGATAAAAATAACAAGCTTCGTCTCTTTTCTTTATGTTAGTAGTCCTAAGGTTAGAATAAAGAAGCGCTTGTTCCACGGACGGAACAGGAGGAACAATGGAAGCAAATTGTTACGACTGTTATTTTTGTAACAGGATGTTGGAATTGTTATTTTAGTGTAACAGGAACAGTTGTAACAGGTAGGCAATTTGCCCTGTTACAACCCATGTCTACAACAAACCCGATTGAGATTGACATAACAATATTAATTCCGACTACTTAAAGAACTAGATAAAAATCTTAACACCGCGGGTCAGACCATGATGTCAACAAACCCACTAACTTAACTCTAACTTAAGTCATCTTAAGTTGAATACATTGCTTTCTTACATTATTTATTTTTTTTAAGAAGAAAAGAAAAAATTCTCTCGACTTCAGGATAATAATCTTTGTTGAAGGATAAATTTCTCAAAGTAAAAATGTTATCGTGTTTATCGAAAACTATGATTACGTTGTTTCAACATTTTAGTATTTCTCTGTTTAAAACAAAATTTCCATAAGCCGAACAAAAACATTTCTCAGAACAAGAAAAACAATTTTGTTTTTGTTATATATTATATTTATTATTATATATTATAATTAAATATATTAAATTCGTACTCCAACTTATTATTAAATTATTTTAGGCCAAAATTGCATGTCTAAAAGTTAGACCAAATGTTTTGATTGAAGTAAATCTTTACTCAATTGTATAATTTCTTATGCTAGACCTAAAACGAAAAAAAAATATAATGAGCACACATTTTATCTTAAATTAAATATTATGTAATTCATAAATAATAAACTATCTCTTAATCGAAGAAAATGATTTTTTGAAAAAGGTATATCTAAATCCAAGTAGCTTGTACATAGTTGATTTAAGATGATTTTAATTTGATGCAAGAAGATGGACATTTCTTGATTTAAATTAAGTCAATTTAATTGATATAAGTTTAAATAAGCCTTGAAACAATTTTTTTTCTCTTAATCATTAAGAAAAATATTGTCTGAGTGAAAGATGAGCACTATTTTTGTTTTAAAAATATTGCATTGGCCAAAGTAAATATATTTTTAGAATAACCAATTATTTCAATAAATTGGTCTTTCTTATTTAAAGAAATCCTTTTTTACTGTGTAGCAATCAGTATTATTGTTATCTGTGGTATAATAATGAACCCCGGAGCAATAAATGGAAATGTCCAATCTAAGAAAAAGTTTAACGTATTCAAGCCAAGAAAATAGATTAAACCCAATCATAAGGAAGACGAAACCGTTCCACTAGAGAGGGTTGAAATTTTCACCGAAGATGTTGGATTCACTTTAATAGCTGGTATTAACAACGTTTTAAAAAAAATTTAAACCTGAAAAATGAGATTCGTTATAAATTGAAGGCTAAATTCGAATGGTGAAACAAGATCCTTCTCCTTTTTGGAAGTCGCTTACTATGTAATGGTGAAATCACGTGTATCGACATCAATTCGCATTTAGCTGGATAATATTAAAAGTTACTCTAAGTGGAACAAAATCTAATATTTTTATTTTTTGGCGTAAATATTGATAATTTTTCTAAGTGGAATTATGTACTTGAATTTCTATTCATTCGCCTATTACTATTCGATCCATTTCTCTAAGTGGAATACATCGTTGATATTGGACATAATTATACGCATCGTGAGCCAAAGACTGCTAGGCGAATATCGTGACAGGTATCGAAAAAGAGGGTCGTTTAAACTTCTCCATTTATTGCTAGACGTTTACTTAAAATGACTACCATAGCCATAATACGTGTATTGCACTTTAATGTAATTACCCTTATCTACTGGCTTCTCAAAAATGCTCTTTTCAGAATGTTAATCATAGTGCCTCTCTGGAAAAGTCTCGAGATGATTTAAAATTTATTTTACATCAATCTGAAAACTTGGAAACATGCCAAGACTTGCTGCCGAGGCGGCGGAAATTTCAACCAATTTCATTGGAAAACATTGCATGATTTACAAAGAAAATTTTACGATCGGCATAGGTACCATTAATATTCTTCTTTTTTAGTACAAAGATGGTGTCTTATTTGAACAATCAAGAGCGCTGCCGTCATTAAATTATGTACAGATTGACGTCAGTATCGAGGTAGCAAATGCAAAGTAAATGTAGATGATTGGAAATATTAACGCAAATTTGAATTACTATTAATAAATAAAAAGTGTAATCGCATTGGATCTGTGAAAATGTATTTAATGAGCACATGTGTAAAATCTTTTATTGTATTTATCTGCGAGATATCAAGAATGAATAAAGCTTAATATCGACTTAATGCAATAATACAGCCGTATATTTCTCAAAACCGAACTTATCCTTTGCAGTTCCCAGTATCTATCCTGCGATGTAAGCTAAGGGGTTTAAGAGACGTTGAATAGAACTATTAATTATGCAATGCTTAGTTCAGCGCTCCTCTGACCCAATTTGGGTGACGGAACAGACGCGATTGCCTGCGATCTTGATCCAAACGTCCGTCGCATACTAGGTTCGTAAGCTAATTAATGTCTGTGTGAAATGCAAATACGATTTTTTTTAATTGTTTCATTAGAGAAGTTGGGATCATCACACTTTGCTCGGAGAATCGGACTTCGGAGTCTCAGTCAAACTACACAATTTTTCGCTAGTGTTCTGTTTCTGATGGGCCTATATTTGTCAAGGCGTGATTCATATGATGTGGACCATCTATAACTCGGCGTAGTAGAGACTTAACAAAGAAGGTATAATGTCAGAACCAAAGCATACCGAGGAAAATTTAGGCACAGACTTTTCTATCTTGGATAGAAGTCCCGGTATAAGGCCCGCCACATACAAACAGAATTCCAAAAAATTTCTTATTTTTTATCTTCTAAATTGATATTCCGTTTCGGGTTCCTGAATCAAAACCCGTTTAAATGAGGCGAGTCTAAATCTGCTGTTAGGGGCCATCCATAAATTACGTCACACGAATTTCATGATTTTTGACCCCCTCCCCCGTCCTTGTCACAGCTGGTCACATTTGTGAGACCTCCCCCTCCCTAGTGTGACGTCACATATTTTACAATTTACATTCAGAAATAATTACAGCAGTTCCGAAATTTGTTTTATTTCAATTTTAATGAATTTGAAGTGTGACGTCACCAAATTTAGGCCCCCTCACTCCCCCTTGTCACACAATGACACACTTCGTTGACCCCCTCCCTCCCCCTTAACGTGTGACGTAATTTATGGATGGCCCCTTACTGAGAAGCAGAGTTAACGTTCATTCAAGCATTTATAGAACAGAAGTGAAAAGATCGATGAGTTTTCAATACAATTAAGTTTTATTTAAAATTGAATATCATTGTCTGCTTTAGTAATTGTTTGAGAAGAGAAATTGGTGGTGTCGCAAATATATACAGCTACTAAACCTCGTCATCAAGCGGGTATTGTTGTATAGAAATGCAAATAGCAAATGAAAATGCTTCGTATGTCGTTCTATTATGACAATAGGCTTGATTAGTCTTCACATTTTTCCCGGCTGGGAGTTTACTGAAAGCCACACATTTTATTTGACTAAAATGTAAAGTTTTCAATCAGCGGAATGGCTCTATGTCACTGAACATTTTTGATTGATTTGTAGGTACTTCAACATATGGCCCAACTGCGTCGAATCGAAATACACTCACGCTAAATGATGATTGAAAGTTTTAAAACCTGATTTTAGTTAAAGGTTTTTTTTTAATTTCGGTAATTTTGACCATCAATTGAAATCGCACCGTATGCGGATCAGATTTAAATTACTTAGGTACTTATATTGTTTTGTATCTCATACTGACTTTTGCGAAATTTGCTAAATTTCACTGCCCTTTCCACAGCGTGGTCAAGCTCTTTTATCAACTTGAATGTTATTGGGTCGTGTTAATAATATTTTCAAGGGTTCTCGTAAGCTCTCAAGGGATGCAACAATTAATTATGCAGCGCTCTCACCGTGACCCAATTCGCCAAGTGCATCACACGAGATCGGTGGCACTGCTGTCGATTTAACTTGATCGCACATTATGTCCACATACAATGCAGCTACCACTACTGTGAAAATCGCTTAAGGTGATTGGTTTGGTCTTGCGGCGTGAAGTACCTAATGGAGTTCTCAATAGTGGGTAAAGTCCACGTTGATTCTTTGTTTGCAAATGCAAATACGTGTACTTTTGAGGTGCAATTTGCTACTTCACTTGTAAATTAGTCCACACGTTGGTTGTTTATTCCTAAATTCAAAGAAGCAATGTTAAAGCTTGTATACACATCAACTTTGTCTAGGGATACAGGTGTTATTTTCATACAAACGAGGTAACTTTGTGCCAAGCCTTGGTTTTCTACCAGGGATGTACCGTGCTGTAATCTGATGATGGCCATCCAGGTATCCAGGGAGTGAAAGGAGTAGATTCAGATCGCCATACACACCCAACTGATCTGATCAGCATTCTAAAAGATTAATGGGTCCGAGTTCTCAGTTTGAGGATTTCCATACACCTTCATGCTATTTTCGCGGTTTTTTAAACATGTCCATTACGTTTTTAGAATGCTGGTCAGATCAGTTGGGTGTGTATGGCGATCTGAATCTCACTCCCTGAATAGCCGTCATTAGATCACAGCACAGTACATCCCTGGCAGGAAACCAAGGCTTCAAAGTTACCTCGTTTGTATGAAAATAACACCTGTATCCCTAGACAAAGTTGATATGTGTATTTTTCAAACTATCAAAAGTCAAATATAATATAGAGATAAATAAACTCTAAATCATCATAATCAAATATTTCATTACTTTCCTTGAAAACTCGCTATTTCTTCGCTTTGAATTTTGATTATATCTGTACGACCACATAGATATTTCATTCCGATATTCCGTCCAATGTTCAAATTGCATTATTTAGGTCAGAATCAAGAAGTCAAACAATTTTAATTATCAGTTCAAATTAATTAGATGTATGGAAGTTTGAGGCAGCAAAGTACCCACTCGTTTGACAGAGGCCATGGGCAGAATATTTCCGCTGGGCACTCGATTTGCAATGCAAAAACTTTCAAACTGAACGAATTAGTTGAAAATTTAAAGTAACCTTTTTTTAATTTTTGACATGAATTATTTATGTTTGTAATAACTAATTTTATATATAGGTAGCATACTTAATTGAATTTGATTCTTGATTTTTATTTGAATGAGTTTAATCAAAATCGTATTTTTTTTATTTAGAATTGGACTGTAAGATCGAAGTTTAAAACTCATTTATCGGATTATTGGTGGTTTGACCGACTTTAAGATTAAATAAGTAGGTACAGACGATACATCAGACGTTACACTATGATATTGTGACCATTTTTATTCCCTACGTAATAATAGCTGCTTTTATCACACAGTTCAACTGTAAACTGACGTGTTTGAAAAATTACATGCTTTTGTAGGTAGTCGTTTTTAAACACGGTTTTTCTAATATCTAAACTTTGTCGAGGTATATTTCGATGGGATTTGTTTCGTAGTAATCAAAGGTTTCTCTGAATGTTTTCTGAATGTGAAAAGTCACTACATACAAGAACTTGGAACTCATTGCAAATAGCTACATAGCGGAGGTAATAGGGTGTGAACTGTGCTGAAATCCTTAATAGACAAGTGCGGATGTCCAACTAAGGCAAATGAAGGAACTTGGAAACTAAGCAACTTGGACTCCAGTCTAAGATAGGCAAAGTTAAATAGGCGACTATCCACCGAGCGTATCCTCTGAGGCTCGGCATAATATCCGGGACTTAAGACCTTTGACCTTGACATCCGAATTCTGGAAAAGACTATTTGATATGGCAGATGATTAAAACATGTTTAAAAAACTCCTACAATAGGTTTTCTACGTTCTAAAGGGTTTTTTTTTATATTTTTATCATCATAAAACACCTTATTTTTGTATTATGTTCATAGTGCAATTTCTTCAAATTAATATCTGGGTCCCAAGACTTTAGAAGTATATTCATCCGGATGCTGGAAAAGACTAATTTTTATTTAATGCGTTAAGCCATTTTTTTGAATTCTTTGGAGTCTTGGGTGTGAGTTACATAGATTGGAAAAAAAATCTAGACCCGGAAGGAATAAGAACTTAAGTCAAAGTGGCAGTCAAAACTACTTAAGTCAGACATAAGTGGTTTTTGTCGAAGATGAAATGAGTCGATTAAACATAAATTTTATTTAGGACAGTCGTGAGTTACAGACGTAATGTGCCGCAGTGACTTACGTGTTTTTTCCAGTGGGTGCATTGAACAAAAATACGCATATTTCGACTCAATTTTCGAGCAAAAATTGACTTAAGTGCTTATGTCCGCCGGGTCCAGAATTTAGGTTGCGTAGACTTGACTCTTGCACGTCAATCGTCAATTTATTTTGCAATGTCTCTAGTTTCGCTCTAATCTTGCAATGTGGCTTTGCAAATAGAGCGATAAGAGAATATCGAAGAGTGCGTTTACTAACCTTATCCCATGATCGTCCTAATTTCCAGCAATATCCATAAAATTATATAATAGCAATGGACAAAATCCTGCAATCGCTGAACTAACTCTTTCAGTACTAAAAACAAGCAGCTGCCATAATCAAAAGGGAAAGTTTATCAGCATTTATTAACTTGGATAGAATTTGTAATAAATTGGGTCAGTCCGGGTGGCGTGAAATAAGTCCTTTCGGAAATGTACCGATCGGGTTATAAATAGCAAATCCCTTACTTATACAGACATTTTAATTTTAATAAGGGACGTGATGAAGCGATTCTATGAGGAATCAACGAGAATGTCGGCACTCTGCGTGTTAGATGTTGGTAGGTATAGGATTTTTTTATTCATATAGGTACTCGTACGATAAAAAATTAGACGGCTACATATAAGGTCCTTCGTAAATAGTGCACATAATTTTGAGGGGTCAATGTACTCATGCATACAAACAACTTTTACTATGGGACCAACATTGAAATCGCGAAAAAAAAAATCAGCTGTTTCATACATTTTGATGTATTTGATTTTAAATTTTCTATGGAACAGCTGATTTTTTTTTGCGATTTCAATGTTGGTCCCTCATGGTTGGTTGGTTTAATAGTAAAAGTTGTTTGTATGCATAAGTGCATTGACCCCTTAAAATTATGTGCACTATTTAAGAAGGACCTTATATACGAGTAGGCATGGTATAATAATATTTTTATGGGAAAGAATTTATTCACTTAAATATTGTTCACAAATAGAAAAATTCGGAAAGTATTTAGCAGTTCTGGTACATAGTTAGGATTGCATTCGTATACATCGTGAAATTTTAATCATTTGGTTCCCGCAGTGGGGTGGTTCCACTCATGATTACAAACAACTTTTACTATGGGGCCAACTCTGATATCTCAACAAAAATCAGCTGTTCCATACTTTAAGGTCGAGTTATTGCGTTTTTGTATGGAACAGTTGGTTTTTTTGCGATAATCAGAGTTGGCCCCATAGTAAAAGTTGCTTGTAATCGTGAGTGGAACCACCCCACTGCGGGAACCAAATGATTAAAATTTCAGCGTGTACACTTATATAGTCATTAAATACTGTATTTCAAGTGAATATTTTACTTACTTGGTAAAAACCGCACTGCATCATGCTGAAGACCGCGTACGAGAAGTTCTTCCAAGAGTCATGGTCCTCAACCATAAAGGAACGACGATCTATTCCTATCGAGTACCAAAAACTAATACCAAATGGTATTTGTTTATTGCCGTTATAAAATTCTATTCCCAACGAGTCCCAATTTTTAAATATTTAAATGAAGCTCAAAATCTATTCCCAACGAATACCAAAACACAACATTAGGTACAGTCACCGAAACAATTTATTTTGCGTTTTAATAATTTAATATTATGATCATCATAATACAATCCTAAATTCACTTCATTCCGGCACTTTTACTCACGACACGAGTAGCTTAAGTATTACACTTGCCAATTTTTTTACCTGCGAAAAAAGGTGAGTTTTCTTTATAGTTTCAAAATCCAAGCGCCGTGTGCAAACGAATTTTTTTATTGATTGTTGGAATAAACGCTAAAACTAATGAAATAAGGACTGTTTTTTTTAATATTTTTGTTCTTCCATAAATTATTATTATTTCTATTAAACTGGTCAATTCTAAGGGATATTGTTATCTATTCCTTAGTACTTTTCTGTGTGTGGTGGCGTGAGCGCAATAACTTGAAACAAAATTGAAAGTGTTATTTATTCAGTGAGTACTTATTAATTTGTAATTTTATATTGATTTACTTATCAGTCTTTTAGTATTCCTTTGTTTATATTGAATATGATGTGTATTTATATAATGTATTACTTAGTCGAATTTTAAAAGATAACAATTAAAGTCACGTGTTTTGTAAAGTCCAAGTACTTAAGTACAAATCCCCGTTTTAGTTTATGCATTGCTTTTTTTAGAAATGTCTGATGAAGAAGCTGTTACTCTGCCTCCCAAAACTTCAGAAAACACATGAGGATTGACTTTTATAAAAAGAAATGGTGGCTTAGTGCTGTTGAGAGGTAACCAGCTCTATATACTATAGTTTTTTGTATACTAGTAACCACCAGTATACAAACAACTTTTTTTTTTTAGTAAATAAGTATTTAATAGTTGATTGTTTGTGATATTCTTTAATTGTTACATTTTGATGACAATAAAAATATAGATATGTAGTTACTTATCTAATTAATGGCCGGTTTCTGAATTGAGAAATTGAACTTGAGCACTACTCAAGTCTTACTCACCCATACACAATTTGTACTTAAGTAGTGCTCAAGTTAAATTTCTCAATTCAGAAACCGGCCGTAAGTATCTCTGTTATTATAATAATGAACCAAACGTTTTCATACTACATTGTAATATGTTTGGAGAGACTGATTTTTATTAAATAAACACTACTTAAAATCACATTTAAAAGCATTTTTATTACTGACTGTACCTCATAGCATTTAACTTGTATGTTTTAGGATTCGTTTATGAGTGGTACTCGTTGGGAATAGAATTTTATAACGGCAATAAACAAATACCATTTGGTATTAGTTTTTGGTACTCGATAGGAATAGATCGGAACGACTGAGGAGGAGAATAAAAATTTAAAGCAAAATTTCACTTCGGACGTTTCTATATTCTGTGACTTCGGTACCTACTATCTCATCTATTACGATCGTACGTTGAAATATGCCGATATTATACATGATAATATGAGGGGTTTAAAGGGGTTAAGGTATTATGTTATGTAAGGTATTTAAGGTTCAATATCTTTGTTGGGTTATAGGTATCTATGAACTAAGCGTCGAAGGAGCTTGCGTGATCGTGATCAAGCTTCTAATACCCTTATTATGTCTTAATATTTGATAAGTATTACGGAGGAATCCAGGGTAAAATGTATCCGTTTGAAATGAAACTTCTACTCTTATATAATATATAATGTATCCAATACTTTTCTAACAGTCAGTTGCAAGAACGATCTTTAAAGTTAATGCGTCACTAAAGGTATCACCGTCCTTTACTTCTTTTAAAAGAAGAAAAAGATGGCGATACATTTAATGAAGCATTAACTTTAAAGATCGCTCTTGCAACTGACTGTATGTCTATGATCCAATATATCATAGACGTGAATGCAGACTATGGGCAAAGTCACAGTGACACCTGTCATGCCACTGGCACGCAATGCACCGTGTTTGCACCAAAACGCTGTCAAAGTCAAAGTTATCGTCAAACGATAATGCTACCTATTTGTCACGTCAAACTTGTCAAAGGACATCATGCTGGCTGGCAACCGCTTTTTTGGCTAACTTATGCTTAACCGGTACTATAACAAGCTTGTTATTGTTAAAGTAAGATGGTGCAACTAGGAAAGCAAATACTGAATTGTATTTGAAATAAATACAATTCAGTATTTGCTTTACTAGTTGCACTGTAAACTTCCCCCCCCCCCCCCCTCCAAGAAGAACGGCCGAACGTTACATATAACTTACATCAATTACTTAAACTGCATTAAGACTAACACTAAGTAGAATTTGGTTTAGTTTGTACTTCTTCCCGCTAAATACTGCAGACTCGGCTGATTTGCTTCAAGTTGGGGGTACTTCGCTAAGCCTTGCAGTTAAGCGGATATGAACCGTCTACTTACAAGTTAACTTTTGATTTAGTTTAAACTGTGAAATTAGTACTAATTACGTACGTTTACTTTTCGTTTTGTTGATTGAAAGTGTGACGGCCGGATACTCGAGGATTTCTCAACTAAAATCTTTAGTTAAGGTCTCCTTAACTTTATGGCAGCTGTTAGTTTCATAGTTTCTGTCAAATCTTTTTGAATTTAAGGTGGCCTTAACTTTAAGATTCGTTTTAGTATTTAGCCGTAAGTCCTTTTATTTGATCAATATTTATAGCAGTGCAGTTTACCAAACTAACATAAGACCTTTTTATTCAGTATTTTGGTAGATGTCGTGTTTTTCCTTCCTATGAAACTTCGTTGTGAATCGATTTTAGCTTTTACGTCAACCATTAATATTTGCCAAAATGGAGTGTTGCTAAGATAAAAAATTGGGGTCGCATTAGCTTTTTAACCTCCCTTGCTTGAGGGACAGATCGTACCCTTCCGAATTAGAAGGCGTCGGAGATCGAGACACCTGTCAACCCGGACCGCATTTCAAATCTGGTATTATCATCACAGCAGGATCTTCATTACTGGAGTGTCACTTTGGGATTGAAACTTTGAAATGATTTTGATCTCTCAGCTTCTGTGATCTACTAGGAAGAATTTTGGAAGATTATGAAATAAGGAACCTTATAACTTAAACATCTAATAATAACTCTACATCAATTGGCAATCAGCCATTTTTAATGTCCCAACTGCTGGGGCACAGGCCTTTCTTATGGGTAGATAAAGAGGATGGGCCATAACTCACCACGCAGGCCCAATGCGGATTGGTAGGTGTTAACGACTGCCTTGCCTTTCGAAGCATGGAGGAGCTCGAGATAATACATTCATGGATCAATTTACAATCTCGGTATTAGACCAATATTTATAATGATAGTGCTAGTAATAAATTAAAATGCTCATATTAGTACATTTCAACCAATCCACGTCGTCGTCGAAATTTCGGATATGTAATACATTGGACATGTCATATCATATCACGGAATCGATATTCACTCAAAAGTTCATTCGGCGAACCCATGGACACCGAGAGGCAAGCCGATTTTGCCGGCTTGATGCGATTCTGTCGTGTTGGTGACACGCATTTCAAAACCATTCGGGGTTAGGGGCAGCGGACTAACACCCGTATTCACAAACATTAGGTGCATTCAACCAGGCTAATCGCTGGGTCATCGATCGCCATAGAGTGGATTTTAAACATGGAAAGTAATATAATTTGATGGCAATTAAAATTAAATCCATGATTGAATGTACTCTATACTGATCGAAGATTCAGCGATTAGGCCGTTGGAACTTGAAATGCACCCATTACTATACTATCTTTCAGTAGCCGCGGACGCACTGTGTCCTACTTCCAACTACCAATTACACGTGACACTTTTTCAACGCAGTGCGTTCGCATAGGCAAGGGTCGTTAAAGTATTGTTCTTGAATTCGGGTTGAAGAAAAGTGTTAACTTTTCTACTTACGTTAGTAAGTACAATGTGTCGAAGATACTTATTCAAACAAACAAAATTGAAAAACTTAAAAAAAAAACGTTTAAATTTTTACCTTTATGTTGACCGTGTAAATCTAAATTATTTCATTCATCCAGCGAGATGAAGAAAAATTAACTAGAGAGATAAATTGAAAATTGTATTATTAGCAAAAACAAAGATGGCATTTAGACAATAACAAATTCAAGGAAAATATCTTTTCTCACGAACAAAGGCCATTCATTCTAAGCTTTATGGTTTTTTCTAATAGAAAATGGTGTGTTTACACGACATCATTCAGTTGATGAATCACAATTCAATGTAAGTACCTACCTAATATGTCATGTGTGTACCTAAATATGAAATCATTGAACTATATCAACATGCGTAATGGAAAATTTCAAAAGCCAAAGAAATAAACAATTTGGTGAAACATCGGTGAATGAACTATGAAATCTGTAAATTACCAGTAAATTGGGAATACAAATAAGTATTTTATATTTCTGTAAAAGTTATTCTTTTCATTAGTTTTCCAGTGCAATATAAATACTATCTTGACTTTCCAAACATAATTTTACCGACATAGGTATGACACAAAAATATAACATCTTTCTTAGTCTTAAGTGTATGATAATGATGAATAACTTTTGCAAGGTTCGGTCATTCACCTGTCAGCTGATTGTTATAGTAAACAAGACTTACTTACGTCATACACTGGGGACCTAGTATGAGTATTTTCACCTTATGGGCTATTATTTACATGGGTCGATTTTAGTCATTTGTGACGAATTATGTCAGTTTGTAAAATTGAATCGCATAAGCGTAACCGCTCACTGGCGACTTTTTGTAGCTGCAATAATCGCGGTGTTAATCACGGCGATAATCGCCCGCGTAATGACACGACAAAGGTTTTACTTAGCCAGCGACAAAAAAAAGCGCCGCGATTATATAGCCGCGATTAACGCCGCGTTTATCGCAGCTACAAAAAGTAGCTCGTGGGCGTTTACTTAAAGAACTCCGTATGTTCTATTGTCAGCGACAAAAAAATCGCCCAGCGATTAATCGCCCGTCAGCGGGGACGCTTACACATGGATGATGGCGTCGCTGTAGTCGATGGCGTTACCTAGGTAACAATAATGTAATAACTTTTAGTTCTAGTGTTGGCCACCGGATTAGATAAGTTTGTTCAGTCACATGCAGCGCAGCCTAAGTCTGCCACCTTTCAACAAGAGCATACTCGGAGATTTTCAAAAAACCGTTATTTTTTTGTTAAATTAAATATTTTAGGTAGGTATTTTTTTAATTACTTTAGTCACCCGTGTAAATTCCACATTACGTGCGAATCTTAGAATTTTGTTTGTAAATTATATAGTTCATCGCGTTTTCCGCTAGGTTCTAACGCGCTCACGATCGAAAATCGAAAGTACTTCACTTTCGATTAAAAAAAACTTGTACTAGGTAAGCCCCATAATTAGTTTTCCTTTTATTATTTTTTATTTTTTTATCCACAACGATATAGTGCTTGGCCTTCACCTTACCTGATGTTAAGTGACGATAAGGCCGAAGGTGAAAGCGCACTACTCCCGGAATCCTCACTACTGAGGAACTGGCTATCTTACCTCTATCTGCCAGGTCACAACAATTTTTAAATTGTGGTTATGGCGTCAGACTTAGATAAGATGATGCTAGCTAGCCAAGCGGACTTGAAATAAGCCTTACAACCAACCAAACCCAGTACCAATGTACACGTCACCTGGGAATTGGACCCGGGACCTCTGAGTCTTACACGTGTAGGCGAACCACTAGACAACAGAGGCGGTTCTTCTTCATCTTCTTCTTATCGAATGAGGATTAGTGGCCACCTCTGGTGTTAGAGTTTATCAAGCCGCCTGTAAGGCCTCTAACTTGGCTTAACGACTGTTATCAGATGACAACAGCCGGGACCGACGGTGTAACGTGCCCTCCGAAGCATGGAAGCGCTCAGTTGTAATGCCACTTTAACGGTCACCCATCCTAAACCTGACCGGACCGAGCGTTGCTTAACAAACGTGATCGAGTATGATCGGTTTGTCAAGTTTCGCCATGAGCGCTTCAGAGAGAGACAGAGGCGGTTAAAAATTATTCTAAAGTTAGAATACATTAACACAAACCACAATACAGTTACCTAAAGAATTAAGCCATTTCAAATCCATTATTGAATTTCATCTGCGGAAGTGACTATCTGAATTGAAATGAAATTTATTACGTTTCTCGATGAATAAATGTTTTGAAAGACCTGTATATTAAAAACCTAATTGAGTCAGCGACACGAATAGCAAATTGATTAAAAACTAATCTTTTTCGGATTGCTGAATTGTTTTTTTTTTCGTGAAAATCTACCATTACGTTTCTGATTGGAAAGATTTGCTTCCGTTTCGAAGTAATGTATTTTATTTCGTGAGTTTTTGTTGTCTGTATTTTATCCTGCCCCGTGTTTTATAGATTCACATATTATGTAAATATTTAAAAACAAATACTTAACCAATAGCAAACAAACAAACAAACTCATGTACTTATTGCGTAGTTTGTATCCTTTGTATGGACATTATTATGTATTAACTTTTTACCCAACTGCAAGAGGGTTATGTTTTTCGCGCGTATCTTGTATGTAAGTTTGTTTGTATGTAATATTCTTTATTACCTCATATCTTTCAAACAGCTGAACGGATTTCCATGATTAACATATCGTTAGATTTGTCTCGTCAGCCCAAAAAAAAACAACATGGCGGCTGTAGTGTACGGTGCTATTATACGTAGCGAAAAAAATTTTTTTTTTAGAATTCTGCAATTTGTGTGTCAAATTAAAGGGCTTATTATAAGGATTTCAAAAAGGTATATCATATAAATAATAACTAAAAAGAAATAAATAAAAAAATAATCAAAATAAATTAAAAACCCGCCTGCATAAAAAGACAAGTCAACTGAAAAGATGGAAACAAGATTAAATATTAAAGGCAACATTATAACATGCAGTCGGAGGCATATAACTCAAATCATTCATAATGTCACTTTTTTATATGCATGCCTCCGACTGCATGTGATAATGTTGCCTTAAATATTTAATCTTGTTTCTTTCTTTTCAGTTGACTTGTCTTTTTATGCAGGCGGGTTTTTTGTTGATAACTGTTTTATGTAAAAAAGTTAAGTTTATCTATAGGTACTATAATGAACAAAATTTATTAGTTTTTCTTATTATTGTGTCAAGTGGAAATGAATTTACTTATGGATTTATACTTAAGAGAATACTAATATAATAAAATTTTATGACACTTCTTGATTACACGGAGTTAATTTAATTCCAACATCGTTAGGCCCCGGCAATTTTACGAAGCGTTTATACGCAGCCGGTGCCTTAGGGAAATATTGAGTCGTTTCATCTCTCGTGTTTCTAAATATTTTTCCTAATGGACTTCGGAGCGTTCATTACATTCTTAATGGATTAATAGATTAAATAAAAAAATGATCCTTGTTTAATATTACTGCTTACGGTTTACCCGCCCGCGGAAAATCGTAAATGTCTTCAACTTGAGTATTTAGATAAGTACTTACATAGGGTCCTTATTTATAAAATTTATTATATTTATAAAAAGGTCTTTTTAACTATGAATTGTGAGAAGTGTCCTACCTACTTAAAAACGTACTCTGGCTTCTTGACTCGACGACTTAATATGGGTAGCTTTAGTGTGTCATGCTCACTTTAAACATTTCTGCGGTGGTGCCGTGTGTGGCGGGTCGTTGCGTTCCCTCAAATATGGTTGAGCGAAACGATGGCTGGTTCATGCGTCATGCTCGTGAACGGGTGCTGCCAGTGGGAATGGGTCTGCTTCTGTCTGCTTGTAGTAAGGGCGTCGTATATAAAAAATCTGTTTTATATTGTCTGTATGTACTTCTTACTCGAAACGTATATATCATAATAACTTACCTTGTTTTGATTTATTTAATTGCAGTATTTTTACTTTCTATAGTCAGTAGTTATGTATTATAAGGCCAATGAAAAGCTTTTGGATATTAGTTTTCAATTCGATGCCTTAACATGGGTAGCCTTAGTATGTCATGCTCTCTTTAATCATTTCTGCGGTGGTGTCGTGTGAGGCGGGTCGTTACGTTCCCTCAAATATGGTTGAGCGAAGCGATGGCTGGTTCATGCGTCATGCTCGTGAACGGGTGCTGCCAGTGGGAATGGGTCTGCTTCTGACTACCTATCTTAAGGCATATTGAATTGCAATGTGTTTTTTTTCTTGTAACAGCCTTGACTGAATAACTTCAAACTTTGAATTTAGCTTAAACCCTGTAAATTGATTAAGAAAATTTGTAATTCATCAAGTAATGATCTAATTATAATTTTATTTATTTGTTAATCTTTGTTAATATAAAGTCTGGAAACGATATACATATTTGTAAATATCGTTCCATTTGATAAAGCTGATAAGTTTTTTGCGCCCATTTTTCTTGTCAGTTAAAAGACGTCATAATGGGTGGTATGGTAAAAAAAATATTTGACGATTTAAAAACGCTCATTATGTGAGCTTATTTGAATAAAGAATTTTTCATTTTCATTTTCATAAACCGCTTTCAACGTTTAGAGCTATTAAGATCATACTTGAGATGTTCTTCTTATAGGAACAGCATCTCAGTAACGATCCCAAGATAGCTCTCAAAATTGAGGCCCGTATTTATAAACCGCTCTCAACTTTGAGAGCTATCTTGAGATCATACCTGAGATGCTGTTCCTATAAGAAGAGCATTTTAAGTATGATCACAAGATAGCTCTCAACGTTGAGAGCGGTTTATAAATAAGGGGCTGAGAGTGGTTTATAAACAGGCAGGCTTGTAAAAACGTCAAAATACAAATAAACATTTCTTATGCTGCGTTTTGACTATTCAGTTGCATACCTTATTCGGTCACCCGACAGGTGTAAGCTGTTTTCGGTTTGGCCGAATTTGACTTTCCAGTTTTCTGTCAACTAAACTTAATAGAAACTGCTTTTCTTCAATGCGGTCGATGCATTGTGCCACCACCCTGCCACCATACATTACGTGCCATTACCGTGCCATTGTTTTCTAACATGCACTAGCACTTTTCATAGAACCAAAGTTACATTTTTAACACCGGCTACGTTTTAAACAGAAAATAATCCATTTTAATCTTTAAACTGAGTTTTAATGCCAACAAAAGATTTTTATAGATTCTAATAATATTCATTACTTACAGTAAATTTTATTATTAGCAATTTAGCATCCAATTTTATTCGTTGTAATAAAAGCAGAGAAAGTCCTATAGAGTTAAATTATATTTTAATTAGGTTCTTTTATAATGTAATGTTTTTGTTTATCTAGTATAAAAATGAAACTCAAATTAATGAAGCAATCTTGTTTCAGGTAATAATCTGCTGATATTTAAAGGAAAGAAAAACATAAACGCAGTGGTAAGTTTTTGCAGAATGTATTTTTGTTTTCAGAATAATACATTCTAATGAGAGTATTACGAAATCATGATAAATCACCATCTATTTCCATATTAATCCGTAATCCACATTACAAGATGATATTTAAAAAACAACTTTATTTATGAATGGTTGCTTTTGAACGAGTAAAATAGTTTACCTATTTACCTTATTCGAAACATATATAAAGGCTACCGAAGACGGAAAAAAGGTATCTTGCAATGTTAAGGTACCAACTTAGTTATACCAACCAGTAAATTATAATATTTTATTGGTATCGAAGGGCACCCCTCAATATTTGAAAGGGAACACAAATATCTGAACATCATCGGTCGTCGCCAAATAAAATATTCAGCGGGCGTAATTTGAAAGCTTCCGGGTCACTTACTATGGGCTTACCTTGTCATCCGGGCGCCTGATTGCTCAAACATCCACTTTATGCCCTGGGATTAAAACTTAAATTCACTCGTCGAAAATCCGCTTGGAAATATCGTGATTTGTTATAAAGATGTTTATTGATTTCGTTCGCCCGAATAGGTACCGTTCGGATTATGACTGTTGTCCAGAATATACAGGGTGACTCGAATAATCCCAAATATGGTACTATGCAATGTATACAACCCCGGAAAATTTCATTTCCATTAATGAAAAGTATTGAAGAGTTATATACCTAATTAATATTACCGAGTTAAGTATAAAGTATAAATATTGTTTCGAAACTGTTTTGTTGAGGATCTCGGTGGCGCAGTGGTTTAGCGCCTGGCCCAGCGATTGCGTAAGTTAAGCAACGTTCGCAAGGGTCGGTCATGGGATGGGTGACCAAAAATTAACTATCGCGAACTCTTCCGTGCTTCGGAAGGCACGTTAAGCCGTTGGTCCCGGCTGCATTTGCAGTCGTTAATACCCACCAATCCGCATTGGGCCCGCGTGGTGGGTTATGGCCCGTCCTCCTTATCCACCCACAAGGAAGGCCTGTGCCCCAGCAGTGGGGACATCAAAAATGGCTGATGGACATTGTTTCGAAACAGTCTTGTGACAGAATTAACTAGTTAATTGCTTAGTAGCGAAGAAGAAAGAAATCCTTCTTGCTGCTCTACCTACAGAACAAAGTTCAATTTGCTTTGACAGCACCAACATGTGTTACATTACAGTCTTCGTCCGCCGCGCCGACACTCTGTGGCAGACTTGTATGAGTGTAGTAGAAACGCGGGTTAGATACATATTATACTTATTAAGATTACGAGGTCGTGGTTGTCCTTTCTTCGCAAAATATTACATTCTCAATATACTATACATCCTCAAAATATCGAAGTTGTTTCCTTTTTTGTCTGGCGGCGCTAGTTGACGGCTATTATGTTGTTGCAAACTAGGCTTCGCTCGCGGATTTTCCACGTATAGGCCGCGGTAAATTTAGCGGTGAGAGAAATTGGAAGAGATTAGGTACTTGCATGTTTGCAGTAGCCTCGTACCGCGTCTCCCGCCAATGAGACCCC
Organism: Agriphila geniculea; assembly: GCA_943789525.1. NCBI lineage: Eukaryota > Metazoa > Arthropoda > Insecta > Lepidoptera > Crambidae > Agriphila > Agriphila geniculea. The sequence continues at coordinate 6,637,046 of OX038887.1, read as the reverse complement.
AAAAATTACTTCTGCGCACAAAATGGCAGCACTAAAGTTACATGCCGAGGCTCCTCCACTTCACTTGATGCATTAGTAATTAGCAGACTTGTGCCTCTGATAAAAGTCTACCGTCTGGTGTGTGTCAAAAAGCCCTTTTGTTTGCCAGCTTGACGCGTAAAGTACGCACGGTTTTATTACAATTATGATGACCCCACTGTCAGAGCGATAACGGTATCTCTTATTAATTACTCTGTTGCGCTACCAACGTTTAGCGAAATTTTCTCGAACGAAACTCGACGTTTCACAATGTTTGTACATCCAGTACGAACATTGTGAAACAAAAGGTTATTTGCACAAAATAGTCTATTATAAGTTTATAAGTAAAATGCTATGTCAATTTAGTTGATGCGCTGCTGAGTTTAAATCACAATTTTTTTATAAAATATATGCTTCATTTCATATTGATATCAATCAATACAATGGGGAATGTCTGAAAAAATCAAAGCTGCCTCGCGAGATAGGACGTTTACCAAGTTTCATCTGTTTTCTGTTTATAATGGCGCGGTTGTATGGAGTGTCCGGGGTGTGGCTGCAAGTCAGTCGTGCATTAGTCAGTCAGTCAGTCAGGACGTTAATTTAATTTTATGTAAGTATATAAAAATACTTTTCAACACACTTGCTCGTAAAGTGAGCCCTAATACATCGCTTTTAGGGCCATAATCCGAGCTATAACAAACGCGTGCAATAATATATAAAACACTAGGTTGTTATAGAATTATCCCTACAAAGTTAAATTAGTACCTTACTGCAAGTTCTATGCGAGTAAAGAGAGCATTCCCAATTTATCCGGGTAATACAGTTATTTTTTTATAGTGACAACAAAGACACAGAATAAGTAATAGTACAAGACAAAGAGGTTTTATGCCGCTGTAAATTCATATTTATTTTTGAACTAAATAAATGTGTAAGTCCTTAATTAAGTCAAACAAATATTTATTATCATCAAATTATTCATAATTCACAATATTTTGTTATAAAGTATTAAAATATTTGCATTTTATCACATATAATTATAATTTATGAGTTGGCTGTATGCTCGCTCACCCCTTTGTTCGCAAAATATTCTTGCATTTTGGGCGTGTGAAAAAAACAAAAAAAAACCTACGCGCCTTTTCCCATAATTGACATATTTTGTTTTTGTCGTATTTGTTGCTGTGTGGTAAATTACTTTGTATTTTCCTCGCAAATGTGTTGAAAAACGTCGTATGAAACTCGTGAGCTCTTACTCATTGCACACTCGGCTGAGTTACGCCCTCGCCTGCGGCTCGGGCTGCAACCCACAGCCTTGTGTGCAATGAGCAACTTTAGCTAACTTGTCTCATAATGTACTATAGTACTTTCCTAAAAAACAATAATACTAATACTTACCAAAGGCCAGTTTTTGTTCATTATCTTTTGATTGCTCGAAGCGTAATATAATTAGCATTAAGTACCAATTTAATTCGATATAACGTTTGTAATAACAATCACAGAAAGGCAAAAGGTAATTTTGTGATTATTAACAAAACCTACCCTTAGGCGATAACAAATTTTAAAATTTGATAACAATTTGGAAATACTTAATAGGAAATGTGTTTGTTTAATGGAAATAAATGAAAAGGTTATAAAAATAATGAAAATATATTATACTTAGAGTTTATTGTCTGACTAATCAATGTTTTAAAGTATGTTGAACTTGGAGTGGTTTTGTTTAGTTTTGAAGTAGAAATACCTAATCGTGTTTAACTTAAGAGTGCTAGCATATCATCACTTTGTAATAAAAGTTACATAATAATTTTTTTGTAGGATGATTTTTTTTATAGGGAATTGAGAATAAAATAACTTATTAACTTACAAACTGAGATAGGTATATACTTACTTAAAATTCGTTCCAAAATCTGTAATAAATAATACAAGGAAGCAGAGCATTTAATACCAAAGTATACAATACTCGTACTTACTTACTTATGATGATATGAAGGAGGTCAGAGAAAACAGCTAATACGGAAGATAAGTACATAGATCTCAATTTGGGATATACAGAGTGTCCCAAAACTTTGCCACACTGAGGGAAAGTACCTTAAATATTCAAGATAGTAAATTTTACTAAAAGAAGACTTCATTTTGTTTTTAAAAAGAAATGGAACTGCGTTTAAAGATTTTTTTTAAATCGCAAACGTTTCGATACAAATTGATACAGTTCGTAATAATTAAAATTTAAATGTTAAATTGCATGGTCTTCTATTTGTTTAAGATGCCGTGTCACTTAAAAAAATAATAATCCTTACGAGCAACCCTTTCGATTGGTAGGTATAGTAAAAATAAACATAATAATTTTTTGCCTTTTTTGTGGGTTCGATTTCTGGTTAAAACAGGCGATTTTTCAAAAATCTATGAATGCAGTTCCAATTATCTTTAAAATCAAAATGAAGTCTTCTTTCACTAAACATTCCTACCTTTAATATTGAAGGTACTTTCCCTTCGTGTGGCAAAGTTTTGGGACAGCTGTATATTAATACAAAATAGTTATTTTATAAGTTCTCGTACCAAATTGAGTCTATGGAATGGTACCAGATATAATTTGTGTTTGCATTTTAACCACGAATGTCGTAAAAGCTAACCCAGCAACATTGCTTTTGAAATATTTGATGCTACACCGCTTTTGTCGCTCCTAAAGGATTTACAATTGTGTACAACCGCCATCGTTTATGATGTATAGCGTATTGAGATGGAAGTATTTTTCTCAACCTTTTCACTCAGAAAGCAACGCAACCGCCGAAGATATACGTGCCATTTGTCATGGGGATTTGCCCCATAAATAATCACAACATGGCCGCACAAAGGCCGAGTGACACGCGAAATGTTTATCAACATTTAGTTATTTACTTTTTATGCTTTTTGACTATATTTTTGTGCTGATTTTAGCAATGCAGGTTAATACTATTATTAGTACTATTATTTATTCTGTGCTATTATGTGGGTATGCTATAATGCTGGTCTAATAAAGTTTCAAAAAAAGGTAGGTAAGATTTACAATTGAAATTGAAACCCTTGAATTTTTTTCTCACACACAGAGGCTCTCATATCTTTTATGCTGATAAATATGCTTCAGTTACTTGTTATTATTTAGAATTATGATCATGATGACATTGACGGCCCACTATCAACAATAAAAATATTTCGGATTTTCTTTCCTGAACGTTAAAATAAGTATCTTAAAATTAATTCTTTTTTCGTTAGCAGAAGTGAACACTTTTAACATAAAAGTTTTAAATCTTTGGCTTTTATGTTTGTTAAATAAATAAAGTCAGTGTTAGTATGGAAAATGCAAATTCTTTAAACCCCTAATAGTATCTATCGAACTTAACATTTAGTTAAGTTTTAGCTTTTTCATACATTATTTTTAATTAAACTCTGGTAATGATGCAACTGAAACTCCGGCTAACGTCACTCTAACTAAAAGCTCTAAGTAAGGTTTGCAGTAATCGGGGGTGTCACATTTTTTTGTCCACCGATTCTTGTAAAATATAAGTAAAATTGATTGTATGTACATACTGTATAGAAAATATACAAAATTATTTTTTGTATATACGAAAGCCGAAACACGGGTCACATATTTTCATTTTCAGACTAAGTATAAAAAATGATAATACCTTAAAAACTCACGAAGATACAAGCTTTTTGTGTTGTGCGCGCGAGACATTTTAGTATGGCGTGCGTTGATTATGGTTTTGTAAATATTATTTAGTCAAAATATTACATGGTATAAAAATATTGCAATCGATTCTGTTACTGATTCTGAATAAACAGTTTTCAGGTTTCGTTTATCTATATTAAAAATAATCTTAGTATGTTATATTAATAACGGCACTCTATACATCATTTTTACTTACAAAACTGTTGTATTCTGATAGTCGATTGTATATTATGTCGAGAAACCTTGGTAAGCGAGCAAGAAGTTGCTCCTAAAGATAAGATAGTACACATAATTACCCTTTTAACACAAAGACAGCGGGTTTATTTGTGAAAACAGTACTTGCAAAGCATAATAAACAATAAAATAACAGTTTATTTAATCGCAACATTGCATGTTTTATTTAACAATTAAATTACTGCTCACTTTCAAAGTAGGTAGGTATACCTAACCTATAGTATTATCACAGCATTATGGTGGTATTATGATATTCTGTATTATGGACTTTGATGATTCTGTATTATGTACTTAGATCTTGTGGTACGTTATTTGATGTCAGAAAACATTTCATGGAATATGAATGTAACTATGATCTCGGTTTTTATTGTCACTTTCAATAGGAAAAATAGGTGATTTGGGTGATTTGCATACCTTCATAACCTTTCTGATCACGCTGCCTAAAAAGCAAAAACACTATGAGGGCGAAATGACCAAAACACAGAATGACTTACGAGTAAATGTTTCTACATTCTGACTAAAACGCAAAATGTCTAAAATGCAAAATGACTAAAGTGCAAAATGACTAAAAAGCAGAATGACTAGAAAACAAAATGACTAAAATGGAGAGGGACTAAATAACTTCTTTTCAGAATGCCGTAAACAATAAGTTCAATTGGCCAGTAATTGTTTGACTAAAAATCTACGAACATACGTGCGTATTTCAAGCAGACAAAGATGTTTATACTAGGATAATTTGCGACATAGACGTTTTGCAATTTAGACTTTTTTAATCCTAGGCAAACTGCTGTTTAGTCTTTCTGCGTTGTAGACAATTTACTTAGTAGACATTTTGCTCTTTAGACATGAATTTTAAGACATGAAGAAAAAGGTTTATAAGGGTATAAATAAGGGTATATATTATTGTTTGCTATCTAAGATTCATTACACAATATAGGTAATAATATTCTTTGGTTGCCCATCTGAATTGCAGCCTTTGCTATAGACGGTATTCTCATTTCACATTTCCACATATATTTTTATCACATTTCCGTCATCGCCCTTCTTTCTTCGGACAACCAGACGTACAAATCTGCGCCACCGTTTTATGGTGGATATTTCAAAGACTCACTAAAGCAAGGAGTTCCACTCTCTAGCCACATGAGTAAAGAAAAGGACCAGAGACAAAGCTTCTTAAGAACGTGAAATTTAAACTTGCAACTAACAAAACAAGCAATGCCCTGAGATTGTCCACTGGCTGCAGTTGTCAAAACAGGTTTTTTCCGGTTTTTTCGCGTACGCGACAAGCGGCCAGTGGACACTCACACATGCCCCGCGTGCCTGTAGTAGTGCAACCGATTCGCGCGGTTGTATGAAGCTTTGTCTCTGGTCCTTTCTTTACTCATGTGCTCTAGCGGTACGGAAGATAAAATTTGAAGCAAAACGCTTCGTGCGATTCTTTGGAATATCCACCAAAAAAGCGGTGGCGCTGATTCGTACGTCTGGTTGTCCGCTGGAAGAAGGGAGATGGCGGAATCAGATTGTGTAATTCCACTGCAAACTCGCCGAAATGTACCTATTCAATAAAAAAACGATAAGCTTGCAACCTTGCATCTATGCTCGCTCGAGGCTTTCGATCTTATTACAAAAAAGATTCTCGTTTCCGATGAGCTTTCTGGCCCTCCGCTCAATGGATTCAAGCGTGTGAAGCTGGTATTTGGCGGAGCCATCCTAAAGATCAGAAGAGTACTCCATACACGATAGCCGATAGTCTTGTAGGGTGCGATCATACATAAGCAATAACGAAGAAATGCAGGATCAGCGAAAAATACAATATGTAAACATTAAGGCAAAAATGTATCATCTGACTCACGATATCGAAGTTTTCTACGCGCTTCGCATGAATACAAATTCTAACATACAGTCCGACCGCGGTCTCCGAGCACAGACACCTCGGCGGAAGTACTTCTCTTTTCGCTGAAATTTCGTGTAGAGTTCCTGCCTCAATTATCTGATATTATATGTATTTTTTAATAATGCAATAAATGCAAAATTATATTACTAGCGGCTCCGTGAGCTGTAGTATAGACCTCGCGTTAAAAAGTAATTCAAATTGTATTTTTTGTTAAAACTAATAGATATCGCCATATCGCCACGAGGTTTTCAAAGCACATAGTTAGGGTAGGTGCTGTTTGACATATTATTGAGTATTTGGTATATTCGCAGCTAGATGGCGCTTCTAATTTTGAAAATATTTCGAAATGTGTGGTCTCTTTTTTGATAAATTTCGAAAACTGGCTCGACTAAAAATTTTTGAATAATACAGTAAATGCAACAATATTCGAAACCTTTCCACCTTACTTTAATGTACAGTCAAGGGCACGTCAGACTATACCTACATGTTGACCTTGAGGCCGTATGTTGTCGTACCTAATGAAACCTGTTTTCGTAGTTCAATTGTTTAACTTGCTGTCGTGTATACCTAACAATGTATAAAAGTTTTGTTTTATTTAATTGTATCTATTTTTATTTATTCAGTATTCACATTTTTTTATTAAATATTTTTTTTTGCGCTATAACTTTAAGTTCATGTACTATTAAATACATAAGCAACGTAATTATATTATCTGCCTTTCAACAACTCCATCAATCTTTACCTGGGGGTCAAGTCTGCTAATGTTTTCGTCAAAATCGTAGTTCAATGGTGTTTGAATGGTAATGCTTTTTGACACAGTTCTTGTTTCTTAAACCCAAAACTGAAACATATTGTGTTTCTTAAACCCAAAACGGAAACATATTGTGTCTAAGATTTTGGGTTTAAGAAACAAGAACTGTGTCAAAAAGCATTACCATTAGAACACCATTGAACTACGATTTTGACGAAAACATTAGCAGACTTGACCTCCTGAGTCTTTGATAAGGATTTCCAGTTAAAAATATCATTACACAAGTCGTTAAAACTTGGTAAGAAAAGACAGAGTCAGTATTTTACCCCTCTTTTGTGACATCCTTGGCGTATGTCCAACGCATCGACCAACCTTGTAATTGTGACACAAAAATTAGGGTTGCGCCGGATTTCCTTATCCGTAAACATTTATTCATTGAAGACGTAGGACACATAATGATTATACGTAATATCCATTAATCTTTTAATTAGATACTGGTAACAGTATACAGTACGAACGGATTATTTTTTTATCTTTCTTGAGTAATTTTAAATCAAACAAAGTAAAGTATGATAGTAGAAGTAGTCTTAAAGTATGATTCCTATAGCTTTATCATTTATGATACTGTTTTTCTTTTATTTAATCGAAATTCGAAACCTTATAGTTTTATTTACTTCGATTTAGGCTTTCATGATTTACGAAAAATTATGTTTTCTAAGTTACTTACTGAGCTTTAGCCGATCGTAGTATAGAGCTCACTTTATTAATAAAATCTTATTATCACATTTTTCATGGTAAAACTGTGTCCGACGCAAAATGCAATCGCAATTCCGCGGTCACTCTCCGTGTTCACGCTAAATTATCTACCGCCACATTATGGCGCTTCTCTTTTGCATAAATTGCAATTGCAATGAATTTGACGACACTATTTATCTAGTACCGAACGTTTCTGAAAGATATTAGATAGAAAATAGACGCATCGTTAGATAGGCAAGCGCTTTTACCGCTATCACACTGGTGGTAAGCGATGATACGATCTACGATGAAACGCGCTTGCCTAGGAGTAACCTATCCACTCGCGATTTGAAGGCCCCCAAATTGTATCTATCAGGAAACACTCAGTTTTCCCGATAGGTACAATCTGGGGGTCTTCAAGTCGCTTGAGAATAGGTAACTTCAGGCAAGCGCGTTTTATCGTAGATTGCATCATCGCTTACCATCAGGCGTGACAGTAGGCAAGCGTTTGCCTACTAACATAAAAAGGCAAAACCTAAAAGTATTAATCTCAAGGTTTGATTCAGTAAGTATACCTAGCAGGCAACACTGCGTTGCGATCGATCTCTGGAAACGAGCCAAAGGACGCACCGCTAAACCTATTATGCTCGCGCGAGATATTGCACTTCGTATTTTATCGTTATGAGGCCCAGAAATGCGGTTTACAGCATTAAATTGTAGACAAACGGTTATATGTGATAGGAATAAAATCTTTGTTGACTTTCTTACTCTTGGGTATAATCAGGTTGGTAGCTATGATTTTGAATAAAGGCGTTTTAAGAGTAAAATTACTTTTGAAGATTGCTATTGTTTAAAGGTAGGCAGGTACTATAACAAGAGAGCGATGCAAATGCCGTGGTTCTTGTGCGCTTTATCCAGAGAGCTAGATCGAAAAAATCTGCTGTTTCATAGATTTTGATATTTTTGTATGAAACAGCTGATTATTTATGCGATTTTAGAGTTGGTTCCATAGTAAAAGTTGTTCAGTTTGATGGTTCCTATCTACTGTATTCAGCATTATGTGCATACTTCGATCATCTATACATAACCTACAAAATAAGATCTACCTACAAGTTGTTTTTATTTAATAGTGATTTATGCAACTGTAGGTACTATAACTCGGCTTCGCCTCGTGTGATAAACTCACATTCGTGTTTTAATTCCTAATTATGTACACTTGCATACAAGACTTTATCTACACCCATTTTTTTAATTTCTTATTTTTATTAGGGAAACAAACAATATTTTAATACATATGGATTAAAAACACCCATGATATTTATCTAAACCCATGATATGTATCCTCTATAAAGGTTTTGACTTTGACTTTGTTGACTTTGACTTTCCTCTCCCTCCTCGTCATTATGTCTTCCGCAAGAGTGTTATAATGTTGTACTGAATTTCATAATGCAACGCTCGCGCGTGGGCGCGCGGCGCAGCACCACCAGCTCTCGCTCGGATATTGTAATGATGGCAGTAAGCTAACTGTTTCAGAACCCCTTACAGAGGATTTAAAGCATGGGTGTAGATAAAAGGTGTTAGTAACTCGGACAATAATAAGTAATTGAATTTTATATATGGTTTATCTTAAGATGAAACTAGTTCAGGTAATATGCAGCCCAAGCTTTAATGATATAACAAATATTGTTCCACTATGGAATGAAATGAAAACTAAAATTGGGTAATTAATTGCAGTTTGCAAGCTTCCGCGACTCGTGAAAATAGAGATTTGAGTTAAATTGTAACTTTGTTTTAATTCCGGTGACCTATTGTTAGAGTTAACACATTAATTTGGAAACATGCGGGTGTAACTTTAGTGTGTGTTTATTTTAATTATTTCAATGTTGATTTTAGTTAAAGAGTGGCGGTGCAATTTTGCTACCATAATAATAGCGAAGCGACAAATGCATAAAATTTTTGAGAATTATCTCCATGATAAAAAATTGTCGTTTCAAATCTTAAACTTCGTTCTATACCTGACTTTAGCTAGAGCATGTAACATCAAATTCATATATCTATAAATAAAAATGAATGTTTCTATCTCTTTCTGCCACTAAGAAACATCGTTTACTAGAGCGAGAATACCGCTCGGTGATGACATTATGCGTACATGCTCCTCCTCCTCGCGTCGTGTTCCTCATTATTGAGGGTCGCTCGTGATTCCCCCGAAAGGAAGTTAATTTTTCTTTGATGATGCCCCTCCATTGATGTCTGTTCTTAGCGTCATGGAGTGCATCGTGTAGCTTGGTGTTCAGCGTTGAGCGGATTTGGTCAGACCACCTAGTTTGGCTTCGATCTCTCGACCGTTTGCCATCAACATGTTTCCCGTGTACAACATACTAAAAAGTTATAATTTTGAACTTGCTTAAAGTTCGTATTCGTAAGTATTGCTAATTTATTTATTACTAGCGGCCGCCCGCGATGTCGTCTACGTGGTAAGTTTTTTGCTATCCCTTTGGGAACAACACTTTTTTCTTGATGAAAGGTACCCATGTCCTTCTCTGTACCCCTGACAACGTGTACATGTAAAATTTCATGATGATCGGTTCAGTAGTTAAGACGTGAAGGCGTAACAAACAAACAAACGGACTTACGCATTTACAATATGAGTAAAAATTGTCAGGTCTATTTTTATACCGACTTTGATTCGACTTTTAAGACGACTTTAAGTTACTAATGACCTGAATTATATATTCGATTCGAGAAAATGTTTTTTACTGTAGGTAACTCAACTAGAATATTATTATGCCCATATTGAATATTTTGAAAATAAGAATGTGTAGCAGTGAGTATAATATAGCTTGGTTTATCATTAAGGTTCATTTTAGCATGTCAAATAGTTTCGACTGAGTATCTAATTGACTGAAGAGACAGACATAATGTGGATTACTGGATAGAGAAAATTATAAGAAAGACATTTTAAATGTAATGTGGCTTACTGGATGGAGCAAATTTTAACAGAGATTATCTCAGACGATCGCAGACTATATAAAACCAGCCAGGCGTGAGGCGTTCTCGCATTTTGACAGCCCTGTGCTTACTAAGTAAATTTGCAATAGAATAAAGCTGTGCAGAACTGGAAATTGTTTTAAATCTTTTAGAGCCAATTTAAAAGATCACATTTGACACTTCATCAAAATTCAACAACGTAACCTTCTAACGACGGGCACACAATATTTATTTTTTCAGTTAATAATTCATATTTATTGTAATCTTGAATGAGCAATTATTGTATCTTTATATATAGGTAAATTTGTTTCTGTGATCTCGGAAACGGCTCCAACGATTTCGCTGAAATTTGTTATGAGGGTTTACGGGGATAAACAATCGATCTAGATTAGTCTTATGTTTGTGAAAACGCGTGTTTTCGAGTTTTCATGCGTTTTTCTTTCGACGCCGAATATGGTCGCTAATTTCATCCTTCCGGCCACTGTCCGTCTGGTCCAGCGGGTTAAGACGCGGACGGCAAGAAACGAGTGTTACGGGTTCGAATCTTGCTCGGTGACTTACTTTTGTTTTTTTTTATATGTTCAAGTCTATATATATTATTATTAATTTTTATTGTTTTGACTAGTTTAAAAAAATCTAATTAATGTTTGAGATAACAATGTAGATTATCACCTAAACACCACCATATTACAATAAATAATAATAACCAAGCAAAGCTTGGTTGCCCAGATATTAATCTTAAAAGAAAGCAACACTTTGATAATTAGAACAAAAGACTGTCAGATGTCAAATGTAGTATCTAAGTTTTGTTTTCCAAATAAGTATTTTAATTGCCGATAAATTATATAAATCTCCAGTAAATATTTGTTGAAATAAAATTCTCATGTTTAATTCAAGCAGCAAAGTAGTGTGCGATAAATAAAGCGGGTCAATTATCGATAGCCATTAGCTGGTGACCTAATTGCTTCGGGTGAGTTAGGGCTTAGTGGACAACGGCCTTTAAAAGCGGGTGGTGGACGATGGCCTTTAAAACCGGGTAAAATGGACATTAGGTACTAACGCCACAGAATACATAAACGCTTAAACTGAATGAGCTAGATAGTGGTTACCTTGTAAAAACTATGTATAGAAACAAAAGGCTGGGTACCTATCGGACCATTGATTCGACTATAGTCACTCTGAGGAAAACATGGGCATAGAATAGATATTAGTAATATCTACATAGGTATAAAAATTACTCTTAATGATCATGGTCGAATTGATGGTCGGTGTTTATAAACAGAGGAGAAAAAAATACTGAATTGTTAAATCTCTACCTATTTAATGGAATATTATACGGTTGCGGTGTGTTAATATAACTTTGGTATAATTTCTTTATCAATGAAACTAACGAAGTTGTCGCGAGCACGTGTGGTTAATAAAAACATTTAATTCGTCTCTCTTCAAAAAGGTTAATTACTTTGCCAATAATTTATAGTCTATGCTATTCAAAAGAAAATTTACTCGTGTCAATTAAGTATCAGCTCTTCAATCATAAAATCTTGCCTTGGGCGGCGCGCAAAGTTAGCACAAACGTTAATGTAGACCGATTTACTTGTCAAAAAGTTTGGCAATTGTGCGCGTTCCAGCGGGCGAGGCTTTATGAATTAATCTCACCGTTAGACGACGATATTTCAAATTCAAATTCAGACGCAATGAAACTTTGATTACAAAAATGAGATCGCCCCAGCCTCCCCCAATTTAGAAGGAATCCAAAATGACTTTTTTCCCCGCTCAACTTCATTGAATAAACACGAGATTTGGAATTCCGTTTATGAAGCACAATCTGATTCCTTGTGACTTATTTACAATTATTAAAAATCTTTGTCCATTCATTTATGAAAGCTTTTGACATAATTTTACCATCTTTGAAGAGAGATTTGTTTGTTTTTTAATAATAATTGTTTCTTTTTAGGATTCCGTAGCGTAAATGGCAAAAAACGGAACCCTAATAGATTCGTCATGTCTGTCTGTCTGTCCGTATGTCACAGCCACTTTATTCCGAAAGTATTAAGACTACACAGTTGAAACTTGGTAGGTAGATGTATTCTGTTAACCGCTTAATGAATTTAATACAAAAATAAAAAAAATAAAGATTAAGGGGGGCTCCCCATACATGGAACTGAAACTGAAATTTTTTTTTTCTTCAAACCAACACGTGTTGGGTGTCTTTAGATAGGTCTTTATTATTATCTATATATGATATTGAGGTTTTTAAGACAACTTTTTCTCAAAATTAACCGTTGGAAAGATATACACCGCCAAAGTGGTAAAATGTGTGTCCCCCCCTTTAACTTTTGAAATAAAAGAGCGAAAATCTAAAAAATATATATACTGTAGATCTTAATAAACACTTTCAACGAAAATTAGTTTCAACGAGATATAGTAATTAGTTTTCGAGATATAGCACATTTTCCAAAACCGCAAATATAACTTTGTCATTCATACCACTGTGAAAAATAAAGTTATTTTTGCAGACAAAAAATAATAGGTGTTATTAAATATGGTGTGGTATAAGGTAACTACGGAACCCTACGGCGCGTGGCCCGACACGCACTTGGCCGGTTTTTTATTTAACTTGGATATTCTTTGAAGTAGTGCCAAGCTCACAATCTCTGAGTAAGTTTCATGTGAAGCTGTCTTTGGTGGGTGGCCAAAAACTAATTTTCAGCGTCAGATACAGTAAAGCTTAAAGCTCGTAAATTACAGTTAATTATTTGTTGTAGTCGGGAGATTTTTTATTAGATTGTTTCACCTGGGCTTAGATTCTGTTGTTAACGTATTAACAGTCGTGTTTCAATGGGTTTCAATAGTGAAATTCAGTTTCGTTTATGACAAAACCACAACAGCAATATTACCGACATTATCATCATTAATTATTCCTAAAATAATAGGTATCACGTTTCCCACCTTTTTGCTATTGAATGTGTACATTGCCGATAGGTTTTTTTAATAGTTCCAAGATTAATGAACAACTGTCACGTTCGCAACAAACCAGCACCTAGGTATAGAGTGGGTGTGAGTGAGGTAGGGTTGCTAGGTGGTTTAATCTAAAAAAAAACAACCTCATTGTATTCTTGAATTTCAAAATATTGGGATAATAAAACTATCGATAACATATAAAGATTTGTGTGTTAAACATTAAGTTTAACATAACACACGAGGTGTACAATAAATAAAAAAAATATGATTCAATATCAACAATAGGCTATTTGACTAATTTTGGAAAACCATTTTAAATTATTCCTTATTACGTAATAAGCGCACCACATTGATATTTCAGGAAAAATCAATGTATTTCATTTAAAAAAACAGTGTTAAAGTTTAAAATTTTAAAACCGCGCCAAAAACGCTATGGCGCTGGACACGTGACTTGTTGACGTCACTAGCCTGTAAACATTGTAATATCCTTAGCCATTTGACAGCCATCAATCGCGGATCCTTAGTCTATGGTCGTGTCAAACGCCTGAAGCCATATTTATTTACAGGCAAGTGACGTCAACAGTCATCTTAGAGCGTTTTGGCCTCAGAAAAAAAAATCGAAAATTATTGCATTTTTCTAGGTGAAATTAATCAATTAATAGACTGAATTTAGTCTATATAATAGTTAAATATGTTTTTTACGCCAATATCTGTTAGGATGACCACAATTTGTAGTATATTTTCAATGTTGTCAAATACCCTATAGTGATGTCGATATGAACATAAGCTGAGATGCGGCCGATTTTAGCATTTTTTATGATAGATAGGCAAGCGCTTGCCCGCTATCACGCATGTTGGTAAGCGATGATGCGATCTACGATGAAACGCGCTTACTTGAAGATACCTATTCACTTGCGACTTGAAGGCCCCAGATCAGTCAGGCAAGGAGTTCCACTCCCTAGCGGTACGGATGATAAAACTTGAAGTAAACCGCTTAGTGCGAGTTTGCACACTTGCGGAAATGTATCTGATGAAAAAACCGACAAGCTTGCAATCTTGCGTTGATAAATTTATTTAATGTTTTTTGGTTAAAAAAATATTTCTTTTTACACAATTAATGAAACTTTCATCTGTTTCAGGTATGCGCGTTTGCTCGACATTCCACACATGAGGTAACTTTTAGAGCTGAGATAGAACCAACGTTGTTTCATTTATTAACGCGCAACCCTTTACCGTACAGTACAGGTGTAATGTGCAAAGCGTGCATATTTAACGAAGCCTCAAAAGCTGCGGTTCGAACTTATTAGGCCGGAGGTAGCGCGGGAAATTCATAATGCAATTAAATGAAAAAATAATGCGCGATACAGTAGGTATACCTAATTGCAGTGGGAAAATAATTTTGGACCGTTTTGACGTTTACTATTCTCGTTCGTGTATCGGGAGTACAGACCATACAACAAAAGTAATCGTGAGTAATCCCCCCTGATTTTAAATTACTGAAGTAATTTTGTGTCTCTTTTAGTTATCGACGTTAAAAATGTTTAACACTTACAAGAATGTTATACAAACAAGTGACAGCCATACGAATATAAAGATATGTGCATATAAATAATCTAAAAACCTCATATATCTAGGTAATCGTAAATCGTTATCAAACCTGATCACAAAATTTCAGGAAAGTCAGTTGAAAAATGAAGGAGCTACCTATAGAAGGAGAACAGTTGAACATCCGGACATACGAAAGTATTTTTTCCCAAGCTGAAACGGAGGTAGGCGCTTCGCACTAGCTCGGTCAATAACGATATTAAATAGAAATGTATTTCAGAAAAGGTGTTGGTTATTTATTTTATAAAAAAACTGGCCAAGTGCGAGTCGGACTCGCGCACGAAGGGTTCCGTACCAAGAAACGGCAAAAAAATTACGTTTGTTGTATCGGGGCCCCCCTTAAATATTATTTTATTCTGTTTTTAGTATTTGTTTTTATAGCGGCAACAAAAATACATCATCTGTGAAAATTTCAACTGTATACCTGTTGTCGTTATTAACATCGAGCAAAAAACGGCAAAAAAAACACGTTTGTTGTATGGGAGCCCCCCTTAAATATGTATTTTATTCTGTTTTTAGTATTTGTTGTTATAGCGGCAACAGAAATACATCATCTGTGAAAATTTCAACTTTCTAGCTATCACGGTTCATGAGATACAGCCTGGTGACAGACAGAGACAGACAGACGGACAGCGGAGTCTTAGTAATAGGGTCCCGTTTTTACCCTTTGGGTACGGAACCCTAAAAATGGCGCTTCTCTTACAACATGGATAAAGTTTATCACCCGAGTACAAAGTATCAACATCAAGATGTCCATTTGCCAACTAACATAATATATGCCCTCAATAATAAAAACACTAACCGACTTCCTAAGCTAACCCAGATCCATAACATGTACAAAAAAAAGGTTGGTGGTAGTTTTTCTTCCGTTTTTACTGGGGCAAGGTGACGTAACTTATATATTTTATTTTTACCCCGAATTTTATCGCGAAAACTTACTTTATGTATCGAGAAAATTCAACGAGATGTTACATGTTTTAAGAGACAAGACTAGATACGTGGTCGCATAAGCTTTTTATGGGAAAATTAAAGAAGAATACAGGGTGGAGTTTTTGGCGCCATTTTGTCGGGTTCGGTTGGTTGACTATTTTAATTATTCGCAAATTGATTCATAGTGGATATTGTGTCTTAAAATTGGTGCAGTTTTGTCTACGCAACTGAACAATATGTGGGATAATTGAAATAGGCGCGATCTTGGTTGTGTGATGCTGAGACTTTTACTGTAGTGGTGGCTACCTCGGCAGAACTTACCGAGTAAACTGTCTTGATATACTTGGTGCCAAATGCTCCAAGCAGCATTGGAATGCGATGCACCCGCATTCTAATGTAAACTGAAACAATCTACCACTGAACTATTCAACACTTGACACTGGCAAAAATTACTTCCTAGAGGAAAGTAGATTGCCAAAACAAAAATAAGAAGAAGAATATACAGGGTTATTTGTAAAACACCAACAACATCGCAGGAGTAGATAAGTAACGTCATAAACAACAACATTTAATTTTGTTCTACGGCTTTTGCAAAAACTGTCAAAAAATCGACTTTTCATACAAAACGCAATCAGCTGTTCGGACATTTTGTAAGGAGAGTCGATTTTTTTTTGTCTGTGTTCGGAAATGTCGTAGAACAAATGTTGTTGTTTATGATGATAGTAATCTACTCCTGCGAGGTTGTTGGTGTTTTACAAATAACCCTGTATACTATATCAGAGACTAAGGTTATTCCTATACAACGTGTTACAAAATAAATCCTAATGCCGAATATGGTGGATAGGGACCATCAAACTGAAAAACTTTTACTATGGGATCAACTCTGAAATGAATAGCAAAAATTAAAGATCGAATTGTATGAAACAGTTGATTTTTTTCTCAATTTCTGAGTTGGACCGATAGTAAAAGTTGTTCAGTTTGATGGTCTCTATCTACCATATTCGGCATTAAGGGTTATTTTGTAACCAGTTGTTGATAGCAAGATATGGTGATTTTGATATTGAGGTAGCTAATTTTGATATAGTGATAAAACAATAATAATATTTGGTCCTTACCTACTTTGTCGAATTTACTACACACAACTTAGATTAACATATGATTTGAATATTGTATTGAATTATGATTCGTTGTAACTTAGACGAAATTTATTTTATTCTTTAATCATAATCATTTATTCACATCAAACATGGTATGAAATGGAGGTAACATTAAGTGAATAAACGTGCTCATGTTTCGCTATAAAATAGCATGCAAATTATTAATATACACGAATAGATAAAAAGGAAAAACAGCGCACTCTATAAAAACTAGGTCTCAAAATGTCAATAATAATAATATACATGTCAATCAATGCTCTAAGATGTCAATAGTAAATTATAAATGTCATAAAATTACTTTTTGTCAAAAAATTCCTTAATGCTATAAAAAATATTTTTATTTAGCCATATGAAGAGACTTTTTAGGGTTCCGTACCAAAATGGTAAAAAAGGAACCCTTATGGTGTGACTCAGTCTGTCTGTCTGTCTGTCACAGCTGGATATCTCGAGAACTACTAATGGTATCAACTTGAAATTTGGATTAGTTTACGATGACATTTGCCCAACTATTTTGCAAATAAGAAAGAAATAAAAAAAGATAATATTTTTTTTTAACAACAGGGACTGAAAAGGGGTCTTAAAAATTTGAAGTGAAGTGACTAGGGCATGTGCGGTATCATATAAAATAACGCTGTTTGCACATTTTAAAACATTTTTTCCTTTTTTCTTAGGCCGCATAGTTTTCGACTTATGATGAAAAATGTAAAAAAAATATACCGTCCCCCCCCCCCTTATCTCCGAAGTTTGCAAAGAGAAAAATCTGAAATAATTCTATGTGATAGTAGTTTATGTAAAGATTACAGGAAAAATAAAACGATGTCTCAATATAACACACTTTTTTAGAAATTCAAAAAACAAACAAAAGTTCTTTAGTTTCACTACCAGTCAACAGATGGCGCTGTCCTAAGAATGTTAACCTAAGAAAAAAAATAGTTCCACTATCGGTCAAGAAATGGCGCAACCTAATACTACAATAATAAATTGGTGGCTGGTTCTAATATAATTACCTACTATTTGCCGTACGAATAAACGAAGAATAAGTTTCTACTTAGTAATATAAACAGTTTGCAATGTGGAGTGGCTGAAACGTTTTTCAGTCACCATAAGCAGCTGTGGCTAAGATTTGTAAATTAACTGTCCGCTTGTTCGCCCTTCCACCTGTCTGCCGTTTATCCTACTTTTTTAAAGACTGTACTAAAGTAACATATCCAAATATATTTATGATTGTACGGAACCCTCAGTGCGCGAGTCCGACTCGCTCTTGACCGGTTTTTTTTTTAATTTAAAGTTGTTCAATATTTTCAGATCGTTGGGAATCTTATTGTATATTGTAACGCACATTACAAGACTAACTTCTTTAATTCATACGGCATTAGTTAAGTTACTGTTCAAACGTTTGTAAATAAAAGTTTTGTAATTTTATATAGCATTCGCGGTTGTTACATAAATAAAGAAAATGTTTGTATGGAAAATGCAACTTCTTTAAAATTTAACTAATTTTACTTAGATTTTAAAGAAGTTATTTCTTCCATACTTACATTCATTGTAATACAAATTCTCAAATTCATTGTAATACATATCTAATCTTACTTATGATCAACATATTGTTATTTATAAATGAAATTATTTTAATATTTTGTGACAAAATTTGTTTACGCCTAGATCGACATCGCTTTCCTATAACGTAGTAAAATAACGTAGTGATTATTTCCTCTGTGGTAAAATAAAAAGAAGAAAAACAAATGAACGAGGAACAAGCGAAGACAATGGCTGACAAAGCGAGTTTAATCCAAAGAAGTTGAGAGATAAAAAAGTATTTATTCAACCTTAACGGAACCTCATTGGCAACTAAACTTTTTGGTTACTCGGGAATGTCAAAAGTGATAACTTGGGGGCTACGCGAAGCCTCGTAAAAGTTAGTCAAGTAGCTTCGACGTGCAACTTACTAACAACATAGGAGTTCCGACTCAAGTATTATATTTCCACCTTTGCTTTCGTTCATACAAACTTTTGAAACGGCAGCGATCTTGGCACTAACAAAGTTTTGAAAACTGCATTTGGTGAAATATAGAAGATTGTTTCACAAAATATTTCATATGAATTTACTAAAGTGAATTCGAGTGACAATTTTATTGTCTTTGTACTGAATATTAATTTTCTATGTTCTACTTCTACGTTGTTTTTTTCTTGTAATTGTTGTTTTTTTTAGAGGTTAAACCCAAAAACACGGGACCCTATTACTAAGACTTCACTGTCCGTCTATCTGTCTGTCACCAGGCTGTATCTCATGAACCGTGAAAGCTAGACAGTTGAAATTTTCACAGATGGTGTATTTCTGTTGCTGCTATAACAACAAAATACTAAAAACAGAATAAAATAATACGGAACCCTTCGTGCGCGAGTCCGACTCACACTTGGCCGGATTTTTAATTTACCTGCGTAAACTAAGAAAAGAAACAGCAATAACTACCTATATTAACAATTAATTACCTACATAAATAATTGAATAAATGAACAAGAATATTATATTATGTAATCTGTAATACTCTTAAACTGATATAATACTTAACTCTATGCTAGGGTACTTTATCTAAAGTGTACATTTTATGCCGCGCCGTGCAGTCTCCGTGTTAGAAATTCTATTACATCGGAGCAATAAATACTAAAGGTTAATGTGAGCAGCCGACCAAACTAGCAGGCCTGCGCAGGTGCGCGATAAACTACCATTAAAAATTACTCCTCACTATTTTAATTAAGTTTGGCGGTAGTTTATTGATTAAAATCACATTATTTAACGCTTTAATTGAAAGAGGAGTTGCTTAGAACCTTTCTTTGTGTTTTAATATTAAAATGTACGTAGTATCACAACCCGGACACTCCATACAAGCGTCTCGTTTCAACTACCTATTACACAGATGCTACACAGTGACGTTTTTGCACACGCGCAACTGTGTGCGAGCTATTGAATGAGCACACGGATCGGCACACGGAACTCGCGCGGCGGGCGCCGGTGGGGTGAGGTAATTGATTGTGGGGCGGGGCGGACAGTTTCCTTTCTGTACGGTAGTACTTATATCTATTGTGTGGTAGTATGGAAATACAATGATTTAGTTATCCACCGCATGTATAAGTGTTTATAATATCTGATGACGGTTGCCCCATTAGGTAATGATGTGGTCCGCGGTAACTTCTTACGTACGTAGCTTGTACGTAGGCAAAACTTACAAGTGTAAGAGTTTTTCAAGTATATTATTTAAAATTACAAGTCCAATTGCAATTATAATGCAAAGTTCGTAACAAAAAATACAGCAGATTAATTAAAGCAAAAATAAAAGGCAGTTGTTTCAGGCATATTAATTAAAACACTGGAACAAGGGCTTTCAAAATTAAACACAATTTACTTACGTTTATTTTTAAACTTAAGGCGCTTTTATGCGTGGAGGCTTTCTGAATATTAAATTTACCATAAATACTGGATAACTTTTGTTTTATTCCTGAAGTTATTATTATTAGAAAAGCTCCTAAAATTCTAGATAAGCGATTACAAAAGAAAAGAATCTCCGTGAAATAAGTACGTAAAATGTATCTTGAATAAGGATTATTATTTTGGAGGAGGCTGTTGCCGACTGGTAATCAGACCTACAAAAAATAAGCAAAGCCCAAATACTGAATTAAAAACAAAGAATGTCTGATGCTGAGGCTATTATTATTAGTTAATTAGCTATTATTTATCAAATCATCATAAAACGAACTCTTAAACAATAGCTAATAACACATTTTTATTTTAGGTTCTCAGCACATCCAATTATTTTTAAAAGCATCAGCGATCTACGATTTATATGCTTTTCGGCAATTAGAAGCAGCGACTGAACGCAACACTCTACACACCGGCTGTTGGTCGCAAAAACTCGATGCAACATCAACATTCAACATATTTGCTTATGGAAACTACTTACGCACAAGCCGGGCCTCTAGGCCGGGATTTATGCTACACACTTGAGATTTGGTCCTCAGTCCGGTCTTGCAGGCCGAGCCTGTGCGTGTGTAGTCTCTATTAGTCAAACGTTTCGCTCTTTCGATCGAGTCGCCGAAATGCGTTGCAGCATATACAATCGCAAAATCGCTAAAAGTTTTGTCGGCTACAAAGAAACTCTACAAAGATGATAAAGAGGTAAAAGACATTTAAATTAAATTCTCCAGAACAAACTCGAAACCTTTAACTAAAATGCAATTCCATCTACAAAATAACTGTTACTACTGTTTGTCATTTTGTCGGGCTGCCCGGTTAGTGCGGTGAACTCTTAACTCGCAAATGAATGTTAATATAAGGTGTTCGTCGGTTCGTCAAAACTTAATTATCACCTTCAGGAGAGGTCTCGTATGTATGCTAATTCCATCCCAATATGTCTACTTACAAACTCTAACTACACCTGTTACTTGCGATCAAGTTTGCTAGTCAACTTGCTCTGAGTTTGAACTAAGTTAGTGTTTATAAGAGTAAGCTCATATTGTGCAAATGTGTGGAAGAAAAAGTATTAAATAACAAAATTTCAATAACATCATGTTTATACAGGGTCATTTTGAACTTACCATCCAAATTTTGAGGATGTGTTCAGTCCATGAAACTGAACAACTTTCTCTAAGGAACACATGGTCAAATATGTAAAATAAAAATCATCTTTCCTTACAAATCAAAGAGATCATCACGTGATCAATTTAGTATGGGATGACCAAAATTTTTTGGCGAAATTTGACATATGTTTCTTAGAAAGTTGTTTAGTTTCATGGACTGGACACATCCTTAAAATTTGGATGGTAAGTTCAAAATGACCCGATATTTAACCACCATTTTTTTAAGCAATTGTATTGTAGGTACTATTGGAATTTTTATCAAGATTTCACAGACTTAGAATGATAAAAATTGATGCTAAATATTTCAGACGTTTCTGAATTACCTAACCTATTATTTAATGTGTGTTAATAAATTGCAACTTGGGCTTGATGATATGCTCTGAGGCGGTATTCTGCTATGAATAAGGTTTTAACCCTGAACCTGCTTTTTAACCCATATAATATCAATGAAGGATACAATATACCTTAGCAATAAAAAAAGGTTTTCACTCCTTTAAGTGTTTCCAATTTACAACAGCACCAAAAAGCGGGCTTCAAAATGTTTTGTCCCTGTCGTCAATGTAAAATGCTTCCGCGTAGCGTCCTTTTAACCCTTCAATTATCGCTTGATATTAAGCCCCGCTAGGACCCACATTATACCTGCATAATTACGGTAGAGCACGGAGATAGCACGGTGCGTCATTTCTGGCGGGTTATCAACTAAAATACAAGGACAGGTACCCAATTATAATACTTACATCACATTTTAATAGGCGTAAACGCAGTTGTGTTTAATCAGACTCGTTAAATCCATGAATAGGTTTTAAATTAAGTTGATGTTAGATTTAGCTACTTCATAAAATTCAAACTTTGGATTATTAGGTAACAAAAATTTTCTGCTGTATACAGAAAATGCCCATGGATCAGATAATTATGTCTAAAGATTCCGAATTACTGTCGAAATACTACTTAATTCCACGTTTTGCATTATACAAATTTATTAGCAGTAGATACTATATTTTAACAATAATATAAACTGGGTCTTGGTCTAGGTCTGGGCGTTTCTTTAAAATACTTAATTCAATATTATAACAAAATTTTTAACTAGCTATTCACCATATACATGATGCTAAAATTTCACTGACTTGTGAGAAAGACTTATAAATTTCCACGTAGATTTTCATGAAAATTTCCATATGTGTAGCTGAACTGGTCTAGATTGTAGGTGAATTTTCCTCGTTGTACAGAATGTGCCTTAACAAGCTCACACGGATGGTCTAAATATGTTTAACACGACTCTAAAATAACGGCTTAGGTGCTACATTTTGTGAACTGCCTTCACATAATCATATATGTGAGTTCAACATTTACCTAATAGGGTGGTACAGTGTTAGTTTCTGAGAATATTTTGCAAATGAAAGTGCTGTCGAGTCGGATATTGAAGCTGAATTCTTCATTAATATAAAATTAAATATCGTGATTGATGTTATAAAACTTTTTAAGAAATACTATACTAACTACATTTTTAGGGTTTCGTTGCCTAAATGGCAAAAAACGGAACCCTTATAGATTCGTCATGTCTGTATGTCTGTCTGTCTGTCCGTATGTCACAGCCATTTTATTCCGAAAGTATTAAGAGTACACAGTTTAAACTTGATAGGTAGGTGTATTCTGTTAACCGCTTAACGATTTTAACACAAAAATAAAAAAATAGAAGGTAAAGGGGGGGCTCCCCATACATGGAACTGATACTGAAAAATTTTTTTTTCTTCAAACCAATACATGCCGGGTGTCTATAGATAGGTCTTTAAAAATGACTTTGAGGTTTTTAAGACAATTTTTTCTCAAAGTCAACCGTTTGAAAGATATACACAGCCAAAGTGGTAAAATGTGTCCCCCCCCCTTTAACTTTTGAAATAAGAGAGTGAAAAATCTGAAAAAATAAATGCTGTAGATCTTAATAAACACTTTCAACGAAAATTAGTTTGAACGACATACATTTTGTAGTTTTTGAGATATAGTACATTTTCCAAAACCGCAATTATAACTTTGTCATTCATACCAAAACTGTGAAAAACAAAGCTATTTTGCTGACGAAAAATGATAGTGGTATTAAATATGGTATGGTATAAGGTAACTACGGAACCCTTCGGTGCGTGGCCCGACACGCACTTGGCCGGTTTTTTTATTATGTATATATATGTATTTGAAGCGGATTATAAGTTTTAGAAAGAAATTCGAAAAAAGACGCGATCCTAGAAAGTCCATGTAAATACCTTTAAAATGATTAGACATTTTGTACTAGTATATTTGTTATGGGGTATATGTTGTTATTTTTGTTATAGCTGTAGTTGTTGTTCAGTGAAATAGGGTTTCTCAAAAATAATAAACATCATTCTTGTCTCTCCGATTTCTTATTCCGTCAGTCATAACCAAGCAATCTATATTTCTATTTCTACGAAAGATTACTTTCCTTTGAAAGGATTTTGGGAAATTTTACCTTGGAACCAACATTTTCGTGTTCGTACGGGGGCTTACGTTTTGTACACTCAGGCTTTATGTAAAGAGACGTTACAGCTTATCTTGTTCTTACATAGCTTACAGAACTGACAGCGTTTTACTTTGATTACCTCATAAGATATTACGTGTCATTACAACTACCCTTCTAAGGAATCACGAACAAAGAAATCTGGTATTCTTATTTGCCGAAATAAATTGAGGTTTACCGTTTCTGGTAAAGGGATCTTTACTTCGATTCTTTGTGGTGGAAATATATTATTCTGCTTTTCGATTTCTGTTATTGAATCGTATGATGTACAAATTGCTTTTGTGAGATGAAATTATAATGTTATTATTGTTCCATCTTTATTTTCTTCCCATTGTACACGATAAGGTATAATTTTGTTTGTTTCCTCAATATTTTTATTAAACTTGGTTTTGCTAGCGAACACTTTATGAGAAAAGTTAGAACAATATTGCGTGGGTTTATAAAATAAACATTTTCGATCGATTTGTCCAAAGACACATTTCCAAAGTATAAGATCTTATATTTTTTCTAAAAAATTCTTTGTATTTCTATGTTCTATATCTAGATTTTGTAGTAAGAACATGGCTTTCTACCCACGGTCAGCTTCGAAAGTAATTTGTACGTTTCAGAACCATGTCGCGACAACTATTGATTTAATAATGTACGTTTGTCTGGAACAAGATTTATAGCTGGTGTGACAAGATACTAAAAGGTTTAACCATTTCAATTGTACCAAAAACCGCTTTCATTTTGAGTCGCAGCGTCTCGTGGTCCGAGATGAAAACTATAGCTATTTAATATAATGTCTGAACAGACGTCAGCTTTGTATTCCGACTCGAAATGGAAATGTTAAAATGGCGAATCTCCACTAAAATTGGACATCAACGAAGGATCCTTACAATAGAACTATTCATAGCACTTGGATTCCCTTTTGACTGAATTATATTTGTAGTGCCTCACTTAGCTCTTTGTTGCAGACGCGTGAGGATGTTTTCTTCCTTAGTTAAAACATAGAGTACCTAGATAATTATTTTGATAGAAAAAATACTAGAAAAATCGACTCACCCGTAGCAACTCAGACGGGACTCGAACCCGCACCCTTGGGATTCCGGCCCAATGCACTGACCAATTATGCTACCGAGTCACCAGTGGGAGCGGAGAAATTTTCTAGTACTTTTACGTTCACGCTGTAAGCCAGCGTTATTTCATGAAGAATGTGAAGAATTACCTTCAACATTCGAATACAACACCTTTACAGATGTCAGACAATCGATTAAGATGAAATAGCTATATAATTTTTGAACTTTTTTTGTATTAAAATAATTATCTTGATATAAAAATAGCATTGTGAATGCCTAAAATCTAAAAATTCAAAAATTGTGTACCTACTTCATAGTTGTTGTACAACATATTTAAAAAAAACATCTTTAAAATAATATTACATGGACTAACAAATTCACAGTCAAATAAGTTTGCAAATTAGACTCTTGACTCTTGCTTGATGACATGTAAATCAAGGATTTTTGGGGTTCCTACTATGACATAAAGCTAATTTAACACGTTTTTATTAGATCGCTTTCTCGATCACTTATATTTGTTTGTTGCTTTGTTTCTCCATGTAAACGATTTTTAATCTAGATTCTGGATGAGCTAAAGACTTGAAACTTTAAACATACGTCAGAATACGTCAGAACTGGAAGACAATGCAATATTATGGTGTCAGCCGGAAGAAGGCCACCGGAACTCTCTAATAAAACCATACAACTTCATACAGTTTGAGCTCGTTTGATTCGTCTTGACAAGTAAATTGTTGGGAAATAGTGTCCAGGGTCTGGTGACGGAGCTGGAAGAAGGCCACGGGAACTCTGTACAACATCGAGTTTCGGCTCCTTTGATTAGTCTTGACAAGTGCTCTGATGGGTGCCCAGGTTCGGATGATGAAGCCTTTTTAGTTTGTTTCTTCATACCGTTTTTATAGGTATGTTTGCATTCCGAATTTTATACTTACTTTTTAGTTCGTTATAAAAAATGTTTTTTATTCAGTAAATTATTATTATTCCCAAAGAATAATGCATATCCATACCTCATTTATTTTGGAAACAAGGAACAAATATTAAAAAAGCTTGAGCGCTAAAATTTAAATTCGAGTATCTACTGATATCACAAGCATCTTGTACGGTTTACACCATAAAGTTAATATACCTTCCGCTAGGTAATATTAACTTTATGGTTTACACCGCACAAAGCACGTCACCCCGTCAGTATTTTCCATGCATTTTCATACTCAAGCAAGTGCGTTCAATAAGTAATTTTGTTATAAATATTTAGTCACTTTAAATCATTGGCATTGACATTTTTATAGTCATCAAGGATTTATCATTTATATGTAAAGGTATTATAGATATCTATCTATATCAAGATCTAGCAAGTTAGTGAAGTGGCAGCATCAAGGCACCACTTTACGCATCTATACATGTAGAGTAGACCATGAATCGGATGCTTCTTTGCTACCCTCGAAGCTTTCGTTTTTTTGGAAGTAAAAACAACCAAACAAAACTTTTCGTTTGAATTTTGAAAATTCACTTACATTATCCATATCCATCCATAGATGTAAAAGAGTTTCAAAATTCATATTTTCCGAGACAAACCTTCAAAGTAAATACATGAAGTCATCTTCATGTACTTTGAAGGTTTGTCTCGGAACGGTCGGCGACTATTGCTGTATATAGTGGTCTCGCAGGACGACGGTATTGCAACTCGCAGTGAGCGATGCACATAATAGCGGCAATGCAGGAAATTGCATTTACGCCCACTACAGCGCAGCCCGAGCTGATTCGATGATATAGAAATCTTTTATTTAACTTAACTCTAACTTGCTTTTGAACTTAGAAATAGAGTGATGGATAATAGTTCAAATAATATTTTTATGATAAACTGAAAAATTAATTTAAATAACGGAAGTTTTTTTCATGTAAATGTGACTTTCCTAAGACTTGTATGTCAAATCAACAAATGTAAAATAATATGGTAAGTATAGAATGAGAAGTTTCTTATAAAAAGTATAGCTTTAAAAACGTTTTAATATAGTTCTTATGAATAAGATATCATATCGACAAGTGTTGAATGTAAAATAAGGTTTCAAATAACCCTTTTAAAGTTCCAATATCTACTTGCATCGTGAGTGGAAGCCATAACAATAGCAATCGAAGAAATTGTGTTTGCACCCGATGTTTCTCCATCGTGCTTATTGCTTTACAGTTCCAATTTTTATAAGCAATGAAACAGTTTCAATTTTTATTGATACTGCACACTTGTGTTGTTGACTGTACAGTATATTTTACGATAAGTAATACAGATGCTACTCCGTTTTATTGCCGACAAGCGTACTGAAATCTTTGGTTTATTTACCAAAGTGAAACGAGGGTTTTGAAGTTTTAGTGGTAGAACTACGAGTATACCTCTAAAACTTATCTAGTTCAGTCACGTACAAGGTAAAATGGAACGTAAATCTGAAGAATTTTGATCTCCAGTTTATCTAAAATATAGAAAAAATTACTACCCAAATTATATTGTGTTAAGAATAATATATCGAGGCGCAACAAACACTTATAGGTAAATACAGCTTGTTTTAAAATTGGGAATATAATTTGGAGAGCTGATTAAAATGAAGTCTGTTATAGATTCTAGTCTCACAATGCAGGTCATATTGTCATATTGTTGTTATCAACATCCTAGTTAAGAGTAAGTACCTATTGTGATGAGAAAATAAATTGATTTATTCAATCATTCAGTTTTAATTATGTTATTTCTACAAATCGCTAAAGATAATAAAAATGTTTTTTTAGAAGCAAAATGTCTTAAAAACGGTCACTTTTAGCAGTTTTGCTATATAGTCTAGAAATGACTACGATGGAATATAATGATACTTACCTTAATTCTAAAAATGCCAAACTATGGTATTAAAAATTTCACGTTATGTTGTATCAAAATTATGTTTTAGTATTACAAGATTATTTAATAAAATACATCGCGGTACCACTTTCGGTCTGGGAAATTCTTTTTTAACTTATCAATATTCGGAAGACAATAACATGCAACGGGACTTAGAGCATTTCCTTTCGACAATAAGGCACTGCTATTGAAGTTTGCAACAATATTATCTTGTGGCCTATGTAAATATGCGTGCCCCAAACAAACTTCTGAAATAAGTAGGTGGTAACATTTCCTGCCCAATAGTGGGTAGGGTCGCCTCATTACTATTTACTATAACCTGACCCTTATCTGTGACATCCGCAGGGTAAAGAAACTTCGGGTCGGGTGTTTTTTTTTTATTTTAGTTTTCGTAAACCTTCATCGTGTTGCTGGCATTGAGATTTTTTAAAATATGTTTCTCCATTATATTGCTTTCCACTTCTATTAAGAAATCGTTGATGTGGAATACCCTCTGTGGTCTAGTGGTTCGCCCACCGGTGTAAGACGCAGGGGTCCCGGCTTCGATTCCCCGAGAGGATTCAATTTGTACTCGGTTTGGTTGGTGGTAGGGCTTATTTCAAGTCCGCTTGGCTAGCTACCACGATCTTACCTAAGTCTGGCGTCATAACAACAATAAAATTTAAAAATTGTTGTGTTCCGGCAGTTAGATGTAAGATAGCCAGTTCCTTAGTGATGAGGATTCCGGGTGTAGTGCGCTTCCACCTTCGGCCTTATCGTCACTTAACATCAGGTGAAGTAAAGGCCAAGCACACCCCGTTGTGCATAAAAAGAGAATAAAAGTAAGTTTGTATAAAATTCTTCATACAGAAGAATTAAAAAAAAAAGTTCCGATAAATTATACCTAGGCGGAACACATTATCGAGACGAACTGATAGCTGTAGGGGAGCCAAGGTTCTGCAATGGAAACCGCGCGCGCACGAGCAGGTCGAATCAAATTTCTGCCGCCCCACTTTGCCACCCATGTTGCGTCCAGACGGATCGCTGGCCCATTCCGCGACTGACAAAGCAAATCTGTTTATGTCCTTGTTCGCGAACAATTCTCGTTTAGAGGCAAGCTCGGTAAATCCACCTACTTTACCTCACTGCGGCGTTTCCATGCCGCATATCACCATACACGCTAAAGAGGTCAAAAGAGCATTGCAGAACTTGAATGTGAATAAAGCCAGCGGCCCTGATGGCATTCCTGCTAGACTACTAAAAATCTGTGCTCTTGAGTTGTCTCTTGTACTTACACGCCTGTACCGCCTCTCTCTTAAAACTAAAACAGTTCCCGAGTCCTGGAAGATTGCGAATGTGCAACCCGTACCCAAAAAGGGTGACCGTGCCGACCCCACCAACTATCGACCTATTGCTATTACCTCCATACTCTGTAAAGTTATGGAAAGGGTACTGAATAACAAGCTGCTATCGCACCTAGAGAACCACGACCTACTCAGTGACCGTCAATTTGGTTTTCGCCGGGGAAGCTCAACTGGGGATCTCCTAGTGTACGTTACGCATTGCTGGGGTGAAGCAATCGAAAATCATGGCGAAGCACTTGCAATGTCGCTTGATATTTCGAAAGCCTTTGACCGGGTCTGGCACGCTAGTTTGCTGAGCAAGCTTCCAGCGTATGGTTTACCTGCTGACTTTTGCAGTTGGATTTCGGATTTCTTGAGCGAACGGTCGATAAGAGTGGTTATTGACGGCTGCTCCTCTGACCTCATGGCTATAGAAGCTGGAGTTCCTCAGGATCCGTTCTTTCCGCAACGCTTTTTTTGCTGCACATCAACGATCTGCTCATGCCCGGAATTGTTGGGTATGCAGACGACAGCACGGTTGCGGAGAGGTATTTGTCCAATGCAAAGGCCAGCAAGGAAGAAATTGGTTCCTTGAGAGAGGCCATGGTGGAGCGGACGAATACGACTTTGAGTCTTGTCTCCCAATGGGGCGACAACAATTTAGTCACTTTTAACGCCACCAAAACGCAGGCATGTCTATTCACTGCAAAGAAGAGTCCTCTGAACTTGACTCCTACTTTCCGAGGTGTAACTATACCTGTCACCGACAATCTCGATCTCCTTGGCATAAAGTTGACTTCCGATCTCAACTTTGGTGACACAATCGAGTCGAAGGCTCAAACTGCGGCCAAAAAACTAGGCATCTTGAACAAGGTTAAGCGATATTTCACGCCGGGACAGCTTCTAACTCTTTACAAAGCGCAAGTCCGGTCGTGCATGGAATATTGCTGCCACCTGTGGGATGGGTCCGCAAAGTACCAGCTAGCCGCACTCGACTCGGTTGAACGCAGAGCCAGAAAACTCATAGGGGATAGTGCGCTATTAAAAACCAAGCTTCACAGTCTTTCCCACCGCCGTGAAGTGGCTTGTCTGGCGGTGTTCTACAGACTATATTTCGGAGAGTGTGCTCTTGAGCTGCATGAGCTCATTCCGCCATCCCCGTTCTACCATCGGACATCCAGACGCACGGCGGGGTTTCACCCCTATTTGGTTGACATTCCATGCATGCGCACGAAGCGTTTTTCATCTTCCTTCTTAATGCGCACAGCCAAGGAGTGGAATTCCCTGCCTGCGTCTGTATTCCCGAAAGAATATAACCCAGCGATATTTAAGGCACGAGTGAATAGGCTTCTTCTGGGCAAGCTCGCTTCATCTTCGGCCTCTTCTTAGCCTTATGGTTCTCGAATGTGGCCAAGAGTAAGCCCGTTTAATGTAAAAAAAAAAAAAAAAATATCAAGAATCTATTTTACTGATGCAAAAGAAAATAAGAGGGAATGAAAATCCCGCATCATTTTATCTCAAAGTGCATCTAATATGTTGATGTAAAATTAAAAAATAAATATATTACGTAAAATCGGCTTAGGTATTAAGAAATAGTCTCAAAGTAAATTTCAAATTGCAACCTGCAAATGGCAGCTAAACCGATAAATTTAAACGACGAACCGTATTAAAGTTTCTAACAAACATTTTCATGAGTCGATAGTGTTACCGTAAGATTTATTTTTCCTTTGATCGTTAGAAACGTTACATTTCGAAGTGAAAAAGATTAGTGTCAAAGAGAAAATTCACACTTAAATGTTGCAACATAAAGTTTGTTTTTAAACAACGATCGCTCTTCGTTCCAGAAACTGAATCGGAAACCCTACGGGATTTGAACTACGATACTTTGGGCGTCAAAAATTTACTGCGATTTCGTGTTACATTTTCCAAAAGGCATTTCGGGGAATATTTATTGAGTTAAGGAGGAACTTTAGTCTTTCTATTCACGTTCTACCTATTTCGGATAAGCCAAATTTTATCTTTTACTTTATCTGAAATTATTATTATTTGTTTATTTTTGGAACACTCTTATGCTACAAACGCAGGCATAACAAAAACGTTATTAGTTCTTAAGCTCACGGAACCACTAGTTTAAATGATCTTGCGGAGTAACCCTTGTGTACTTGTCCTATTAGATTTTTTTGTTGTTCTGTGGCACAGACCATACAACAAGTACTTTGTTCTGTGGTAAGGTAGAAAAACCTATTTTTGTTCTGTGTAATAAAAACTTTTTACTTATTCCCTTTTTAGGGTTCCGTACCCACAGGGTAAAAACGGGACCCTAATCACTAAGACTCCGCTGTCCGTCTGTCTGTCTGTCTGTCACCAGACTGTATTTCATAAACTGTGATAGCTAGACAGTTAAAATTTTCAGAGATGGTGTATTTCTGTTGCCGCTATAACAACAAATACTAAAAATATAATAAAATAAATATTTAAGGGGGTAAATCCCATACAACAAACGTGATTTGTTTGCCGTTTTTTGGTACGGAACCCTTCGTGCGCGAGTCCGACTGGAACTTGGACGGTTTTTTTTTTTTCATTTTAATGTAAACACGGATCATAGGTGTGCTTAGTAGATACACCAGTGTAACAAAACAGTGTAACCACGGGTCTGAAGGGAATATTTTGTGTTCATTAGAAAGCAATTATTTAATTAATTGCACTGACATCTAAGCTTAAAACACTATTACCAAAGTCATGCAAATATGTATTACTATTTAAAGCGAATAAATTGAAAACTAATTCACCGACTACGGAAACCGTAGCGCTCGTGACCGCATGGACTACGTGCGTGCCTACGACGGGCGTAGCGCCGTAGCAGCTCTTTAAATACTATCTCGTAGATAAAACTTATTCAACAAATTGGTAACTTCTTGAGTATAGTATGATATTAATGATAACATTATAAATTTTTAATAGACTTAAAAAAAAACCGGCCAAGTGCGTGTCGGGCCACGCGCAGTAGGGTTCCGTAGGTACATTATACCATACCATATTTTAATACCGCTATCATTTTTCGTCTGAAAAAATAACTTTGTTATTCACAGTGTTTGTATGAATGACAAAGTTATATTTGCGGTTTTGGAAAAAGTACTATATCTTGAAAACTAATTACAATATCTCGTTCAAACCAATTTTCGTTGAAAGTGTTTATTAAGATCTATAGTTTATATTTTTTTTAGATTTTTCACCCTCTTACTTTAAAAGTTAAAGGGGGGGGGGACACACATTTTACCACTTTGGCGGCATATATCTTTCAAACGGTTGACTTTGAAAAAAAAATAGTCTTAGGAACCTCAATGTCATTTTTAAAGACCTATAGACACCCCACAAGTATTGGTTTGATGAAAAAAAATATTTTCAGTTTCAGTTCCATGTATGGGGAGCCCCCCCTTAATCTTTTATTTTTTTATTTTTGTATAAAAATCGTAAAGCGGTTTACAGAATACACCTACCTACCAAGTTTCAACTATGTAGTCCTAATACTTTTGGAATAAAGTGGCTGTGACATACGGACGGACAGACAGACATGACGAATCTATAAGGGTTCGGTTTTTTGCCATTTTGGCTACGGAACCCTAAAAAGGAGGAGGTAACCCTATAAAAACCAGGGTGCATCGCATGCAAAACACAAAATACAAAATGCGCCCACGTTTTTTTGTTTCCAAACTTCATAAGTATAAATACATATTTTATAGTTACTAGTCTGTTTTTATGTTTTAGTCCACATTGTCCAATTTTTTTGTTGTAAATTAAATTAATGATTTGATCATTATTTTTAGCTTTTTAGAACAGTTTCTTCGATTTTGAAAAGGAACAATTTATCGCCTGGTACTTACCTAGTATAGGTACTTACCTATTTCTAAAAAGGGCTTTAGTTACGGAAGGCCATCAAATATCACTTTGTTTTCTTGATGTTTATATAATCTATAAGGGTTGCTAAAGCTTTCAGAGTTGGGGAAAACGGGATTTCGTTACGCGTTTGCGAAACCTTTAGTTTTACGATCTTACACGTGTATTTTAAGGCATGCTATAAAATCTTTACTTGCTGCCACTGTCATTCTAAAGTCAATGTGTTACAAAATAACCTCTAATGCCGAATATGGTAGATAGGGACCATCAAACTGAAGCTCTAAAATTGAGAAATAATCAACTGTTTCATACATTTTGATATTTTCGTTATTAAATTTTGTATGAAACAGCTACTTTTTGCGATTTCAAGTAAATTGTATTGTTTTTATTCGAAGTATTATATTGGTTACACTATTAAAATAAAACATGAACATTGTTTTTTTCGAAAATTGGCCAATTTTTTTTATATTACACTTTTTAAGTTTTCTATTTGATCGAAAATTATTAAAATATATCCTATAAAATATAAAAGCAGTATTTCCTGAAAGAAATGCTGTAAAAGGGAAAAATTTTAAGCAAGGCTTCATAGTAGAGCAATAAATATAAGTGGATATTTTCAGGCTTTGGAGCAAAAGCTGGTCAATATTTCACAGCGTTCATTATACAGAGAGTTCACTGGAATTGACTTAATTTGACGCTACCCATATAAATTAACAAAAAGAAAATACTTAGATAAATATAGCAAAATTCCTACTAGACACTTTAAATTTTAGTTTAAAAAGCTCCTAGGCGCTTTGAACCAATTCTACTTGCTTTGCATATGTCTGTCATAAACTTAGATTGTAAAGACAGAAATATTAACATAACGCATATTTTTTGCCTTATTCAAAATAATGATGTTGTTTATTAAAATAATTTGTATAGCTACATGAATAGTGCACGCGGGATTGTATAAATAAAAAGCAAAACAAACAGGGCGAAATACAAAAATTGAGGTTTTTCATTCTTAAAAATATTGTAACAGATTTACGTCACCAAAGAAGAAATTCACCCCTCGATTCGCCCGCTATATTTATTGCTCTCATTTAGAGTGGAAGGTGCTCTACAAAAAAAATTAATGCATCCATTTGTTTGCGTGGCGGATCACAGGTTGCCATGGTTACCGCCGGCCGGCCAGCCGTTTCCGCACTCGTCTTGTTTTCAGACACACTCTTTCACAAAGTCTGTGTTATAAACAGAAGCAAAAGAGTTGAACTATTTTATGTAGTAAAGTTCCTTTACTGCTTTTAACATTTTTATGCATTATGGGTTAACTAATTTTATCTACACCCATGCTTTAGGTTCTCTGTAAGAGGTTCTGAAACAGTAAGATTACTGCCAACATTAGAACTACCAGTGTCATAGTAACCACAATATCCGAGCGAGAGCGCCCACGCCCGATGAGTTACATTTAGTCTAAGCGGTCATGGGATTTTTGGTAACGATCAAGGAAAAGATTAGATTCATTTTCATGGGTTGTAGAATGGTCCCCTAATGTGAATGATCTCGGTCTGCCTGATCTCAGTGGTTGCAACTTCGAATTATAGCGCTTACAAGAGGCTTCATTGTGACGAAAAAAAAACGATCAGAGAAATGGGTAGTTTTAGTACCTATTCAAAGTATGTCGTCTCTGCAGATGAAACAAGTTGGTCTGCCTGCTCATAGTGGTTGCATTTCTGAGCTATGACGTGCGCAAGTCACGTCATTGTTACGAAAAAAAAACGATAAGGGAAATGGTCAGTTTTAGTACATATTCAAAGTATAGCATCTCCACGTGTGAAACAAGTTGGTCTGCCGGCTCTCAGTGGTTGTATTTAAGAACTATCATTGTGTACGCAAGACGCTTATTTGTAGAGAAAGCCTAAAAAAACTTTGAAAAACGGGACAATAGGCGAATTTTTAAGTGCACGCCGGCCGCTTGCGTATCTGTGACTGTATGAGTCCCCTCCCCACCTTAAGGCATCTCTACACTCGCGCGCGAAAAGCCCCAAACCTTCCGCGAAGCAGTGTGCGTAGTGTGGAACCGATTTGAATCGTATCCACACACCCGCGCGTGAGTATGGAGAGGTTTTTATGCCTGTGCCACCGCGCACCCCCCATCCCCCCCTCCCCCACTTCCGGTTTTAGCGTCAATAGAGATGTTCGATCCGGGTGCCTTGTATCAATATTCCGGATCGCCATGGATCGTAATTCACTGTATTGATCCAGATTATAGAATCTGTATTGATAGGCATCGGCTACACGCTCGGTAAATAGTAAATACTGTGGCCCAGCGCCATAGAGTATATTTTAACCATGGAAAGTAAAATATTGAACATTCCATACAAATTACTTTCCATGGTTAAAGTTTACTCTATGGCGATGGATCACAGTTAGTCTAAGCGGTCACGGGATTTTTGGTAACGATCAAGGAAAAGGTTAGATGCATTTTCATGGGTTATAGAGTGGTCCCCTAATGTGAATGATGTCGGTCTGCCTGCTCTCAGTAGTTACAACTTCGAGTTACAGCGATTATAAGAGGCTTCATTGTTATGAAAAAAAAAAACGATCAGAGAAATGGTCAGTTTTAGTACCTATTCAAAGTATGGCGTCTCCGTAACTGAAATGATGTGGTCTGCCGGCTCTCAGTGGTTGCATTTCAGAGCTATGACGCGCGCAAGTTATAACAAAATATTTTTTCGTGAAATTGTATTTTTAAAAATACTAATTGATAGAACTCTTTATTATGATGAAAAAAATGTCTTAAGCCATTTTTGACTAAAATGAAAAGTTGGGTCGGAAAAAATACTTTATGTTTTTTTTGTATGGAGTGAGATATTCAATGTGCTCTTTTGGCCAATTCCTAATTGTTTCTGCCTCAAAACTACTTCTGCGTCACTACTTCAAACGTTTAAAATAATCATACACTATCAACGCGCGGCCAAAATTGTACATTCACACAGCTTGGATTTTTAAACAGTATGAAATTGTATTTTTTAGTAAAAACTTTTTTTGCCATTCTTTTATTTTCATCAATTTTAACACTAGAAAAGCCAACAAAACGTTCAGTTAAGGTCTATTATACAATTGTTTTTACCATAATTACAACGCAACTAAAATATAAAGCTAAAATATTCTCAATAAAAAACCATAAATATCTGAGTTGTAATTGTTTCATTAATAGTTTTGACCCGACCAAATTCCTAACGAACTCTTAAGAGGTATTGCGGAAGAGATGGGGCCAATACTGGCTAAAGTTTTCAATGAAATACTACGCACGGTTATTATACCTAGACAATGGGCAGAGTCACACATAATACTCTTACATAAGAAAGGATCAAGGAAGCAAATAGGAAACTACAAGCCCATTTCACTGATTTCAAACACATACAAAGTCTTTGCAAAGGCATTACTAGATATAATATTTATTTTTATTTATTTATGGTATCTGGTAATCTTGATGAAAATCAACCAATCAAACAGGCTGGGCTCAGGAAAAACTACAATACAATATATCACATCACCATTAAACAACTCATCCAAAAACACAACGAATATAATAAGCTAATTTACAAAGCTAATTTCAATACCATTATCTGATGTCCTTACATTTATTTTAATGAAACAAAGAAGACCTAAAATTTTAAGTGATTTGCTTAATAAAATAACTGTATCACCTTATTTAAAGAAAATTAACTTTTTAGCACCACACGTAACATGACTTAACTAATATTAAAGAATAGACTACCTAATACAATTAAAATTAAATAAAGATTACCAAAATTTACAGGGCTTAGCTTCTTAACTAGAGACATACAATAAGACCCAATGTATAATGTTAAATATGTATATGGATAATTAGAAAAACAATTTAATTTTCATACAAACAAAGTAACTTTTGTAAAGTTTCGCTCGCTAACAGCGACCGGAAAACCCCTTTTTTGGTTAACCCAATTGATAGGGAAACCCTAATAAAAAACTTACCAAATGATAGGGTTTCCCTTTCGATAGGGTTAGTCGACGTTATGGTTACCGTATTGATAGGGTTTTTGAAAACAAGTCTATGAAATACCCAATCAAAAACCCTTTTAACGGTAAGTGGTTCATGAAATACCCAATCAAAACCCCTTTAACGGTAAGCGGTTCTGGGGCCCTATTTTTGAATCGCTCGGCTGGCGTCGAGCGTTCATTTCTACTGATTTTCGTTCGACATTTAACTCAACCTCCATACATTTGAGTCGCGATTCAAGAGCGATTCAACAATAGGCCTCCTGGTCCTTCGGCCCAGGTGGAACTAGGTATAAATTGCTTGAACTCGTTTTAAAACCCCTTCATAAAGCCTTCATAGGGTTTCCCCGATAGGGTTTTCGTATTCGGTAAGTGCTTACTTGGGTTACCATTGGTAAAAGGCATTAGTACCATAGACCACATCCATTAAATCTGCTATTATGCTTGGCGTTCGTGGACTATGAGAAAGCCTTTGATTTGATTGAAACCTGGGCGGTGCTGCAGTCTCTTCAAAGTTTCCAAGTAGACTACAGGTATATCGAGGTGATGTGGTACGAAAATGCCACCATGTTGATCCGAGTACAGAACCAGAGCACAAATCGTATCCAACTGCAGCGAGATGTGGCACAGAGAGATACTATTTCCCCGAAACTATTCACAGCTGCGTTGGATGATATCTTTAAACTCTTAGCCTGGAAAGGACTCAGAATCAAGATGAATGGCCAGTACCTAACACACCTTCGTTTTGTCGATGATATAGTTCTTATGGCGAAAACCTTGGAAGACCTGAACACAGTGCTCGAAGATTTCCGTTAGTGCTTCCCAAAGAGTGGGTCTCAAGATGAACATTTATAAGACGAAAATCATATCGAATGCCCATGTTGTGCCCACTCCAGTTCATATTGGGAACACTAGGAGTCGTTGTCCATTACGTAGAAGTACAGACAGGTAGTCCAGTTAGGTAAGTCCAACTGCGGGAAAGAGATCTCTCGTCGAATCAAACTCAGATTGGTAGCATTCGGGCAGCTTCGAAAACATCTTTCCGTCCGATTTACCTCAGTGTCTCAAGACGAAAGTCTATGACCAGTGTGTGTTGTCAGTGATGACTTCGACAGTGAAACGTGGCCGCAAACTATGGGTCTCATAAGGAGGCTCAAGGTCACCCAGCGGGCAAAGGAGAGAGTCATAATCGGCGTTTTTCTGCGTGATCCAATCAGAAATGAGGAGATCCGCAGGAAAACTAAAGTAATCAACATCGCTCGAAGGATTGCGCAGTTGAAGTGGCAGTAGGCTGGACACATAGCGAGAAGAACCGATGGCCGTTGGGGGGAAAGGTTCTGGAATGGCGACCGCGGACCGGACGACGCTCCGTGGGTAGACCCCCACAGTCCACCT
The DNA here is from genome assembly GCA_943789525.1 of Agriphila geniculea. NCBI lineage: Eukaryota > Metazoa > Arthropoda > Insecta > Lepidoptera > Crambidae > Agriphila > Agriphila geniculea. The sequence goes on along the minus strand of OX038887.1, from coordinate 6,598,347 downwards.
TGACGGTGGACCGACGATCTGGTGAAGGTCGCGGAAAACCGCTGGATGCGAGCAGTGCAGGACCGTTCGTCGTGGAGATCCTTGGAGGTGGCCTATACCCAGCAGTGGGTGTCGTGCGGCTGATATGATGATACATCCAAGTGATCTGAACGGCATTTTAAGAGCTGTATGTACCAAAGTTCTCAGTTTCAGGATTTCCATACCATATAAAGGTTTTTAAAAATCATAATAAAATTTAGTTTCTATCGTTAATATTTTAAAAACTTCATTTATTTGAATATGATATTAATCATTGATCTGAATTAACCTTTTCTCTTTTTTTTTCTTTTTCCTTGTAAAATAATAATACTTTTTAGTTTGTAATAACCCGCCTGGGCCTTACTTAACATCCCGCTGCATTATGTTATTTTGGTTTTATTTGATTTATTATGGTAAAAAAGTCATCCATAGTAATAATAGTGACCGAAAGTTTTGTTGGCTTTTATTGTATTTTAATTGATGAGAAAGTAATAAATAACGACAAAACAATCAGTTTTTACTTAAAAATTACGATTCGATACTGTTTTGAAATCCAATATGTATTAAACGGACAATTTTGGGCGCGCGTTGGGTGATAGTGTAGGATTATTTAAATGTTTAAAATAACAATAAAATATTGACGCACAAGTAGTTTTGAGGCAGAAACAATTAGGAATTGGCCAAAAGAGCATATTGAATATCTCATTCCATACAAAAAAAAACATAAAGTATTTTTTTCCGACCAATCTATTCATTTTAGACAAAAATGGCTTTAGACATTTTTTTCATTATAATAAAGAGTTCTATCGATAAGTATTTTTAAAAATACAATTAGACGAAAAAAAAATTTTTTTGTAACTTGCGCGCGTCATAGCTCTGAAATGCAACCACTGAGAGCCGGCAAACCACATCATTTCAGCTACGGAGACGCCACACTTTGAATAGGTACTAAAACTGACCATTTATCTGATCGTTTTTTTTTCGTAACAATGAAGCCTCTTATAATCACTGTAACTCAAAGTTGCAACTACTGAGAGCAGGCAGACCGACATCATTCACATTAGGGGACCACTGTTTAACCCATGAAAATGCATCTAACCTTTTCCTTGATAGTTACCAAAAATTCCGTGACCGCTTAGACTAACTGTGATCCATCGCCATAGAGTAAATTTTAACCATGGAAAGTAATTTGTATGGAATGTTCAATATTTTACTTTCCATGGTTAAAATTTACTCTATGGCGCTGGGCCACAGTATTTACTATTTACCGAGCGTGTAGTCGATGCTTATCAATCCAGATTCTATAATCTGGATCAATACAGTGAATTACGATCCATGGCGATCCGGAATATCGATATAAGGCACCCGGATTGAACATCTCTATTGACGCTAAAGCCGGAAGTGGGGGGATGGGGGGTGCGTGGTGGCACAGGCATAAAGACCTCTCCATACTCACGCGCGGGTGTGTGGATTCGATTCAAATCGGTTCCACACTACGCACACTGCTTCGCGGGAGGTTTGGGGCTTTTTGCGCGCGAGTGTAGAGATGCCTTAAGGTGGGGGAGGGGACTCATATAGTCACAGATACGCAAGCGGCCGGCGTGCACTTAAAAATTCGCCTATTGTCCCGTTTTTCAAAGTTTTTTTAGGCTTTCTCTACAAATAAGCGTATTGCGTACACAATGATAGTTCTTAAATACAACCTTTGAGAGCCGGCAGACCAACTTGTTTCACACGTGGAGATACTATACTTTGAATAGGTACTAAAACTGACCATTTCCCTTATCGTTTTTTTTTCGTAACAATGACGTGACTTGCGCACGTCATAGCTCAGAAATGCAACCACTATAAGCAGGCAGACCAACTTGTTTCATCTACAGAGACGACATACTTTGAATAGGTACTAAAACTACCCATTTCTCTGATCGTTTTTTTTTCGTCACAATGAAGCCTCTTGTAAGCGCTATAATTCGAAGTTGCAACCACTGAGAGCAGGCAGACCGAGATCATTCACATTAGGGGACCACTCTACAACCCATGAAAATGAATCTAACCTTTTCCTTGATCGTTACCAAATATCCCGCGACCGCTCAGTCTAATTGTGAAATTCAGTACAACATTAAATAACACTCGTTCGGATGATATAATGACGAGGAGGGGAGGAAAGTTAAAGTCAAAGTAAAAGTCATGGTCAAGGTCAAAGTCAAAACCCGATAAAGGATACATATCATGCGTGTAAAGTCTTGTATGCAACTGTACATAATTAGGTAACACATGTGATACTATTATCACGTTCGTGTTTTAATACTCCACATTATAGTACGTTGCATAAATAACTATTAATGAATTTAGTAAAGAAATATTGGATCTTGGCTAAGACATAGGTTTTTCATTCATTCTTATTAGGTGGACAAATTCGCGGGACAAGCTTGTAAAATATAATGAATCTTATTTGGAAAGAGAAAGACGTGTTACTTTACAACCAATATTGACACCCATATGGAGGTGCGAACTTCATTCCTCTTAAGGTAAAAGTACTTCTATATTGTTACAATACGATGCACGGGGGAAAGAGGAGAAATGTTTATTGCATAGACATAGAAAATTTTTCGCTACGCTCAAGTAGACGGACTATGGTGCGAGTGAGAAACCGATTCTTACGGCTTATGCGATGTGTGAGAAAGAGTTAAAAGAAAATGACAGCAGAACCTAGTTTGACTTCATTTATCATCTTTTATCATCTTGGGGAAAAGCGTCCGTTCGATTATTATGTGATTTTGATCGCGATCGGGTCGATTTGGCTCTTATAACTACATAAATCTATAATTGTGTCGTGTTCTGTGTTAAATTGTAATGTTATTTACAACAAAAACCCAAATAAACACTCATTTCACAGGTAAATAAGATTGTACAAGTACCATTTTCATATTTCATATTTTAGTTGAATATATTCCCAAACACACTAAGTAATACACTAATATCATGCTATTAACCGCCTATTTTCTAAATAAAGGCTGATTTGTAAATATTATGTGTTAGATAAAAAGATATTATGTCCGTGAACTTGACAAAATAAGGCGTAGAGATTGATCAAAAATTATTGATATCGATACTCATGTCGATGATTTCCAATATAACTTTGTTTGTCTTTGTGAACACTGATAGTTTTATCTAAAGCTGCTTTTAACCGACAGTTTTCAAATGGTAAATTATACCTACTTAAGTACTAATTTAACAATATTTCCAGGTTTCCTGTAAATCCAGTGATTAAGTTACTGGATAAATGTCATAAATAGAATAGACTGGGAGCCCTTAAAGGAGACTTTAAGATGTTTTTAAATAAAATTGTTCAACATTTTGTTTGTGTTTTACTTATTAGAGCAATAATACATTAAGGTTATCGACAACCTAAAATGGACTTCAAGGCATCTCTAAAATTCACGCACACGTTTACAATTTTCACACACTGGCTCATGTCACTTTTGGTGTTGCAGCCAAGCGAACTCTGTTCGTCTATTCCAGTGGAATATTATGTTTATGGTTTATTGTTATGGGGAGAGGATCAATGGCAGGTAGGGACTGAGTTGCCATGGTAACGGGACGCGGCCTCCGTCTGTGTCGAAACATGTATTTTTAAACAGCTACCGCATGATGTTAAATATTTCTTTGTGTAAGTTGTCGATTTTGTGTGGCTTCAAACACAAGAATAAACTGACCTTTGAATATCAGGAAATGTTTATTTTTTAATATTGAGCTGTTCTCTTTTTCTCTCTTGAATTTTATACGACATTCAGTTTTTTTACATCCTCTTTGACGATATTTGCAGCACGCAGTCCGTCAATTCTATGTCAAACGTCATAAGGTTACATTAAAAAAGTTTTTATGTCCAAAATAATTTTATATGGTGGTTAATTATTCTTAACTTTTCCAATTTTCCGCGCAATTTTCTTTTTTTTTGTTTTGCATAAGAACTATCTCCTGATAATAGCAAAAACAACAAAAAAAAAAAGAATTAGCGAAATAGGTCCAGCCGTTCACGCGTGATGGCTTGACCACGGAAATAGGGGTTCATTTTTAAATATATAGATTGTAATTCTAATACACAATTTTAATAAAACTTACGTGAGATATTAAGGTGCTGCTGTCTAATATTTTTAGACGGTATCATTGCATTCCCTCGTAGTCACTGCTAGAAGTAAATAACAAAACTGCTAAAAGTGGCCCGTTTTAATACATTTTCTATCTACTTTTACGAATCACTACGAGGGAATGTAGTGATAACAACTAAAAAATAAATAAATTAAAAATAAAAATAAAAACATGACGGCCCTGCTAAAAACAAACTAAAAAGTTAAATAACAAGTGTTATTGCAGTCGGGGGACCGTTTTGTGGAACAATTTTTAATCGAAGAGGTCCCCCATGTGCAATGACACTTGTTATTTCACTTTTTAGTTTGTTTTTAGCAGGGCAGTCGTGTTTTTAATATTTTTTTTAATTTATTTTAGTCATTTTAGTGACAAATTATATACTTTTGAAATATGCTCATTAAGGCCTTTCATTTGATGCCCATATTGTTATAATTGAAGAAAAATTTTTTTTTCACATTTGAAAATGGCGTCATGCAGTCACCATATTGACTTTTTAAAAAAAATATAGCCAGTGTCGTGTCACTCGGAATGATGTAAGAATTCTAACAATACCCCATACATCCAAATCCGTTGAGCCATTTGGAAGTTATGGTGGAATAAAGAAACTCACATACCCACAAACATACATGAACCCTGAACACATATACACTCTTTTTGCTTTGGGCAGTCGTGTAAAAAAATACTAGACCATGGGCCCTAATTTGCTTTGGCTGAGAAATTGCATTAGCTTCAAAGCTTTTGTCCATTGGGTTTCTCCTAAGTAACACTATATGGGTTTCAATGGGGATGTATAGTTAGATAGATATGTTTAGATGTGGGAATGAATCACGCTAGTCCACACCAGTTTCCAATATCGGATAAACCAATACTTATCAAATACGAGAGCACTCAATGTGTATATGTGTCTCGTATAAACGTCTTACGTTGTTGAGATTTCTACTGTGATAACATGTTCCGTAATTCCGTTAGTATAAGGACATATCCCATCGCGCCTATGTCATTTGCCTCACCATTCTCAAAAAATGAAAGTCTATCGCGTCTGAATCAAAGTAGTATGTCTGGGTAGGTATTTTACTCTAGAATCAGATTAATAATTATTTTTTGCATTAAAAAGTGGGATTTTTAAGTTAAAACGCTTTATATGACAATTTTTTATCATGTTAGAACTATTTACTTACATTTTTTTCACGTCACAAAATACTTTAGAAAACAACTTAATGTTTTTGTAATAGTATTTCTAAATATAAAACAATTCTTGACTGATACTATACCTAAATAAAATGTAATTAGCATTTTTTAATTATGAAAGTAATTAAATAAAATTAAACTGGGGCAACGCTGGGACATCTCCTTTCGTCTCTATAAAAAAACTAAGGTTATAATTAGAAATAAAACACTTTTTACGGATTACAGCGCGTATATTGGTTAATTCAGATGTTATTTTAGAATTATTTAGTTTTGGTTTATTGGTTTTTTCGGTTTCCCGACGTTTCGACGTCACGGGTCGGTCACGGGACGGCTAAAGTTAAAAGCTGCTCATATTTTTATGAAATTACCCGCTCGGAACTTTATAAAAATGCATCATCCAAATTTCAATAGAGAAGATGGTTGGAGAGTAGGTACCACCAGTTTGGGACCCCAAAATTCATCAACTAAAATCCCATCCCAAATCTCACACTGCGCGGAAGCCTTAGAAGTGTATAAGGTTTATTATGTTATTATTATAATATTCTAATAAAAATACATAAATTAAAAAATATTAAAAACATGACTGCCCAGCCAAAAACGAATTTAAAAGTTTAACAACAAGTGTCATTGCAGTCGGGGGACCTTATTATGGAACAATTTTTGATCAAAGAGGTCCCCCGACTGTAATGACACTTGTTGTTTAACTTTTTAGTTCGTTTTTGGCAGGGCAGTCGTGTTTTTAATATTTTTTTAAATTACTTATTTTTATTTCACACATTTTAGTGATATATTATATAGTTTTGGAATGTGCTTATCAAGGCCTTTCATTTAATGCCCATATTGTAATAATAGAAGATTGTAGAAGTGTGAAGCCCATATTGTAATAATTTTTTTACATTTGAAAATAGCGTCGTACAGTCGCCATATTGATTTTTTATAAAATAAATATAGCCAGTGTCACTTGGGATGCTGTAAAGATTCTAACGATACCCCATTTATCTAAATCAATTCAGGCATTTAGAAGTTATGGTGGAATAAAGAAACTCACATACCCACAAACATACATGAACCCTGAACACATATACACTCTTTTTGCTTTGGGCAGTCGTGAAATACCCCATTTATCCAAATCAGTTCAGGCATTTAGAAGTTATGGTGGAATAAAGAAACTCACATACCCACAAACATACATGAACCCTGAACACACATATACACTCTTTTTGCTTTGGGCAGTCGTGTATTAAAAATTACTCGCATAGGCATTAGCTGTTTCATCTTAATCGATTGTCAAATATCTGGAAAGATATTTCAATTCGATATTGAGAGTAATTTGTCACATTGATGAAATAACGCTGGCTTGCAGCAAAAGAGTTATTAGAAAAGTTTCGACGATGCCACTCGTGACTCAGTAGCTCAGTTCGAAAAGCATTGAACCGGACTTCCAAAGGTTGTGGGTTCGATTCCCGCCTGAAAAAATGTCTGGTGACGATTCGAAACTTTTTCTAATTTATTTACTATTATATAAAAAATAGCATTCAGAATGCTAAAATCTCAAATTTAAAAACTACGGTCTAATTTCACACATCGTCGCTTCAGCTACTTTAAAAATATAAAATCACTTTAGTGTTTGTTTCGGTTTCATAAAAAATCTGTTGGAATAGGAATGAAAAGCAAAATTAAATACGTTAGTATAATAATAATAACATATTTCGGAAATACAACGTACAGCGATGAGAATATTTAAGTATGCTGATTGAAACATTTGAAAATAAAATTCATATAATTTAAAAAAGGGTAAAGTAAGTACAAATATTTTTTTATACCTATATATGTTAGGCTCAAAGATCGGAATCGGTCTTATAACTAACATAATGTATATAATTTTTGATAACAGTATTCTTATGTAAGAAAAGATATTTAAAAGGGAAATCTGTTATTGGCCTCACGTATTGTTATAAGTATACCTTAAATATTAAGTACTTTATGGCGCTGTTGATTTTATTATTTCACAATACATACAGGAACTAATTCGTCATTCCTGCTTTATCAACATGTCACTATAAACTTCGTTATTGTTGGGTGTTTCACTTGCCTCGGTTTTTATCTTGCCCCACTTGATCTTACATCACATTAAAAGGTTTTAGTAAATAAAGAATCTTGTATCGTTACGCTATAATAAAATTAGTGTAAAAGAAAATATTATCTAAGTATTATTAAAAAGACATCAAAGAAGAAACTGCGAATTACTTAAATACTTCTTATAGCATTAAAAACCACTCATTCATTCTTCATTCAAACTTTACTCAAAGAAGGATTAATTTATTCGAATATCATTCATTTCTGTGACAAATAGGACATCCCAAAAGAAACTTAGTCAATCGAACAGCTGAGAATTATTGAACCGAAAATAAGGCGAGGAAAATCGCATCAAAAGATTTCAAAAACACAATCTTTTGTTACCCAGATGGATGAAAAACCCTTTGAATATTGAGAGGATTTCTTTAGAATGGGAGACGAAATAATTTCTGTTGTTGTTCTGAAAACTCTTTTGTTCTTTTTTCTAGGGGCGGAAAGTTGGGTCCGCCACCTGGTTGTATGCAGGGTTATTTTTAAAACACCAACAACTTTGCAGGGGTAGATTACTAACATAATAAACAACAACATTTGTGCTACGACTTTTCCGAAAACAGACAAAAAAATCGACTTCTTGAACAGCTGATCGAGACCGAGCTTTGTATAATAAGTCGTTTTTTTGTCTCTTTTCCGAAAAGTCGTAAAACAAAATTTAAGATGATAGTAATCTGTAAGGTTGTTGGTGTTTTACAAATAACCCTACATTACATTATCTGTGATTGTTTAGAAAAGTTATTTACATAATAATTACTTATGTTTGTCCTCTAATAACCAAAGCATTCCCATTTTTAAACCATTTACGCGTATATGTAACATTAGCGCTTCGATAATAGTCCAGTTAGTTTGGTATTCAAAATAAATGGTAATTTACAAAAAAATATTATTATAATATATATTTTTTTAATCGTCAGTTGTACATGAATATCATCTAATCATAGCTTAATCATCTAAAATTAATACAATCATGTAGTAGTACAAATAAATAATACAACATTACTTTTTCACATCACTCACATGTCATAAAAGTAGGACATAATAGTAAGATAGAGTAACCTACATTGTATCAAAGGATCTAATGATCTGTAACAATTGCTTTTTAACTGAGATCTTTTCAATGTGGTAGTACAAAGAAGATACATTAGTGTACTATTTACATCATAAAAAGACGGACTTTTATTAATAAGCACTAAAAATTTACCTTGTATGCTCTCTCTACTTACTACACACCTAGGGATTTTCCAAAGTTAATGATCCGTATAATTTTTCCATTGAATTAGAACTCTTAAAATTCATAAAATAGTTTTTTTTATTTAATAGTCTATATTCCGAGTTCATTATCAATTATACAGCAATTATTGAAAAGAAAATACATATACATATTGCATTTGTAAAATGTAGGCTGTATTTCAAATATTAATTTCCACAATAAAATTAGTGTTGTACTTGTACGAATATACTATTCCGCTTGTACATAAGTTTACATTTATTTGTATTCGAAAGTGGTCTGACAAGTGTCTTCCAAAGTGGCTTTAGTACACCTTAGGAAACTTTTTTGAATTCCCAGCTCATCGCAGCTTGAACCAGGTCATGCATGCCTGCAGCAAGTAAACTTAGTCTTAGATTTAAGACGGTACCTGGGACGCTCAATGCCGCTTCCATCGTCACCTGAATGCACTCCACTATCGTTAAAGCAGACGCCATCTTTTAGGTTGTAACTGATTTTTAAAGCTTTTTCTATTATCTTTACTTTCTGGAACACATGAGTGTGGAATAAAATATAATGCAGAGATTACACGGGCGTCTAAAGCCGCATTGTTTTCACTGCACGGCGAAAATCGACTGTCTAAATGGCAATTCGGCGCATAAAATATATTAAATAAGGCGTTTAAACTGTGTGATGTCCAGTGAGTACATTAACTGAGCCAAAACACTTATTGCTAAGTTACGGAGATGCGGGGCGTGCTGCGTAGCGTCGAGCGGTGCGTAGGTAGGGGTGTCGTAGAAGGCGACTGATAACTATAGACTATAGTATACATCTAATGCAGGGTTTCTCAACCTTTTTGAAGTCTCGCCTTGCGAAAATCTTCACACCTCCCCTGATAAAATGTAGGTAATTTAGCTCTCTAGTTTAGTCTATTTTATGAGTCTAGTAATTTACTTTTGTAATTATCAAATGCTTCGAGCTAACTCTCCCCCCTGAAAACTGGCCACACCCCTACTGGATGGGAAACTCTCATCTAACGCTTTAGCGGGTCAGAAAATGGGCAGCGTTTTCCGATGAAAACGCTCCTTAGTCAAGCGGTCATCCATCATTCATATACCGTCTTCATTTCTTGAGACAACCTGTGGTTTACCGTCAGCACCAAATTAGACAAGTGTCCCAAAATTAAAAACGAACACGTGTAAATAATCAAAATCTATTCAGCGACCGTCTTCAAAATGATTTTATCGCTAGTTCCCCAAACAAAATGGGCCGTAACGCATATATAATCATATACGAGAGGATGAAAGGGCCTTTCGTGAGCTCCACTAAACTTCCCGATTCACAAATAAGGGCATAATTATAGCCACGACGGCCCTTTTCTGCCTGAATTATTACAGAAACTCACAAACTCCATATTCCGCTTGGAAATATTCAAGGTTTATAAAAGGTTTTGTGGATTTTCGATGTTTCATTGTTTTGTTGTGAATAAGAAGCCATTAGGAAGCAGCAAACTTAAGAATTCAAAACACTGTTTCAAATGAGATAATTTTCGAAAACAGATGACATAAAATGTTTGGATTGTGAGTAGGTAACAAAGTATCAAGATAGAAAGTATAAACTGTGTAGAAAGTAAATATTGCCATATAATCTTCATCAATAGCATTCACTGAACTTATAAATAACACCAAGTTATCTTTAAAAGATTTTAGGTAAAACAAATATACCAACCTTTTATTTTTTAAAAAGTACTTATCATTAATTTGACAACCTAAAGGTGTGTCTTCATACAATCGCTTTCCCGATCCCTTTCACTTTCACTCCTGACGCATGCCTTATCTTCTCAAAAAAACGTCAAATTTGTATGGCAGAAAGTTGAACGTGAAAGCGCACGGTTTGGAGGCAATCATATTGCATGCGTTTGACACAAGTTGACTTGAAAGTTCAAAGGGAAAGCGCATGGTTTTTAGACAATATTGCGTGCGTTTGACGCAAGTTGATTTGAAAGTTGAAACGATTCGGTGAAGACAGACCATAAAAAGATTATGGAAACTCAAATCTTTCGACAAGGATTACAAAAACACAAACATTTTTGGTCCGCAACACATCCGTACACGAATATTTTGAAAGAGTTCATTTCCTGTTTATTTTACTGCCAGAGGATCAACGTGGTCGAGTTGTAAGCACTCTACTTGTAGAGGAGTGCCTTTTTCCAAGCCAGATACCTACTCCATTATGCAACCCTCGTTACTAGTAAAGGGTAGATAAAAATACCTATGGAAAACTTGCGCTCAAAAGTTTAATACATGTTTAGTATGACAAGATAAACTAAAGTAACAATTCGATTTTCAAAATACCTTCATCGAAACAACAAAAATAGATCTTAGATACTAATATTACTTTAGCGGGAAAAAACTCTTTTTATTTACATATAGCTAAAGAGATTTTTTTTTATCCAAAGATAAACAGAATAAGGTTTTGTTTTAGGTAGCAGTCGTAATCATCGTAATGGATCAGCCGTAACGAAATGTTTGCTTTATTTTTATTATCCAGGTCACCATTTTTTTATCAGCGGAGCTTTAAATCTCTTTGCATTTACGGAACAGAGGGTGGAAAGGTAAAATGTGATGGCAACTCATGCATAGATAAAAAATGTGTTAGCCTCATTTTCGGTCCTTTACACACTACGCTTTTTGGCAGCGCTTCTGCAGCGATATAATCGCGATACAAGATTACGTCAGTCTAAATAAGTAATAGTACTTATTGTATCTCGCCCGAGTCAGGCCTCCTTCACTCGCTCAAGGTCGCGCGATAAGCACCTACTGCTAGCCGTGCCTACGAGGGCACAAGTGAGCAAAAGGCCGCCACACAGGCGTGTGGCAGGCGCCAGTGTAGTCGCGCGGCATCTTACTGCCTGTGTAGGTATTGTCTCTTTATAATAGTAACAATGTCGAATCAACATTACTATGCCACGTACGGATGTCAAAATCAAAAAACCATTAAACAATGCCGTTTTTCACATTATGATATATGCTACGCAGTTCATTTAAAAGAAGAAAACCCTAACGTTGCGTCGTCGGAAAAGGTAAGAGCACGCGATAGAAAGAGAGGCAACTACTCGGTGAATATAACTGAAGGCCATTAGCGCTGCGCGACCTGAATTGCACTTTATTGTTTTGATGCAAAAGTCGCTATTTATTTAAATGACTTTGCGGAGTGCTGCTTCTGTACTTATACTATTAGTTATTTTGTGCCCGAGTCATAATGCCCGAGTCCTGGCAATAATAATAACATATGGCCGCTTCATACACTGGGACTGTCATTTGATTACATTTCTCTCCTGTCCTGATCCTGAGTCTAATAAATGGGTATTACTAATGTATGGCCAAAAACTTTTCCCAAAATATCACATCGCAAACTATTTTACGCAAGATTAATATAATAATTATCTTAACATTCGCAAGTTTTCAGATAGAAAAACTCTTTTTGGCAAATTATTGTTTAAATAATTACTTAGTCATGTTTCATTTTAAATGTATTGTTTGACATAACATACTCCGGCAATGTGTGTAATAGACGAGGGCAGTGAAGTTTCACCTACAAAAAGGTCGTTTCAGGCGCTTCGCCGGCCGCTGCCGCGGGACGCTAGCTCGGCTCGCGCGTTTTTGGTCGCAGCTCTAACCTAACCTAATGAAAGTCTTTAAAAAGGCAGAGCCACCTATAAATGTTATTACTGGTTTTCAAACAGTTGAAAGCAAACATCCATACACTGAACAATTCCCTTGTACTTTTTCACTGTCATCGTCTGTGCGTTACTGCGTCGCGCTCGTGTACCGATCTGTGGGGGTATTACAACCTCTTAAAACTTGCCAGGTTTATAAATTGCTATAGTTACATCTCTTTCTCGCTGTATAGCGAATAAAAGAGATAGATTGATATCCAGTCAGAAAACTGCCAGGAAATAAGAGGTCATAATACGGCCCCTGGATAGAAACGTTTGATTTGTATCAAGATAACATTTGTATCGCTCGCTGCAAAAAGTAGCAGTGTGTAAAGAGTCTTTATGTGGGGGTGAATTCAGACTGTAGGCAGCACCAGAAGTTAGAAATTCCGTGAATAATTAAAGTTGAGCATTTTCGTGAGCCGTACCACCTTTTTACTTTGTTCTCTCAATACGGAATCGAGTATTTCAATCAAAAGTTACGCTGTGCTTATATCCGCATTCTGCTTCACTTATTTTGAATGGCAGTTGCGTTTTGGTCCTCATTATATCTTCTTAGACTAAGTAAGAGAGCTTTCGAAGTGCTTTAAGTCGACCTTTTTTAATGAGATCTTAATAACTTGGTTTCTTAATATCATGTGAATTACTTAAGTAATACTAAAATTTTGCACATGACAAGTTAAGTAGTAAGTTTGTTGTACAAAATTTGTACTTTAATACCTACCTACTAAAATTCATTATGCTGTATGCAGGGACTATTATTATTCTCATTTTTCTTTTGTTTTAAAAACTACCTATTTCCTCTTTAAACAAGTTTTTTTCATCAAAGGTAAATAGATACATAATGAATGTAGTAATAATGTTTTTGGTAGACAACTAGACAGCACTAAATTCGACGAAAATCATCAGGCATTTGTTTCATAAAATGTTATTAATTTCCCCAAAGCATTACATTCAAATACACATTTCATATTAAGCTGAAATTATTCTCAAAAGGGAAAATGTGTGAATGTAATTCGCACCAGTTTTGTATTCACCGTTTTAAACAGGATGAACTCATAATGATGTTAATTGCAATAGTGAAAATATTCACGCATTTTAAATAAGTTTAATAGTGTAGCTGGATATTTCATGCGCATAAAATGACATTTGCCTTGTTTAAAAGATAACCACAGTTTAATTAAACATGTTCATGGGTTAAAGCACCGTTGCATTTTGCCGAATCGAAACGGTGAGCATGCGAATCTCCGTGCCACTGAATAATTCCATTCTAAAACTACCTAGAAGTAATGTACCGATGATATACGTTCTTATTTCAGATATCAAATCGATTGTACCGGCTTCCCGGCAGAATGATTGACAAAAGCATGTGGCACGGAGATTCGCATGGTTTGAGGTTATGTTTTTTGTTAAATCGTCGAATTCCAGATCAATCGGAGCCTGTACCGCTGGGTTGATGTATTTGTAGCCGTTACATATTCATTGTAACAGCTACAAACACATTTGTTGCTCATGTAACGCAACAGGGACAAAGATATCGCGATCTAAAGTTTTAAAAGCATGCGACTCTCCGGCCCACACACTTAAGTCTAAAATATTGATGAAAATTGCATTAAGATTAAAAATAAGCAGGTTTTTGTAATCGTTTGATCACGATAAACGACCCGAAAACATATTTTCAGAATATCTTTACTCGTTTTAGAGAAATTTGCAAATTTATTTACTATGAACAATCACAGTGTAGGGTTACCATATCGTCGGTCGGTCAGAATCATTAGGCTGTTTCTAGAAAATAGACCGATCGGAATACGTTATTTTGAGGGTATAACCTTCAAGAATTCTAAAGTTTATGAATTCTTGCCTGTCGATACATTGGCATATAATTAGTTTATTTTTGCGTTTTGTGTCACATCTAGCCGACGCATCTTGAGAAATTCGATTATTTGTGGTGGTTATAAATAATTGGACTCTAAGGCGATTCTCCCACTGCCAACGCGCGCCGTCGTCGCGGGGCGCGGTTTGCCGTTTCACGCGCGCGGTGACGGCGCAGCGCAACGCCTGTTCGGGCGGTTTTCTCCGCGCCCCCGCGCCATTCGGCGTCTGACGCGTCCCCGCCGCTTGTTTTTTAGAGGCATTAAATTTTGAAGTTGTTTTGTTTTAATTTCCAGGTTTTTAGGGTTCCGTACCTCAAAAGGAAAAAAAAACTGAACACATATAAAATCACTCATGAGATTAAAACGTCCAGACAAATAATTTAGATTTGCCATCTCGATATTAATGACGGAATTTTAATAACATACGAGTAGGTAGGTACGGTCAACGGCACGCTGGGCTTCCACGACAGCGTAATGATATTCAATCAAATAAATAACAGATTTTTTACAGTTTTGTATAACCTCATGTGCTGCATAATGTACCTACCAAATGGCACTAAAATGGGCGTATATCCAAGCCACGAAACATTTGAAAACCAGAGGAAATCCCGCCATCGTAACGAAACGATCATCGAAAACCAGCCGCGGGGCGCGTCGCAGTGTGTTGTACCCCGCGGTAACGCGCCTGCTGGCGCAAACTGCTCGCGGATCGCCGGCGGCACGCGGCGGTGCGTGCTCACGCGCCGTGGCGCGCCTTGGTGTGTTGGACGAGGCGGTTTTCTGTACAAATTAATGTACTTGCATACAACGTAAAAGACGCGCGTGGGTGCGCCGCGACCGCGCGCGTCGCCAGTGTGAGAACCGTCTAAACTGTCAAAATTGTTTTAAAGTAAAAAGAAACAATAGTATTGTATTTAAGATAGCCTGCGTAGTGTACAAACCTAATTTGTGTCATTTTCGTCCATGGAAACAGACGTGGGACCCGTACATTAATAACACCGTCAAAAAAATATTACAATTTGAAAAACAAGTACCATATACCTCAGATCACTTAAAAATCCCTATGAAATAAATTTGTGCCAAATTAAGGCATGGACTTTTAATATTTTCAATTTTTTTGTTTGTCCGAGCCATTGATGCTTATAAAAAATATTAGTATTATTAGAGTTTACATATTTAATATCTTAAATACATGAGTGATGGACAGAATGAATTTGTGTCATTTTCATGCATGGATAATACCTAGGTAGGTAGGTATTCAAAAAGTTTGCGGTCGAAGCGAGTAGGCGCGGGCGCGTGGCGAGGGACGACGAAGCTCGTCCGTTTCGGTTGGATACTAAGTACGTACATACCTATAAGTCTCACGTCACGATACGAACGAACACGCACCTTTCGTTTGGTTAAGTAGGTACTCTATAGAATTACATCTCCTGTTTTAGAAATTCATACAGATGTACTATGGACAACAACGTCACTTAACCACAACTCTTAAGGTTAAAATCGGTTGCACGCCGCGCCGCCGCCGTCATAACATAATATATTTAGTTCGTGCAGGGGGATACATGCGCACACAATTTTTTTGCTAACTTTTTAAGCGAAGCTGTTGCCCATAGTACATACATATCTGTTCTGTTTCCATTCTAAAACAACCTAGAAGTAATGTACCGACGATATACATTCTTATTTCAGATATCAAATCGATTGTACCGGCTTCCCGGCAGAATGATTGACAAAAACATGTGGGCCGGAGAGTCGCATGCTTTGAGGTTATGTTTTTTGTTAAATCGTCGAATTCCAGATCAATCGGAGCCTGTAGCGGTGGGTTGATGTATTTGTAGCCGTTACATATTTAAGCATGTTCCAGACGGATTAAATCACGCCTCCCAACAGAGGTGACCTTGCTTGATTTAATCCATCTAGACGGCAGATTTAATCCAAATTTCTCCAACCAATCCAAATGACCTTCAACGTCCTTGGTGGAAGGGCGCGAGTTCCAACACAGGCACGGTAATGATATTTATCAGTACTCCAACTTCATATACTGCCCGGCATTTTATTGGCAAGATAAAAACGAGACAAAAGATGTGCAGCGCCACAAATTTTAGTGTTTGTGGCTATTGCGCATCTTTTGTCTCATCTTTCTCTTGCCAATTTATATGCAAGTGTCATCTGTACAAATAGTCGAAAAGCGAGTCGTACCTACGCGCCTCGGCCCTCGAGTTCAGTCTGCAGTCTGCACTCGGTACACAAACAGTCGCGAATGCGCCGCAGTGATGAACGAAAGATGTACGAGGTAATAAATACAATAGAAAAAATACTATAAAATATCGACTCAGCCCTCGCAGTTCAGACGGGCTCAAATGGCTCGGCTGCTACGGGTTACGGGTGAGTCAATTTTTTCTAGTATTTTTAGGGTTCCGTAGCCTAAATGGCAAAAAACGGAACCCTTATAGATTCGTCATGTCTGTCTGTCTATCTGTCCTTCTGTCACAGCCATTTTATTCCAAAAGTATTAATATTACACAATTGAACCTTGGTTGGTAGATGTATTCTGTTAACCGCTTAACGATTTTAACACAAAAATAACAAAAATAAAGATTAAGGGGGGGCTCTCCATACATGGAACTGCAACTGCGAACGTGTGAGGTGTCAATAGATAGGTCTTTAAAATTGACATTGAGGTTTTTAAGACATTTTTTTCTCAAAGTCTAAGGTTTGAAAGATATACTCCTCCAAAGTGGTAAAATGTTTATCCTCCCCCCCCCCCCCTTTAACTTTTGAAATAAGAAAGTGAAAAATCTAAAAAACATATATGCTGCATGTAGGTCTTAATAATTACTTTCAATAAAAATTGGTTTAAATGAGATATAGTAATTAGTTTTTCAGATATAGCACATTTTCCATAACCGCAAATATAACTTTGTCATTCATAACAACACTGAAAAACAAAGTTATTTTTGCAGACGAAAAATTATAATGGTATTAAATATGGAGATATTTTTATTTTACCATTAGTTTTGTTAATCTAGTTATATTATTGCCTTAAAATTAATTGATTGAACCAGCGCGGGTTTATTTAGGTAATTATTTCAAGGACAGGGCCGAGTTACAGTACTGATAGATATCTTTACCGTGGAATGGGAAAGAGTGTCGGCGCTAGGGTTGCCAACATGTCTAAGGCGAAATACAGTATTTTTCAAATAAGGCTAAAAAAATTAGTACACTTTAAAATAATATAGTAGTTTATGGAAAAGGCAAAAATTAGGCAAATATATTATTATATTTTACTTTTTATAAAAACTATATTTTTTGAACTTTTTGCATTTTTGAACAATGTTTTGGTCAAAATCATAAACCATAAATAAAACAATCATGAATCAAAATAAAAGTCTCATATTATTTTCTACCATCAATATTAATTAAATATAAGTAAATTAAAAACTCGTTTTTAACTTACTTACGATTGTATCAGTATTACTGATTAAGTTAAGACATGAAAGAAATTCATCCATGGTTAAGATTAAGATATATTTCGTCCATGGATTAAGATTTAATTAAGTTGTCAATTTTATATTGACAAGTTTGGAACGCAATAAGACAGATAGATACGTTCAGAATTCAGATACAATACACTATACACATAGTATTTGTTATATGGTGTGACTATACACTACACGCTATAGAATCAGTCAAAATTCACGATCACAAATTAAAAAAAAAGAAACATTTGTTTCTTAGCGATCGATGTTGAAAATATAGTATTTTTGCGTACTATATATTTCTTCAATAGTATATAGCACGCAGACCCGAAACATAGTATAATACGACATATTATTATAGTATGGTTGGCAGCCCTAGTTGGCGGCGCTTGGATGTAAACTCGTGTAGCCGCAACAAAATCCACGGATGGAAACCACGCCCCCATCAAGCTTCCACCAAGGTGACCTTGGTTGGGAGGCGTGATTAAATCCGTCTGGAACGTGCTTTATTGTAACAGCTACAAACACATTCGTTGCTCATGTAACGCAATAGCGACCTAAAGTTTTAAAAGCATGCGACTCTCCGGCCCACACGCTTAAGTCTAAAATATTGGTGAAAATTGTATTATGATTAAAAATAAGCAGGTTTTCGTAACCGTATATAATAGGTCTTTACCTATGAAATTGCCGATTTGTATGGAGAATTTTCAAGAAGTTGCATTTTTCATACTAGCATTTTCTTTGTTCATTTAACAACCGTTAACACTCTTGTAACAAAACTTTTATGTACTAATGTTTGAACACTATGCTAACCTATTCCATTTACTTTTTTACATTTTTAGGCGAAAAAAATAAGTTTTGGCTAAGTTACAACCCCTTACTTTGGCTCACAAAAAAAGAGTAACTTTCAAGATCTTTTTTTAATGCTATGAAAGCTTAAAAAAAGGACTTTATTTTTACTGATAGTTGACTATCATGGTCATAATTGGACATACGTAAATCAAGATATTGTTAAATGTTTTAAAACATAGAAGTTATTATTTTCTCTGTATGTGACAAAATATCGGGAAGTACATAAGTAAAGACCTAATATTTATAGATATATTATTTATGGAAAAGATATATCTTGACTGGATTGGATGAGGCGTACAATGATTATAGAAAAGTCAACAACAAATTGTCAAATCAAAGTAAAGCCGCCCGCATTACCTACGAGAGTGACCTACTAAAAGCTGGACCAAAGAAATTCTACTCATATATAAGGAAACAAATATCTTCGAAAGTTAGCATACCAACAGCCTTACGAAATAAGCAAGGCCTAACTATAACTGGAGCTTATGATATTGCTGAACTATTCGCAGAACAATTCTCAAGTGTCTATCAAGAAGAACCACTTACTCCGTTACCAGAGCTGGATCCGCTTCTTCGAGTTGAAGATACTGTTGAGGACATCTTGTTCTCTGAAGACACCATTCAACAAGCCCTTAAAGAAATGAATAAAGATTCCTCGCCGGGACCAGATGACATTCCCGTAGCCGT
The DNA here is from genome assembly GCA_943789525.1 of Agriphila geniculea. Lineage (NCBI taxonomy): Eukaryota > Metazoa > Arthropoda > Insecta > Lepidoptera > Crambidae > Agriphila > Agriphila geniculea. The sequence goes on along the minus strand of OX038887.1, from coordinate 6,579,045 downwards.
GTTACAGAGATGCGACCTTACGGCTAGTCTAGCATCTATAATGCAGAAGTCTTATGACACTGGAGTCATACCTGACTCCTGGCGAAATGCAACAGTTACTCCCATATTTAAAAAAGGAAATAAGCTCGATCCTGCCAATTATAGACCCATAAGTCTCACTAGTGTGGCATGCAAGTTGATGGAGAAAATTATAGTAAAATTAATCAGAAAATTTTTTGCCAAACATCAAGTTCTTACTGATCACCAGCATGGCTTCTGTCCACGCCGGTCAACTGTGTCGAATTTACTGTCATGCATGTCGAAATGGATCGAACAATTCAATGAGAGACAACCGATCGACGTCATTTACCTTGACTACGAGAATGCATTTGACAAGGTTTCAATAAATAGGCTGCTGTATAAGCTGGAATTTGTGGGAGTAAGAGGAAAACTTCTTAACTGGATAGAGGCATTTCTGCGGCAAAGAACCTTTCAAGTAAGAATAGGAGATGAACTGTCTGCCCAGCGCCAGGTTCTCAGTGGCGTGCCCCAAGGGTCAGTTCTCGGACCTGTACTTTTTATTATTTACACCTTTGACCTTCCACGCTGCCTGCAATGCAATGTCAGCATGTTTGCAGATGACACAAAGTTATTTGCAAACCCGCTTATTGATTATGATCGACTCCAATCTGATTTGAATTCCATTGCTAACTGGTCTAAAAATTGGCTTCTAAACCTTAATGCTTCTAAATGCACTGTATTGCACATAGGTAATCAAAATCCTCGCCTGACTTATAAATTAGAAAATGTACAGCTGTCGGAGGTCAAAGTCCAGACTGATTTAGGAGTGAAGATATCTGAGGATTTGAAGTGGGAGGAACATGTTTCTTCTATATCAAAGAAAGCCAAAAGTCTAATCTACCTCATTAGAAAAGCTTTTGGAGCCCTGACTCCTGAAATGATGTTAAAGATCTACAAAACATATGTCAGACCAATTTTGGAGTACGCGTTTCAAGTCTGGAGTCCCTATTTTGTCAAGGACATTGATCAGTTGGAGAAAGTGCAGAGAAGTTTTACTAAAATCCCCAGAACGCTTAAGCGACGAACCTATGAGGAACGGTTGGATGTGCTCCATCTTACAACTTTGAAAGACCGCCGGAACCGTGGAGATCTAATTGAGACTTATAAAATACTTAATGGACACTATGACCTCCAGAATTTCGATAACTTGTATAAACGTAACGAAAACCATCATAACCTTAGGGGTCACAGTTTCAAGCTAAGTACTTCCATCGCACATAACAACCCATGCAAGAACTTTATCAGCAACAGAGTAGTCAAAGAATGGAATAAGCTTCCGGATGATGTTGTGGTTGCCTCAAATATTAATCAGTTCAAAAATCGACTTGACAGATATCTTAATAATAAACAGTAAACAAAACGCATAGATAGCAGGATACAGGCGTTATCAGTTATAACAACTGCTTGTCTGTTAAAAATAATAATAATAATAATAATAATATATTGCGAACGATTTTATCCTAGCTTTCCGATGACCTAGAGACTTGAAACTTTGAAAATAGGTCAGAACTGGAAGGCAATGCAATATTATGGTGTCATTGAGCTGATCTGATGATGAAGCCGGAAGAAGCCCACAGGAATTCTATGATAAAACCTACAACCCCATCGTGTTTGGGCTCGTTAGAATAGGCATGACGAAATTTTTTTTTATTTTATGTTACATAAATTACCTCTCAAAAAAAGAAACATTGGTAAAATAATTATTTCGCTAGCGTGAAAACTGCCCGAGATATCACAGTTTAAAATGCACACAAATTGGACTCACCCGAAAACGCTCCATACTAACGGCTACCCTAGTTATGACGTCACGCCTAGGTGTTTGTATGCAACGCGTAGGAAAGTTTGGCAGCTATATTAAATATTGTGTTTATCAAAATTGTTTCTTATACAAATTTGCTATAAATTTTATGGATTAATTAAATGTATTATTTATTTTAATATATTTTAAACTTTTTAAATGGACTTGTCCGCCCAACTTTGAAGGGTAATAAAACAAATAATACGCAAAATATAAAACCAAGAGGTATACAAGCTACTCTAAAAGTTCAATATGTTTACGGTTTTTATTAGTATTTTGTTATTTTATTCAGTAGTCGTCATCCCTATTGTTTTGACGAGTACTCTAATGGGAGACGAAGTCCAGGGTCTGATGATGAAGCTGACAGACAGAGTATGTTCATTACTTTTAGTCGGAGGATTTTCGTAAAAATATTAACCAAACTGTTTTTCAATTAGGGTTTTTCAAAATGACAAAAAACTGTATGCTCGATAGATAAGATGGCGTTGATAAAAAATGTATGTGTCAATGTGATTTTTTTACTCAGCTTCGAAGAGTACTCAGGTAGGCAGGCAAATCTGATGTTACCCTAAAATGTTTCTCTTTGGCCAGATGTCAGCCAGCGAACGCTTATTTGCCTCTTTGGTACAGGCCGTTTATTTTTAAAAGCCAATTTTTACACTTCTCTTTCCATCAACGCCATCTAGAGGCAAATAGTTACTATTTTTTTAAAATGTCACTTTGTAAAGCCTTCATTAAGAATAATTGTCCTAAGTCGTGGGCTTTTTAAAAAAATGCTTTTTTGACAGTTGCCTTTCTCATCGAATGTGTTTTTTAATCAATATATTTGTACATGTATCATAGATTCACGTGGACTACATTACCACAGAATAACTATGATACTACCTAATAAATTGTTCGATTTTGGTAGATTATTTTTTGATGTTATTCTAAAATACCCCAGGTGTCCAAGAATGTCACAGCTCAAGGGTGGACACAATGTAACAGTGTTTCCACTACTACTACCTAATATTTGTGATTTTCAGACTCATTAATCTTTTAGTATGTAGAATTTTACCTGAGAGATTAATGCCTATTATAAGTAATTGTTGATTTTAAATCGTTATTGCCTATAAAAGGTACATAACTACGATTTAAAAAAAATTAGACTCATTTATCTTTAAGTCACACACAAATCATTGTACCTGAGATAAACCTATAGGTACTTTTAAAGTCTGAATAATTATGCAATACCTTGAGAAAACCTTTATCGGTTGGAATTCAACAGATTTTGTCATTTACTTGTTCCACTAAATATGAAAATGTCAAAATTAATAACAGTGTTTCATTGTTGGACAGAGGATGTTTCATTGTGTACACCTAGGTGGACACAATGAAACAATTCCCATTTTCTTTTAAAAGTCTTCTTATTGGTTTATGTATCTATTTATTAATGAAACTATAACTGCCATTTTATACCTAATTAAGTAGATTCCGTTCCTCTAAAAACGGAATTCATATCTTTAAAAATGAGAGAAATATGAGACTCAGAGCTTTTGGTGTTGCATTGTTCCACACTGCTCTACGTTTGTATGTATGTGAGTTTTTGTATTGTTACTTGGGACAAGTTTCAATGGTTGTAAAGTAATTTATGCTTACTACATAAGTCAAAACTTGAAAAATTAAACTTTAGTATTTACTTACCTTTTAAAAAAAACTAAAAACCGACTTCAAAAAACCTGCCTCTAAAAAGCAAGAAATAATATTCAAATCATTAGATATGCATTATCATTGTTATATAATAACAACACGTCTATTGAAGTCGGGTGGGGCTGGAGTACAACTTCGTTTTTTTATTCTAAAAGCCCTACCCGACTTCAATATACGTGTTGTTATTATATAACAATGATAATGCATATCTAATGATTTGAATATTATTTCTTGCTTTTTAGAGGCAGGTTATTTGAAGTTGGTTTTTTGTTTTTTAAAACATTTATTTTTTATTTTTAAAACAATTTTTATTTTTTTGTTTTTAGTGTAAGTACCTTCTCTATTAGGTAGTGTAGTGTAAGTATATTATTTGGTAGAAAAATCGGCTCAGTCAAACGTGAGATATTCGCGGAGAAACATACATTCATACAGGTCAAACTGAAAGAGAACCTTCTTTTTTTTGAAGTCGGTTAAAAAGACTAAAAGTACCTCTTACCCAACAAAAAGAATCATCTTATTCGGTTCATAAATAACAAAATAGTCAAGTTAGTTGATGCAAAATCATAGTGTTTTCAGGATACCTTGAAAACTACTGAACCGATTTGAAAAAAAAATAAATGGGACCATTTCGCAAAAAAATTGAATCGAACAAAAAAAGAATCATCTAAATCGGTCCATAAATGTCGAAGATACGCGCGAACAACGATAAAAAAAACATACAATTAAGGATGTAATAAAACAGATGCTTCGTTCGGAGTTATTTTATTAATAAAATACATGTAAAATATTTTTTTTTTCTTACAAAGAGGTTATAAGAAAACTGAATTTCTTAGTGCTCATCACGGTTAGTTCAGAGCCATCACGCCTTATTAGTAAGTTTGAATAGACTAACATACACGTTACTAACATAACAAGTGATGTATAGGTACTTGGTTATTTATAAAGCTGTTGGGTTTTAAAGTAAATGGGAACGGGAACGAGAACGAAAACGGAAACGGGAACGGTACTTACCTACTAATCTCTGAACTAAACTTTTCAATAATTTATACCAATTCGAATTTAATATTTATAACTAAGACAGGACAACGTCTGTCGGGTCAGCTAGTAAAATAAATATTTGAGGGGGCTCCCATACAACAAACGTGATTTTTTAGCCGTTTTTTGGTACGGAACCCTTTGTGTGCGAGTCCGACTCGCACTTGACCGGTTTTTATTTCCTTACCCTCAAAAAATATTTTGTTACAGTAGGTAGGTAATCCTTTCTTTTTAAACTTTGCAAGAGGTAGAGTACAAGAATGTTAATGATGTCATCTCATCAATGAGACTGTAATTGACAATAATAACACATGCCTACTTCCAAATCACGCCAACAGCACTGTTAGCCTATAATCCATTAAATGAAGTAGGTGCACAAATACCCTATCTGTGTAATATTTTGTGACTATTTAATTTGGTCGGATACGCGCTAACAGCGCTGTGAGCGTGATTCGGAACGCGGCCACAGTATCATCAAATGTATTTATATTCGTTCGTATACTTCTTACCTACCTACCTACTCGTTACTTCAAATGTGTCACCGAACTTCAGTACCTATGCTTAGGCGTCACTTAAGTCACTTACTTACTTTAAATTAGGCGAATTAATTTGAAGTGGGATATTGTGCTGGCTCAATACGAAATAGAGGCTACTTTTTACAAATTCTTTTACCCAAAGTCGCTCGAACGGCAAAGTACGTAGCAGCGGTGCTCGAAGTACGCAGCAAACAGCGGTGCCCCGGCTCCCACCCCCCCCACCCCCCCCCATTTTCTTTTGTGACTTTTACAGGGTGTTGAAAAGAAAAAAATAAAAAGCTGAAAATTCCATTGATGAATTTAGCACAAAACATTATGTACAACAGATACTATTGATCTAAAACATTTAACACTTATTTAACCAATTGTAATATTCTTTTGGAGTTACTAAGGTAACGCTTTAGGTAATAGTCAAATAACAGTATTCCCGTGGACAAAGATGACACAAAAAGCTCAAGTAAGTACGTCGGTTACAACTTCATAATCATCATGAAAGTAAAATTTTCAACTTTAATTTTCTTTTCGTCCGATAGCGTTAAAAAAGACAAAAACCTAAATTGTTACTTATGCATCAAACCAAAATGACACAATTTCATGTATTAGGCTAAGTGAATGGTGCAGAAACTATATACGAAAAAAACAAACTTTAATATTTTTAAAAGCTAAAAACTTATCCCGATCGGTCTAAAATGCAAGTTGAAGTGTTTTTAGATACCTATTTTGAAAGACTAATACTTCAAAAAACGAAGGAAGTTCTCAGTTCGGTTGCATTCAACCGAGACCTAAATTAATGGGTGACTGATACTGATGATGATGGGTGACTGGTACTGAGTGGGCAATTATTATACCAATTATGACGTTCACATTTTTAACACGTTTTTATAAGGTTACCTACTTTCTCATTTGTTTGTTTGTATTTTGTCATCTCGATTAGGATAAAAGTCACCTTTTTACGTCCCCTAAAAAATATTGCAATATTGCATAGTCAGTAACAGTATGATAGTAGGTACGATACGTACGAGTATGTAGGCAAATCAACCCTCAACATTATGTAGTTCAACTTGAATTTTATTAGAAACAGCCTAATGATTCCTACGGACCGACGATATGGTCACCCTACACACTGATTATTCATAATAAATCATAGTAAATAAATTTACTTATTTCTCTAAAACGAATGAAGATATTAAGAAAATATGTTTTCGGGCCGTTTATCGTGATCAAACGGTTACGTAAACTTGCTTATTTTTAATCTTAATACAATTTTCACCAGTATTTTAGACTTAAGCGTGTGGGCCGGAGAGTCGCATGCTTTTAAAACTTTAGATCGCCATATCTTTGTCCCTGTTGCGTTACATTAGCAACAAATGTGTTTGTAGCTGTTACAATGAATATGTAACGGCTACAAATACATCAACCCAGCGGTACAGGCTCCGATTGATCTGGAATTCGACGATTTAACAAAAAACATAACCTCAAAGCATGCGAATCTCCGTGCCACATGCTTTTGTCAATCATTCTGCCGGGAAGCCGGTACAATCGATTTGATATCTGAAATAAGAACGTATATCATCGGTACATTACTTCTAGGTAGTTTTAGAATGGAATTATTCAGTGGCACGGAGATTCGCATGCTCACATCGAAACGAGTGTATTATGAAAATTTTACTGCGAAAATCATTGTTTTGATTTCCGGGATTGTTGGAATTCGGTATAAAATATGTATTCTAATATTTGTAACATTACCGAATTGCTGTCTATTATATTATTTTCTCCGTTGGAAAATATTACTTTGGTTACCTATAAATATTTGTTTACTTTGGTAATGAAACTTAATACTTTTATGAGACAGGTTTTTGTAAACAATATGTATGATTCAAAAAAGAATTAATCTCTTGTTGTTTGACTGCAGAATTATCATGATCTCATGAATAAAAATCATCAACATAAAAATTCTCTTGGTTCCAGATATTTGACGACCACTACCACTTCAGCCACAAGTCCATATCAAAGAGGTCGTTGACCCCTGCGCACGAGCATCATGGCAGGCTGGAGGGGGACACGCGGGTGCGGTGGGCCAAACAACAGCGCGCCCTCTCTAGGAAAAAGAGGGACTACTTGTCTATACCACCTTTACACGACTGCTCGTCAACAGGTAAATCTGCAGGCTGAAATCGAAAACTGTCGACAAATTTTATGATCTGGCTTAGACTGTCAAAATGAACAACTTTGTCTATGGAACCAACTTAAAACAAAAAATAATCAGTTGTTCCATACATTTTAGCCGAGTAGATATTGACATTTTCTATGGAACAACTGATTATTATTTTTTTGCTCTGATTAAGTTGTCTTACAGACAGTTTGACGCCACAAAATTTGTCGAGTGTTTAAAAAATCACCCTGTATCTTAATATACTTACGGAATAATAAGATAAGATTCTCTAAAATGCAATTTCACTATACCTAAATCTTCGCTTCAGTCAGATGTCATTGTAAAATTATTTCTTTATTGAATGCTGACTATATATCTTCTTACTATGGTTATAAGATCTATTGGTTTTTTATCGCCCATATTATAGAACAAATGATATGAAATATCAGGCGATAATATTCCTATTTTTATTTTCCCTTGAAGCTCACTATTAATCGAAGTGATCCGCCCGCGACTTCGTCTGCGTGGAAAATATTTTTGCTATCCCTCGAGAAAAGTAATTTGAAAATGACTACTCCAATAAAACTAACCCTTTGTTTCACCAACAGCCGAGACAAAGTCGTCAGACCCACCATCACCGTCATCAGCGTCGAAAAGGGAGACAGGGTCCAAGCGAGAGCTTCAGCCAGGGCGGGTGAAGGGACGGCCGCGCGCCGCAGACTCCAAGTTTCAACTGAACGACCCAAAGTGGCCACACATGTGGTATCTCGTGAGTATAGACTTCAGTTGATATGCATGGTCTTCTATTAAAGCACAGACCATACAACTATAAAAGGCAGACAGGGTCCAAGCGAGAGCTTCAGCCAGGGCGGGTGAAGGGTTGGCCGTGCGCTGCAGACCCCAAGTTTCAACTGAACGACCCAAAGTGGCCACACATGTGGTATCTCGTGAGTACAGACTTCAGTTGATATGCATGGTCTTCTATTAAAGCACAGACCATACAACTATAAAAGGCGGACAGGGTCCAAGCGAGAGCTTCAGCCAGGGCGGGTGAAGGGTTGGCCGTGCGCCGCAGACCCCAAGTTTCAACTGAACGACCCAAAGTGGCCACACATGTGGTATCTCGTGAGTACAGACTTCAGTTTATATGCATGGTCTTCTATTAAAGCACAGACCATACAACTATAAAAGGCAGACAGGGTCCAAGCGAGAGCTTCAGCCAGGGCGGGTGAAGGGTTGGCCGCGCGCCGCAGACCCCAAGTTTCAGCTGAACGACCCAAAGTGGCCACACATGTGGTATCTCGTGAGTACAGACTTCAGTTGATATGCATGGTCTTCTATAAAAGCACAGACTATACAACTATAAAAGGCAGACAGGGTCCAAGCGAGATCTTCAGCCAGGGCGGGTGAAGGGTCGGCCGCGCGCCGCAGACTCCAAGTTTCAACTGAACGACCCAAAGTGGCCACACATGTGGTAGGTATCTCGTGAGTACAGACATCAGTTGATATGCATGGTCTTCTATAAAAGCACAGACCATACAACTATAAAAGGGAGACAGGGTCCAAGCGAGAGCTTCAGCCAGGGCGGGTGAAGGGTCGGCCGCGCGCAGCAGACTCCAAGTTTCAACTGAACGACCCAAAATGGCCACACATGTGGTACCTAGTGAGTATAGACTTCCGTTCATATGCATGGTGTTCTATGAAAGCTCAGACCATACAACTATAAAAGTAAGCAATTGAAAAACAAAATATACAACGTGTAACAAAATTAATAAAAAAAACAGGAAATGGTAGATAGAGACCATCAAACTGAACAACTCTTACCATGGGGCCAACTCTGAAATCACGAAAAACAAAAATCAGCTGTTTCATACATTTTCATATTTTTTCGCGATTTCAGAGTTGGTCCCATAGTAAAAGTTGTTCAGTTTGATGGTCCAGTACTTGTTGTATGGTCTGTGGATGGTCCCTATCTACCGTATTCTAGTTTGGCTATTAATTCCGTTAGACATGGTAAATAACAGTGACAGTAGTATAGTATAACAGTAACCTACTAAGTCCGCCAGTTAATTTTTAATTTATTTTGTTCATAGAGATTATTTTCTTGTGAGATTATGTAAAGCGTTGATTATATTTATCTCTACAATTAAGAAGCATTTTAGAATACCTAATTCATATAACGAAACCCGCTTTTAAAAGCATTACGGTACGAACATTGTTGGGTACCCTAATCTTGTTAACTGAGCAAACGGGATTGACAAACATAGACGCTTCCAATTACTTGGTTTCCATAAAATACAATGTAAACTCTAATTCCACCCCTTCTTGCTTTGTACGAACTTTTCGTTAAGTTTATTTGCTTTCACGCGAAAATGAAGTCTTGTTTTGTCACCATCAACTTAAGGCGTGGTGTACATATAAATGGCTTGGTTCGTCTAATTTCGTCACTCTTTCTTAAGCAAAGAAGCCATTCTGAAGCAAGTTCCACCCTTGAAAATTTTACGGTAGTATTCTGTACTGAGCCATGCTAATTATTACCAACCAGCTTATGCATAACATTCAAAGACTATTTGAATTCTTCGTCAAGAAAATTGAAGGTTTTCATTGAACTATTTTTCCCCTTTTGTAAGCTTGTAGCTTTTATTTAGTTTCACTTGTCCGTCTGTAATCACATTTTAATGACAGTTCAAAGCTTTTAACGTCAAAGATGTCAATAGCACCATACCCATATCTAGCAGTTAAAAGCTTGTTTTATTTATTTTCTTTAATAAGGCTTGTTCTTCATTCAATTTCAGAATTGCTATCACAGTAAGCTGTGGTTCTACTGTGTGACAATATAACTATGAGTACTTTACCTCCGTTACAAGATTATATTTATCACCACATTTATATGGCATTTCGAGTCAATTTAACAACCTCTGATTTATTGCAGAATCGAGGAGGTGGTCTAGACATGAACGTGATCCCCGCGTGGCGGGAAGGAATCACGGGCCGAGGCGTCGTGGTCACCATCCTCGACGACGGCCTGGAGACTGACCATCCTGACTTGATAGCCAATTACGTAAGTCTTCATACTACCATTACAGCTGTCCAATACAAGACGTAGGTGGTATTTTGTGCGTTGTGGTCACCATCCTCGACGACGGCCTGGAGACTGACCACCCTAACTTGATAGCCAATTACGTAAGTCTTCATACTACCATTACATACAGCTGTCCAATACAAGACAGGTAGTATTTTGCGCGTCGTGGTCACCATTCTCGACGACGGCCTGGAGACTGACCATACTACCTTGATAGCCAATTACGTAAGTCTTCATACCACCAAATCCCGGGCCGGGGCGTCATGGTCACCATCCTCGACGTCGGCCTGGAGACTGAGCGTCGTGGTCACGATCTTTGACGACGGCTCGGAGACTGGTCATCCTGACTTGATAGCCAATTACGTAAGTCTTCATATTACCATTACAGCACTCCAATACAAGACCTAGGTAGTATCTTGCCACAATCTTTAAGCTGAAGAAGGGTTGGTGATCGCTGTATTGGAGCGTTTTCTACGAAAGTTTAAGTTGCACTTATATCTAGATAATTAAAGATTAAGGCCATCCCACTATGCTACGAGGGGAGTTCAAAGTATTCTCGCTATCGGGATTTTCTGGTTAGTAATGAGGGTAGTTTTTGTCTATGGTTCTCTTACTACATTATCCAAGGTGACAATGAGAAAATTTAGTCAGTTGAATCATTAGTTTTTTCACAATCGTGCTTCGAGTGAAACAAAATGTCTGACGCGAAAAGTTGACCAAAATCGACCACGGTGTTGCTCGATTTCCTCGGCGCGCGTTGCCAAGGCTGCTATTTAGGAGTGTGGTTTCAAAGAGTTCCATCAACCACCTTACAGTCAAGATCTGGCACCCATAGTGACTATTTTTCGTTCCTGAAGCTGAAAAAGGGGCTTCGTGGAAAGCGATTTTCCGACGATGAAGAGCTTAAGGCCACTTGGACGATCATCTTTAATTTTTTGGAAAGTTATTTTTTGGAGGCTAGTGAAAAGTTGATTTCGCGTTGTAAGAAGTGTATTGAGGTTCCAGGGGACAATAAAAAAAATATAATTATTTCAGATTTTTCTGCCTTTTCCTTCATATTCATACCGAGAAAACTTTAAACTCTCCTCGTAAGTGCGTAAAGGCTTCTGAAACAAGGGGAGTTCAAAATAATAAAAGTTTTAATAGGTACTTCGCCGTTTACTAGTGAGGAAAAAGTGCGTGTCCTTAAATCATTAAAATCGTAAAAGGAGATGCTAATTAATGTATCATTAATATTTCAACATTTAAGCCCTTCATCAGAAGCACAAATGAGATAAGTAAATCACGTAACTCATTAAGTAAACTTACAAAATCCGAGCTTTAAACGGCGTTATTTAATATTCAGAGCTGTTTCGACAACAATTTAAACAGGCAAGTAACTAAAAGTAGTTCCGTTGTGAATGTTATTCCGTTTTGCACTCTGTGTGGAGTTGATGAAGTAGTTATTTAGTTACCGCTAATTGAGTGTAGTTTCATACGTAACCGCAAATGGTAAATCACAAGAATTCCTGTGTGGAAAACAAAAGTTGGAAGTTAGGAAGTTTAGTTTAATATGAGATGTTTAGGGACTGTCTGGTACCATAAAATACCCGTAATAATACTAAGTTAGTAGGTACTGTCAGGCAATGTTACGCAGTAGGTATAATAATATTATATTCGCATTATTTTTCAACTTCTCGCGAAATTGAATCTTTTCGTGTGGGACAAGTGTTCAAAGTCAAAATTCAAAGTACTAGGTAATATTTATTCTGTTATATCTAGTACTCCAAGTGTGATCTCCCAGTGGTTCAATTTCTGAGCAGTGTATCACACCTTGGGGCCCGATTCTGGTGGTACAATGGCTTGCTGATTTTAGTCCAGTAGTCAGGTAATTTTGCCTGGAAATAATTTGATTTTTTGTGCGTCACATTAGCACTAGGGGCTGATAATAATATACCGCGCCTATATCTCCGATACCCCATGGATTTGTGGTCTGCGACTTATTTTATTCTATTTCATTGTGTGATAAAACTAAAATAATATTTTTTTATTTTTGTTTTCTGTTCCATCATGTTTTTATACGTGTTCGCAGCGATCAAGCTGAAATGTATCAAATTCTGTGACTTATGCATATTCCCTAAAGAAAAATAAATGTTAGGAAAGCAAAGGGGACTAAATTTGCAAAAAATTATTATTCTACAACATATTGATACAATCTATAATTTTAAGAGTGACAACACAATTAACATGATACTGACTTGACTACTGACGCACTAATCAAAACTGGACTACCTATTTCGCAATAGCAGAATTTGTATCCAGACCAATATGTTCTTGTTTCATCTGGGATTTTACTTAAAACAAAACTAATATGGCTTTCTTAACGTTTATGGGATCAATTTATTTGCTCTCTGGTAATTCTGTGGCAGCTAAAAAAAAAAACCGGCCAAGTGCGTGTCGGGCCACGCGCCATAGGGTTCCGTAGTTACCTTATACCATACCATATTTAATACCACCTATCATTTTTCGTATGCAAAAATAACTTTGTTTTTCACAGTGTTGGTATGAATGACAAAGTTATATTTGCGGTTTTGGAAAATGTGCTATATCTCAAAAACTAATTACTATATCTTGTTCAAACCAATTCTGATTAAAAGTGTTTATTAAGATAAAAGCATATATTTTTTTTAGATTTTTCACTCTCTTATTTCAAAAGTTAAAGCGGGGGGAAACACATTTTACCACTTTGGCGGTGTATATCTTTCAAACGGTTGACTTTGAGAAAAAGTTGTCTTAGAAACCTCAATGTCATTTTTAAAGACCTATCTATAGACACCCAACACGTGTTGGTTTGAAGAAAAATTTTTTTTTCAGTTTCAGTTCCATGTATGGGGAGCCCCCCTTAATCTTTTATTTTTCTTATTTTTGTATTAAATTCGGTAAGCGGTTAACAGAATACACCTACCTACCAAGTTTCAACTGTGTAGTCTTAATACTTTCGGAATAAAGTGGCTGTGACATTCGGACAGACAGACAGACATGACGAATCTATAAGGGTTCCGTTTTTTGCCATTTAGGCTACGGAACCCTAAAAAGAAGTCGAGATTTGCGAAGAAATGAACAAAAAATATTAGATCAAATTGTGTACCTATTATCGTTTATTTGTACCCAATATTCGCACGATTTCAAACACCGATTTAGGTTAAGATGGGACAAGTGGGGTACTTTGGGGCACGGCAAAAGTGCCTGAGTGACATTTGAACAAAGGCCCGGTTTCAAATTACACGATTCATCTCGCCAGCTTTTAATTTCACTGTGGGCCGGACCAGAATTGGGTCACGGAAGTACGTAGCGTGGCAATAATGGTACCTAGCGGTACGCACTGTTACCATACCTACCGTATAACTAATATTGTTTGCTGTTAAAAAATACGGCCTGCCTGAAATGCAGTAACGCAATGTCTCTTCCTATCGATAATGTGATAATGGGATGGATTTCAGTCCTAATCTTCAGTGCCTACCACTGACCTCTATACAGGGTATCCCAAAACTTTGCCACATGGAGGGAAAGAACCAAGAACCTTAAATATTGAAGATAGGAAATTTTACTGAAAGAAGACTTCGTTTTGTTTAAAAAAGTAACGCGAACTGCATTCAAATATTTAATAAAAAAACACATTTATTCCTATAGAAATTGATACAATACGTGATAATAATTATAGTTTAAATGTTAAATTTCATGGTCTTCATTTTATTTAAGATGCTGTGATAATTAACAAAAAATATTTCCGATGAGTTACCGTTTCGATCGGTATCACAAAAATAAAATATAGTATTTTTTCCTATTTTGGTGTGTTCGTTTCCTGGTTAAGGCATGCGATATTTCGAAAATCTTTGAATGCTTTTCAATTATTAATTACTAGCGGCCGCCCGCGACTTCGTCTGCGTGGAAAGATTTTTTGCTATCCCTCGGGAACAATACATTTTTTCGGAATGAAAGGTACCCTATGTCCTTGTCTGTACCCCTAAAAACGTGTATGCAAAATTTCATGATTATCGGTTGAGTAGTTAAGACGTGAAGGCGTAACAAACAAATAAACAAACAAACAAACGGACTTTCGCATTGTCATCTTTCAGTGAACTTTCCTATCTTCAATATTTAAGGTACTTTCCCTCCGAGTGTCAAAGTTTTGGCACATCCTGTATATAACAAAAAATCAGGTCAGTGGTGCCTACAGTATACAGTAGTTTAATAATTAAGGGTAAATGTTTTCTTAGTTTAAATTTTATATTTTGTTTCTAGGATGCGATGGCATCGTACGATGTGAACTCGCATGACTCGGATCCGCAGCCGCGGTACGATTTGGTGGACTCGAATCGGCACGGCACGAGGTGCGCGGGCGAGGTAGCCGCCACTGCGAACAACTCCATGTGTGCTGTGGGGGTCGCGTTCGGAGCGAGAGTAGGAGGTAAGGGTCACTACTATTGTCTTTTATAGTAGGGGGAATGCTTTTACGCATTTCGGAGGTATGTGGGACTTGCTGGGGCCCTACCCACTGGTGGACTCAAATAGGCAGCGAGGTAGCCGCCACTGCGAACAACTCCATGTGTGCCGTGGGGGTCGCGTTCGGAGCGAGAGTCGGAGGTAAGGGTCACTACTGTTGTCTTTTATAGTAGGGGGAATGTTTTTACGCTTCCGCTACGGAGATATATGGGGCTCGCCGGGGCCCTACCCACTAAACTCCCTACTAATTCCCACACTAACACATATGACATACAGGACCGTGATGTCACGCACCGTGCGGTCCCAGTGTTTGTGCCGCAACGAACCCAACACTGAAGGTCTCGAGGACAAGTGTCACTATTATTGGTATTGTACGATACGATTTGGACCCGTAGCTGCAGTATTGCGGTTTTACTACGACCTTGTGGACTCGTCAGCCCGGTACCTACCTATTTAGTAATCTGTGCAGGTACCAACAAGTCTATAGAATTCGCAGCACGACAATTTTGTTGACAATTTTCTCGCAATATCATTACTTACATATTGGTGTTATTACATACCTATAACACCAATATGTAATCATAAGAGTAGACCAACCAATACTTGGAACAGTAATTAGCAATAACAACATCAATCATAATTACATTATTTAGACATTTCCTCAACCATTCACTAGTTAATATTCACTCTGTACGAAGCCACAATAATGTATTCGGGGATGTTATAATAACGATATTAGGCACGTAAGTAATTAACTATTTAATAAGTTTCGTGAAGTATGTTATGTGCTATGGTGGTTAATATAAATTGCTTCAATGTGAAACGTTACTAGGTATTAAAACTGGGAAGCAAAAATACACGGCCACATTAATTGCTTGCTAAAGCAATGAAAATAATTTTTCATAGAATTATCACGAAACATATTCATTTCACAGTCTTTGAATGTATTTTAAGGCTAGACCAAATTTTTGAATACCCACAACAACACAAAAACTGCAAAAACCTCTCAACTTTTTAAAACATAACATACTATTCCACATTTCAGATTTTTATTCCACTTTTATCATTAAGTACTTACATGAACTGTAAGAAACATGGATTTGGTAGGAAAATATAGACGATTCAAAAGTACTTAATAATTAAGTTTATTTGAATAAAGCTAATTTTGACTTTGACTTTGATTTGTCTCAGTGCAATTTAGTTAACAGATTAATATTATATTACCTTTTCAACTCCATTAATCTGTTAGTATATTTTAGTCAGCCATTTTGATTTTTCGCTGCCTCCTACGCAATCCACGTCTCTTTTACTGAGCATCATATAAATTGGAGCGGGCACGTAACATAATGTAAAAAATATTGTTCCTCTCTCGGATAAGGACAGACGTGATCCTGAGAAGAAAAATGCCATTTCACACGAAGTTTCAAGAAAATATGAGGAAAGTGTTGAGGTTTACTCAAAGAGGCACATGTCGTGTCGTAAGTTTTTATTATACGGATTTATCATGGAATATTGTATAGTGTTTGGGGTTAGGTTTGTGAAATGTTTGTTCCAGACTTTTTTATTAAAATGGCCTTTTAGTAATATTAACCACGAAGACGGATGCTTGATTGTGTACGAATATCATTAGTATTTTTTTCATAAAACATCTAAAAAGTTAATTGATATAACTGGCTAACTATTGTCAGGTAGTATGGATAGAATTCTGTCTGTAGGATGTTTTTCATTATTATTCTTGTTACTTAAGTTTTCATAATTATTTATGAGTAGTGAAGGTACTGCGTTGATTAATTGCTTTACAGAGGATCACCTGTTGGAATGCTCGTGATTAATTAAGAAGAGTCTTACTTACATAAATTAATTTTATTACTTTGCATTTGGTGTCATGCATGACTAACCCCCAGTTTCTGAGGTACTTTAACGGAGGTTTATCTTAATTTAAAAATTAACTTTAAACCAGAAAACGTAGACCCCTCCGATAAAGATAAACCTAAGAAGTGTATATTTGTAAGATTTTTAAAGTCATTTGGATAGATCTTTAAAGTGAGAATCTTCATTTGTGAGATTTAACAACCGTTATCTGCTAACTCTTTCGCGTTTCACTCAATCCACTCCACTCACTTCCCACTCCACTCCACTGATAGAAGATTAACAGTCAACCAAGCTTAAAGTTACTAAGGAGGTATTTAATGAGGACTTGTGGAAGTCGATTATAATGGATGCAAAAATATTTAGAAATATCCTTCAAACAATAGATGGTAAAACAGGCAAGAAATCAGTGCTATTTAGTCCTGGTAAGTACCTAGTACTCGAAAATGATTTTTTCATATAAAAAAGACAGACAAATTATTAGACTTAATCAGACCGAAAATTTAAAGAGAATTATTACGAAAACCTAATAATGAAAGGCTACCACGTAAGGATAACGTTTATTTTATTCATCGCATTTTTTTATGATTGCCTTAATTTTCTTTTACACACAGGGTAATTGTAGTAATTTGTTTGGAAATTAACAAAACATTATTTTTATTGCTCTACATTGTTTTCTGTATCTGTGTCAAAATATCGTTTTTCAAATAAACTTCGCTGAAATTTTAATCATTTGGTTCCCGCCGTGGGGTGGTTCCCCTCATGATTACAAGCAACTTTTACTATGAGGACAATTCTCCTGCTCGCAAAAAAAAAAACAGCTGTTCCATACATTAAGGTCGAGTAGGTAAGGTAATGCACTTCTGCCAACTCGCACTTTTATGTTGTAACGGAGAGAGAGTGAGCTAATGACGCGGCAGCTTACAGTGTCACATCCGACATCAAGGTAAACGTTCCGATACGTTTCGGTCAGTGTGGAAAGAATAATTTCATACGCCATTATCAGCGTTTGAAAGAGATCACGACAGTACATTTCTATAGTAAGCGTCCTACCATAGCATACGGTGTGACCACGTGTGAGGTTGCAAGCGGCCGATGACGTTTTAAGGAGAGTTACAAACGTAAATAGTTTCAAAGCTCATAGCTGCCTCACTTGTCATAAGTGGAAAGAAATCCTAAAGCAGTAATGCTAATTTGACGGGTCGCCGTTTATAAACGTCTTTATGTGTTTGCGCCGATAGCTTATGGTGACTGGTGACTAACATTTCACCGTTTGAAATAGAACTAATAGGCAACGTACGTAATGCTTTGTTCACAATTTATATCGCTTAAAAGGAGAATGGAATGGTGGAGGTACATGACATTTTTATGACCGCAATAACTACACAGTATTTATGCGTACTTTGATGCACTTTGACTTTGCAGTCTTTATATTATAGCTTTCAAAGTTGGAATTTTGGCACCTATAAACATGTTAAAGGTAATCTTTACATTCTGTTTGTACCTACGTACCTAGTCAATAATATTTTCCATTACACTAGTTTCAGTATATTAACAGACGAAAAAAATATTTAAACGCTGAACTGAATCAATTAACTGTCACTGCTCCTAACTTTATACAATAATTTTATATTCAGAGCTGAACTACAAATGAAAAGAGTATAAAAAAATATTTTGGGTGTTGCCGCCATGCAGAAGTTGCCGAGTTCTTAAAAGAAAAGCATTTTATAAAGAATTTAATTAATAAACGACACTATATTTTTAAACGACATTTTTTACTCGACACAACATGACAAGAGATTTTTACAATTTAAGTAAGCTACAACAATAATTTAAGTAACAACTTTAGTTTTAACTGTACTTTTGCGAATTTGCCAATAGGATAATTGGTCAAAAAGAAACAAGAGTGCCTATTTGTGTAATCTGTGAAAAAAAACACAAAGAAAAACAAAGGAATTGTAATCAATCTCCAATTACGTCGAAGGGGTGTTGAAAATTGTAATTCAATTTATCGAGCTAGAAAATTAGGGCGCTAACTGTGTTAGCCGACGTAATGAAATTTAAAAGGGCCCTTTTATCTGGTAGCTAATCGAAGCTACGTCAAGTTTCTTTAAGGATATAATAGATTTAATGAATTTTCGAATACAGTTCGACCAGAAACTTTAGTTCATACAATGCAAAATGAATAGGAAACTATGATCTAAGTTTATTTTTATTATAAAAAAACATTATGGGATTTATACGTAGAAACGTTATATTTATACAAAAATATAATTCTAAAACATTATCGTATTTCGATGGCCGTTGGGGCGGAAAGGTCCTGGAATGGCGACCGCGCACTGGACGACGACGCTCCGTGGGTAGGCCCCCGACAAGGTGGACCGACGTGAGGGTGAAGGTCGCGGGAAGCCACTGGATGCGGACAGCGCAGGACCGATCGTCGTGGAGATCCTTGGGGGAGGCCTATACCCAGCAGTGGGTGTCGTGCGGCTGATGTGATGATGATAATGTGATGATTGAATTTCTGGTCAGGGGGTCAAGTCTGCTAATGTTTTCGTCAAAATCTTAGTTCAGTGGTGTTCTAATGGTAATGCTTTTTGTTTGACACAGTTCTTGTTTCTTAAACCCAAAATCAAGACACAATATCTTTTCGTTTTGGTTTTACGAAACACAATGTTCTTCAGTTTTGGGATTAATAAACAAGAACTGTGTCAAAAATCATTACCATTCAATCACCATTTAACTACGATTTTGACGAAAACATTAGCAGACTTGACCCCTATTTTTTATAAACTTGCTTATTAGTACAATTAATTTTCCTATATATAATTCTTTCACTGATATTTACGTTATTTTTGAGACACCGATATTTCGGCGCAATTGCATGCGCCATGATCACGGAATAACTGTTGGTATTTACGTGTTAACGAAAACCTTGGCAGTGAATAAACCTACTCAACGAATGGTGAGGTTATTGGAGAAAATTATAGGTATCTAGGTACTAATGTGAATGGTTAAAGAAAACTATGCTAACTAATATGCATTATTCATTCATTACAATATTTAACACAACCTTTAAACAACTCAGTTTTCAGGATTAAGTAAGTCAAATAATTCGACAGTTGTAAACTTTTGTACTGAGTGTCGGTACGTTGTGAAACTTCACAGCTAAATAAATAAACTGAAAGTCCTCGGATTAGCGAGGGAGGCAACACACGCCGGTTGAATACTTCACAATCCGACAATCCACAAAAGACAGTTCTGAACAACGTTGTTGAGCTACAATTCTTAACGGAAAATTAATTTGCAAAGGTTGTTTGTCGTGAAAAACAAAACTATACACGCTGAAATTTTAATCATTTGGTTCCCGCCGTGGGGTGGTTCCACTCATGATTACAAGCAACTTTTACTATTGGGCCAACTCTCCTGATCGCAAAAAATCTGTTGTTCCATACAAAAGTGCAGTACCTTACCTACTCGACCTTAATGTATGGAACAGCAGATTTTTTTTTGCGAGCAGGAGAGTTGGCCCCATAGTAAAAGTTGCTTGTAATCATGAGTGGAATAATTACAAGCAACTTTTACTATGGGGCCAATATCAGTGAAAGAATTATATATAGGAAAATTAATTGTACTAATAAGCAAGTTTATAAAAAATAGGGGTCAAGTCTGCTAATGTTTTCGTCAAAATCGTAGTTAAATGGTGATTGAATGGTAATGATTTTTGACACAGTTCTTGTTTATTAATCCCAAAACTGAAAAACATTGTGTTTCGTAAAACCAAAACGAAAAGATATTGTGTCTTGATTTTGGGTTTAAGAAACAAGAACTGTGTCAAACAAAAAGCATTACCATTAGAACACCACTGAACTAAGATTTTGACGAAAACATTAGCAGACTTGACCCCTTGACCAGAAATTCAATCATCACATTATCATCATCACCTCAGCCGCACGACACCCACTGCTGGGTATAGGCCTCCCCCAAGGATCTCCACGACGATCGGTCCTGCGCTGTCCGCATCCAGTGGCTTCCCGCGACCTTCACCCTCACGTCGGTCCACCTTGTCGGGGGCCTACCCACGGAGCGTCGTCGTCCAGTGCGCGGTCGCCATTCCAGGACCTTTCCGCCCCAACGGCCATCGAAATACGATAATGTTTTAGAATTATATTTTTGTATAAATATAACGTTTCTACGTATAAATCCCATAATGTTTTTTTATAATAAAAATAAACTTAGATCATAGTTTCCTATTCATTTTGCATTGTATGAACTAAAGTTTCTGGTCGAACTGTATTCGAAAATTCATTAAATCTATTATATCCTTAAAGAAACTTGACGTAGCTTCGATTAGCTACCAGATAAAAGGGCCCTTTTAAATTTCATTACGTCGGCTAACACAGTTAGCGCCCTAATTTTCTAGCTCGATAAATTGAATTACAATTTTCAACACCCCTTCGACGTAATTGGAGATTGATTACAATTCCTTTGTTTTTCTTTGTGTTTTTTTTCACAGATTACACAAATAGGCACTCTTGTTTCTTTTTGACCAATTATCCTATTGGCAAATTCGCAAAAGTACAGTTAAAACTAAAGTTGTTACTTAAATTATTGTTGTAGCTTACTTAAATTGTAAAAATCTCTTGTCATGTTGTGTCGAGTAAAAAATGTCGTTTAAAAATATAGTGTCGTTTATTAATTAAATTCTTTATAAAATGCTTTTCTTTTAAGAACTCGGCAACTTCTGCATGGCGGCAACACCCAAAATATTTTTTTATACTCTTTTCATTTGTAGTTCAGCTCTGAATATAAAATTATTGTATAAAGTTAGGAGCAGTGACAGTTAATTGATTCAGTTCAGCGTTTAAATATTTTTTTCGTCTGTTAATATACTGAAACTAGTGTAATGGAAAATATTATTGACTAGGTACGTAGGTACAAACAGAATGTAAAGATTACCTTTAACATGTTTATAGGTGCCAAAATTCCAACTTTGAAAGCTATAATATAAAGACTGCAAAGTCAAAGTGCATCAAAGTACGCATAAATACTGTGTAGTTATTGCGGTCATAAAAATGTCATGTACCTCCACCATTCCATTCTCCTTTTAAGCGATATAAATTGTGTACAAAGCATTACGTACGTTGCCTATTAGTTCTATTTCAAACGGTGAAATGTTAGTCGCCAGTCACCATAAGCTATCGGCGCAAACACATAAAGACGTTTATAAACGGCCGGCGACCCGTCAAATTAGCATTACTATTTTAGGATGTCTTTCCACTTATGACATGTGAGGCCGCTATAAGCTTTGAAACTACATATTTAAACTCTTCTAAAAACGCCATCGGCCGCTTGGTAACACCCATAGAGTACATTATTATAGTCACACCGTACTTATGCTATGTACTATAGAAATGTACTGTCGTGATCTCTTTCAAACGTTGATAATGGCGTATGAAATTATTTTTTCCACACTGACCGAAACGTATCGGAACGTTTACGTTGACGTCGGATGTGACACTGTAAGCTGCCGCTCTATGAAACATCTACCTTAGGTCATTAGCGCACTCTGTCTCCGTTACAACATAAAGGTGCGAGTTGGCAGCCGACCGCACGCGACATGAAGTCGCCCCATGTCGCGGCGACACGACGCCGGGTTATATCGCTGCAGTCAGGATTTCAAACACGGTTATTTTTTGAGCAAATTCAAAGTGTTGTCGCTCCAAAGTAGGCACTACTGATTGTGCGGTCGTGCGACACGTCGCGGCTTCGTGTCGCTGGCTACGGAAAGTATTTCATAGAAATACATACAAACCAGTAGTATACGCGACATGAGGCGGCGCCGGCGTCTCGTCGCAGCTTCATGTCGCGTGCGGTTGACTGCCAACTCGCACCTTAATGAATTTAGTTTTCACCTCGCAAAGCTTCGCTATGTATCGCACATCTCAGTGGAAAGGGAGCACTAATTTCGCCACAAATACCGGCTCACTCGGGACAAGCTGAGTGTGCGGTGTGCTAATTCCTGCATTTCCCGTGTTTACCCCACTCAAATGAGTAGGTACATCGAAATATTTATGAGGTCATGTCGAGATTTCAATGCAGTTATTTTAGGTAATGGAAAGTGAAGTCAAGTATTGACTTGACTTAAGTGCCTAGTGCTTACAAAGTGAACTTTTCTATACGTTTTCTAAGAAACGAACTGATGGAAGTAGTATAAGATTCTGACAAACCAGGGTTAGTCTTTGAGGATGCATAGTAAGATCCTATTGTATTAATTGAACGGGTGAGTGGACAAAGGTCGTATCTGACAAAACGAAAAAAATCTACTTTTTTGCATGAACATAATGTTTAAGAGATGAGAACTCAAACACGCAAATTTTTATTCGTGTCATAAATACAGACCCTTAAGCTAGGATTTCCTAGGATGACGGTGCCGTCATATTACGGCCGTAATTTAACGGCGTAGAACGTTATCTATGTAAACAGTATGGCGCGCCGTATTGTTTACATAGACAACGTTCTACGCCGCTAAATTACGGCCGTAATATGACGGCACCGTCATCCTAAGAAACCCTAGCTTCAGCAAAGGTGTTAACTGACAAAAATGCATACATTTCAGGCTTTAACATAATTTTCAAATCATCATAACACATTTTGAACTTTTTGTTAGTTAACCACCTTTGTCCACTCACCCCTTTCTGTGTGATGACCCCTCATGTTATGCAGAGATGTGCAAAATACTTTATTAAAAGTATTTAAATATAAAATACAAATACTTGGCTATTTTTTGTATTTCAAATAAAAATACAAAATAGTTTTCAAAAAAAGTATTTAAATACAAAATACGTATTTTCAAAATAATTTTTTCAAATAAAATACCTTTTTTCGTATTTTATTTTTTATCATTGTTATTATTTTTATTAACAGTTACAAGTGTACTACCACACTAGGTACTACACAGTCCATAATAATTAATTAGAAGACGTTATCTTTATCTTTTGCAATAAACAAAAAACACAAAGTTTCAAAAAGCGTTATAAATGTTTATACAGTGCTTTTGGTCTTGAACTAGCGATAATTTAAAGGCGTGAAATATACCTAATTTTATTGACAAAAACACCTACATGTTGGGGTCTATCCCCACTCCTGTTGGAATGACCGCCATTTTAAATTTGACTTTTTTTTAGATGACCTTGCGGAAAAATATAAATTTCTCCGGATTTAGACGTCCTAGAGTTATAACAAAAATACTGTTCGAAAGCTAATAATACCACCTATCAACTTAAAAAAATAATATGTGAACTTTCAACTCAAATATGACATAAAAAATTACTGAAGTAAAATTTTATACGAAATTTGTGTACTTTTTTTGAGTTTTTATTACATTTCTCAAAAACTAGGACATTTGCATTATTCAAATACACAGGGATATTATCTACAAAACGACTTCAAAATTTATTGCTCTACGTTGCATTTTTTGAGAGTTATTTTTGTTTGAATTATGACCCTTAAAATGGCGGCCATTCCAACAGGAGTGGGGATAGACCCCAACATGTGGGTGTTTGTGTCGATAAAATTAGGTATATTGTTATGAAAACAACTGCCTCCCTCATGCCTAATACATAACATAAGAAAACAAATAGCATGACCGTGGCCGACACTAGATTATTTCATGAACTTTCTTCTAAAGTAAAGTAAAAAATACAGTTTTCAAAAAACAACGCAATTAGACAATGCAACTGTTCCACTCTGTTCCCGTGACCTGTGGCTCGATTTTTAATAAAGTATGATACAGAAATGAAACTTGTTTCCAAATAAAGATATTGTCAATATCATTCGGGTTGTCTTTTTTCAACAGACTTCAAAAAAGGAGGAGGTTCTCAATTCGATTGTATTTTTTTATTGTTGTTCGCGCGTATCTTCGATATTTATAGACCGATTTTGGTGGTTCTTTTTTGTTTGATTGAGTTTTCTTGCGAGATGGTCCCAATTTTTATTATTTTTTTAAACGTTCCAGTACTTTTCAAATAATCCTAATAATACTATGATTTTGCGTTAACTACCGTGACGACTTGGTTATTATGAACCGATTTTTTGTTGGAAAAGGGATACCCTTAAGTGTCCTTTTAATTTAATTGACATTGGACCTTGGACTTCGAAGATATTCAAGGGAACTCTATAAACTCAAATAGGATATGTATAGTGATTGTGATATTGGTAGATTTGTGACAATCCAAAACAAATCAAGTTATGGTCTGCGACGTTCTGGAATAGACTTGGACTACAAAACCACAACAACTCTTTAAAAACAAGCAGCGTAAATTAAGAAATTGAGTTATGAGCATTTTGAAAATATATAAAATTAAAAATATTACATGCTTAGACACTTACCACAAAAAAGTTAAAAATAAAAAAGCTTCTTTAAAAAAGAAATACCTTCAAAAACCTAAAAATAAAAACAAAAACAGCTTCACATAGCTCTAAAAGGCAAGAAGTAATATTAAAATCACCAATACGCATATCTATTTTAATAAAAAATAACGTCTAATGAAGTCGGATGGGGATTTTAGAATGAAAAAAAAATGAAAAAATGTTTATTTCAACAATTACACAATACATTGATACATTGTACTATTGGAGCCACCCAGTAAGCATAATGATAATAATAGAATAAAAAAAGTTTTCCTCCATCGAGCCCCAACCGACTTCAATAGACTTTTTTTATTAAAATTTATATGCGTATTTGTGATTACAATATTATTTCGTGGTTTTTAGAGCTATTTTTAACGATTTTTGTTTTTATTTTTAGGTTTTTGAAGGAGGTTATAACTTTTTTTCACTGGGATACATTTTTTTGGTGCCATATTATAAGTCAACCCTAATGATAATAATATCTAGAGAAAGAAAATTTTAAATTTGTCGCGGGTTTGAGATGACACGACTCGTTGGCCAGACTATACTTGGAAACAAGTTTCGTTTCTGTACCATACTTTTTTTTAAATTGGGCCAAAAACGGCAGACTAATTTTTACAACAATCTAACTTGGGATCTTTGTAGCTTCAAAAAATATTAGTGTTAAAACTGGTCAAATAAATAAAATATGGTATAAAATAACTTCATATTAATTCACCGATTTTTAACACTAGCATTTGTTCAAAGAGATCATCCTTAATATTATACGCAGATCGGCATACGTGGCCCACGTCTGCCTAGTGTAGAACTCTTTAGCGATTAGTCTGCTGAAATGCACCCATTAGAACCCATTGGTATAGATAGAAATTAAACGAAGTGTCATGACAAATTACCGAGCTCTGTAATTAGTTGTTTTGTTTTGTTTGACATTGACATGACATACTATACCACAGAATACATATACCAATACACAGAAAAAAGTAATTTGTATTTTAAAAATACTAAGTACCTCATAAAAAGTATTTCAAATAAAATACAAAATACATTTTGAAAAAAAGTATTTTAAATACAAAATACAAATACGTATTTTGTATTTTGTATTTGTATTTTAAATACATGTATTTCAAATAATTCACATCTCTGATGTTATGATAGTATTGGTTAAGGCACCCCATCCAACATCCATCGACCTGAGGCTCGAAGGAGAATAGGCTGTTCAGAGAGAGTGAATATTCCATAATCAATAGCAACATCACTAAAGAGTTTTCATTTCCAGGTGTTCGTATGCTGGACGGTGACGTCACAGATGCCGTAGAAGCCAGGTCTTTGAGTCTGAACCCTCAGCACGTGGACATCTACAGCGCGTCGTGGGGTCCAGATGATGACGGGAAGACTGTCGACGGCCCAGGAGAGCTGGCCACCAGGGCGTTTATAGAGGGAGTTACAAAGGTACCTACTTGTTGCAAATATAATGTAACTTTTTCTTCAGGAATCGCCTGTGTGGTCTAGTGGTTCACCCACCCGTGTAAGAGACGCAGGGGTACCGAGTTTGGTTCCCAGAGGGGGTACAATTTGTACTCGGTTTAATTGGTGGTAGGGCTTATTTCAAGTCCGCCTAGCTAGCTACCACCAACTTACCTCAGTCTAACACCATAGCAATAATTTAAATTTTGTTGTGTTCCGGCAGTTAGAGTAAGATAGGCAGTTCCTCAGTGATGAGGATTCCGGCTGTAGTGCGATTCCACCTTAGGCCTTATCGTCACTTAACATCAGGTGAGGTAAATGCGCACTATCCCGTAAAAAAAAGACTGAAAAAACTTATCTTTATTGTTCTACATAATTATGTTACTAATATAAAAAGCATTTTTAATCTTTTTAATTATTTGCAAGTTGATCTAAGTTAGATTGGAAACAACATTTTTCTGTTATATTCTTAATTTACGCTTGCAAATCAACATTAAAAACCGGCCAAGTGCGTGTCGGGCCACGCGCCATAGGGTTCCGTAGTTACCTTATACCATACCATATTTAATACCACCTATAATTTTTCGTCTGTAAAAATAACTTTGTTTTTCACAGTGTTGGTATGAATGACAAAGTTATATTTGCGGTGTTAGAAAATGTGCTACATCTCAAAAACTGATTACTATACCTCGTTCAAACCAATTTTGGTTGAAAGTTTTTATTAAGATCTACAGCATATATTTTTTTTAGATTTTTCACTCTCTTATTTCAAAAGTTAAAGGGGGGGGGACACACATTTTACCACTTTGGCGGTAAATATCTTTCAAACGGTTGACTTTGAGAAAAAGTTGTCTTAAAAACCTTAATGTCATTTTTAAAGACCTATCTATAGACACCCAACACGTGTTGGTTTGAAGAAAAAAAATTTTTTCAGTTTCAGTTCCATGTATGGGGAGCCCCCCCTTAATCTTTTATTTTTCTTATTTTTGTATTAAATTCGTTAAGCGGTTAACAGATTACATCTACCTACCAAGTTTCAACTATGTAGTCTTAATACTTTCGGAATAAAGTGGCTGTGACATACGGACAGACAGACAGACAGACAGACAGACAGACAGACAGACAGACAGACGGACAGACAGACAGACAGACAGACATGACGAATCTATAAGGGTTCCGTTTTTTGCCATTTTGGCTACGGAACCCTAAAAAGGGACGCCCAAAGAACGTTCAAAGCTACTAAGTACACCATGCTTTCATAATTTTGCCTCCACTGCAAACTGTAGTCAAGCCATTTTTTTTTCATTTATTTGAGTAAACAAACAGTGACAAATTAAAAGGTAATTTAAAGTAGTATAAACTATGAAATAAATAAATTTGACACCAACACCGCTTACCACAAGTGTATACATACATAATACGCATTGAAAATGACATATTATTATCCTTAAAGTAAGTAATTCAAATATGTAGGTATGGTATATTCAAATATCTACTACACAAGTTATGGAGCAAATTAAATCGAGAAGTTTTTTGTTTTATTCTTTTTTAAGTTTTTTATTTATATTATAAGCCATGGTACTTACATAAGTTTAATAATGTCACTACAGGCAACTCAAAAATTTGCTTTGCTACTTTAATTTGTCACTGGCACACCGTATTTCAAACTGTAATTCATTCTCACAAGAACACATTTTCACTTTCGGCCGTACAACTTTTAGCGAAGGGTGCAAAAAAGGTGGTTGTTACACAGGTACAAAGTAATTTCTATAATGATGCAATTATTTTCCCTCGAATTTCTATGTGGTCACGGACTCGGCAATGAAATTTACATAACCTTGTTGACTTTTCTAACTAAACTGTTTAGTCAGTCCTCTTTGGACCTTCGGGTTTATAGCTTTAATGTATACAACTGAAATTAGATTAGAAGGTAAGATAGAGCCTTACCTGTAATGAAGTTAGGTTCTAATGTAAATAAAACCTATTTCCTGGTTAGAAGATTAAGCTCCTATGTTAAGAAAGTAGATATAATCCTATTAAGTACCTAATTTATTTAGGTTATGTGTGTATTGATCAAAATATTTTGGAACATGCGCTGTTTTATTGGAATCGTCAAAATTCGTTTTTTGTTTGTTTTTTGTCATGTCAATGTTAATTAAGTACCCATGTTTATTTAAGTTTGGGTAAAATCATTCTGCTTTGGATAAAATAATATTTATCATTCATGTCATGTCCTCCGTGCTTCGGAAGGCACGTTAAGCCGTTGGTCCCGGCTGCATTTGCAGTCGTTAATACCCACCAATCCGCATTGGGCCCGCGTGGTGGGTTATGGCCCACCTCCTTATCTACCCATAAGGAAGGCCTGTGCCCTAGCAGTGGCGACTTTAAAATTGCTGATGGTCATATCATGACATGATATCTAACTGCATAATAATCATGATCTTGAATATGGAAATAAATGGCTAGGTTAGTTACCCTACTATTACATAACGAATTCACGGTTTCTTCCATCATTACACACATATTTTTATTAAAAAGGTATTTTGTTCCCTTGATTACACACTATGTTCACCATCATTTTCTCTCTAGGGGCGGAACGGCAGAGGGTCCATTTTCGTGTGGGCGTCCGGCAACGGCGGTAGGGAGCATGACAATTGCAACTGTGATGGCTACACCAACTCGATATGGACGTTGTCCATATCTTCGGCGACGGAGCGCGGTGAGGTGCCCTGGTACTCCGAAATGTGCAGTTCGACTCTCGCTGCGACTTATAGCAGTGGAGCTATCAATGAAAAGCAGGTAAGGGATGACAATTTGAATGATATTGAAGAAGTCTGATGCCTTGTATCCATTTTGCGAGACGACAGCTTCGCGATGTGAAGACGCGTTTGCTTTGCGAGCCTATAAGCCATGCCGTGCTCACAGCTCACGTCTGTAGCACACCTCCAACGCGAGTAGGTTCCGCCATGACTTGTCAGTTGTACGACAAGCAAAACAAATGCGAAACAGCCTGTTCTAATGCACAGATTTAACCATGATGCATAGCATGCAGTCTCATTCCGCCCGATTGGCTATGATTGTTGGCACACGAAAATAATGACGCGAAACCGCTACGTAGATGTGATCGTCATAATTATGTCTTCGATAGAAGACTATTCATGGCGGAACTAGGTATTGCGGTTTCGCTGGTATTGCTTGTTTCGTGGCGGAAGTGTGCTACAGCCACAGGCGTCAATGTGACCAGCAGCCTCGTAATGTTAATACTCAGTATCAGCTTGTAAGCTGTATCTTAGCCACGGTGACTGACGGTGCAACGAGAGAATTAGATCGGCATAAAGCTATACTATGTTCTGCGTCCGTAAATCTTTAAACTCACTTTTATTTGCTAAAAAGTGTTTATTGTACTATCACAACCTTTGCTATTATTTCAAAATATCTATATATCAGGTTTGGAGCTATAGTCTATAGATAATAAAAGTTCATTCTCTTTTTACATAGCCTTTATAATTTTTTTTTGGTTAACTTGTCTAATAAATATTACCCTTATTGGTAAGAAGGGCGTCTCATATAACTTGACAGGTTTTATTATTCTGAAGTTGGCAGTTTTCTCATATCGTCATAACATCACCGTCAATATTATTTTCTTTCCGAAACTTTTATCGTCCCTTTTCTAGTTAAGTTTCTTCGACCCCCTTATGATTCTTCATTTATACAAATATAAAACTTAACATTCTCAAATTCTGTTGTTCTGTGAATTTCTTTACGTCTTCATTGTTAAACTTGTTTAAACTTACGAATAGACAATTATTTGCTGACAACTTTTAATGCGGGACTGTACCTCTGCCTTCTTCTTTTCTTGAACTGTCTTGGAACTAGTATCAACTACGTCTGCTAACTTAATTTTTGAATACTTATAAAACTGAAAGTACTTAGTTTCGTTAGTATGAATAGAAGTCTAAAATCTCAGAACAATAACAATTAACTATTCATAACTTCTTAGAGTAGAGACGTAACGTAAAACTTAAAGCTTTGGTTTGATGTTAAATAAGTGCATGAATTGTATGTATTTTGTGTTGTATATTAATGAAATACGTAGTGGTATTCTTATATTTACAAAATAATATCAATATTACATCAGTAACTTAAAGTTACTTATTTAAACACCTTTATTTATGTAAGTTGCAGAACTCTTGCTAATACCTTATGTTAACTCGATGATATTCAAGTTACGCCCCATGTTCGATCATTATTAGTTCGTTGGTAAGCAATCAAAGTTTAGCCCAACTTTTGGGTCAAACAAATCTGCAGTGTATAGTCGGCGTGAAATGTGGGTTGTGGCATATTTACATTATTAATAGTTACTCACTCTAATTCCAATACTATTTCCAGTCAGATAAATTACGAAGTACGAGTATGCCAGTGAGTAATTTTTGATTCCAAAGTGCTATGGAATACCCAAAATTAAAACACTAACGTCCAGATCTGTGATAGTTCGTTGTATAGAAAAGTTACTTTCCTAAATAGATAAACGTTTATAAATTGTATTATTATTATTAATAGTTTGTTACTTTCATTATTTATCAGTTTACAAATAATTACTCTGTTAGTTTAGTTTTAATGAGCAGGTACAATGGCGACACTATAAAACCAGTCAAGCTCCTCCTTATTGCTTTAAAACACACCGTTGGTGGTGTTAGTATGGTCTGACTGCATTTGAAATCAACAACATCCATCAGTCCGTACTCCGTATTGGGATCTCGTGGCGGGTGAAGACTAGGCTTGCCAATTGTCCCGATTTAATTGGGATGTCCCAATTTTAGGCCCTTGTGTCCCGGGTCCCGCGACAACCAGTACAGGCGGGAAGCTAATATTGTCCTAATTTTTTGACATCTTCATTTCTTTCATTTTAATAATCCCGCCAGTTTCGCTATTGTTGTTTTCGAATCTCCACGCTTTTAGGGTTCCGTACCAAAATGGTAAAAAAGGAACCCTTATTTAATAATGAATGCAAGTAAGGGTTAACTTTAGTGAAAAATGTTCTGAATTTTACGATTACGTACTTAATTAAAAATAAAAATCTTCTGAGATGCGCTAAATCCCAAAATAAATATTATTTTAAGAACATAAAATAAACGTACCTACCTATTGTAAGTAGTTCATTGCTGTCTGATTCTGAGACTGAATATTGTTTAAATTTTCTGTAAGAATTTCTACTGTTTGTTTATACATAACTATGATTATAAATGTTTTTTTGAGAAGTCCCGATTTTATATTGCCCGTTCCGATTTTTTCCCATTTAATCCTGAAAAATTCATTGGGAGAGTTCTTGTGAAGACCCATCCCCCTTGTCCACCCATGACGAAGGCTAATCATGACGTTTTCACCAGGTTGTAACCACTGATCTCCACCACTCGTGCACCGCGGGGCACACGGGCACGTCTGCCTCTGCGCCGCTCGCAGCAGGCATTTGTGCGCTCGCGCTGCAAGCGAATAGGGACCTCACCTGGAGGGATATGCAGCATATTGGTAAGTGATGACTACTGTAGAATCAAATATAATAGCTAAACAGTAAACATGAGTGAATTTGGGTTAACTTACTTTGATATACCGCACCGCATTTTTTCTTCTGTAGGTATTATCTGTAAATCTGTAAACTATCTAATTACTTAATAATTTAATAAGGTTCAATGGAACTGTCATATTTCTTTTACCCAAATTTTTCTCTTTCTCTCTCTCTCTCACACACACACACACACACACACACACACACACACACACACACACACACACACACACACACACACACACACACACACACACACACACACACACAACACACACTTCCATATTGCTGAGAAGAGATTTGAGCTATGGAAAAATGTGAAGAGGAGAAATCCATAGAAGAGTCTGTCTAAAAAAGCTGCCACGTGGTTAGAAAAGGAACTAATTCTGCTCCTTATTTTATGGGTCAGTTTCCAGTACTAATTTAACAGGGAAAATGTCAGCATTTCGATAAAATGCCAGACTCTACTATAAATAGTTTGACCCTACACTTACAGTAAAATTCTGAGCTCGACTATTTTTTTTTTATATTTCCAAAATTACCTATTTGACGCTTGCATAAAATCAATCTCATTAAATCGCTTTTGATAGGGCATTTAATAATGTGGAGTGGCAATAAACCACATTCGCATTTCGGGTTAGCATTCGAACTAATGATTTTTGCTAATTGCTAGAACGTTAAAAGGTTTGTGGTGATGGTACATTTGGTATTTCGGGTTTCATTAGTCAGTCACTTTGCGAAAATTAAAATATTTTTTTGGTTTCTTTTTCAATATGTTTTAAACGCCCGATTGCAAAACGGAATTAATGAATTAAAATTATGTAAAATAAATAATGGAGAACGGTTTTTATTTCAAATACAGTAAATAATTAAAAACCTAATTTTGATTTGAGTAGTACTTCTAAATTATTTATTTATTTAAGTAAGGCTTACCAACTAAACACATACATGACATTTATCATTTATAGGAACAAATAACAATAGTGTAGATATGCGTCTAAATTAAAGGTACGCACAACATTCAAAACTATATAGACCTATTAAAACAAATAACATAATTTAAATATAAGAAATGCAACACAACATCAATATTTTATAAAATACTTAATTAAAAATTAAATCAGAACAATTAAATTTAAAATAAATGGAATCAATAATAAAAGAAAAAATCGTTAATTCGAAAATTATTACAAATTATGGCATATATTTTAAATTACTTAAAAAGTTTAATTTTGCAGGATAAAGACTTTTAACTTTGCGAAAGATAAAATTGTAGGTACTTAATTTAATTACTTACACGTATTTTTTATACATTATTTAAATGACTTAATTTTTGTCAATAACTACCTAACGATTTATGATTCTTTCTTCGTGAAAATTTCTTTACTGCCTACAAAATTATACTTTATGGAAATTCCGGAAGTATTTTTTCCTTGATGTTGTTTATCGGACCGGTACATCGGCTCTGTAAATAATTAATGAATAAAAATACAAAACTGAATATCTTTACTGTATGAATTTTCAGGCGAGACTTTTATAGATATTTTTTATTTACCCTGTAATATTTTCATGCTTCGTTTTTAAAATGCTTTACCGAGTTGTTTCTAATGTTATTTTTTTACCTTGTTTATTTACTTGAATGAAGTAAAATTAACTTTTATACCTACTTAATAATATCAAATAAAACATTTCGTTACTAAGCTATAAGTATTTCACAATAAAAAGCTTTTCATACATTTCGCATTCATGCTTGAAATGAATTATGGTTTTAGTATGAACTATTGTACCACTATTTCACCCCTAAAAGGTAGGGACATAAGATAAGACAGTTCAACCACTCGGGAATATTTTTCAAATCAATAGGCTGAGTGGGATGTATTGCTATTATTCATTTGTCGGCCTAAAATACCCAACTCTTTTACTTTGGGGTTAAAAACTGTTTTATATAAAAAAGTAATTTGAAAAAGTAGATATGATTTTTTTAAATTTTTTGCTTACTTACCTACAGCTATTTCATAAAAGTATGTTCTGATCTGATGTTTATAATATACATGAGTATTTAATGTTTTGATGTTAGGGAGGTTTAGTGAATTGCTAAGAAAATGTCTACCGATTTTTTTCATTGTTTAATTAAATGTTAGTTCTTTTATCAGAATCGAGAAATCCTCATCGAAATTGACGGTTTACTGTTGAATGTAGACTCTATTTTGTTTGATTATCTAAATAAGCTAGCTGGTTATATTTTTTGTGCAGTGGTGCGAACTGCAAAGCCGGAGCGATTGAGCCTCGGTGGGGAATGGCGCGTGAACGGCGTCGGTCGCAACGTGTCACACTCATTCGGATACGGCCTGCTGGACGCTGCTGGCATGGTCCGCCTAGCCAGGTCTTGGAGAACGGTTCCGCCGCAGAGGAAGTGTGAGCTCGCCGCGCCAAGGTCACAGCGGCCGATTCCCACCAGATCTTCAGTTTCACTACAGGTTAGAACAGTACCTATCCTGCTTTGATTGCTTTATGCAGCTGGCACGGCCCGTCTGAGCAGGTTTTATGGGACAGTTCCATCATATAGGTAGTAAGGGCTCACCGCACCAAGGTTACGGCGGCCGATCCCCACCTCCTTTGATTGTTTTATGAAGCTGGCATGGTCCATTGCGCAGGTTCTATGGGACATTTCCATCATATATTATGTAGTTAGGGCTCACCGCACCAAGGTCACAGCGGCTGATTCCAACCAGTGCTCTGTTTATCAAAACTTACAAGTCTACAAGTATACTTTACAGGAAAAAATTTACAAGTTCATGTTGATTATGTCTTTTTCCAAATAATTAATGCAAAACACTTGTAAAAATTGTCAGACGGAATGGAGAGTCGCCGGACACCCTCAGAAATACTGAGGATTTTCCATTAAGTTTTTTACAAGTTGTAAGTTTTTACAAGTTTTGATTTTTTTGATTAATTAAATCACTAGTACAAGGGTGAAAACATATTAGTTAAACAAACAAAAAACATTTATAGCGTTTAATTTAACATGTTTTGATAATAGTACATTATGATACAAGTTAGCTTAGGTGCTTATTGCACACAAGGCTGTGGGTTGCAGCCCGAGCCGCAGGCGAGGGCGTAACTCAGCCGAGTGTGCAATAAGTAAGAGCTCACGAGTTTCATACGACGTTTTTCAACACATTTGCGAGGAAAAAACAAAGTAATTTACCACTCAGCAACAAAGACGACAAAAACAAAATGATAATCATGATGAGAATAGGCGCGCAGGTTTTTTTTTTGTTTTTTTCACACGCCCAATGCAAGAGTATTTTGCGAACAAAGGGGTTAGTGAGCATACAGCCTACTTCAAAATTATAAATTTAGGTGATAAAATGCTAATATTTTAATATTTTATAACAAAATATTGTAAATTAGGAATAATTTGATAATAATAACTATTTGTTTGACTTAATTAAGGACCTACACATTTATTTATTCCAAAAATGCAAATGAATTTTCATCGGCATAAAACCTCTTTGTTGTTACTAAAAAAATAACTGTATTACCCGATTAAATTGAAAATGCTCTGTTTACTCGCATAGAACTTGCAGTAAGGTACCTATTAAACTTTGTAGGGATAATTCTATAACCAACTTGTGTTTTATATATTATTGCACGCGTTTGTTATAGTTCGGTTTATGGCCCTAAAAGCGATGTATTAGGGCTCACTTTACGAGCAAGTGTGTTGAAAATGGATTTATGGTATAATTATTTTCATAAGGAAAATGCTTGTATTTAAAAAGTACAAGACTTGTAAGTTTTGCTAAACAGGGTACAGGTCTTCAGTTTCACTGCAGGTTAGTACAGTATCCTCCTTTGTAGTACACATGGACTGATTTACGCCGCTGGCATGGTCCTATCCAGCACTAGTCAGACAGAATTAGTCATATCTATATCTTTTCGGTTGTATCACAGACATTAGTATTGTTGGTTGAATTTACAATCATAATTACGTCTCTTGTCACACAATTAGTTATAGTCAAGTACCCAATGAAAACTAACTTCTTTGTTTCCTTACTCAGCTGGACGTGAGCTCGTGTCCTGGAGTCAATTATTTGGAGCACGTGCAAGCCCGCGTCTCGCTGTCGGTGGCTCGTCGAGGTGATATACGCATCACGTTGACCTCGCCTGCTGGGACCAAAGTCACACTGCTGGCTCCGAGGTAGGTGGTTCTTTTAAACTCATGGAAAGGAGAAAGGGTTTCCCGGAGGAATGGTGAATAAAATAGGAACGGAATGGCTGTGGGAATTTGTCAGGATTGTAAGAAAGAAAGAAAGAAAAAATATTTATTTAGGGACCACTTAGTTTCAATAATCTATTGCTATGACTATGTTATAACTATTATAGAGAGAGCGTGGTTTAATAAATTGGCCCTAAAATGGCATCCATTCAGCATCTGTCGGGAAGCCATTATGAAATGACTCCTCGACGCTGGTCTTCCATGGACACCAAGGGAGAAACGCACTACTATGCGCACCAGTGATACATAAAATAAATAATAATAATATATTGGCAATAAGATAACTGTAATAAAACTGTTTTACATAAAATAACCATCAATTAGTGTCAACAACGTGATAACTCAACAAACGATGCATGTAAATCTATTTTATAACATATTTGCTCGTAAAGGGTCTCTTATTACACCAATTTCAATATCGTATTGTATCTCATTACGAACTTGTGCGGTAATGTAAAGTGAAACGCACGGTTTCCTTGATAAACCGTGCGTTTTACTTTACATTACCGCACGGTTTATCAAGATGCTTCGTCTAAAACTAACGGTACTTTTTAAATCTTAGCAAAGAGTTTTTATGTCAGAAAATAGGTCAACAGTTTATGAATAAAATTAACTTTGGGAGATAAAATATAATAAATAAACATTTAATTAATTAATTTTGACAATAAATTACAACCATTTATCTGTAACAACTAACAAAAAAACAAAAATATTAATTTACTTTATTAGTAATACTGGCTGTTTTTATGCCTTTGCCTTAAAAAAAAAGCGCTGATGCGCGCGCGCATAGCTAATTTAAACAAGTAAAATTATTCCACGCGCTTTTTTTGCTTTATTGTTTTTATTTGAAAATGTCGTCAAGTAGTGATGAATTTATTAATTCGACACCGCCAGAAGTCTCAGAGGCAGCGAAAAAGGCTACTCTAAGCCTCTTGCCCGAAAAATTGACCGATAAATACTTACAAGCGTATCAAAATTTCAACATAATATGGAAGACAAGCAAAGGTGCAAAGTTCGAGTTTTATTTATTTCCTCGCAAATATGTTATAAAATGTCGTATGACATACGTGCGCTTTGATAATTTTCAACATACCGCACTTATATCATAACTAGCTTCTGCCCGCGACTTCGTCCGCGTGGATGTTAGAGAAAATCCTTAGAGAACCTTCAACCAGGATCTGACTAGTCATTTTTACGTTTCCGGTTCCGGTTCCCGTTCCCGTTCTGTTCCCGTCCGTTCCCGTCCCTTTCCTGTCCCGTTCTCGTACCCCTTCCGTTCTCGTTCCCGTTCCCGTACCGTTCCGTTCCCGATTCATTCCCGATACGTTCTCGTTTCATTCCCGTTCCGTTCCCATTCCGTTCTTGTTCCCGTTCCCGTTCCCGTCCCGTCCCGTTCCGTCCCCGTCCCCGTCCCCGTCCCGTCCCCGTTCCCGGTCCCTTTCCGGTTTCTATTCCCGTTCCCGCCCCGTCCCATTCCCGTTCCCGTCCGGTTCCGTTCCCGTTCCGTTCCGTTCCCGATCCTTTCCCCTTAGTTCCCGTCCCGTTTTCGTTCCCGTTCCGTTCCTATATCGTTCCCGTTTCGTTTCCGCTTCGTTCCCGTTTCGTTCCCGTTCCATTCCCATTCCGTTCCATCCCTTTCCATTCCCAATTCGTTCCCGTTCACGTCCCGTTCCCGTCCCGTACTCCTTCCGTTCCTTTTCCCGGTACCGTTTCCGTCCCGTTCCTGTCCCTTTCTCTTTCCCGTTCCATTCCCGTTTCGTTCCCGTTCCGTTGCCATTCCCATTCCATTCCCTTTCCGTTCCCGTTTCATTCCCGTTCCCTTCCCGTTCCGTTTCCGATCCAGCCCGGTCCGTTCCCGTCCCGTTCTCGTCTTGTTCCCGTTCCCGTTCCTGTTCCTGTGCCCGTGCCCGTGCCTGTTCTCGTTCCCGTTACCTGGATGTGCATGTCCAGGTACAGGTCCATGATGTGTCATGTCCACCGTGTTGGACTTCAAAATAAATGTCATTTTCGCAATCACCATCCCATGAAACCTCAAGAACGACATCCACATCGATTTTCATGTGTACTTACCACATTTACACCCTAAGGGATAATTTTCAAAATAACAAAATATGTGTTTGCCTATTTATTTTTAGACATGCTCCTACGAATTTTAAATTTGTAATGTCTATTTTATATTCTTTTTCCATACATTTGAACCTCATATTCACCCCTTTAGGGGTTAAATCATGTCCACCGTGTTGGACATCAAAATAAATGTCATTTTCGTAATCACCATCCCATAAAACCTCAAGAATGACCTCCACATCGATTTTCATGTTTACTCACCCCATTTACCCCCTAAGGGGTTGATTTTAAAAATCACAAAATATATGTTTGCTTATTTATTTTTAGATGTGATCCTACGAAGTTTAAAGTTGTAATGGCCATTTAATATTTTTTTCCATACAAAATTTGAACCCCATTTTCACCCCTTGAGGGTTAAATCATGTCCACCGTGTTGGACTTCAAAATAAATGTCATTTTTGCAATCGTCATCCCAGAAAACCCCAATAACGACATCCGTATCTATTTTTAGGTTTACTCACCCCATTTACCCCCTAAAGGGTTTATTTTCAAAATCACAAAATATATGTTTGCTTATTTATTTTTAGACGTGCTCCTACGAAGTTTAAAGTTGTAATATCCATTTAATATTATTTTTCCATACAAAATTTGAACCCCATTTTCACCCCTTGAGGGGTCAAATCATGTTCACCGTGTTGGACTTCAAAATAAATGTCATTTTTGCAATCGTCGTCCCAGAAAACCCCAATAACGACATCC
Source organism: Agriphila geniculea (assembly GCA_943789525.1). Taxonomy (NCBI): domain Eukaryota; kingdom Metazoa; phylum Arthropoda; class Insecta; order Lepidoptera; family Crambidae; genus Agriphila; species Agriphila geniculea. The sequence goes on along the minus strand of OX038887.1, from coordinate 6,539,798 downwards.
ATATCTATTTTTAGGTTTATTTACCCCTTTTTACCCCCATTTCATCACCGTAGGGGTTGAAATACTAACAATAACAATAAACGTTGCGTCAGATTTCCATCCATAAGCCTAAATCATATATTTAGCAATTTTGAAAAATGAAACAAACTTCCATCAAACTGCCGCCAGGGCGCACCGCCGCCCCCGAATCTCAGACCCAGAGTGGGTCGGCCCCAGGGACGGCAACGTTGGGTTTGATTCATTAGATGAAATTGAAGTGGCAATAACTTGATAATATCTATTTTTTTAAAAACATTAAAACTCTGACTTCCTGATCAAAACAAAAGTAAATGGACTTAAATATTGTGGCAAAATATGGCAGGCGGACCACTGCAAGCCCCTTCACTGCCGAGAATCGAACCTGGTTTCTGGATTTACCTCTAGAAATGACTGAATTAATAACAGCGGTTCAACTCATGGCGCCATTCGCAAAGCCTTTATTTTCTGCAAAAAAATAATGTCTCCAACTCTCTCGACCACTATGGCACTAAATTTAAAAATGGCTTTCAAAAGAGTTATTTTCTGGCCACAAACAGCGAATGCAAAAGGCTTTGCCACACATCAATTCTCATTTTCCCAGCAGCACTGCATTTCCAGCATTCCATAAACATTTCGACGAAATCACGAATGCGCTTCGCAATGGTTCCACGCATAAATACTATTTCAAAATGTCAAATAGATTCAAATCTGAATCCATTTCAGGCATATTTCACGATGTTTAACATCAGAGTTGCAATGTTTAGGTACTAATACAAAGAGGCTTTCAGTTCAGGTTGATGTTGATGTGTTTGTACCTTACTTCATTTGTAGTTATTTAAACTTTAGACTTTGTTTAATAATATACTTGGATGTAGTCCCAAAATGGCCGCAATAGGTAGTAACTGTATCGATCAGTGATCGAATAGTTCATGCATTTGTCAAATGATTTATAAGTAGGTACTTAGGTATGTATACAGGGTCATTTTTGGACTATTTTGGATAATAAAAGTTGCTTGTAATCATGAGTGGAACTACCCCACTGCGGGAAAACAACCATTAAAATTTCGGCATGTATTTTACTGTGTCTCAACTCAACTTATAATCATGAGTAGCAATTTTACTTCTTTTTTCATCATTAGGTGGGTTGCAAGTTGCAATCTGTAGCAACATTTAAAAAATATATTTTTCATTAAACCTACTGCCGTAATTCAATCAGTACAATTCACTTCAGCTTTGATCAATGGGGCTTTTGTTCAGTTCTGAAATTCACAGCAAATTCAGATATCAAGGCACAAAAACTTTACCTCGACAGCTGAATTACAGAAAACTAGTGCTGTTACTTTTTCGGTAACATTGTCAGTTCACAATGGCAAAATAAAACAAGAGATAATCCCGCTTTAACAATGGCTACGGAAATCCAAACAAAGTGAAGTTTCCCAGTGCATAATTACTCGGGCAGGCTTGCTTTACTTACTAAACATGGCTAAAGCTTAGTCAGTTTTGGGTATGCTGACGTCATATTTTAATATTTAGCCCTAAACTTTGGTCGGGTGTATCAATCAGGCCGAACTGCCGAAGTTATTAGTATACTGGCCTAACATGACTTAAACATATCGACGGTTTTGAAAACGTCACGATTTAATATGTTTGGACGTGTTAAGCAAAATGTAATACTGTTTAGTTACTGAATACATACTTAATTATTTACCGATGAAAGCTAACTCAATGTCTCAAAATATGAAATCTATAGTTTTTGAAGTGAAAACTTCTTTAGCGGCGTTGTACGTTTTTGTGTAATGGGGAACAAATGCTAAATTCGCGTCAGTAAGAATCACGTGACCCTGATCGAAAATTCGTAAGACGGATGTGACGGATGGAGAGTAGTCAGCTGGCGGCGGAAGTATCCCCCTCTCTTTCTACGGGGCGCGGTGAAAATCGCGGCGCGTCATTTCAGGACGAAAACTCTTGTGTCACCAGTAACGCGCTAATTTTGAAAATAGAACTAATAGCAGCGATCTCTTCGGTGAAATCATAGACTTATTTATACTCTGTGACTATAAGTTTAAATCGTAGAATGCGTGCATGTAGAAATTAAAAAGGCCACTGGCGCGAAATCTTTAGAATTTTTCTCTAATTACAAACTGATTGAATTGTGTGACTGTATAGTAATAGGAAAGAAATAATTTTAATCCTCTGCCGCTAATTTCAAAATATCAAAAATGCACAACGTTAATATTCAAATTTTCACTTCTGCCGGCACTCCCGGAGTGCAACCCGATTTTTTTTACTGTTTCTCTTTTCCTTTTCTTTAGTTTCGTTTTACTAGTTGCTCATACAGAAAATTAGTCGTCCATCAAAGTCGAATAACACTAACCCTGGATATTACTAAAGCCCACCGGTAACGATCAATTGCGATTGTCAATATTTCCGCAATTGTCGCCCATTGACGGAAAAATTGATCGTTTACGCGTGCAATTGAAGCGATTGTCAATTGCTCCAACAATGGCATTGACGGAAAAATTGTCAATCGCAATTGATTGTTACCGGCGGGCTTTTAAGTCCTCTACATCTAACTAACACCTCCATAATCTCCTACTTGAATATTTTGCCAATTATTTTCGCACGGTAATTATTCTCATGATATTAAGAGACGGGAAGTATAATGATATATTAATTAGTGAAACGACGATTAATAATTACTTGAAAAGGCGGCTCACATAACCCTTCAAGCAAATATTCCTATACTGATTTCAAGTACCTACTACCTGTAAATTAATGCAAACGAGTATTACATATTCGACATTGTTATCACTCAATACGCCTCAATTGAATAGCTACCACGTATTACGTATTCACGTTCTGAATTGTGTCTATTTTAATTGGCCGCCTATTCTGGCTTTGAACTAACCGGGTACATTTACTAGTTCACTTCAGCAGTTAATTATTATATTAATTTTAATTAATTATCATGGAAGCCAGTAAAACAATTCCTTTAGACGCATAAAACCACAAACGCAAAATACCAAACTCGAGATTTTGTGGTGTTTTGCGGATTTGTAGAAAAAAATACGTAAAATACCACCCATAAACGCAAAACACCACCTGGGACTTAGAATTATTTTGTCACTGAAGTGGATGGCCGAAGAAACTATTTCGCTAAGGTTCCTCAGCCCTTTAGACGCATAATACTCAGCTATCCTAGCTAGGTTATATCTATTCTGTGACTATGCTTAAAACTAAAAGTACCAGGCTATCAGGAATATAAAGGAGCTAATCAAAGTACCTGTTCATCAGATCCAGTCAGCATTTTCCCCATAGCTCCTCAACGCAGGAGTGCTAACTGCTAGAGAGTTGGTCTAACAGGGCAATCAGTCTATTGAAAAGTACTAGGCTAGCATGAATGTAAAAGAGGTCTTATCATACCTGTTCATCAGATTCGGTCAGCATATTCCCCACAGCCATCAACGGGAGTCCTTACTACTGGAGACTTCGACTTTACTGGTAGCAAATCAAAGTACAGAAAGTATTTTTTTTCAATCAGTCAATTACGAAAAAGTTGGTGTTTTGCGTAGTTGGTATTTTGCGTAGGTAAATCAAAGTTGGGATTTTTCGTAAATCAAAGTTGGTGTTTTGCTAAGTTGGTATCTTGCGTAAGTGGTATTATGCGTCTAAAGGAAACAATTTACATAAATACAGTTTACCTACATAGTGTCATTACGAGCTATCATTATTCACTAAGGGTCCATTCACTAACGCCGCTATAGGTACCATGGGCAACAGCGTCGCTTAACCACTACTAAGGTTAAAATCGCTTGCACGCCGCGCCATCACGACATTATGTTTAGTTCGTGCAGGGGCGATACATGCGCACACGAATTTTGATAACGGTTAAGCGACGCTGTTGCCTATAGTACATTTAATTTTATAAGATCTGTGTAATGAGATATTGAACTTCCAGGGCACACGACTCGTCCAGAGCGGGCTTCAACTCTTGGCCCTTCATGTCGGTGCACATGTGGGGGGAATCACCACTCGGGATCTGGCAACTGGAGGTGTCCAACGAAGGCCGATATAGTGGTAAGACATTTTGATTAAAATAATAACAATACAACACCTTAGAATCCATTATAGAAAATGACGTTTTGCATCTGTATAAAATTTAAAAAGACATTTATTTTCCGTGAATCAATTTGTAATTAACAAACGATAGGAAAATGAAGTGCATAAAAACAAATATTTCGAGGTTGACTTAAATAACAAATTCACAATCTTAGCTTAGTGTAACACTCGGAAATGGAGTTGAAACATAAAGAAGAAGAAAGTATTTTCCTTTGATATCGAAAACAAAGATCGCTTTGTTTTTCCAGCTCAGTGAATATCTAAGGTGCAGTAGGTAATAAGCTTACTTGTTACTTGTAACAACGATATTCAATTCCATTTAGGTACTAATGATACGGATTTATTATCTCATAGATAATGTCTCGCGCTAATGGTATTTGAATTAATTATAAGTAAGTAATGTTTGCACCTATGAACGTGTCCTTTCGATTCATTAGGTCGTGCGACATTGCAAGACTGGTCTTTAACGTTATACGGAACTAGCAGTCCAGCAGCTAAAAACGATCCGGTGCCGTTCCGGAATCCGATTACGGCTCGAAATAAGAGCAACGCAACACGACCCGTAGTGGTCCAATCCGGACGGAAAAACAGCCGGGGGAAGGCTGTCTCCATCGTCCCCACCTACACGGTCGGTTTAGTGAAGAGAAAGAAAAACAAAAACTCCAAAAATCCGAATAGGAACTCTCAAAAATCGAAGCAGAGTAGACCTGCAACCCGGTCGCCCTTAGAGAGCACTACAAAGACGACAACGACGCCAGCTCCCGACTTAAGCCTCCACTTGAGGGGGGATATTTCGGATCCGTTAGCGGACCCGAGGGGTCGAAAGATGTCCAGCCTCTTCGAGCAATACCCGAAAATTCAACGGATATACCCGGCGCCGCTTCAAGCGAACGGTACAGCTGTAGTGGCGATGCATGACTTGTGTATGTTTGTCCGTAGTCGCGCTCGTTTTATTCCGCCCGCCTAGTTTGTACCCGCACGTCAATTACCCCATGTCCGAACTCGACTCTTTGCATGGCGTGTTTGCATTGTTAATTTTTTTCGCAGTTGAAATCTATAGACACAACAGTGTTTCGTTCAATTTCCGTTTTATTTTCAGTTGCAATTAACGTTTCGTAGTAAGTGAAATTAATTTGCGTTGGTGATTTTTACGTTTTTATTTTTAGCGCTTCGTTATATTTTGGTTCGGCGAATTTGAGGGCAGTTTTTTTTTGTTAAACCTTACCTTTTTATCAATATTAGTTTGTGATATACCTATAGTTTTGAAATTCAGTAGCTTTATTTATTTATAAAAAAAAGTATTTCAATAAGTACAAGTAATTGATCATTTTACGAATTTTTAAGAATGAATTTTACAGTACTTACTTAAATATTTTCTAAGTAAACATTGGCATACAATAACCCCTTTTATTTTGGTGATCTGCTAATTCAGAAGCAGCCAAATAAAGCAACACAAAATCATAGCGATAAACATCACATGTTCTTATTGTTCACTCGAAAAATAATAATTTTCTCTGCAGCAGGACCATTGTCACAATGGGAGCTTATATTCTATGGCACAGAAACTCCACCCCAAGAGTTTGACGCTTCGCCTCAGACTAATGCCTTAGGACCAAATCCGGGCCCCCCAGTCCCATCATGGAACACCCAAAGCGAACCAGAATCGGTTGAGGAGGTCAAACAAAATGCCATCGACGACGATCTGGCTTTGGTGTGGCATGATTCACATACGGTAAGTCATATTAGCCAGTAGCCATTTTGAACTGTGCGGTACCAGAAGTGGGATCAATATCAAAAGTGGATGGGATCAATAAAAAATATTTTTAAGCGGAGGCATCTTCGCTAAAAATATTACTGTGTATTTTCCAGTTTTTTAAGTACCAGTTTTATTTTACAATATCAATGTCTGCGTTATATTTGCGTTATATAAGGTATCCAACCCATATCGGTGCTGAAAATACAAATATATCTAAAACTGGTATTACGTCACTTGCAATAACGACGCTGTCGTTTGGATGACAAGTATGACGCCCCTTTATTCCGTAAACAAAATGATATTGTTGATTTCATTGGTTTACCACTTTAAGCTTTTAAATGAATTAAAAAGACTTTAAAGGGTAGATTTTGATAAAGTAATTAGCTAATTGAAGAATAATAGAGTTAAAGGCAGATTCCGGATGTACAAAATTATATTAATTCCACAATAATACGGGAATTCTATATTTAGTCCCTTACAATTAGTATGAAGAGCTGTACATTATGGACCAGTAAAGGCAATTAGCGTTGGTACTTATGTAATTTAGTGAATGCGATTAAGGTCATAAGTACCTACATATTTAAATGAAACGCGGTCTTACTTAGAGAGCTTATATTAACATAATACAGTAAATTATAAAATGGTGCGTTTCCTATTAAAAAGATTAGGTTGGTAGGTATGCATCTTGATGAATGTAATGCATGCATTATTTCTATGTTTATTTTATGAATTTGATTTTTTCCTGAATTTAGGTACCTATGTATTGTTGTTTATGAACTGTAATGGTAATCTAATTTAAGCGGCGAAAAGATATTGATTACCCATAATACAATCAGAATTTAACACAAAACGCTTAATTTTCACTCGTTGTTAAACTCGATTTCGAAATTCCAAAGTTCAGCTATTTCAACCCTAATTGCCAAAATAGGTAGGTAACTACTCGAACTATAAGATCGGCATCCTCTTACTTGATTTGGTATGTTTTGCCTCTAGGGCGAGAATAATCTCTCCTAAACTATAAACATGAACAATACTTGTGTATCTTGTCACACAATGTATAGTGGGGAAATCTCATTTTGTTACATATTCCAAGAATTATGTCATCTTTCTAAGACCCTTGTCATTCGTATCATCAATCAAAGAGACTTTTTCGTGTGTTAAAATTTGTAGAGCCACTATTAGTGTCCAGTTGATTGCTTTTGCGACGAACGAAAAGATTAATACATTTTATTCGATATAGATTTTTCGAATTTGCTGATCGCTGAAGAAAGATTATTGGTACGGAAAAAATGGTTTTTATGACTAAAATCCTCGTACGTTAATAATCTATGTGTAGAGAATGTAGAGATAAGTTGACTTATTTTCTTTGAATATAATACTTTCATTATCTGTGTAATATTATTAACTGTAGAAGGTAAATCGAGTAGAAAGTATATTAGCTAAAAATACCTAATATAAGATTTTTCTATTTATGTGTTAATTTTAAAACAGTGTAATATTTTTATCCACTTGTCAGAAAAGTAGCAGTATGTTTACAGGTATATTTTGACTAACAGAATTTACTTTATTTTAGAGAAAAAAACTCTAAAAATTATAGTTTTTAGTATCAGAAATTCGATTTTAGAGATTTAACGTTCGTAGGTTTAGGATAACATTTTGCTCATTATATTTACAAACTAACATCACATTTAAACGCGCCCCACACATGACTTTATTTGAACTTTGAAAAAATACTTACTCATCTACCTACTTGCAAATTGACTGTATTTACCAGGGCCGTAGCCAGGGGGGGAGGTTTGGGGATTTGAGGGTTTGAACCCCCAAACCTCCCCCCCCCACCGAAATGCCTTAGCAAATCTACCGTTTTATTCATTTATATAATATACTTGGCTACGGCCTTGGTAGTTACTAATTACCCATGAGCAAAAAGTAATAAAAACAAATTATATTTAGATACACGAGGAGAGTGTGCCTGCGTTGGAGGCGAGTGATCCCGGAGTCGCCGGCCAACAGTATGCGGGCAACAGCGCGTGCGCAACGCACGCCCAGAAACCCCCCCACCACTGCCTAGGTTTGTGTCTATTGCTCCTGTTACTACTCTCAACAGCCGACGCCTTTTCTTATACCCCTAATAGAACTAAAAATTGCCACAAGGCGAAACCATGTAGGTTAAGAAGCGACTGTGTGCTAACTGCTAGGATTAGTTTAGATTTAAGATCTCCTGTAGCTAGTTCGAGGCCATCCAGGGCTCCTTGCTTATCGGCGCAGTAGTCCGAGTCCAATAGTGATCCAGGAAGATTGTGTTCGCAACTCTGGAGTTCCAAAGTTCACTTTAGTTCTCAGCAGATGGCGCTACGTTGATGAGAAATTTAGTACCGCGCGCTTCGACATTTTTCGCTATTGTATCTCTTTATGTTGCTCGAAATCTTTCATAGCTCATCCAAAAAAGATACCTGAAAGCTTGGGTGGATTGTTTGTTTAAAAAAAAACTTCTTGCTATACAAAAAAAATATAGTGACTAAAAACGTCGAAGCGCATTGGATCATTTTTCTTTAGCACCGTTCCACACCGCGCAGTGACCGTGAAAATTGTGTTCTCGAAATGTCAATACCTATCATTTGTATTCACTTAGTTATATCTTAATGTCGCACACTATGCCGAAGTTACGCGACCGAAGTTCGGCGGCAACGCTTTTAGTAAAAAAAAAATGCTACGTAATTTTCGGCAGATTTGTTTCTAGCCATTCACAAAGCATTGCAGTCGTAATTAGGCCGAACTTCGGTCGCGAAAGGGTGGGTACTCACTTAGGTTCGCGAACCTCCGCGCTCCGCGAACCTAGTACAAGGCGAAATAGCAAACATTTTATTTTCACTTTGATTTGAGTGTATACGCGTGCGAACCAGGTTCGGATACGTGTTCGCACACGTACACACTATGGCGCACTGTTGCAGTACAGGATAAACAGATTTTTTGGTGCAGGTTCGCGGAGCGCGGAGGTTCGCGAACCTAAGTGGGTACTCACCCTAACTTCGGCATAATATGTCTGGACAATATTGTTCTTACTGCATTTTATTTGCTTTTGTTTTGTCAATCATAGTTAATGCACGGTGTTGAACGTAATGTTTCCAATAGTATTTTATTAAGGTGAAGTGTATCAAATAATATGTATAGATATGTATTATAAAATAGTATTAATGGGTAAATAATTAAATTTCGACTGTCCAATGTCAACGTGGTTCCATTTTGTTAGAGAAAATGTGAAATATGCCAACAAATAGATTCAGTTGGTTTGTGAAATCAGGTAGAATCGAAAAAAACTAATTACTTATTAAAGTTTTTTTTATTGAGTAGTCTTCTAACTAAAGTTTGGTAGCTATAACTCGTTATATTAGTTTTATTTTACTATAAAATCAACTATTGTGATTTCAAATATCGCACAAGGAAACTAAGCACAAAAATTTTATATTTATATTACCTAATTTCATCTTACTTAGTTTAACTTAGAATAAAATAAATTAGTTATTTGTTTCTTCCATTTCCAATAGTTATATTGTTAAATTATTACTACTAGCAAGTGTACAAATTCCTTATACTAAGTACCCAAAAAACTTAGTGTGATTTTACACAATTCTGGTTTTAACCAGAAAGAATTTGTTCTTAAAACCACAGATTACAAAAGTAATTAGAACGCACACCCTCTGCAATATGACTATTCCTACGAACAAAAGACATTAATGCCAATAGATTATAGAGGATATTCCCCTACGTACCACATTTAAGTAGCTAAACATGTAGGTACCATGGGCAACAGCGTCGCTTAACCACTCCTAAAGGTTAAAATCGCTTGCACGCCGCGTCGTCACAACATAGTTAGTTCGTGCAGGGGCGATACGCGCGCAAACAAATTTTTTTACTAACTGGTTGAGCGACGCTGTTGGCCATAGTACCAAGTCGCGCCAACTATTTCGTTCATATTGTAAGGTTGCAACTGAACAAACTTTATAGTTGGTGTGACAAGGTACTAAACTGTTCATTTATTTATGGCTTCTAATACTTACATCTGATGCCCTTGCCATTATTCTCTTGAGCAAAACTTTAAGACCTCTATTATATTATGGGGACCCTCAATTCTTGTCATTTAAGCCATTGAGCCTGTATAAAGTAGTCGAATTAATAAAATTTATAGTAGATTTTAATGTTTTGCAGCTCATTTTAAAAGGATTCCGTTGGGTAGGTGAATAAATCGGGGTTTATTAGATTACGTATTTACTTATATCCGTAAATTATTTGACACTTTTTAGATTGTTCACTTCTTTAAAGCATAATTAACAAAGTTCAATAAGCAAGTTCAAGCATTAGAGAAAACTGTTTTTTTCTTATTATTCGGTCTTTTGGAATACTATACATTTTACTATCTATCTCAACACCATCGATTCCTAAAATCTATGTCTTCCTAATAAAAGATCCATAGTTGTTTTTTTCGATTCTGCCTTTTAAATACAAATCATCATTTTAGTATTTTTATTTTAGGTGGTGTTAGCACCTATAAGGCCACGTACACACTGACAGGTAGCTTGCTTAGCGCCTAGCACCTAAAATTAGTCACCCAGTGTGTAGCGACAAGCGCGCAGTGTGCTAGTCGCCTAGCTGATTGCGAACATTATAGTTCGTTCGCGTTAAGAATGCAGTGAGTCATACTTGTCCGCTGGCCTAGCCACGCCCCCTAACCAATCAAATCGTTCAAAATTATAAAGTCTAGTTCACAGTGCCCCGTTGAACGCATACTTTCGAACGCAACGGCCGTGTCCTGTGCTTTGAGCACGGAGTACTTTTTATTTATGAATTATTTATAACAAAATATTAATGAAAAAAGAATAAAAAACAAAAAAAATATGTTTCTGCCAATAACTCACTAGTAAACGCTGTTTGATGAAAGAAATGCTGCGATCACATGATAAAAGAAGAAAATGCCATGTGAAATTTAGATGACGTCATAGAGCTTTCCGAAGAAAATCCTTTTATAATAAATCCATTAAATAAAACTCTAAAATTATAATTTAAAATATTTGTATTATGAACACCACTGTGATACACCTTTAGCCTGCAGTTGCACTGATGAGTCACTGCATTCTTAACGCGAACGTACTATAGTGAAGTTTCTTTTACTTCGCTACACGCTAGGTGGCTATCTAGGCGCTAGGCGGTAAGCAAGCCACCTGTCGGTGCTTACGTGTCCTAAGTGTAGCTTTTGGTGAGTTTTCAAAGTTTGTATGTTTTGCAAACTTCAGTCTAGTACAACTCAAATATACATTTACCACGAAACTACACTCTACCTGGTTAAATTAAAGCTCATTTTAGGGAATCAATATTAGTGTTGCTTCGGTGGCTGCGTTTTTTGGCAGCATGTGATTTTAATTAAAATATACCAAGTTAATATTAAGTACAAGCTGTTACTTATAACTTATTTTTATTTATGTTACGGTTGTTTAAGTGAGGAGTTCGTTATTACATTTTGTACTTAAATGGTTACAGAATGTAGTGAGCTCTCGATGTCGTGTTATGGACGGGTCACACTGATTAGTTAGCAGTCGATTAACTCGGCGTAAACCCTCGTCGTGATTGACAGTCGTGTCACGAACGAGTGGTTAAGTCCTGTGGTAAAATTGAAAGTAAACAAACTGAGTTTTGCTGAGGCTTAAACCATTCATATGACGTTGGTACATTTTCCGTTCAAAACATCATTTATTAAATTTAAAACTATAGTTGAAAGTCGTTTTAGTTAGTTAAATTAAATTTTCAAAAATCACGGTCTATAGCAAGGGTGGCCAACCTTTTCGACACTTGGGCCAAAATTAGGAAGTAGAATTTTACCCCGGGCCGAAGAAGTGTTTGTTTGCTTTTTATAGTTGGCATAATAAGGTAATTTTAGTATTCTTTTTTTTTTACTTTAAAAAAATGTGCTTGGCTACGTGGGCCACAAGGTAACAGACGGTGGGCCGCAGGTTGGCCACCCTTGGTCTATAGTAAGTTACTTTTACTGATAAAATAAAGTTTTCATGTATCAAACTTGATGTTTATGATATGAATAATCCGAAAAGTAGTAAAGTTTATCTCGTGTTTTTGTTGTACAGAGTTTATTGACTTTATCTTAACTTACAATTTAACTAGATCCAGTGTAACCCGCTCAAAACATCAAATAGGTACTTATTTAGTTAGTATAGTTTCTGAAATAAGTATTGTGAGTTAAAACTTGTTTCATTTAGTCCACTTTTTCTACTGTCCTCACAAAATAGTGTATTGTTGGTTAGGGATTTATATTGAATACATGTCTACCTAACTTAACCTTACTTTGGGGTGTATTATTTTAATTTTAAATTATTTTGCTAACTGATTTAGTTTAACTGTGTTTGTGTGAGGATAAAGCGCATTTCTGATTACACTGTAATTTAATATATAGCATAATAGTTAATATCACAACAAAATATAACATAAGTAATATTTAATTTATTTAGCATTTCACAACTCGTGTTGTAACTTGTACCTAACTATTTACATGTTTCTCTTTGAGTGCACTCTAAATACTGCACTAAGTTTCACTGGTCTAACACTTAAGTCAATAGTCGTTTACTTTACAGAGATTTTGTAGAAAATAAAATTAGCCATTCGTGATTTGCAAACGTTTTACATGTCAACTTTATTTGTTAATAAAAAAGAGGTACCTACTTAGGTATATGTAAAGTAAGACAATCGCTTGTAAAATCTAATCGCAAACCTCAATGTAGAGGTTGTGATTCGATTTTACAAGGATTGTCGACAAAAAGCGCATATTGACTAAAGTCGCCTGCTAAGTTGCCTGCAGTCAGTCCGTGTAAATACCCCATTAAATACTAAAACTGAAATCAATATGTAATATAAATCTTGACGACATTATTCTTTGGTAGATATTTTTCACAACTGTGTGAATTGTCGTCCGGCAGCATTATTAAATTTCGTCTCACTCAATATTGGCGTAAGTGCACTTGATAACTTGCCCATTCTGCCCCCACCCCACATAAAAGTCCCTTTGTTCGTCTGACTTAATACTCAGCTTAATTTTGACCCGCACATTTTTTGCAATGGGGCACAGAAATATCCGACATTTTTGGTCTAAGCTCCAATTTCGTTGGATATTGGATACTTTTAACAAATGGATCGCCAGGATTAAACCTAATTGTTTTATCCCAAAAGCGAAATTTAAATTAATATATCGTGAGCTTTACGTAGTTAGGACTTTATTGAACCAAATTCTCTCACACAAACACAGTTACCCATTATAAAAAAAAATGTTTTTAATCTACTTACATAATAAATTGGCATAATGCGTTGAGGAGCCAAAAAAGTGCAATTACATTATAATAATACTTAATAAGTTACGATTTCAATATAACGTCCATTTTGATCATAATTGCATCTAAAATACGTACATTAGGCAAAAAGGAGTCATAGCTCGTTTCACATTTAAAAATTTTATTGTAAAAAAAGTTTATTATTTTTGGGAAAGCGAAGTTAGATAGTTGTTAGGAAAATTCTTAGTTACATCACATTTTCAACCTTAACTTATACACTTTATTGTTAATTCTAATTATATTAATAGCGGTTGCTATATAATATTTATAATAGAGTATTCAATTTTCATCGCAAAAGGACTTATCTTTTTTACTTCATTTCACTAATCCAGATTGAAAGTAAATTTACTTACTCATTGTAAGTCAATGTTATTTTTGTAAAAATGGGCAGAGATTGAATAAAATCTCGTTCGTAAGGACATAATGCTCAATCTTCTAAGTTTTTTGGTTACAAATTTATTTAAATTCCAAAGTAAATGTTAGTTTTAATTGGTACTTACATTTTGAATTAGTTTACATAAAGTTAACAGTAATTTATAATTGCGAAAATGTCTTAAAATAATGTTGGATTTTAGCCATTATAAAATTTTACGTAATCAAAACAAACCATACTTTTAAGTAAATGAAAGTGATGAAAAGTTTTTGGTACACTTTTTCAAATGATCATTTTTTTTCCAAAACATTTTGTCCTGTTACAAATACGATTATAATTAGGTATTACTCATATATTTACAATTTTTCTTTTGGAAATATAATTTTAATTCTTTAATTACACTACGTAAGTAGCCTTTTTGGATTATATAATGTTATTATTATACTTATTTTTTTTATAATCTAATTTTGAATTTACACAAGTTTTATTCTGTTTACGAACAAGCTCGTAAGTTAGGTATCATAAATAGAACATAATTCACATTATATTTTATACCAAATATGACGCATTTATTTCGAATGCTTAAGTTGATAACAACAATTATTTATTACTATTATACAGGGTAACTTGTAAAACACCAACAACCAGTAGATTACTCACATCTTAACAACTTCATCCGAAAAAGACAAAAAAACCGTCTTTCCATACATCACGTCCGAACAGCTGATCGAGTTTTGTACGGAAAGACGATTTTTTGTCTGTTTGCGGAAAAGTCGTAGAACAAATGTTGTTGTTTATAATGGTAGTAATCTACTCCTGTGAGGTTGTTGGTGTTTTACAAATAAACCTTGTAGTTAAAGTTTAGATAGATCAATGATGGTTATTTAAGTAATATATTGGCGATAATTTTTATAGATTTAAGTCATAATCATTTCGGGTGAATGGATAACATCTCAAAATCTCGCCATTGTGTTGTTATGTATAATTATTGTGGGATACATATCTGTTATAATAAGTTCCAATGTTAAATAATATTACCGAACTACCAAATACAGGATTTTCTATTATGGTAATGTGACAGTACGAAAACATCTACTTTTGTGTTGTACAAAAACGCAAACTCCGCATAATAATTAATTAGATTTTTCCGAACGTATAAAATAATCCTAGTAGGTACTCAAAATAATTTTACTTACTATTCCATTAAAAAATATAAGAAACTGATGTCTGATAGTGATTGGCAGATTTTTTTTTTAACTCATCTCGTCAATTTCTAGAACTCTAGACTTTAATATCAATTCAGATACACAGCCTGCTTAACTTCTGATTAAATTCATTGCGAGAGCCAAAACAGTTTTAATTTCCCTAGGGCCTGCATTGCTCCCACACTCTATTGTGGCAGCCGCTGTTTAACGAAACCGCGTCGAATTTATTCCATGAATTGGGCTTTCGAATTGTAAAACAATGAGGATGGTTCAGTTCCGTTGTGAAAATAAGGAAATATTCAAACAAATATAAAGTGGAACCTTGCAAATTATTTAACAATATTCAATGAAACAGGTGATTGTGTTGCACTTTCGCCAAGGAACTAATTTTTTTTCGCCTTTCCACAGTAAGTCGGTCAGCTGACCAATACATTTTGTATGGGAATATATATTTTTTTCGTTTTTCGACCTATGTTTCATGGAGAAAGTTGTTCAGTTTAAGCAACTCTATCACCTGTTTCTGTATTGTTACAAAAGTTGATTCCATCTTAATTTGTTAATTCCAAGGGAAAAATGATTAACCATGCGGCGCATGTTGTATGCGCTAAGCCTAATAATCACTACGTTTTGTTGTATGTGCCAAGACGATGCGAATCAAATGAAAAAAGGACAAATGCGAGCTATACTACCAAATGCTAAAATATGCCTAGGCGGTATTTTAACTCAGTGTCCATGAAATAATTTCCTACATTTGCTATATAGATATACACACAGAATATGACTTTAAAGTCCTTGATACACACCGAAGTATATTGAGATTCTTAGCGCGACCCGCTTTCGTCCGGTTTGATCTGTAGGTATGAAGATAGAATTTTGATACATTTATACTGTGGCTATAATACGCTTGTCAGTCGCAGGCGTGTGGTAAACAGTGCGTACTAAAGACCCTTAAAATGTGAATAAAATGCTTTCATTCATGCATTCTATTTAATAAAGCCAATACCATATTTACGTAATGAGCCATTGGGAAAAGGGGATGAAAAATATACATAACTATTTTCCAGATACTTTTTCGTTGTTTACCTTTTTGAGTTAAAACTTCGTGAAAAACGCACTGGCCATTAGCAAATACAAAAAGTTTACTGAATTTGATAGGTGGAGTTGGGAGCTTTTGGCGTTCGAAATTTAATACTAACGAAATGTTAGTTTACAAAAAACACATCTATTTACCTTCAATTAACAAAACTTAAAACTTATTTGGCAGCAGTACTTAAACGTGGCATCCTTTGAATTAAAATTAAACTTTTAAGTTTCTTAACCCATCAAGAAATGCTACGTAGATAACTGTCACATTGACCATATCAGAAACAATGGAAACCTTGTAAAGAAACGAGTAGACATGTGTTACGTAAATCGTAGACATAAAATTGCATATTATGGTTGTGATCATAGCAAAGATTGCCAATCCATCTAGACTAAGTTATTGATAACGATAAATGTATATAATACGTAGCTATGACATCGGTATAAATAAATTTTGAGACTTGTACAAATTGCTCATGGAAGTGTAAATTAAAAAAAACGACTGAACGATCACAATTTCTCAATGACTGGTAGTTAAAAAAAGTATTGGGCGTAAATATTGCGTCGGTAGCTTTAAAGTTAATTAAAAAAAATACTTCGATATTCCAACTGGATGCGTTTGTGTTCCAATATATTCGGGTAGGACGGTGTGATCGATTTAGTGTGAAATTGTGTATTTAGTTAATAGTATAGTTGGTGTATCCAACATGTATACAATCTGTTAGATCCTGATTAGTTGGTAGCTGATATTGCAAAGAGATAGCAAAATGGAATTCCGAAATTTTTAAAAGTCAATCAAGAAATTATCTGCTTCTCTGCTAATTTGATACTTTGTTTTATTCTAATTACTTACTTAAGTATATTGCAAGTACCAACTTAAAGTTATTGTGAGCGTACTTAGTATTAAAGTAATTTTCGTTTAAGGATCTGACATATTGTATAAATGTTGTAACATTAACTCCGCAATGAAGTTCGCAGAAACGCTCATTTTTATAACAAATTTTGTTGTATAAATGTATAAAATTGATCACCAATTGGCGTTAAGTAGCATAATGAATTGTATTTATTACCTACTGTAAATGTTGATGCATAATTTGTATATATGGAATCTAATATGAAAGTGAAATAATAAAAACAATCTTTTATTACAAAATTATACAGATTTTCATTTGGAACATTGTAAGTTAAATCTTGTCTCTGATGTCAAAGGATACATTAGAAATTAATAGCAGTTACACACGTTAATAATATTTTTAGTTTATTAAGTTTTGTAATTATTTAGTAGTCAATGTGTTGTCGTGTTGCATGTGTCTGCTTGGCTTAATATGCTTAAATACACGTAACTCCATAACTCGCCCTTTAGCTTCTTAAACAAATTACTTTTTCTAATTCAAATTCTTAACTTTCCTTCTCCTTCTTGCACACTGTTGACAAAATGCATGTTTCACGTACTTTTCTATTATTTAGGATTCCTGATTTCATTTAATTTTGTGCACGTCTTCCTTTTGTGCATGTCCAGTGTCACCTATTGTTTTTGTCGTTTTTTGGTTTTGTTTGAAATAAGTATCAACTACAAAATTATTTGAGATCAGTGACAAGATTCTGACATTCTGTATACCTGTCCCTTTCCTCATTACATTCGTCTCACTGTGCGATCAACCCGAGTACGTGCCTCTTCGTGCGCTGCAAGCCTCATTGGTCCGCTGGCAAGACCTCGCAACTGCATGGAAATTGGACAGGCAGGGTGGTGGCACTCTATCCCTTTTTGTTTATGTAATTAAAAGATCCTTGTTCTCTTTCTTTCACTAGAATGCGCGAAGGGTTTGCACTTGTACGACGGTCGATGCTACGAACATTGTCCAGGAGGCACGTATCCCAGCGAGGTTCTAACGGAAAGGAAGTCAAGAAAACGTAATTTCACGTACACTGAAGGTGGCATTGAAAAAAGGCAGGGCTTTGAGGAGCCAAAGCCGACAGCGATTGAAGCTTTAGACTTAGAACCTTCTGGAGTATCATCCCCTCTGATTTGCCTTCAGTGTCACTACACATGTGCCGGTTGTACAGGCCCTCTAAACAGCCAATGCTCTTTCTGCTTAGACGATGCTCGCTTAGTCAACCAATCAGACGTCGAATTAAAGCTCTACTGTTACCCTATCACAGTTATACCACAGATAGAAAACGTGAATTGGCATTACAGATTAAACATAGCTCTCTCAATTATCTTATTCGTCATTTCTTTTATTTCTCTTTACTTTTTGATAGCCTGCATTTTCAAAAGATGTTGCGCAGGTAACTATAACTCTAATATAAATATAGCGTATAATAAACTGGCTGTTGATGAAAAATCACAAAGTGCTGCTGAAGTTGAAAATGAAATACAGAAGGCTTTGAATGATACCAGTGACAGTGAAACTGAAGATGACCTCGATTTATAGCGATTAATCGCTTTCCACTCGGAGTATTATGAATTAATCGATCAACAAAATGTTAGTGAATAGTTTAGAGTAAGCATTAAATCCCATGCAGGTAATAATGTGATATTACAAATTCGATTGTCACAATTTTTGATATTGATATTTTACTATATTTTCATAACTGTGAATGTGAGATTTGGTGTGTGTACAAAAGTTTTAAAACAATTAGGTTTAGCATTATTTTTAGCTTCTCGTTGGTCCAAAGAACTTAACTGAAATCTTGAAATTACTGCTTTTATACTTTTACATTCCTTTACTCTTAGTTTTTAAGTTACAATTCCATCACTTTTTTTCTTACTACTTACTTCTTATTTTATATTAGTTTGTAAGTTTATGAACACAGTTTTAGGATGTTCTTGGCAATACTAAGGATTAATAATTGAAGCTGGAGCTTTACTTGGTTCCATTAGGTTAAATTTAAAGACATTTAGAATATTTTCGAGATTTATTTTTGTGTTATATTAACTCAACATTATTATTTACTATTTTTCTACAATGTTTTTATAAATATTTTACAAAGCTGGCCAGTTGGTTTCGATTGATAAACTTTGATGTCGAATTTACAACTATCTGTAGTAATGATATTAAGTAATAACTTACTAAAACATCACTTGTTAAAACTTAGGAGCGAGCATCGCAGTCCTTTAAGCATAATATTATACTTAAGTAAATTTGCTCAAGTTGCCATTTCATTTATTTTTGTTTGTAGTTGGAGTCTCCTCTTTTATGTAAATATTTTGTATGTAAATAAATGAGTTCCTATTTTCATTTGACGTTTTATTGGTTTGTTCTTTCCTTGTCTTCGCTTTATTAAATGCATGATAGGTACTTATAGCATTATTTTTAGTTTGACGAATATAAGTAGGTATCGTGTAAATAACAAAATTGTTCTAATCATCGATAGTTGCTACAGCATGTACATTTGGAAATCCATTTGTGAATTTGACTAAATAAAATTAAGATAGGTACCAAACTTTTTTGCATACGTTAGATGATACCTATTGAAATTCCAAATCTGTAAACTTTTTGGGATCGCGCGCTTTTTTTATGCACAACGGGATATAATAGTGCTTGGTCTTCACCTCAGCTGATGTTAAGAGACGATAAGGCCGAAGGTGGAATCGGCCCGTCAGTCGTAGACCTAAATCACCCGATTGAATTAAGTATCGCACTACTCCCGGAATCCTCGTCACTGAGGAACTTGCTATCTTGCCTCTAACTGCCGGAATACAACAATTTTTGATGATTGTTATGGCTTAGGTAAGATGGTGGTAGCTAGCCAGGTGGACCTGAGATAAGCCCTACCACCAATAAAACTTGTAAGGTAGTTGGCTGTAAAATAATTAGTTGCTGGCATAAAGAAAGAACAAAAGAAAACGTTAAATAATGATTCACTGATTCCTCATACCCTTCAAAATCGCAGCCCGCTTTAAGAAAGTGTACTGCCGCAGTCTTGGACATTAAAATGAAATATGCGAAGTAGAATCGCAAAGAGGTCGGCGAGGGAGCCTTGCTTCTCATTATAAATGTGCGTAAATATTGTTTCTGCTGGGCCTTTGTCGGGGCTCATTAAGAAGCCATTACAGTTCAAGTTTAATCCTCGCCAACTTTTAGAGAGAAAAATCGTTTGCTTGGAAGTTTTCAATGAGAGGATTATTTGTCTTATTGCCGGCAGAGGGTAAAAGGCAATTGGTAATTAATTTTGAACAATAGGCGAACAGAGTTATTGAAAGCTGCTTAAAATATTACTTATTCAATTAGTTTATGAGAGTGAAACATGATGTTTTCAACTCGCGTACTTAAGTAAACTTAATAAGATTCAACTTTGATGAGTTTCCAAGGCAGAAACGGAATCAAGAATTCTTGAAACCTTTTTTTTTAAATGCCTGTGTCAATATAATATTATTTATTAGGTTATTGTATTGACTTTTGAGTTAAGTACCTACTTAGAAATATATCAGTCACGCTCAAACGTAACCAAACTTTTAACAAGGTAGGTACGTAAAACCTCAATCCGACTTCCCAAAGCGTCTTTACCGATTCGGTTCTTCGACAAGTCGGTAAATCGGCACATCTCGGGAGATGTCAGAATGAATAAAACCCGCAACTGCTTTAAGTAGGTCAATCGATATGCCATACACAGACAGTGATTTTAATAACAATATAGGCCAAATCACAACTTTTTCAATTTCCGCTGCTTGAAATTTTTCAAGAACAAATCGTCATGACGACTTCACATAACTACCTATTGTTCCTCTAGTTGTTGACATTGCTAACTGTTCCATACTTCATAAGTATGTGGTTATCAGTTACCTAAATGGTGTCTACAACTTTTACTACGACCTGAACAAAAACTTCTTGTGACCTGGGAAATTTTTGTCTTTATTTTTAGAACACAAATTTCTTAAATCAAAGTGATCAAAGTTCAAGGTGACATAAACATAAAGAAATTACAAGAAGTCATAGGTAACTAAAAGATTGGGCAGGTACTGAATAGTACTGATGTTAAAAAACCCCGTCGTATACTTAATTCACCTGAGCTAAATCACCTGAGTGAATTAAAGTAACGTTTTTTTTACTATGTATTCATTTCATTTCATGTTTCATTAATTATATGTTTTCACTTCGATTTCACCGTGTTTAAAATGTTGTATGATATTGTTTACTACCTTTTCACATCAAATTGAATTGTAACTAAGTAATGCATTAATGTAATAAATAAGTCTTGAAACTAATTCCTTCATTGTAGGTTTCTTTATTTTAATTTTCTTTTGCCGAGGTTGTGTCAAAAAACTTCATGTTTATTGTTTGATAGGTAGGTATAGTCAACAGCTTACCACAGCATGTAAAATTTTCTCAATCGATTTTGACTTCAGAAGTAATTAGTAGAGTTTGGCAGTTTTAATATATAACCTGACGAGCTGCAGACTGTATTTCTACATTATCGTTAGCCATTTTATTATCCCCACTGTGGGGGTATAGGTCCTTGTGGATAGTGGGTATGGACTAGGTGGGATCACAGACGCGGTCATGGAGGGTGGATACCATCCGCCTGCTCATTTGCAGGCGGTGGATACGAAAGAACATTAATTTCTCGGCATAAAAAAGGTTTTCTTGTAAGTGGATAAGGACATCTAGAGCAAACTACAATAGCTACAGGTACAATTAGCTACAATAGCTCATGGCGAAACTTGACAGACTGATCGTCCTCGATCACGTTTGTTAAGCAACGCTCGGTCCGGTCAGGTATTGGATGGGTGACCGTTAAAGTGCCATTACAACTGAGCGCTTCCGTGCTTCGGAGGGCACGTTAAAACGTCGGCCGTTGTCATCTGAGAACAGTCGTTA
Organism: Agriphila geniculea; assembly: GCA_943789525.1. Classification (NCBI taxonomy): domain Eukaryota; kingdom Metazoa; phylum Arthropoda; class Insecta; order Lepidoptera; family Crambidae; genus Agriphila; species Agriphila geniculea. Next base: position 6,518,037 of record OX038887.1, on the reverse strand, counting down.
ATCCAAGTTAGAAGCCTTACAGGCGGCTTGATAAACTCTAACACCAGAGGTGGCCACTAATCCTCATTCGATAAGAAGAATAGCTTATTACTTAAGTTACCTACATTTGGATTAAGAGAAAAATGTTACACAATACAACATTGACAAAAGTACTCTACAATCAAGTTAAGATAATCCTTAATCCCCCTTAAATCTTAACGTTAATGTATACATTTCTCCACTACCTACTTTACCGCCCGCCCATCACGTCGCTTGAATAAGATATAGACTTTAAATAAGATAGGATCTGGATGGCTACTGATCCGATTACACAGACAGAAAAACTTTTGAAGGACAGACTTCAAAGAAACAAGTGACTGTTTTAAGTCATTTTGACTTCAAAGAAACAGTGACTGTTCTGAACTTTTTTTTCTAAGATGAAAGACCTTTGAAGGTTTTAAACGGTAATGTGGCATGAATAATGGCGGTATGAAAAGTGAGTTGCGAACAGGGTTATCAGATGTTATATCTAAAACCCTGACAAAAAGTCTGATTTCTACTAAATGTCCTGACATTTTTCAAAATCGCCCACACGGTGCGACGGGACGTACAATTACGTAGATAGTAATTCCATAACACATAAATAACGTGCAAAAATGTATATTTCAAGTACTTAGACAAACATAAAGTTTGAGTTTTTCGTTTTTTTTATGTTTTAGTTGTTGGATTATCTATTTAATTTAAATGTTGATTATTTAAAATTATTTATTGCAAAATCAGTTGATTATTTTACTAAAATGTTCTAGTTAATATTTATCAATTTCTTAATTTCTAATGTTTGTTTTCTATATGTGAATAATCCAAAAAAGCCTGACATTTTCCAAGTCCGGCCGGAATCCTGACAGGGACCCAAAAAGCCTGACAAGTCAAGACAAATCCTGACGTCTGGTAACCCTGGTTGCGAACGGCATGGGGGACGTAATACTTGGTCTATTTATGCGGAAGTTTTGCCGAAGTTTTGCTTTACCATTCCTTTGGGAATAATAATATCATGGCCATTAAGAAGCTGTGGGAGATATATGATATGACTGATTTATTTGAGGTTATCTTTATGGTGCATAAGAAACATGTACCTAGGTAATGTTTACATTATATTAGGAGGTCATAACAAATTTGGTAACGATCGCGTAAGTGGCTGACTCCGGGTTCACAGGATGGAGAGGCACTCTCTGATGCTAAATATGTCAGTCTGTTTGCGTGAAGTGGTTGCATTCTTTTTATATACAGGGTGAAAAATGTGTTATCGTTACTAGAAAAAAAAGGATAAGGTAAATGGCTGACAATAGTACAGCAAGTAAGTGCTAGTTGTACTCACGTGAACTGTGTAAGGACTGACCAAAATTCGGTTGCGTTTTGTAGGTATAAGCGATTAACTTTTTGTTTCTTTGTAATGTATAAACTCAAAAAGTACTGATCCGATTTTGAAAATTTTTCCACCTATAGAAAGCTACATTATCAGCAAGTAACATGGGCTATAATTTATTTTCAAAAAAAATATTGCCTTTTTTCAGCCTGCATATAAAAAGAACGCAACTACTTCACGCAAACAGACTGACATATTTAGCATCAGAGAGTGCCTCTCCATCCTGTAAACCCAGAGTCAGCCACTTACGAGATCGTTTCCAAATTTGTTATGGCCTCCTAGTCTACATGTTAATTGTTGAAAATTACCACACTCTGTAATCTAAGAAAATTTGTAGCATAATTATGCTGTATTTTTTATACTTACAATCATTGTCATTATTGAAGCGGATTTATCTACAAAAAACCGGCCAAGTGACAGTGGGACTGGCGCTCGAAGGGTTCTGTCAAAAAAACACGATTGTTGTATGGGAGCTCCCTTTAAATACTTATTTTATTCTGTTTTAAGTATTTGTTGTTATAGCGGCAACAGAAATACACCATATGTGAAAATTTCAACTAACTGTCTAGCTATCTCGGTTCATGAGATACAGCCTGGTGACAGACAGACAGACAAACGCTAGTGGATTAGTAATAGGGTCCCGTCTTTACCTTTTGGGTAAGGAACCCTAAAAAGAGTCGATTTTCTAGTCGATCAATAGCTTTGAGCGATTATGATGTAATTAAAATAATTTATTTGTAATTTGACATTTCATTGATATTTAGATTCATACCGCCTAAAATACAAAATAGATAATAATGACTAGTAATGGTAATGACTAATATCTTTACTACGACTAACAGATATAAGTATAGTTATTCAATATCATAAAATTAATGTTAACAAATCCTCTTTGTTATACCTACCTACCTACATAACAATTTGAAAGCCAATGAAGTATTTGCTTAGAACATTTCAACAGAAAAGCTTCGCAGTACAGTATTTTTTTCAGGTGGAAACTTTCGATCTATAATAATTAGTACAATTACCTACTTACGTTTCTGTAAATATTTTAAATACGTAAATTAATATCTCTTGTTTATAATAGGATTGTTAATAAAATAAAAAAAATACTTAGTACCTATTATTTTTTCTGCTTTTTATTTGCTTTAGAAAAAGCGTTTCAGTTAATCAAATTACCTATGTTAAATTAATTGAAATAAGGTATATGTTATGCAAATAGATATCTTACAAACCCACGTGTGTTGTTTTATGTTGAATTTACAGCATATCTGAATAGGATTGTAATGTAGGTAATATTGTGGTAATAGCGATAAAAATAAATAAAAAGTAAAAACACAATTCAATTCATATATTCTTGTTACACTTACACTAAACCGAAGAATATCAACAATTTTTTTTATTGGAGCTACTAGAAGGTAAGTAGTATATTAAAATTTATTAAAGTATGAAATTGCCGTTTTGTATGGAGAATTTTTATTAATTGTCCATACTAACATTGTCTTAATTTATTTGACAATCATGAACGCTAATGTTTTTTGAAACTTTTATGCACAAATGTTTAAACCGCAATGAAATTTTTTCTATGTCTATGGTTTAAACACTCAGCTAACTAATGCCACATGTGTGTGAAGTGAAAAAAATAAGTACCGGCTAAGTAACAACGAATTAGGTGGTTATTTCTGCTAATGAAAAAAAGATACTTTTTTAACGTAACTTAAAATATTGAATAGGAACAAATTGCCGTATCAAATTACAACAGATAAGTTGTACCTATACGGCCGATAAAATTATGTAGGTACGTCGAAAATATATTACAACCACTTTTAGTTCTATTATAACCCAACATTAGTGTGAAAGTAGACGCCACGCGAGCAAGATGGACCCTTCTACATTTATTTTACTCTCACACAGAACAGGAATAAAGTGTCGCCTTTGCCCAAGAGTGGCTGTAAAAATGTGATCGAATCATTCACATTGTCAGTTCTGGTACAAGGCTTTCACTTTATTGTTATTTCCCCGGGTAGACCGATATTACTCTGCGGCATCTCTCATAAGATTTTGTATAAATATCCCTTATCTATCCACTTTAAGGCGTGCAAACTCATTTTGATCTTTACAGTCATGCGTTTAAAGATGAGTTGGCGTGAACTCTAAGATATTTGCATACTGAGCTTTGACTTTAGGCTTATGAAAGTTTTCTACATGTGTAGGCTGAAGTTCGGAACATCTGTGAATACTCGTTCTCGTATAATAGGCGGGTTTCGGAAGTCGTTTACGCTCGTATGTAGATTCAGTTGTGGAAAATTCGGTTCTAGAAATTAAGCTGTAGGTAGGTTATTAAATAAAAATTTTGCGGGCACTGACGTTGTACTGTAAAGATTGATTTTGTTAAATTAATTCACTGATATGTTTTAATTAATTTCATGTAAGTACCTATTAACGAGTGCATGTCGAATAATATTTTTTTACATAGGTACTTAAGTAGGTACCTTATTATTTATTTTCTAAAATATCGAAGAGTGAAAAAAAAACAATGCAAATACGGGGTGTATCAAAAACCCTGTCCGATCCAGAAACAGGTGATAGTGTAAACGAAAAACAATTTTTTTTTCGCTTTTCCATAGTAAGTCGGTCAGCTGACCAATATGGAGTACGATTATTTTTTTAGTTTTTCGACCTATGTTCCTTGGAGAAATTTGTTCAGTTTCAGCAAACTATCCTGGGGGGTTATTACGAAAAGTTTAATGCGATACACGCAGCTGCGTCCGTGCTTCGTTTTGATTGTTTCCTATTACAAATCACTTTCGTATGAGATATTGCGAAGTGATTGCGTGAGTTTGACAGTTTCTCTCTAGCGTATCCAACATCGTTCGTTCAGTAGTCTATGGGCTACGATAGCCAAATTCAAAATGTTTGTTATAACTACAAACAACGAACTGCGGACGACTATCGTGGGCAAGTGACTGCGTTACGCAATTGCGTACGTTATTTTTGTAATAGGCCCCCTGTTTCAGGATCAGACAGGGTTTTTGTTACATTACATATTGTATGAAATATGAGATGAAAATATTTTTTTAAGGAATTACAAGTTACGCATTTCTGACAGAAAAATAATTCCACCCAAAGCAGCCAAGGTGATGAAATTTTAATTTGATTACGAATTTAATTTGCCATGCCTGCTAGGCCGTCAAGGTAAATAAAAATATAATTGTTACGAGATACGAAAATGAGGGCTACAGCTTTCAAATAATATAATTTAACGCTGAAAGTTAGAAGGTTAAAGGAATAGGTTAAAATATTCACTGATATTTTCCTCTTAGTAATATTTTATGTAAGAGGTAATCTTCTTTACAAAATGTTTTAAGTACTAAGTCCTTTAAATAATGTTAAACTTAATACAAAGGTATTATCTTAAGCGATTTTCATTGTTATTTTATCAAGTAATTACTTTTCTATGTAGGTACTTAGAACCGAATTAACTACTTCTTAAGAAATAAATAATTAAAAAATATATAAAAAACACGACTGTCCTGCTAACACAAACTAAAAAGTTAAATATCAAGTGTCATTGCAGTTCCATTCTATGGAACAACTTAGTCAAAGAGGTTCCCCGACTGCAATGACTCTCTTGTTATTTAACTTTTTAGTTCTTTTTTAAAAGGGCAGTCGTGTATTTTTTTTAATTAATTGTTTTTAGGGTTCCGTACCAAAATGGTAAAAAAGGAACCCTTATGGTGTGACTCAGTCTGTCTGTCTGTCACAGCTCGCCGTTTGCACGTTTTTAATCATTTTTTATTTTTGTTTTAGGCTGCATTGTTTTCGATTTATAATAAAAAATGTAAAAAAAATGACCGTTTCCCCCCCCCCCCCCCCCCCTTATATCCGAACTTTGCAAAGAGAAAAATCTGAAATAATTCTATGTGATAGCACTTTATATAAAGATTACAGGAAAAATAAAACGATATCTCAATATAGCACACTTTTTCAGAAATTATCAAATTTCTAAAAATGATAACATTAGTTCCACTATCGGTCAAGAGATGGCGCTGACATACTTAAAAACTGCAATACTAATTTTATTATTTTACTCTGCAGTGGGGTTTGATGGTGCAATTATGATGGTACAGAACCCTCGGTGCGCGAGTTAGACTCGCTCTTGACCGGTTTTTTTCATATAATACTACGTCACTTCTATTCTGCAAGCGTAGACAGACACAGATCATTCGTTTCTAACATGAATAGAGGTTTAATATTTTTTCATATACTTTTTCCTACAAAAGTAATAATCGTCAAATTAAATTTGCTGAAGGGACAGCAAAACCAATTTCCATGGCACCGTCAGTTCGACCTCAGCGCCATATTTTATCGGCCCTACCTGCTACTCGTAAAGAGAATTAATGAAATTCGGACCCGCGAGAGGGCACATCGGCACCGTCGTAAAATCGCGGGATGGGAATTTCTGTCCTATAAAAGAAAAGTCGAAAATGTTTTCTAAAAGTAGCACAAGCAATGAAGATTGGCTTCCTTCCTATCTTTGAAATCAGGGGTAAATCAATCCCTGTTTTTTGACTTAGCACAAAACCCAGATCTGAAAAGTTTGTTTTCTAAAGTGACCCTATCGGTGATTGAACCCAGGACTTCAAAAATGACACTATAATAACTGATATTTGAGAAGTTACAATTAAATTAAGTACTTAAAGGTATTTTAAAAACGTACAAAAGTAACCCATAATTTATTTTGGCATATCTATCATCACAAACTGGATGTCAATCGATAAAACATTGATAGCATTCCTTGGTTTCCGAAGTCAAGTTTGACCTTTTGCAGAGAAAACAATAACAAAACTTTATTCGTAACTTCGGAAACAATAACAAGAATGTTTCAGTTGTGTTAATATAAACTGATTCAATCGATTTTGCTGTTTATTGGTGTGGTCGTAGAGAAGCTTGTTTCATTTTATTGACACAGACGTTCATTCTACAACGTTAATCTCAATTTGAGACTGTGCTCCTGTGGTCGGTTATAAATGAGCCGATAGTTTGAGTAGTCAATCGAAAAGTAATCTTATTGTACATCTGATGTGAGGTAAACTCAATCTGTATATTTTTTTCATCCCATCTATTCGAAAAGGACGACTTGGTTCGCCTTTAAGTGCACCCAAAGGTGGTATTTTCTATAAGAATCTTTTAGCGGGCAGTACTTAATGAGTTTTTATTCCTCTTTATAAGTGCGCCGCAAATATCTTTGCCGCGCACTTTTTGAATTTGGAACATCTTAGCACAGCGTAAAGAAATCGGACGCAAATATTGTTCGAATAAAGACTGGCTGGTACGACGGCCCCATAGTCCCATTAGCTGAATAAAAAAAAATCAAATTAAAAACGCGCGAACTACGGCCCGCGTTTTTGTCAATTTTCACGGATTGTTAGAAATTCATGGTTCAGTTTACGTTTTTTTACTCATGTGGTTTTGTTTTGAAAAATCAGTTCTTCAAGTGACAGTGAAAGTATAAAATTAACTCCTGAAAGTACCTATTAGAATTGAACAGATCAACTGACGCAAGAAATGTGATGAATAATCTATTACCTGCAAAATCACGGGAGAAATATGAAAGCCTATGGTAATTTTATTGAATGGAGAAATGCAATGCTTTCATAATTGCGAAAATGTCTCAAATGTATACCTACTTAAGTTTTTAGTAGTTTTATTATTAGATACTATTTTATTTCAATTTAGTTGTTACTCTATGTTTTATTAAATAATAATATTAAAATAAAATATGAGGCGCCTTTTATTTTCTCATAGAGGGTGATGAAAAGAGAGAAACTCGGGCGCAAATATATTTTTGGGTCGGGCGACGTACTTTGAATCCCTCGCTACGTTCAGGATTCTACTCTAGAATCCTTCACTTCGCTCTGGATTAAAAAAACGCCCTCGCCGTAAAAATATTATTTTGCTCCCTTATGGTACAATCTACTATTTCTTATTAGCATTTTCTTATTATGTTATTAAAATTCAATTCAAATTATGATGATACCTATAAGTAAGTACTAAGAATTACAATTTCGTTTCATCTATCTAATTCTACAGATATAATAAAACAGTAAATTCTTAATATTTGTGCGCGAATCACTCTAAAACCGCTGAACAGGTTTTGATGGAATTTTCACAGTTTGGTAGCTTGGGGTCCAACTTAAAATTTAAGCTATATACATCTAATACAGGTGGGTAGAACTTGGGAAACAGCTTAAACTCTCCGTAGTATTAGCGTTCATACACTAAGAAGATCATTTAAACTGGTCGACTTATTATTAAATCGCGGGCAAAAGGGAATAAAGGGATAGGTACCTACCTGGGGATTTTTCTATTGTCCATGCGGACGAAGTCGCGGGTGGAGGCTATATTATAATATTATGTAAGCATCGCAAACTAATTTAAGACATTTTTTATTGGTTCTTTTCACAAAACTGATTAAGCAATTCAGTGATAACTGAAAGGTAGACAATATTTATGCGAATAAAAGAACAATGGTCCAATTAATCATAACGATCTTACTTTAAGAATAATATTGCAGCGCAGTATTCACATTATTCTTTGTAAAGATATTTCTTTGCGAGTTGATGAGTAATCTAGTTTAGGGCGCCGCCCGCCCTAAGCCGGATCATTGAGCGTGACATTAGATGTAATTTCCTACTATAAGAACGTGTTAGCTTTAGCTTGCACGTAAATTGTTATTATTATGTTTGACAACGGCAATCACGCTGTGATTAGTAATTGCTAAACTTTTATTTATAACACCATACCTACTACTTAGTTAATATTTAAATTTTTATTTTTTCTCGGACTATTACTTAAATAATAAAATTAATAAACTCATTTCCCATCATCATCTACCATCAACGCAATGTAAAAAAAAATCTTTGACTAGTCAAACTCCTTGGTCAAACGTACGACAAGTCGAAAAGTTTGTTGGCAGTGGTATCCTAAGTGCAAGGGTACGGTATTCTCATAATTGTACACGCACAAACTCGTACATATACACATACACACACCCTCAAACACACACGTATACACACATACACGGACACATATACACACACACAAACACACACACACACACACACACATACTCGTACGTAACAAAAACACAAAAATTTAAGTGCATTCTTCTTATGTAATAATTTAATAATTTCATTGGTTTTTATTTTACGTTATCTTTCGTTAAAAGTAAGATAAAATATACAATGTAACAAGTAGTTATCCTATAAACTAGCCACGATAATATTATTTTAAGGTTTAAGATGGAGTAGTGGCTGAATCCCTAATTACAGGTTATTCCATAACTTATTAAGGTCAGCTAAGACTTTATTATAATATTTCCTTTTACCTTAAAATCTGTACTTGTTACATGTTTACTATAGCCATAAGCTATTTCTGTTGTGACTATGTATTTTGGCATGAATAAAGAGTTATTATTATTGTTATTTTGTTTCTCAAAAAGGAATAAAGGAAGTAATGTTATGTATGGGTGACTAAATAATAATAATAATGAATAAATCTTTATTGAAATAATCTTACATCAAAAATATAACAATTAAAGTCTAGATATAGGTACAAAAAGTTAAAATACATAGTGCCTAAACTAGATTTATAACCTGTATCTCAGGCAAATAGGGGCTTACATTACTAGGTATGTAATATTATTAAACAATTAAATATAATACAATAAATATTAATATGGAAAAATAAAAGCAAAATATGATCAAAAATAATCGCAGAAAGAGTTTAAATAAACCAAACGATAAAAAGAATGATAATTTTGTTACATTATTAACGTCAGTCGAGTATAGCATCTGCGTCATCATAATTAAATCTAGTTCAAAGTCAATAATGCACTTACATTTTTTTTATATTAAGTCGTGTTAGTAAGGTAGGTAATCTTACGATTTAAGGTTAGTAGAACAGCATTTTGATCGGTAATATTCATTCAGTTACTATACTAAAGTTGTATTTTAGCAAATATTTAATAATGTCTAACCTTAATGAAATGCACTCACAATATATTTTTTAAACTGATGCGGATTTTTGTGACTATGTGGACAACACTGTATAGATAAATTACGCGAAATCAAAACTACATAATTATCAGTCTCAGAACTTATTCTAAAATTTATATAAAATAGGTACTTATAGGAAGTGGCGCTCTTAGGCGCCCACATAATCAATGGAGCTAATATATCTTTTTCGGCAATCTTTCTTGCAGGACAGTCAGCATCGCCAGTTTTGTGATCTGCGGGCTTTTTGAAGGCAAGCATGATGCACATTTTGCTGACTCTGCTTTCTTCCCACAGTCCTTTATAGCATGACTAACTTCACCGCAGTGACCACAGGTGGTGGCCTCCTCCCGGCATGTCTTAGCAAATATTTAAAATAATTGAGTAGGTAACTTTTTTAGAACATAGTTAATGTAATTAAACTAGAATAGAACTAGAATAACTATTAAACAATTACTATCAAAACTGTTACTATCAAAACTGTTAAGGGTAAAAAACACAATGTTCGCCGCCCGCCCTAACTCCAGGGCGGCTATAACGTGGGCGGTAATGTCGTCTATAATAACACTTTAGTTTTCCGTAGTGTAGGACCGTAGCCATTAAATTTTATCTTCACGTAGAATATAACTTTTATATTTTTTGTGCTCACTTGTTGCTAGGTCTCATGATAAAGGCTTGCATTGAAAGATAATTTCGTAATTACTACTTAAAAGAAGGCTACAGAGAAAATCTGACCTTTTTGTGAAGAAAAAGGCCACCACTTCCACTTTTCTAAATGAGACAACCTTCAGACTTAAGCTTGATTAACGGCGCAGGATAAAGGACAAATATTAATAAGTTTTTTGTTTTTTTTAATTAAGTTTACTCATTTTTATGTACCTAAGTATTTATATTTATAATCTAGCTTAATTTTTTATGTAAGTTTCAGAATAAAATAAGATAAAAATTAAAAGAAAGATGGGATTGGAGAGTTAAAAAGAAAAATACCCAATCTAAATTAAAGTGTTTATGTACCACTGGTAAAGACTCTAGAACGTGTTACAAAATAACCCCTAATGCCGAATATGGTAAATAGGGACCATCAAACTGAACAACTTTTACTATGGGACCAACTCTGAAATCACGAAAAAAAATCAGCTGTTTCATACAAAAATCAATAACGAAAACATCAAAATGTATGAAAATAGCAGATTTTTTTCGCGATTTCAGTGTTGGTCCCATAGTAAAAGTTGTTCAGTTTGATGGTCCCTATCTACCATATTCGGCATTAGGGGTTATTTGTAACACGTTGTATATTTCATACTTTCTTCTGCTAAATGCTGTGTGACTTGATTATAGATAGACACATAGCATTTTGACACATCCAACAATATCTATTCCTATTCCTAACAATTCTAAGAAGAATTCTGTCTTATCAAAGAGCAGATGCCTAATAAAATATGTTAATCAGAAAACTATTCTAGTACTAATCAAACTTAATTCCGCCAGTACTTCCGTTTATTCTGCCCGACACGCGATCCAAGGGACACCATTTAATTATTTGTTCTCGGATAAAATTAACAGTATTGTGTCACTTTAATTCACTCCATTTGTCTGAGAACAATAAAGTCCTAATGAATAAATATTGCGTGATAAATTTTCTAAGGAGTTTATAATATTTTCTTTACACAATAAACGCCCTCCACGGGCGTTTATTATTTTTAATGTAATTTGCATTGTCTACCTTTATTAAATAAGTCTTGATGCGTCTGTGTTGCTTATTAATAATTTATTGTCAGACTAGCGGCCGCCCGCGGTTTCACCCGCGTGGTTCCCGTTCCCGTGGGAATATCGGGATAAAAAGTATTCTATGTTTTAATCTAGGCTATCTTCTATCTGTGTGCCAAATTTCAACCAAAACCGTTCAGTAGTTTTTGCGTGATTGAGAAACAAACATCCAAACATCCAAACCTTTTATTTTTAAAATTCTGTAATTTTGACTTTGATTTTGCCACTTAAGTACACTTTATAATACAAACTAATTACGTATACGTTTATCCTACTATTTTTAATTCCATGCGCTGTGGATACATTATTTCTTACACTTAAAAGAAACAACAGTACAGTGTGCAGTAACAACCAAAATGTAAGTAACTTACATTTTTTCACTCATTATTTTCCGACAATACTTATTCTCAGAGATAGCTTCACGCATTTCTACCGCAGAACTCGTTGGCTTTGTACTTAATAGTGAAAAGGTCGGTAGGTGCGCGGTATGCAATAAAGCGTGTGCTGTTCTTTTCATACTAGGTCTTAAATGGTATTTAAGACGCGTCGGATGGCGTCAGATGAAATTCTTTTGTCCTTCAGGAAGCCTTTATAAAAATGGTGAATCGTCTTTCAGACCATAGGTTACGAATGTTCGTCATACATATTTTTTAAAAGTAAAACGAAATTATAGTGTTACTTATAATTTAAGTTTTAACATTGAAAATGTTTTTATAACATATTTGCTCGTAAAGGGTCTCTTATTACACTAATTTCAATATCGTATTGTATCTCATTACGAACTTGTGTGGTAATGTAAAGTAAAACGCACGGTTTCCTTGATTAACCGTGCGTTTTACTTTACATTACCGCACGGTTTATCAAGATGCTTCGTCTAAAACGAATGGTACTTTTTTTAAATCTTAGCAAAGAGTTTTTATGTCAGAAAAGAGGTCAACATTTTATGAATAAAATTAACTTTGGGAGATAAAATATAATAAATAAAAACATTTAATTATTTAATTTAATTAATGTTGACAATAAATTACAACCATTTATCTGTAACAAAAACACAAAAATTAAAATTTACTTTATTAGTAATACTGGCTGTTTTTTATGCCTTTGCCTTAAAAAAAGCGCTGATGCGCGCGCATTGCTAATTTAATTCTCTTTTGCTGTATTGTTTTTATTTGAAAATGTCGTCATGTAGTGATGAATTTATTAATTCAACACCGCCTGAAGTCTCAGAGGCAGCGAAAAAGGCTACTTTAAGCCTTTTGCCCGAAAAATTGACCGATAAGCTACTTACAAGCGTATCAAAATTTTATCATATGGAAAACAAGCAAAGGTGCAAAGTCCGAGTTTTATTTATTTCCTCGCAAATATGTTATAAAACGTCGTATGACATACGTGCGCTTTGATAATTACAGCCTCTGCTTTCTTGTAGCCCTCGCCTACGGCTCGGGCTAGCAATATCGCCTCGGCTGTAATTTTCAACTTACCGCACTTATATCATAATGTACTATTTCAATACAGTTGCTCCAAAATGTGAGCTTACGATGGCAGGCGAGCGTGCGGTAAGTCGATTTTACCGCACGCCGTGCGTTTTTGTTTACGGTTTAGTACAGCGTGCGGTAAGTTGATTTTACCGCACGCCCGCGCCGTGCGTTTTTGTTTACGTACGTTTTTTTTAATTTCTACTAGCTTCCACCCGCGACTTCGTCCGCGTGATCAGTATAAAAATATAGCGACCAGTTTAAAATGACCTCTATAGTGTATGAAAGCTAGTACTCAGGAGAGTTCAAGCTGTTTCTCTGGTTCCACTCACCTGAATTTAATGAAACATAGCTTAGATTTTAAGTTGGACCTTAGTCTACTAAATTGTGAAAAGTCCATCAAAATTCTTTTAGCGGTTTTTGCGTAATACGCGCACAAATATTTAGAATTTACAGTTTTATTATATGTATAGTTCAATCAATTTCAGTGGTACCTATAATGTTTTCTCGCAAATGTATTGAAAAACGTAGTATGGCACACGGTTGTTAAGGTTTTTTAAAACTCGTGACGATTATAAACCCTCCCCTGCGGCTCGGGCTTATAAAAGTCAACTCGTTTTAAAAGGGTACGTATCAGAATGTCTAAAGTTAAAATGTCTAAAGTTAAAATGGCAAAGTTCAAAATGTCAAAAATCAAAATGCAAATGGTTTAAAATGTCAAAAATCACTATGTATAAATTCATAATAGCAAAATTCAAAATCTCAAACGGTTCAAACATCAAACTAGTTAAAATATCAATGGTCCATAAGTCAAAGGTTTACAATGATTTGAAAACAACAATTCGCCTTTTTTTCATTTATCGTCTTGCAAAATTTTGTGAGCAATTCTTTGTAGTTTCTAGTAATTGCGTTACAAATTTTAAATTGTAACATCCCTCGGGTATACTTACGTTTTCGAAATTTGTGATTATTTACCTAAAGGCCCCCGGTAACGATCATTTGCGATTGTCAATTTTTACGTCATTGATGTCCATTGATGCGAAAATTGTTCGTTTACGCGTGCAATTGAAGCGATTGTCATTTGCTCCAACAATGGCATTGACGAAAAAATTGTCAATCGCAATTCGTTACCGGCGGGCTTAAGAACATTATTACACTATTGTGTAAAAAAAATGTTTTTTACTATTATAATATACTTACTGTGATTATTTAGGTACTTAGATGTAAAGCTTTTATATTATGATGTAAATATAAATGATGATTTTCTTACCTCTTTATCATATTTATTTTCTATTATTTTAAGGGCATGATTTTATCAATTACCTAATAAATGCGTTTTCAGTGACCTAGTTAATAATATTTGTTCCTAAAATAGTAGATCTCTCACCTAAATCGAATCACCAAATAATGTTAAAACGATTATCTAAATATGAAATAAAAATTACCTGGAAATAATATCAATTATCATAAAAGTGTCACTGAAATTGAATCACCAAACAATATCAAAATGGTTTTAAAAACTCCGTTATAAAAACTCCGCTCCTATTAGGAATTTTTCTATTAATTAGGTAACAGATCTGGTTTTGTTTTTTTCGATAATTGAACGAATTAATCGATGCTAATAGTTAGATGATTAGATTTATAGTGACAGGTTTATTATTTTAACTAATTATCAAACTACTTTTAATAAAACCGCAAGAAAACCGCGCTAGTATTCGTTACACCGGCGAACCGTGAGCTTCCCATACAAAGTATTAACATAACACCAAAATGATTCGCAATTTAACCATAATTAACTTTTTTTGTAATGTTATTAATTGGATAAAGAAAGACATTATTTATCTTGTAATATTTAACTAAATAAAAAATCCAAAATACCAAACCAAACAAAAATTATTGCGATTTACAGTTTTGTATGAAAAAATGTAATTGGAATTTATTATGAATTGGCAATTAGAATATTAGACATTTTAAGTTTTGATCATTTGAACTTAGACATTTTAATTTAGGACTATCTGACCGTTTGACATTTTCGTTTTTGACATTTTGAACGTTTTACATTTTAATTGTTAGACATTCAAATTTTTGACATTTTGAACTTTGCCATTTTAAGTTTAGACATTCTAACTTTAGACATTCTGATACGTACCCTTTTAAAAACCTCCTTACCAACCTTGTATCATAAACTACTATTTTCTATCGCTTTGGTTAGATTTTAAGGCGAGAGTGCGAATTCGCTTTGGTATCGTCAGATGTTTTAGTTTAGAAAGAGCAACATAAAATGTTTGGGCTTTCAAAAGACACAGTATTAACAAGGGCTACAATGTGGTGATAGTTTGAAAGGAAATTGTAAAAAACCGCTAAATTTATTCGTTTTTATGGAGTTTATTTACCTAATGATTGCGGTTAAATAAGATTATATTAGAAAAGTTTGTTATTAAATTGTGTTAATATAGTTTTTAAATAATTTATTATTTATAATTTTTTAATGATAAAGGTGTCAAACCTAACCTAAAACAACTAAGGTAAATGAAAATCATTAATATTATATTTTGTGACCATTGCTGCACCGTGGGATTTCGTAATGCCCAGCACTTTTTTGAGTTAGTTAAACGCATAAGAATAAATAACGTTTTATTTGTTCATATGGTAAATGGATAAACAAATCTTGAGCGAAAGTTGAATAGAAATAGGTTGTAGGTTGGGCTCGGGCCTCAATACTTACGAGTAATAATAATAAAGTTAATAAAGTTTTTTATTTTCCAAAAATTCCATTTACAATGATGTTTGTGAGGCATCCCCAGAAAGTAATAAAATCATTGTGTTGGAGACGACTCGCTCTTACCTACTCTTTTATACAAAGGAAAATAATACCAATAAAAAGAACATGATAAAAATTGGAAGCTAGTTTTACAAAAATTTTAAATTATAATGTACTTTACTTAATTTTTAAATATTTACTTAATGCACCAATGTACATAGTGTTTGTTGAGTGAGTGTGAGTCTATCTGTGTGTGTTTGTTTGTATGGTGTGTGTGTATATGTGTATGTATATGTGTGTATATGTGTGTGTGTAGTGTGTTCATCAATACTGTGTCTGCTTCTTCAGGTAATTCGCACCAGAAAAGAGAGAAACGAGTAGATATAGGAAAGTAGATCCAAAATAATATTCGTGGGTTGCTGTTATTTCGATTTTGAGATTTAAAATTTGGTACTAATGTTACCTTTCAATAAAATATTAATGTTTATAAATATGGAATAAAAAAGTTTTTTTTTAAATATATATTGTTTTGTTTAATTAATTAAATTCATTTACAATGTACCAGAAGGTCGTGAAAGGCACAAGATCTGTGAATTTTTAATAAAAACGTAAGTGTACAAGTGTTAATAAACACAGACGAAATATAAAGTAAGCTGTAATGTAAATTTAAGCCTATACCTAAATAAATTTAAGTAGGTATACCTAATATACATATAGGTATCTACTTAAATTATGTTAATCACCACAAAAAAGGTCCTATCCTAAAAAGGGTGATGATTAGAATTCCCTAAAAGCATTTACGTAAGACATCGCGTCACTTAACTTGGTTTTGCATTAAATGTCCTAAGTAAACTTCCATATAAGTAACGCTATTCCGTATTCAACAAACGAAAGCTTTTAAATAATAATCATTATTTTCTTTAATCTTTACATTAAGTACCTATTTACTACGCGACGACCTGAGTGGTGCAGTGGTCAACATGCCGCCTACCACGCAAGAGGTCCCGGGTTCGATTCCCGGCCGGGCAGAAATTGAAATGATGAATTTTAATTTCTGTGACGGGTCTGGGTGTTACTATGTATAATAAGTATATATTTAAAAAGTATATAAGTAGTATTATCAGTTGTCTAGCACCCATATTACAAGCTTTGCTTAGTTTGGGGCTAGATGGCGCTGTGTGAAATTGTCCAAGCATTTATTATTTATTATTATTATACTTTACTCAATGGCGGTCACATAGTTATAGACACCAGTTGATTTTCATACAAACAAAGAAGGTAACGTTGCCTTGGTTCTCCGCCAAGAATTGACCTAGCTGTGATCTGATGGCTATGGCTATCCAGGGAGTAAACGGAGGAGATTCAGATCGCTATACACATCCAACTGATCTGCCCCCCTACTCAAATGGCCACTTTTCTATTCGTTTGAACGCTACGCTTACTATTAAAACTTTAAAATAAGCAGTAAACTATAAAATGACGTGCCGTAAGCTTGACAATTCCATACAATACATCGAGTCGTTTAATCATCTATTGCTCATATTTAAGCTTTAAAAGTAAGCGTAGCGTTTAAACGAATAGAAAGTTGGCGATTTGGGTAGGGGGGCTGATCAGCATTTTAAAGATATAGGATTTGTTTATAAAAACCGCGAAATTATCATAAAAATGTATAAAAATCCTGAAATGAAAACTCTGATCTTTATATCTCTTAGAATGCGCTGATCAGAGCAGTTGGGTGTGTATAGCGATCTGAATCTACTCCATTCTCTGTATGGTCATCATCAGATCACAGCTAGGTCAATCTTTGGCGGACAACTAAAGCTTTGTCTAGACTAGTAAAATTTGAGTGTATCAGATCACCGTCGCATATCATTGACGTGTATCATTTGGTTAGTGTGGACGCAAAACGATTCGCGATCATGCTACGCACCGTATCTGATACACCCCGATCCGTATGTAACCGCGTATCAAACAATGCTTTCCGCCTTGTTTACACTTGCGTATCGGAGTCGTGTATCATGATCGGCAGTATTACTTGTGGTATAACGTAGTGTAGACGCATTTTGATACTGTATCATGATACGACTATGTGATACGATGATATACCGCGATCCATCTCGAGGCGGTTTTTGCCCGATCATCAAAGGGGATACGCAATGCCGCTATACGATTTTGACAAGTTTGTATGTATGTGTTTATATACATTTTCGCACTCTCCTCCGCTGGTTGATGACATACATTTTTGTTGCTCGCGTTTTTTTTTGTTGACTAGGGAAAGATACAAGGAAAATGTACGCGTCCACATTCACGACACGCGTTGTTGATACGCTGACAAGATACAGTATTCTAAGTGTGGACGTGGTTATTAAGCCCATTTTGGGCTAATGGAGATAGTGATACGATGCAGTTGAAATGAGCGTCCACACTTAGCATACGAATACTTGATACGATACGGCTGATTTTGATCGTCAAGATGATACAAGTCTGGACAAAGCTTTAGGCTTCAAATTTACCTCGTTTGTATGAAAATCGACTGGTGTCTTTAATTATGTGAACTACTGTCTTGATTTTTTTTACATATCCAGAAAAAACCGTTTTCCTAGTAGAGGAGGGGAGTGAGACACTTGATTCAACAAAATTTTGCAAATTAAAGCTTAATATTTCGCAAATGGTTTCCTAAATTGAAATGTTGTGTTCACAAACCTACAATATTTTCAAAAGAATGACACCCTCGGGGTGGCCACCCGTAGGGTGACATTATAATTTTTTTTTTTAATTTTTTTTTGTAACTTGTAAAAAAGCTTATTACAAAAATATAGGTAATATTTTTTACTTTTTATTTTTCTTGTTTTGCTCTTTAGCAATTATATTTTTCTTCCAATTGTTGTTGATTTCACAGACTTCACAGTCTCGAAATAAGCAATTACTGTTTTGTACGATTTAGCTTAACAACGTGAACCTCTTTCAGTAAATGGTACAAAACGAGCGAAAATACTCGTAACGTTTAAGAGAATAATTTAATCCTTAGATTCTTGTGTGAGATTCTGTGGGATCAAAAGCGATTTCGGTCTGAGAAGTAGCTGTTCACTTTAACATTTTGTCACACCAACTGGGCGCTTGCTCCAGTAGTTGCTACTTTACAATATTAACGCACTAGTTGATGTGACATAGTCCCAAACTAATTATACGTACATCTGAGGTTGCCTGAGCGGAAATCCGTGGTACCTTTCGAATACGTTTAACTGTTGTTAAATTGTAACTGTTTGAAAGATTTCGGGCTTTTGTAAGTTCAAAATATTTAAGTAACAGATAATTTCTAGAAATTCTATTCCTTTTTTTATAAATTAACTAGAAAATGTTACCAATCGAAAGCCGCGATTACATAATGCCAATATAGTATCCAAGGAGCCAATTTTGGGTTGCCTATTCTTGACAATAAAACAAGTTCACAAAAGTTCGATTTTAACAAAGAATTTACACTAATATACGGAAAGGTAAAACCATTTTTTATGATTAAAGATGAGAATCGAAAATAAAAATCAGATATTAGTAAGTATAAAATTGATTGTAAATTTTATTGTCAAGTACGGGTGGCAATTTCTAAATTGGACACTAGATTGGCTAATGCATAGAAATAGAATGTCAAAGAACAACAAAGTCAATAAACAGGTGATCCGAAAACGAATCAATACATTTTATATGAGATACGTAAAATATGACTTAGATTCATAAAATATGACCATATTATTGCAAAGGAAGTTAATAAACTATGTTCCATACTGTTTTCTTTGTCGATAAACGAATAAATGTAGCGAAATTTGGTTTTAGATAAATGTGTGGAAATATCCGAAAACGACTCAATACATTTTATATGAGATACGTAAAATATGACTTAGATTCATAAAATATGACTATATTATGGCAAAGGAAGTTAATAAACTATGTTCCATACTTTTTTCTTTGTCGATAAACGAATAAATGTAGCGAAATTTGGTTTTAGAGAAATGTGTGGCAATATCTTATTTACCTTTGAAAAGTGTGATTACTTGGATTGTTTCTTTTTGTCACATCACAATTACTTAGAGCAGAAGACACCATAGCTCCACGATACCTTTATTTTAAATTCTAATTAAGATTTAAACATATTTTAAACAAACTGTTATTGCTCATTTGCTAGGCGGGACGCTAGGGGCTCTTACTGTAAAAAATGTTGGCACATGTCACTTGATCCTTTGTCTCTTTTTTACATAGACCGTGTCCGTATGATGTCAACTTCTCTTTTCCACGCTTTGTTGGTCTTCTTGAGTGCAGCGAAAATTTTTCTATGTCTATGGGCTAATGTAATCGCGGCTTAACTTATCTCTTTCACTTCTGCCACTCAAAGTAGGTAGGTAGGCACCTACCTCGTCAACTTTTCCGACTGGCAACACAGAGCTACTAAAATGATGTATAAGATTGTTCTGGCTTTATTTACGTAAATAATAGCCCGTTTTATTGTCCTCGCCGCCATTTTGTTTATTTGTCGTCAACGTTATGAGTTATGGTGGTCGTAAGGCGGAAGTAGATGAGATTGAAGTGAACAGAGATTTTTTTGTCCTATTCATGAAAAAAAATACACTTTTTGTTGTAATGCCATATAGGTTGCTGAAAGATCCTACAGATCTGAAATTAATTCTAAATGTAAATCTTTCTCCAGACTCGTATTGAACCTTAACCACGATTCAGTGATTTTGGCTTGATACATTTTGATTTCGAAAATACCTCTTAAAAATTCTTAAGTTTAAAATTACTTTTCAGGTTGGAATTGCAATAATGTGTATTATCAAGATTCACAATTGTGTAAAAGCATTTCTCTTTAAACGCTATATTTACTACGAATTGATTTCGTAATTTTTTCGCCTAATCTGCTAAATCGGTCTCGCTTTGGCGCGCGGCGTTTTTTCATTGCTATCTCGCTTTACGCTTATTTCGTAACGACAGAAAGAATCCGCTGTGTTTTACCTTAGTTAGGTACTCAATTACCTATTCTAAATAGAAAGCCAACATTTTATTCTATCCACGTCACATCTTTATTGGAAAACAAATCTAAGCGCGCTGGCCTCTTGTAAAGCAATCAAGTTCCCTAATTTGTATCGCAATTGAAATTGTTTTCGTTGAAATTAAAATCGATAATTTGTGTTTCGATTTTATGTAAGAAACCCATGATTTTTATGCTACGATTTACACAGGTTTTATGCGTATCCGCTATTTTGAAAAAAAAAATGTCGAAGATTAGGTATGCCACCCTTCATACTAGGATTTTCAAACCCATTTCAAAATTTTTCGCCGACTTGGATCGAGAATTACCGAATATTTTTTTGAGCTCTTTATTCAAGAAACGAAAAAAAAATGTATCTCGGCTCGGGATTGAATTAAGCTACAATTTGAGCCATCTTGGGAGGCGGGTAATCTATAAAGGTCAGATTTTTTTAAGCATTGAATATTTTTTTAAAGTAAGGTATTTCGATGTTGTAAAATGGGTACTATGTAACAGCAAAATGGAAAATATTTCCTTGCTATTCCCTAATCACCACTTATTAAAAGAAATCGCAATATAGGTATACTAAGAAATTACAACTTTTTTTTAAATACATACATACATACACTCACGCCTGGGAACACAGAAGGGAAATTTTTCCATTCTGCTGTTACTTCTAAACCTACATTTTGCGAAACAAAGTAATTCAATTAAAAAAAACCTTTTTTTTCCTATATTTATAAGGGAGCTTAGTATTCCTACCAATAAAAATATTCAGGTAATTTGATATTTTCAGATATTCCCTATTACCTCTAAAACACGTGATCTTTATAACGAACGGGGCTATATAATCGTAAGTTTCCTTAATACTTATTCAAATGTTTTCATCTCAATAAGAGTGTCTGGATTTTTCCGGACATGTCAGGACTTTGTGCCGCTTTGTAATTTGTTCGGCTTTTTAGATTAGGCGGTGCAATACTTGTTAAAAACATATATAGCAAAAACATACCAGTAATGTTTGAAAGAGATGTGTCACAAAATGTATGCGGTCTGGGGCTCTGGGCACGTCTATGTTGTACACTCAAGTATAGTATACCAAAAAATAGGTAAAGACACAGTTTCTAATTGTCCAATTTCTTTAAAATAACTTAATTTTTGGAAAGAACGAAGATAAAATATCTTGTGCTTTAAAATGTAAGCACACAACAAAAATACACCATGGCGAAAGCAAAGACTTATTGTGCGAAAGATATCATTTTTCAGTCAGTACTTTTTGAAAAAAAATGTCCGGACTTTTATGGAAATGTCTGGCATTCTGTCAGGACTTTCAAAATTTTAAAATAGTAACGGTAATCCTATGTGTAGGTATATTATAATAAAAAAAACCGGCCAAGTGCGAGTTGGACTCGCGCACGAAGGGTTCCGTACCAAAAAACGGCAAAAAAAAAATACGTTCGTTGTATGGGAGCCCCCTTAAATATTAATTTAATTCTGTTTATAGTATTTTTTGTTATAGCAGCAACAAAAATACATCATCTGTGAAAATTTCAACTGTCTACCTGCTGTCGTTATTAATATCGAGCAAAAAAACGGCAAAAAATAACGTTTGTTGTATTGGAGCCCCCCTTAAATATTAATTTTATTCTGTTTTTAGTATTTGATGTTATAGCGGCAACAGAAATACATCATCTGTCAAAATTACAACTTTCTAGCTATCACGGTTCTTGAGATACAGCCTGGTGACAGACAGACAGACAGACAGACGGACAGCGGAGTCTTAGTAATAGGGTCCCGTTTTTACCCTTTGGGTACGGAACCCTAAAAATTAAGCGTCAAATTAAGTAGCTACTTAGTTCATTCAATTTATATTCGGTTAACATCAAGCCCTAACCGTGATATTTTGTATCTAGGAGAATCAACAAGAAACTCGACAAAAGGGTTGAAAATGATAGAAATCTGAAATTGTCAAATGTTAATGTTTTAAGTATCGATTCATTTGAGGAGAGGACAGCCATTTTGTGATAGTAGGTACTTAATTTGATGTTCTCTGTATCTTCTTATTGGTACAGTAGACGGCACGCTGGACTTCCACAAAGTGTCAAATTTTCTCAATCAATTTTAAACCAACTTAAAAACAAGCACTTTAAGGTTCAAAATTAATTGGAAATTTTTGACAGTTTTGTACAGCTTGATGTGCTGCTGACCGTACATTCATTCATCTAATGAAGCTTTGTAAACTGAGACATCGTTGAACAAAAGACCTTTTCTTTAGTAATTCTGAGTCTTTGTTTGAGTGGGTCCTCGCGTAAAAAACAATATTAATTAAATTGAATAAAAATAGCGCTTTGATCCTGTTTTGATAGAAAAATCTATCGGAAGTTGAAATGAAACGATATCAACTAAAATAAAATGTCACTTTGCTTTGTTATTGTTATGAAAAAGTCTGTCGTTTACATTTATTTATTTTGAGACCTAAACGTTTTTTAGTGACACCAACCGCTTTGAGTTTTCAAGTGCCTTTACCTGAGTTTACCATTCGTTCTCTGGTTCTACCAATGAAACTCAATATTTTTAGGACAAAAAAAATACCTATCAAGCGCAGCGCATTTTGCTGTCCAGTGAGTATGGAAGGATCAACTTTAATGAAGTTTTTCGACCCGTCTCTTTAAAAAAAAACTTTCAATCAACGGCCTAAGCATCTGCCAGTCCGTTAATTAAATATTGTATTAGACGTTCAATAAAAAGGCTAGGCCGCTAATGTAACGGCTGATTAAACCAGTTAGGGCCTGTCCACATGACCACGTCACGACGTCGTCAACGTGAAACGTGTGCTGTCGCGGCGCGGTGCCTTGTCGCGTCGTGTTAATACGCGTCTGACGTCACGTCGGAAGCTAGTCGTTGGAGTACGAGCTCAAAATCAATGTGAAACCGCAAATCGATCGAATCCATCGTAAAAAACAAAACTATATCCATATTTAGAAAGAGACTGTTTTATCCATATATAGAAAGAGACTGCTATATCCATATTTAGAATGAGACTGCTATTTCTCTTTACGTGAGCTTCGATCAGATACAGCGTTTTGGAGAAGTTTGAGGTGTGCCACGACAACCATTGTCATGCAATATCCTTAGGAATAAATAATCGAAGTACGTGAGTGAAGAATGTATCGGAATTTCACAATGCACGACAACGTGTGACGTTGCGGCATCGTTAATTTGCACGTCACGTCAACGCACCACGTCGTGACACCGCACCGTTTGACGTTGACGACGTCGTGACGTGGTCATGTGGACAGGCCCTTACCTGCGACGCATACATATTTACTTATTCTATTTGTGCTGTCTGACTTATGACCTCCGCTCTAACTTACCAGGCGGTTTCTAGTTATCTGCAATCGGATTAAATTTATGGTCGTCCATTTGGAAGTCCATAACATGTGGATGACCATAAAGAGAGAGAGAGTAATTGCGATCGTAATTCGAATACATGATTTTAGTGCAGCCATTATGTCGGCCAGTAAACGATACGGGGTATACATTGCTGTAAATGCTTATTACGAATAGTTTGGAACATTTGCTGCGTTTATTGGGTATGTGTACGTGAAAACGTGAACGGTTTAGTCGAATTACCTAAGTACTTAAGGCTCCGTTATGCAGAATCACTTGTCTCTGTCTTTCTCTTTACGAGTAAAGAGTATGGAAAATAACCTCAGTTTTGTACTTTTGCGATGTTTTTCGTTGTTTTTTCATCATTTTCTTTAGCACAATTATATTTCTTGAAAAAAGTTATTGGAGCAACTAAACAGTACGTTAAAGTGTACTTTGATAAGAATTCAATACGTTTCCGCTATTATTTACGCCAAAGACATGGCCCGCGTCAAGCGCTTTTAATGATATTCTGATCTTTTTACAATCATCCGTGAGGTTTATACGCAATTTAATACTTGTAGCTACTAGATAATATATTTAGTTAGTTTATAAATTTATTTTCGTATATTTTTTTTGTGGCTACAACTTTACGTTTTCTATATAAAATATGGCCCGCGCAAACCATGTTTTCCTATCATGCACCCCCAAGAATCAGAGAACAGTTCATTCAATTTTCACGCATCGAAATTAGTGTAAAGGCATAAGAATAAAGGTACATTTATGGAACAGATATAAAAATTATTAGACATTTAATGCCAGACACTTGTGTCATTCATTATGTCGCAATAAAACGTCTAGTGAGTGGTTGATATCAGTTGACTTAGACCAGTGATTCCTAACCTTTTCAATATTGTTACCCATATCACCTAGTAGGGTAGCAAAATTTACCCCCAGCGATTGGGGTTGCTGCCGTAGTGCCGTATCACATTCACAGTGCATAGCAAATAGTGTCATTGAAGATTGAAGAAATGTTATTTGAAATGAACCATAGTGCCATCTCTTTATATTCTTACTGGTACTACCTCTGTTACCCCCATAAAAGAGGTGTTTTAACCCTGCGGGGGTAATTACCCCCAGGTTAGGAACCAATGACTTAGACAAAGTTTTGACTTTATACCTACATACATACCTACTTAGAAAATATTTGCATGTTTATTCGTGATCTAAGGTCCTGAAATCTACTTATGTTAGTTTCGCTTTCAAAAAGGGTTGCAAACTGTATTTATTATTATATTACAGTAACACGCGGGGCGTCAGGCTATGACGTCACGTCCGGCGGCGGTGACGCTATATCCGGCTGTCAACTGCCACCGGCAACATTTCCGGCGCGGCTCGCTTGCCGCCCGAGCAAATATCGAGCCTTTATGTTCAATTTATAATGACACTAGCACTCCTATTAGTACAGTAGCCCGTAAAACATTTAAATCACCAAAAAGGTTACCATTTGCCGTTGTGATATAGTTATTTATTACGAAATTATAGAAACTTTAACCCAAGTTTTACAGTTCGCAACCCGCCGTAACCTATATTTGTGTATCTCCAAAATTGATATTTTTTTATTTTTCGAGGTTTACCACATAGTTCAGCTATTGTCGTGTTCTACAGCTTGGTTTGATTGCCACAGATAAAAGTAAGACTATAAAAAGTAGCCATACACAGATTTAAGGTGAAAATGGAAATGGAAATGGAGGATGAAAATGGTTGGACTTTATCTGGTCATAAATCTATGTATGATCACTTTCCATAGTCTTACTATTATCAGTGGCAATCAGACAAAGCTGTAGAACACGACAATAGTTAAACCATGTGGTAGACCTTGAAAAATTAAAAAAAAAACATTTTTGGAGATATACAAATATAGGTTACGGCGGGTTGCGATCTGTAAAACTTGGGTTAAAGTATCTATAATTTCGTTATAAATAACTATATCACAACGGCAAACGGTAACCTTTTTGGTGATTTAAATGTTCTACGGGCTACTGTACTATATATTTAACTTTTTACTGTCCAGCTGGTTTGTTCGACCATGTTCATATAATTAAATATCTTACTTAACGTAAGTATATCGGGTGTAAAAAATAAATAAATTTAAAAAATATTAAAAACACGACTGCCCTTCCAAAAACGAACTAAAAAGTAAAATTACAAGTGTCATTGCAGTCGGGGGACTGTTTTGTGGAACAATTTTTTAATCAAAGAGGTTCCCCGACTGCAATGACACTTGTAATTTACTTTTTAGTTCGTTTTTGGAAGAGCAGTCGTGTTTTTAATATTTTTTAAATTTATTTATTTTTATTTCACTCATTTTAGTGACATATTATAAAGTTTTGAAATGTGCTTATTAATGCCTTTCATTTGATGCCCATATTGTAATAATTGAAGAAAAAAATTTTTTTTTAACATATGAAAATGGCGTCTTACAGACGCCATATTTACTTTTTTCAAAAAATATATAGCCAGTGTCACTCGGAATGATGTAAGGATTCTAACGGTACCCCATATATCTAAATCCGTAAAGCCATTTAGAAGTTATGGTGGAATAAAAAAACTCACATACCCACAAACATACATGAACCCTGAACACATTATACACTCCTATTTGGGCAGTCGTATAAAAAAGACCCTCAACGAAACCGAGGCCTACGTATTCTGCCCTTTATCAGGACCATTTCTGTCAAAATTATTGCTGGGAAACGATTTTAATTTTTGGTGTTAAAAATGCATTGCATACATTACCACGCAATGTAACGCGTACAACAGACCGCGAGTGTACGCTACACAGCTGCGTGCGGCTGAGTTGCAGCGTTTATGTGCGTGCTCATGAGATACATTGAGTGATGACGTTTTGAAGCCATTGTTTGTTGCGAAATATTAAAAAATTTTATAATGTTTCTTTGGACAAATATTAGGAAATAACGAATAAAGTAAGCTTTCATAAAAACATTGATTTTTTTTTATTTGACTTTCAATAACTTTTTAGCTATTGGTTTCCCAGATGTAGTCTAAAAGACAAAAATGATTTTGATGAGGGGCGGAATGCGTGGACTTCGGCTTCGTTGAGGGGTCTTGTTACACTCGTTATAAAGTGTTATCTTAGTAAAGTAACTGATTTCGGGACAAGCCGAAAATCAAATGCTTTGACTTATTAATGTATTAGATAAGTATGCAAAACAAATCTTTCAGAGTTATGATCAGATAGTGTGTTAATTTATCAACATTATAATTTTATGATAACAATATCAGGAGGCCGATAGTGCTAAATATTTGGTTTAATTGCTTATCAGAATAAAATTATTACCTATGGTTGATATGAATAACAATGTAGGTAGTTATAAATAATAGGCGTTTACCAAAATCCTTTTTTGAAAATAAAACAAAGTAGGATGCAAGTTGTTAGCAGTTCTATAGATTTGCTGCCTTTAGAAAAATTTAAATAGACTGTAATGATGTGTATACAGGGTTATTAAAAACACCAACAACCTCGCAGGAGTATATTACTAACACCATAAACAACAACATTTGTTCTGCGACTTTTCCGAAAACCGACAAAAAAATTCAACTCTCCATACAATTAATGTCCCCTAGAGCAAAGTTTTATCAATGTTGACGAAAAAATAGTTAACATAATTTACTGAACTGATCGGGTGCTGATGTCTTAAAAATTATTTTATTTTAGTAGTTGAGGAGTCTACGGTATAAGTATTTGTTATTGATTTAATGGCGGCGTTCCGATAGGATTTAAGGTTATTTTTGGCATTAAGTAACTTTGTTTATTGCAATTTCATTTAGTGTTTTTTTGAAGTTTGTTAATAAATTCATATACCTTGTATATGTCTCTCTTAAGTCTTAAGTCACCTAAAACGCGCGATAATATATGCATATTGTCACGGTTTCGAAATTTCGGATACATCGTGTAGTGTTTGTATCTATGGAATAGATATAATACTCTGTCTCACACGCACAAGATGGCAACACTCAGTATATGGCAACACGGAACTGAACTGTCACTGTCAGTCGGGATGGAGGCAGCGGCTGTTTATGTGAGGATGGAAACCAAATAAGTAATATAATGTATGGGAACTCATGGAGTTTCCTGGTGTACAGAAGTGCTGGAAGAAAGTGTGTTCATCTTGGTGCTGTGGTGAGCCAGAGATCGTTCACTTAACAAAACTTCCGATACCTACCTACTTATGCGTATGCTATACATCGGAGTAAGCCAGCCGTGATCCAAGGTTTAATATTCCTCTTACTTCCTGGAACCTTAACTTCATGAGTGTGCTGATTAATTAGGTTAGAAGTAGTCGAGACAAGGAAGTCGGCAGCAAAGTTTGCATCGTTTGATAAAAGTATCGGCAAGAAGTCGAAGTTCAAAAGAGCTTTACGAATGGAGTTATAGTCAACCTTAACACGGACAATCTGATTTTGATGTACTTTGCTACTAAGATTTCCTTGTAGAATAGTCGGGGAATGATCAGTAAGAACAGTATCTAATATTTGTGTAGTGGAAGGCTGTTTGGATTTAAGAGGGACATGGTCGAGGCAATTATTTCCTCGAGTGGGAAAAGTATGCACCGGAAGGAGACCGTGGAACGCAAAGAGCTCCAAATATTCATCTGAGTGGGCGTCAGTAGAACCTATTTTGATATCAATGTTTTGATCACCTATTGAACTCACGAGTTGAAAGGTTGACAGGTTTGTAGTTGATTTAGACCAACGGAAGTTATCTATGTTATTGTTATGCAAGGATGGCGATCGATAAATAGTAACTACAGCAAATTGACTAGACAGTCAAGTCGTTTTTTAGGGTTCCGTAGCCTAAATGGCAAAAAACGGAACCCTTATAGATTCGTCATGTCTGTCTGTCTGTCCGTCTGTCTGTCTGTCTGTCTGTCTGTCTGTCTATCTGTCCGTATGTCACAGCCACTTTATTCCGAAAGTATTAAGACTACACAGTTGAAACTTGGTACGTAGATGTATTCTGTTAACCGCTTAACGAATTTAATACAAAAATAAGAAAAATAAAAGATTAAGGGGGGGCTCCCCATACATGGAACGGAAACTGAAAAAAATTTTTTTCTTCAAACCAACACGTATTGGGTGTCTATAGATAGGTCTTTAAAAATGACATTGAGGTTTCTAAGACAACTTTTTCTCAAAGTCAACCGTTTGAAAGATATACACTGCCAAAGTGGTAAAATGTGTGTCCCCCCCCCTTTAACTTTTGAAATAAGAGAGTGAAAAATCTAAAAAAAATATATGCTGTAGATCTTAATAAAAACTTTCAACCAAAATTGGTTTGAACGAGATATAGTAATTTGTTTTTGAGATATAGCACATTTTCAAAAACCGCAAATATAACTTTGTCATTTATACCAACCCTGTGAAAAACAAAGTTATTTTTGCAGACGAAAAATGATAGGTGGTATTAAATATGGTATAGTATAAGGTAACTACGGAACCCTACGGCGCGTGGCCCGACACGCACTTGGCCGTTTTTTTTTAAAGAAACTGAAAAAAGGGGTAAGTTTTTCGAGCAGCAACTGGGTTTCAGGGCTGCATACTTCGGTATAAACTACTTTCAAGGAGCATAACAACATTTATACAATCGTGTTACATATGCGCTTGCGAGTTTTGGCTTTTAGTATTGATTTTGACTAGCCTTTTTTGGTTTTTCAAATAATTTACATATATATCGTACTTCTTAGATTTCGTTTTTTTAAATTTTCTTTAAAAAATAACATTGAAGTATTATAATGTATATATATTTGGAATCAACTATTTATTAGCTTTCATTGGATAGCCATATTGTTATACTTTAATACAAAATATGTTTTATATAAGAAATAGACGGAGCGCGATGTTTAAAATTTTTTTCGCTATTTATTGTTTGTAAAGGTACTTGAAAATTATATTTTTTCAAATCTGCATTAAATGGAATCTATCAACATATTTTTGTTTGCAATAAAATTATCAGTTTAATATTTACGGTAATTTAAAATGTAATAAAAAATGGAGAGTTTAAAAAAAAAAATATTTCCACATAATTTAATATATTTTCGTAACTGTATTACTCAGCCTATGTTTTGTATTATAACATTATAGAACATTTAATTCCCTTTAATTTCATACCCTATAAATGTATATAAGATTCATAGAATCATAATTATTCATTTTTTTTTTCAAAACACGTCCGTCGCCATTTTGATGACGTCATATCTCCGGAACTAGGCACTTCACAGGTGGTCTCCCGACTGTTTTTAAGAGAAAATAAAATGTTGAACAACATTAAAAAGAATTGGTGTTGGTATCACAGAGATAACTGTACCGGCCTTTAACAGAACGCATTTTTAAGATTTTTTTATGTAATTGCCACGCTGTGTATAATATTTTTTAAACGCATTTTTTATGAAACTGATTTTTTAAATTGGTATTAACGTGGCTTTCTAATAATTTTTTTTTATGCCGATATTTGTACTCTTTTCTTGCAGCAACCAGTAATGAGTACTATTCAGTAGACATTTGATTTTCTCTCAATGTAAAAAATGACTTCTGCTGTCTAAACTACTAGACCGATTTTGATGACTGAGGTGTCATTGGAAAGGGGGTGATGTGTAAATGTGTTTGCATTTATCAATTTCTTATAACCTTCCTATTTAGCTTCATAAAATGTCATAAAACGGAATAAAACGTCCTCGATATCGAGTTTGACCTCTAAAATACGTTAGGGGTCAAATCCAGATAGCCTTCACATCTTAAAATAATAACAGTGGTAAAAATTAAGCATGGTAAAAATTTTACGCTTTCATCACAATGCGCACAATTTTATCGATTTCCGGTTCTACTATTTGTATGAAAAATCTTTTTTTACATTATCACCCTATGTTTCTTAGAGAAAGTTGTTTAGTTTTATGGACTGAACACATCCTTAAAATTTGGAGAGTAGTTACAAATGCATCTTGTATATTAAAATTCAGCTATTTTGGTTGGCATTAGAACAATGTAGGTCACATTGCCTAACATAACATAACAGCTAATGAAAACCAACCATAACACGTAGATGAATAATAGTTGAGAATTACCGATAAAAATAAAAGCAAATATTCAATTAGAAAGTGTTTATTTCCTTGACGAATCGGCAAGTATTGACAGCCTAAATTACTCCGCAGTAGTAACTTGCACATCATGAGATTCATGAGGTTCCATTACTTCTGAGAGAAGTTGGTTAAAATTACGGCCCCGTATACCGTAAAATCTATATCGGAAAGACACCACTGGTTCGTGAGGAAGCTTTGCAAGTCGTAGGGCCAGGTTCCTGTCTCCGATGCCTGATATTATACTGGTTATTCCGCCGCCTGTAACGTCATCAATCACGAAGCCATCGATTCTAGAAACGACAAGGCGGATGCTCCAGCTAAGAGTATTCACTGACGCCTGGACCCTGCCCCTGTAGGAGAATAAAACTTTTATTAGTCATTATGACCATTCTGTCCTCAGATCAAAAAAAAGGAAGATGGAGCGTTGCGCAGTGGTTGCGAACAACGAAGTGAGGTCGGTTTTTGATGGTACATGTGTGCGTACTAGGGGGCGGGCGGGGGCCGGACGGAAGGGTTCACTATGGAACGCCCAATGATGAACGAAAGCCAAGGCGTAGTTTCGTTACATGTAATAGAAATAGAAATAGAAATAGAAAAGTTTTTATTACCAACCTCTTAACAATACATAAAAAAAAATTCAAGTTAAACATTTGTTAATTATTTAAACTCTAAAACTAATACTAAAAACTAGATGCATAAAAGAGATCAATAAAAGGCCTCTGCCTCAGCGTATAATTGCCGTGGCGTTATAATAGCGCCACAGCACGCTGCTATTCTGACAGGACCCGAACTGTCACGGAAAAGAAAGAAATAAAATAACCAGAGAAAAAAATACACATTGAAATATACCTAAAAATAACAAAATAAAAGTAATGATAATAAAATAAATAAATAATTGATGATAGACAGAACGTACTGTGTCCTTCGCCTTACTTACAGAAGGTTTGACATTGACATGTGTTGTGTGTGACAGCTACAATTTTCAATGTAATGATGCCACGTAAGCTTGCCACGTTCATCCACGTATTGAAATACCTACTTACCCTCCTAAGAAAGATTGATTTTTACCTAATAATTAGGAAAAGATGTGACGTTGGTCATTGGTGTGTAAATGACAGTATAGTGTTTGTATACTTATTGCATTCTCTAAGTATGAAAGTCTCATGAAGGTAAAATGAAATAGGTGAGTACAATCCGTGAGGCAAGATCTCACAGCCAATAAGTACCCCAAAGAGTGAAGTGGTAAATTAATCCGAATTTCGGTCTGCAGCCAGGCAGCACCACACGGATGTAGTTTAGCTGGAAACTAGATACTCCCCGCCACCACGCATGTTGTGTTAATTTAGCTGGTAAGTAGAAATTGAGAATGTTGGCAATCAAGTAAATACTGTTTAAGGTGTTTTTTAAAAGTGTTTATTGATTGCAGATTCCTCAGCGGTGGGGGAATATCGTTCCAACAACGTGTGGCGGCAAACCTAAAAGAACCCCGAAAGGCTACAGTACGATGTAGAGGAGTTGAGAAAACATGAGTGCAAGCCCGCCTAGGGGGTCTGTCAGACCTCTGCGCCCATATCAGTTTTTTGTAGAGGTACTGCGGTTTACCTATATCCAGAATGCCGAACATCAAAGTAGCCAGATGAAGTTTCCTGCGGGCTTCCATCTTCAATAAGTTAGCGGTTATGAGAAATGGTGTAACGTGTGACCTAGGTGGAATGCGGAAACAAAAGCGAGCACAAGCATTCTGCACTCTTTGTATTAAGTTAGAAGTTCTGGAAAGTATGCGCGGTCCATAGACTACATCACAGTAGTTGAGTTTCGACAGAATTAGTGACTCACATAGCTGGATTCTAACTTTTTCACACAGGTATGGTCTAATTTTATATAAAACCTTCAAGCGGTAAAAACAACTGCGGACACATTCCATGATATGGTTCTCAAAAAGTAGCTGTCTGTCAAAAGCTAATCCCAGGTTTCTAGCCGCCTCCACATGTTCAATGGCTTTACCATCAATGGTAATGTTAATGGGTGTGTTGGTTTCATTTATTTTAAGAAGTGTCTTTTTAGTACCAATCAGCATGTACTTTGATTTAGACGGGTTGAGGGCAAGGCAGTTTGACCGGCTCCAGGCAGAGATGCACTCCAGATCCTCGTTTAGTTTAGCCACTGCGCTAACCCGATCTGGTGGGGTAAATGACAAGTACAACTGTAGGTCATCGGCATAAATGTGGTACTGGCAGTGACTTATACATTTAGTTATGTCAGCACTGTAAAGTGCATAGAGGATAGGGCCCAAAATAGAGCCCTGGGGCACACCACGTGTCACAGGAAGGGGTGCTGACACAAGCTTATCACCGCATCTTTTGAGCTCCACAAACTGCTGTCGTCGGCTCAAATAACTATTAAACCATCTAACAGCTCGGGCATCGATTCCATAATATGTAAGTTTTGACAATAAGAGCGTTGTGTTGATGGAATCAAATGCCCGCGAGAAGTCCAATAATACTAAGGCGCTGACTTGTCCAAGGTCCTGAGCTGCAAGGAGATTGTCGACTACGTCTGCCAGGGCAGTTGCAGTGCTGAACCCCCTCCGAAACCCGGACTGAACCTGAGGGAGTATGCCCTGCTCCTCGAGGTACTGCGTGAGCTGATCACAGACTACCCTTTCCAGGATCTTGGAGACACATGGTAAGATACTGATAGGTCTAAGATCTTTTATAGAGGCTGGGTTACTTACTTTAGGGAGAGGCTTTACCACAGCATTTTTCCAGATCTCAGGGAACTTGCCTTCCCTTATAGACTTATTTACCAGGGATGTAATAGAGGCCAAAGATTGTGGCAATGTTAATAGTATCATGTCCAAAGTGACACCATCATCCCCTTGTGCATTGGACTTGAGCCCAGTGATTATTTTCATAATCCTATCCTCACTGACTTCTTGCAATGAGAAGGTGCCCGTACCATGTCGGTGGTGTTCAAAGTGAGTCAGCTCAGATATAGAGACACTATTCTTACTGGGAATATCAAGAAAGTGCGCATTTATGAGATCAGGGTTGTCAAAGCATACTGGTAGTTCGCTCATGTTCTTATTTTTTGGCAAGACAGCATTTTTTAAATTAGACCACAATTTCTTAGAATTTTTTATATTATTGTTAATTTGTAAAGAAAAGAAACATTTTTTTTCGTTTTCAATGGCACTTATTACAAGTTGTTTCATAAATTTATAACTATTTTTATGAGCTTCAGAACCACTTTTTTTTGACTTGACATGATATTCGTCCCTGATACTCTTCATTTCTTTGACAGTATCCGTAATCCAGGGTTGAGGTGGATACTTAAACTTCTTCCTCTTAACTGGAGCGTGTAGATCGAATAGCATCCTGATGCAGTCGGTGAGGGCTTCAGCTGAAGCATCCACACTCTCCAAGCCACAGATGTGCTCCCAATTGATACCATCTAAATCCCTATTAAATTGGTTGTGGTCTATGTTTTTGAGAGCTCTGTAAGTAACCCAGTGAGGAGCAAGCTGATCCTTTTTGACCCTAAACTCTGCTGTCAGCATGGCATGTCGTCCCAGGTCAGGAGAATGTTTAACCTTGACCCATGAGACCTTAATGTCAGTGCAGATCACATCAATGAGACTGCTTCCATGATCAGTGAAATGAGTCGGTTCCTCAACTAACTGGGTCAGGTTCATAGTCTGGGTGAATTGAAAGAGTAGTTTTGACTTACTGCTGGTGGGATCCAAAAGGTCTATGTTGAAATCTCCCAGCAGAATGAGCCCATCATATTTTGGAAAAGATGCTATAGAGCTGGTAACTGCATCAAAAAAGGTGATAATATCCAGCCAAGGCGGCCTGTATGCCGTCCCGACCAAAAATACCCTGCCACACAAACGTATGCTCAGCCACATTTGGTCCACGGTCAGCGTTGGGGGGTGAGAATGTAAGCGAGCGTTTATACCATTCCGTATGTAAAAACCGACCCCCCCACCACGCCCACCTTTCACCTGATCAGGTCGTGGAGAATGGCGTAAGCGGTAGCCAGGCAGATTAGGAGCCAAATCATCCTGCCCCGCCCTCAACCACGTTTCATTTATTGCCAGAATATCAGGGGATAGCTCCTCCACAGCCATTATAAACTCATCCTGCTTAGTGCAAAGTGAGCCCGCATTAAAGAAACTAATTTTAAGGTTTTTTAGGTTAGGCATTGAAAAGTTACTATGGACAAACTAATTTTGATGCACCGTGTATTTAAGATGTAATTAGACTTGTCTATGATTAATAATTGTAAATATGATATAGATAAGATTGATGTTTGTATGTATGGTGTATGTATAATGTTATGATAACTGTAAGTAATATTCCTAAAATAAATTAATATGACAATGACAATGTTTAATATAAATATGATGACTATAACTGTATAATATGAGAGACAGTGAATATTACAATATAATGCAAATATATCCAGTATTTTAGTAAACCTAGCAGAATTGTAATTTTCCATTATGGTTTTATTATTTTGTGACACGGTAATTAAGTTACAAATGAAAGCTGAGGTCATCACGTAGTTAATATGAGTGAAAAATTTTACCACTGATAAAGAAAATAGACACAATAATCGCAATAACACAAGACATAACTGGCATAGAAGATGGTAATTATATACTAATAGAACAATAATTACGTTTGAAAATAGACATATAAGGTAAAGACTATATATACGCTAATCTAAAATTACGTTTACAGCAGGAAACAGCTAGTTTTTTGCCGCCGGGGGTCCAAAAGCTCTGGTGAGGTCCCCCTCTGACCGAAACTGGAAAACGGGCTTTCCGTCTCCCGCTCGAGCGAAGATACGACCCCGTCGCGTCCAGGTGTATCGCCACTGAAACCTGCGGCTCTCCTCTCGTACTCGGTGGAAGAGTTGACGGTTTGGGCGAGTAAGACGCTCATTAATGAAAACGCGCGGGGCGCCCTCGGCGCGCATACCGGCGCGGCGCACACGCGCCGCGCGCAGCAGTTCGTCGCGCAGGTGGCGACGCTGTAGGCGCACCACGATGCGGCGCGGGCGGCCCCCCGCCTCGGCCGGCGGCGCCCCCACGCGCTCCGCAAACACCACGTCGCGCTCCTCCAGCTTGACGCCCAGCTGCCCAGCGAGTACAGCCACGGTGTGAAATGTATTTTCACCTTTCTCTTCTGGGAGGTGGCCGATCTCGAGGTCCGCGAGCAATGCCTCTTGATCGCGATCGTTCAACTCCAGTTTTAAATCGGCGATGGTAGACTCAAGTTCGGCGATCTTGCCGCCGCCGACGTCGGGTTCACGTCGTTCTAGTGCTTCGAGCCTGAGCTCGACCCCGTCCAGGCGCGCCGTGACCGCTACCAACGCCTCTCGCATTTGCACCATTTCATTACGCAATTTCTTCATCTCCACCATGAATTCGACGAAGTCTCGGTGAAACTGCTTTAAGCTCACGGCATCCAGCTCACTGTCACTGTCGTGCTGCATTGCCTTGGAAGGGTGACCACCACCGTCAGACTCGCATGTCGGAGCTTCGGATTCAGCTCCATCACACATCATCCCCTTTACGGGGGTTTGGCTGTTGTCCCCCTTACGAACATTTTTCTTACAAATAGAGCATATCCAATCTTTACTTATTTGAGCCTTGTCCGCAATTGCAAGGCAAGCCCTGTGGTATTTTGTAGAACAAGCGCTACAGCAAGCGGCACCTGTCGGTGATAAGAATTTACCGCATGCTCCACAGTTTACCATGGCTGGTTGTTTCAGATGTCTAATAATAATGGACTGCTACTAGACGCTAGATGGTACTGCAATGCTTTTCTCAGATGTGGTAATGATTTCAAACTACTTAGTTTGGGACACTGCCGCAAGATGTCATTTAGCAGCTTCATGTGTGTGCGTATACTTTGTATGTACACAGCCAAGGCGTAGTTTTACATGCCTCACCGATTTGTCCGAAGACTCCGTCTTTACTTTTTTATTTGGTCTGAGATTCTGTCTTAAAGATTCAATGTATAATTGCAAGTCAAGCAAGGGCTGCACCGTGGCACTCCCATCCAGGAGGCCTATTTTTGAAAGGCGCTGAGCGTTCTTTACTCTACTCATTTTCATCGCATGCGGTGTAATGTGACTGTATTTCATGACTACGAATGACAAAACACGATTGCAACAGGTTTAACTCGATAGCGACAGAAGAACACTGCGACGTATCCCATTACGATAAAATGAAAAATGAAAATGAAAAAATATTTATTGCAACAATCACAATTTACAGATAAATATAGCCCTGACTTCCAAAATAAGTAAACTTGTGTATCAGAAGCCAGTTCCTTCCTGGTTGACATATATAACGCCACTGCAATGCGACAACTCTAAAAAGCAACGGTGCAACAAACGGTAGTAAGTGCTTACATTGTCTACTTCCGGAATACCATATAGGGTGTCGAAAATAGCATTTAAAGTTTTATTTTTGAAGGTTAAAAGGAGCAAAAGACAATAATACAAGACAAAGACAAGACATAAATCTTACAAAATGCGCCCCACGTTTTTAGATTTAAAACTTGTGTAGGTCTATACCTACTCAAGTTTTAAATCTTAAGACAAGACATAAATCTTACAATATGCGCCCCACGTTTTTATACGTCGTATGTCTATACCTACACAAGTTTTAAATCTAAAAACGTGGGGCGCATTTTGTAAGATTTATGTAATGTCTTTGTCTTGTATTATTGTCTTTTGCTCCTTTTAACCTTTAAATATAGCCCTATGGCTATAAATCTTTACGGGAGAAATGATTATTTTATATACTCTTTTATCAGTAATTTTTTCGACCCCTGTTGTGTGTCAAGTTTGAAGTCGGTTAAAAAATATAGGCGATGTATAGATAACCTCAAACTTTTCAATTTTAAAGGTTATTTTCGATACCTTATGGTACTCTGGAGGTAGAGAATATAAACACTACCTACCGTTTGTAGCATTATCGGACTGTCCCGTTGCTTTTTCGAGTTGTTGTAGTGACGCTATATCGGAGTGGGATGCGTCACAGTGGAATTTAGCTTTTGGATGAATCTTCGTTATTTCTTACTTCCTGCGTCATTGCCGTCACTCGAAATTTAAAAAAAATTCAATACATCACAAGGAATAAATCAAAAAGATGCAAATTAATACAATTTATTATTGTTTATACCTACTCTAATGTAAATGATGGCATATTTTTGATTTATTCATTGTTATGCATTGAATTTTTAAAAATTTTAGAGTGAAAGCAAAGACGGATGAAGTAAAAAATAACAGATTCACCCTTCTATGAGGATAAACGCAGTCGTCTTCTGTCGCTGTCAAGTTAGCGGCAGTGACAAACTGTCGCGATCGTGATGTCCGTAGTTTTGTCTTTCGCATTCATGAAATACACTCCGTCTGTAGTCGATGGCGTATCCTAGGTAACAATAAGTAATAAAACTTAGTTCCAGTTTTGGTCACCGGCAGGCTGATTATCTAATTAAAAACCACCTAGCGACCGGTTTCAGTTCACAGATGAATGTGATACATTGCTACTTTTCTTTGCTATGTTTTTTTTTACCCCAGTAAAAAGAAGCAATGCAGCAAGCATGCATCTGTCAAATGAGACCGGTTACTAAATAGTTTTTAATTAGATAATCAGCGTGCGGGTCAGATAAGTTTGTGTCACTGGTTTGACACTGACAACTACTGACTCACGAGCGATTCAAAAATGAAAGTTTTGCTATATAGAATGAAAACTAGAAGATTCGTAAAATGAGCGTTCGCCGCCTTTCAATAATAGGGCCTCCGATTTTTTTTTAAAACATTATCATTCATATCTAGTTCCTTGCTCACAGAAAAAAATTAAAAGAATTTAAATAATTTTAAGAGATTCAGTTAGTGTTGAAACAAAACTTCATATCAATTAGTTGCAATCTTAAAAGAGGTGTAATCGTGCGTTTCCACTGCATTGACTGCCAACTTGTCAACTATAAACATTTTTGGCAGAGTTGTGTTCTCACTATCTGTAAGACTAGACTCTGTTTCAAAACGATGTTTAAAACATTGTCACCTGTTGTGTATGCTACACTCCGCCCCACACACACCTCCGCCGCGAAACACCGCAGTAGGTTCCGCCATGAGTTCGACAAGCGAAACAAATGCGAACAGCCTGGGGGCCAAGTCTGCTAATTGAAATAAAATGAGAACGTTCTGCGATCAAGACGCGATCTCATTACGTTTGTTACTAATTGGGTATTCTGCAAAAAAAAATATGACTGGATTAATGGTCGTCGTTGAATCGTAATGTCGTCGTAATGGTGGTGTTGCCCACTAAAATCTACCATGAGGATAGATGTCACAGTGTAAAATAATAGCACTCTCATATAAATTCCATTTCAAGTAAAAAAACCGGTATTTAATCGAAATTTTTGTTTTTACGACTTATTTGGATAATTAATGGTCAAATGTATTTAAAGTTTCTTAAAATCATTAGATACAACAAAACGTTACGTACTGTTTTACGAATCAGTTAATATTGCACTCAAATATTTAAATTTTTAGAATTATCTAATAAGAACTTTGTAGAACGGAACGTTATTTATGTTACCTAAGTGGTTGTCATGACGACATATATTTGTTTGTGGTCCAAAGAGTAGAGTCATATAAGGGAAAGTCCACTAGTGCCTCTGGAAATCGATGCGGAACTACTAACATGAAATTATAATAGTTGAAAATGAATTGTTTTGTTTCTTCATTATATTTTTTGACTTCAATGTGATATTCTTTATTTGTAACAAAGTATCAATGAAAAAGAATAAATCAAAACAAAACAAATATGTTAATTTGGCTAGGTTTGATTGAACTCGGTATTCATCCCAACGATAGTAGTGGAGTGGTGGTGTGGTAATCGAATCGAATACAATTAGGTCATCGAATTTTATAATTATATTATTGTAATTCGCACCAAGGCTTTACTTAAAAAAAAAATTCGTTTGCATCATTGTAAAACAATGTTGTTTTTAAATACTTTATCTACACCCATGCTATAAATCCTTAAAAAAAGGTTTTGAAACAGTTAGATTATAGCCAATATTAAAACAACCAGTGTCATAAAACCACAATATCTGAGCGAGGGTGACAATGGGCGCTCCCCGCGCCCACTCCCGAACGATACTTTATGAAATTCAGTATAACATTAAAACACTCGCTATGATTCGGATAATTTCATAATGGACGCGCGCGTGACGGGCGCGACTAGCCCTTGCTCGGATATTAAGCAACCGTTTCAAAATCCTTTATAGAGGATACTTGATAAGGCGCCGCCGGCTACACGCGTGGTATTTACTGATCCATCGCCGTAGAGTAAATTTTAACCATGGAAAATAATTTTTACGGAATGTTCAATATTTTACTTTCCATGGTTAAAATTTACTTTATGGCGATGGATCACGGTAAGTACCACGCGTGTAGCCGGCGCCTAAGGGTTAAAGAAAAAGACAAAGTCTTGTATGCAACTCTACATAATAATATTTAGGTACTAAAACATTCGGGTGTTAAGCCCATATGTTTTAATAGCCCTCATTATACTACAGTAATTGCATAAATTACTATTATCTACACCCATGCTTTAAATCCTCTGTAAGGGGTTCTGAAACAGTTAGCTTACTGCCATCATTACAAAATCTCGAGCGAGAGCTGCAGCGCCGTGCGCCCACGCGCGAGCGTTGCATTATGAAATTCAGTACAACATTATAACACTCTTGCGGAAGACATAATGACGAGGAGGGAGAGGAAAGTCAAAGTCAAAGACAAAGTTAAAGTCAAAACCTTTATAGGGGATGCATATCATGGGTTTAGATAAATATTATGGGTGTTTTAATCAATTTCTATTAAAATATTGTTTGTTTCCCTAATAAAAATAAGAAAAAAAAATAGGAGTAGATAAAGTCTTGTATGCAACTGTACATAATTAGGTATTAAAACACTTATGTGATACTATTATCACACATTCGTGTTTTAATACTCCTCGTTATAGTACAGTTGCATAAATAACTAGTCCATCAGCCATTTTAATGTCCCCACTGCTGAGGCACAGGCCTTCCTTATGGGTGGATAAGGAGGACGGGCCATAACCCACCACGCGGGCCCAATGCGGATTGGTGGGTGTTAACGACTGCAAATGCAGCCGGGACCAACGGCTTAACGTGCCTTCCGAAGCACGGAGGAGCTCGAGATAATAAATTTTTGGTCACCCATCCCATGACCGAACCTTGCGAACGTTGCTTAACCTCCGCAATCGCTGGTCCAGGCGCTAAACCACTGCGCCACCGAGCTCCTCATCGAGGCATAAATAACTATTATAGTCAAATTAGAACGCGATTTTTAATGTCTGTACTGTTTTCTTAAATATTAGATTATTTTGATTTTTTATAAGTCTGCTATGGTTGCCTGCCACCCGTACTTTATAATAAGGTATATACTTTATTTCTGGGTAATTGTACTTTATACTTTATGAGGAAAATAAAGTACGCGAAAATACTTTATTTCACGTGGTTTGTTTAAATATTGCCAAAAGTAATAAAAGGTAAGTATGTTTTTAAAGTTAAAAATAAATAATACTTTATTTCCATACAAGGTATTTTTTCTACCTTTAGCAACCAATATACTTTATTAGTCCAAAAAAAGGTGGCAACCCTAGTCCGGTCTGGGTCTGACTGCAGAGACATTTTAGCAAACTTAAAGATTTTGTTGTGAAAGTTGATGGCTAAGATACAGAGATGGCGCTACTTGCGTTGCGCGTTGTTCTATAATGTAATTGTGCCCCTGTTGTGTGAACTTGTGTGTAGTCTGTCGTTCAGCGAGTTTTTAAAGAATTTTATCTAATAACTAAATAAATAAACCCAGAAACTACAGAAATACATCAATGTATCACATAAAATCATTCTTTAACCGTCAGGTTAAGTATTGTACATTCGGTGATGAAATGTTGTAAGAATTCATATCTACAAACCAATACAATACAACGAATCATACAAAGACGTTTTACCTACCTTTACGAGTAAGTAAATTACCTAGTAAATCCCCGAACCTGACTCTCCGACCAAATACTACCCTTAGACTATTATAATTTAAGTTATTAGTGTATAGAAATACACATAGTGGACTTTAAACATTGAAGCACTTACCTATACTATGCCTATCAATGATATTAAAAGTATAGATACCTACGTTACGCGCACTCCAAAATGGCAAAACGAAAGTCAGGTAATTGCCCGACTTTCAATTAGTCAGGCACAGGCTCGCGACACGGAAACACGCAGCTCTCGTCAGTCAGACGCGATAAAATTGTGAAATTCCATTAAAAAATAAGTCTCCTTGCGTCTTTAGACGATTTACAAATACTCTAAATAATTTCACACGTAAGTACTGTATTTAATAAAAATATGTATTTTATATTACTTTATCTGGCCATATTGTACTAAGAGCGCGCTGTCTGCTTTGCGTGTGTGAGTGAAGGAGACAGCTGACGCACTTTCAATTCACGGCCAATGCACATGCAGCGGTCAATGTGTGTATCTATAGTACCTTTGCGCTGTTTTAAATAGCAATGATGTTGGCGTATAACTCATCTTTACTTTTAATATCATTGATGCCTATACTATAGTATATGGACCCACCAATCCGCATTGGGCCCACGTGGAGGGTTATAGTCCATCCTCCTTTCCACCCATAAGGAAGGCCTGTGCCCCAGCAGTGGGGACATTAAAATAGCTGATGGTCAAAGGGTCCATACAAGCCGGTGCTCATCGGCTTATTTTAGAAATTCCACCTAACTGATCCACTATGCTCATCAAAATACTTATTACATCAAAATACTGTAATTGTTCTCAAGAAGTTTATTAATTGCATAGACTCTTAGCATGCCCGCAGACTACAGACCAAACTGTCGGACAATAGTTGGTTTTGTATGAAGAATCGGTCGATACCAAATCATTGTAGTGTGTGCACTTGCATACTTCTTCATACTGATTCCAACTATCGGCCAACAGTTTGGTCTGTACTCAGTAGTCTGCGGGCACGCTTAACCTAATCTCATTAAAATTTTTAATAATTACTATTTTTTTATTTCAGAATTTCAGATACAATATGTGTAATGACATTGCAGAATATAATAAGCAAGTACCTTTTGGAAAAGTTATTACCAAACAAAACTATAGATGTATATTTGCTCCAAGCGACTAAGCAAAACTATGAAGCATTAGCTGTATTGTAAATAAAGGAGCACGCTGGAAAAGTGACTGCTGTTTGTACTTTGAAGCTTGTGCTTTAATCATATACTGTATTGGTATATTTGGTATTGATATTATAAAATAAAATATTGACTCTATGTTAACCTGTTTTCATTTTGTCTACTATTACCTACATCAAATCTAGGTCCGTACCCAAGAAAAATAATTTTGAACCATGCATCTACAGTAGGTAGTATAAAGGTCCAACATTAGGTTTAAGAAGCAAAGTATTTTAGTAGGTATTGTAGTGTAGAGTAGATTGATGATCTACTAATTTGCAAGTTTACAAGTATAAAAAAAAGTCTGGAACAGGTGGTAGGAAAATTTAGGTGATTCAAAAGTACTTAATAAGTTTATTTGAATAAAGCAATTTTTTTTTACTTTGACTATTAGTAGATAAAGTACTTGGGCCATGAATGTTATGATGAAGAAAGATGTTAGGCATTGTATTGGTTACAGTACTTAAATATTACAATAAATATTTAAGAAACACTTTAATATGATAGGTAATAATTATAAATTATAACAGTAAGTAGATAAAAATGTTCACTTATAGACACCTTGTCCTACTTATTTATTTATCAGTAGGTACTACCTACCTACCTATTCAATAATAAGTGAATTTGCATACAAAGGCACCTAGCACCTAATAAGTTCCTATAGGTAGGTACAATAGGAAAATCAATCCTTAAAATTCCACTGTGGGGTAGGTAAGTAGGTACACATTGTTTTTCCACAATATCTATGATCACTAGCCAAAATATGCCAGCGTAAACTTGGTACTGATGGCGTCTGATGGTCTCATTCTTCAATGTTTACAAACAAATTCTAAGAAAGAGGTGTCGTTGCTCGATTGTAGTTCAATGGCAAAATTGTCATTGAAAAACCATTGATTTAAACGTCAAACAAACGTCAAATAAGAGCAGAATACCAATTAATTGTTCAATCGAGACGCGATTGTAACGCAGTTATTAGCAGAATGCCAAAAAGT
Organism: Agriphila geniculea; assembly: GCA_943789525.1. Taxonomy (NCBI): domain Eukaryota; kingdom Metazoa; phylum Arthropoda; class Insecta; order Lepidoptera; family Crambidae; genus Agriphila; species Agriphila geniculea. Next base: position 6,473,736 of record OX038887.1, on the reverse strand, counting down.
ACCATGACGATTGAATGATAGTTTGATGGCCTGTCATTAAAAAACGATTGAACTTATATAAGGAGCGGAATACCAAATGTGTCAAAATTGGCGTTTGAGACCCAATTGAGATTCCATTGATGCATTTGTAAATTAGCAGACTTGAGCCCCTGTACCATAGATTTTTGAAGCGCGATTCCGCCCGATTGGCTCTGACCCAACGGTCATTAGTGTCATTCATTACTTAACATGTGTCAACACACATGTTACAGCCAAGGAGGTTTATAATAAGGAGTGAGTACTCTACAAAAATTTTCACCTATCGTTTAAAAGAAATTCAACTTTATTGCATTGCTCATAGAGTTGAAATTCTATCGACGACATTGACTGAAGGCACTACTGTGTGAAAGAGACAACACCAGGTGGAGGTCGGTGTCTCGTTCGCACAATTGCCATTACTAAACAATAATACCACGATAGTAGGACTAAAAATATGTACGTTACCAATCAAGTAGTGTATCAAAATTAAAGATTCGGAGTGGGAAGTCGAATATATACTATTTAAATATTAATTTTAGAATGACACATAATAATTGTAATATAAAACAGAACTTTTTTGTATTAATTAGATATCTACAATAATGCTAATCAGCAATCATCGGTGAGGTGGTAATAAATAGAAGTGTCAATCCTAGCAACTCCGATTTTGACCTTGAATTTCAATTTAAGAATTTCAATCTATAGGAAATGTTACTTTACAAAACTAGTGTGACCATAAATACTTCACCATTTCAGATTTCCAGAAAAACGAAATTGTTCTATTGAAATGGCTAGAGGTCGCAGGCGAGACGGTAAAATTAATAATAATAATCAAATTCATGTTTGTGCGCCTATTTCAATGAAACTCGGTTTCTGGTACTATTTCAACATGAAAATAACAACGCAATGTTGAAAATTTTAAAAATCCAAGATGCCGGCCTACTTTTTTGTTTTTGGGCCGATTTCGATGAAACTCGGTTTTTGGAACTATTTTGACAAGAAAATAACAACGCAATTTTTAAAAAAACTAAAAATCCAAGATGGCGGCCTACTTTTTTGTTTTTGGGCCGATTTCGATGAAACTCGGTTTTTGGAACTATTTTGACAAGAAAATAACAACGCAATTTTTAAAAAACTAAAAATCCAAGATGGCGGCCAACTTTTTTGTTTTTGGGCCGATTTCGATGAAACTCGGTTTTCGGTACTATTTTGACAAGAAAATAACAACGCAATGTTGAAAATAAAAAATCCAAGATGGCGGCCAACTTTTTTGTTTTTGGGCCGATTTCGATGAAACTTGGTTTTTGGAACTATTTTGACAAAATAATAACAACGCAATTTTTTAAAATACTTAAAATCTTAGGCGGCGGCCAACTTTTTTGTTTTTGGGCCGATTTTGATGAAACTCGGTTTTTGGAACTATTTTGACAAGAAAATAACAACGCAATTTTTAAAAAACTAAAAATTCAGGATGGCGGCCAACTTTTTTATTTATGGGCCGATTTCGATGAAACTTGGTTTTTGGAACTATTTTGAGAAGAAAATAACAACGCAATTTTTAAAAAACTAAAAATCCAAGATGGCGGCCAACTTTTTTGTTTTTGGGCCGATTTCGATGAAACTCGGTTTTCGGTACTATTTTGACAAGAAAATAACAACGCAATTTTTTAAAAACTGAAAATCCAAGATGGCGGCCAACTTTTTTGTTTTAGGGTCGATTTTGATGAAACTCTGTTTTTGGTACGATTTTGACAAGAAAATAACAACGCAATGTTGAAAACTTACAAAATTCAAGATGGTGGCCAACTTTTTTGTTCTTGGGCCGATTTCAAAAACAAATTAGCAGCTATTTTGATCTTTTTTTTATTTTTCCATCAGTTTATATTGAGTGGTTTTTTCTTGTCAAAATAGTACCAAAAACCGAGTTTCATCGAAATCGGCCCAAAAAACAAAAAAGTTGGCCGCCGCCTAAGATTTTAAGTATTTTAAAAAATTGCGTAGTTATTATTTTGTCAAAATATTACCAAAAACCGAGTTTCATCGAAATCGGCCCAAAAACAAAAAAGTTGGCTGCCATCTTGGATTTTTAATTTTTTCAATATTGTGTTATTGTTTTCTTGTCAAATTAGTCCTAAAACCGAGTTTCTTTAAAATCAGCCCCAATCACAAATAAAAGAGTTGGCTGCCATATTTGTTTATATTTTTAACATTTCGTTGTTATTTTTTATCAAAATAGTAACAAAATCGAGTTTCATCAAAATCGGCCCACGAACAATATAGTTGGCCGCCATCTTGGTTTCTTGTTATATTTTTAACATTATGTCGTCGTAAATCTCATGCACCCATTTTATTAACTTCACAAGTAAAGAAATTGGTGCAAGAATTTTAGACCTTATTGACATATTTACCAAAATAACAGTTTTTAATGAAACAGCAAAGTAAATGAACAAGTATAATTATGGGAAAAAGCAACCGAATTTCAAAGGTCAATAAAATGGAAAATCGTTTGCATCTTTTTTTGACTACAGATCACTAGACAATGTTTTCCTACTTTTACTTGTTTTTCCAACATTCATTTGTTTTTCCGAAGTTCACGCACATTGTATTTTTATAAAAAAATGGAATAAACTTTAAAGTTGCGTAATTATTTACACTTGAGCTTAAATTGAATTGAATAAACTAGATTTTGTATTGGTTGAACTACCATATTTCAAAAAATAAAAACAAAAAGCAATTTAATAAAAACGTGATAAATAAATTGTTCCAAATTTTTTTTAATAAATAATTATTTTCTGTTTTTTAGTTAACGAGCTAAATTAAAAATATACCACTGCCTATCAGAATACTCGTCAAGACCATTCAAACGAGTCCAAACTCGATGGGGTTGAAAGGTTTTATTACAAAGTTCCTGTGGCCTTCTTCCGGCTTCCTTCATCAGACTCTTGGATACTATTACCCGACAGAGCACTCGTCAAGACGATTCAAACGAGCCCAAACTCGATGGGGTTGCATGATTTCAATATTGAGTTCCTATGGCATGGCCTCCAGACTTCATCATCCAACCCTGAACCTCGTCTCCCGTCAGAGTACTTGTCAAGACAATTCTAACAAGCCCAAACACGATGGGGTTATATAGTTTCATTCATCATAGAGTTTCTGTGGCGTTCTTCCGGCTCCATCATCAGATCAGCTTAATGACATTGTAATATTGCATTTCCTTCCATTTCTGACCTGTGTTCAAAGTTTCAAGTCTCTAGCTCATCGGGAATTCAGTATAAAATCGTTTGCAAAATTTGTGCTCAAACAAACAAAAGAGCAAGCAACCTAATAAAAACGCGGTAAAAAGTGTTAATTATAAATAAAGAACTACCTAGGTATTTAAGTTTATATTAAACAGTTTAAAGTATTATGTATGTCTCCGGCCAACCATACGGTTTGGTCACCCTAATGAAGAAAAGGACACATACATCTACTTGACCTCTCTGTCGGCTCGTTTTGGGGCGAAGCGCTCATTCCGGTTTATAGTACTATTTCCATGGTTACAGCTCGAAATTATCCAAATCGTTTTTGTTTTTTGTTTTTGGTTATTTGTAAATAGGTTTTGGTTCATAATAGGTATTGTAAGTAATGAATGACACTAATGACGCGAAACCGCTACGTAGATGTGATCCCTATAATTCGTCGTCGATATTGTATAAATTGAGTGTAATGTGATTTTAGTGAAATAAAGTGTATATATTGTTATGCAAAATTTCCAGATGAAATGAATAGAACGAGTTTTCGTTATGATTTTGATCAATAAGTCTGCAAAGTATCACAATGGAGAGCAACAAAATTACTTACTCGGAAATGACATCTGACGAGGTAGTGACTCCATCGACGCCTGCTATCTTAGAGAGCGCTTCCGTCGCAGTAGTTACTTGCACACGAGGTTCCATCACTTCTGAGAGAAGTTGGTGAGAATTGGCGCTTATTGTGCCGTAAAATCTGTATTGGAAGAACATCATCTGCCCAGGAATCTGTTCAAGGTCTAGGGTCAGGTCCCAGTCCCCGATTCCTGATATTGCTCTAGTTATCCTGCACCCTATAGGGTTCTCAATCACGAAGCCATCGATTCTAGATCTGGGATCGAGGCGGATGCTCCAGCGGATAGTATTCACTGACGACTGGAAATTGCCCCTGTAGGAGAAATAAAATAATTATTGATCATATGACCTTTCTGTCTTAAAGATTCAATGGATAAATGCAAGTCAAGCAAGGGCTGCGCCGCCGCTGCGTCGTGGCACTCCCGTCCTGATTACTTTAAAAACACTACCATTCTCAGACATTAGAATTATTTAAAAATTGATTTCTCGGCGATGGTAGACCCTATAATATGGGTTCTAAAATATTACGTACAATCACAAAACTAGAAAGACTCGAAAGTACCTACTTAGATAAAATTAAAATACTGTAGCCGGGCGGCCCTATCGCGTGTTGATGTACCTTGGCGGCTCTAGGTAATTCTTTCAAGGACATGGCCGAGTTAGAATACTGATAGATTTCTTTACCCTGTCAAAGTCTACCAAGCACGTTATAAACATACGGGGTTAGTATTACGGCACGGACTTCATTGAAATTAAAAAACCAATAATATCAGTTTTGCGCAGTCGTGTAAAAAAGCAAAATAGTAATGAGAAAATTTCTCAAAGAAATGAAAAGAACAGGTTTTCGTTACAAATTTGATCAATAAGTCGGCAAAGTATCACACTGGAGAGCAACAAAATTACGTACTCATAAATGACATCTGACGAGGAAGTGACTCCATCGACAAATGCTAACTCAGAGGGCGCTTCTATCTCAGTAGGCTTGGCGAGCGTCAAAGTCGCCACCGACAACGTCACCAACAACAGCATGGACAGCTTCATCTGAAACATACACAAGCAGTTTGGGGTCAACCTTCTTAAGGGAAGACAGTCTTCCGAACTAAGCCCAGATTCAAATGGCCAATCTATCTATTCTTTGTCTAAAAAGCTATTGAACTGTTATTGGCATTAACTAAAAAAATATTAATTTTATTCGGTTTTTAGTATTTGTTGTTATAGCGGCAATAGAAATACATCATCTGTGAAAATTTCAACTTTCTAGCTATCACGGTTCGTGAGATACAGCCTGGTGACAGACAGACAGACAGACAGACGGACAGCGGAGTCTTAGTAATAGGGTCCCGTTTTCACCCTTTGGGTACGGAACCCTAAAAATCTTTGTAGTTAATTTGTTAATTCAATACAAAGCAACAAAACAAACAAAAACTGGAAGGGGGGTTTATGGAATAAGCCAAACTGGCGACATAAACGTCTAATGCTTATTTAAAGTTTTAAGTTAGCGAACGAATAGAAAATTGGTCATTTAAATAAGAGGGCTGGGCTTATTACAGTGACTGATGTGGAAACAACAGCATTTGTTAACACAGATTTTAACAACACAGTTTAAAAACACAATTGCCACAATAGTTTCCACTGATGCTTAGTACATATCACTATCAACTAAACAAATAACATTTCAAAATGACAAAAATAAGCCAACAAACAAATAAGACTAATAAAAAAATAACAAGACACGTGCGTAGATTCATTCTTTTCATTATTTACGTAGGTAAACAACATAGTCTCTTTTGATTACGTGCGTGTGCTATGAATGAGCTCTAAATCCAGAAATCAGTAAATTTTTGGGACATAAACAAACCAGAATATCTTAACCAATTATTAAATATTGAAACTTTTAACTGTACATACTCGATTAGAATAGGGAAGAGATATACTAATTTCATTTTTAGATATCCTTAAAAATGAACCGTATATACCAAAGTACCTGAGCATCAGTCATTATTCTAATGTTTCCAGCAACCGACAAAGGATAAAAGACTGGTACCTAATAATTTTAATTTAACTTAACAAAATATTTACCTTTGAAGATTGTTTTGATTTGGCTGTTGAAAGTGAAACTGACACCTTATCCTATATCACAAGCCATTTATACCTGCACAAAGGAAGTAAGATTAGAATATTAAAGTGTGTGTGATAGAAATTTACGAATTTATCAAGTTAATTACTATTTTATCAGTCATGTTTGTGTGTTCAGGATTATCTACAAGTATTATTTTTAATCAAGTCGGAAATCAGATTATTTGCGCTTTAAATTGCGACGACTTCCGTGGTCGAATGGCGGCTTGCACATCGGTATTTTGGTATTGGTATTGGTGATGGGCTCTTTTCTCCGCATTTAGACTCGCATTTGGTGTGTTATGCGTGAACACAGCATGGTGTGGCTAGTCAAGCCATCCCAGCTCCTTCCAGAAGCGCAGAAGCCTCCTGGGGCGTTCACAGGCTTCTAGGAGCGACCTCACGTCTTTGAGGATTTCTGCCCGGTGTGTGGCCAAACCCACGCACTCCAGGATCAATTTGACGGCTGTTTCCTCTGCGTCCAGGCATCCTCTACATAGGGGACTGTATGTCGCATTCATGATGAATAGTTGTCGGTTTAAAGCTAGGTGACCTGTAAGTGTACCTACAACTATTCGGAGGTCTGGACGATTAAGGCTGAGCAGTCTACAGGTCAACCGCGGCGAGACTGCGGTCATCGCCAACTTGGACTGTCTACAGCTTGTTAAATCTACCCAACGAGTATTATGTGCAGCACGAGTACGTTGTCTTACCCATGAGCGCAGTTGGCTGAACGGGAGTGGCAGGATGGGTATGGGTCCTGCCACTATTGTGGAAGATCCCCTTCTAGCCAGCTCAACGGCGGCGTGGTTCCCGTGTGATTGCACATCGGTTTTCAAAGGTCACCGTCTTTGAGGTTATTTTGAGTTATATCTGAGGCTATTCGTCGTCTAAACAACGACGGCGACGAACTGGATTAGTGTTTCTAAGTTAATAAGCATTTAAAAGTTCTGGGACCCTAGTTCTATTCGTCAAGTGCAAGCTGTGCAAGTGACGTAGTGGCATAGGATTTCCAGATTTTCCAGTATTTGTAACAAAATATTCTAGAAAAACAAACGCGATTCGTCTCTTTTTAGTCAGGTGTGCTCAATAAAAAATAGGGCGTTTGGTGATCGAGGGATATCCTTTGGCAGGGTAAACCTTCTGAACCCTTAGAATTAGATCATTTTAAGAAGGAGAGCCATCTTGGATTTTTGTATGGGACGGAGATATAATAAAATCTTTTTTTGTATGAAATTCGTTTTTTTTAAACCCATCGTGTGGGATATTGCAACTACTGGTTTGAAAAACAAATTGAAAAAACCATTTCCCGAACATGCTAAGTTTCCCAACTAACAAACTAGCGCTAAGAATGAGAGCTATAAATGTTGTATACCAGTTCAAATGGTACTATTGAGGGGTACAAGAGCGTTAACGAGTGGTGATACAGCCTGCTCTAACTCCGCTATACCCCCGGATTAGGCCACAAATTTTGCAGCCTTCATATATTTTTATCGCTGTAGAAGGACCCTTTAATATCTTTGAATTCTTAAAATCGCCACTATAGAACCCAAATCTATACAGATAAAATAGCAATAATAGCTCTATAAGAAATGTACAGCAGGCTTAATTACCCGTAGAGTTGTTAAATTACTGTTGGCGCGTGTGATTCTTATAGTCAAAGTCAAAGTCATAGTCAAATAAGCTTTATTCAAATAAACTTAATTATTAAGTACTTTTGAATCGTCTATATTTTCCTACCACCCGTTCCAGACTTTTTTAGCTGATAAGAAGAACGGGCGCAAGAAACTTATCAGCTGTAACAGCCATAAGTAACGATATTTACAAACTTTAATATATCGTTACCAGATAATTACAACAGGGTGACAGGATTATTGGCAACAACATAAACTTATTGTTATATTACTTCAACAAAGTACTTATAGTAGCAAGTTATGTGTTACATATTTCCACGCATTTTGATCTTTAAGATAATCGTCTACTTTATAATAACCTTTACCCATTAGCGAATTTTTAACATGGTTTTTAAATTCATGCAAAGGAAGATCAATCACTTGTTGTGGAACTTTATTAATAAAGGCTATGCCTTTCCCCATAAATGTACCTCTAGTTTTTGCAAGCCTAAATCTTGGAACGGCAAGTTTATCTTTATTTCTTGTATTAAACTGGTGAATATTGCTGTTCTTAGCAAATTAATCATGGTGTTTCCTTACATAAACTAAATTTTCATAAATGTATTGGCCTGCCAAAGTTAAAATATTTATTTCTTTGAACAATTCTCTCAAGGTATCTCTCCGCCGTAGATTGTATATGGCGCGAACAGCTCTTTTTTGGAGTACAAAATTTTTTTTTAAATACTGGCAGCTGAGCCCCACAATAGCAGTCCATACGACATTACACTATGAAAATAACTAAAGTATACTAACCTTGCCGTTTCAATATCAGTTAAAAGCCTTATTTTCTTAACAGCGAATGCCGCTGAACTAAGTCTACTTGACAAGGCTTCAATATGTGGATCCCATTGCAGTCGAGAATCTAGTGTGATACCTAGAAATTTAGTACTCTCAATAAACTCGACTTCATCGTCATTCAAATTAATATTTAATTTTGTCTGCTCAACATTAGGTAATGAGAATTTAACACATTTAGTTTTTTTGGGGTTAAGTGCTAAATTATTGCTATTAAACCAGTATGAAACTTTAGAGAGGGCACTATTTACTTCGTCCGAACAGTTATAACCTCTGTTTACTTAAAAACTAAAGAAGTATCATCCGCAAATAGTGTTTTAGAAGTTATAACTATTACTTGAAGATCTGTTCGAGTTATTCAGTAACGATAATTATTACTTAAGGTTCTGCAATAGTGCTTTATTAGTGGACGTTAGCACTTATGCACTTTATGATTCGTATTTAAACCCTGTTATGTAGGTTTAAAGAACACAAGAAAAAAAACTTTTAAGTTAATTTGACAGTATGTATCTGAAAGTTGTAGTGAGCATTTGATCAGGTATCTCATCGAATTAGTGAGCACATTACATAAGTATTATAAGAATAATAACCTAAAAATTATCTTACTTGTTTTTATAGGTGTATTTCACTCAAAATTTGTTAATTTTGATTGCGAAAGCCAGTTTACTGTGAATATGTATAGTATAGTGGTGTTCATCAAAAATTTAAAGCGCTCTTAAAATAACAAGGTTTTCTTGTAAATTTGGTTATTAAAAGTATCGGTAGCGTGAATTGTCTTTATTGTAACATTTGAAATCATTACTGCAATGGTACACGGAGTGTATAGGTATATAGGTTAACTGGCTCAAATAAAATCCAAAAACCAGTGTAAAATAAAGTCAGTTACGTTTGGTTTCCATAAATTTTGTAAACAAAATGGTGCTAACGCTGTGGCCTACTTGTGACTGTCTTGTATCACTTATAGCAAGAGAAGGGGGATATGAACAGGCACTGTTCGGTCTAAGATACTCTACAAGACGTACTGACCCGTTGTATATCACTCTTTAGAATTTAACAGCCGTTTAAGGGCTGCCGTTACATCTAAAGATAATTATTTTTGGGGATCCATATAAACGCAATGGTGCTAACGCTTTGGCTTACTTGTGACTGTCTTGTATCACTTATAGCAAGAGAAGGGTGATATGAATAGGTACTGTTCAGTGTAAGGTACTCTACAAGACGTACAACAATTTTATATACCCCCTGAAGTTATAATTAAGAGTTAGTTTATATCTACTGTACGATGTTAAGTGATAAAAGAGGTTATATCTTTGTGCATCCACAGTTATTAGAGACGCTGCTAACACCGATTTAAGTACATTGGCTGTTAAAGCAGTTAAGTGAATCAATTGTAGAACTCTGTGGTATAACTAACGCATAAAGCTACAAGTAACGGTAATTTTACGGAGATAATAACCACTCCTTTATTTCCTAGAACTACTTATGAGATCCTGCTACCGCCAGTTAAGTGTATTGGCTGTACGAAGACTTATGTGAATCACTTATAAAACTACAAATAAATTTAGAGTGCATGTTACAGCTAGAGCCGCAACAACGGCCATTATTAGAGCTGTCATATCCTTTCTTTACGCTCTTAAGCGGTATTAAAAATATATAGCGCTATCTTTCCCCATTAAACAGCACTGAGAGGTTTGTGATTTGAATAATATCTATTATATAGTTTAAATCTATAACCGAAGCTTTACTACAGTCACTTTACGACCATAAACTATAAAAAAAGGTCTAATTTGCGCTAGTTTGCTAGTTGGGATCCTACTAATATTATAAAGGTGAAAGTTTGTGGGTTTGGATGTTTGGACGTTTGGATGTTTGTTCATCAATCACGCAAAAAATCACAGATCTCGTGCCTTTCACGACCTTTTGGTACATTGAAAATGGATTTATTAAATTTTATAAAAAAATATATTCCTTTGTTTGAATTAGTACTTACAATACTTTGAAATCACAGCAAAACCATGAACAATTTTGGATCTACTTTTCTGTGATTCGAGTGTATGAAATTAATAAAAAAATATTTTATAGTTATAAACATTACTATTTTATTAAAAGGTAGTAAGTACTACTATAACCTAAAATATATAAAAATTTCTAAGATTTGTTCAACTACTTCAAACCCCCATAGCAACTCAGCGACGCGACGCGATCGAATAAACATGTTCAATGTTAAAAGTTAAGCTACAGGGCAAACCCTTAACCCGCTCGTCTTTGTTTTAGGCTTAAATTGTAGCTGACTAAACTGTTTAGAGGAATTTTTCTCAAAATTTTGATATCATCCTTCGTTTCCGAAATATCGAGCGCCAAAAAAAAAAATCGGAGAAACATGAGATTTTTTTTCCACTATTTCGGCAATATTTTTTTTAGATTTTTATTTTCTCAAATAATTCTTTTTGCATCTTGCGGCTCTCGTGAATACGCGTCTTTTGATACTTTTTTGAATATCATATCTTCACAACCCTTTGAAATATAAGGGGATCGCACTTTTTCATGAAATCGGAGCCTCTACTGGAGCGAACGAAAAGATATTTTCAATGTCAAAACTACTGAACGTATTTGGTTGAAATTTGGCACACAGATAATAGAAAAACCGCAGGCGGCTGCTAGTATTGAATACAATGTTCAAAATACAGAATATTTAACAATACAAATGCTATTTATTATTCACAGGCACTATCATACTTCAAACAATCGTAAGTATAACTTCTTGGTCATGAAACCCTAATGCAGTACGTCACTTTTTAACCGACTTCAAAAAAAGGAAGAGGTTCTCAAGTCGACGGTATTTTTTTTATGTATGTTTTACCATAACTTCGTCAGTTGTTAACCGATTTATACAATTCTTTTTTTAGCTCAAAGAACATAGTTCGTGTGTGGTTCCATAAAAAATTTACAGAGATCTGGCTGGTAGTTTTTTCATAATACTGAAAAATGACAATTATTTAGCTTGCCATCACACGTGTTTTTACGGATTTTCGGACATAACATCTTTGTTTATATACCGATTTAGATGATTTTTTTTTGTTTGAAAGGGTATACTTCAAGAGTGGTCACATTTTAATGGGGAAGGCAACTGTCAAAATGGCGCTGCGTACGCTTGTTCCACGAGAACTATGAAAACAAAGGACTTTTACTTAAGGTGGTACCCTGAGCGAAAGTGGCGCCGCGGTGAATTTTATTTAATATTATAATTCTAATACACAATTTTAATAATGTTTATCGTGGAGATTTTAGGGCCTACAGTCTAGTATTTTTAGACGGTATCGTTACATTCCCTAGTAGTCACTGCTAGAAGTAGATAGAAAAACTGCTAAAAGTGGCCGTTTTTGACACATTTGCTATCTACTTCTACGAATGACTACGAGGGCATGTAGTGATACCTTCTAAAAATACTAGACCATGGGCCCTAAAAACTCCACGATAAACATGATTAAAATCTGTTTCTATTAAAAACTTATTAAATAAAAACCTCTGAGGGCGCCACTTTCGGTCATACAACCGCCTTAAAAAAACGTTTTTTAAGCTTTAAAATGATTAAATTCTGTGTAATAGGCTTTAATAATGTTGGCACTTACAAATTTCCGACAAATCTGGATATAGAAAAAATTGATAAATTCTGTAAGAATAAAAACGTCTTAATTTGGCTTTAAATTCTGGGATTTGCATTGTAGAATAGTCTTTTATATCCATTTTGGGTCAATGGATCTTTTTCGGTACAAAAATACCACAAAATAAATACCTATTTTCCCATACATTTTGTTCTAAACGTCTACTGTCTTAGGAACAAGCGTACGCAGCGACATCTAAAATGACCTTTGCGTTGCCAACCCCATTTTATCGGTATTGGACTTTAAACTTCGAAGATACATAAGGGAACTCCTCAAATTCAAATAGTATATGTAAAGTGATTTAGATTTTGGTAGGTTTATGACAATCCAAAACATACCAAACCATGGTCTGCGATGCAAGGTTCTGGACTAGGCTTGGACTACGAAGACACAACGGAACTCCTCAAAAATAAACAGCGTAAATTTGGAATTTGAGTTGTGGGCATTTTACCATTGAAAATATTTTATATAGTTAAAAAATATTTACATGCTTACATACCTACCACTAAAAAGTTGAAAATAAAAAACTTTTTTAACAAAAAGAAAAACCTCCTTCAAAAAACCTGAAACAAAAATAGCTTCAAAATTAAATACCTCTAAAAAACGAGAAATAATATTCAAATCATTAGTTACGCATAACATTATTAATAAAACACGTCTAATGAAGTCGGGTGGGGCCATAAATTTAGTACTATAAACCGTATTGAGTTCATTGAGTCTTCATTAGGGTGACCAAACCGTATGGTTGGCCGGAGACATACATAATACTTTAAACTGTTTAATATAAACTTAAATACCTAGGTGGTTCTTTATTTATAATATAAATAACACTTTTTACCACGTTTTTAAAAAGTTGTTTGCTCGTTTGTTTGAGCACAAATTTTGCAAACGATTTTATACTAAATTCCCAATGAGCTAGAGACTTAAAACTTTGAACACAGGTCAGAAATAGAAGGAAATGCAATATTACAGTGTCATTGAGCTGATCTGATGATGGAGCCGGAAGAACGCCACAGGAACTCTATGATGAATGAAACTATACAACCCCATCGTGTTTGGGCTTGTTAGAATTGTCTTGACAAGTACTCTGACGGGAGACGAGGTTCAGGGTCGGATGATGAAGTCTGGAGGCCATGCCATAGGAACTCAATATTGAAATCATACAACCCCATCGAGTTTGGGCTCGATTGAATCGTCTTGACGAGTGCTCTGTTGGGTAATAGTATCCAAGAGTCTGATGATGGAGCCGGGAGAAGGCCACAGGAACTCTGCAATAAAACCTTTCAACCCCATCGAATTTGGACTCGTTTGAATGGTCTTGATGAGTACTCTGATAGGCGGTGGTATATTTTTAGTATAGCTCGTTAACTAAAAAACAGAAAATAATTATTTATTAAAAAAATATTTTTTATAAACAAGTTATTTATCAAGTTTTTATTAAGTTGCTTTTTTGTTTTTATTTTTTAAATATGGTAATTCTAAAAATCTAGTTTATTCAATTCAATTCAAGTTCAAGTGTAAATAATTACGCAACTTTAAAGTTTATTCAAATTTTAATAAAAATACAATGTGCGTGAACTTCGGAAAAACAAATGAATGTTGGAAAAACAAGTAAAAGTAGGAAAACATTGTCTAGTGATATGTTGTTAAAAAAAAGATGCAAACGATTTTCGACTTTATCGACGTTTGAAATTCGATTGCTTTTTCCCATAATTATACTTGTTCATTTACTTTGCTGTTTCATTAAAAACTGTTATTTTGGTAAATATGTATGTAAATAAGGTCTAAAATACTTGCACCAATTTCTTTACTTGTGAAGTTAATAAAATGGGTGCAAGAGATTTACGACGACACAATGTTAAAAATATAAAAAACCAAGATGGCGGCCAACTATATTGTTCGTGGGCCGATTTTGATGAAATTCGATTTTGTTACTATTTTGATAAAAAAATAACAACGAAATGTTAAAAATATAAAAAAATATGGCAGCCAACTCTTTTATTTGTGGGCTGATTTAAATGAAACTCGGTTTTTGGTAATATTTTGACAAGAAAATAACAACGCAATTTTTAAAATACTAAAAATCTAAGATGGCGGTCAACTTTTTTGTTTTTTAGGCCGATTTCGATAAAACTCGGTTTTTGGTACTATTTTGACAAGAAAATAACAACTCAATGTAAACTGATGGAAAAATCAAAAAAGATCAAAATGGCTGCTAAATTTTTTTAAGTTGATTTTGATGTGACTCGGTTGAAAAATCAAATAAATAATTTGGCTGCCATCTTAATTTTTTTTATTACATTCCGTTGCTGTTTTCTTATCAAAATAGTACCGAAGCCCGAGTTTCATCAAAATCAGCCCACAAACAAAACAGTTGGCCGCCATCTTGGATTTTTTGTATTTAAAAATTGATTTATTAATTTCTTGTCAAAATAGTACCAAAAACCAAGTTTCATTGAAATCGGCCCAAGAACAAAAAAGTTGGCCGCCATCTTGAATTTTTCAAGTTTTCAACATTGCGTTGTTATTTTCTTGTCAAAATCGTACCAAAAACCGAGTTTCATCAAAATCGGCCCAAAAACAAAAAAGTTGGCCGCCATCTTGGATTTATTGTTTTTTAAAAATTGCATTGTTATTTTCTTGACAAAATAGTACCGAAATCCGAGTTTCATTGAAATCGGCCGAAAAACAAAAAAGTTTGCCGCCATCTTGAATTTTTTAAGTTTTGAACATTGCGTTGTTATTTTCTTGTCAAAATCGTACCAAAAACCGAGTTTCATCGAAATCGGCCCAAAAACAAAAAAGTTGGCCGTCATCTTGGATTTATTGTTTTTTAAAAATTGCATTGTTATTTTCTTGACAAAATAGTACGGAAATCCGAGTTTCATCGAAATCGGCCCAAAAACAAAGAAGTTGGCCGCCATCTTGGATTTTTTAAATTTTCAACATTGCGTTGTTATTTTCGTGTCAAAACCGTACCAAAAACCGAGTTTCATCAAAATCGGCCCAAAAACAAAAAGTTGGCCGCCATCTTGGATTTTTAGTTTTTAAAAAATTGCGTTGTAATTTTCTTGTCAAAATAGTTGCAAAAACCAAGTTTCATCAAAATCGGCCCAAAAACAAAAAAGTTGGCCGCCATCTTGGATTTTTAAAATTTTCAACATTGCGTTGTTGAAAATGTTGAAATAGTACCAAAAACCAAGTTTCATCGAAATAGGCGCACAAACATGAATTTGATTATTATTATTAATTTTACCGTCACGCCTGCGACCTCTAGCCATTTCAATAGAACAATTTAGTTTTTTTGGAAATCTGAAATGGTGCAGTATTTATGGTCACACTAGTTTTGTAAAGTAACATTTCCTATAGATTGAAATTCTTAAATTGAAATTCGGCGCCAATGTGAAAATCGGAGTTGCCAGGATTGACACTTCTTGTTGTTACCACCTCACCGATGATAGCTGATTAGCATTATTGTAGATATCTAATTAAATCAAAAGAGTAAGCTCTGTTTTAAATTACAGTTATTATGTGTCATTCTAAATTAATATTTAAATAGTATTTATTCGACTTCCCACACCGAATCCTTAATTTTGATACACTACTTGATTGGTAACGTACATATTTTTTGTCCTACTATTAGTAGGTATGAACCTCTATACTAAAAAAAGTTGGGAGTCACAAGTCATGATAAAGTTTGGCCACATGATAGAAACTAATCTGTAGGCTGTTTCTAACTAATATTGAGCTGGGCCAAACTATCCTTACATACAGTTTCATACGGCGGCGGGTTGAATAGCGCACTTTTCCCGGCTCCATTCTAAAAACTATAACAATGCAGGTTTAACATTAGTTAATGATAGTAAATGATACTATATTTGACCTATTAAGGTCAAATATAGTATCATTTTCGGATAAATCAATAACGTAGAATTTATTTCTGTTATAAAAAAATGCATTTTATTACGCAGTTTCTGAAAAAATACACAATAACCAACATTTTTAAACTTCATTTTTTTAGTTTAGGTATTGGCACTTGTTTCAGTATTTTCAAAAAACTACTTAAAAGAAGCGTTTTTCAGATTAATTTGTTATGTGCTTTTGTTATGCTAACTATATTTTATACAATTTGAGCTTAACCCAAGTAGTTTAAGTCCATTGTTTGCGGACAAACAGCTAGTCAAAAATATGCATTTTTTCACGAAATAAAAAAGGTTTCCGTTTCGTTCAGAAACATTTTACAGGTTTTTTGTTTATATTTCTGTACAGTTAATTAAATTTTCTACAATTTGAAGTTAATTTGAGTAGTCAGTTGAACAGTACAGAAGCAGCACTCGGCAAAGTCATTTAAATAAATAGCGACTTTATCTCCGACACTATAAAGTGCAATTCAGGTCGCGCAGTTCACCTAGTAGTGGCCTCTCTTTCTATCGCGTGCTCTTACCTTTTCTGACGACGCAACGTTAGGGTCGTCTTCTTTTAAATGAACGGCGTAGCATATATCATAATGTGATAAACGACAATTATTTATTGGTTTTTTGATTTTGATATCCGTACACGGCACAGTAATGTTGATTCGACATTGTTACTATTATAAAGAAGCAAAATCTACGCAGGGAATAAGATGCCGCGCGACTACGCAGGCGGGCGTGTGGCGGCCCGCTGCTCACTTGTTCGTTCGAACGAACGGCTAGCGGTAGGTGCTTATCGCGCGACCTTGAGCGAGTGAAGGAGACCTGCCCGGGGCCTCATATACGGTAACACCTTTGAAAACCGATGTGCAAGCATAAGAATAAATTTTATTTTATACTTATGGTGCAAGCTGCTATTCGACCACGGAGGTCGACGCAATTGACAACACGACAAAAAATATTTTGTCAAAATAAAAAAAATAAAACAGTTTCTAGATTTGGCCCTCAGGAGTGCGAGAAAAATAGTTTTAGAATTTTTAAAGCAATATTTATGGAGAAAATAAATGAAATGTAATAAACTCAAAATTACACTTAGAGATGGGCAAATGTTTAAATCCGACCATTAGGCATTGGGTTTTGACAGTTTTGACCCATAAATTTCCTCCCGTAGGTTCTCAATTCGGGCCGAAATTACCTAAATAGATTGTATGCAATAAGTTGTATTTAAAATGAAGATTATTGTATTTACAACTCAAATTACAATAGTCATTTCTCGTTCAGTCGCATTTCCATTATATTTTGACCGTAAAATAAAATGCTTTCATGCTTTCATGCGTACTTTCAGCTACAGAATCCATGTTATAGTACCACTATAATACCTACATTTATACATTACATACTATCTCGATTTGTACTTAATTAAAACTTAGCTAGCGCGAAAGCAGGTGCAATAAGCTAACGTAATAGGCCACATTAAAAAATGGGTCACTCAAAATGTCACATTGTTTGACAGTGACAGCGTTTATAAAATGTGTGATTAAAAGTAGATTTCTTCAACATGGTCAAATTAACGTAAAGTATGTTTATTCAACAAAATATTAATGAAAAAAGAAAAAAAAATTGCACTTGACTAGGTTTGATCTTGGTATTTCGCCGTGGTAGTGTTACGCTGCTGGGTCTTTACTACAAGTGTCGAATTTTATCATTATATTATATTGATTCGCACCATGATCATACTTAAAAGAACAAGCAGCAGTTGTTTTGTTTGACATTGAAGTAACAGTCACCAGCTGTCAGTATTTTTTTAATCTTAGGCACTCTGTGGCACTGACATCACTATATTTTCCTACTCTCAAAATTAGCAATAGAACCTAATAAGGGGCCATCCATTAATTACGTCACACGAATTTCACGATTTTTAACCCACTCCCCCGTCCTTGTTACAGCTGGTCACATTTTGTAAGACCCCCCCCTCCCTAGTGTGACGTCACATATTTTACAATTTCACATCTAGAAATAATTATTGAATTAAAAAGCAGTTCAGAAATTTGTTTAATTTCAATTAAAATGATTTTGAAATGTGACGTCACGAAATTTAGGACCCCCTTGTCACACAATGTCACACTTCGTCGACCCCCTCCCTCCCCCTGAACCTGTACGTCACAGGTTTATTTATTTATGGATGGCACCTAGTCTAGTATAGTATTATAATTATCTGTGCTAATAGGTAAATGGGTTGGAACCTCTTAGTATGAGAGGCTGGCATTGTAGTAGTAGAAAAAGCGTCTTATTTTTTTCTCGTCAAAATCTAAAATTATGATTACCACTATGCCAAAATGATCAAACCCTTTTTATTGAGCTCACGATCCAAGATATTAGTGGTAATAGTTTAGATCTGATTTTTGGGTCAAAATTGGGTTTAATCCCGTAAAGATCCAAAAGACCAGGTTTAAACCCTTGCCCATCTCTAGTCGCATTGTTTGACAGTTGTCACAGTCAAACAATGCGAATGCGTTACCCGCGTATTTTCTGAATGAATCACTACAAAAAGCCCACTGACGTGAAAAAATTTTTTTTTATTTAACTGGACAGGCTGTCTGTATGATTTGACAGCAAAGTTCTTGTGCTGTCAAAGTTCTTGTGTATTTGAAACGCCACTAGCGTGCGTCTAAAGAACTCATTTTGACGTACAATATGAAAATGGTTGACGTAATGGTCTCTCCAGACTTCAAACTTTAGTACCATGTACGCACGCTATGCTCACGCTACGTCCTACAGCGCCAACATGGCGGTAATCAAATAGGCACAAAAACAGTTTGACATAAGCCTGTCCAGTGTAAATATATGCAGGTCAATGAAAAAGCCACAGAGCTACGTCACTTCCGGAAAAGATTTTAAACTTTTAAAACATTTTTATTTTAGCAAAAAAAAAATATTAAACAAAAACTAAAATATATAGGTCATGTCTTTTTTCATTTTCTCTTCGAAAAGCAAATAAATAGGGCATGTTATTTTTTGTCGTGTTGTCAATTAAAAGTGCGAATAAGTAATATGATTGCCAGCTTGACTAAAAATAAAAGATAATTCTGAAGACATTTGTTTCTTCAGGATTATTTATTATTTTTAGTCAAGCCGGAAACTGCCTTGATACTGATAAAATATCCGTATATAGATATCCATAGCCATGATACTGATAAAATAGTAATTAACTTGATTAATTCATACATTTCTATCACACGCACTTTAATAGGTAATCTAATCTTACTTCCTTTGTTCAAGTTTAAAAGGCTTGTAATTCAGGATAAGGTACTATTAGTTCACCTTCTTTGGCCAAATCAAAACGATCTTCAAAGGTATTTTTTTAAATTTAAATTGAAATTATTGAAATTTTATCCTTTCCTTTACTACAAGAAGTATAGTATAATATAACATAAAAGTAATTTTCACAGTGAATATTTTTTTCTGTGTACTGCAAGTGTAAGCCACATATTTTGACCAAGGTGTAGAGTTTGTGATGTTAGGTCTTGTAGATTTCGAAGCTTAGCTCTACATGAGGTGTGATCATTTTGACAGTGCGAGCAAGGTATAAAAATGTATTTGGTGGGATAACTATTTGTTCGATTACATTAGTTAGAGCTTTAAATAAGCATTAGACGTTTTATCTCACGTAATGTCGCCAGTTTAAGTTTGTTTTGTTGCTTTGTATTGATTTAACAAGTTTCCGGCACAGGTTTTTTTTTAGTTTTTGCCAATAATAGTTCAATAGTTTTTGCAGCGAACAAATAGAAGGTTGGCCATTTAAATCAGGGCTCAGCTTGGAAGACTAGCTTCCCTTGAGAAGGTTGACCCCCAACTACTTGTTTATTTTTCAGATGAAGCTGTCCACGCTGTTGGTGACTATGTCGGTGGCGACTTTGACGCTCGCCAAGCCTACTGAGACAGAAGCGCCCTCTAAGTTAGCAGTCGTCGATGGAGTCACTTCCTCGTCATATCTCTTACACACGTGCGTAATTTTATGCTCTCCAATCTTAATCTTTATAAAGAATGCAAAGATACTTTATTGTGTTATTGATGGAAATCAAAACCAATGCCCGTGCTTTTTGATATCTGACAATTGGGATGTTGACAACTTTTTTTATTTTATATTACATAAATTACCTCTCAAAAAAAGAAATATTGGTAAAATAATTATTTCGCTAGCTTGAAAACTGCCCGAGATATCACAGTGTGAAATGCACACAAATGGACTCGCCCGAAAACGCTCCATACTAACGGCTACTGAATTATGACGTCACGCCTCAGTAGTTTGTATGTGTTACCGGCAATGTATGAAATGCAGGCATTGTATACAATGCCTAGGCATTGTATACAATGCCTGGCCCTTTTAGGCAATGTATGAAATATAATGAATATTGATATCTATTTCACACATTACCTAGGCAGTGTATACAATGACTAGGCATTGTATAGAATGCCTGCTGGTCCACCGGCAATGTGTATAATAAAAAGATTTTCGAGAATAGATTCGAGGGGGGATCGAGGGGGGCTTGGGGAAAGCTCGAGGGGGGGGGGGGGCTTGAGGAAACTCGAGGGGGGGGGGGGGGGGGGCTCGGGGAAAGCTCGAGGAGGGTTCGATGGGGGGCTCGAGGGGGGCTCGAGGGGGCTCGAGGGGGGCTCGAGGGGGCTCGAGGGGGCTCGAGGGGGGCACGAGGGGGCTCGAGGGGGGCTCGAGGGGGCCCGAGGGGGCTCGAGGGGTGCTCGAGGGGGGCTCGAGGGGGGCTCGAGGGGGCTCGAGGGGGCTCGAGGGGGGCTCGAGGGGGCTCGAGGGGGCTCGAGGGGGGCTCGAGGGGGGCTCGAGGGGGGCTCGAGGGGGGCTCGAGGGGGGCTCGAGGGGGGCTCGAGGGGGGCTCGAGGGGGCTCTTTGGAATCGAACCTGTTTTACTCCTGTAGGTCCCGCGTATAGGTTAGAAATTTAAGGCGAGCGCGGAGCGCAGCGGAGCGTGAGCCTTAAATTTCGAGGTTATTTTTTTATAACAGACAACAGAAATTTGAGTTTGGAATCGAACCTGCTTCACTCCTGTAGGTCCCGCGTATAGGTTAGAAATTTAAGGCGAGCGCGAAGCGCAGCGGAGCGTGAGCCTTAAATTTCGAGGTTATTTTTTTATAACAGACAACAGAAATATACTTATTTTACACATTGCCGGTGGACCAGCAGGCATTGTATACAATGCCTAGGCAAAGTATAAAATGAATAATATTTCATACATTGCCTGATCGTTTTAGGCATTGTATACAATGCCTAGGCATTGTATACAATGCCGGATTATACACATTGCCGGTAACATATGCAACGCGTAGGAAATTTGTTCGGCAGCCATATTAAATATTGTGTTTATCAAAATGGTTTCTCAGACAAATTTGCTATACATTTTACGAACTAATTAAAGGTATCATTGATTTTAAAAAAAATTATACTTTTTAAATGGACTTGTCGACCCAACTTTGAAGGGTCATAAAACAAATAATGTGCAATATATAAAACCAAGAGGTATACAAGCTACTCTAAAAGTTTAATGTTGTTTACGATTTTTATTAGTATTTCGTTATTTTATTCATTAGTCAACATCCCAATTTTGCCTTTCTCTGACTTACAATTTTTACTGAACTCCGAACCGTAGTACAAAGCAGAATTTGCACGTATATTATTTGATTTGCAGACGTTTGATAACGTATTCAAATAAAAGTAGCTAGAATTTGAAGTTTTACTTTAACACTAACACCCATTTTGCACTAAACTTAAAATCGCCCTAAGTTTTCCTAATACAAATTCGACAAAGATAATAGGCGCATGGCAGCTGTATGACAGCAAAGATTGACGCCGTTTTAATTTGGTCGAGTTGTAGTTAGGAAAGGACTTAGGCGGTTCATAAGTTTAGTACAAACGGGTGTAAAACTTTCAAAAGTTTAGTTGTAATTATGTGGGTTACAAATAAATCTTTTTTTCGACGAACAGGAACTAGATAAGAGAAAAGCTATTAAATCAATAATGTTTTAGTAATCGTGATAGGAGTGTCACGGTACAGCTACATGAGTAAATAAACGGACAGAGTACAAGCTCTTACAACTTATACCGATTCTCAAAGGGTTGACACCTGTCGCAAGTTACGAACAGGTAGTAGGGAGAAAAATAAAATAAGGCAAGTCCATAATAAAATGTGTATTTGAACGAAACGAACGAAAATGAATACTTACTGCACTTAGATTTTTCCGTACGAAAAAAAAAGAAATATCCTTTTTTCTCCGAATTATTCATACAGACACGGTGCAGGAGTTGGGCATATTTAATCTATTAAACACTAATGTATATAAAACTCGTTTTATTTTACATACTGAAAAATGGAAGAGTCTATTAATTAATTTTTCAACAAAATCTTTGTCACGACTCGTATTTTTTCTTCGAGTCAGTAATTTGACAAATCAAACTGTCATTGTTCACATTAGTGTATTCTCTAAGAAAAAATTGAAGGTGGTATAGCACTTAGCGGCACTGTCGGTTATACCGCAACTGAGCCGGTGCAAACCAGTTTTTACCCCGGCGGCGTGCCTGTTACACTGTCGGTGAGAGGTCACGCACACATCGCCGCGCTCTGCATGAGTGAAGCTACAGCAGACTGTTTGTAGGCAGCTTGGACTCTGTTCAGTTTACGTTTTTTTACTCATGTGGTACAGCCCATGCTTGACCTGCATTTATTCATAGAATCTTTAAGACATTGGTCATAATGTCCAATAATTCTTTTATTTCTCCTACAGGGGCAGTTTCCAGTCGTCAGTGAATACTATTCGCTGGAGCATCCGCCTCGATCCCAGTGAGAAAATCAATGGCTTCGTGATTGATAACCTTACAGGCGGCAGGATAACCGGTGTAACATCAGGCATCGGAGACTGGGACCTAACCCTAGAACTTGAACAGACTCCTGGGCAGACGTTATTCTTCCAATACAGATTTTACGGCACACGGGGCCGCAATTTTAACCCACTTCTCTCAGAAGTGATGGAACCTCGTGTGCAAGTAACTACTGAGATGGAAACGCCCTCTAAGTTAGCAGTCGTCGATGGAGTCACTGCCTCATCATATGTCATTTCCGCGTACGTAATTTCCAATTTGATACTTTGCAGACTTTTGATCAAGATCGTAACGGAAACCCGTTCTTTTCATTTCATCTGGCAATTTCGCATAACAATTTTGCTTTTACATTATCTCTGTCTGACTGGTATTACGTCGTGATCTAGAATTATTGCCTTTCGTTTTGCACTGAAGTCTATGTAAAGCAGCACCCCGTATATTTTTAATGTGCTTGGTAGAGTTTGATGACGTTTACAAGTGCTGCAGTTGTACCTAAACCTAACCGCATTTCCTAAAGTCAATAAGAATGTTCTCATTTTAAAACAGAGTCTGACAGATAGGTAGTGAGAGAGAACACAACTCTGCCAAAAAAACAAATCAATGCAGTGGAAACACACGGGCCTACTCAAATCTGACTGGCAGGCTGATTATCTAATTAGAAACCACCTAGCGACCAAGAATGATAATGTTTTTAAAGTAATCGGGTCGGCTGTGCCGAGGTGCAGCCCTTGATTCACCTGCATATTCATCGAATCTGTCAGACAGAGTAGTCAAAATGAATAATAATTAATTTTATTTCTTCCACAGGGGCAGTTTTCAGTCGTCAGTGAATACTATTGCATGGCGCATCCGCCTCGATCCCAGTTCTACAATCGATGGCTTCGTGATTGATAACCTTAGAGGCGGCAGGATAACCGGTATAACATATGGCATCGGAGACTGGGACCTGGAATTAAACCTTGAAAAGATTCCTGAGGAAACGATGTTCTTCCAATACAGATTTTATGGCACATGGGGCCGTAATTTGAACCAACTTCTCTCAGAAGTTATGAAACCTCGTGTAGAAGTTACTAATGTGGAGTAATTGAGGCTGTCAATGCTTGGCAATTCTTCAAGGAAATAAACACTTTGTAATTGAATATTTGCTTTTATTTTTATCGGTAATTAATAGGCTGCATAAAATTGCTTTTCATGCTCTAGAGCATAAAGTAAGATCTTCGTCTAAGTTCAGACTCTAAGACAAAGGTCGTCAAGTAAACAGCTAAAACTTTGTTAAATAAACTTGTTATTTTCTTCATTTTTATACATAATCCATATTATATTACTTTTTTTAAATTTTTGAAAATAGGTATCAATTGAAAAACCCTTGATGAAAAAAAAATATATTTTTCATTTTTTATATATGGGTATCAAATGAAAGGCCTTGATGAACACATTCCAAAATAAATTATATAATTTGTATTTTTTTCAATATTGTTGTTTAATTTCCTCACAATAGACGTGAAAAACAGAGTACATGAAACCCATTTTACCCTCGTAAATATACGTCCCAGGTAAAATGGTGCGTTTTATGCACTTGTTGTACAATTAACTATTTATTTCAAAAAATCTGGAAAAAATGCATTTTAGGAGGTTTTCGGTTTACGCTTGTTATTTATAACTACATTATTATTCATTATCAACTATATTAATTGTATTCTGTTAAGTAATTAAACCAAATATTTAGCGGTATCGCGGCCACCTGATATTGTTATCATAAAATTATAATATTGATAAATTAATTCCCTATCTGATCACAACACTGAAAGATTTATTTTGCATACCTATCTATTAATACATTGATAAGTCAAAGCATTTGATTTTCGGCTTGTCTCGAAATCAGTTACTTTACAAAGATAACGCTTCATACGTTAAAATATTACCTATACCTAACCGGTTAACTTATTACCGATTTAAATGAAAACAGTAATTTGAATTTTTTATTACCTCAACCAGAAAATTTCAACTTTCTAAATTCTAACTAAAAAGGCAACCTGCTCAGCATGTGTCGGGTGTCGCAGACATTCCGACGCTGATCTTCCGTGATTGCCTAAATATTATTATCTTTTTTTAAGAGCACTACTACGCCATGATTAGATTACATTAAAAAGGTACACATTGATTTCAAAATAGGTTCTACTGACGCCCACTTGGATGAGTATTTGGAGCTGTTTGCGTTCCACGGTCTCCTTCCGGTGCATACTTTTCCCACTCAAGAAAATAATTGTCTCGACCTTGACCTTCTTAAATCCAAGCAGCCTTCCACTACACTAATATTAGATACTGTTCTTACTGGTCTTTCCCCGACTATTCTACAAGTAAACTTTAGTAGCAAAGTACATCAAAATCAGACTGTCCGTGTTAAGGTTGACTATGATTCTATTCGTTAAGCTCTTTTTGAACTTCGACTTCTCGCCGATACTATATCAAAACGTTGCAAAATTGCTGCCGACTTGGTCTTGACTACTTCTAATCTAATTAAACAGCACACTCATGAAGTTTAGGTTCCACGGAGTAAGAGGAATATTTAACCTTGGATAACGGCTGGCTTACTCCGATGTATCCGAAACTGTGACAATATGCATATATTATTGCGTGTAATAGGTGTTTTAAGACTTAAGAGAGACACTATAGAATTTTATAAATAAACTTCTAAAAAACACGAAATGAAATTGCAATTAACAAATGTTACTTGAAACCAAAAATAACCCAAAATCCTATTGGAACGCCATTGAAACAATAACAAATACTAAGCTTGTAAATGTGTAATGAATTTTTTTTCCCCCGGGGTATTGATGGTATTTACCCCACTGAAAATTTTAGTCGGTAGAGCAAAGGGGTCATGTGGATTCGCGTGGCTCAGTCATCTATGGACTTACTATAATTTTGGGCGCCGTTAATATCAATGAAAGTAAAAGATTAATAAGATTAAAGTGCCCACAGATCGAAACAAAGTGAGTTTAATAAATCAAACCAAGATTTGCGTTGAAACAAACATTTATTTAACGTATCGCATAACTAACACAAAGTTAACAACTAATCGTTAAGAAACGTGTTATAAAAATATTTAAAACCACTTGGGTTATAAGAGGTTTAACGAGCAATCCGAAGGGTTAAAGTGAGGTCACACATTATATATCAATACATATTACCTTGGGAACCCATCCTAATGTTAAAACCGCACGAAGTCAAAATGGCATAACAGGGACCCTTAACAGGTTAAAGTAATAAGACCCTTGGGACTCGCTATAAAATTAAGACCACTAAAGAATAAGGGGTTTATAACTAGAAACCCTTAAAAGTTAAGGTGAGGACATACTCGCTCGGTTCCAGCCAGTCGGACGGGATAAGCTGCCGTCTGTCTAGAAATGAACCTATATGTACCTACTAACAGGACTTATGCTAAAATACAATCACTTATCATCTTAACACAAGACATTCATAATAAAATAGAATTATTTATACAATCTGGCTCATGACCGGAGTTTACGCTGAACCTAAATTAATTTAAAATATGTCTAAGACGTTTATTGGCTATAAAACTGCACTGGACTAAATTGAACATGACCTCGAGTAACCTTTGCAAATTTATAGGTACTTAGGGTGAAAAGGTTTAACTGAACGTGGATTGATTCCCGGGATACAGGTTACGAATCACTGCTGCTACGGTAATAATGAAAGGAAACTCAGAATACCTCGGTTATGTTGAAACTTGAAATACTCATTGCAGACGTAATGTATACCACGTTCCGCGACATGCGGCGGCTTTATAGCGAAGCTAATCCTTAGTCCTGACGCAAATTTTGAGGTAAACTATTGAACTGGAATCATTCACGGCGCATCCTTATAGCGACGCTAAGCCATAGTCTTGACGTAATTTTTAAGGTAAACTATGGGAGCCCTGCAATTAAAGGATAAAGTCACCCAATTGTCGTCACATTGAACACAAGGTTTTTCTACAACAAATATTATAACCAAGTTGATTTGCTTACCAAATTGGACTTGAATTATTACAGGTTTTTATCTCATAAGAGACTTGATGAAAGACAAATTAAGAGCTCCGAGCCCACTTGAAAGGATGCTTAACGCATCATGAAATTAATGACAAAAACCCACAAAGAGTTACAAAAACCTGGGGTTTCACATTACTAAATTATTGCAACTATACGCCAAAGGTGCAAACAAGAGAATCCATCAAAAAGTAACTTCCGTAAAATCACGTCTTCTGTCATTCTCGGAAACGTCTCGAAAACTCCCGAACCTCATAGACAACAGACTGCCTGTCATAGACTTTTCGGTCGATGGTTTTGCGGTTGCTTGGTTACCTATAGACAGACTACAGTGTATGAAAATACTTAACTTTTACATGAATATAATTATTAAAATCTTTAACTAACATGCCAGACATTAACATTTACTTTAATTATTTAAAATAACAAATAAGACATATTTATTTATTTTATTTTATCGACAAGGTATAAGTTTATTGGTCTGTGGGACTGGCATAGCGAATGAAGCGCCAAACGTCACATCTGACAGTTGTCACTTGCCAAAGTGCCTGTCAGTTGTGAGATGTGTAAACAAGGAAATTTATTTATTTTAATTATCAAAAAAGTACTAAAATTCTTAGTGAATAATGTTTTAAAATGAATTTAAGTAAATGCCCTGTGCCGGAATGTGTGGTACAATCGCCGACATTCACTAAGCTATTAGAAATGGACTCCAACAAAAGGTAGAAATTTGCATGCAATTTACTAACGCAAATCATATTAAAAACCATATGAAAACACTGGGAGTGTTTTGTAACTCCTATCTAAACCTATACCTAATGTTGCTTGTCCAACCTACATTACTATAGCGAGAATCCCGCTATAAAAAGTACTTTAAAATCAAGTGTTTGTTACCACATAGGTAGGTGAAAAAAAGTGTTACAAATGTGCATCAGCACGGAGGATGCAATTGGTTCCTTGGTTGACATTGTTGCTGGAAGAAAACTGCATAGGCATGTTTTTGGGTCTGCAACTTTATTTCGAAAGACGCAAGCTCGATGAACGATTGCTCGCATGAATTATTGACCGACGAACTATTGGTCGAGGAGTCGCTGTTTCGAATCACGCAAGCTCGATGAACGATTGCTCGAATTAACTATTTACCTAAAAATTGTTACTCGAGCTGTCATAGTTTCGAATAACGATAATTAGAATGAACTATTTATAAAAAAATCGTGTTAAAATTATTTTTTTAAGATTTCTTACACTTAATGATGTGTAAGAAATCTTTAAAAAATACAGAAAAATCGCATTAATAAAGCTACCTAGTATTTTAAAATTCTTATTTTGCATGTGGTGTGGATGTTATAATTGAGGAGCTGGCGAACAAATACGGACTTGTCCATACAATCAGTTTTATAAAATTTACTTTTTTCAAATAGAAAAGGACTTGTCTTATCAAATCAAACGTAAGTAATTGTAATAGGTTTATAATTACTTACGTTAGAAAAATAATAAAGTAGGTAAATAAACAAAACAATAAAAATTATAATTTATAGAAAAATAATTGTGTTTAATTTTTTATTTCAAATTCAACTTCAAATTGAGGAGCTGGCGAACAAAGGCGGACTTTTCTCTCTGTGTATTTTTTACAACTAATTTTAAACAAGCTATTCAATTTTATCTTACACAAGTCCGTTTCTGTTTAAAAAAAGTAAATTTTTAAAACTGATTGTATGGACAAGTCCGTATTTGTTGGCCAGCTCCTCATTTATAACATCCACACCACATGCAAAATCAGAATTTTAAAATACTAGCTTTATTGATGCGATTTTTCCGTATTCTTTTAAGATTTCTTACACTTCATTAAGTGTAAGAAATCTTTAAAAAAATCAATTTAAACACCGATTTTTCTTTAAATAGTTCATTCTAATTATCGTTATTCGAAACTATAACAGCTCGAGTAACAATTTTTAGGTAAATAGTTAATTCGAGCAATCGTTCATCGAGCTTGCGTGATTCGAAACAGCGACTCCTCGACCAATAGTTCGTCGGTCAATAATTCATTCGAGCAATCGTTCATCGAGCTTGCGTCTTTCGAAATAAAGTTGCAGACCCCCATGTTTTTAGACATGTCTAAGGCATTTGACACCGTCTCCTCCTCATCTGGGGATGGACTTCTTGCAAAACTAGAACAGATCGAGACACGCGGAATTCCGCTATCACTTTTTAAAGACTATCTCTCCAATCGCACTCAGGCCGTCAAAACTGAAGAATTTATCAGTGACACTGAGGAAGTGGTCCTTGATGTTCCTCAAGGCTCAATTTTGGGCCTACCCTCTTTGTTATTAATATAAATGACTTATGTAAACTTGACATAAATTACCAAATATACACATATGCCGATGACACTGCAGTGATAGTCAAGGATTCAAACTGGACAATTAATACTTACCTTCATACTGAAGCTGCTCTGTCCACTGTTTTGTTTTGGCTAGAATGTAATTTACTAACTTTAAATATCAATAAAACAAATTATATAACATTTGCTACAAACACACAATCACTGCCTGCAGATTACAACGTTAACATTAGGGCACATACCTGCTTAAAAACGGGCAATGTCTGCCACTGTCTTGAAATTTCAAGGGTTTCTTATTAATTAATAGGTATTTACATAGATCAATTTTTGAGATGGGATCACCACATTAATTCATTGATACCTAGAATATGAAAATTTATATATATATATATATATATATATATATATATATATATATGAATGAAAGTGCTTCATGAGCACATGAAAAGTGCTCATGAAGCACTTTCATTTGGTATCCGACACGGTATCATATTTTTTTAATTCATCACTTTAACTCCTTTAGAGGGCGCCATATTCAATTTAATTTGATGTCACATAACCTATAACCAGTGGACGATTAAGACGCTTCTAACGATACCTCATTTGTCAAACTATGAAAGGTAATCAAGATATTATGTAACATGACGAACATAGATACAGGTCAAAATCATATACCCTCCGGTTTGGCTTCGCCGTAGTCGGGTAAAAAATAGCATCAACTTCAACTTCTAGACATAAAGAATTACTAATGAAAAAATATTCATTTACAAAGTGTTTATTTCATTCGAGAACTGACAAGCATTGACAGCCTAAATTACTCCGTAGTCGTTACTTGCACACGAGGTTCCATCACCTCTGAGAAATGTTGGTTAAAATTAGCGCTCATTGTGCCGTAAAATCTGTATTGGAAGAATATCGTCTGCTCAGGAATCTGTTCAAGGTCTAGAGTCAGGTCCCAGTCGCCGATCCCTGATATTACTCCAGTTATTTTGCTGCCTCTAAGGTTCTCAATCACGAAGCCATCGATTCTAGATCTGGGATCGAGGCGGATGCTCCAGCGAGTAGTATTCAGTGACGACTGGAAACTGCCCCTGTAAGAGAAATAAAATAATTATTGATCATATGACCATTCTGTCTTAAAGATTAAATGGACAAATGCAAATCAAGCAAGGGTTGCACCGTGGCTCACCCGTCCCGATTACTTTAAAAACGCATTCCTTTGTTTTAATAAATCAGATTAGGTCGTATCACTTTTAATACAGGCAACCTTATTTGTTTGGTTTGTTATTTTACTGGCTTCTATAACTGACTACTATTACAAGTATTACAAGCAGATTATGGAGGGTCCATAACCTGTTGTAATTAAAAGAATTTAATTAGGTACAAAAACTTGTTTAAGTGAACAGAAAAATGGCGTTACCTATGCACAAAAACAAAGAGAAATAACACAGACAACCCCTTCTGTCACTATCAACTGATATTGACATAGGGAACGTGGCAACTTCAATACGCCACTATCCCACAACATTAAGTACAACTAAATTTCAAAAGAATTTTACAAGATTAAACTAGTGTTTAAACAAAACTACAAATCAGTGATCATGTGCAATCTAAAAAGCGGCGAAATCATGCGTTTCCACTGCATAGACTTAATATTATGCCAGCTTGTTAACTACCTATAAAAATGTTTTGGCAGAGTAGTGTTCTCACTATCTGTCAGACTCTGTTTCAAAACGATGTATAAAACATTGTAAATTGACATTGTAAACGCACGATTAGGTTTACAATTGCAATTTCCACAGAGGAAATAATCACTACGTTTAAAATTTCATCAAAGTCTACCAAGCACATCACTATCACACTTACTTTACTACATAGTATAAAACAAAGTGGCTTTCCGCTGTCTGTCCCTATATATGCTTAGATCTTTAAAACTACCCAACGGATTTTGATGCGGTTTTTTTAATAGATAGAGTGATTCAAGAGGAAGGTTTATATGTATTATACATGGTGTCAAATTCCACTAGACACAGAAGCGAATAGCAAGTTAAGAATATACGGGGTTCATAGACTTAGTGAAAAGCAAAAACTAATAATATCAAGTCACGACACGACAAAATATCAGTCAGACAGAGCTAATGAAAAAGCAAAATTGGTATGCAAAATTGCCAGATTAAATGAAAAGAACGTGTTTCCATCATGATTTTCAACATTAAGTCTGCAAAGTATTACATTGGAAAGCAACAAATTTACATACGAGGAAATGGGATATGATGAGGCAGTGACTCCATCGACGAATGCTATCTTAGAGGGCGCTTCCGTCTCAGTAGTTACTTGCACATGAGGTTCCATCACTTCTGAGAGAAGTTGGTTAGAATTGGCGCGTATGCTGTAAAATCTGTATTGGAAGAACATGGTCTGCTCAGGAATCCTTTCAAGGTCTAGGGTCAGGTCCCAGTCCCCGATGCCTGATATTACTCCAGTTATTCTGCAGCCTCTTAGGTTCTCAATCACGAAGCCAGCGATTCTAGGTCTGGAAGCGAATTGGATGCTCCAGCGAGTAGTATTCCTTGACGACTCAAAATTGCCCCTGTAGGAGAAATAACATAATTATTGGTCATTATGATCATTCAGTCATTAAGATTTAATAGATATATGCAAGTCAAGTAAGGGCTGCGCGTCGCACCGTGGCACTCCCTTCCCGATTAGTTTAAAATAATATAATTCTTATATATAGTTCCTTGTTCGCCGAAAAAAGTTTATTTGTAACGCTACTATCCCACACGCTAACAACAACTAAATTAAATTAGTGCTTAAACAAAACTACAAATCAGTGATCAGTTGCAATCTTAACAGCAGTGTAATCATGCGTTTCCACTGCATTGACTTGTTAAGCCAACTTGTCAACTATCAATATAGTTTTTGGCAGAGGTGTGTTTTCACTGTCTGTCAGACACTGTTCAAAACAAGATGTTTAAAACAGATAGGAAACGCATGGTTTTAGGCTTCCCGCCCACGAGCAATTAATCACTAAGGGATTTTTTGACGCCGAGAATGGAACACACAGATTTCAATACGTACAATCGGCCTTAACCCTTAAAAGTACCACAATTTTTTTCGCTGGCTGATAAAACTATTTAGCAATAAAAATTTGGGAAAAATCAATACTGTATTCTACTAGAAAATATTTTTGTAATATTACTGTTCCATATAGGGTAGGTAAAGTCGCATTACTCATTTCTCAGCAAAAATGTAAACAAAGGTGTTGCCAGAACAAAACAACACAAAAAGAAATAATATATTGCTAAGTCAAGAAATAAACATACTTACGTGTTTTTTCATTATAAACCTAATAAAAATAGATTAGATAAATATTCTGAATCATGAATTTTGCGGCAAAAACAGTAATTATAATTTCATAATAACAGTTTCATAGTAGAAAACATTTTTATGATGCTGTGCACACATCAACTGCAAACCGTACACATCAACCTTTGGTCATTTTATAAAATTTCATAAAAATTTATATTACGAGTAGTAGCTGTAGTAGTAATATTCGTCTTTTGGTATTGGGGAGAACAGGCGATGATGCTACGTATTTTTGATAGTTTACATACAATCAATATCTAAGTAAAGTTTTCTTAACAGTTCGTTTCAAGTACTTTTAACATCACAAAATATGATAGATTATAAAGATAAAATTTCTAATTACCATCCTAGTTTAAAATGATCCTGGATGACATTATATTGATTATAACTCAAAATATAATACACAAATTAAAAAGTTATAAAAGTGACCAAAGGTTTTCAATATCTGAAAATGTCACTAACAGGGTCAGTTTGTCAATTTGACAGTGACGTTTCTTTGTTTACATTTTTGCTGGGAAATTAGTAATGCGACTTTAGGTAGGGTACACACTACGAGCCTTTAGGGTCGGTTACAGGTAAATTGTTCTGGGATTGTCTTTATACCTATATTATATAGAAAATAATAGTTTGACTAGTAGCTAATATAATAATATATATTAGTAGCTAGTATAATAATGGGGGGGATGCAGTAAGCCTTCCCGAATGAGCATCCGCGTAAAGCCAAATTAATGCTCGGGCCCCCTCCGTGAGTAGCGGCATCCAGACAACATAGGCCGTGAAACTAATTACTGCACTAGAAGGTGATCAAAAAAGCCATGCCACAGAAAACTCCAACACAAAAGCCGAAAAGGCTCTTGTCAGAGCCAACTATGACAATGATATCGGTGAACATCGAGGGTATATCTACCGAAAAAGAATGCCTTCTGTCAGATCTTTGCATGCAAAGACATTGCGACATCCTCTGTGTCCAAGAAACACACCGAGGAATTGACAACAGCCGACCAGCCATTCAGGGGATGAAACTCATAGCTGAAGTCCCCCATCGACAGTACGGGAGTGCCATATTCGTCAGGCCAGATATAGAGGTACGCACTGTGTATCAGACCAACACCAGTAACATAGAGATCCTTACTGCCGAACTTAGTAACTGTACGGTCACTTCTTCGTCTACAAACCTCCCAATGCACAGTATAACTTCAGTTGTCTGCCGAACTTTAACGCCCAACCGGTTAAATTCGTTCTTGGTGACTTTAACAGCCATAGTGAGAACTGGGGATACAGAACCAGCGATGACAACGGAGTGAAGGTTGAAGAGTGGGCCGATGGACACATGCTATCTTTGATCCATGATCCAAAACTACCGTCATCATTCAACAGCGGCCGCTGGAAAAGGGGTTACAACCCAGATCTAATCTTTGCCAGTGATCGCATAGCTCAACAGTGCGTGAAGACAGTAAGTGGTGCAATACCGAGGACTCAACACCGTCCAATTATGTGCCAAGTACATGCCGCCATACGACCAAGGATCGTCCCACATAAAAACAGGTTTAACTTCGTAAAGGCTAACTGGGAAAACTACTCGAAGGATCTCGATCACCGACTCAAAGACCTAGAACCATGCCCGGAAAACTACGATACTTTCTGCAGGATAGTTTGGGAAGCTTCTAGGCAACATATACCACGTGGATGCAGAACTAGCTACTTACCCGGGATGTCCGACGGTCTGAAGGACAGGATGAAGACATACCAAGACCAGTATGAATTAGATCCCTTCTCACAGGACACCATCGATTTTGGGAATGAATTGCTAGAAGCCATATCCGAAACAACGAGAGAAAAGTGGAACAAGCTAATCGAAGGCGTGGATATGACGCATAACAGCAAGAAGGCATGGTGTTTTATAAGAAAACTAAATAATGACCCTAAAATCGCTGATCGTCATTCCAATGTGACTGCAAACCAGATCGCTCACCACTTACTCCAAAATGGAAAAGCTACCACGAAAAGTCGCCCGAAGAAGTTCACACGAGACCCTGGTAAAGAGGTTAACCACTTGAACGAGGCTTTCACAGAAACAGAGCTCAAGTTAGCCCTTGAAGTTAGGCTCAAAGAAGGTAAAGCCGCTGGCCTTGACAACATCAGGGTCGAGCAGCTGAAACGGTTTGGACCGATAGCGGGGACGTGGCTACTGGATCTGTACAACTCCTGTATCAGCACAACTAAAATACCCAAACTCTGGCGGAGATCTCACGTCGTAGCTCTTCTAAAACCAGGCAAAGACCCTGCGAGCCCGAAAAACTACAGACCTGTGTCCCTCCTTTGCCATACCTTCAAGGTATTTGAACGGCTAATTTTACAGAGGATATCAGGCACACTTGAGGATGTTTTCATCAAGCAGCAAGCAGGGTTCAGATCCGGAAAGTCATGCACAGCACAAGTGCTCAATCTAACCCAGCACATCGAGGATGGCTACGAAAAGGGATTGGTTACGGGGGCAGTCTTCGTGGACCTAACCGCTGCATACGATACGGTTAACCATAAAAAACTCATCGCCAAAGTCTACGAATGCACGAAGGATCATAAGCTTTCCAAAGTCGTGGAGCAGTTGCTTAGCAACAGAAGGTTCTACGTGTCGTTCCAGGCTCAGAAGAGTCGATGGCGTACACAGAAGAATGGGTTACCACAAGGCAGTGTCTTAGCGCCAGCTCTTTTCAACATTTACACGAACGACCAACCAATTTTCGCTGATATGAGACACTTTCTCTTCGCCGACGACTTGGCCTTGACTGCTCAAGAAAAATCCTTTGAAAAAGTCGAGCAAAGACTATCGGAGGCACTATGGGGACTGTCTCAATACTATTTGGAAAACCAGCTCAAACCTAACCCGGACAAAACTCAAGTTTCGGCATTCCACCTCAGGAACAAAGACGCCACAAGGAAACTAAACGTCATATGGGAAGGGAAATTACTGGACCACACGCAATCTACTAGATACCTTGGGGTGACATTGGACCGGTCCCTTACATATAAGGAACACTGCAAAAACACCAAGCAGAAAGTTGCATCCAGAAACAACCTGTTGCGGCGCATGACGGGAACCACGTGGGGAGCCACCCCGCACACCCTGCGCACTACCGGCCTCGCGCTCTGTATATCAGCGGCAGAATACGCGTGCCCCGTGTGGAGTACCTCGGCCCACACGCGCGAAGTTGATGTGGCGGTAAACGAGACCTGTCGCCTCATTACTGGCTGCCTCAAACCGACGCCTGTCGCCTACCTATACCAGCTGGCTGGCATCGCCCCCCCGGCCGTGCGACGTGAGGTGACTACGGCAATGGAAAAGCGGAAACAGGAGGTCGACCCCCGACATACAATGCACTTGCACGAGGCAGTCGTGAGCCGCCTGAAGTCCCGGAGAAGCTTCTGCAGAACCACCGCCTTGGAGAATGGCGTAACAACCCATGAAGCACGCATACAAAAGTGGAAGGAGCAACTCGCCGAGGACGAAACCGTGGTGGAGCCCGCCGAAAAACTGCCTGCCGGGTCGTGGCTGAAGTGGCCGAACTGGAAATCTCTGAACCGGCTGCGATGTGGCGTCGGTCGCTCTAGGGAGAACATGCAGAAATGGGGTATCCTGCCGGAGGACGCTAGTGTCGCCTGCTTATGCGGGCAACCACATACCATGCAACACCTGAGGCAGTGCCCACGTTGCCCCACCACTTGCACTATCGATGACTTGCGGAGGGCTACTCCCCGAGGGGTGGCTGTGTCGGAGTACTGGCAATATAAAATTTGATGCCTTCAAACGAAGAAGAAGAAGAAGCTAATAAAATCGAATTGAAGATAAATCTTGTAGTAGATCAATGTAAAAAAATGTAAAAACGTGCAAAAAGCACAACAAACGTTTTTTACACGTTTTTGGTGATACTGTATTTTTTTTAACATTACTTCAAAAATTCAACGATCGATTTTTTTGTGATCCTTAACTATCTTTTTTACCGCGTTTTTATTAGGTTACTTTCTTGTTTATTTATTTTTGGTATTGAACTAGGATATTTGAAATACTTTTAGGTGGGGTGAATTATTTTGGGCCTGGCTCTACAAAATAAAAGGAATATTTAAATAAAAATATATAACGAAAGCTCAGCTAATTTGTTTTTTTGCAGAAATTACCCATTTTGGGGACAACTAAAAAACCTACTTGTATACTTCTTCTATTTCTTGCAGATGGAAGCTCATAAGTTCTAATACTTGGCCCATAAAATGGTGACAAGACCGGTTTATCATAAATTATAATAATAATAAATAATATTTTATTGCCTTCTATTTTACATAATTTGTAAAGCAGACACTTTTTTGCCTTTCTTGTTCTAGGATCCATTGTTATCTCATCATTGTAACTATATCTGTTTCATTTATATCAATTTACTACCTAATCTCTGCCAATATCATTTACCCGCAGTCACGCAACTTTCGACAGTTCTTCCGTGATCATGGCGCATGCAACTGCGCCGAAGTATCAGAGTCTCAAAAATAAACAGGTACATGGTATAAATTCCGATATAGTTTATTCTAATAACGTTAATAACCATGGAAAAAAAACAATATAGTCGAATTGAGAACCTCCTCTTTTTTGAGTCAGTTAAAAGTAGGTTTCCAAAATTTTTTTCTAGCGGTACAGGATCTTTCTGAGATCAAATATAGCATTAATTCTAAAAATGAATGGAATGACGACGGTATTTCTGGATGGTAGGTACGGAGCCATTGTTCAGTACCCGTAGCACAAACGGCCATCGAAAAAAATTACGAACGATAACGAAATTTCAAAACGTCATTAAATTCTGCCAAGTACATTAAAAATATACGGTGTTAGTCTTACGGCAAGGACACGACGTAATATCAGTCAGACAGAGGTAATGAAAAAGAAAAATTGTTATGAAAAATGGCCCGATGAAATGAAAAGAACGGGTTTTCGTTACGATATTGATCAATAAGTCGGCAAAGAATCACATTGAAGAGCAACTAAATTACGTACGCAGAAAAGACGTAAAACGAGGAAGTGACTCCATCGACGACTGCTAACTTAGAGGGCGCTTCAGTCTCAGTAGGCTTGGCGAGCGTCAAAGTCGCCACCGACAACGTCATCAATATCAGCATGGACAGCTTCATCTGAAAAATACACAAGCAGTTAGGAGTCAACCTTCTCAAGGGAAGTCAGTCTTCCAAGCTGAGCCCGGATTCAAATGGCCAATCCAGGTACCTATTCTTTCTCTAAAAAGCTATTGAACTGTTATTGGCATTAACCAAAAAAATCAGTGTCGTGAACAAAACAAACTTAAACTGGCGACATTACGTGTCATAAAACGTCTTAAAGCTCTACGTAAGCGAACAAATAGTTATCCCACCAAAAATATTTTACATGTAAAATGTTGCCCAAACTATACCTACCACATGGCTTGTACTGTCAAAAAGTTATCAGATGTAGGGCCAAGCTTCTAACTCCACGCGCCCTAACTCTACCAGACCTAATATCACAATTTAGTCAAAATATGTGGCTTGGCCATTTCGCTGTCATACTATAGAACGGCCAATTCACATATTTTGACTAAGGTAAAGAGTTTGTGATGTTAGGTCTTGTAGAGTTAAAAGCTTGGCTCTACTAAAAAATTTTATGATCATCAGTGAGCCAGTGACGAAATCGGTTTTTTTTAGATATCCATAAAATCTAAAGCAATTGAAACTATTTATGTTTTATAAGTCCACTATTGACATATTCCAAAAATTTAGTTTATTTGGTATGATCCAAACCCAAGTTATGAAGGTTCAATAAAACGACGAACCGCTTCGATAAAAGGTAGGTGGTTTTTTTATTCTTATGGTAGTGCCTTGCGCTTCGCTTGGTCGTCTTGGCGGGGGATTTTGATTAAGGGGGCTGGGTTTATTTAAAAATATTTACAGGCGACCGATGTTCTTCAGCGTTGTGAGATTATACTCATCAACTTTGTCTAGGGATACAGGCGTTATTTTCATACAAACAAGGTAACTTTGAAGCCATGGCTATCTTTCAGAGATATACCGTGCTGTGATCTGATGATGGCCATCCAGGGAGTGAATGGAAGAGATTCAGATCGCATTACACACCCATCTGATCTGATCAACATTCTAAAAGATTAATGGGTCAGAGTGCTCAGTTTCAGGATTTCCACACATTTTCATGCCATTTTCGCGGTTTTTTAAAACATGTCCTTTAATCTTTTAGAATGCTGGTCAGATCAATTGGGTGTGTGTAGCGATCTGAATCTCCTCCATTCAGTCCCTGGATAGCCATAATCGGATCACAGCACAGTACATCCCTTGCAGGAAACCAAGGCTTCAAAGTTACCTTGTTTGTATGAAAATAACACCGGTATCCCTAGACAAAGTTGATGTGTGTATAAATACGACATATCTTAACAGAAACGGCATATGTATATAATACGTACCAAAGTACCAGAGCATCAGTGATTAGTTTTTATTTTGAAAAAATTGACAATAATTTCAATTTAAATAATAAAATATATTTACCTTTGTTGATTGTTTTGATTTGGCCGTAGAAGGTGAAACTAATATCTGATCCCGAATCACACGCCTTTTATACCTAACCAAAGGAAGGAAGTAAGATTAGATTATTAAAGTGCAAGTAATATAAATTGATGAATTTAACAATTTAATTACTATTTTATCGGTCATGTCTTTAGGATTATCTACTTGTATTATTTTTAATCAAGCCTGAAATCAGATTATTTGGGTGGATTTCCCAGATGCAAAATTTACGCGGCACAGATGAAATCAGTAGTGTAGAACGTTACAGTTCTAATATTTTTTCTTTGTAGAAGAGGCCGTTGCCTATAAAAGGCAATATTTTTTTTTATGTTAGGGAAAAATAATGGTAAAGCCCCCCTTTTTCATTTCGGTATCTGACCAGAACACCTTTTTCAGTGTAAGTTCCCTCGTATAACAAAAACTATTGATTATTTAGATGTGTGGTTACTTTTATTTTAATATTGAATAGTGAGGGTATCATCACAAAGATATTTTATAATTTTATCTACCCAGTTTAATAACTGGTATGAGTAAATGCATGTGTCCCAGAAAGTCTATTCATTTCAGTGACCTAAAATTTTTAAGGCATATTTTTGCATAGAACAACTCTAGCTCCCCCTCATAAGCTTAAAACTTGCATATTAGTGCCACCTAAGTCAAAGTGTTTGTTGTGGAAGGACGTGAGCCGCTTGCCTGTGGTTCCCGCCAAAAAAATAAGTATTGCTGTTCGGTGGTGATGGGAAAACTTTCTGTTCATTTCCATGTATAGGTATAACTTGTCTTTCAATCAGCTAGTAAATTTAATGAAATATTCATGAGTGTGCTAATTGTTTATCGTTTATTGGTGCATTATTCATTGTATTCTATAATAAATAGTTTTCTTGTATTGATAATTTTTGTCCTTAATTTTCATTTCGGTTGATTCGGTGGACTAATCTGTCAACCGAAATGATAAAAAATCGGCCAAGTGCGTGTCGGGCCACGCACCGTAGGGTTCCGTAGTTGACTTGACTTCATGCGCGGGAAGGCACCCCGTCCACACTTCCTTTGCTGGACTCGTTCAGAAACCGTATTTTGATCTTATTGAAATGGTGTTGACTATATAATTATCACAAAGGAAACAATATTTTTGTAAGGCTCGGGTGGATATTAAAACATTCGATTTGTTAATAACATTAAGTCTTCTGAAATACTCCTGCTCCATATGGTCTCCGGTCTACGCCGTGCATAAAAACAAAATCGAGCGAATTCAGAAGAAATTTTTACGTCACCTTAATTATAAACTTAAAAAAAACTATACACTATCCTACGAGGATGCTTGTGAGCAGCATGGTTTTCTAAAACTGGAACAACGTCGTATGATCTTGGATATGGGATTTCTGTATGATGTGATGTGGTACGCGGGCGGCTGGACTGTCCTGAGCTTGTTGGGCGTGTGTAGGGTTACCATCTGACCGGATAAATCCGGTCTTGACCGGATTTTAAGAGCCCAGACCGGACTCC
Organism: Agriphila geniculea; assembly: GCA_943789525.1. Taxonomy (NCBI): domain Eukaryota; kingdom Metazoa; phylum Arthropoda; class Insecta; order Lepidoptera; family Crambidae; genus Agriphila; species Agriphila geniculea. The sequence goes on along the minus strand of OX038887.1, from coordinate 6,432,948 downwards.
GCCCGGATTTCAGTCGAGACCGGATTTTTAATTGTGCTTGGACAACATCATTACACCAGCATTGATTGTAATGATTTTGTCTGAACCATCTTAGCCGTACAGCTCGGAGCGCGCGGCGCGCTCCGCACGCCGCGACTAGTTTCTTTCAGTGGGTTTCCTGAAAGATGCACATAATTTTCTTTAAGAAACCACCCGGGTAAATCTAAGGGCATTTTGAACGCCGTTATTGTCATCGACATATGATATGTTGCAAAAACAATAATTATAACTTATGCTACTAAAACTCGACCATTATTGTCGTCATTGCACACGGAGACAGCATTTTCTTACTCTAAAATTATGAAAAATTATGTTGAGGAGAATGACGGCGTTCAAAACGCCCGTAGATTTACCCACACACTTGTGAAAATTTAAAAAAAATATATAAGTAAGCAGCAGCTGATAATATTTGAAGTCTTACCTAATGTAAGTGGCCTACTTCGTCCTTTTTTATTTTAGTCAAAGACCGGACTTTTGTCCAAAAATCAGGATTTTCAACCTCTTGCGACCGGATTTCGAAATTTTGGTCCTGGTAACCCTAGGTGTGTGGTGTTGCTGGCGCCCCGTCGCGTCGCACGCGCCATACAGCGCTGTTCACAATACTAATTATGGGAAAAACGCGGTCATGTCTAGAATTGTTAACACCTACAATAAACATTTCTCTCACATTTTTTACCGTTTATAGGAACTAAAAACACTTTTCTAAAAAAGTAAAGTTGGTATTTGAAGGTGATAAGTAATATATGGTCTGTAACTATTCATATTTATTTATTTATTAATTATTATTCTACACTAAGTTTGCTTAGTGAGATTATTTCTCTATTCCTTTTTCTATATTTGTGAGGTAGTTGGTTAGTTTTCTTTTTACTTTGTGTTATTATTACTTGCTTTCTTTTTTTTTTGTTTTGTGATGTCTATATAATTAGTTTAAGAAGGAAAAAAGGCATAGTTGTGTGTGACACTTATAATATAGTCAAGAGGTTTTTAATTTTGTTAATGTAGTTTAAAAACTTGTTTGTTACCTAAGTACCCACTACGATGTATAAACATAATTTGTGGATAACGTTTTTGGCCCAATCAATTTTCAGCGCATAGATCGTTTTATCCTTATATCAAGGCTTTAACATGCCTCAATCCGAGCGGGTCGATCCGTGATGGTGTGAAATCGAACGTAAACGTAACTACTCACTTTGGGTTCAAATCAGTGCGCGTTCCAACGTGGCGGTTGCGTTGAGAACTAGCACCGAATTCTCAATTTTTACATGTTTTTATTAAATTTCTTCGCTTTCAAGTTAGTTAAAAAAAAAACTGTTCAATTAAGATTGAAGGTATTAACATCGCCAATTTTTATGTGTTGGTTTTAACATAAACGAATGTTCTGTTTCCGAGAAATTTTGCAAATAGGACCAGAAACAGGGTCCACGGTATATTTTTTTACATCAAAAGTGGTAACATTTTTACAAATGCTTTCAATTAAATCTATTGTGTATTATTCCAAGTACATTATATATTTTTTCCATGATAGCTTTACGCGCGTAATCTTTCAATAATTTGAATTGAATATTGGGTAATACTAAATAATATACTAGAAAAAATACGACTCGCACCAGATCAATACTCAGACGGGAATCGTCTGAGTATTGATCTGGTGCGAGTCGTATTTTTTCTAGTATATTATTTAGTATTGTTTAAAAATAGCATTGTAAATGCAAAAATCTCAAATTAAAAAAATTGAATATTGGGATTTGACCCTTCTTAGCGCCTTTAGAGTTTTTTTTTATTTATTCAGGTAAACAAACAATGGCACAATATTTATAATTAAGCTAATAAATTCAGAACATGAAATATATAAGTGTACCACCAGCACCGTTTACTTACCACAAATTACTAACTTAATACATAATCTACTAAATGGGCTAACGAAGAGAGCAGGATACAACACTACAACAGTTCCAGTAAGCCCTTCCTAAAAGTACTTTTATTTGCTGTCGCCATGTCTACCGAGGTGAAATTATTGTTGTAAGTATTGGTTATTCGATATAACGGTGACCTTTTGCCAGCATTAGTGCGACAATAGGCGACAGCAAACAATTTACAAGCGTTACGGCAGTGTGTCCTAATCGGAATTTTGTATCTGAGCTTGTTTATTAATGGGATACAGTCATATCGGTTACTACAGATATCATACAGTAACATCATTTCCAGAATTGTACATCTCTGTTCTAATTTTGTACAATTAAATTTACAAAGAAGCTCTGCATACGATAACCTGCTGCGGTAACACTTATATTGCATACAGCGCAAGAACTTCCTTTGAACAGCCTCCAAAGCATCTATATATTTATTATAAAAAGGGTTCCAAATGGGCACATTTATCCAAGTTGAGAACGAACAAGGGCCTTGGAGTTGGTTGTTGTTATCCCTTGTGAAATAAAAAAAAAGTATAATTTGTGATTTTGATTGTCAATGTAAAATAAAAGTTCTTAATATTGTATTAGCTTTAACATTCGTGCACTCATCTAACTGTCTACTTCATCCAACGACTCTTCCTCTCCCAACTTCTCCACAATAAACTCCAGTCTTGTCGAAAGTCCCTTGTTAAGCAAATGAATCTGGTACTTCAGGCTGTCTCTGATTGGGGCATCGCCAATCTTGTCAGTTTCAGTGTTTCAAAAATGCAGGCTTGTTTATTCACTGCAAAATGGTGTCCCTTCTAAGTGACTCCGACTTTCCAGGGTGTATCCTTACCGATAGCCGAACATCTGCAACTTCTTGGCCTGAATCTGTCATCAAACCTAAATTTTGGCGAGTACATCGACTCCATTGCACAGTGTGCTGCTAAGAAACTAGGCGTTCTCTCACTGGCTAAGCGGTACTTCTCACCGAGCTGCTTCTGTTATTCAAAGCGCAGATTCGTCCGGTCATGGAGTACTGTTGTCACCAGTGGGATGGTTCTGCTAAGTATCAGCTTGAACTTCTTGATTCGATCGAAAACCGTGCCAGGAGGCTAATTGGCAACTCAACATTGGCCACGGTAGAACTTCAGAGCCTTAGTCACCGTCGCAAAGTTGCTAGTTTATCGGTTTTTTATAGAATACACTTTGGAGAGTGTGCGAGGGAACTGCACAACCTTGTACCTCCAGCCCCTTTCCACCATCGGTATACCAGACCCAGGTTAGCATATCACCCTTACATAGTAGATACGCCAAGGGTCCGCATCAAGCGCTTTGCCAATACATTTCTTATGCGAACTGCTAAAGAATGGAATGCGCTACCTGCTCATGTGTTCCATGATAGTTACAACCTTGGTCTCTTCAAGGCAAGAGTGAATAGGCATTTCTATATAAAAATATGGCCCGCGCAACCATGTTTTCCTATCATGGACCCTTAACTACTCAACCGATCATCATAAAAATTTGCATACATGTTGTCAGAGCAGAGGTACAGAAAAAGACTTAGGGAAACTTTTGTCCAAAAAAAAAGAACTGATTCTGTTTTCTTGTGCGGATCCCGCCGCGGGTACATGGCGCGGGAATATAGATTGCTGGTTTTCTGACGGACAGATGCAGTGCAGTACATGAGTAAGCTCTGAGTCTAATCTATGTCGCCCCGCTCGCGTGTCATGTTTACATAAGTATCTGTTTTTGCATCAAAACTCATGATTCATAATCATAATATTTATCTAATTAATATTTATATTAGGTTCGTGGTGAAAACCATGTACTTTAGTGTTTTTTTCTTGAGATAGCAATATAGGTACTAAGTACTTCATTTTGTGTTGTTTTTTTCTGGTAACACCATTGTTTACTACGAAATTGATAATCGGACTTTACACAGTTGAAATAATCTAATATCAAATAATTGATCATTTCGGCATCGATTAACGATTATCATCCCTACTCGCCCGCCAGCCAGCCAGTTTTGCTAACGGTACTGACTGTTCGATTTCACTACGTCATTTTGACGTCATCATCATGGCCGCCACGCGCATTACCAATTGACAGGGATAATACATTGACTGCTGCGTATGACATTCTTTTAAAATCAAGTGAGTAGTGGTCTACTCTCTACTAACAGCTAACATAATGTTAATTAGCCATTATGTACCTTTATTAATAGTTAAGAAATACCAATAAAAATAAAAGCAAATATTCAATTAGAAAGTGTTTATTTCCTTGAAGAATTGGCAAGTATTGCCAGCCAAAATTACTCCACATTAGTAACTTCTACACGAGGTTTCATCACTTCTGAGAGAAGTGGGTTAAAATTACCATGTGCCGTAAAATCTGTATAGGAAGAACATCGATTCCTCGGGAATCTTTTCAAGGTATAGGGTCAGGTGCCAGTCTCCGATGCCTGATATTATACCGGTTATCCCACCGCCTCTAAGGTTATCAATCACGTAGCCATTGACTCTAGCTCCATTGAGGCGAACGCGCCAGCGAATAGGGGTAGCCGAGTAGAAAGCGCCCCTGTAAGAGAAATACAATAATTATTGGTAATTATGACTATTCTGTCTTACATATTCAATGTAAGTATTTATGCAAGTCAAGCAAGGACTGCACCGTGGCAATCCCGTCCAGTGGCCCTATTTTTGAAAGGCGGCGAGTACTCTTTTATTCATTTTCATCGCATGCAGTGTAATGTCACAATTTGACAACACTCACTCGAAAAGCACAAACTTATTTGACTCGGTGACAGCGTCGCTGTCGCTGTCGTGTATGTAGTCGCCGTGCCTTTGTTGCCCGTGTTACTAGGTAACTTAAGTAATAAAACTTAGTTCCAGTTTTGGCCACGGGGCACAGAATACATAATAAGTACTACCGTACAGAAAGGATACTCCCCGCTCTGCCCTAGAATCAATTACCTCACCTCACCCCGCCGAGTTCGAGTATCGAATTGTGTGCTCGTTTAGTCGTGTTTGTCAAATGTCAACTTATTATAACATTCAAAGAGATGAGTCATAACTTTTTGGTCGTCTTGTCACCTGTCAACTTATTTTGATAAACAAAGAAATGCGTCATCGTAACTTTATTTACAAAAAAGTTCGAATTATGAATGAGGGCTTTTCAAAGTAATATTTCACATAAAAATAGTAACTATTTGCCTCACTAGATGGCATTGATGGAAAGAGATGAGTCAAACTTGGCTTTTAAAAATAAACGGCCTGTACCAAAGAGGAAAGTAAGCGCTCGCTGGCTGACATCTGCCAAAGAGAAACATTTTAGGATTACATCTTGAGCGTAGCGAAATTTTTCTATGTCTATGGATTACATCTACCTGCCTACCTGAGTACTTTTCGAAGATTGTAAACAAAAATACATTGAGACATACATTTTTATCAATGCCATCTATCAAGCCTACAGATTTTTGTCATTTTAAAAAGCCCTCATTGTACGCCGCACATACGGTACAAACATCACAGTAGCCCTAGGGCTGTGTGACTTTCGGAAGGTAAGTCTAGACTTACACACACAATAGGCTTGTTTCCACTAAGAACAAACCGGCTAGCATAAGGTTTATAATGATTATTCATGTTAAATAGTAACAAAAAAAAACTTTTTTCATTAAAAGAAATAAAGATTACCAATATTTACGGAAAATAAAAGCGGCAATATTTGCCATTTAATCACGTGACTTCCCAAGTAGCACACAAATGCTGCATAAGTGCTTAATTAATGCTGCCATCGAATCTTAAAGCTGTTTAAGGGTATACCAATTTGGCTGTACTAAAGCTGTTTAAGGGTATACCAATTTGGCTGTACTAAAGCTGTTTAAGCGCTTAAACAGCTAAAAAGGGCCCCAAATTATACAGCCTTTGGTATTACAATGGCTGGAGAGAAGCATCGGTCAGGCTTATTTAAGTTTTAATAGAGGATTAATAAAGCACTGTGAAAAGTTTAATTCTGTGCAGGACTCCCCCAACCAGCTCTTAAACAGCTTCTAACCTTTTGCAACTCCCTATTCAAACTTTTTTAACGTCTTTGTTCTTAGCAAGTCATCTTAAAATAAATTAAGTATGTAAAGGACTGTTAAAAGTAATGGTGTAAAGTTAACTATATTCAATCTTCCATCATCGTCCACCATTTCTACTGAGATATTTTTTGTTAGAACAAGATAAGTAATCATTCAATAATTACACATGCGTTCAGGGCCTCGATTCCGCTAAATGTAATGTAGTCCAATTGCACGTCGTCAGCATGGCAATAGCCTAAAATGTTACTTTTGGTATTCTGCTCCTGTTATGAGAGTTGAATAGAGGCTACATTGCGGCTACCCAGCCGCTGTTGATACAATTCGGGATTCTATTAACCAATGGCGTCGCGATAGCACCAGCATGGCCACATAAATGTGTATTCTACTCTTATTTGACGTTTGTGCCGATAGCGTTGGCATCGTCAAATTGGCCATGGAGAAGCAATTGTGCAGCCATACCTTTTCTCTTACATTCTGCAGATAAAAGTGATATGAAACAACAATGCTGCATCAGATTTTAAGATGGGAGGTATTTAGAATTGGCATACAGGGAGGAACAGCGTCGGTATGAGTACGAGAGGCTACAACGCTGTCGAGAGCGAGCTTTACTGAGACGGAATATCGACCCTATGGTTGTTTTACCGGACACAGAGTTTATAAAAATGTTCCGCCTCAGTAAAACCGTAGTCAAAGATATCGTGGAAATCATATCTCCGTTTATTCCCAACGAGCGTAGATGTGATGTTCACTTAAGGCGGTTTCCTGACCGAAAGTGGCGCCGGCGCGCGCCACGGAGTTTATTTAATATTGTAAGTCTAATACACAATTTTAATAAAAACTTCTCATGGAATTTTTAGGTCCTATAGTTCAGTATTTTTAGACGGATCATTAAACTCCCTCATAGTCACTGGTAGAAGTAGATAGCAAAACTGCTAAAACGGCCGTTTTTGACACATTTGCTATCTACTTCTACAAATGACTGCAAGGGAATGAAGTGATAACTTCTAAAAATACTAGACTATGAGCCCTAAAAACTCCACGAAAAGTTTTATCATAATCCTTTACTATTAACAACTTATTAAATAAAAACCTCTGAGGGCGCCACTTTCGGTCAGGGAATCGCCTTAATATTGGCGCATTCCACCCATAGCTGTTTCAACAAACTGCGTCCTTTGGTCCAGTTGGATCTCCTTGTTCTCTGTGACGCTCCGAGAACTCTATTAGAGCCTCTTGCTGCTCCAGCGTCCCTGTTTCCGCTGACATGTTTTCAAACTTAGTCAGGGTGTACAGTCACAAGCAATAAGAGTACACACCATCAAACTTTATCACATTAAGTTTTGCATAACCTAGGTATAACATTATCACACTGAGATATATAGATGGAATGTGACATAGTTCTAAAGTGTATACATATTATTGCTCCTGACTGTCCCAAAACTTTGCCACACAAAGGGAAAATAACTTAAATATTGACAATAGGAAAACTTTACTGAAAGCAGACTTCATTTAGATTTACTAAAACTATACTATTTGTAGAGGAGCTATTTTAGTACCTATAAGGAAATAAAATCTCAATGATAAATTAATTGTTTATTTTATTTCAGTAAGTTAGTAACAAAATTTATAAAACCATTTAGCTAATAGGCACCACTCAGACTGACTGTCTGACTTCTTGGTTTTCTGAATTGAAAAATGCAAATAATTATTCCCACAAGTGCCCACAACTGCCCAAAAGATTTTTTACAAAGAGTAGAATAGAATTAGAAACATCGTTTTGAAAGGCCACTAGCGCCACTGGAAATCGATGCGGAACTACTCACATGAAATTAAAATCAATGTAAAGGTTTTTTTTTGTTTCTTATTATATGTATTTATATGTCTTTTTTTGAAATATTCTATGTATAAACAAAAATATTAATAAAAAAGGATAAATCGAAACAATATACACCAAAAACCATTTATCTTACCTTTTTTAAAATATTGACTTGGTTGACGAATAATAAAAATCAATGTATTGGCGGCGCTAGTAGTGGGACGCCTTAAATTACTAGTTAAGAAGGCGATTTTTATTGTATTTGACCTATTGTACCTTTTACCAACTTAAATCTATTTTGTGCTTTTACTTCTTTCTTACTTTATTTTGAGATATTTATTTTATAAGTCCGACTTAGACATGTGCGCCGATCGGCGTGGCGCACGCCGCCGGTCATTTTAGCCACGCCGCCGCCGCCGAAGTTTTCGTCGGCGTCATCGGCGTCAAAATCCAAGTGTAATACGTGTAAGAAACAAGTACAAAAATCTGAAATAACTTGCATCTAGGTACATAATTATATCATATTTTTTTATTCTTTTCCTCTCTTTTTTGGATTAGTTTGATTGTTGCCATTGAGGTTTTTTTATAGTGATTTTATAATTTAATCTTTATCATATCATCCGCACAACACCCACTGCTGGGTATAGGCCTCCCCCAAGGATCTCTACAACGATTTGTCCTGCGCTGCCCGCATCCAGCGGCTTCCCGCGACCTTCACCAGATCGTCGGTTCACCTTGTGGGGGGCCTACCCAAGGAGCGTCGTCCAGTGTGCGGTCGTCATTCCTATCTTTTCGCCCCAACCGCCAGTGTTTCTTCTCGCTAATATGTCCCGCCTACTGCCACTTCAGCTGAACAATCCTCCGAGCGATGTCGGTTACTTTAGTACTCCTACGCATCTCCTCATTTCTGGTTTGATCACGCAGGGAATGCCGACCATGGCTCCCTCCATTGCATACTGGGTGACCTTGCCTTCTTATGAGACCCGTGGTTAGCGACCACGTTTTATCGCGGTAGCTCAACACTGACAACACACACTGGTCATAGACTTTTGTCTTGAGACACTGAGGTAAGTTAGAGGCGAAGATTTGTCGAAGCTTCCCGAATGCTGCCCATCCGAGCTAGATTCCATGAGAGATCTCTTTTTCGAAGCCGAACTTACCTAACTGCACTGTCTGTCCTAGGTATACGTAATGGTCAACAACTTCGAGTGTAGTGTTCCCAACATGAGCTGGAGTGGGTACAACAAAAGCAGTCGATATGATTTTCATCTTATCCATCTTCATTCTAAGACCCACTTTTTGGGAGGCACTACGGATATCTTCGAGCATTGTGTTCAAGCCTTCCATGGTCTCAGGTACTGGCCATTAATGTTGATACCAAGTCCTTTCCAGTCCAAGAGCTTAAAGATGCCCTCCATCGCAGCTGTGGACAGTTTCGGAGAAATAACGTGAGACATCACACCTCGCTGTAGTTGGATGGGATTTGTGCTCTGATTCTGTACTTGGGCCGACATGACATGGTGGCATTTTCTTATAAGTGCCTCAAAACTTCGATATACCTAGTCTACTTGGTGCACCTCTGGAGACTGCAGCACTGCCCAGGTCTCAATCGAATCAAAAACTTCAACATAGACCACGAACGCCAAGCAAAGTGGCAGATTATACTCCCCGGTCTTCTGTATAACCTGCCGCAGCGTATGGATGTGGTCTATGGTGCAAAAGCCTTTTCAGAACGCGGCTTGTTCTGGAGGTTGGAAGTCGTCGAACTTGCGAGCGCGACGATTCGTATTCTTCAAGAGGGTCTTGTTACCTTTTTTAAAGAACAGCATCACCTCACTTTCACTTCACTTATGTTCCATGTCTTCGGCATTCTGCCCTCGACGATGACGAAATTGAAAAGCTTCTGGAAGTCTTCTATTCTACTTATTTTGACCATCCTCGCCGATTACGCCGATGACGCCGCCGCCGCCGACAATTTAGACGCCAGACGCCGCCGCCGGTCAAATGACCATCGGCGCACATGTCTAGTCCGACTGCAAAAGACATCTTTTGGCAAACTTGAAGACTTTTTTGTGGAAGTTAGAGTGGTGGATTAAACACGTAGGTATATAGCATGAGCAGCAAATGCTACGGGCCCCGCGCATTTGAGGACCCCGCGCACCAATGCTTCTGATCGTAAAACAGTACCAATTTAGATACATTTCTAAAAGTGAGCGCTGGTAACATCACTAAATATATTTTACACTTACACCCAATGATATTAAAAGTAAAGATGAGTTATACGCCAACATCATTGCTATTTAAAACAGCGCAAAGGTTTATAGATACACACAGTGACCGCTGCATGCGCATTGGCCGTGCATTGAAAGCGCGTCAGCTGTCTCCTTCACTCACACACGCAAACCAGACAGGGCGCTCTTTGTACAATATGGCCGGATAAAGTAATAGAAAATACATATTTTTATTAAATACAGTACCTACTTACGTGTGAAATTAAGCATTTTTCCGATCTTTGACTGTTACTGTTTAATTTGTACATCGTCTAAAGACGCAAGGAGACATATTTTTTAATGGAATTTCACAATTTTATCGCGTCCGACTGACGAGAGCCGCGTGTGTTTCCGTGTCGCGAGCCTGTGCCAGACTAATTGAAAGTCGGGCAATTACCTGACTTTCGTCTTGCCATTTTGGTTTGGAGTGCGCGTAACGTATCTATACTTTTAATATCATTGCTTACACCACACTGAGCGCAAGTTGGCAACACTGCAAACGGCACCCTGATTATCTAAAAAGCAACTATTTAGCGACCGGTTTCATTCCACATACATTGCTACTTTTCTTTGGTATGTTTTTTTTTAATCCAAAAAGAAGTAGCAATGGATCACTATCATCTGTAAACTGCAACCGGTCGCTAGGTGGTTTCTAATTAGATAATCAGCCCGCCGGGGAATTTCCTGATATTGTCATCTAGCTAGTCGCAAGGGTTACCATCTGACAGGCATTTTCCGCATTTGACAGCCATTTTTGGTTTAGACAGGCGTGCGGCCGGCGCTAAGCTGAGACAGGCATTTTTGCATTTCGTGGGTCTCGCTGAAAGCCTACATACATGCCTCCAACTCCAATCACGCAAGCCCGCGGCCTGCCCACCCACCCGGATAAAACACACACATTACTTAAATTAATAGTGAGATAGTAAACCACACTGACTAAAAATCACGCTGCCCGGCTGTTTTTTTACGACTACTCTCTAGTAATATTGTAATAATAATATAGTAATATCCTTTCTCTAAAGGAGAAATTAAAACAGTAGATAGTTGATGAAATTGACCAAAAACTGAGCTGGGCGGCCTTTTTTTACAAATTACGGGCATTTTTCTGAAAAATCTGGCATTTTGAGCATCCTAGACAGGCATCCTCCCTTACGAAGATAGTCTAGTCGTAATACCACCATAAACTTGATAACTTTTATTGATATTGATAATTGATATTAACAAGAAATTGCTTCCAACATCCAAAAATTGATAGAAACACATAGAAAACAACAAAATGACAGATCTACATCTACACTAGCGCCATATTAGTGGTAGTGCGCTGACTGGTGGAGGATTTGTGAATCAGCAAAATTATCCTGCCATTACTTATGAACGGAATTCCGAAACGGAAATCCGTCCGTGTGTTGCCACTTTAATACAATCTACTCTGTGTAGTTATTGTTTTCTTTATGGTCTAAAGCCAAGCTGATGCGATGCTGACGACATGCCAGCGATATGCTTGACGACGTTCTTCTCAAAATAGGAGAATACCGTTTTTAGATCAATGGCGTTAGCAAATCAATGGCGTGTCTGCGACATAGCAATTTGTTGTAAAATAGCGGAATTAAGGCCCAGGTTGCGAGTGCAACTACATCGTGAAGTTAATACCAATTAACTACAAAATTTTCATGCGCCCTTCGAATAATTAGATTTTAACTTAGGAAATATGTGGACAAATCACGAGTGCAAAAGTTTTAATCTATTATGATGGAAAATTAAATGAGATATTTAGTAAAAATGGTTTCTTTAAATTGCCTCTGAAGTAAGAGCTTAAATTAAGGCGTATTCTTGCAGTTAAAAATGTTTTAAAAAATAATAAAAAAAGCTATTTTTAGGTTAGTTATGGCGTCCATGAGGTGCTCAGCTTTAATCGTTAAAATATTATCTTGTGACACTATTTTCTGAACAAAATACCATTAATCAGCTATAGACTGCTCGTGTTCTGTATAAGAGACGTTAATTACACTTTTAGTTCATATATGGATTCCGGAAATGCCGTTCTAATGACTTATGAGTTATATTGTATTTCAACAACTATTTCTTGCAGCAAATTAGGGGTCCTCTACCAAAAAGAAAATCATCCTCCAACTAACATTTATCTTAGAGGTGTCTAAAATTTATTACTTATTTTCGTGTAAATTCGGTTAGAAAAATAAGTAGGTATTACTTACGAACTAGGTAGGTATTCAAATTCGTACCTACTGTTCTAGTCAGTGTCATGTTTTACAATAAATACTGACACTCCAGAGCGCTCTTTAAGGCCTGATCAGACGAAGTACTGTTCTCCGAGTACTTTTTGTCCATCGATATAGACCTCTTATAAATTGTATACGCACACAAGGAACTAAAAGTACCCCGTACAAAAAAGTCCCCGAACTTACCGAGCACACCGAGAGACTGGACTGGACAAAAATACGCGGGAGTCCCCGAAAAAAATAGAACACTAGGCGCAACAACGGACACAAGTCACACAACTAACTTAAATTAAGCGCTCGATAGTGAAGTGCGTTTCTGGGCAGCGCACACCGTATGCATTGAGTCCGTGACAAGTACTCGGAGGACATTTTTTAGACGTACAGGGAATAAGTTATTAAAGGATTAAAGGTTTTTTCCGACGTTTTGGCACCTTCCAGGGGCCGCGGTCACGGAAACTACCAACTATTTTAACACGTTTTTATTAGGGTGCTTTCTCGTTTGTGTGTTTGTTTGTGTTTGTTTCTCCGAAAAGTTTGCGAACGATTTTATACTAGCTTCCCGATGAGCTAGAGATTTGAGACTTTGAACATAGATCAGAACTGGAAGGCAATGCAATATTATGGTATCATTGAGCTGATCTGATGATGAAGCCGGAAGAAGGCCACAGGGACTCTATGATGAAACCATACAACCCCATTGTGTTTGGTCTTGTTAGCATCGTCTTGACGAATACTCTAACGGGAGACGAAGTCCAGGGTCTGATGATGAAGCCGAAAGACCATGCCATAGGAACTCAAATATTGAAACCGTGCAACCCCATCAAATTTGGGCTCGATTGAATCGTCTTGACAAGTACTTTGTTGGGAAATAGTGTCCAGGGTCTGATGATGGAGCCGGAAGAAGGCCATTGGAACTCGGTAATAAAACCGTGCAATCCCATCGAGTTTGGGCTCGTTCGAATCATCTTGACGAGTACTTTAATGGGAAATAGTGTCCGAGGATCTGATGATGGAGCCGTAGGAAGGCCATAGAAACTCTATAATAAAACAATGCAATCCCATCAGGTTTGGGCTCGTTTGAATCGTCTTGACGAGTACTTTGTTGGGGAATAGTTTCCAGGGTCTGATGATGGAGCCGGAAGAAGGCCACTGGGACTCTGTAATAAAACCATGCAACCCTATCGAGTTTGGGCTTGTTTGAATCGTCTTGACGAGTGCTCCGATAGGAGATGGTATATTTTTAGTCTTAGCTCGTTAACAAAAAAGCAGAAAATAAAAATTTACTGAACAAAAAACTTTTTTAAAAACACGTTTTTAAAACGGACTAAATTATTACAAAAAAATCAGACTAAAACATTAAAACGGACTGGCAAAAACAGACTAAAAAGTATCAAATAAAATTTTCTGTAAATATTTATAACTCTGTACCTACAGAAATTTTAAACCTAAAAACGTGGGGCGCATGCTAAAGACAATATGGATGATAAATTTTACAAAATACGCCCCACGTTTTTAGGTTTAAAATTTCTGTAGGTACAGAGTTATAAATATTAACAGAAAATTTTATTTGATACTTTTTAGTCTGTTTTTACCAGTCCGTTCTAATGTTTTAGTCCGATTTTTTGTAATAACTTACTCCGTTTTAAAAATGTTTTTAAAAAAGTTTTTTTTTTTTAATAAAAGAAAATACCCATTTATTGTTATTAACTTTCGTTCGGAAACAGGATACAGTTAAGTATTAAGTATTAGTTTACAGACTGTGAAATTAAAGAACGAGAAACACTTGCAACGATAGGATTTACTTGTGCAGAACCCTCATCGTTTAATGCAACAGACTATGGAATCAAAAAACGAGAAGTAGTTGCAACGACAGGATTTACATGTACGGAACCCAAATCATCGCGTACTCGCTCTTGACCAAATTCGTTGATATAACTGCTATGTTCTTTTAATATTTTTTGATATTCTCTTGCTAACTTTCTTTTTATTGCACCATAACGTTTTCTTGTCGACCAAGGCTTGTCCATTATTAATACTTATAAACCTTGAATTCGTAGTTTATTCGAAGACTAGCTAGTAACCAAAATAATACATTTTGCAACAGATAGGTAGAAAAGCTGTTAAATGAAGTCAATAACAGCAACGAACTTTAATGTGGTGTAATTGGGTGTCAAAAACTGTTTAATAGTATAGACAAATTACATTCTAACTCTTTGAGAATTACAAAGAGCTTGAAAAATGGTTTACAACAGTTTCTCAAATAAAGCTGTATAAATATATGATTTCATACACTTCTTCAGCTTGAAGAGTTATTATTTTCTACTTAGGCGTAATTTCAGCAGCAACAGGCTGTTAAAAGTATTTCCTTAATGATCTTAACCAGACAACCTTACAGTGGTATTATATTACACCACATGTAGCTCAAAAGCTTCATAAAGGATGCCTTCAAGATCAATGCACAGCTTCTAACTTTACAATACCTTTCAGACGTACTGTTAACCAGTTGGTGTTAGAAAGGATTAATTTTAGACCATTCAACAGCAAAAAACATTATAGAAGAATTTCTTTACGCCGCTTTTCAGCTGCAAACGTAGTAAAACATGTATTATGAACTCTTAAATAGCCCATAGCTTAATTAAGTATTTCTGGAGTGCCTTTTACAGATTATTGAATAAATAACTTTTTTAAATGCAACATATCAGCCTTGAGAAGCTACGAAAACCTTTAAACATCTTTAATCACACTTTTAACCTTATGTAGGTGTATAATTCGACACTTGATCAGCCAATGTGCTACTTGGGTTTGAACACCAATCAGAGATGCGTGACGTCACGCCTCGCAAAACATTTGTTGTTGCTGTCATTTTCGATAAGTGAACAGAGTGTGTGTGCGTGAGTGTGAACAATGACGGTCATAAACAAACACGAATGTATCGCGAGGCGTGACGTCATTCAAGACGCCATGACAGTTAAGGCCTTTTTCGATGTCAATTTGAGTTCATTTCTTAAAACGCAAAATTCATAGGTAAAATGACTTATTTTTCTTAAAATAATTTATTTTTGGGGTAAAATAGATACCAAACTTTATTTTTAAACTATTTTCCAAATTTTGTCAACTAGCCTGAGCGTGTAAAAAAAGTCATCTAACGTCATCTGTTTATTATAGCGCGGTTTATGGAGTATCCGGGGTGTGCACCGGGCATGAGAATACACAAAAGCACCAGATAAGTTTGTGCTCTGTAATACACTGACAACTACTGATTATCGAGCGATTCAAAAATGCAGATTTTGCTATGTTGAATGAAAATGAGTAGAGCACTAGCCGCCTTTCAAAAATAGGGCCTCCAATTAGTTTAAAAACATAAAAGGAATATGTAGTTCCTTGCTCGCCGAAAAACAGTTAAAAGAATTTTAAAAGATTAAATAA
The DNA here is from genome assembly GCA_943789525.1 of Agriphila geniculea. Taxonomy (NCBI): domain Eukaryota; kingdom Metazoa; phylum Arthropoda; class Insecta; order Lepidoptera; family Crambidae; genus Agriphila; species Agriphila geniculea. The sequence goes on along the minus strand of OX038887.1, from coordinate 6,417,187 downwards.
GTGTTTAAACAAAACTTCAAATCAGTAATCATCCTAAAAGCGGTATAATCGTGCGTTTCCACTGCATAGACTTGTCAAGCCAACTTGTCAACTATAAACATTTTTGGTAGAGGTGTGTTTTGACTATCTGTCGGACTCAGTTTCAAAACGATATTTAAAATGTTGTTAATTGACTTAGGAAACGCACGGTTAGGTTAACACCTGCAATTCATCAAGGTCTACCAATCACATTCAAAATATACGGGGTTAGTCTTACGGCACGGACTTCAGGGAAAATCAAAAACCAATAATAGCTAGGGGGGTATTACAAACTCTTAAAACTTGTGAGGTTTTTGAATTGCTATAGTTGCAGCTCTTTCTCGCTGTATACTAAATAAAAGAGATGCATTGATAGCTATTCAGAAAACTGGCAAGTTTTAAGATGTTGTAATACGATGGCTGGACACGACGTAATATGCAGTTAGATAGAGGGAATGAAAAAGCAAAATTGTTATACTTATGCAAAATTGTCAGATGAAATGAAAAGAACGGGTTTTCCTTACAATGTCGATCAATAAGTTTGTAAAGCTACATAGGAGAGCAACAAATTTACTTACGAGGAAATGAGATCTGACGAGGAAGTGACTCCATCAACGACTTCTAAGTTCGGTTCCGTTTCAGTAGTTACTTGCACACGAGGTTCCATCACTTCTGAGAGAGGTTGATTAGAATTAGCGCTCATAGTGCCGTAAAATCTGTATTGGAAGAACATCGTTTCCTCAGGAAACCTTTCGAGTTTTAGGGTCAGATCCCAGTCCCCGAGGCCTGATGTTATACCCGTTATCCTGCCGCCTTTAAGGTTATCAACCACCAAGCCTCTGATTCTAGATCTGGGATCGAGGCGGATACTCCAGCCAGTAATATTCAGTGACGTCTCGAAACTGCCCCTGTAAGAGAAATAAAATAATTATTGTACATTATCACCATTCTGTCTTAAAGATTCAATGGATAAATGCAGGTCAAGCAAGTGCTGCACCGTGGCACTCCCATCACAATTACTTGAAAAATATTATTATTTTAATAGTCTTCCTCTTATTTAGTTCCTGTGCGCAAATACAAAAGGTTTATATCGGGTCATTTTGAACATACCATCCAAATTTTGAGGATCTGTTCAGTCCATGAAACTGAACAACTTTCTCCAAGGAACACATGGTCTAATATGTAAAATAAAAATCGACTTTCCATACAAATTAGAGAGATCACGTGATCAATTTACCATGACCAAAATTTTGTGGCGAAATTTGACACATGTTTCTTAGAGAAAGTTGTTTAGTTTCATGGACTGGACACATCCTTAAAGTTTTGATGGTAAGTTCAAAATGACCATGTATGTAACGCCACTTCCCCACATTTACATACAACTAAACTTTTGAAAAATTTACACCAAACTTATGAATCGTCTCAATCTTTTCTTAACTATAACTTGACCAAATTAAAATGGTGTCATGAACTTAGCTGTCATAAAGCTGACGTGCGCCTAATTATCTTTGTCGACTTTATATTATGAAGAAACTAAGGCATTTCATAAGTTTAGTGCAAACCATAGACATAGAAAAATTTTCGCTGCGACATTCTATTTCTTTGGTGCAAACCATAGATATATTAATATACCGAAGTAATATTCTGTTTTATACTACGGTACGGAGTGCAGTAAAAAATGACAGTCTAAAGCAAAATTGTCAGATATCAAAAAGCACGGGCTTTGGTTTTGATTTCCATCAATTAAGGTATCTTTGAATTCTTTAGTGTAAGATTAGGGAACATTAAATTACGCACATGTGTATAAGATCTGGGGAAGAAGTGACTCCATCGACGACTGCTAACTTAGAGGGTGCTTCTGTGTCAGTAGGCTTGGCTAGCGTCAAAGTCGCCACCGACAACGTCACCAACAACATGGACAGGTTCATCTGAAAAATACACAAGCAGTTAGGGATCAATCCACTCATGGCGGAACTTGACAGACTGATCGTACTCGATCACGTTTGTTAAGCAACGCTCGATCCGGCCAGGTGTCGGATGGGTGACCGTTAAGTGGCGTTACAACTGAGCGCTTCCGTGCTTCGGAGGGCACGTTAAACCGTCAGTCCCGGCTGTTGTCACCTGATAACAGTCATTAAGCCAAGTTAGAGGCCTTACATGCGGCTTGATAAACTCTAATACCAGAGGTGGCCCCTATTCCTCATTCGATATGAAGAAGAAGGGATCAATCTTTTGAGAGGAAGCCAATCTTCCAAGTTGGGCTTATTTAGAATACTCTACAGGCGACTGATTTTCTTCAGCAGCGTTGCGTCGCGATATTACGAATATATAACACTAGCGGCCGCCCGCGACTTCGTCTGCGTGTAAAAGTTTTTTTGCTATCCCTCGGGAACAATAGTTTTTTTCGGGATGAGAGGTACCCTATGTCCTTCTCTGTACCCCTGAAAACGTGTATGCAAAATATCATGATCTGTTCAATAGTTAAGACATGAAGGCGTAACAAACAAACAAACGGACTTTCGCATTTATAATATTAGTAAGGAAGTAAGGATAACACAGCAAAAGCGGCAAAATATGAGTCACTCTTATTTACCTTTGAATATTGTTTTGATTTGGCCGTAGAAGGTGAAACTAATACCTTATCCTAAATGAGAAGCCTTTTATACCTGAACAGACGAAGTAAGATAAGATAATTATAATAAATAATTAATGAATTAATCAAAATAAATATCAAATATGGGGGTTTGGAGTGGGTACTGGATACGGGCTACGGGGTACTGGTACGAGGTACGGGGTACTTGGTACGTGGTACGTGGTACGGGGTACGGGGTACGGTGTACGGGGTACGGGGTACGGGGTGAGGCGTGTGCTTGGACGAATTCGTCCAAGGGCGTGTGGCATGTGGGGTGTGGGGTGTATGAGTTGGGGGTGTGGGTTGGGGGTATGGGGTATGAGGTATCGGATACCTATGGGTTACGGGTTATAGGGTATGTATGAGGGATGGAGTGAGGGTCGTAACTCTTGTAGGGTACATTTTCTTTATCGCAGTCCCAAACGGTCACCCATCTCATACCAGGCATTTCCTAAAGTTGCCTTACCTTCTTCATCCTTCACCATCACCAGGCTTTGGACACGGTCTCTCACGAGAGTACTCATCAAGACAAATCAAATGATGGAATTGTATGGTTTTATTACAGAGTTGCTGTGGCCTTCCTACTCCATAAGCAGACCCTGGACACTATCTCCCAACAAAGTACTTGTCAAGACAAGCCGAATCAAACGAGTCCACTGAATCGCTCACAAAAAATTTCTGACCAACTAATAATTTTGACTGACCGAATAGTTTTTTCCGCTCACCAAATTACCTTCTAACCAGTTAGGCCCTCCGCTGCGTTGAGCGGGATCCCGGCGCGGGTACACGGTGCGGGAGCCCGTCGCGGGGGCCCGCGCCGTGCTCCGTCGCGGACAAACAGCCCGTCGCGGGGATCCGCTGCTAAATGAATATACAAGAAACAGCCCCGCTCGCGTGACCCGTCGTGCAGGACCCGCAAGCGTGCTCTCCTGCCCCGCGAGGCGGGCTCGCCGCCCGCGCTGCGTGCGGCGGGCAATCCGTCACACGCAGCGCTGCTCTATGAATATACAGGAAACAGCACCCGGAGCGGACGCCCGCGCTGGGATCCCGCTCAAGGCAGCGGAGGGCCTTAGACCACACCCTTCATTACTTTTTTTATCAGTATCAGTGTCTTCAGGGTTTTTCATTATGTTTAGTCATCAGATTATTTGCAATTGAATCAGTAAGTGTAGGGATTTCCAAAATAACTATGTAGCGTTTTGGAATAATCGAATTGCACTCCAACCATTTCCGAGAGGCCCGTCTGCAATAAAACTTGTAGGTACTAAACCGTGAACAGACTCTGCGTACATAGTCATTTATTGCAAGTGTTCCCAATACCATTTTTTTTGGCAGATTTTTTTTACCAGACCTAATAAATGGGATTGCCTGACTTTTTCCCGACATATTGTACACCTACATCTACATTTTTAATACTAACATATTTTTAAATAAAGATTTAAGTATAAAAGACGTATGACAACTGTCATAAACTAACTACTAAATAAGACAAGTAAGGATGAACAGACTTTAGGTATCATTGAGTGTCAAATTATGTATACATAATTGCATTAGTTAGTTTAATAGTTGCATTCAGCTTGCGCAACATAACTTGACCCAATTTTTAATACCACTACCTGCGCACTACAATAATTTTTATACTGAAAATTGCTACTGCGCAAGTTTCATTGTCCATTGTTTGGTTCAAGTTATGTTGCGCGAGCTGTACAAGTACAAGACTTAATCTACACCCGTGATATTATGAATCCTCTATAGAAGGTTCTTAGCTTATTGTCAAAATTATAACCAGTGTCATAGTAACCATAATTTCGAAAGAAATGCATTATGAAATTTAGTACATACAACATTATAACACTCGTCTTCATGATATAATCGTTAATATGACACTAGATATTTTTTTAATGTTGGAGTTGCATTATGAAATTTAGTACAACATTAAAACACTCGTTTCGATGATATTATGGTTACTATGACACTGGTTGTAATGTTGGCAATAAGCTAACTGTTTTAGAAACTTTTATATAGGATATAAAGTATGAATGGGTGTAGATAATAAATATTTAGAAACTTTCATCGAGATATAATAATAATTTACTGCCACTTCATCTGCAGTTGCAATTATTATTATGATGCATTGCCGGGCGGCACTTTGCCGCTAAACTTGAAAGCGGATACCGACGACGACGTGAACTTGCAGTAACATTGATAAATTGCGATTGTACTTGCACTTGCCTCTTGATGGATCACTAAGGTATTAATCATAACTTAAAAAATAATAAAAAAAACTTTTTTAAATAATAAGTATACCATTATGAAACAATATGAAAAACATGTAAGTGTACAGGGTTATTTTGTAAAACACCAATAACCTCGCAGGAGTAGATAACTAACATCTTAATATACAGTGCCTTTGGTCTTGAACTAGCGATAATTTAAAGGCGTGTAATACACCTAATTTTATCGATAAAAACTTTTTTAACAAAAAAGAAAAACCTCCTTCAAAAAACCTGAAACAAAAACAGCTTCAAAATTAAATACCTCTAAAAAAGCGAGAAATAATATTCAAATCATTAGTTACGCATAACATTATTAACAAAACACGTCTATTGAAGTCGGGTGGGGCTGGAAGACAAGTATTTTTTTTTTATATTTCTGAAAGCCCCACCCGACTTCATTAGACGTGTTTTGTTAATAATGTTATGCGTAACTAATGATTTGAATATTATTTCTCGCTTTTTTAGAGGTATTTAATTTTGAAGCTGTTTTTGTTTCAGGTTTTTTGAAGGAGGTTTTTCTTTTTTGTTAAAAAAGTTTTTATTTTCAACTTTTTAGTGGCAGGTATGTAAACATGTAAATATTTTTTTACTTTATAAAATATTTTCAATGGTAAAATGCCCACAACTCAAATTCCCAATTTACGCTGTTTGTTTTTGAGGAGTTCCATTGGGTTTTCGTAGTCCAAGTCTAGTCCAGAACCTTGCATTGCAGACCATGGTTTGGTTTGTTTTGGATTGTCATAAACCTACCAAAATCCAAATCACTTTACATATACTATTTGAGTTTGAGGAGTTCCTTTGTGTATCTTCGAAGTTCAAAGTCCAATACCGATGAAATTAAAATGTGACCACTCTTGAAGTATACTCTTTCAAACAAAAAAAGAATCATCTAAATCGGTACATAAACAAAGATGTTATGTTCGAAAATCCGTAAAAACACGTGTGATGGCAAGCTAAATAATTGTCATTTTTCAGGATTATGAAAAAACTACCAGCCAGATCTCTGTAATTTTTTTATGGGACCACACACGAACTATGTTCTTTAAGATAAAAAAAGAATTGTATAAATCGGTTAACAACTGACGAAGTTATGGTAAAACATACATAAAAAAAAAAATAAAAAAAAAAAAAATACCGACGACTTGAGAACCTCCTCCTTTTTTTGAAGTCGGTTAAAAACAACCACATGTTGGGGTCTATCCCCACTCCTGTTGGAATGGCCGCCATTTCAAATTTGACTTTTTATTTTAGATGACCCTGCAGAAAAATATGAATTTCTCCGGATTTAGATGTCCTATAGTTATAACAAAAATATTTTTTGAAAGCTAATAATATTACCTATCAATTAAAAAAATAAAATGTTTCAATTTTTGATTTAAATACGTCATAAAAAATTACTGAAATAAAATTTTATACGAAGTTTGTGCGATTTTTTTGACTTTTTATTACATTTCTCAAAAACTAGGACTATTCACTTTTTTTGCATTATTCAAATACACAGGGATATTACCCACAGAACAACTCAAAAATTTATTGCTCCATGTTGCATATTTCGAGAGCTATTGTTGTTTGAATATGCCCCTGACAAGTACTAAATAGTTATTTTCGAAAATAAAAAAAAAACAAAATTCCTAAAAACTAGATTTTATTATTTGATGAAATTAGTATTCAGATAATATTATCAACCTAATTTAAAATATGTTCAAAATGCTTGTAATTATGTCCATTTTCGAAAATAATCATTTTTTGGTTACGTAAGGGTCATAGTTCAAACAAAAATAACTCTCGAAATATGCAACATAGAGCAATAAATTTTAAAATCGTTTTGTAGATAATATTCCTGTGTATTTGAATAGTGCAAAAAAAGTGGACATTAATGTCCTAGTTTTTGAGAAATGTAATAAAAAGTCAAAAAAATTGCACAAATTTCGTATAAAATTTTATTTCAGTAATTTTTTATGACGTATTTAAACAAAAAAATTACATATTTTATTTTTTAAATTACTAGGTAATATTATTAACTTTCAAAAAATATTTAAAAATATTTTGTTATAACTATAAGACTTCTAAATCCGGAGAAATAATTATTTTTCTGCAGGGTCATCAAAAATAAAAAAACAAATTTAAAATGGCGGCCATTCCAACAGGAGTGGGGATAGACCAACATGTGGGTGTTTTTGTCGATATAATTAGGTGTATTACACGCCTTTAAATTATCGCTAGTTTAAGACCAAAGGCACTGTATATAAGGTCCTTCTTAAATAGTGCACATAATTTTAAGGGGTCAATGTACTCATACATACGAACATCTTTTACTATGGGACCAACATTGAAATGGCGAAAAAAAATCAGCTGTTCCATAGAAAATTTAAAATCGAATAGATCAAAATGTGATTTTTTTTTCGCGATTTCAGTGTTGGTCCCATAGTAAAAGTTGTTTGTATGCATGAGTACATTGACCCCTTAAAATTATGTGCACTATTTAAGAAGGACCTTATATAACATCATAAACGGAAAACGGAAGTTTTTTGCCATTAAGCTACGGAAAAAAAAGTTGTGTTGAAGTTGTTTTTGTTTTGTTTTTTGGGTTTTTGAAGGAGATTTTTTATACTTACGTTACTTCTTTATAATCTTCCCTCTGAACGTAATCAAAAGAGAAAATATTTACTAATTGATTTGTTTACACGTATTTACCTATCTACCTATAAAAACTACAGCACCTTCATGTTTGTTATTTATCAGCAAACATTTTGCATTCTAAGAATAATTAGGTATTAAGTATTCGTTTATTATTGACTAGCGGCTGCCCGCGGTTTCACCTGCGTGGTTCCCTTTCCCGTCAAAATATCGGGATACAAACTATTTTGTTTTAATCTAGGCTATCTACTATCTGTGTGCCAAACAACCAAATCCGTTCAGTAGTTTTTGCGTGATTGAGGAAAAAATATCCAAACCTACAAACTTTCACATTTATACCTAATATTAGAATGATAAGTAGGATCGAAGGTTTTCATTGGACCATCGGCCAACCAGGGTCATTTTCGATCTATCGCATATTGGGACGAGACCAAATTGGCAAGATAGCCATTAGCTTGGTGTTAACAAAAATCATTGTCTGGGTTGCGAAGTAGGAAGCTTCTGGGAGATATGCCACCCTGAACATGGTCACCCATCGCTAAAAAAATATCGATCGCATAAGGAACAAGGATCACAAGAGCATATATGTGAAATGTACTTACCTGCCCTGACCTTCTAGACGCTTCCTGAAAGCGACGCAAGACTATGGTTTTATATTCGCTTGGGACCTGCACCACCCCCTGAATGTAATTACATGCCAATATGTAGTCGATTATTTTTTTGAAAAAACGCTCTTTGTTTCTACACTGGCCGCGCGCATGCTTCCTAAAAACTAACCAAGGCGATGACTAACATGTTTGTAATTATGCCTACCTGTTCACCATTTATATCAATATGCGATCGATTATTTTTTGCGATCGCAGATCATTGTATGGGAAGCCATATGTTCAGGATGGCATATCTCCAGAAGCTTCCTACTTCACAACCCAGACGATAATATTTGATAACACCAAATTAATGGCTATCTTGCCAATGTGGTCTGGTACGAATATGCGATAGATTGAAAATGAGCTTCTGGACCGACGCGACGGTCCACATAGGTACTTTGGGTCCACAGGTCATTAGGGTTTTATTTATTCAGTGTACAATCGGTTACAGCTGACTGGTTTACGTGTCGACGACGACGATTCACTTCAACGCCTATCGCACTCATTTCTAATCTTTAAAGATTAAAGAAAAAAAAATTAAAGGAAAACCCCTAATTAAGGCTCACAGTCGTCAACTAGCGCCGCCATATTTATTTTTATTGTACTTACGTAAACCTGTGGGCATATTTTGTAATTTTGTTGCAATCAACTCTGACAGAAATCGCAATGACATTGCTGCTTTAGTAACAATGTGACAACTTATCTCACTTAAAGCAGCAATGTAACTGCGCTTTCAATCGATTTCAATCGAGAATTGTTAGCAAAAGACTTACTTAATTCGGGGTCAGGTTGCTAACAATTCTCGATTGAATGCGCAGTTACATTGCTGCATTAAGTAAGAAAGTTCTCATATTGGTTCTTAGGTACTAATGTAACTGCGATTTCTGCCAGAGTTGATTGCAACAAAGTTACATAATCACCCATACAGCCATTTTTGGTCACAGATTTTCAACAGATGTAACAAGTCGCTACAGTTTCGTAACTGATACGACACATTGCGACTATTTGCGACTGTGTGGGGTTTTGTTTAAAGGTATTGTAACAGTTCAGTAACAATGTTACGGAAACTAGTTTCAGTAACTTTGTGTTGTCGCTGTGTCGACATAATTCACAATGATCTGTGTCCATACATTCTATACACTTTGTGATCAGTTTGCAACTAGAGTACAAAGTTGTAACAATGTGTGGTAACGGGATGGTAACGTTACAACACATTGTGTTGTAACGTTACGACAATGTTCCAGAATACCACATAACCTAACTTATACAAATGAGCGTCACCAAATCCAGTCACTCTCAAATATGCCTTTGTTTTCTGCCCCCTAGCATGTCTACCGAAACACGATATAATATAGCGATTTATCACGTGTAACTGTCAAAAGACAATGTATTTCGACAGTTGAATGTTGATAAAACGCTATATCACGCTATTTTATCATGTTTCGATGGACATGCTACTGGGGCGAGGCTAAAGTTTGATCATGCCGATCAAACCAACTATAGGTATTGACTTATTAGCATAACAACATTGGGGTTAGTTGTAAAATGAGAAGTTATAAGAAAAAGGTATAATATTTATTTCAGTATAAATAAACAGCCCCTTTTCTAATAAAATAGGTTATGCAATCTGTTCAGTTTAATAGGTACGAGTACATCTCACGAGTTGAAATAGCCAATATTCCACTTTTATAAGTAGCATAATTTATTTTTCTTTGTTCTGACTGCGACCGCCTGTTCCAGAAATGTTGGTTTTTTTTTGACCCTGCAACAAATATCGAAACTTTGAGAAACGCTGGAAGCAAAAAAATTGAGAAAACATTTTTAAATTCCCGTTACTTTGTGACTAGTTGTGACGAGAATATTTTCATCTAACAAAAATGCTTTTCTTTAATATTTATCAATTTTACTGTGTAATATTGCTAAAATATATTTTTTTTGTTTCGATATTAACTATTATGAATAATTAAAAGCATTTGAGCACTCGGTGTGTACAAATAAATAATGTTTACTTACCACCAAAATACTAAAATTGTGATAATATTGTGGCGCGTTAGTAAATTTCATTCTATTTGATGAAATTACACAGTCAATTTTTTTTCCCATTACGATTTGAGCATTAATAAAAACAATATTGAACAAAATTTGTTTATAAATATTACTTGCCTGGAAAAAGATGGCGCTACCTTTTATTTTAATTAATAGTTCATGTCACCATATTTGTCACTTCACGAGTCAAAGGAATTGCTGAACGAATGAATGAATGAATTCCTGATAGAAGTGAGCACAAATACGTCGCGATGTGACTACGCGGCGACAGCGCAGTGCGACTAAAAGTTACTGTTACCAAATGTTACAAATCGTCCCCACTTTTCGAAACGGCGACGGAACAACGGTCGACACGGCTACTCATTGTTACGGAACAAAGTTACTGAAAAAATATGTTTCGACACAAATGTGTGCACTCTAAGTCGTAACCGCTACCAGAATGGCTGTATGGGCAACCCTCAGGTCAATCCTACTAATATTATAAATGTGAAAGTTTGTGGGTTTGGATGTTTGGATGTTTGTTCCTCAATCATGCAAAAACTACTGAACGGATTTGGTTGAAATTTGGCACACAGATAGTAAACAGCGTAGATTAAAACATAGAATACTTTTTATCTCGATATTCCTACGGGAACGAGAACCACGCGGGTGAAACCGCGGGCGGCCGCTAGTATTAAAATAAAACCGGTCAAGTCCGAGTCGGACTCGCGCACCGAGGGTTTCGTGCAGTCATAAATATACACACATCAACTTTGTCTAGGGATACAGGTGTTATTTTCATACAAACGAAGTAACTTTGAAGCCTTGGTTTCCTGCCAGGGATGTACCGTGCTGTGATCTTAATTGTGATACTTAATTAGGGGTTTTCCTATAAATACGCTTACGGAAGTAATACGACATGTGACGTGATTTTAGAGATAATGATGTAACACACCCCCCTTGTGGGAACGAACTAGTATCGAGGCTTAGTTGACAAAGTACAATGTCAATAGGGCCTGCTCACAGAAAATCTAAAATCTCAGCGAGCGGCACCATTTTGTACCTCAACTTCCCGCTTTGCTAAACTGGTTAGCTGGAGTGACGTTAACTAACCAGGACTTAATCAGTCCTGGTAACATAATCTTCAATCCATTACAGCTGTAAATAACTGAAATTTCATGAAGACATAGTATTGGCCAAATTTTGATCGTCTAATTTAAAAGGACCTACGCTGAGATTTGAGAGTAGTATCCAGGTTCTTTTGGTATGCCTGGACTAAGTTCAGGTGGTTCAATATCAAGTGCTCATGTGCTAATTCTACTTACAACTAAAGCCTTATCACTAATGTCTTAGAAGTAACAAGCATAATAAAATATAATTATTAATACCTAACATAATGTAAATATATTTGTGATTTTGAGTAAGAATAGGGATAGGTACTTAAGGATCAAGATAGACTAATAGGACCGAGGTCAATGACCCCGGGGGAATGCTTCCTCCATAAACCCCTCATTCCCAGGTGCCAATCGCCAACCAGCATAACAAGATGCTTTCCCGGAAGGTAAGTACGGCGCAACGGTGGCGCTACTCAACAATCGACATGAAATGATAGGAAGGTACACTAATTTAACCATACTAGTTAAGTTTAACCGTTCCTGGTGCTATCCATGTCATTGCGTCACAATGCCACATGCATGGCCATGAATTAAGTAACTACTAAGATAGCTCCGTAGAGACTATACCAAGTAGATACAAGAGTTGATGGTGCCACTCCATCGGAGTGGCAATAGGTGATGTTCCCTGATACAATTAGGTGATCAAATCAACCTTCATGTTTATCAGGATTGTGGAGTGTATAGGTAACCCACTAAGGTCAGCTGAGTCGGAAGCCTACCGTCAACATGTTCTCTGGCTGGTGATTTAGGACCAAACCATTACTAATGTGTATTCGCGGCCCGTATAACCTCTGCGTCACTTAGTCAAGGGTAAGATATAGATATGGATTACAGTAATATGTCAATAACACATTACAGCTTGTAGAGTTTGCGTTCTGTATGAAATGTCCATGCATGTTTCAAAGTTCTTGCAACGACATGGAGGCAGCACAAAGCTGAGTTGAATGGTACAATTCAAGATAATATTGAATGCACTAATAAAAGATATAATGGTTGAATTAGGTATTTTTGTGAGATGGTAGGGTCATAAATTAGACAAGTAATAATGTATGTCTGTATAGTAGGTATTTTACCAATTATGAACTTTACCTAGCCAAGTCACCAGTTTCATATTGCTTCCGCCGTCTGTCAAGTTTAGGTTTCGGTTCATCAGACCTTCACAAGTGTTTGGACACAGGAAAAGGATGCACCTTGCCTTGTATATCAACAGTCGAATGGATATTCATCCACAACCACTGATACCACAAGAACAAAGTTTTAGACTGAAGTAACTGAATTCAGGAAACCAAAGGACATCCGATCAAGTCTCATCATTAATAGTGGTTCCGTCAGGATATGAATATGTCAGAACTCACAGATCCTCTGTTGGCAGGTCTACCTAACATGGTTTAAGGAGTTCAGACATAACATCACATCCCAACAAACCCCTACTAATCATGGTACTAGGAACCACTCAAACAAGTCTGGTGGTTACCCGGACCCTCAGAGCACCTTTCAAATTCATCCTGATGGATAACTTGATAAATGCGAGCGACCGTCGTAATGTGACAAGAAGTTACTTCAAAAGAAACCCTAAAGTAAAACTCGTTGGGTTGTGAACATCTGTTGAAACGCTACCCTTAGACCTGGCAATTTTCTGTCAAATCTATAGGCGCTTGGCTTTACCCTTTTTTACCTCGTTTGAAATGCCTCTGAATTGAATTCACAACCATTTCAAACTACACAGAATTTGATATAAGAATTTTATAAATCATGTGTAGGAGTATAGTGTATGTATATATGCATAAAGTACATACATATCAATGGTATAGCAGTTCATACAATATAGGCAATAAGCTATTGTTTGGATGAAAATTTAGCCTCATCTAGATTTGTTGATCAAAGTCTAGACTAGACTATGACTTTGGCCCTAGCTATTCTTTTGGGCTTAGATAATCAGGCTTTGCTTTACTTCATCCGAGCAGTAGCAAGGAATTGCACATATATACACATAATAGATTTTGTCATTCTCAAGGTCTCCTTGACAATTCTCATTGTTCAGTTGGACATTTAGGTACACAAAATAGCAAGGTAAACCTCTGAGAAAAACATTGTCTAGATCACACATAAAATGTACAAGACTATGACGCATACAGGTAATCACTATGTGAGATTAGTGACCTTAAATGGTCAACATAGACAAGTCTAGGACTTGTTTTAGGACCTGTATGAGACCTAGATTTTGACCACATGGAAACAATGATATTTTGTTCACATATTTTTGAGTAAAATCCAATTTTAAGTTTTGAAATTTCACTGATTTTATATGTCTAAATTTCAATTCATGAAGTAAATAATGGGAATTTTGCAATTATTCTCCTGGATATAGAACTCAGATATTTAGATATTTTTTTGGCACACAGCATAGCTAGAGCTTACAAAAAAAATGTGAACATAAAAAATATTTATTTAAACGCACAATACCTAACCGCCTAACAAAACAGTACAAGCAATTTAGGTTCAATTTTAACGTCTAGATGTTTTAAAGATTTCTTGTTAGTGAATGGTACCTAGCGCAACACAGAATACTTTTGACCCTAGGTCGTCTAACATTCACAAACATACTAAAATGGTGTCCCTGAAAGAAAACACAATTTTCTCCTAGCACAATGAGAAGGTTTTTATTAAACATGCTCACTTACTTGATAATCTGGTTACTTTTTAGTCTTCATAAGTAGACTGCCTTCACCTTTAAGCTCCATCTTACACGGTGCGATGGATTCCTCGTGGGCCAACGCACACCACTACACTTAAAACCACACTTTCTCTGGGAATTACAAACCACAGCACTGCACTTACTCTGACCACTAACGATTTTCTACCGGCGCGTGTCTTTGCAAGCTCAGAGGCGGCGTCCTCAAGCTTTTGCCCGGGCAAAGACAAACCTATATCCCTACCTATCATTGGTGCAGTAAACAAGCCTCTTCCCCATTCATGATACCCTGAACACAGCACGCACACGCCAAACATGAGTTCATAATTAGAATTCATGTCCGGCCTAAGCACTCTAGTGTCCAAAATAACAAGGGTTGACCAGAAATTCTCCAGACTTCGTGGAGGGCCAACAATAATTAAATGAGTACTTTACTTTAACCCCTCCCCCGCAATCATCAGCAATGAGCAGGGCCCATGACTCATGCCAACCATTGCAAGGTTTCCCCTAGTAAAATCTCCCGGAAGAGCCTATAAACACAACTTCTAAAGGATTGAGACCTGTTTACTCACCAAGATCGCTGGCTATTCTAGAAGAATACAACGCGCCTAATTTATTCACGCAAATGTACGATAAACTTTACACGAAAACTAGTACTATTAACTTTCAAAATAAAATTTACTTTGAAGGCTGGAATTCTACTGGTTTTCGCTGGTATACTGGGCAGAGCTTCGACGCTCACTCTAATCTTCGTTGGACTGTCTCGAGAAGCTCTGGATCTCGTCTTTTATACCCTCAAGAACTGGTAGTTGACCAAATATGGTCTCGTCGCCAAAATTTGCGTTTTAGTATATATTTAAACCTTATAAGGTATAAGTAATATATAAGCTAGCAAAGTGGTGACTGTACCGCTTTACTCCATCCCGAGGACCTCATTAGAGAGAGAGAGGTGATTTTGACATGGCCATGTGCATTCAAAACTCCTCATTATGAGTTTAAATACATATTTTTTTCAATTATGTCTCTATTTGTCCATCTTATCAATGTAGCAACTTTGAGTATATTTAAACTATACGCTTATTTATTCCAAGGTAGTTCCGCTAATTTTCTTACCCTTTTTACGTATTGGTGACATAATAAATCCATTTATAACACTTGGGAAAACCTAATTAAACAATTAAACAGCGTATATAATTAAATAGTTAACACATTGAGTTAGTATAATCTTATTTAAGAGACAGCAGCTTATAAATTCTAAATATTCTATAAAAAATCATAATATGTTTCCTAGATTTATTTCAACATTCCTATATTCTTATCCCCCGTTCACGCATTACTAGTCTCCCACTTCATTTTATTACTCGTTTTGATTGTAATTAACCTATATTTCTGTTAAAATAATTAATTTTTACTAAGTCAGTTCCTTAATTTAAGGTACCGTGCCTTGAGAATTTACCCCAAAAATGGGTGTTATTCTAAAAATTAGGGTGTTAATACCGGTATTTTTCCCGACTTTCCTGATTGGCTGACACCTTATGTATTTATCATAACCCATAGACAACCCAATTTAGGCTATTCTCACATTAACCAAGGGGAATTTTGAACTCATTTTGAGCTCAATAAGGCGTCACTACACCGTCAACGATTTAAATCAGACAATTCTTAGCACTAATATATGAGCTACTAGCGGCCTCCCGCGACCTCGTCCGCGTGGAAAGTCCCTTGCTTCCCTCGGGAACAACACCCCTCCTCGGGACGAAAGGCACCCCATGTCCCTCTCCGTACCCCCGGCAACGTGCATACAAAACTTCACGATGATCGGCTCAGCAGTCAAGACGCGAAGAAGTAACAAACAAACAAACATAAACAAACAAATGGACTTCCGCATCCACAACATTAGCAAGGATGTAACGCCGATCGAGTCGGGCATTCCGGTCGTGCTAACACGTGCGGTCATGCACACATTTACGCGGCACGCAGCAAACACATGCACGTGCTCGAATCTAAACCAGCTCCTATCTCCTATTAGCTTCTCTTAGTGAATATTACATTAAGACGGCGACAAAATAAAGGCGCGTCCCCACGACTTGTCCGCAGACGCATGAGAGAGCATGACGCAGACCAGACAAGAACAACACACCGTGGAAAATGGTACGTTTGTCGGCAACTTCAAATAATAGGCGCGCTGGTTCTTGCACAAGCCAGCGCACGTCCCGTCAAGACTGTCAATAATATTTTCTACCTTCTGCGCCGCTTAACTTACGTATTACTTTCGACCAGAATCTTGTATACAGTGAGTAATATGCTTAACCATTTATTTCACGATGAGTGATATGATACTCCTTGCATTGTACGTCACCATAGAGTGAAATGGACGTCCCGTCAAGACTGTCAATAACGCTATCCCCCGTTATATAAACTGTCGTAGTTTATTTTAGTGAATCAAAGCCTACAACTATATTTTCAGGCATTTCGTGTATTATTTCAATGGTTTTATCGTTAGTTTAACCACAGTCACGGGCTGCGACGTAAAATGCAACGACATCAATCAATCAGTCAAGCACAGTTCAGGACTGACGGGATCCGACCGACGCCCGCATGGCCGTGTGATAGCCGCTTAATGCGGAACGCAACAATTTAAAAAGTTCTTATCAGCTGTTATCATTTTAATGTAATGAATGGTTTAACTTGTGTATTCTTTTATTAGTTGTGATCGCCAGCTGTTATTGTTAGTTAATTTTCAGCGTGAAGAATCATTTTATCTTCAATAATCAACGCATTTTCTATTGGACTTATGCTAGTGACAAAGTGATCATCTCATTATGGAGACCGTTGGTCTTCCAAGTAAGCAATCAGGAGTAGAACGATTACCCACCTCCCACAATATAATGACAATATAGGTAAATAAATCAACAGCTCATTTTGTATTCTTTAACTTTGCCAAATGCTTAACTGAAGTAAAAATTTTTCATCTTTTGATGTTTTTTTCCTACTCCTCAAAAAGTATTATTTCCTTTATTCTATGATGCAATTTATATTAAACTATAATATAGACATACTGAATTTATCAAATTAACAATAGTTTTGTGAATATGATATTAAACACAAAAGTTATTTACATTCTTAAATTAGTTTAGTTTTGAGAAATTTTTTACATGGAAAAATCTGCTTTTTTGCTCTCATTCAAAATCTAAGAGGTTTACAACACAAATTTTTGTGCTGAATTGTTGTACTAATTCAGTAGTAATAATAAATAGTAAAATTTCCCACAAAGGCCCCAATAATATTGTATTTCTGATGAAAATGGAGTTTTATCGTTCGTCAAGATTCTACCCTTTTTTTAGTTTCTATCTCTGTTATTTGATTAAAGAATGGAAACTGTTCAAACTTACCTATTCCTTATCACTACATATAGTATACTACTATAATACTAGAAAATACCTTGATTTATGTCAATTCATTCCAATAAAAGACATATTGAGGTAAGTTTAAAATCTTATCTTCTGTGTTTTAATGTTTTCAGATTTCAAGTTTTAAGGGTCACTAATGATGGCTATGTTACTGGGAAATAACAATGCAGTTTCACATCTTCTAGAAGTGAATAGCTTTGAGTAGAACAAGGAGAATGACTTCAAAGTGAAACATGTCTGAGCAGTTGTGGAAGATAATGTCTTACTTTAATTTTCCAGGCAACCCTTTACTTGTAAATTACTGTAGTATTAATAATGTATTACTCTTTATCCCCTGCAGCTTGTAAAGCACGAGTGATTAAATTATTTCAATTTTACTATTCAGAAGGGTTTTATTAAATTATAAAAAATTACAGCGCCATCTAACAAATGTTGGGTGTAATTCTTATCACACGTATCGCAAGCACGCAGAAAAACACTAATTCGTTCTAATTTTGCTATATCATGAATAGCTTTGAAGCCTCTCCGCAAGATGGCATTGACCCAGCTATTTTTATAATCTTCTTAAAACCTTATATTACCTAGGAACAACTAATCCACAAAATTTAACAGGATTATAACTTGTTTAAAGCGAAGAAAAATTGTTAGCTCTTTTTTTTTTCTTAAGATTTGTTTTGAACACAAGCAAGGTTTTAATGATAAATTTCATTCAATTCGCAATATTTTTGGTAGGTATAAAGAAAAATTGATAGTTAGAGAATTTGAGTTAGTAACTGTTGATAATAATGTACACAAATAGTAAAATGTAAGAAAGAAATAAAAGGAAAGGAAAAATGCATCAGGTACAGTATCAACTGATGTCTGTGTATGTGTATTAAAAAACACGCAATTAAGGTTGGTTTGGTACAATGATTACTTATCATAATCATCGTGATTAAATTTTTAGTTATTTATAATATCTTATCAACGTTCGTACTGTGCATCCATCGTGATAAATATTGCGACTCATGGTGAATGAGTTGTTATTAAAACTATCGCAAAAATATTACGATATGTTAATCTTATATGAATTAGCACTAGTTTCTTCTTCTTCGTCGTTTCGCTTTTGGCAGAGCAGTCGCGGTCACTTTGAGGCATCCACGTCGTAGAGGCGGACACTGCTTCCCGCACGATTTCCCGCCATCTCTCCCGGTTGTTGGACTGTCTGGCGCAGTCAGATACACGGTGTCCCACTGCGGATTTCACGGATGGTCGGTCCAGCGCATCGGTGACGGGCCACGTGATCTGGTTCCCTCTACTTTGCCCTTTATGACCAGCCACTCTATTGAGTCGTCACCCCGCCTAGAGACATATGGCCAAAGTACTGTAGTATGCGCGACTGTACTACTACGGCCGATAAACGCTGCGTGATGCCGAGCTCCTGGAGTATGAACACGTTGGTGCGGAATTCTGTCCATGAAATACCTAGCATCCTCCTCCAGCACGACATTTCTAGAGCATTTATTTTCCCCTTTTCCAGCTCGCGCACTGTCCACGTCTCTGCCGCGTAAAGAAAAATGAGAATACAAGTGTTCGCACAAGCCTGACTTTGGTGGCTTTGGTAATGTTACGACTCCTCCACACTTTCCTCAATTTTTCCATCGCAGTTCTGGTTATAGCCATACGTCTTTTCAGTTCATTTACGCAGCCGCCGTTGTTTGAGATTAAAGCTCCAAGGTATACATAGGTCTAAACCACGTCGCAGTTCTCAATCTGTGTCTCTTTGGGCGAGTTGTCGTTGACGCGATCCACGATTATGGTCTTGGTCTTATATCGGTTTATTTTTAACCCAAACGGATTTTGAGAAATAATTCCTCCATAAGGCCAGCGTTACTTGCAAATAAGGTGGTGTCATCTGCATACCGCAAGTTCGCTATTTTATATCCACCAATCGCAACACCATCAGTCCAGTCCTCGAGAGTGATTCGCATCACAAGCTCTGTGTGTATGTTGAATAGTAAAGGTGATATTATGCAGCTCTGTCGCACGCCCGCACTTGGATGGAAACTACCTGAAAGGAGGTCATCTATCCGCAGTGATGCTGTTCCCCCTTCTTAGAGCTCCCTGAGCAGGTGCACGAGGTGTTGTGGTGTGCCCATGTCCAGTAGTGTTTTCCACAACGTTGGCCATTTCACCGAGTCGAATGCCTTGGAGAAATCAACAAAACATATTATGTATGTGTCGGTTTATTGAACTCTCGAGCCTTCTCAATGATTTGACGAACGATGAGAATTTGTTCACGAGTTCCTTTCCCGTTCACAAATCCAGCTTGTTCTGGCGCAATTTCTCTGGACAAATATGCTTTCAGTCGCTCGTTTATGATGTGTAGCATTATTTTGCTGGCGTGTGTTATCAGTGCAACAAGTCGAAAATTGCTACACTTCTTCGTGGAACCCTTTTTATGAAGAGGATTGAATATTGTGTGAGCCCATTCAGAGGGCCATTTGCCTGTGAGCCATATCTTGTTGCAGAGAAAAGTGGCATTGAATTCTTGAATTTAAAACTGGTTTGGTTTCTGTATGCGAACTTTCATCAAGTAGGTCAAATATTCCCAATGACCTTTGTACAGCGCCATCCACCGGCGAAAAGCAAAATGAGATTTCCCATAGATAATTACTCTATCAAGTACTTTTACACGCGTTTTTTCTCTCGATAGATGTTCAAGCTAAAGGTACAGATAACCACATGGTAGTAAGACAGTGCTTTTGCGAATGATATATTTTATGAGTACATAATCAAATATTTATCAAACCACACCCGGGTGCAATCCCCATATAAACTGGGGCCTGACGTTACAGTGCTGAAAAGTCGCCATCACTACCATAACGGAACTAGAAACAGGGTCTTCATTCCTCGTAGTTACACTGATGTAACGACTGTTGTAACCACGAGGAACGAATGGTTGTATTCTAGTTTTTCTGCAAGAATTCATTGACTCAGATGCGGGTCAATTTTTAGGGTTCCGTACCCAAATGGTAAAAACGGGACCCTATTACTAAGACTCCGCTGTCCGTCTGCCTGTCTGTCTGTCACCAGGCTGTATCTCATGAACCGTGATAGATAGAAAGTTGAAATTTTCACAGATGATGTATTTCTGTTGCCGCTATAATAACAAATACTAAAAACAGATTAAAAATAATATTTAAGGGGGGCTCCCATACAACAAACGTATTTTATTTGCCGTTTTTGGTACGGAACCCTTCGAGCGCGAGTCCGACTCGCACTTGGCCGGTTTTTGTTGTTCTGTTGTGAGCAAATTATTTTCTTTGAGGAAATATTAGGGGGCAAAGTATGAAATGGCCGTTTTGTATGGAGAATTTTAAAGGATTCGCATTTTCCATGCTAACATTTTCTTAATTTATGTAACAATTATGTAAAATGCTAATGTTTCAAAACTTTTTTGCACAAATGTTTAATCACTCGGCTTACTAATGCCACACAAGTAAAAAAAAAAGTATCGGCTAAGTTACAAGTTTACAACGTATTAAGGGGTCATTTCTGCAAATGACAAAAGGAGTCACTTTAAAGATGCTTTTTTAACATTCAGCATTCAGGGAAAAAAATTGAAATATTTTTACTAACTAGCTGACCCGACAGACGTTATTTTGAATTATATAGTGTATTTTCTATGGACGTTATCCTGACTTTGTTATGATTTATGAATATTGAATTCGAATTTTATTCAGTTTTTTTGCAGCCCGCATTCTGTCAATTCTATGTCAAACGTCATAAGGTTACATTATAAAAGTTTATTGTCCAAATTAAATTTTATATGGTGGTTAAGTATTCTTAAATTTTCTTATTTTCCGCGCTCTTTTCTTTATTTTTTCTACTATAAGAACTTTCTCCTGATAATAAGTTCTCCTTTTTTTGTTATGTTTGACAAAAAAAGAATTAGCGAAATCGGTTCAGCTGATCTCGAGATTTGCGCTTAGCAAGACATTCAGCGATTCATTTTTAGGGTTCCGTACCAAAATGGTAAAAAAGGAACCCTTATGGTGTGTGTGACTCAGTCTGTCTGTCTGTCACAGCTGGATATCTCGAGAACTACTAATGGTATCAAATTGAAATTTAGAATAGTTTAAGATGACATTTGCCCAACTATTTTGCAAATAAGAAAGAAATAAAAAAATTTTTACAACAAGGACTGAAAAGGGGTCTTAAAAATTGGAAGTTAGGTAACTAAGGCATGTGGGGTATCATATGAAAGAGCGCTGTTTGCACATTTTAAATCATTTTTTTTCTTTTTTCTTAGGCCGCATAGTTTTCGACTAATGATGAAAAATGTAAAAAAAATACCGTTCCCCCCCCTTATCTCCGAAGTTTGCAAAGAGAAAAATCTGAAATAATTCTATGTGATAGTAGTTTATGTAAAGATTACAGGAAAAATAAAACGATGTCTCAATATAACACACTTTTTTAGAAATTCAAAAAACTAACAAAAATTCTTTAGTTTCACTACCAGTCAACAGATGGCGCTGTCCTAAGAATGCTGACCTAAGAAAAAAAATAGTTCCACTATCGGTCAAGAGATGGCGCAACCTAATACTACAATAATAATTGGTGGCTGGTTCTAACATAATTAATTTGCCGTACGAATAAACGAAGAATAAGTTCCTACTTAGTAATATAAACAGTTTGCAATGTGGAGTGGCTGAAACGTTTTTCAGTCACCATAAGCAGCTGTTGTTAAGATTTGTAAATTAACTGTCCGCCTGTTCGCCCTTCCACCTGTCTGCCGTTTATCCTAATTTTTAAAGACTGTACTAAAGTAACATATCCAAATATATTTATGATTGTACGGAACCCTCGGTGCGCGAGTCCGACTCGCTCTTGACCGGTTTTATTTTATATTATAGATAGTGGGCCGTTATGATCATAATTTTGAAATAATAAGTTTAACATCATAGAAGATATGAGAGCCTATGTGTGTGAGAAAAAAATTGTCAATTTCATACTATTTCCTTTGCTTCCTATACGAATGTTGTATCCATTTTCTATAAATAGAGAAGTGAGAAATACAATAATGATGAATTATTAACTACGTACGAGGGTATTTTTTATTTTTACTGTAAATAATTTGTAGTTCGTAAGTGTTTAATATACCTACACATCTTCACTTCACAGATTTTTACGAATTTCCATGGATATTTAAATGCAAAAATATTAAGGCGGCTAAACAGTCTATTTTCCCATTCTTCAATCTACAGTATATATTTACACCACCACGTAGAATCCTTTAGCAATTAAAGAGACAAATTGGACTATAAAGCTGATTCATGATTATTGAGAGATGTCCTGAATTTATTGCCCACCATTGGGAAGATTTAATCATGGTGTTTGCCTGCAGTTTTATTGGAACATAAAAATAGATATTATAAGTACCTAAAGTATATTTGTTCCAAGCTTTTTTACAAATCCTCACCATACCGAGGTTGTCGTTTCGTCTTTAAAGCTGGGGTTGCCTAGGATAACGGTGCCGTCATATTATTACGGCCGTAATTCTCCGACTCATGTACTTGCGCGGGGCAACGGTGGGGGTACGCGGGGAAGTGAGCGGCAGAGTCGGCGAACGCAATCTCCACTAGTTTGTGCTCTCTAACTTGAAGGGGTGTACGTTTTAAGAAGCGTAACGAAATTTCAAAACGTCATAATGGTTTACAGGATTTATTCCGTTTTTAATTGTAAATCAACGTCAAGGTTTGATAGGGACCATCAAACTGAACAACTTTTACTATTGGACAAACTTTGAAATCGCGAAAAAATATCAGCGGTTTCACGTTTGCTGTTTCTGTTTTGTCTGTTACGATGTTGTTCTTGAAAAGGCTCTACTGACTATTTTAATTTATTCGTTATTACAAATTAAAACTTGTTAAATATTTGAGTTTTTGCTGTGACAACCCTGACCCTTGACTGAGTTTCTGTGCGTATACCTACGTACGCAGTGGCGGCATGCGTTTATCAATAAAAGAGTCGAATTACTGGTAGGTGCTTTATAATACTGCGGTTTTACCGACACAATTTCTTTGGTGAAATCATTGGACAATTTAATAAATACCATAACCTTACGAATGTATACGATAACAATAGTCCATCTGTCATATCTTCCATCCTTCGAGATAATAACATTATCTCAGTAAGATCAACACACCCATCTGCGCGCGTTGTTTGTACATAATTTAGTGCTTAGTACACAACGTATTCAAACAACGAGACTGCATAGTGCATAACACTATTAAGGTGTATACCTACGTAATACGTATACATGCACAGACTGTCCGAAACATCTGCAGTTAACAATGCAGCAATCGATATCACCTAAGATTTACCGTGCTGTTAATAAAAACAAAAATGCTTTGTAAACCTATTTTAGTTATTTATAATACCTTACGAAAAAATAAATAACAAACGTTTGATTTATTTATGAATAGCACACACTACAAGGTTACACAGCTGCGGATTTTTGCAGTTAAATTACAAATGGGCTCAAATAAAACAATTAAGTAGCCTATTAAAAAAAAAATAGCAGTCTACATACATCTTGACATTAGTGGTTGATTCGTCCAAGTGTTTTCTCGAAAGTGTAATATATTTTGTAAGTTGAATCACTGGTTTTGACAAAATAATGTTAGCTAGACCACAGATAATATTAAATAAAACCGGTCAAGAGCGAGTCGGACTCGCGCACCGAGGGTTCCGTACCATCATAATTGCACCATTAAACCACACTGCTGAGTAGAATAATAAAATTACTATTGCAGTTTTAGGTCAGCGCCATCTCTTGACCGATAGTGGAACTAATGTTAACATTTTTAGAAATTTGATAATTTCTAAAAAAGTGTGCAATATTGAGACATCGTTTTATTTTTCCTTTAATCTTTATATAAACTGCTATCACATAGAATTTTTTCCGATTTTTCTCTTTGCAAACTTCGGAAATAAGGGGGGGGACGGTATTTTTTTTTACATTTTTCATCATAAGTCGAAAACTATGCGGTCAAGAAAAAAAAGAAAAAATGATTAAAAACGTGAAAACGGCGTTCTTTTATATGATATCCCACATGCCCTAGTAGCCCCACTTCAAATTTTTAAGACCCCTTTTCAGGCCGTGTTATAAAAAAGATATTTATTTTTTTATTTATTTCTTATTTGCAAAATAGTTGGGCAAAGGTCATCTTAAACTATTCTAAATTTCAAGTTGATACCATTAGTAGTTCTCGAGATATCCAGCTGTGACAGACAGACAGACAGACAGACTGAGTCACACCATAAGGGTTTCTTTATTACCATTTTAGTACGGAACCCTAAAAACTAGTGTCATGCACAGAATATACTTAGTGTTAAAACCAATATAATGATTTAAATTATGATTTTCAATAAACTTATCAGTGTGGTACGTTCGCGCCACCAGTGGCACAAGTTGGTGGCATGACCTAGAATAAGGGTAAGTTATCAGTTACCTACTTATTTTTTGTTGGTTTTAGCAATAAATAGACAAACGTAATTATTTTATAAATAAATCTACGTTTAGGAGGCTTTAATAATTCGGCTAGATACACTATATTTTGCCATCGTGAATTGAGGGCTATAAATTACAAAAATGATAAGTATAAAAAAAAAGTTTTGGTGTTTTGATTTGCAAAGGAGCCAGATAAATACTCGTAAATCAATATCCCTAAAAGGTGCCAAGTTGTTTAATGTTTAAAAAAATTAGCATCATTTAAAATGTAACTAACTCACTCAAGAAAGAGGCCTAAAAATCGCTTTCTAGTATCTGACTCTTATTTTATTTTATTTTTTTATTAGATACACCATCAACAATATCACTTAACATTTAAAGATTTAAAAAAATACATAATTTATGAGACTGTGTGAATTATTTTTACAGGCATATACAACACTTAAGATTTAATCAATGGTAGGTGCATGCAAACTGCCAAGATAAAATAATATTTTCAACACACTTGCTCGTAAAGTGAGCCCTAACACATCGCTTTTAGAGCCATAAACCGAGCTATAACAAACGCGTGCAATAATATATAAAACACTAGGTTGTTATAGAATTATTCCTACAAAGTTAAATTAGTACCTTACTGCAAGTTCTATGCGAGTAAACAGAGCATTCCCAATTTAACTGGGTTATACAGTTATTTTTTTTAGTAACAACAAAGGAGTTGTATGCCGCTGAAAGTTCATATTCATTTTTGAAATAAATAAATGTGTAAGTCTTTAATTAAGTCAAACAAATATTTATTATTATAAAATTATTCATAATTCATAATATTTTGTTATAAAATATTAAAATATTTGCATTTTATCACTTAAAATTATAGTTTTGAAGTAGGCTGTATGCTCACTCACCCCTTTGTTCGCAAAATATTCTTGCATTGGGCGTGTGAAAAAAACAAAAAAAAAAACTTACGCGCCTTTCCCCATAATTGTTATATTTTGTTTTTGTTGTATTTGTTGCTGTGTGGTAAATTACTTTGTATTTTCCTCGCAAATGTGTTGAAAAACGTCGTATGAAACTCGTGAGCTTTTACTCATTGCACACTCGGCTGAGTTACGCCCTCGCCTGCGGCTCGGGCTGCAACCCACAGCCTTGTGTGCAATGACCAACCTAAGCTAACTTGTCTCATAATGTACTATAACATTCTATATTAAAAATGCAAAATGATTAAAAAATAAATTTGAACATTAACCCTAGAACCCTAAACATATTCAGAGTGGACTTTTCCTACCCAGGGTGCATTATTTATATAGGGATATTTTAGTAAATAAAAGTTCTTCAGCATGTTTATTGTTTTATTTATCACTAGCGGCCGCCCGCGACTTCGTCTGCGTGGAAAGGTTTTTTTGCTATCCCTCGGGAACTATACTTTTTTCGGGATGTAAAGTACCCTATGTCCTTCTCTGTACCCCTGACAACGTGTATGCAAAATTCCATGATGATCGGTTCAGTAGTTAGGACGTGAAGGCGTAACAAACAAACAAACAAACAAACAAACAAACAAACGGACTTTCGCATTTATAATATTAGTAAGGATTATTTAGGCCAAATCAACATAGAAAAATAATAAATTAGTAATCTGTTTTCTAGTTCACACATTTTCCACAAATTTTGATTTGATGCCCACCATAGATAGGCATTTTGCACTTGTTGCAAAAAGTTTAAACTCTTCTGGTGAATAACGAAGCATTTTGGTTAAAAAAATGTGTTACTTATCTGCTTGACGAGTCTGTAACCAAACTCGAAACTCATTTAGAATCTCACTTCACTACGCGGGAATTTTAAGTCTTAAATTTAATAATGATAGGCTGTTTTTTCACCACAAAAGATTTTAGATAGCTACGGTAGCTACCTAAAACCTTTGACCAATCGATAAAGTAGCTTGCTAATTTCTAATAACAAATTCGCGCGAAGTGAGGTTCGAAGTGAAATGCTAGTTTGGTTACGCAATCGACAGGCAGTATTTTATTCAATTAACCTTGCTATCGTCAGTTATCAGTGAAATTACTTTATTTTCTTTGAAAGAGGATTCTCTATTACCTTTTCCTTATCAAGAAAATAGACATGATTTTTCCGCTCCAGGTATATTAATTACTTTCCAATAACATTTATTTCCATTTTATAACGTTCGAAGATAAACCAGTCATCTTCTTTTTTCATTAGCGACGTATCGTATTGCTCAATGACATCGACAAAATTATTGGACTCTGGAGGTATCTTAATAATTTTTTGTGGAATTTCCA
Source organism: Agriphila geniculea (assembly GCA_943789525.1). Taxonomy (NCBI): domain Eukaryota; kingdom Metazoa; phylum Arthropoda; class Insecta; order Lepidoptera; family Crambidae; genus Agriphila; species Agriphila geniculea. The sequence goes on along the minus strand of OX038887.1, from coordinate 6,389,883 downwards.
ATATCGCTTGGAGAGACGTTCGTTCGCATCGGAATTCAGTGTTCGAATAAAAATGTCATTGTGTTAGTCCGGCGCAATGAACCGTGTTAATTGCAAACATTACAATCATCCACTATACAACTTGTAACAGAATTAAGGATTTGGCACACTGGATGCGGTCTGCGGTCAGGTCAAAGTGAACGTTGCCCGCGTTATGTATGAACGTCTTAATTCTTTCACTCTAAATTTCTGTACTTGTGAACAAAGGACGTGACATTTTATAATAAACTTCTGGATTTCAGTTCTATCCTATCGTTTCATTCTCTTCCAAATTTTGCTCAGTTACCTTCCGTAATGTGACAAATTTTATAAATGTTTCTTTGGACCAAAATTAAGAAGTAACGAATAAAATAAGATTTCATAAAAAAATGAATATTTTTTTTACTTTGACCTTCAATGTCTTCGTAGCTTTCCTAGGTATATATAGACTATAGTCTAAAAGACAAAAATGATCCTGATGATGGGCGAAATGCGTGGACTTTGGCTTCGTTGAGGGTCTTATCACACCCCTTATGTATATTATAACTAAATACCGGATTATATGCAACATAAATAGCCCAAAATATGCATGCAAATATGCAAGAAAAATTGCTAAAATATGCATGAAAATTAATAAAAAGGGCCAAAATATGCAACATGAAATAATAAACAAGTTTTTAAAGTAGTATATTATCAAAAGGTAGGTATTATTACTCAACGATAACAATCGTATTTTCGAAAATATCAATTACAAAATATATTTGACATTGAAAAATTACATCTATTTTAATATTATCACTACATATTATAAAACAAAGTCCCTCGCCGCGTCTGTCTGTCTGTTCGCGATAATTAAAAAACTACTGAATGGATTTTCATGCGGTTTTCACCAGTAGATACCTAAAGTGATTCCTAAGGAAGGTTTAGATGTATAATGGGTTGAGGTTTTATGTAAATTTGTAGAATAGGCTAGTAAAATTTTACAATCAAAAGTTCTAAAAACGCAAAAAGCGATGTAAAGCTGCATTTTTGGTATTTTATTTGGACCCCTTAGGAGAGTGTTTAACTATGTTTTGCAAGCAAAAAAAAAAAGTTGTGCTACCGGCGAGATACGTGAAAATCTGCAAAAAAGATCAGTTTTTGCAGTTTAATTAAAAAACTATGGGCTTTTGACATTAATCGCCATTTCCATTAAAAAAGTATATTAAAAATGAAAGAATTTAAGCCTACCCACAGCTTCGTATGTCTAATAGTTTTTGAGATATGATGCTTGAAAAATGTACACTCCCCGGTAAATCTAACCGCCCACACCGTTATTTTCATACAAACATGCTCATAAGTCTCATAAATATAAAATGTTGTGCATTTCTGCAATGATTTATATGTTATTAGATTAGTATGGTTCTCATTTTTCGAATTAGAATGTCAAATAAGTATAGACACCTTTCAATTTCAGGAGGAGGCTTGAAATAGGGCTCTTTTCGTTGTTTTGCAATAATGTGTCTCCATATTTCTTCATGCCATTGGATCATTAGGAAATCTGTTATTATTTGAATTGAAATTTAATGTAGATAATTATTTTTGCAGCGAATATGTTTCATAGGAGACATTTCTGTATGCAGTGTTCGTAATCTACCCTTTCTCTTTACTATCGTTCTTTGAGTTAATTAGCTATGGAACTAAATGAACTATAGATTTATTATGAACTCAAGTGAACTATTTCATTTCAATCATCTCTAATGCCTTGAACATAACTATAGTAATAGTCATATCTTTTAAACTTCATTAAAATTGTTAGACATGCAATAAAAATAATTTAAAGCTACTTACTGATGAAACGATATTACATGTAACTTTTTAACTTTTGCACCATATTTTTTGCGATCTAAAAATCTACAATTCGGCATTTTTATATCACGTCATTCACCGTCTGTCTACCATGCGGATGACTGAATCGCTTTGGCCAGCTTGCGTCACTTTGTAGCGACGTTGACAGTGTCCTTAAATCTTATATTCATTTACTGCTAGTAATATAATAAGTCTATGCCTACATTTTGAAATTTGGACATATTAGGCACATGAGTAAAAAAACGTAAATATTAGGTGTCACTTCTACAACTACGGCACGTAATTTTGCTACGTTGTATAGTCGAAACACAATCAGCGAATGGAAACCAAGCTCCCATTAAAGTCACTTCTGTTGGGAGGCTGGATTTCATCTGAAAACAACACATGCTTTAAGCATGTTCTAGCCGGATGTAATTTGATTTGACTTTCAACATACTTGGAGGACGGGCGCGCACTTCCATTCGCATTGTAATTTTTTTAATCTAATGTCAAAACTCCTTCAAGAATTGGCTTCAAAAATTAACATGTTTTGGATTGTAACCTCTTTCTAATAAATATTTTTTTATAATTCAAAACAGAGTAGAATATACGGAGTTTGTGGTATAAGTAGCAGACGATTTTGCCAAGTCAGTTCTTCCTTTACTACGGTCCATATGGTCCATACTGAATCTTCAACCTGTTATGGTGTCATGAAATGATCTGATGATCGAGCCGGAAGAAGGCTACAGGAACTCTTTAATAAACCCATACAACAAATTCCTTAATTTTAACCACCCTTTTATTTCTTGCCTTTAAATTGCATCAAAAGACAATCTAGTAAAGCAATCAAGTAACATGACAATGTCCTTGTGGAATAAACGACGTCAAAATAAAACGCCTTACTTTTATTCTTATGCTACTAGTAAAACGCCTGAAATTTTAAATCGTCATACTAGTAGAATGTCTGAAATGAAAAAAGGAATGTTGGGCAAAGGGACAAGTTTATAAGTACAGGACTTGTACTATTATGTATTCTGTGGTACAGGTTTATTATGAGTAGTAACAAAATTGTCTTTTATTTAATACTATATTTAAACTTACATTTTACAAGTGGCTATGAATAATAATTATCAACCTTTCATTAACTCATTTATTAATAGAATATTAATATTTTATTTCAATATTCACTAATTTACGTCTAGGTTGATTCCATTTTTATACTAGAATTAAGAAATGGCTAAATAAATTTGCGTGGGTTAGATATAGCGGCAGACTCAATGTATACAGGGTTATTGGAAAATAGATCGGAATCATAAATGGGGTGATGGGGGAGGTCATTTTATTATGCAACAATATTAACCCAAAAAAGTGTTATGCAAAAGTGAACCATTTTCAAGATATTTTAAAATATTTTTTAAGTAATACTTACCACTCAAACAATAAATTAAAATAACTTAGTAATTCGATTTTTTACATATTTAGAGAGTTATAATATTGGTCTACAATGCACAGTAAAAAAATTCGTGTTAAAGCAAATGTTTTAGAAAAGAAATTTTGATTTTGTGAAATTTTCAACATATTAAAAAAGGTCTTGCTAATTTCAAAATGCTTCATTTGAGTAAAATCGACTACTTTATGCTATGCAAAAATATAAAAAAATTGCTCTTTAAAAGTATAAAAGCATTAATTTCAAAATGCTTCATTTGAGTAAAATCGACTACTTTATGCTATGCAAAAATATAAAAAAATGCTCTTTAAAAGTATAAAAGCATATAAGCAGGTAGCAGTTTGTGAAAAATTGTGTGCTCTCCAGGGCCGCATTTTTTGCAAACAATATTTTCTACACTTATTAACTGTGCCATCACTAAGGCCTGGTTTACATTAGTCAAGTAGACGACCGAGTCGAGTAGCGAGTAGAAATACATTGCTTGGCATGTTCGTCGATTTTAAAAGAACGTCAAACACACCACGTAATGAACTTCTACTCTCCTAAAGCACTCTACTAAAGACTAAAATAATGTAAACCAGCCTTAAGCTCCTGGGGGTCAATAGAGCTGCAGTTAGGCTCAAATTGTAGGTGTAAGTTAAAACAGTTTATAAGTATCGAAAACATTGTTCGTAATAAATGCATAGTTTTGGCCCTGGAGAGCAGATAGTGAAAAAAGTCTAAGTTTTTCTCGTTTTTTCAGTTTCGACAGGTTTTTCGAAGTTGCAAATTTGAATTCACACTGCCCTAACAGACCCGCACAACATACCAAAATGCAGAATTATATCACGATTTGCATTTTAGGGTTCCGTGCCAAAATGGTAAAAAAGGAACCCTTATGGTGTGACTCAGTCTGTCTGTCTGTCACAGCTGGATATTTCGAGAACTACTAATGGTATCAACTTGAAATTTGGAATAGTTTAAAATGACATTTGCCCGACTATTTCACAAATAAAAAATAAATAAAAAATAAATATCTTTTTTACAATAGGGACTTAAAAGGGGTCTTAAAAATTTGAAGTGGGGCTGCTAGGGCATGAAGGGTATCATATGAAAGAGCGCCGTTTGCACGTTTTCAATATTTTTTTTTCATTTTTTTTAGTTTCGACTTTTCGACTTATTATGAAAAATATAAAAAAAAATACCATCCCCCCCCCCTTATCTCCAAAGTTTGCAAAGAAAAAAATCTGAAATAATACTATGTGATAGCAGTTTATATAAAGATTACAGGAAAAATAAAACAATGTCTCAATATAGCAAACTTTTTTGTGTGGCTGCTAACTGTGGCGCAGCTGTAGTCCGGCACGTAAAATAGAACCCGATCCTATCCTGCGGCAAGTTGCTACTTACTTACTTACTTACTTGCCGGACGGTGTCCACACGCGGTTTCTACTTACTTACTTACTTATGGATGTGTAAACCGGGCTTTAGGGGAGAGAGATATTTGTTAAACTGTGGCGATATTTACAAGCAATAAAAGCATAGTTTAACAATCATAAAATCCTTGGGTTAAACTTATATTAATCTTTTGACAAATTAAATATTTTATAGAAAACGAATAGTATTCTAAGATAATTAATATACTTACCTGTTTCAAAAAATACTAGAACAAAAATCGACTCACCCGTAGCACCTCAGACGGGACGGTGCTACTGGTGAGTCGATTTTTTTCTTAAATGAATGCCTAAAATCTAAACATTTAATAATAGTATTCTCTTTATCTTTTACACCCTTATTCATAAAAAAATCGAATGTCATTTAAATAATTTTATTTTTTAGCTAATTAAAGTTTTTACCTTCAAACTATATTCATAATTTAAAAGAAATTGATAGAACGAACACAAATAATATTCAAAAGATGATTTTTTTGTGAATCTAGAATGCATTTCTCAACAGAACCCAATGTTATTAAACACAAAACAAAAAAAAACATCAACTAAAAAAAAAATATTTTATTCAAAATTTGTCAAGCTTTAACAGCCTAATTACTCCGTAGTTACATACATATTATTCTGAAATCTGTTGGTCAGAATAATTGACAGGTGGAGTCACATCTAATCCGTAAATTCTATAATCAAAAGACAGTGTCGACCCAGGCAACTTTTCAAGTTGTACAAGCAAACTCCAGCCCAGATTTGCCCCGCGGCCTTGTGTTACGCCTGTTATCCCGCCACCTTCAAGGTTCTCAATCACGAAACCTTCAATTGTATACCACATTTCGAAGCCTTTTCTCCATGCAGTAGTATTGAATTGCGACTCATATCTGCCCCTGTAGGAGAGAGAAAATAGTAGGTATTAGAACAAGGGTGGCCATTCTTTTCGACGGCCAAAATTCAGAAGTAGAATTTTACCCCGGGCCGCACTACGAAATTTTATATATGTATAGTGCGCGCCAGATAAGTCCGACTTTATAAAAATGTACTCGGCTCCGCGGGCCACAAGGTAAAGGCTGGTTTACATTATCTTAGTATTTAGTAGAGTGCTTAGTAGCGTGCGAGTAGATTCGAATGCGAGTGCTTTAGTAGTTTTGGTGCCTTTCCAGTGACCGTTTACACGCTTCCAGTAGAGTGTCATTTTCGCCATACCTAATACCTATTATTTAATTCAATTACACGTCACGCGTTCACCGGCAAATGCACTCTACTAAAGACGCTACTTAAATGTCGATTTACATGCTTCCAGTGCGAGTGCGAGTAAAATATCGCGCGGGGGGTGAGCGGGCGCGCAGGGGGTGCTACTGGAAAGCGAGTAGAAAGGCTACTAGAACGTTACTCTCTTTAGTCATAAGACGACCGTTTACATGTTTTCACTAAAGCACTCTCCTAAAGCACTCTACTAAAGACTAAGATAATGTAAACCAGCCTTAACAGACGGCGGGCCGCATGTGGCCAACGGGCCGTGGGTTAGCCACCCTTGTATTAGATAGATACTTTTTATCCTTGTCAAAGGTTCTCAAGGGATTTTTTTATGCACAACGAGATAGTGCTTGGCCTTCACCTCACCTTATGTTAAGTGATGATAAGGGCGAAGGTGGAAGCGCACTACACCCGTAATCCTCATCACTGAGGAACTGGCTGTCTTACCTGTAACTGCCGAAACACAACATTTTTTAATTGTTGTTATGGCGTCAGTCTTAGGTAAGATGGTGTTAGCTAGCCAGGCGGACTTGAAATAAGCCCTACCACCAACCAAACCGAGTATAAATTGTACTCGCCAGAGAATTGAACCCGGGACCCCTGTTGTAATCTTTTTGTCACGTATGACATTGAGTATAAGAAAAAAGAATGTATGTTTTGGCATGGCTCATATTTGATTGATTTTGTTTCTGTGTCAACTTATTATTATAATGTTTTGAACTGGAAAATAGCTACTTTTATTTAATGTTATAGAGTTTTCAGTTTTATTGTGGCGACCGCTTTTTATTTACGAACTGCAATGGATCGGTGTAAAGCAGAACGGAAAATTTTAAGGCGCCTGTTCACTATTTGCGCCCAAGAGTTGGAAGCAGCAATGGACGCCGATGATGAAAGAAATCTTATATCGGCTCTCTACGAAAAATTAAATAAACATCATACCGATTTGGAGCGTATTGATAATAATATCTTGACCCTATGGCTCGACAACGAAAATCGGGATGAGGCCATCATGGACAGCGATATTGAAGGTGCTGACGCATACAATAAAAGGTGGTACGTAGTACGTCAGCGGGTGATGTCTTTTATTAATCCGTGTCGTCCTGACTCTCCCGGTGTCAAATCTAGCGAAACGGTCAGGAGAGTTGGAGAAGCCTCATGTTCAGGTGGGTCGGCATCTAAGCCACATCATAGATTCTTGAAGTTACCGAAATTTGAACTACCAACCTTTGACGGTCAAATTAAAAATTGGCTTGGGTTTTGGGCGCAATTTCGAAAAATACATGAAGAAGAACAGGAGTTAAACAATGATGACAAAATGCATTTTCTACTACAAGCTATGGAACGGGGCTCGCCAGCTAGGGAGTTAGTACAAAGTTTCCCACCCTGTGGTGAGAATTATGAGAAGGCCATCGGTCAATTACGCGAAAGATTTGCAAGGGATGATGTGATTATAGATTACTACGTTCGAGAACTGCTCCAATTAGTTATTACGAAAGGTGCGTCTAAGATGTCGACAAGATCTTTATATGACAAGCTGATGACGCAGATTTTAGCTCTTGAGTCTCTTGGATTAACGGAGAATCGGTATGCAGCTTTATTATACCCTATGGTTGAATCAGCTCTACCGGATGAAACGCTGCGAGCCTGGAATCGTTCCAATTTTCGTACCGAAAGGAAAGAAAAGCCGCTATCGCAACTTTTGGATTTCCTAAAATTTGAAGTTGAGTCGGAGGAAAGGATTCGCATAGCTCGTTTTGATTCAACCCTCTGTGGCCCAAATGTTCCTACTTCTTCTTGTTTGACAGCTTCAGTTCAGGGAAAGTCTGACAGTAAGGGTAAGGAACAACCACAGATTTGCGTGTGGTGCGATAAAGCCTTTCATGCGAGCTCAGAGTGCACGATGGCAATGAAAATGAGCTTAGATGAGCGCAAAGACTTTTTGAAGAAGCATCGTGCGTGTGTGGTTTGCCTTAGAAAAGGTCACATTGCTAAAACTTGTACGAAGTATCCGAAATGTGTTTTATGTGAAAAACGGCATTATACCATAATGTGTAACGAAATTTCAAAGGCGAAAGACTCAGTAATTCCCAAGGAAAATAAAGAGTCTACTAGTGGCAGGGGTTCAGATACAATTTTATGTCAAGCTAGCGCAAAGAGAACGGTTCTGCTGCAAACTCTGAAATTATATATTTTCTGCGGTGACCGAGTTATACCAATTAGAGCTTTGCTTGACTCTGGTGCTCAGAGGTCCTTTATAAAGTCCGATGTGGTAAATCGTTTGAATTTGGAACCTATAAACGAGCAGATTATGAGTCAAAACTTGTTTGGTGGAGCGGCAACTAAGGAACGTATTTACAAAGAGTACAAAGTTAATGTTTCTAGCTTGGACAAAGTTTTTAGTTGCACGCTAAATGTCTTAGAACAGCCTGTGCTCTGTGGATATCTACCAAAACTTAGACAGGGCAGTATTATTGATTTTTTTAAAAGAAAAGGAATAACTTTGACTGATTGTATTGATGATCATACTGATGTTAGTTTATTAATCGGTTCTGATTTTTTAGGAAGGTTACTTACCGGCCGCATAGAACGTGTGGATGAGGATCTTTTGGCGATTGAAACAAAGCTCGGATGGACAATTCAAGGGCCATCTGTGGGTGTGTATTGCGCTGGAGATACCGTCAATACTTTGCACGCTTCTTTAAGCCTGGGTGATGTAGAGCAATTTTGGAATCTAGAAACATTAGGCATCAAGGAAGATGCACAGTATAAAGCACAAAAATCAGTCGAATCTGAGGTAGAGCAATTTTTTCTGAATACTATTTGCATAGACGAGGAAGGTAGGTACGAAGTCAGGTTGCCTTGGAGAACTAAAGAGCTCAGTCCTAACTATAATTTAGCTTTCAAACGTTTGCAATCAACGACTAGCCGATTAACGCGAATGGGTATTGTAGAAGATTACAATGATGTTTTCCATGAATGGTTGGAGAGTGGGATTATTGAAGAGGTCAATAATGATAATAATTGCGCGGGTCATTATTTATCACACCACGCTGTGGTTAAGGAGTCAAGCGCCACTACCAAAATTCGGCCTGTTTTTGACGCTTCCGCAGCAGATGCGAATGGCTTTTCTTTAAATTCGTGTCTTGAGAAGGGAGTTAATTTAATTGAATTGATCCCACGGTTATTAATCCAATTCCGTAAATATGCAATAGGAGTTACCGCGGATATTAAAAAAGCTTTTTTACAGATATCTCTATATCATGAGGATAGAGACTTTTTGAAATTCCTTTGGTGGCGTGATGTGAAGGAGTCTCCCAAAGTAATTAAGGTTTATCGTCATAGGCGTGTTGTATTTGGAGTAACTACAAGCCCATACCTTCTGGCCGCGACGATTCTTTACCATCTACAAAAGTATAATTGGGATGTTGACTAATGAATAAAATAATGAAATACTAATAAAAATCGTAGTCATATTAAACTTTTAGAGTAGCTTATTTACCTCTTGGTTTTATATATTGCATATTATTTGTTTTATGACCCTTCAAAGTTGGGTGGACAAGTCCATTTAAAAAGTATAAAATTTATTAAAATAAATGATACCTTTAATTAGTTCGTAAAATGAATAGCAAATTTGTCTAAGAAACCATTTTGATAAACACAATATTTAATATAGCTGCCGAACAAATTTCCTACGCGTTGCATACGTAGGAAGGCGTGACGTCATAACTTGGTAGCCGTTAGTATGGAGCGTTTTTGGGCGAGTCCATTTGTGTGCATTTCACACTGTGATATCTCGGGCAGTTTTCAAGCTAGCGAAATAATTATTTTACCAATGTTTCTTTTTTTGAGAGGTAATTTATGTAATATAAAATAAAAAAAGTTGTCAACATCCCAATTGTACGACTGCTAACATGCTTCGAAACTCGTTCTATGTAGACAACTGTGTATTAAGCGTAAAGAACGAAAATGAGATGCATGACTTTGTTAGAGAAGCAAGGAGTATTATGTTGGATGGGAAGTTTGAGTTAAGGTGTTGGGTGACTGGTCCTTGCCTTGTGGACAAAGATGTTGTTTCGACGTCTGTGTTAGGCCTTAAATGGGATCCACGACTTGATCGTTTACAGTGTAACGTGCCTTCTTTTGAAATAGGAAAAATTACGAAACGCTTTATTTTATCTGTTGCACAAAGTATTTTTGATCCTTTAGGTTTTCTTTGCCCGGCTACCATTGTACCTAAACTTGTTATTCAGAAATGTTGGCTGATGAACATAGACTGGGATCAGGAATTACCCGTAGAACTTAAGGACGATTTTATGAAGTGGTACAGTCAAATTGATGTTTTTAAAGTATGTTCTATACCACGTAGGATGAGTCCGTTCGATATAGATAGCAGTGATAATAGTTTGCACGTATTCTGTGATGGCAGTCAGGCTGCCTACGCTTGCTGTATATTTCTACGTACGGAACATAATCACGAAGTTTCTGTTCGTCTATTATTTGCTAAAACTAGAGTTGCACCTACTAAGCGCATGACCATTCCCAGAGTAGAACTTTTGTCGGCTCTCATTGCGTCACGGTTAGCAAGCGAGGTGATAGATAGCTTGAATTTAAAATGTAAAGTATACTATTGGACCGACTCTAGTATTGTTTTAGCGTGGTTAAGGAAACAAAGTGGCCTCGATGTTTTCGTTCAAAACAGAGTTAACGAGATAGTTAGAAGAACGAGTGTTGTTGATTGGCATCACGTCCCAGGCGAATTAAATCCGGCTGATTTACCCTCTCGCGGTTGTTCCCCAGAAGAACTCGTGAAAGGTCAATGGTGGGCTGGACCCAAGTGGTTATATGAGTGTCAGTGGTTAAAATCTATCAACAGTCCAACAGAAGTATCTGTGTGTTCACAATTTACGTCTGGGAAGGCAGAACTGTTTTCGACGCGTTTTGAATACTTTGGGAACTATGTTAAGATAGTACGGTTGGTAGGTTGGTGCCTACGGTTTATTTCAAATTGTCGCAAGTCTGCACAGTCACGATTGCACGGTAATCTGTCTACAAATGAATGTAGAGTTGCAGAGCGTCGATCGATTATTGAGAGTCATCCAAGCTGACTATTTTTGTACAGAGGATATTCAGAAAAGATTAAGGTTAGACACTATTAAAGGCAATGATGATCTTTTGTGTGTTAAGACACGTTTGGCTCTTAGCGGAGATACTGATAATTTTATCACTCCAATTTTGTTACCAAGCGCTTCAAAAATCGTTGTGCGTTTAGCTTGCCAAACGCATAAAGAAGGTTTTCATATGGGGTCTCAAACGCTATTAAGTAAGTTGCGAGAAAATTACTGGATAGTTGGTTCTCGGAAGTTAGTTCGAGACACCGTTCGAAATTGTGTAGTCTGTAAGAGATACAGCGTTAAGGCGAGTGCAGCCCCTATACCACCTTTACCCGCCGATCGAGTTCGATGCGGTTCTCCTTTTCAAGTTACTGGCGTCGATTTTGCTGGTCCGTTGATTCTTAGATCGGGAGAGAAATGCTGGATCGCTCTTTTTACGTGTGCAGTTTATCATGCGGTGCATTTAGAATTGTGTTTATCATTGTCTACGGAGGAGTTTCTATTAGCACTTCGTAGGTTTTTAGCTAGAAGGGGTACAGTCGAAACAATTTATTCCGACAATGGAACGAATTTTCATGGGGCTTGGAATATTTTGAATAGTATTAATTGGAACGAAGTGACTGAAAAAACACGCAAAATTGTTTGGCATTTCATACCCCCTGCCGCGCCTTGGTGGGGAGGGTTTTGGGAACGCATGGTGAGAACGGTTAAAGAAATTTTGCGTAGGGTTTTAGGTAAAGCGTCTTTAGGTTTCCAAGAGCTAGTTACCGTTATGTATGAAGTAGAGTCTATTGTTAATTCTCGTCCTCTTACGTACTGTGCGGATAGTACAGAGAATTTAGTTCCACTTACACCCACTCATTTTTTGCAATTTAATGTTCCGAAAAATAATATAGACATTGAATTAATTGACGGTCATATTTTAAGTTCACGATGGCGTTATCTTGTTAAACTATGCGCTGACTTGAAACAACGTTTTAGGAGCGAGTACCTGAGCTTACTTACCCAGAGACAGGGTACCAAACGTATTTCAGCGATAAAACCAGGCAACGTTGTAATTGTTGCGACGGACAAGAAGCGTGCAGAGTGGCCGCTTGGCATTGTGGTGGAAACCTTTGAAGGTACTGACGGTTTCAGTAGAGTCGCGAAAGTGAAAACGAGTTCGGGTATCCGATTGAGGGCTTTGCAGTGCATTTACCCTCTTGAAGTGTCTATGTCCGACGACGCAGAGATACGGGCCGCATCGCAGGACGTGGCTAAAAAGACTATTGGCATTACTACACGTTCTGGGCGACACGTTAAGTTACCTGATAGGTTATGTTTTTAGATGCATGTATTTTATGTATGCGCGTGCGCAACTCCGCGGTGGGAGGATGTTGTAATCTTTTTGTCACGTATGACATTGAGTATAAGAAAAAAGAATGTATGTTTTGGCATGGCTCATATTTGATTGATTTTGTTTCTGTGTCAACTTATTGTTTTGAACTGGAAAATAGCTACTTTTATTTAATGTTATAGAGTTTTCAGTTTTAACCCCTACGTTTTACACGGTTGTGCAAGATACACGACTGTCCACGCAGACAACACCGTGGGCGGAAGGTTATCTATAAAATATAACATTAGAGAGCAACAAAATAACGCACTGATCAAGAATATTTGACGAAGAAGTGTCTCCATAGACGAATGCTGGATTAGAGGGCGCCTCCATCTCAGTAGGCTTGGCGAGCGCCAAAGCCGCCACAGATAAAGTCACGAACAGTATGGACAGCTTCATCTGAAAAGCACATAAACTGTTAGGTACCCGATCAAGCCTATAGCATACGCACCAACTGGCCTAGCATACGCATTGCGACTGTTTGTCGACAATTTATCTCGCGATGTTTATCCTGCCCCCTGGGGTCGTACCGCCTAACGCATCGAACTTCGAAAATTCTGCTGGGTTTCAAATTAAAACAGGGGCCGTACCGGCTAACGAATCGAGCTTCGAAAAGTCTGCCGGGTTTCAAATTAAAACAGATAAATCGAGCCCCAATTGGGCCAAAATGGCGAACCCTACTTCATGAGGTCACACAAACATCCATATCTTCCAAATAACTTAAACAAATAGTACAATACGAAATTCCTTACTTCAATTTATCTTTTTTTAATTTGAAACTCGGCAAATTTTCCGAAGCTCGATTCGTTAGCCGGTACGGCCCCAGATTATATCGAGCCCAAAATGGGCCAAAATGGCGAACCCAAATTCATGATGTCTCAAGAACATCGATATCTTCTAACTAACTTCGGCTAATAGTACAATACGAAATTCCTTATTTCGATTTATCTGTTTTAAGTTGAAGCTCGGCAGACTTATCGAAGTTCGATGCGTTAGCCGGTACGGCCCCTGATTTTGTAACTTTGTTGCAATAAATTCGGATAGAAATCGAAGTTACATTGCTCCTTTAGTAAGAACCAATGTGACAACTATCTTATTTGAAGCAACAATGTAACTGCGGTTTCAATCGAGGATTGTAAGCAACAGAGTTACGTCATCATGGGGCTGATTTTGTGAATTTGTTGCAATCAACTCCGACAGAAATCGCAGTTACATTGCTGCTTTAGTATGAACCAACGTGACAACTATTTCACTTCTCTCTGCAGCCTCTGTGGTCTAGTGGTTTGCCCACCCGTGTAAGACGCAGAGGTCCCGGGTTCGATTCCCAGGGGGGGTACAATTTGTACTCGGTTTGGTTGGTGGTAGGGCTTATTTCAAGTCCGCCTGGCTAGCTACCACCATCTTACCTAAGTCTGACGCCATAATAACAATTTAAAAATTGTTGTGTTCCGGCAGTTAGAGGTAAGATAGCCAGTATTCCGGGTGTAGTGCGCTTCCACCTTCGGCCTTATCGTCATTTAACATCAGGTGAGATGAAGGCCAAGCACTATCCCGTTGTGTATAAAAAAAAAAAAAAAAAAAAAAAAACTTATAGCAGCAATGTAACTGCGGTTGCAATCGATTTCAATCAAGAATTGTTAGCCACCGTCGGTAGTACTTATATCTATTCTGTGCCACAGAGTTATGTAATCAGCGGGCAGGTCACATCAGTGTGGAGCGAGCGGGACAAATATGGCAACAGAAAAGTGTCACCAAATTTTTGTCGTGGTGCGCTTGGTAGGCCAGCAGGGATAAAAATAAGCCGAGGGTTGTAAATTAACCCAAATAAGTAATACATCCAAAGAAGGGTACAGTGGCAGAACAAGGAATGTCACAAAAACAGAGTTTTGAGTAATCAGCATTTTAAAGAATTTTTTTTTTCTAAAACTCTCCTTTTTTATGCACTATCACGTAGTACATAAAAAAAAACATTTCTTAGAAAATTGCTAATTAGTTATCCTTACTAATATTATAAATGCGAAAGTCCGTTTGTTTGTTTGTTTGTTTGTTACGCCTTAACGTCCTAACTACTGAACTGATCATCATGAAATTTTGCATTCACGTTGTCAGAGGTACAGAGAAGGACATAGGGTACCTTTCATCCCGAAAAAAAGTATTGTTCCCGAGGGATAGCAAAAAACCTTTCCACGCAAACGAAGTCGCGGGCGGCCGTTAGTACTATATACATTGCAGAGATCAACTACGATTCAAATAAACTTTTGTAAATGCCTATACTTTAAAAAAAATATAAAATATTAAGTTTTTTCCAGTTATATAATAAGGAAATGCACTAATTTCAAAGGAAATTTTACCTATTAGCTACAGGGCTAGCCATAAACTTTTAAATTACGGGTCGATTAGTCAATTCCATACAATACAACAATCCAAACATACGACACCACCAAAGTAACGCGGAAAAACTGAATGAGAAAGGGACAGAACCGAAAGGGATTTCGTGCAAGCGAGGATGCCTACACTCAGCAGGAGCAGACTTAAGGCTGAAGAAGAAGAAGAACTAATTCTCCCCAATAATCGTTAGGTAGGTACCACTGAGCTTTAAAGATAAGTGTGTTGTTATACAATTTGGTTGTAATAAGACAAAAAGTATTTACCTTTGCAGATTGTTGTATAATTGTTTCTTATTGGCACTACAAGGAGAAACTAATAACATTTCTTGAACCAATAGCCATTTATAGAGGAAGTAGGTAGATAAGATATGATAAATTATAATTTATCAATCAAAATTAATTAGGTATTAGCACTGATTCTTTGAGTCAAGTCGGAAAGAAGATAACAATGTAAGGTAGATATTTATAAAACAATAGCCAAGTTCGAGTCAGACTCGCGCACGAAGGGTTCAGTACCAAAACAAGGCAAAAAACTTAACTCTTTTCTTCACAGTGGTTAACATCCACCAAGTTAACCACCACTTTCATTGCTGATATTGCATTTTAAAGTGCCATCTTTTGATGACGCGTATAAACGCAGAGCATACACGCAGCGCGCGCTTGACGTACAGTCACGTCTATAAATACGTATACAGTTGAAAATTATGTCACTCCACAGTTAAGCTCCACAGCTATTACTTTTTGGAAGAAAAATCAATGAAAAATGACAACTGAAACAAAGTGACAAAGTTCTAAACTGATGCGTACTGCGCACGTCGAACGTAACTTGTAAACGATGCACAGAGCCTTTGTGCGCAACTAACAACCCATCTTGCTATTTTTCGATATGAATCAACTTGTGCGTTTATACGCGTCAAAGAACCTCTACCTTTAAATTAAGAAAGTGACACAATGCTCCTACCGTGGTTATTTTTTATAACAGAAAACAAAAATAACTTTTTTAATACCCCATAAATTATTCCCCCTTAGTAGTAACACAAAGAAGGTTAGACCTAGTTTTGACCGGTTAATTCTAGTATTAGCCGTGAGCAAATCGGCTACACCTAGGTTTAACCAACAGCTACCGGCTACACGTAAAACTAGGTGTAGCCGTACTTCGGGTATTAGCTGTAATATTTGCACTTAAATATCCATGTGTAAAAATCTGTGAAGTGAAGATGTGTAATAAGCACTACAAATATTCCCTCCGGACCAGTAGTACCATTTTTTTCTACCATTGATGGTAAAACTGGCACTGATTCGTACCGTTTATACCATTACTGAAAATACAAATGCTTTATCCAGTCTTCCCTTACATAATGGTAAAACTGATCCGGAGCCTCTTATTTACAATAAAAATAACAAATACCTACGTAGTTATGTACCTAGTTAACATTTCCTTATTATTTTATATCTCACTGTCTCTTGTACTATGCGGACATCAGAACCGGTGCTAATGCAATAGGATTAACATATCATATTTATGCGATAATTTAAATAACAACTCACTCATTCAACAATTGTCGCAATATTTATCACGACGGATGCACTTATTGGTACAAAAGTTGATAAGATTTTATATATTACTAAAATTTTAATCAATGCTAATTACGATAAGTAATTATTTTAATACCTAATTATTTCTTAGAATGCAAAATGTTTGCTGATAGATAACGGTGCCGTAGTTTTTATAGGAAAACAAAACAAAAACAGCTTCAACATGATAACTTCATTTTTGATGTTCTATAGCCTAATGGCAAAAAGCGGTACCCTTAAAGAATCGTTATGTGTGTCTGTCTGTCTGTCCGTCCATATGTCATAGCCACTTTATTTAATTCTAAATGCCCAACCCGACTTTATTAGACACTAGCGGCCGCCCGCGACTTTGTCTGCGTGGAAAGGTTTTTTGTTCTCCCACGAGAACAATCCTTTTTTTCTGGATAAAAGGTACCCTATGTCCTTCTCTGTACCCCTAAGAACGTGTATGCAAAATTTCATGATGATCGGTTCAGTAGTTAAGACGTGAAGGCGTAACAAACAAACAAACAAACAAACAAACGGACTTTCGCATTTATAATATTAGTAAGGATGTTTTATTAAAATTGATATGCGTATCTAATGATTTGAATAACTTCTAAAGCTTTGTCCAGACTTGTATCATTTTGGCGTATCAGATCACAGTATCTTTACCATACATCGCTAGTTTGGTTGGGCGTGCGTTGATATTACTTCAACGAACGCCCAACCAAACTAGCAATGTATGTTAAAGATACGGTAATCTGATACGCCAAAATAGACTAATCTGGACAAAGCTTAAGGCTTTCCGCGCACAGTTCGCGTACATACACTCGACGTCAGAAAAATCGCACCTGCTCGAAAGTAAGTTTAGACTTGGCCACCAGCTATTGCTAGCTAAATGACGTTCTATTGTGTGTTGATATCTATTGAAAGCACATTTGATGAGCTCTCAATTAATAATTGTTTGATTTTATTAACATAACAGTTATCATAATTAAACGCTTAATGCGTTATTGCTTGCGCCGCCATAAAGAGAAATATAAGGAGTCAATTCAGGAAATGCGGGTAAATTCGCTATCGAGATGATGGAGAAAACACACTTCAGCAGTTCAATTAAAAAATGGAATACTTAAGATGAATACTATTGCCCATGAAGTTGCTTAAACATTGCAAAAAAATGAGGCAATCTAATGTTGCTCGGAAACTGAATCTCAGCAACATACACATATCTACATAACAACATATATTTAATCAATACGCGATTAATAAACTACCTCAATAAGCTGAATATACTATCTAATTCACAATATGGTTTTAGACATGGTAAATCGACGGAAGATGCAATTTTGTCTTTGACAACTCTGATATCTAAGAAGCTTGACGAAGGTAAAAGATGTATGGCCGTTTTCCTTGATCTTAAAAAGGCCTTCGATACTGTCTCTCTTTCCATTCTTTTACAAAAGCTAGAAAACATTGGAATCCGAGGTGTTCCCTTAGATCTATTCAAAAACTATTTATACGGTCGTAAGCAGAGAGTTCGGATTAGCGAGTATGTGAGTGATGACTTGGAAATTTCTTATGGCGTTCCCCAGGGAAGCGTTTTGGGCCCCACTCTATTTCTCATTTATATTAACCATCTAACTAATCTTAAAATTGACGGGGGAACGGTTTACTCGTATGCTGATGATACAGCACTTGTCTTCGAGGGCTCGACTTGGGAGTCTGTATTTGATGCTGCTAATCGTGGTTTGAACGTGGTGTCTGCCTGGTTAAAAGTTAATCTTTTGACTTTAAATATTATGAAGACCAATTACATGTGTTTTTCTATCAACAAGGTAACACAACCAGATAATTATCTTAAAGTGAAAATTCATGTTTGTGACGGAACTGATTGGCAAAACTGTACCTGTACAACACTCGAAAGAGTTGCTTCTACTAAATACCTTGGAGTGATAGTGGATCAGAGGTTATCTTGGCACCCGCATATTGAATACATCAATAGCAGAATAAGAAAACTGGTTTGGATTTTTAAATCACTCCGGCATGTTGCTTCGAAAATATTGTTAAATCAAATATACGTGTCATTGGCACAATCCGTAATAACTTATTGTATTTCTGTGTGGGGGGGAGCGTCGAAAACAAAATTTCTGGAAATTGAAAGAGGTCAGCGATGTTTGATTAAAGTAATGTACTTCAAGCCATATAGATTTTCAACAAAGGAGCTTTATGAACTATGTAAATTGCTTTCGGTCCGAAAATTATATATCCTGATGGTTACTCTCAAATTATATAAAACACTGCAGCATAGCACTAAACACATACATGTATCAAAAAGGAGAAGAAATTATAACATTGCAACATATCCACAAGTCAGAACACAGTTTGCACATCGACAATACTTTGCTCTCTCGGCACATATCTATAATAAGTTAAACGCGATACATGATATACATACTCGTAATATGGAACTCAAAAGCTGTAAAGATCTTTTAAATAAATGGTTACTTACTCTAGATTATGAAGACACTGAGGCATTCTTAAATAAAGAAAATATAAATTAAAATTGTATAATTATATTCATAATAATATGATTATATATATTTCATTTGATTGTGTATGTAAGTACATATAAAATCATATGCAATACTGAGAAGAAGAAAAAACTACTATTAAATACATGTAATAATCATAATTAGTTATAATTAAAATAAATATAAATACTAATATTATATGGAAACACACTCATGCCATGCACACACAAACACACACACGCACACACACACACACACACACACACACACACACACACACACATACACACACACACACGCACCACGCACGTTGACTCACAACATTAGGCGAATGATCAGTTTTGGTTTTAAGTAGTTTGTAAGTAGTTATTAGTAAACTAGAATAGCTACATTATACTTAATGTCTATCTTTCTTTTTATTTACGATTGTGTTATAGAAGAGCGGGGCCTCCTGACACAGGCATTTCATAATGCCTACTGGGTTTGGTCCCAATCACTGTATAAAGCTGTAACTCGCGATAGACTGCAATAAATGATTTTTTTTTTTTTTTATTTTGAACATATATAGCCAAAAGTCTCTAGAAACCGTTGGAATACTCGTCGAACGTAATCAATTACTAAGATTCAGTTTCCGATCAACATTACATTGCTTCATTTTTTTTGCAATATTTGAGCAACTTCGTGGGCAATAGTATCCATCTTGGGGAATTTTCATTTTTTTATTGAACTGTTGAAGTGTGTTGTCTCCATCATCTCGATAGCGAATTTACCCGCATTTCCTGAATTGACCCCTTTTATTTCCCTTTTATGGCGGCGCAAGCAATAATGTTTGAAGCGTTTAATAATGGTGACTGCTATGTTAATAAAATCAAACAATTATTAATTGAAAGATCATTAAATGTATTTTCACTAGATATCAACATTTACACAATTGAACGTTAGCCAGCAATAGCAGGTGGCCAAGTCTAAACTTACTTTAGAAGAGGTGCGATTTTTCTGATGTCGGCGTCGTCGAGTGTATTATAAAACAAAGCCCCTCGCCGCGTCTGTCTATCTGTTCGTGATAAACTCAAAAACTACTAAACGGATTTTCATGTAGTTTTCACGAAATTATAGAGTGATTCCTGAGAAAGGTTTAAATCTATAATAAGTTGAGGTTTTATGTGAATTGGTAGAAATTTGACGATAATTGTTGAAGAAGTCGGCAAAATTAAGCCGGCCGGGAGCTTGCATTGATAACGCTGCTTAACCTTTTGAGTTATAAAAAATAATGTAGGATGGAATTGTTTCTCTTTTATAGGTCTAAATAAAGTCAGCGATTGCATATATCTATCTTTTAAGAATAGCTTACTATACCCATTATATCTTTTAAAAAAATAGTCAAGTACAACGCGGTAATTTGGAAAGCTATTTAGAAAGATACAGTATTAATCCATATCAAATTAAATACGTTAGTTACCTTAAGCATTTTATGCGCATTATTTTAAGCTTTTATACCATACCATTTAAATGAAACGCGCGTGAAAATAAATCAAAACGCGTTTCTGACGGGACGGGACGAACGGGAGGGAAAAATGGAGGTGAGGACTGTAATGTAAGGTATTTATTCGTTTTCTTTTTAGGTGTTGTTGGAAGGTCGCATTTGGCAAAAAAAAGAAGGAACTGAAGCGAAGTGAGGGCGGGTCGCTAGTTAGAAATAAAACACTTATTACGGATTATAGCGCGTATATTGATTTATTTAGATGTTATTTTAGAATTATTTAGTTTTGATTTGTTGGGTTTCCTGACGTTTCGACTCCTTTCCAGGGGCCGTGGTCACGGGAGAACTAAAGCAAAAAGGTTGCTCTGTTTGAATAATTGAATAATATCTCTTGCTTTTTAGAGGTATTTATCATAGAGGAAATAATCACTACGTTTATTACAAAGCTGTTTTTGTTTTGTTTTTCAGTTTGATGAAGGAGGTTTTTCTTGTTTTTAAATTAAAAACCGGTCAAGAGCGAGTCTAACTCGCGCACCGAGGGTTCCGTACCATCATATTTGCACCATCAAACTACACTGCAGAGTAAAATAATAAAATTAGTATTGCAGTTTTATTTCAGCGCCATCTCTTGACCGATAGTGGAACTAATGTTAACATTTTTAGAAATTTGATATACTCTGAAAAAGTGTGCTATATTGAGACATTGTTTTATTTTTCCTGTAATTTTTATATAAACTGCTATCACATAGAATTATTTCAGATTTTTCTCTTTGCAAAGTTCGGAGATAAGGGGGAAGGGGGAACGGTCATTTTTTTACATTTTTCATCATAAGTCGAAAACTGTGCGGCCTAAAACAAAAAAAATGATTGCAAACGTGCAAACGGCGCTCTTTCATATGATACCCCACATGCTCTAGTAGCCCTACTTCAAATTTTTAAGACCCCTTTTCAGTCCCTGTTGTAAAAAAGAAATTTATTTTTTATTAATTTCTTTTTGCAAAATAGTTGGGCAAATGTCATCTTAAACTATTCCAAATTTCAAGTTGATACCATTAGTAGTTCTCGAGATATCCAACTGTGACAGACAGACAGACAGACTGAGTCACACCATAATCCTTTTTTACCATTTTGGTACGGAACCCTAAAAAGCTTTTTATTTACAACTTTTTTGTGGTATTAGTAAGCGTGTAAATATTTATCCCTATAACTCAATTTCCAAAGCCAAGCTGTTTGTTTTTAAGGAGTTCCGTTGTGCCTTCATTCGTAGTCCAAGTCTCGTCCGATTCTCGCGCACTGCGACATTTCTCGAATTTGATTATTTTCTCTAATCACAAATCTCACTAAAATCTCTATTGCAGCTAAAAAACTTATTCTCGGCGATTTTAGACATTACAAGTCAAAAGTCTTTGCAATCTCTACGATTTCTTGACATTTCGAGATATCTCGAATTTGACATTATACCACGCGCCCGAGAATCACCTCCCTAAATGTCTGTCTGATTACTATTGGCTTAGTCGGTCACCCATCTCAAACCCGACCTTTTTACAAAGTTGTATAACATTCGTTATCGCAGTCTCAAACGGTCACCCAACTCATACCCAGCCTTTGAAAACGTTGTTGATTACTTCTGGCATTGTCGGTCATTTGCGAAATATTATGCTTTTAAATGCAAAAGTTGTAAAACACACAAAAAAACATTTTATACTACCGCTTTTTCGGCGTAATTAACAAAAATACTAAATATAGGATAGGGTATTCATGCCAAATTACAGCTTTCTAGTACTAAAGGCCCTGAGCTGAGCCGCGGACGGACAGACGGACATGGCGAAACCATAACAAGTCCTTGTTGACTTAACTTCGGAACCCTAAAAAAATTGGTATTTATCATAACAGCATTATCGTTTTATATTGTGATAGATAGATAGATAGATAAAGAGAAGATGAATAATTCTGTTTTATCAGATAAGAGCCAACTGACTC
This sequence comes from Agriphila geniculea, assembly GCA_943789525.1. NCBI lineage: Eukaryota > Metazoa > Arthropoda > Insecta > Lepidoptera > Crambidae > Agriphila > Agriphila geniculea. The sequence continues at coordinate 6,367,495 of OX038887.1, read as the reverse complement.
ATTCATACTGAGTTATCGATATCGCCAAACTGATACACGTTTTATATGAATTTATATTTGTAAATAAACATCATCGTCATCACGACACCCACTGCTGGGTATAGGCCTCCCCTTAGGATCTCCACGACGATCGGTCCTGCGCTGCCTGCATTCAGTGGCTTCCTGCGACCTTCACCAGATTGTCGGTCCACTTTGCCGTGGCCCTACCCACGGAGCGTCGTCCGGTGCGCGGTCACCATTCCAGAACCTTTCCGCTCCAACGGCCATCAGTTCTTCTCGCTATGTGTCCTGCCCATTGCCACTTCAGCTGAGCAATTTTTCAAGCGATGTCGGTTACTTTAGTTCTCCTGCGGATCTCCTCGTTTCTGATTCGATCACGCAGGGAAACGCCGAGTATGGCTCTCTCAATTGCACGTTGGGTGACCTTGAGCCTCCTTATGAGACCCATAGTTAGCGACCACGTTTCACTGCCGTAAGTCGTCACTGGCAACACACACTGTTCATAGACTTTCGTCTTGAGACTCTGAGGTCAAGTCGGACGCGAAGATTTTTTGAAGCTTCCCGAATGCTGCCCACCTGAGTTGGATTCGACGAGAGATCTCTTTCTCAAAGTTGGACTTACCTAACTGGACTGCCTGTCCTACGTAATGGTCAACAACTTCAAGTGTAGTGTTCGCAACATGAACTGGAGAGGGTACAACATGGCCATTTGACATAATTTTCGTCTTATCCATGTTCATCCTGAGACCCACTCTTTGGGAAGCACTACGGAGATCTTCGAGCATTGTGTTCAGGTCTTCCATGGTCTCAGCCATAAGGACTATATCATCGGCAAAACGAAGGTGTGTTAGGTACTGGCCATTCATGTTGATGCCGAGTCCTTTCCAATTCAAGAGCTAAAAGATGTCCTCCAACGCAGCTGTGAACAGTTTCGGAGAAATAACGTCTTGGATTGGTCTTGGAGTTGGATGGGATTTGTGCTCTGGTTCTGTACTCGGATTGACATGGTGGCATTTTTGTATAAGTACCTCAACACCTCGATATACCTATAGTCCACTTGGCACCTTTGGAGAGACTGCAGCACCGCCCAGGTATCAATCAAATCAAAGGCTTTCTCATAGTCCAGGAATGCCAAGCATAATAAATAAACATACGCAGTTAAATATCGTACTATTTTTAATAGATATAAATGCACATATTAGTTGTAGTAGTAGTAGTAGGTAGTAGACGTGTTTCAGAAGTGCAATTCCACGAGTAAAACCAAAATTGTGAAGTAGTTTGTTGTTAAGAAGGTGTGCAAATAATTGATCATGATGATGATCGCTTAGTAATGGAAAAATGGAAATGGGCCTAAAGTTAGCGGGATATCTTTAAAAAGAGGGATAATTTTATCATATTTCATTAACTGGAAATATCCCGTCATCAACACACTTATCTATTCTTATAATAAATCTGTAACTAAGCCGATTCTGTACATTCAATATGTTTTGGAAATTTCAGTGACTATAAGGGACATGGCACACTATAAGGGCACCGACCGCAACAACACCGCTCAAGCCCAGCAATTAACTTGTCATTTAAATTAGAGCATTAAATCGTGTGTCGTAAAATATATTTCGTAACGACAGTAGGAAAAATTCAACCGCGGGTAATCAGAGCGCTTGCCGCTACCATGCAGCCCGACTCACAGTCGCAGTCCAAGCGTGGCAAGCGAGCGGACCAGGCGCTTATTAATTAGCTTAAGGCTTGACGCCCACGAGCTATTAATCGCTGAACGATTTTTTGTCGCCGTATAATAGAACATTATGGTGTTCAATACGTAAATGATTCAATAATAAAATAAAAATTTAATATATTTTTTAAATAAAGCCAGAATTCGTGGCTATTTTATAGAAACATTTTAAAACAAAAAAGATAAAAAAAAATATTAAAAACATGACTGCCCTGTCAAAAATGAACTAAAAAGTTAAATAACAAGTGTCTTTGCAGTCGGGGGACGGTTTTTTGGAACAATTTTTAATCTAAGAGGTCCCCCGACTGCAAATACACTTGTTATTTAACTTTTTAGTTCGTTTTGGCAGGGCAGTCGTGTTTTTAATATTTTTTGAATTTATTTATTTTTATTTCACACATTTCTGTGACAAATTATATAGTTTTGAAATGTGCTCATTAAGGCCTTTCATTTGATGTCCATATTGTAATGATTGAAGAAAAAAATTTTTTTTCACATTCTAAAATGGCGTCGTACAGTCGCCATAGTGACTTTTTTCAAAAAGCAATAGCCAGTGTCACTTGGAATGATGTAAGGATTCTAACGATACCCAATACATCAAAATCCGTTGAGCCATTTAGAAGTTATGATGGAATAAAGAAACTCACATACCCACAAACATACATGAACCCTGAACACATATACACTCTTTTTTGGGCAGTCGTGTAAAAAGTATGCGCTTACCAAAGAAAAACATTTTTTCTTTTGTACTGGTAGGCCAGTATTTTTTTACAAATAAGGGCACGCACAGACGAACGACACTTATTGACGACGTAGTCCGACGGCGTCGTAGCTGCAGGTCAACGACGTCGTCGCTGAAAGTCGAAGGCCGACTAATGTCGTTATATTGCAACGACCATTCTCTTTCAGTCGCCGACGTATAGTGAAAGAGACCGCACGTATGTACTTTATATCTAAAATGAGTGATATAAATATTGATATATTAATTACTTCGATCAAAAAATACGAATGTATTTGGAATTACAAAAGTAAAGATTACTGTAATAAAATACCCTGGCGTGACACCGAATCTTGTAAAATAATCTTCAATTCATTAAAGTTGCAATCGACAATCTGAAGTAGTTAAGAAATTTTCTTCGTTGCTTCGTAAAAGCGGATAAAGTATGGCATGCTGACTATGTTGATTTCTGTAGGAAAATACGTTCTGCACCCACACCGAACCATTTTTTCTTCTTCGGTGACGGCGGCGCAAAAGAAGATAAAGCAATAATTCTACTTCAAACTCCATATTCAAATTAATAGAAATAACTTAAACAAAGAATTAGAAACTATTGCAAAATACGTCTAATCTCTTGAACTATTTGCCAGCCATGGCATAAGTGCGGAAGATCGACGACTGTCGTAGACATCTGTCGACGGCTGTCATCGCCGCTGCCGCCACTTGCCTACGAACGTCGTCGTCGGTCGTCGACCTAACACAACGACGTCACGCGACGTCGTCGGACTACGTCGTCGAGCGAGTGTCGTTCGTCTGTCTGGGCCCTAAATAGGTTACCTACTAATTTTTATAAAGCTGCAATTTTTGGAATGTTAGTTGGACCACAGTATTAGGGGATGGAGAGTGATACTACATTGCAAGCAATAAAAGTTGTGCTTGTTGCGTAATTCATTTTTTACAGGTTTATATAACTTTACTATACTTTATATATCTTTTGACAATTTAAAACATTATTTCATAGAAATATATTATAGAAATAGAAATATATATATATTCTCTTATATCCCCCTTATATCAATAAAGAAAATCAAATGTCAGACATTGCGCTGCGTCGCGTCGGTTGTTAAAAAATAAAAAAAAACAATTACCTTAAAAAAAATTTAATTCATGATTTGTCAAGCTTTGACAAAAGTTAAATATTCCATTATCTTTTTGTCAGAATAATCGGTGACAAAGTCGCAATAATTAGCGCCGTAAAATCTGAAATCGAAGGACAACGTCGTCCCACGAATATGTTCAATTTGTAGATGTAAATTCCAGTTGGTCCCAACTCTGCCGGGGCCTTGTGTTACGCTTGTTATTCTGCCGCCTTTGAGGTTCTCAATCACGAAACCATCGATTTTATACAAAAAACTAAAGTTTCTGCCCCATTCCATACTTATGAAATCCGATGACGACTCAAATGTGCCCCTGTAAGAGAGAGAAAATAGTAGGTATTAGATAAATACTTTTTATCCTGGTCAAAGGTTCTCAAGGGATTTATTTTTATACACAACGGGATGGTTTTTGGACTTCACTTCACCTGATGTTAGGTGACGATAAGGGCGAAAGTGAAAGCGCACTACACCCGGATAGGGTTGCCAGACGCCCGGGATTTCCGGGATTGTCCCGGAATTACGTGCCTTGTCCCGTGTCCAGGAATTACACCTTACTGTCCCGGATTTATTCTTACCACTATTTTTTATCATTCTTTGTATAGTGCGTACCGTTTGCTGTCTGCGTTTCACTTTGTTGCTAGAATCTGTCTAAAAAGTCTTGCATTGACTTTTTAGACAGATTCTAGCACCCCCCCCGCTATCGTTGCCCCGGAATTGACGCCAGCTGATCTGGCAGCCCTTCCCGGAATCCTCATCACTGAGGAACTAGCTATCTTACCTGTAACTGCCAAAACATAACAATTTTTTAATTGTTGTTATGGCGTCAGACTTAGCTAAGATGGTGGTAGCTAGCCAGGCGGACTCGAAATAAGCACTACCACCAGCCAAAACGAGTATAAATTGTACTCTCCCTGGGAATCGAACCCGGGACCCCTGCGTCTTACACGGGTGGGCGGACCACTAGACACACGACTGTCCATGCAGACAAAGCCACGGGCGGAAGGTTATCTATAAAGAGACCAACAAAATAACGCACTGAGATACGATATTTGACGAGTAAGTGACTCCATCGATGAATGCTGACTTAGAGGGCGCCTCCATCTCAGTAGCCTTGGCAAGCGCCAAAGCCGCCACTGATAAAGTCACCAACAGCATGGACAGCTTCATCTGAAAAGCACATGAATTGTTAGGTACCCGATCAAGCCTAGCATATGTACCAACGGGCCTAGCATACGCACCAACGAGCCTAGCATGCGCCCCGCGACTGTTTGTCGACAATTTATCTTGCGATGTCTGATCCTGGCCCCGGATTTTGTAATTTTGTTGCAATCAACTCTGACAATCGCTGCTTTAGTAAGTACCAATGTGACAACCATCTAACTTAAAGCAGCAATGTAACTGAGGTTTCAATCTATTTCAATCGAGAATTTTTAGCCACAGGTTACGTAATCAGGGGGCTGATTTCGTGACTTAGTGCAATCAACCCTGACAGAAATTGCAGTTACATTGCTGCTTTAGTAAGAGCCAATGTGACAACTATCTTACTTAAAGCAGCAATGTAACTGCGGTTTCAATCGATTTCAATTGTTAGCAATAGAGTTACGTAATCAGGGGGCAGGTCATCCAGTGCGGAGCGAACGGGACATTGGTTGTAATAAGACAAAAAGTATTTACCTTTGCAGATTGTTGTATAATTGTTTCTCTTTGGCTCTACAAGGAAAAACTAATAAAAATTCTTTAACCAATAGCCATTTATATCACATTGAAAGAAGTAGGTAGATAAGATATGATAAATTATAATTTATCAATCAAAATTAATTACGTATTAGCTGATTCTTTAAGTCAAGTCGGAAAGCAGATAACTATTATGTAAGTAATTAAATTGGTAGGTAGATATTTATAAAACAATAGTCAAGTTCCAGTCAGACTCGCGTACGAAGCGTTCAGTACCAAAACATGGCAAAAAAATCACTTAACTCTTTTCTTCACAGTGGTTAACATCCACCAAGTTAACCACCACTTTCATTGCTGCAAAGTGCCATCTTTTGATGACGCGTATAAACGCAGAGCATATACGCAGCGCGCGATTGACGTACAGTCACGTCTATAAATACGTATAGTGTTTGAGAATTTTGTCACTCTACAGCTATTACTTTTTGGAAGAGAAATCAATGATAAATGACAACTACAACAAAGTGACAAAGTTCTAAACTGATGCGTACTGCGTACGTCGGACGTAACTTGTAAAGATTGCACAGAGCCTTTGTGAGCAACTAACAACCCATCTTGTTATATTTCGATATGAATCAACTTGTGCGTTTATAAGCGTCAAAGAACCCCTACCTTTAAATTAAAAAAAATGACAAAATGCTCCTACCGTGGTTTTTTTTTATAACAGACAACAGAAATAACTTTCTTAATAACTCATAAATTACTCCCCCTTAGTAGTAGCACAAAGAAGGTTAGACCTAGTTTTAACCATTTACACCTATTATGAATGGACTGATGGACACACCTATTATTAGCCGTGAGCAAATCGGCTACACCTAGATTTAACCAACAGCTACTGGCTACACGTAGAACTAGGTGTAGCCGTACTTCGGGTATTAGCTGTAACATTTGCACTTAAAATCTGTGAAGTGAAGATGTGTAATAAGCACTGACGAACTTTATTGATAGACAAATATTATTTACAATAAAAAATAACAAATACCTAGGAACTTTTGTACCTAGTTAACAATTCCTCATTATTTATATCTCACTTTCTGTAGTACTATGCGGACATCAGAACTATGGCGCTAATGCAAATAGGATTAACGTATCATATTTATACGATAATTTAAATAACAACTCACTCATTCAATATTAGTCGCAATATTTATCACGACGAATGCACTTATTGGTAGAAAAGTTGATAAAAATTTATATATTACAAAAATTTTAATCAATGCTATTATGATAAGTAATGATTTTAATACCTAATTATTTCTTAGAATGCAAAACGGTGCCGTAGTTTTTATAGGAAAACAAAACAAAAACAGCTTCAACATCAAAGCAGTACCCTAATAGAATCGTTATGTCTGTCTGTCTGTTGTCTGTCTATCTGTCCGTCCGTATGTCACAGCCACTTTATTTAATTCTAAATGCCCCACCCGACTTTATTAGACGTGTTTTATTACAATTGATATGCGTAGCTAATGATTTGAATAACTTCTAAGGCTTTCAGCGCGTACAGTTCATCACTACATACACTCGACGTCAGAAAAATCGCACCTCTTCGAAAGTAATGGTAGAAATATATTATTGTGTTGTGTTGTGTTGCGTTGTGTCGTGGCGGTGGGTGTCCACATTATTGTGTCGCGACAGAGAGCGTTCTGTCGTTTTTTCTCCACAGTATCAATCGAAGCTTTGCAACGCATGCACGTTCATAATGCTTTCATCAGGTTCTGAGAGTAATTTAGAAGAGGACCTTAAATTTGTATATTATGTATATGATGACACTTCTTCAGAAAAATAAAAAGAAAACACTGAATTGAACCAACATTAAGAAATAAAATATACTTACGCAAACTAAATAAGTAGGTACCTAGGTATTTAGATTACGTATTATATTACGTATCCCCGCAAATTGGTAATGAACCTGGCAGCCATGTTTTTAAACCCAAAAACAAAAAACAATTGTAATATTTTTATATGCCTAGACTCTATCTTATTGAAAATAATAATTCAATAATTAATACATTAAATTACCTATAAGAACTTTATTGCTCATGTCATTTTTAGTTGCGGATGACGTCAACGTGTATGTTATGTGACAAGGTTCTATCGTATTACCAATTTGCGGGGATAGTATTTATTTACTTACCATCTAATATTCCGGCAATCATTTAATTGCATTTGGTATCATGATAGTATTTTATGAAACTGATGCATAATGAGTGTTTTAATTACTAGTTATGTGCAGTTTCATACACTACGTTATCTACTCTCATACAATTGGGACTGAACCTATAATCCCCGTCAATTGGTAATGCGCTGGAACCTTGTCACATTAACATTCACGTTGACGTGATCCGCTACTAAAAATGTCATGAAACAAGAAAATTCTAATAGGTAATCTAATACATTAATTATTGCATTATTATTTTCAATAAGATAGTGTCTGGGTATATAAAAATTTTACAATTGTTTTTCGTTTTTGAGGTCAAAATCATGGCTGCCAGGCGCATTATTGACGTGGATAGTACTTAATAAAAGATCAACGTTAGAAAAGAGTAAGAGACTTTGCTTGTATTTAGTTATCTTGATTATGAGTCATTTCCGTCGCTGAATCTAAAATATCTGGCGGAGTCATTCTTTAATTTTCCGCAATTTCAGAGTTGGTCCTATAGCAAAAGTTGTTCGGTTTGATGGTCCCTAGTTTTCTACTATATTCGGCATTAGGGGTTATTTTGTAAAACATTGTAGGTATATCTATTTGTTTCCTTATAAAAAAACCTACAAACTATTCCCAAACAGCAGCTCTGATAAACTGATGTTTATAATTTTTGCATTTGGTATAATACAACACTTTACATTGACGCACAAGTTCTATTAAATCTTCATATTTTGAGTTAAATCAAAATTACAACGCATGTATTGCAAGCGTCCGCCGCCAGCGACAGATACCATGATACAATGCTAGAAACACACTATTGTGTTGTGTTGTATCGCGACAGATCGGTGGTGGGGGTTCTATTGCAATCGCAGCCGAGCGGTCCGCGCCACAACAGATCCCGACACAACACAATAGTGTGTTTCTAGTTATACTATATGTATGAAACCGATAGCGACAGATTTCGACACGACACAAAACAACACAATAGTATGTTTCTAGCGTTGGCCACCTGCTATTGCTAGCTAACGTTCTATTGTGTAAATGTTGATATCTATTGAAAGTACATTTAATGAGCTCTCAATTAATAATTGTTCGATTTTATTAACATAAGAGTTACCATAATTAAACGCTTAAAGCGTTATTGCTTGCGCCGCCATAAAAGAGAAATAAAAGGGGTCAATTCAGGAAATGGGGGTAAATTCGCTATCGAGATGATGGAGAAAACACACTTCGACAGTTAAATTAAAAAATGGAATACCAGAATTGCTCAAACATTGCAAAAAAAGGCTCTGAGCTGAGCCGTGGACGGACAGACGGACATGGCAAAACTATAACAAGCCCTTGTTGACTTGACTACGGAACCCTAAAAATTGGTATTTATCATAACAAAATTCAAAATTCAAAATATTTTATTCAGTCTAGGCCACAGAACAAAGAAAAAATTTTCCCCCCCAGTAGAAGTCGCAAGTAGGCGGGACCCGTGTAACCTCAAGTGAGCGTAGCTCCGCATACTTCTGAATTTTGCTACGTCAGTCGTGTGAGCGAACGCCAACCAAAAACATCTACAAAAAACATATAAAAATGCCGAGTTGCATTATATAAAAGATCAAAAACAATATCCACATATATCATTTAGCAAACGGGTGCATTAAATATCAGAGGGAAGCTTTATTTAATTTATTTTGATTTTAATTAAAAATTCAACTGAGTTTTTCCTTTTAAATTTCAAAACAATAAACATCCACCTTTATGCGGTATACACTTATGATCCATATTCCTATGCACTATTTGACATATTCTTGAAGTTTCATAAACATTAAAATATAGACTAGCAGAAATGTTATTCAATAGGGGAGACCGAGAAAGTTGTGACTGTGAAGAGTTGAAAAGTATTAGAGTCTGGCCAACGAGTCGTGTCATCTCGAACCCGCGGCAAAAAGAACAACAGCGAAAATAAATCTATTAATACGTTTAGCGTTTAGAAAAATGATTTTCAAAAGTTTGAGTAAAATCATAGTTTAAGCATTTAACTGAATTCAAGAAAATCTGTATAAAAATAATAAATTTTTAAAAACTTAAATGACCAATTCAGTTATTATAAGCCAACCTTATATGCCAAATCAGTATGTATCAATCAATCACAGAGAAATCAACTGTTATATCAAAGAGAATATAAAATATAATAATCACTATATTTTTGGTCTATGACAGTCATACATAGCCAAAATGACTTCCAAGTATAACCCAGTAAGGTGTAAGAGTCTATTTTCAGTAGGTATTGAATGGGCATCAACATTCAGTTTAACTCGAACGGATTATATCCGAGCTCAGAAGAAGTTATTTAATTCAACTTTTTTGCTACGACGGATTCAAAATACAAAATTAAATTTCCTACTAAGAATGTTGATGCTAAGTTCCCTAAAAATGAATTCTGGATCGTTTAGGCAGTTTTTCATTTATAAACGCTAAAATTTTAAATCAAATAAATTCATGTCATGTATGGCGGGTCACCATTGTTCTTTGAAACTTTATTCACTCAAAACACTGCGAAATAGCTATTTTAGACTTTAATTATATTGTTTTAGCTTGGACTTTTGTCAAGGTGTATATATATATATATATACACCTAAGATAAAATTGATATTATGTAGTTTTTTCAGTGAATAAAGTTTTGAAATTTTAAATAAGTTATAATTAGGAAATATAGCAAGCCGAGTTGTTGATTCGAAAATATAACTGAGTTGAGTGTTGAGTTGAGATCGGTAATATTTTAGAATTCCAAACTCGTTGTAGGCTTTCTCAAACCTATAACCGATAAGTTATACGCGGCGTCCGCCACCCGTGTGATGTCGGCGAACTGTCCAAGATCTAGCGTTTCTGCACAGACTTCTCAATGGATCTTTGCAATCTAATGAGCTCGTGAACAACATCGCAATCAGTGTTCCATATCGTCTTCCACGACAGCCAATAAAGAAAACTTTTGCGCTACCTACTTTTAAGACCAATCTTGGACGAAACGCCCCTTTGCTTCGCTGTTGTGCTCAGTATAATAATCTCAAAAGAGAGATCGCTGATGATATCGATGTTTTTTGCGACTCATTGCCTAAATTTAAGTCCAGTATCTTTAAATTATTAGAATCTAATAATCAATAATAATAGTGAAAATTAATAACTTTCAATTTTTTTTTCTTTAATTTTTTTTTCATTTATTTTAGCATGTACTTGACACAATTTATGTTTTAAGTGTTGTAAACGCCTATAATAGGCATATAAATAAGTATTGTGCTCTATTGTATAACTGATAACAACAATGTTAAATATATATACTGTTGGTGTACCTTTTCCATAAATAAATATGCGAAATTCGAATTTACATTTTTGAACATACTAATCGATATCCGATACATTTATTTTATTTGGAATTCTAAACATTGGATTTCATATATTTGTTACCTAGTAACACTAAGAAATCTCAGGATTTCACCGAATTATGAAAAAGAATTTAACGAATATTTGATCTGAAACTATTAGGATAATAAAGTGAAAAATGTCAACCAACCTGGTCTCCTTTATCTCGTTAAATTTTCTTAAAGTACTTTATGTCATAACAAATAAGGTGGTAAATCGCATTATTAAAATTTGCTTGCGCCATCTAGCGGCTGAGTAGCCGCGTTATAAATATACGTATTATTTAATTTGGTACCAAGTGCTATGGTAATACGATTGAATCTAAATAAATAAACTTTATGATTTATGACCTTTTGGATATTATACATTTTTAATTTTTATCCAATTACGTGTTCACAAAGTATGTGTGCGTAGCATGTAACTATTAAATGGGGGGCTTGGCTTCGATTTTTAAAGTGTTAGTTTTGGTTACACTGGTTTTCATACTAAATTCTAACTACTTCTATGTTCTGTGGTCTAGGCCACAGAACAAAGAAAAATGTGGTCTAGGCTGTTACAAGCACTTGTGAATGTCATAGAAGCTACGCCATCGGTTCGCAAACCCTAAGCGGGAGACCTTGTAACGAGAAGAACCGGCAAGAAACTCGTCAAGGGCTGCTTTTTTCTCCCTGTATATTTCATACAGAGTCGTCAACATTGAAAAATGAGCTCTACGTTTAAAGTGAGGTCATTTTAACAGCATTATCGTTTTATAATTGTGAAAATATAAACAAATAATTCTGTTTTATCAGATAAGAGCCGACTGATTCATTCATACTGAGTTATCAATATCAATATCTCCAAACTGATACACGTTTTATATGAATTTATATTAAAGATAAAGATAATTTATTTGCATAAAATATGGTAAATTGAGATCTTAATATCCTAAATATAATTTCACATATTTTGCCAAATCTAATGGCGTGCAAATGTATGTTCATTAGATTATTTCGTAAAAAAAAATTACGAGCAAAGACAGTAAAATATAATTAATCTATAAAATGTCGAAAAAGTTATATAAATAAATTGAATCTAGGTATTTTAATATTGTCAAGTTTTATCATTTAAAAATTCATTGATAGTATAAAACCATTTATCCATTAGCCATTTCGTCAATTTAATTTTAAACATGTTAAAGTTTTGTTCACGAATGGATTATGGTATCTTATTGTATATTTTAATAGTCATAAATTAACAATTTTTATCTACTCTCATATCGTAAAATTCGAATTATGAATTTCAAAACGAATTTATATTGGCATACTATATATACGCAATACCGAAAAAAAATTAAAAAGGTATTTTTCAATACAGTTGCTCGAAAATTTGAGCTTACGCTGACAGGCCAGCGTGCGGTAAGTTGATTTTACCGCACGCCGTGCGTTTTTGTTTACGGCTTAATACAGCGTGCGGAAAGTTGATTTTACCGCACGCCGGCGCCGTGCGTTTTTGTTTACGAACGTTTTTTTTTTATTTCTACTAGCTTTCGGTGCGGCTTCATCCGCGTGGACAGTAGAAAAATACATCGACCAGTTTAAAGTGACCTCTTTAATGTATGAAAGCTAGTACTATGGAGAGTTCAAGCTGTTTCCCTGGTTCCACCCATCTGAATTTGATAAAACATAGCTTTGATTTTAAGTTGGTTGGTTGTTATTAAATGTGAAAAGCCCATCAAAATTCGTTTAGCGGTTTTTGCGTAATTCGCGCACAAATATTTAGAATTTACAGTTTTATTATATGTATAGATTACAATTTAAGTAGTTATATACTCTGTGGTAGTACCTGTAATGTTTTCTCGCAAATGTATTGAAAAACGTTGTATGGCACACGGTTGTTAAGGTTTTTTAAAACTCGTGACGATTATAAACCCTCGCCTGTGGCTCGGGCTTATAAAACGTCAACTTGTTTTAAAAACCTCCTTACCAACCTTGTATCATAAACTACTATTATAACATACCTTCGCTATACTAAAGTATGCTATAAAATAACTTTTTTTCTCTTTACGATACAGGGCAAATCCAAAAAGAAGGCAGTGCCGCGATATTAAAAAAAAATGATATTCCCATAGGCCGGCCACACACAGACGTAATCACGTAACGGAATTCCGAACGTAATTTCGACAATGTATGAAGATTCCGTACGGAAAAAACACGCTTGTGTGTGGCAGCCCATAGATTTTGTATGCAGCTGCTGCGTTCGGAATCACGCACGTACGGAATTCCGTTACGTGATTACGTCTGTGTGTGGCCGGCCATATACTTTGAAAATGTACTCTATGATGATCGATGGCTTAGCGTAACGATTAGTCTGCTGGAATTCACTCATCTCATTATTATTTTTTCTAATAGAATACGCGCCATTTTTTAATTTTAATTTTTACTTTCGCTTAAAAATCTCTGATAGTATAGTAGTGAGTGTGAAGCAAAACTCCCCGATATTTTAGATGTGGCGACGGGAAAACGTCTTACTTTAACCTAGGTAAGTAACCTACCTAAAACAAAGTCGAGAAACTACTTACTCTTTTTATTATTGATATTTTATTTTGTAGGTTCAATCACAAATTGTATGAGAGTAGATAAAGAAGTGTATGAAACTGTACATAACTAGGTATTAAAACACTCGTGTGATACTATTAAAAACCTCGCCTACGATTCGGTTTTTAAACACACACTCATGTTTTAATACCCCTCATTATGCATCAGTTTCATAAACTACTATTATGATATAGTTTCGAGTTTGAAGCAGGCACTAATAATTTTGTAGGATCTTTGGACACATACTTTTTGTATTCCTTTGCCTTTTTAAATATATCTGGATGCTTTTTAGGGTTCCGTACCAAAATGGTAAAAAAGGAACCCTTATGGTGTGACTCAGTCTGTCTGTCTGTCTGTCACAGCTGGATATCTCGAGAACTACTAATGGTATCAACTTGAAATTTGGAATAGTTTAAGATGACATTTGCCCAACTATTTTGCAAATAAGAAAGAAATAAACTTTTTTTTTTACAACGTATTGAAAAGGGGTCTTAAAAATTTGAAGTGTGGTGACTAGGGCATGTGGGGTATCATATGAAAGAGCGCTGTTTGCACATTTTAAAACATTATTTTCTATTTTCTTAGGCCGCATAGTTTTCGACTTATGATGAAAAATGTAAAAAAAAATACCGTTCCCCCCCCCTTATCTCCGAAGTTTGCAAAGAAAAAAATCTGAAATAATTCTATGTGATAGTAGTTTATGTAAAGATTACAGGAAAAATAAAACGATGTCTCAATATAACACACTTTTTTAGAAATTCAAAAAACAAACAAAAATTTTTTAGTTTCACTACCAGTCAACAGATGGCGCTGTCCTAAGCATACTAACCTTAGGAAAAAAATAGTTCCACTATCGGTCAAGAGATGGCGCAACCTAATACTACAATAATAAATTGGTGGCTGATTCTAATATAATTACCTACTATTTGCCGTACGAATAAACGAAGAATAAGTTCCTACTTAGTAATATAAACAGTTTGCAATGTGGAGTGGCTGAAACGTTTTTCACTCACCATAAGCAGCTGTGGTTAAAATTTGTAAATTTACTGTCCGCCTGTTCGCCCTTCCACCTGTCTGCCGTTTATCCTACTTTTTTAAAGACTGTACTAAAGTAACATATTCAAATATATTTATGATTGTACGGAACCCTCGGTGCGCGAGTCCGACTCGCTCTTGACCGGTTTTTTAGAAATATCCCAGACTCCAGGATGATCGAGGATGGTAACGTCAACAACTTTAACTTTTTGAATAGAGGTCTGCACGAATCCATTGGATGAGCTTTGCAAATAGCTCTTACACATTTTTTTTGTGTTATAAAAGCCTTATTGAATATTGGTGAACTACCCCATAAAATGACTTCGTACCGTAGTACTGAAACTACGTAACCATGATAAGCTATTAGGGCTATTGTTTCACCTGAGGATTTGCGTATCATTTTAAGTGCATAAACGAATCTATTCAACTTTGTGCATAACTTACTTATATGTCCCTTCCAGTTACAATTACTATCCAATGTAATGCCTAAGAAATTAATTTCATTTATGTCTTCAACTACGTCATTGTCTGTTTTGATATTAATTTTTTGTCTTTTATTTTTTTTTTAATTATTGAATTGTACTA
Source organism: Agriphila geniculea (assembly GCA_943789525.1). NCBI lineage: Eukaryota > Metazoa > Arthropoda > Insecta > Lepidoptera > Crambidae > Agriphila > Agriphila geniculea. The sequence continues at coordinate 6,352,407 of OX038887.1, read as the reverse complement.
TCTTTGTTTTCGATACGTTTAATGTCAAGTAAATAAATAAAATCATAGTGAGAAATTATGAATTATCTCTCTGGAGTGCACTCCGAACAAGCTTTGTGGTACTTTTTATCACTTTAACGATATTTTCTAGCCTGTCGTTTTGTTATATGGACTTTTATTGCGAAAAGTGGCCACTTTCAACAATAAAAGTCAATTAAACTTAACGACAGGCTAGAAAATATTGCTTAAGTGATAAAAAGTACCACAAAGCTTGTTCGGAGTGCACTCCAGAGAGATAATTTACAAATTTGTCTTTATTTAAGCACTATGATTTTTATTCTAATGGCGGCGCTAGTGTGCAGACTGCGCAGCCTTATATGAGGTAAGTAAATTATTTTCGTCAGTTTTTGATATTTCCACGCGTCGCCATCGATTTTTTAAGTAACTATTGATCCAATCCCATGATTTCCCTCTTATTCCATAACGTTCACATTTATTTAATAAGACATTATGGTCAACATAATCAAATGCCTTACTCATATCGAAAAAAATGGCAGAAGCTCGGTTTTTTTTGTCGATATTCTCCACAATGTTTTGGACTAGCTTGAATGCAGCAAGTGTAGTTGACTTGTTTTGCTGAAAACCATTTTGTTCATTTCATTGGAATATCAATACCACAACATTCGAATGTTTTTTCAACAGCCATATTGTTACATAATGGTATTTGTTTAAACTCTGTAATAGTATTTCGTACCAAAATACACACATCACCTCTTCTTTCATTGTTTCTGGAGAAAAAAGCCGCTAATTTATAGTTTTTCAGATAAACATTAGATTCATTTCCACTTTTGATAAACGTTTCAGATAAACAAATTATATGAAAAGGATTATCCGAAAATTCATCAACGCACAGTTCCAATAAGTCTAATTTATTAAGTAGCCCAGCAATATTTTGATGAAATAAGACATTTGTAGTTATATTTTTATCATCATCGGAATTAACGAAAAAGTTTGTTTTGGTTCTGTGTTTAGGATAGGTGTCTCAATACTTTTTTTTAAGGTGGTACCCTGAGCGAAAGTGGCGCCGCGGTGAATTTTATTTAATATTATAATTCTAAGACACAATTTTAATAATGTTTATCGTGGAGATTTTAAGGCTTACAGTCTAGTATTTTTAGACGGTATCGTTACATTCCCTAGTAGTCACTGCTAGAAGTAGATAGAAAAACTGCTAAATGTATGGCCGTTTTTGACACATTTGCTATCTACTTCTACGAATGACTACGAGGGCATGTAGAGATACCTTCTAAAAATACTAGACCATGGGCCCTAAAATCTCCACGATAAACATTATTAAAATCTTTTTCTATTAATAACTTATTAAATAAAAACCTCTGAGGGCACCACTTTCGGTCATACAACCGCCTTAATATAGGAAAGTAGTAGGGTATAGTACCTTTTCTATTTTTATTAATTAGCTTTTCATTTTTCTTATTCAGATTAAATTTAATTGATGTCAATATGTGTGTGTCATAGTATTTAGAATCAAGTAGTAGGTAAATTTTTTTACAGACCTCTGTCAAATAGTTATTTTTAGTGTAATAATTTAGTGAGATATTTAAGAAATAGGAATTATGAAAGTGTTCACAAACATTTTTGACTAGGCCGTTTAACATATGTTCATTCATAAACTTATTTTTAACAATATTTAAAATAAATAGAATAGCTTTTTTATAACACTTAAAACGGTCACCAATTGCGTCATTGCCATAATAGGATTAGTGTTTGTAAATAAACATAATATGCAGTTTTAATAGATACAAATGCACATATTCGTTGTAGTAGTAGAAGCAGGTAGTAGACGTATTTCAGAAGTGCAATTCCACGAGTAAAATTTGTCTTCTGTCCCTTACTAGGTTTTGAAATTGTACAGCCGTTCTAAGCTGAAGTGTCAGTGGGCTGAACACCTAGCGAAAAGAACCAATGGCCGTTGAGGCGGAAAGGTTCTGGAATAGTGACCACGCACTGGACGACGCTACGTGGCTAGCCCCCCAACAAGGTGGACGAACGATCTGGTGAAGGTCGCGGGAAGCCGCTGGATGCGGACAGCGCAGGACCGATCGTCGTCGTGGAGATACTTTACTTGGGGGAGGCCTATACCCAGCATTGAGTGCTGATATATTTTGATGATGATGATGATGATGAACGATCGTGGCAAAATAAAAAAAGTTATTTACCTATCCCTCATTTGAAAGATATTTAAGTACAATTTTGAACTCATAGAAAATCCCATTAAAATAAATTTTTAATATTTTTTTAAGTAAAAACGAATTCTGGCTATTTTATAGAAACATTTCATAACTTCATTTAAATGAAATTATTAATAAATTGATTTATACTAACATAGATTAAGTTCTACTAACATAAAATGAGTCCTTGTTACTTAAATAAACTAAATTTTATTATATATATTATCAGCGAACTAAAATCTATGGAATAAGCATTCTGCTCGAAAAATGGCACCACACGAAAAGTACAACTAAGTGGATAGAGCTAAAAATGCTGGCATTTAATTATGCAGCACAAAGCGTCTGAACACTGGTTGCTTATTAGCGACCATAATTTGTATACTTGTAGATATTTTCTATACTGAAACGACAAAATAAGATACGTTTTTTCTGCATCTTTTTACTGCCTTCTTTGCATCTTTTACACTATTTGACTATAAAGGACGTCATTTCTAACAAACTCTTTCTTTCTATCTTTTCTCTATACAAACTGCAATTTATTAAAAAGAATACTAACGTCAGTCACCGGGTGCTGGCTGGCACGACTAAAGCTGAGCGGGTTGTACTTTTTCGGGCTCATGGTGCCATTTTTTAAGCAATATTTGTTTGCAATTACACTTCCATAGATATTAGTTCGCTGTATATTATAACAAAAAAAGCCATAGGCTTCAAACTTATAACACTACTCTTTGCGCTGCGTCGGGGGATAAAAAACCAAAAAATAAAAACAACAACCTTCAAAAAAATATATAATTAATGAACTGTCAAGCATTGACAGTCTAATTAATCCATAGTTAAATATTCCATTATCTGTTGGTCAGAATAACCGGTGACAGTGGGGGCGCAATAATAAATGCCGTAAAATCTAAAATCGAAGGACAGTGTCGACCCTTGAAAATGTTCAATTTGTAGATGCAAATGCCATTTGGAATCGTCAAACTTCCCGGGGCCTTGTGTTACGCCTGTTATCCTGCCGCCTTTAAGGTTCTCAATCACGAAACCATCGATTCCATACAAAAAACCAAAGCCTCTGCCCCATCCCACAACTGAGAAATCCGATGACGACTCAAATGTGCCCCTGTAGGAGAGAGAAAATATTAGGTATTAGATAAATACTTTTAATCCTGGTCAAAGGTTCTCAAGGGATTTTTAATTTTTTTTATGCACAACCGGATAGTGCTTGGAATTCACCTCATCTGATGTTAGATGACGATAAGTGCGAAAGTGGAAGCGCACTACACCCGGAATCCTCATCAGTGAGGAACTGGCTATCTTACCTGTAACTGCCAAACACAACAATTTTTTCATTGTTGTTATGGCGTCAGACTTAGTTAATATGGTGGTAGCTAGCCTGGCGGACTTGAAATAAGCACTACCACCAGCCAAAAGGAGTATAAATTGTACTCGCCTTGGGAATCGAACCCGGGACCCCTGCGTCTTACACGGAAGGGCGAACCACTAGACACACGACCGTCCATACAAACAAAGCCGCGTGTGGAAGGTTATCTATAAAATATAACATTAGAGACCAACAAAATAACGCACTGCATAACGATATTTGACGAGTGAGTGACACCATCGATGAATGCTAACTTAGAGGGCGCCTCCATCTCAGTAGGCTTGGCGAGCGCCAAAGCTGCCACTGATAAAGTCACCAACAGTATGGACAGCTTCATCTGAAAAGCACATGAACTGTTAGGTATCCAATCAAGCCTAGCATTCGCACCAACGGGCCTAGCATACGCACCAACAACGGGCCGAGCATACGCACCAACGGGTCTAGCATGCGCACCGCGACTACTTGTAGACAATTTATATATTGATTTTTTAACGTTTTCTTAGAAGGGGCCATCCATAAATTACGTCACACGAATTTCATGACTTTTGACCCCTCCCCCCTCCTTGTCATAGCTGGTCACATTTGTGAGAGCCACCCCTCCCTAGTGTGACGTCACATATTTTACAATTTTATATCTAGAATTAAAACAGCAGTTCCTAAATTTCAATTTAAATGACTTTGAAATGTGACGTCACTAAATTTAGGACCCCTCCCACCCCCTTGTCACACAATGTCACAATTCGTCGACCCCCTCCCTTCCCCTTAACGTGTGACGTAATTTATGGATGGTCCCCAATCAACTCTGACAGAAATCACAGTTACATTACTGCTTTAGTAAGAACCAATGTGACAACTATCTTACTTAAAGCAGCTATGTAACTGCGGTTTTAATCGATTTCAAACGAGAATTGTTAGCCACAGAGTTACGTAATCAGGGGGCTGGTCACATCGGTGCGGAGTGAGCGGGACAAATATCGGGCTAACGCGAGAAAATTGTCAACGAAAATTTGTGATGGTGCGCTTGGTAGGCCAGCATGGATAAAAATAAGCCAAGGGTTGGAAAATAACCCAAATAAGTAATACATCCATTGAAAGGTACAGAAGCAGAACAAGGAATGTCCTGCCCACGGGTTACGTATCTCTGTTGCTAACAATTCTCGATTGAAATCGATTCAAATCGCAGTTGCATTGCTGCTTTAAGTAAGATAGTTGTCACATTGGTTCTTACTAAAGCAGCAATGTCACTGCGATTTCTGACAAAGTTGATTGCAACAAAGTTAGACAATCAGCCTACTGGTTATTGTACGTTATGATACGGACCTTTACAGATTTTTTACCCTGTACAGAGTAAAAAAAAAATTACGATTGGAAATATTGTTAAAGTTTTAGCATTTTTTATTAGTATTAAACTAAAAATACTTGCAAAATCCGATGTTTTGCCATACTTATATCGAATCTGGATTAAATGAGACATACCTTGTTTTGTCTCTGTACCCTTCTGTATATTTTATTTTATTTATTAACACAAACACAATACCATGACAGGACATATCCCAATTCGATAAAGTATTCCCTACTGCTTATAACATATGTATAATATACAATGATACTTTGGCAAATTCACTCAAAGAACACGAAAAAATATTAATACTTTGGGTGTTGAGTGTGTGCAGAGCGCGTGTGATGGCTTTATTTAGCAAATTAAGATAATTTGCTATAGTCTAAATAATTATATTCTAATAAAGGGGCGTACGAGCATTGCGTTTACCCGGTCAAGGTCTATGGGGCAGAAACTGCAGGTAGCCCAAAGGAAAATGGAGCGCGCCATGTTGGGTATCACTCTACGCGACAACGTAAGAAACACATTCACCTGGAGTCGAACTAAGCTAACTAACGAGTAGTGCAATCGGCGTATCACTGCATAAAGAAAGTGACGATTGGCCGGTCACATAATATGTCGTAGAATCGATGACCGGTGGAGCAGAAAAGTGCTGGAGTGGAGGCCAAGAACACCGGTCCTTCCCTGTCCCACCTGGTTCCGTCCCACCTGGGTTTTTGGCGGCCAACGCTTCTGGTACCGACCAGAAGCGTTGGCCGCCAAAAACCCAGGTCAGATGACACCACGGAAAAACTAGATGAGAAAGGGACAGGACCGAAAGGGATGGCGTGCAAGCGAGTAGGCCTACACTCAGCAGTGATCACTCACTGCTGAGTGTAGGCCTACTCGCTTGCTCGCTAAGGTGCCTTAAGTCACCTTAAGGCTGAAGAAGAAATAATTCTCCCCGATAATCGTTAGATAGGTACCACTGAGCTTCAAAGATAAATGTGTTGTTATACAATTTTGTTGTAATAACACAAAAAGTATTTACCTTTACAGATTGTTGTTAAGTTGCTTCTTTTTGGCACTACAAGGAGACACTAATAAAAATTCTTGACCAATATCCATTTATAACACATTGAAGGCAGTAGGTAGATAAGATATGATAAATTACAATCTATCAATCAAAATTAGTTAGGTATCAGCACTGCTTCTTAGAGTCAATCCGGAAAGCAGATAACTATGTAATTAAGATAGCTACTTATAAAAAAGTATCCAAGTACGATTCAGACTCGCGGACGAAGGGTTCCGGACCAAAAAAGGCAAAAACATCACGTTTGTTTATGGGAGCCCCTTTAACTCTTTTCTTCACAGTGGTTAACATACCTAGTTAACAAGGCACCACTTTAATTGCTGATATTGTATTTTAAAGTGTCATCTTTCGATTACGCCTTTGACGCGTACAAACGCAGAGCATAATATACACATCAACTTTGTCTAGGGATACAGGTGTTATTTTCATACAAACGAGGTGAATTTGAAGCCTTGGTTTACTGCCAGGGATGTACCGTGCTGTGATCTGATGGCGGCCATCTAGGGAGTGAATAGAGGTGATTCAAATCGTTAAACACATCCAACTGATATGATCAGCATTCTAAAAGATTAATGGGTCAGAGTTCTCAGTTTGAGGATTTCCATACATTTTCATGCTATTTTCGCGGTTTTTTTAAACATGTCCTTTACGTTTTAAGAATGCTGGTCAGATCAGTTGGGTGTGTATAGCGATCTGAATCTCCTCCATTCACTCCCTGGAAAGCCGTCATCAGATCACAGCACAGTACATCCCTGGCAGGAAACCAAGGCGGTATATTTATAATTCGGTGAAATCCTGATATCTCTTAGTGTTACTACTTACTAGGCAACAAATATATGAAATTGAAAATTTAGAATTCCAAATAAAATAAATACTTATATTGGATATTGATTATAGATCGATCGAGAATATGTCAAATAGCGCATTGGAATATGGATCATAAGTGTATACCGCATAAAGGTGGATATTTATTGTTTTGAAATTTAAAAGGAAAAGCTCAGTTGAATTTTTAATTAAAATCAAAATAAATTAAATAAAGCTTCCCTCTGATATTTTATGCACCCGTTTGCTAAATGATATATGTGGATATTGTTTTTGATCATTTATATATATATATATATATATTCATTTATATATATCACTTATTTTAACAATTATTTTTATATAATTTAGTCCGTTTTAAATCGTGTTTTTAAAAAAAATATTTTTTTCAGTAAATAATTTTTTTCTGATTTTTAGTTAACGAGCTAAGACTAAAATATACCATCCCCTATCGGAGCACTCATCAAGACGATTCAAAAGAGCCAATTACGTAAGAAGTTAATTTATAATTAAGGCTCGGTTATGCGGAAACATTTGTCTCTGTCCTTTTCTTTACGTGTAAATAGTATCGAAAATAACCTCATTTCTGCACTTTTTCGTTATTTTTTCATTTAAAGTGTATTTTGATGTAGAATTCAATACATTTCCGCTATTATATACGCCAAAAATATGACCCTACGCAAGCGCTTTGGATGATATTCAGTTTTTTTTACAATCATCTGTGAGGTTTATACGCAATTTAATACTTGTAGCTACAAGTAGCTACTAGAGAATCTTTTTAGCTTGTCGTATGTTTTTTTTGAAGCTGCAACTTTACGTTTTCTTTATAAAAATATGACCCCCGCAAACCATGTTTTCCCATGATGGACCCTTAAATAGTATTTTAGAACCATTTGAGTACTTATGTACGTAGTACCTATGTATACTTATAAACCTATTATGTACCTATGTATATTATACTTACGTGTTTTGTATTATTGTTTCATAATGGTTGTTAATTTCTCCAAAAATGATCCTGTATAAAGAAACACTAATGTCGCCGAGATGATATCATTATTAGAACATGCCTGTTTTTCCCGTTTCGAATACGTAATTTCTTTCAACATCTAAGCTGCCTCGAACACCATTCTGAGTGCAAGCTGAAAATAAAATAAAGCACACTTGATAATTATTTCCTATTTCCTTTTCTGTTCCGGAAACGAGCATAAAAATTCATTTATCGATATTTTTTGTTCCGCTACGTATTGTAGGAAGCAGTATTGCGAGCAGAGCATTCTTAAATAAAATAAATAGTTAAGTAAATTTTTTTTTTATCGAGACTCGAACTGTAAGTTACTTTGTTTTGATTTTTACTTTCATAACGCTTTTTTTTTACTTGCATAAGCATTTTTGTTTTTAGCTTTCAAAGATAAAACATAGGTATACATCGTTAATTTTTAAGTATATCTAAAAATTCCCCATATCAGACCACGTTTCTAAATATCAACCTGCAGTTAAAAGTAAAAAATTAATAGTTTAAAAATATCGGAAAAAAATCTTAATTAATCGGCAAACTCACAAAAATAGCAAGACGCGTGCGTAGATTTATTCTTTTCATTATTTACGTAGGTAAACAATATAGTTTCTTGATTACGCGCGTGTAATTCTATGAATGAGCTCTAAATCCGGAAATCAGAAAAAAAATTGGGACATAAACAAACCTCAATATCTTGACCAATTATGAAATATTGAAACTTTTAACTGTACATACTCGATTAGAATAGGGAAGAGATACACTCATTTCATTTTTAGATATACTTAAAAAATAACAGTGTATACATAGGTACTACCTATTATAATGTGTATTTGTCAAACAATTAAAAAGCATCAGATACACTTCATTCTACAATATTTTTTCGACATAGTAAGTACGAACAGTGGGGCAGTGGCTTATGTAAGAGGATCTCGGTGGCGCAGTGGTATAGCGCCTGGCCCACGATTGCGGAGGTTAAGCAACTTTCGCAAGGGTCAGTTATGGGATGGGTGACCAAAAATGTATTATCTTGAGTTCCTCCGTGCTTCCGAAGGCACGTTAAGCCGTTAGTCCAGGTTGCATTTGCAGTCGTTAACACCTACCAAACCGCATTGGGCCACCGCATTGGTGGGTTATGGCCCTTCCTTATCCATCCATTAAAAATGGCTGATGTAGAAGTACGAACAGTGTCGTACAAAAGTTAATCGACTTACTTCTGAGATTAACTTTTTTCAAAAGTAAGACTTTTTTCCGCCAATTTTAATCTCGACGCGCTCGAAACCGCGGTCCGGGAGAGCCATTCTGTGGAATGTAATTTACTTTTCGTCTGTGATGCACAGTAGGTAGCTACAGAAAATTCGGTCTTCAGACTTCCTTTTTAGGGTTCCGTAGCCTAAATGGCAAAAAACGGAACCCTTATAGATTCGTCATGTCTGTCTGTCTGTCTGTCTGTCCGTATGTCACAGCCACTTTATTCCGAAAGTATTAAGACTACACAGTTGAAACTTAGTAGGTAGATGTATTCTGTTAACCGCTTAACGAATTTAATACAAAAATAAGAAAAATAAAAGATTAAGGGGGGGCTCCCCATACATGGAACGGATACTGAAAAAAAATTTTTTCTTCAAACCAACACGTGTTGGGTGTCTATAGATAGGTCTTTAAAAATGACATTGAGGTTTTTAAGACAACTTTTTCTCAAAGTCAACCGTTTGAAAGATATACACCGCCAAAGTGGTAAAATGTGTGTCCCCCCCCCTTTAACTTTTGAAATAAAAGAGTGAAAAATCTAAAAAAAATATATGCTGTAGATCTTAATAAACACTTTCAACCAAAATTAGTTTGAACGAGATACAGTAATTAGTTTTTGAGATATAGCACATTTTCCAAAACCGCAAATATAACTTTGTCATTCATACAAACACTGTGAAAAACAAAGTTATTTTTTCAGACGAAAAATGATAGCGGTATTAAAATATTGTATGGTATAATGTACCGACGGAACCCTACTGCGCGTGGCCCGACACGCACTTGGCCGGTTTTTTGTTGTTAACAACAGCAATTTTGACTTAGTTGAGAATAGCGATGGGATTAGTTGATTGTGATCTGTGCGCTGCGATTCTTGCTATATCACTGACAAACTTGGTTTTATCAATTTTCTGAAATCCATTAATGAGTCAGAATATCATAGATTATTATCATTATTATATATCTTGTATGAATTGAATATACATGTATTTATTTGCACACTGTTGCATACGATAGTATTACAGTACCTACAAAATAAAACAGTGAAACATTAAAAACAAAAACTCCAATAATTGTGTGCCGGAGTTATGCAAAAAGGAGAAAATTGAGTGTAATATACTCGTAATAGAATGATGAATTTAAGGCTAATCATTTTAGGGAATGAGAACGCTGAAATTAGTTGTTTTTAAATCTTCATACAAAACGGCAGTTTCATGTTTCAGTTGTTAATTATGGCAGACCAAAAGCAGTCCCGACAGACTATTAACGAATGGTACACAGACAAAGCACGCAAGCCGCACCAGACAATGGTGTGTACCGGGTTACTTCCCAGGATATCCGGATCTGCGAAAAGGAAAGCCTTTTTTTTAATAACCCGTACTTTATGCGTAAATGTACAACAAAGGGGTGCTAGATTTCAAAGAGGTGATGCAAAATATATTTCTTGTGTACGTATTTTGTTTTGTTCTGGCCTTAGAGTAAGACGCGCTTTTGTCCCAGAAAGAGAAGCCATACGAAGCATTCCCCTCTGCCGAAGTACAAGCCCAAATGGGCATATGCGGTTAATAAAACCATTTGCGCCCGGATTTCTTTCTAGACCGAGTCCAGTCGCGCATGTGAACGCTGCAGTGTTTAAAATGCCGAATTGATGAGTTTTTTGCTGTTAAAAGAGGTCTGGAACATCAAAGTTTACAAAAAGACGGTGTTACATTTCACATGAAAGTAATTTTTTGTCGTATTATTGCTATTTGTTTACATTTAAACATTAAATTCGTATATTTTATTCTTGATTAGTTGTCAAATTTGTTCAGTGACATCGGGTCTGCTTGTCCATGGCTCGTCCGTACAAATTTCAGATCTGTCGCTAGATAAATCCAAGTTCTCGCCGATGAGCAACTTAGTGATGTTACCGTATCACAATGTTTGTCGATAAAGGACCATGGGCCCTATTTTTGAATCGCTCGTATGACATAGTTTTGTCGCATGCGACTTAAGTCACACTCGTCTTCCAAGTCGCATGACGCCGATTTTCCGTATTTTTGAATCGTTCGTTTCCGGTGCTGCCAATATATACGAAATATTGGATTTTATCCATTCCGCGCAGAATCTAGAGAAGACTCAATGAAAAGGAAACGTAATATCCATGGTTCTATTGGCTGTTACATAAATATCTTTGTTTTTAGTAAAAAATAATATCGCTCGCCATGCCATATCGCTCGACTGCAAACGAGTGCCCTCACCCACTCGTTGCGGTCGAGCGATTCAAAAATATGGAAAGTCAAATGTCGAACGCAAATCAGTAGAAACCAATCGCTCGACGCCAGACGAACGATTCAAAAATAGGGCCCCATGGCCTGGTCCTGCTCCAGGCAGTCTCATAAATGTGATATACCTAAAAAATCCTTAAATATTTATTAATTCTTTTTAACTTCTGACAGACTCAATTTGGTCTTTGCAGTTTTGCACTGTCACATTCTGCGTCAAAGAGTAAAATAATATCACAGCATAAATTAATTGGTTCTCTCACAGACTAAATAATCTTTTTGACACATCTTACGGATCCAGGATCATATAAATACGGAGAAGGTTAACTTCTATAATTTTCTGTGTCATTTATATTTTATAATAAACTAGCAACGTGTCCTCGCTTCGCTTTGGTTCAAAATTAAATATTTTCAATGGGGAATGTCCGAAAAAAATCAAATTGGTTGAATATTTTTTTATAGATAGGAATAAGCTCCCTTAGTGACAGAAAAAAATATCAGAATTTTGGGTTGCGTGAAAAAAATTAAAAAAATTCAAGTCTCTTCGACTTCACAAATGTAGGAAAGTAACAGCAGAATGGAAATTATACCTTTGCCAACACCTGCCACTATGACAACAAGAATTAAAAACAAAAAAAATTACATTTTGTGTTGAAATTTTTTTTAATACCATGTTGTGGTTGTGGCAGGTAATGGCAAAGGTATAACCTCCATTCTGCTGTTAAATACTTTCCTATATTTGTGAAGACGAAGAGACTTTAGTTTTTTTTTCACGCAACTGAAAATTCTAATATTTTTTTTCTATTACTAAGAGAGCTTATTCCTACCTATAAAAAAATATTCAGCCAATTTGATTTTTTTCGGACATTCCCCATAAATTGCATCTCAAAAGTACCAGGATCACATAAATATGGAGAAGGTTAACTTATGGTGGTTAAATTATGATTTAATAAAATAGGCTTACATAGTTTTCAAAAGGTCATCCGTAGTCAGTTGAAACAAAAAAAAAACCCCACTTCATCAGTTTCATCACTGGTGATGAATTGCGAATAAATTGCTCCCAATTCACCTCCAGTGGTCAGATGATAAATTTTTCTTCTCAACTGACCACTGGTGATGAGATTTAGTGGTCAGTTGGTCCAAAAGGTTTTTGCTTGTTGGGTTCTTTGTTGTTATTCACCCCATGTAAAATGTTTGAGTTTGTTACCTTTATTCCTTTTTCCGTATCGATATTGCTGCAACAACAGTTGAGCCCAGCCCTTTATGTCAAAAACGTGTCATATTTTGATGTGTGACTCATCCGTACACAAATTTTTGCTGTTTTGTTTTATTTTTTATGTGTTGGTGTCGTCTTTACAGTGTTGTTTTTGTTTGTGAGTATGCGGAACTGCACTTGTGTGCACACTCCCCCCCGCAAAAAATGCCAGAATAATTTGAATAGAGTAATAATCGCTAAGGCTGCTTCCCTTCGAGACGAAGCCGCGATGCTCTAAGGTTCTGGCCTGTATTCTCTATGCTAAACTTTTTTTATTATTTCATTTGTAATATTATATTACGAGGCAAAAGTTTGAACAGGAATCCTGATACAGTCAGCAATGACAAATTTTTGATTAATGTTTAAATTGTGAGACATTCTGTCAAAAAAGGTGCTGTACTAAAGTATTGAGCTACGTTTGTTGTTGACCGCACCTTTTTAATTATTTACACAAGGCATGCTTCTTGATACGCGCAAGTATTGTTTATTTATAAAAAAATTATGAAATCATCTGCCTTTAGTCTCTTCTTAAATCTTGTTTAAGACTGTATATCCGCATTTCAAAGAAGTTAACGTTTTTCCAAAGAAGTTATTTAAAAATTAAAGCATTATTATTGATGTAAATTTTAGTTTTAGGAAGCAAAACTCTTGAATTAGTGCCGTATAGAGAGACAAATATAATAAATTATTAGGTATTTTAAAACGAAGACACTCTGTTCAAGTGGAATTTCTTTGCTTGTCAAATGTATTTTTCACAAAAGTTTCAGCTGTAATAAATAAGAATACGACTCACATTTATTTTTTCCTTTATTGTTTGTATTGTCAAGCAGTGCACTATAGAGAGAAAATAAAAAAAAATCACAGAGAAATAAAGTATTAAAAATGCTCAAATCGGTACACTTTGACATGTTTTTTTACTGATATTTAAAGATCCTAAAGACATTTTTATTTTTTTTTAGGTATAATGAGGTATTTGTCTAATTTATTTTGTGTTTTATAAATCCATATATCCATTTAATAATTTAATAGGAATTTTCAAAGTTCGCCCTCATTACGGCTCGCGCAGAGTTGTTTTGATCACTTGTATTGAAAATTTAAAAATGGAACGTGATGCGTATCTACCCCCTTAACTTTGAACTGCACAAATTAATTCTTTCCCTTTTATAATAATATAATAAAATTGAATATAAAAAGGCACAGATGTCATACTCCACAGTGATATACTGACCGCATTGCCTCGCCGAACCGGAACCAAAATGGCCGCGTATTTCGTGCTTCTCGCTATTTATTATGAACTTGCTTTTATTTTTTTAATTTGCAAATATGGTTGCTGCGCTTGAAATCAGTATTTTGGGCGTTAAATAATCGGTATGCAGCGAAACGTGAGAGCTTAGATTTAACTTGGTTTAACCGTGAGAGTCTGTGAAACTATGCTTTGAAATAAAACACAAAATCAAATAATGTTTCTAATTCTTGCTAGTTACTAATGAACACCGAATAAATATCGTTATGCTGAAGTTTGAACTATTTAGAAGAAAAAATTACATAATTTTTTAGGGTTCCGTACCCAAAGGGTAAAAACGGGACCCTATTACTAAGACTCCACTGTCCGTCTGTCTGTCTGTCTGTCACCAGGCTGTATCTCATGAACCATGATAGCTAGAAAGTTGAAATTTTCACAGATGATGTATTTCTGTTGCCGCTATAACAACAAATACTAAAAACAGAATAAAATTAATATTTAAGGGAGGCTCCCATACAACAAACGTGATTTTTTGCCATTTTTTGCTCGATATTAATAACGACAACAGGTTGACAGTTGAAATTTTCACAGATGATGTATTTTCATTGCTTCTATAACAACAAATACTAAAAACAGAATAAAATTAATATTTAAGGGGGGCTTCCATACAACAAACGTGATTTTTTTTGCCATTTTTCGGTACGGAACCCTTCGTGCGCGAGTCCGACTCGCACTTGGCTGGTTTTTATAAATCTTTTAAGGTTCTAATTTTTTTATCGAGGACTTGCTCTACAAACATTGAGATTTTGTTATTCTTTCTTTATTCTTTATGCTTTTTTTGGCAACAAACAGACATTCAAACAAAAGCACTTATATCTATCTTACTAGCTAAGCTATTATAGTGCCGATAAGGATTAGTATTCGAAAAAGTTAAGTGTTATAGTTAAGATACTTTTCGAAAAATAAAACAATAGCAAGGACATCAATTATTAGATTAAACTAATTTGATATAGTTATATTTCAGATTTTATTCTGACGCAATGTTTATAATATTAATATAGTTACCTCTACCTACACCACAGAATATATATAAGTACTACTAAAAAGTAGTGATTATTTCCTCTGTGAGTACTACCGTACAGAAAGGAAACTCTCCGCCCCGCCCCGCAATCAATCTCACCCCACCGCGCGAGTTCGTGTGCCTATTCATGTGCTCATTCAATAGCTCTAGACTTCACGCACACAGTTGCGCGTGTGCAAAAACGTCACAGTGTAGCGTCTGTGTAATAGGTAGTTGAAACGCGACGCTTGTATGGAGTGCCCGGGGTGTGCCTACACATAAATATAATTTCATAAACAGAGAAGTATACTTAATTGAATCTATATATAAGTTTTCAGAGAATCATTTACATGTTTTAATGCTTCGGCTGATAAAAATACGAAACAATTATAAAATACCTTCAAAGTGCAACAAAAACGAGGTAACCATACAAGTTTGAAATGTCGAAACGATTCCGAATTTCATAGCATCGTTCATCTCGTTTTTAATTAAACGCTACATTTTCGCGAATGCCAACAACAATTGCGAAATTGGCATGAGCACGGCTCGCATGAAAGAGTTTGATTGCAAGAGCTATAGTATAGTGCTATACCTTTACCTACCTATATCACTCTGATTCTTCATAACGGATTTTACATTGTTTTTTAACCCCCGACGCAAAATGAGAGGGGTGTTCGTGTCTATGATATCGTAGCTCCTAAACGGATGAACCTAATTTAGTTTAATTTTTTTGTGTCATCCTTACTTAATATTATAAATGTGAAAGTCCGTTTGTTTTTTTGTTTGTTTGTTTGTTACGCCTTCACGTCTTTACTACTGAACCGATCATCATGAAATTTTGCATACACGTTGTCAGGGGTACAGAGAAGGACATAGGGTACTTTTCATCCCGAAAAATGTATTGTTGCCGAAGGATAGCAAAAAACGTTTCCACGCAGATGAAGTCGCGGGCAGCCGCTAGTAGATAATAATTTTTATCCCAAGTGTTCTTAGCCATGTTTCATGAAAATCTGTTCACCTGTTTTTCTCAATTAGCAGTCCCCCGACGCGAAGACGCTTGGAAAATAAAAATATTTGAACTTACATAATATACTCGTATATGACGATAATAAAGGTGTAAAATATTATTTGTTAGTTTTTAGAGTTTATTTTTTGTGTTTGGGGTTTGAATTTTTTTAATGTAATTTTTATTTAAACGTAATATGAAAAAATTAAAGAGTTTGATTGCAATAGCTAGCCTATATGTATAAGGTGGAATCAAATTAAGTCACAATACTGTAGTGTAGCTTAAACTAAACAACTAAGAAGGTCGAAAAATTAATTATTGTTTTTTCATTTTTAGGGTTCCGTACCCAAAGGGTAAAAATGGGACCCTATTACTAAGACTCCGCTGTCCATCTGTCTGTCTGTCTGTCACCAGGCTGTATCTCATGAACCGTGAAAGCTAGAAAGTTGAATTTTTTACAGATGATGTATTTCTGTTACCGCTATAACAACAAATACTAAAAACAGAATAAAATAAATATTTAAGGGGGGCTCCGACACAACAAACGTGATTTTTTTGCCGTTTTTTGCTCGATATTAATAACAACAACAGGTAGACAGTTGAAATTTTCAGAGTTGATGTATTTTTGTTGCCGCTATAACAACAAATACTATAAACAGAATAAAATTAATATTTAAGGGGGCTCCCATACAAAAAAAACTTAATTTTTTTGCCGCTTTTTAGTACGGAATCCTTCGTGCGTGAGTCCAACTCGCACTTGGCCGGTTTTTTTCGTACTTACAATCAAAATGAAGTCTTCTTTCAGTAAAATTTCCTACCTTTTCGTCCGTGTGGCAAAGTTTTGGCACCACCTGTATAGTGCAAATAGTGTAGTGGCGGGTTCTCTTAATGAAAACAGCAGGTCGGTGGCAAATGGGGCGTTTATTAATTTATTAAAAATGTCTCACAAAAAGATCGTGTGCACGCTGCTAAGCGCCGAGCGAAAGAGGAAACGGATATGTCAATAAAAAGCACAGACTTAAATAGTTAGATGGGCAAAGGTCCGCGTTTAAACCTGACCAATGTGTTTAAACCCAATAAAAACCAGCATTGTATGTTATAGAAACTTTTTACAGTTTTTTTTATTTCTATTGATATGTTAAATGTGACGTTGCTATGGAAACATTTCTTGTTAAATCGATACACAAAAATATTCAAAGGCCAAAACATCTCTTATTTCTGAAGATTTTATTTAGTACAGCAAAATGGTCTATGGGCGTTAACTGGGTTTAAAACCAGCAGTCGGGTCAAAATTGGGTTCTTTGCCAGATTAAATACTACTACAAATAGCACTCTGATTCTTCATAAAAAATATATTTTTTAGGGTTCCGTACCCAAAGGGTAAAAACGGGAACCTAAGACTCCGCTGTCCGTCTATCCGTCTGTCTGTCACCAGGCTGTATCTTGTGAACCGTGATAGCTAGACAGTTGAAATTTTCACAGATGTTGTTTTTCTGTTGCCGTATAACAACAAATACTAAAAAAATATATTTTTGGGGTATATTTTTGGGCCCCTTAAATATTTATTTTATTATTAGCCCCCATTAAATATTTATGGGCTCCCATACAACAAACGTGTTTTTTCCGTTATTTGCTTTATATTAATAACGACAGCAGGTAGACAGTTAAATTTTTCGCAAATGATGTATTTTTGTAGCCGCTATAACAACAAATACTAAAAATAGAATAAAATAAATATTTTACACGTTGAACGCCACAAGAAAACGTGAGACTGTTCATTTGAGCCACTGGGGACACATGTGTGCCAAACCCAAATAATCCGTTCAGGCCACGGGGGTCATCGATGGGCCATCGCAATGCTTCTATTCAAACTTAATTTATAAGCCACGGAGCATCGGTATCATACAACAAAGTAATGAAAATGGGCCGCGCGGCCCTGTAGAACATTCAGTCAGCTTGGTTCTTATTTTTCACAAAAGACTAAGAAATTATTTACGATTTTCTATGCTTGTAAGGGTTTTTTCGAGTGTCACTAAATGAAATATTTTAAACTAAAATAAAGTGATTGTCTTCTTGAGATAATACAATAAATCAATAAAAAGAACAAAAATACGTAAAATGATTTCATTTTTTTTAAATAAGTAGGGGAAATTGGAGATTAGTGTAACAAGGGGTATAGTCTTAACAGTGGCTCTCTGTCGCTTACTAATATTTCAATAGCGTTTCTTAGCTCTATTATCAAACGCACCTGTCGCTATCACATGCCAGTTATAAATTTTGGCCATTGTTTCTGCAGTATGTCAAAATAAACAAATATTATATTTTCGGTATTCTAGAATTCTAACATCGCTATAGTATTTTGTATTTTAATCTAAATTATTGCAGTTTGGTGAGTACGTTTATTTTATATTATACTGATATTTTTATATACACTTTTTAATAGGTTAGGTACCTACTAGATATACTGCCTGAAATAATAACCTATAATTTTTTGCATGTTTGTTTTGGTACAGTGTAACTGGCTACTATTATTATTATAGTGTGCCTCTTTTGAAAAATTGATTTTTTATACGATGAAATGGTGCTGAATAGAAAGAGGAAGACTGCGATTGGATTTATCGATGAAAAAAATATTATAAACGCCATAGAATTAAGAACACAGGACTTCATTATATTATGTATATGATCGTAGAACTTAAAAAACCAAGTTTATTAATTCCTTTTTTAAAAAAAAATATGATTTTATTAACACGTTTTTATTAGTTTGCTTTCTCGTTTGTGTGTTTGTTTGTTTCTCCACAAAGTTTGCGAACGATTTTATACTAGCTTCCCGATGAGCTAGAGACTTGAAACTTTGAACATAGGTTAGAATTGGAAGGTAATGCAATAATATGGTGCCATTGAGCTGATTTGATGATGAAGCCGGAAGCAGGCCACAGGAACTCTATGATGAAACCATACAACCCCATTGTGTTTGGGATCGTTAGAATCGTCTTGACGAGTACTCAAGATGATTTTACCTACAGAAATTTTAAACCTAAAAACGTGGGGCGCATGCTAAAAATAATATGAATGATAAATTTTACAAAATGCGCCCCACGTTTATAGGTTTAAAATTTCTGTAGGTTATAAATATTTACAGAAGAATTTATTTTTTACTTTTTAGTCTGTGTTTACTAGACCGTTTTAATGTTTTAGTCTGATTTATTTGTAATAATTTAGTCCGTTTTTTAGAATATTATGTGAATTTTGACATAATAAAATGATTTTCTACAAAAGTTTTGCAGTTTTATTATACATGCCCTTCGTGTTAATAGCACCCCCAAAGGAATTCAAAAGGTCCATACAATAAATATTTTGATTACGAGGGTTTATATATTTTTTGTAACGCTGATCCCCACCTTCCCCTACTATTAAAACAGTCTAATAACACAATCACGGGTTATTCGGACAAATTTCACAATATGAGCATGCGGAGTAGTTATGTGGGGTGGGCCAAACTGTGATCCCCGTGGCCCCCGCGGAAGAAAAAGCGGAATTCCTTCCGCAGAGGCCATGGGGGATACCCGTGTGCCAACTTAAAATTTCTTCAGTTTTAGAAAGAAAAACACCAGAGTTTTTAGTTTATAGCGCTAATTATTACATTTCTAATTGATAATAACTATAATCCAACATTGTGAAAATTTGTGGTTTATGCGAATTTCCGATGGCTCCAACGAACAGGCCTAGGTTGGCCCACATGGTGCCCCGCGTGGCGCTCAACGTGTTAAGGGGGGCTCCCTAACAACAAACGTGATTGTTTGCCGTTTTTTGGTACGGAACCCTTCGTGTGCGAGCCAGACTCGCACTTGGCCGTATAGTGCTATTATAGCACTCTATTGTTTTAATGTTAGCCTTCCGGTACCAAACTCATAACCTTGAACATTTTGATATACACACACCACCAGCTCAATATTCAATTACCCAAAACTGTCAATTACCTATCCCCAGTTGATATTTTAAGCTAAAATCTTGTGAGCTGCTGAATAGCTGTTCTATACATTATAGTCGAGTCGATGTTGTACTTTTCAATGGAACAGCTGATTTTTTTTTTCGAAATTCCGTAGTAGGCCCCATAGTAAAAGTTGTTCATCCACGTGTTCTGAAACCCTATTTTATTTTTAGATATACTTAAAAATTAACGGTGTATTAATTCTGTGACGTAACACAGAATTACTTTCGTCACATTACATCGATCGTAGCTCGTAGCTGCTACGAAATATGGCGTAGCTTCTATGTTTATCGTCGTAGCCGTAGCTGCTACGCTGACACACTAGTGTAGTAATTAAAAATAGGAGATCGGACTGAAGTATGTGATGTATCCAAACAGAAAATATAGATGGTTGAAGCTCAAAAGTCATTCTTCATTTTTTTCTTTTCTGGAGAACACAATCCTAACTAATACCTAAAAGGACATCATCCATTTTGGTCCAAATGTGAAAGTGCTGGCCAAAAAGCAAAAATGCTTTATTCCGATAGATTTTGTCCACCTAAGCATTTCTTATTATGGCACCGAAGCTGTAGCACCGCTATACTTGATTTTAAATAAGTTCAAAAAGTCTGACTTTTCATACGTATTTTGGCACAAATGTAAAATAGTCGGCCAAAAAGCAAATTCTGATAGATTTTGTCCGCCTAAGCATTTCTTATTATAGCACTGAAGCTGTAGCACCACTGTACTAGATTTTAATTGAGTTCAAAAAGTCTGTCTTTTCATACATTTTGACACAAATCTGAAGCGGTGCTACAGCTTCGGTGCCATAATAAAAAATGCTTAGGTGGACAAAATCTATCAGAATAAAGAACTTTTGTCTTTTGGCCGGCACTTTCATATTTGGACCAAAAATGTATGAAACATGGATGATGTCCTTTTAATCTTTTGGTTCCCACGGTAATCACTCAAGATTACAAGCAACTTTTACTATGGGACCAACTCTGTGGGTGCAAAAAAAAATCTGCTGTTCCATACATTTAGGTCGAGTAGGTATTGCGCTTTTGTATGGAACAGCTGTTTTTTTTCGCACCCACAGAGTTGGCCCCATAGTAAAAGTTGTTTGTAATCATGAGTGGAACCACCCCACTCCGGGAACCAAATGATTAAAATTTCACGATGTTATTATAAATGCAAAAGTCCATTTGTTTGTTTGCTACGTCTTCATGTCTTAACTTCTGAATCTATCATCATGAAATTTTGCATACACGTTCTCAGGGGTACAGTGAAGAACGTGGGGTACCTTTTATTCAGAAAAAAATACTGTTCCCGAGGATTTGCAAAAAACCTTCCCACGCAGACGAAGTCGCGGGCGGTCGCTAGTGGATTAATAAATATTATGGCGTTTGGGTCTTCAATTACAGTATTGGCATTGTTACGCTACCAAATAACGATTAAACGGTTTTAAATGAAAATCAATATAAAACATAAAGATGAAAATCCAATATTGTTTTTACTACGCTCCTTTCAAATGACTTTCAGGCTGATGTGGTAAAAAGACACTTAGTCCACAACAAAGGGACTGGCTCAAGGGATCATACGTAATGCCGTTATGTAGAGTCGCAAGCTCCACGCGACCAGTTATAAAACACTCGGGAATAGGCCGGCAGACATGAGAAAAAGTAGCTGGATACGACATGCGGTCAAAAACAGGGTAATTTTTGGACCCCTTTTCAAATTTTGTCAGGTCATTCTATAACAGCAGTACAATTAATTTATGAAGTAAAAAAAAATGTTTTTTTTTTTAACTTTTTTACCCAAACTTTTTCCACACAAATTGAAATTGTTGTCACTGTTTGCGCATCGCACAGGTCGACCCGCGCGAGCCCCCCTCCCGCCACCCTTCCCCAGCTAGCGTTCCGTGCGCGAGTGTGAGCGTGCGCGCACACATTTTTAGGATACAAAAAGTGGCTGAAAACTGTAAATTTAATAAAAATAAATCATTCATAATTATCTCACCTATTTTTTTTATTACTTCCTTGAACTTATATTTGATTTTGTAAAGGGTCGCAAAATTACCCTGTAGAGTCTGTTCGGAAAGAGAACCGACTTGGGATTTGTGCTTGACCACCGATTTGACTTAAGGGTGCGTAAATGATAATGGTGAATGAGCTGATTATGCGCCGAGAATGGGCCAAGAATGCACCGGAAATGCGCCTTGAATTCGAACATCGTTGAATAGAGCAAGAATACGTCGGACGAACACCGGTTAGCGGATTTGCCAATGCCGAGGAGCGCGGCCACAATGTCTAGTGGTTTTTTGGTTCAAGTATAGCTTTTGTCTTTATTAAACTTGATTCTCTTGAACAATTTGAAATAATTTTGGTTGCATTAATGTGATAATTTTGTTATTTCCACACAAATAATCTGAACATGTTGTCCAGCGTTAAAACCATAATTGTAGTGTGTGCGTTAGAGCAGGCTTTTGTCTGTGCTAATAATTTTATAAAATACAACTGCAATAGTATTGCGGTTGTGGCCGCGCTGTCTCATTAATTTACACCAAATGGCTTTTTGAAGGCAAAACGAACGTGGTTAAATTTAATTAAACAAGCGCCATAATGATGCTTTTTAATGTAAATGTAAAGTAGGTAAATATCATAAAAAAATATAGCTAAAAGTATCAAATTATTCTTAATAATCTACATTGAGTGGAAAAAAGCACTGGAAATTGGTTTATTCCATTCTGTCCCACCAAGCCTCTTTATAACGGATTAATGAAAATGTTACTTCTATATTTTTTACACGACTGCCCGAAAAGGAGTGTATATGTGTTCAGGGTTCATGGATGTTTGTGGGTATGTGAGTTTCTTTATTCCATCATAACTTCTAAATGGCTTAACGGATTTGAATGTATGAGGTATCGTTAGAATCCTTACATCATTCCGAGTGACACTGGCTATGATTTCTGAAAAAAATCAATATGGCGACTGTACGACGCCATTTTCAAATGTAAAAAAAAAACAATTTTTTCTTCAACTATTATAATATGGGCATCAAATGATAGGCCTTAATGAGCACTTTTTAAAACTATATAATTTGTCACTAAAATGTGTGAAATAAAAAATAAATTAATAAAAAAAAACACGACTGCCCTGCTAAAAACGAACTAAAAAGTTAAATAACAAGAGTCAGAGGGGACCTCTTTGATTATAAATTGTTCCACAAAACGGTCCCCCGACTGCAATGACTCTTGTTATTTAACTTTTTAGTTCGTTTTAGCAGGGCAGTCGTGTTTTTAATATTTTTTTAATTAATTTTTTTTTTCACCTTTTAATGATACTTACATTCACCACTTGGTGGGGAAAAGTGGATTTTTAGTCTATAACTGAAGCTTTTGCTTGCCACTGCAAAGTGATATTTTCCACCTTAAAGTTTTTTCTTTATAAGTAGGTATAAGATTTTTGTCCTTTTGGATTCTTCACACTTTAAAGTCGAGTATAATGCTGAAATTTTAGTCATTTGGTTCCCGCAAGGGGATGTTTCCACTCATGAATACAAGCAACTTTTACTATGGGGCCAACTGCGAATTCGCGAAAAAAAAATCAGCTGTTCCATACAAAAGCACAATACCTACTCGGCCTAAATGTATGAAATAGCTGTTTTTTTTCAGGATATGAGAGTTGACCCCATAGTAAAAGTTGCTTTTAATTATGAGTGGAACCACCCCACTGCGGGAACCAAATGATTGAAATTTCACGCCGTATTTTGTAACACAGTTCGACAAAAACTAGGATAAGTCTCTTTCAGGTGTCGAGTCTAGAAAACCGTTTTTCATTTAAGTTATGAATAATTTTTAAACTACTAGGTACTAAAAGCATTGATATTTAACGTGCTACTTAAAACTTTAACCGCCACGTAGGTCACCGGTGACCTACGTTTCAAAATTATTTTATATTATTTTTATCCCTAGAGGAATTCTCGTTTATTTTTAATTTTGTACCTATATGAAATCTGAAATTTTCTACAAACGTTTTTTTTTATTGTTCATTTATTTTTAAGTGTTAAATGAGAATGCCCATTCCTGCCCCAAGGATTCTTACAAGTTACAGTTATGAAATAGTTAACTTAAAATTCTGAGCTTTGAGATAGTTCGTGTTTTATAATTTCAAGAGAATAAATAATAACCTATAAACTGACATATAATTCATTTGTGTAACTGAAAAAAAACTGGTGGGGCATGGCGCCATACAAATCTTGGCATTGTCATTTATGAATTGTAAAAAATATTTTGTATGGCGGCAGTTAAGGGTTAAAGCATTGGAGTTACTGTTACTATATGAGTAATAAAAATATTACCCATTACGCATCCAGTGACAGTACTTCTATGGCGATAAACAATTTGCTTCATCACCCGTAATAATGGGAGTAGAAAGGCTTTCAAGCTTATCCTGGGCCGCGTGTGAATTCGCCTCCATTCGTTAGTCTGTGTAAAAAGGATAAAAAAACTGCATAAAGGTTATTAATACATATCTACTCTTGTAATGGACGATCAAAACCGCGGGTAACAGCGCTCATGAACAAAGGATAATACAAAATATAGGCTGAAATGCTTGGATCCTCTATCGTATCTTAATTATAATAACAATATAAGCTTGGAAAAAGCACGTCTCTATTAAATGAACAAAGGATATTACAAATTCAAGGCTGTAATGCTTGGATCCTCTATCTTATCTTAATTATAATAACAATATAAGCTTGGAAAAAGCACGTCTCTATTAAATGAACAAAGTATATTACGAAATATAGGCTGAAATGCTTGGATCCTCTATCTTATCTTAATTATAATAACAATATAAGCTTGAAAAAAGCACGTCTCTATTAAATGAACAAAGTATATTAAGAAATATAGGCTGAAATGCTTGGTTCCTCTATCTTATCTTAAATAATAACAATAAAAGCTTGGAAAAAGCACGTCTCTATTAAATGAACAAAGGATATTACGAAATATAGACTGAAATGCTTGGGTCCTCTATCTTATATTAATCATAATAACATGGAAAATGCACGTCTATCTTACATCAAAACATAAGAAGGTTATCATATTCTTAAGTTGAATAAATTGTGTATGGTAACGTCATGTCATATTTTTGTATATTTGTGTTTGTTTGATTTTATCCTAAAGATTAAGTAAAATAACAATAGCCAAGTTCTATCGATGCACTGCTGATTTGTAAAGATTATGAATTAACAGAAATTAAAAGTTCACTTTATTTAATTAGCTATTAGTCACTCATATACTAAATTATTTATTCATCAAATATTTAAAGTCTGCGTCTTTGTGACTGTTAGTATCCCGAAATGCAAATAGCGAAGGTTGCATTTCGGGATTGGAGAGAGCCAATTAGCGAAGGTTGAATCAAAGGAACTGAATATCGTTTTCAATTTAAATATTTCCATTTAGTTTGTCGAAAAGACAGTTTTTACACTAGAATAATAAGTATTGACTTCATTATTTTTACTTAGAGAAAACATAATAAAAAATATTTTATTTGCGACTCTTCTCGTACCCACTTGCTTGTTAATAAGGATATATTATATATATGTAATAAGGCCCCTTTTTAAATATACTATATCTATGTAATAAGGCAATAAAATTTTGATTGTCTATCTCAAGTTTTGTCGCAAAGCAGGAAAAACTTTGCAAGTTAAGGAAATTGATCCATTATTCCAGCGCGGCGACACCTGCGTACCGGTAATAAGCACTGCTGAAGAAACTCCGTGCTTTGTCAAATGTCTACTCATTGTTAGGTTTCACTTATTTTGTTTCATTAGTTCAACGATTTTTAAAGCACATTTTTCTAATACTCATCTAATTGAAATCATATTTTTTCGGTAAACGTACCTCTTCAGTACCTACCCCTGCTACCGACCAGCAACCTACGCACCATCTTTTTATAAAACAAATCCTTTATTTGCCCTTGTACACGGGAAGAAGGGGCTCATCAACATTTTTGATCAATTTGAACTAACAATTGCATTCGATAGCCTTTGAATGGGTCTTTACAAAACAAACTAAAAGGGACCCATTTCTCGTTAAATAGCCTAAGTAAAAATAGAGTAGGTACGTAATAAAACCTTTTATTGGCGATTTTCTTATATTTTTTTTTTATATATTAGCAAAAGCTAATTGTTTATTTCAAACTACCAATTGCAGTCGATGGCATTGGCATACTCAAAACAAACTAAAAGAGGCCCATTTCTTGCTGAATCGCCTTAGTAAAAATAAACCTTTTAACTGTAAACAGTCATTTTCTCAAATGTTTCTAAATGTCGATGAGCCCCATCTTCCCGTGTACCTTTCAAATGAATATAAACTGAAGTAGTTGTAAATAAACTTCAATACGGAAAAACGTGGTTTTAGTTGCTCGTGCCCTATCCTCAAATTACTGTTCCATCGATTTTTTTACGCCCGTTTTTCGCGCCCGTATTTTTTTTACAGCCCGTTCTCGATAGCTGTTCCTGCTACAGGTACAGCTCTCGATCTCTCAGGAGTATTTTTTACAAATTACATTTATTTAACGTCAATTTACGTTCACAGAATGTTTATTGGTCCATTGCACCTAGCTTTAAGCCAATGAAATGTAATGAAAACAAACTAAATGGACCACGATCCGATTCGGCAATTTACTGTTATGCGAATACATTACATTTTTGCACCGACAATTTGCGTATAAAAACAATTTGTTTCGCATACTGCTTTTCTCAAATGTTTGCTATGTAAATTTCAAGTGCCGGTAGTTTGTTTGTGTATTTATTAAATTGTTAGTATGACAATTGGTTATGCTTTAAGCGTTGTTTATATCCAAGTTTTCATATTGAATAATATTTGCCTTAAAATGACAAACTCGTTGTTTTATGGATTTAATATTGATAAAGGAAAGAATCGCCGAATCACATTAAGAATGTGTAAAAATACTCTTATAAAATTCAAAGTAAGTACTTAATTATCGTCTAAAATTTTAATGGTAATAAAAGAAGTCACAGTAAATTTCAAACTACATTGATTTGATTTGATGATTGATTTTGATTTTGCGTTCGATTTGATGATTTGATTTTGCGATTTTGAGTTATAATATTTTATACTTATGTTTTATTGAAGTAGTTTCACCCATAGAAATAGTGAGCGCAGCGAAAATTTTTCTATATCTATGGTTTCACCAAACATTCTTACTTATCAATTAACACTCCACAGTTACATCAATCATTTCAGCACGATCATTTATGGAAAAAAACGCACGTAAAAGTACTCGATGGAACAATTATCTATGGAAAACATTTCGCTTTTCAGCGGTAGATGGCGCTGTACAAATTTCCCATACTAAATTATTCTATGTTTTACGCGCGTAATATTTTAGGGTTCCGTACCAAAATGGTAAAAAAGGAACCCTTATGGTGTGACTCAGTCTGTCTGTCTGTCTGTCTGTCACAGCTGGATATCTCGAGAATTACTAATGATATCAACTTCAAATTTAGAATAATTTAAGATGACATTTGCCCAACTATATTGCAAATAAGAAAGAAATAAAAAAATATCTTTTTTACAACAGGGCCTGAAAAGGGGGTCTTAAAAATTTTAAGCAGGGCTACTAGGGCATGTGGGCTATCATATGAAAGAGCGCCGTTTGCACGTTTTCAATCATTTTTTCTTTTTTTGTTAGGCCGCATAGTTTTTGACTTATGATGAAAAATGTAAAAAAAAATCTGTTCCCCCCTTATCTCCGAAGTTTGCAAAGAGAAAAATCTGAAATAATTCTATGTGACAGCAGTTTATATAAAGATTACAGGAAAAATAAAACGATGTCTCAATACAGGGTGGATTTTTAAAACGGTACATTAAGGGCAGGTACCCAAGACTCCAAGGTATTTTAGCATTTTTTTTGCTAACGGTATTTCTTTTCCAAAATCTGTGAATGCAGTTCGGAATATCTTAAAAAGTTATGGATGGTCTCCTAGGAATGTTTTCCTGTAACTATAATGGTTAAGGTACCTGCCCCTAATGTACCGTTTTAAAAATCCACCCTGTATAGCACACTTTTGTAGAAATTATCAAATTCCTAAAAAAGTTAACATTAGTTCCACTATCGGTCAAGAGATGGCGTTGACCTAAAACTACAATAATCATTTTATTATTCTACTCTGCAGTGTATTTATTGTGTTGGTACGGAACCCTCGGTGCGCGAGTTCGACTCGCTCTTGACCGGTTTTTATTTGATAGCTGTTTGTGCTAAGTAGCTAAGCTATTTAAGCTATATATAAGTACTCAATGGGGAAGGCAACTGTCAAAATGGCGCTGCGTATGCTTGTTCCAAGAGAACTATGAAAACAAAGGACTTTTACTTAAAAAAAATCGTTTTTTAGCTTTAAAATTATTGAATTCTGTGTTGGCTTTAAAAATGTTGGCACTTACAAATTTCCGAAAATCTGGATTTAGAAAAAAAATATAAATTCTGTAAGAATAAAAACTTCTTAATTTGGCTTTCAATTCCGGCATTTGCATTGTAGAATAGTGTTTTATATGCATTTTGGGTCAATGGGTGTTTTTCGGTAAAAAAATACCACAAAATAAATACCTATTTTTCCATAGATTTGTTCTGAACGTATACTGTCTTAGGAACAAGCATACGCAGCGATATCTACAATTAGCTTTGCGTTGCCAACCCCATTCAATGCATCCCAACCCAAAGCGCCGTAAGACCGTAATCAACATTTTGTTCGCATGAAACATTTTCACTGTGTCGTTTGCAATGAATACTACTTTCAGAGAAGTATCGTCTGTGACACAATTGCCCCTAGAGGCCAAAAATGCCGACGCAATGCAATAAAGCACCTTAGTGAACGGTGCTCCATCTAGGGCCGATTCTGCTGGTAATAATCGTCTCTCAATGGTGTTTCAATACACGCTGAAATTTTAATCATTTGGTTCCCGCAGTGAGGTGGTTCCACTCATGATTACAAGCAACTTTTACTATGGGGCCAACTCTGATATAGCGAAAAAAACTGCTGTTCCATACAAAAGTGCAATACCAACTCGACCTTAATGTATGGAACAGCTGATTTTCTTTTCGCGATATCAGAGTTGACCCCATAGTAAAAGTTGCTTGTAATCATGAGTGGAACCATCTCACTGCGGGAACCAAATTAAAATTTCACGATGTATAATGGGTTTTCGTGTTTTCGTTAGCGAACTAAAATCTATGGAACAAGCATTCCGCTCAAAAATTAGCACAACATAAAAATTGTGTGGGTGGGGCTAAAAATTCTGACATTTTGTCATGCTGCACAAATCGACTGAACACTGACTGGTCACATTATAGCGACCATAATCTGTATTCTCATAGATATTTTCTATACTTAAACGAAAAAATATTTAATACCTTATGATACGTCATCTCTGCAGCATCTTTTTGCTTTCTTTGCATCTCCATTTGACTACACAGGACGTCATTTCTAATAAACTCTCTCTTTTCTTTAGAATGCAAATACAAACTACAATAACTGTAAAGAACGCTCTGTCACCGTGCGCATAATTTATTCTTTAGCCCCTTGGTGTATTTTTAGGCAATATTTATTTGCAATTACACTTCCATAAATTTTAGTTCGCTGGTTTTAGTAATAAAAGCAATACTATTGAAACATCATTGCGAAACGATTGTTCCGTTCACTTTAGCAGAATCGAGCCCAGTAGAAATGTGGGGCAATCAACTGCGATGGCAGGCTATACTTTTTCTATCGCATGCGATTTTTTTCGCATGTTCGTTGTAGCGTTGACAATATCTAGAGCGGAAAAACAATATGGATAGGGGTAGCATCGAATTGATGTTTCGTGGTTTTAACAGTCGTATGAAAAGCTTAGCGATAGCTTTGTATTATCAGATCGTTTTAAAGCAAGTATAAACCTAGTAAATATTACTAGTGGCTCTGTAGAGCCGTAGACCTCGCGTTGGTGACAATTTTGAACATTTTTTGAAATGGCAGAAATAGGTATGGTTTTCCCTATTTCTCTGCCTTTTAGAAAAATTTTGAAAAACTGAGTCGACACAAAAATCTCTATAGTTATAGAATAGCTCACAAAATTTCACGAGAATCAGTTTAGAAATGCGACCTGGTAGAGGAAAACAAACAGCCGGACAGCGGGACAGTCGGACATACGAAAGCATTTTTGCTTTCGTATGTCCGGCTGAAACTGAAACGGAGACGCTTCGTGCTCGCTCGGTCAATGATAGTATTATAATAATATATAAATATTATAATTATATTATATATTATAATGGCAATAGAGTATTTGACAACATTGAAAATATACTACAAATTGTGGTCATCCTAACAGATATTGGCGTAAAAAAACATATTTTACTATTATATAGACTAAATTAAGTCAATTAATTGATTAATTTCACCTAGAAAAATGCAATAATTTTTGAATTTTTTTCTGTGGCTAAAACGCTCTAAGATGACTGATGACGTCACTTGCCTGTAAATAAATATGGCTTCAGGCGTTTGACACAACCATAGACTAAGGATCCGCGATTGATGGCTGTCAAATGGCTAAGGATATTACAATGTTTACAGGCTAGTGAAGGCTAGTTTACGTCAAGTCACGTGTCCAACGCCATAGTGTTTTTGGCGTTAAAATTTTAAACTGTAACACTGTTTTTAGGGTTCCGTAGCCTAAATGGCAAAAAACGGAACCCTTATAGATTCGTCATGTCTGTCTGTCGGTCTGTCTGTCTGTCTGTCCGTATGTCACAGCTACTTTATTCCGAAGGTATTAAGACTACACAGTTGAAACTTGGTAGGTAGATGTATTCTGTTAACCGCTTAACGAATTTAATACAAAAATAAGAAAAATAAAAGATTAAGAGGGGGCTCCCCATACATGAAACTGAAACTGAAAATATTTTTTTCTTCAAACCAACATGTGTTGGGTGTCTATAGATAGGTCTTCAAAAATGACATTGAGGTTTTTAAAACAATATTTTCTCAAAGTCAACCGTTTCAAAGATATTCACCGCCAAAGTGGTAAAATGTGTGTCCCCCCCCCCCCCCCTTTAACTTTTGAAATAAGAAAATGAAAAATTTCAAAAATATATATGCTGTAGATCTTAATAAACACTTTTAACCAAAATTGGTTTGAACGAGATATAGTAAATAGTTTTTGAGATATAGCACATTTTCCAAAACCGCAAATATATAATTTTGTCATTGATGCCAACACTGTGAAAAACAAAGTTATTTTTACAGACGAAAAATGATAGGTGGTATTAAATATAGTATGGTATAAGGTAACTACGGAACCCTCGGCGCGTGGCCCGACATGCCCTTGGCCGGTTTTTTTTTAATGAAATACATTGATTTTTCCTGAAATATCAATGTGGTGCGCTTATTACGTAATAAGGAATAATTTAAAATGGTTTTCAAAATTAGTCAAATAGTCTATTAGTCCTAAAAATATTTAAATTAAAAATCTGACCGAAAAGGCTTTTTCTAAAGCATCACTAGAAAAAAATAGAACATTAAAAAATTTCGTCAATACAATTAGAAATTAACTACAGAATCTTTTTTTTTTTTAAATACGAACAAAATAAGTAGCTTGAACTGAATAGCATGAATTAAAAATATGTATTTTTAATGCCTTCACTTGAAAGAAGCGTAATGGAGTGTAATCGGATTAAGCACCGTTTACGTTTCGAATTCGAAAACTTTTGAATTAATAAATAGTAGTTCGGTTTTCTTTATCTGAATTTTACAATCATTTTATAAAAATTGTTTTACACAAGTGCAATGCGATTAACTTAACTATGTTGACCGACTTCAGAGCGCTCTTGTGGTACAAAACGACGTATTTTAATCTGTAAAATTTACTCTTTGCCATACATTATTGAGTGAAGTTGTAGCGGCTGACTGTCTATTGTCAAAAAAAGTATTGTATTAAAAAAAATATTGGTAGAACCGAACGTGATCGCTCTAAGCTATATTCAAGTATTCCGGCAAAAATGAACATAGTTAAAATAACAGGCATTAAACGCGTGTAACTATGATAGGTATTTTCACACCAACCTATTTTCCCCCGACGTTTCCAACCGAGTTACATCGGCCGTGGTCACGGGCTGGGTCAGTCAACCCTCTCAAAGTTTAAAAGTGTATAAAAATAATCATTTAGTCAAAACAAAATTTTAATTTAGTTTTGACTAGTACTTTTGTTTAAGTTATTACTTACTAGAGCCCGCCCGCGACTTCACCTTCATGAACCCTAGGAAACCTTTCACCAGGATCTCGGTGGAGCAATAGTTTAGCGCCTGGCTCACCGATTGCGGAGGTTAAGCAACTTTCGCAACTGTCGGTGTTGGGATTGGTGACCAAAATTTTCTTATCTCGAGTTCCTCCGTGCTTCGTGAGGCATATTAAGCCGTTGGTTCCGGCCGCATTTGCAGTCGTTTACACCCACCAATCCGTATTCGGCACACATGATGGGTTAACTTATGGCCCATCCTCCTTATCTAACCATAAGGAAGGCCTGTGCCCCAAATATTACCTTATTACGAAATAAACAACGTTAAACAAAAGGTCTTTGACTGCTTTTTTTAAGTCATCATAGTTTTGAAAAGTGATGTTTTTAGAGTTCCGTACCAAAATGGTAAAAAGGAACCCTTATGGTGTGACTCAGTCTGTCTGTCTGTCAGTATGTCTGTCTGTCTATCACAGCTGCATATCTCGAGAACTACTAATGGTATCAACTTCAAATTTGGAATAGTTTAAGATGACATTTGCCCAACTATTTTGCAAATGAGAAATAAATAAAAATATAAATATCTTTTTTACAACAGGGACTGAAAAGGGGTCTTAAAAATTTAAAGTGCGGCTACTAGGGCATGTGGTGTATCATATGAAAGAGCGCCGTTTGCACGTTTTTAATCAATTTTTTTCTTTTTGTTTTAGGCCGTATAGTTTTTGACTTATGCTGAAAAAATTAAAAAAAATAACGTTCCCCCCCCCTTACCTCCGAAGTTTGCAAAGAGAAAAATCTGAAATAATTCTATGTGATAGCAGTTTATATAAAGATTACAGGAAAAATAAAACGATGTCTCAATATAGCACACTTTTTTAGAAATCATCAAATTTCTAAAAAAGTTATCATAAGTTCGACTATCGGTCAAGAGATGGCGCTGACCTAAAACTGCAATACTAATTTTATTATTCTACTCTGCAGTGTGGTTTAATGGTGCAATTATAATGGTACGGAACCCTCGGTGCGCGAGTCCGACTCGCTCTTGACCGGTTTTATTTATCCTGTTAAATCTTGACTAGGTTGTTGCAGATTACATTCATAACTCTTCCTAGAAAATAGAATAGTTGTAAATAAAATACAGATATAATATTACGAAACAGAGTTTTCAGATGGCCCAAAATTACAATATTTGTCAAATCCGGTATAGATGAATAAAATATAGGTAATAATATAATGATGTACAAATCAACATTTAATAAGGTAAGTAACGGCAGTGACCTAAATGAAGTCGCTTCTTCTAAAAGAACAACAGAAGGTGCACTTTAATGTCTTATATGCCCTTCAGAATACTTAGGTACCCTATACTCCAGCAGGAAATTCAATTTTCGACACGACTCAAAGCATTTTGATTCGACATGAAACGCTAAGCAATACGTAGTAGGGCTAGGGTTGCCAGATTGGCTGGCGTCAATTCCGGGACAAAACGATAGTGGGGGGGGGGGGGGCAAATTAATTTATATTACTCTTGGACAGCAAACTGTACGCACTGTACGCTACGCTATGCACAAAGGGTAAGCTACTCGTAAAATAATTTAAAAAAAATAGTGGTAGGTATTTGAAATCCGGGACAGTAAGGTGTAATTCCTGGACACGGGACAAGGCACGTAATTCCGGGACAATCCCGGGCGTCTGGTAACCCTAGGCTCAGTCTCATCTCAAAGGAATCTAAGTTCCAGGAAGTAGCGTAGGTAGGTAAAGGTAATATACACAGAAGTAGATACACTCAAGATCGTTCCAGACATTTCGTTGGAGAGTTGTGTGTGTGTGTGTGTGTGTGTGTGTGTGTGTGTGTGTGTGTGTGTACAACGTTTTACAAAATATCCCCTGATGCCGAATATGGTAAATAGGGACCATCAAACTGAACAACTTTACTATGGTAGCAACTCTGAAATCGCGAAACAGCTGTTTTTTTTGCGATTGCAGATTAGTCCCATAGTAAAAGTTGTTCAGTTTGATGGTCCCTATCTACCATATTCGGCATTAGGGGATATTTTGTAACACGTTGTATACCATACAGATAGGTATTAGTGCATTAGTCATCCATTGAAAATTTGTATGTTGATTAAATAACTATCTTTCAGGTAATTTAATTGCAACTTAATCGGAGCTTGACCTACAGGTAGGAAGGACCCTAACTAAAGTAATGACTAGTTGACTACTTCAATACGATTTTAAGTCGTAATGCAAGTTTTTGTTGTACAGTAATTATTATTGTTCTTACCGAAAATGTAAGCGCACTACACTCGGAATCCGTGAGGATTGAGTTCCTCAGTGGTGACACTGAGGAACTGGCTGTCTTACCTCTAACTACCAGAACACAACATTTTTTTAATTGTTGATGGGGTCAGACTTAGGTAAGATGGTGGTAGTTAACCAGACTTGAAATAAGCCCCACCAGAAACCAAACCAAATAAAAATTGTACTCCTCTCCTGGAAATCAAACCCGGGACCCATGCGTGTGGGCAAACTACTAGGTCACAGAGGCGGTTAATATTAAATGGGAATTAATTAATTGGGTGACTGGAAATAATTAAAGGCGACTGTTATTAGGATACCTAAATACTAAATCTGGCAGCGGCTAATTTTTGGGCAACAAAATAACTAAACGGGCGACTACATTGTGGGAGATAAATAGTTTAAGTTGAAAATTCTAAATGAGTGACAAAAATACTGAGTGGTCAACTATTATACGTAAGGTAACTATATAACTGATTTAAGCTGCCCAACATAGTGTTTTTGTCATCTCTATTAGGATAACAGTCACCTTTATAGGGTTCCGTACCAAAATGGTAAAAAAGGAACCCTTATGGTGTGACTCAGTCTGTCTGTCTGTCTGTCACAGCTGGATATCTCGAGAACTACTAATGGTATCAACTTAAAATTTGGAATAGTTTAAGATTACATTTGCCCAACTATTTTGCAAATTAGAAAAAAATAAATATCTTTTTTACAACAGGGACTGAAAAGGGGTCTTAAAAATTTGAAGTGGGGCTACTAGGGCATGTGGGGTATCATATGAAAGGGTGTCGTTTGCACGTTTTCAATCATTTTTTTTTTTGTTTTAGGCCGCATAGTTTTCGACTTATGATGAAAAATGTAAAAAAATACCGTCCCCCCCCCTTATCTCCGAAGTTTGTAAAGAGAAAAATCTGAAATAATTCTATGTGATAGCAGTTTACATAAATATTACAGGAAAAATAAAACGGTGTCTCAATATAGCACTTTTTTATTAATTATTAAATTTCTAAAAAAATTAATATTAGTTCCACTATCGGTCAAGAGATGGCGCTGACCTAAAACTGCAAAATTAATTTTATTATTCTACTCTGCAGTGTGGTTATATAGTACGGAACCCTCGGTGCGCGAGTCCGACTCGCTCTTGACCGGTTTTATTTAAATAAAATTTTAAATGTTTTGTGTGCCCTAATGTTGTCGCCGAAATAGTAATTTGGTTACCCGTTCTAAATAACTAGTTACCCAATTTTTATTTTAAAGTCACCCATTTTCAACATTTGTAGTATTGTAGTCGCCCTCAGTCCATCGCCCACTTAATATTTCAGTACGCTATATTCAGTATTTTTGACAACCAAAATGGGAATTAATTGTTACTCGATTAAATACTACCCATATTTAATGTGTTATAATATCACATACATTTACATGTTATTTATATGCCAAATGTGAATGTTTATATATTTTTTTAATTTTTTTTTATTTTCATTGGAAAACATACAGTATTTACAACTAATAGTATAACTAAATATGATAAAATATACTCATTTAATTTGTTTTCGCATATAAACATCGAGAAGCTTATTTGTATTCACAAAGTATAGATTCTGATGTACATTTTTGAATCGGAAGAAATAATTTTGGCATAGTTAAAAAAATGCTATTATACTTAGAAAACAACAACAAAAAAAATCGCTAACAAAATAAAAGAGGAAATCTTAAGAAACCACATCAAACCAGGGGGCTAATTGTCTAATTCAAAAAATCTATCGCAATCGCTTTCGTTTGACAGATGGATGTGTCACATTGCTGCATTTCTTTGTTAAGTTTTTATTTGTGCCAAAAAGAAGCTTCAATGTTTTACATCCTGAAAGCGATTGCGATAGATTTTTAAATTAGACAATACAAAGGCAGTTCCTACTCAAAACATTTCTAAATTATACTAAATAATATACTAGAAAAAATACGACTCGCACCAGATCAATACTCAGACGGGAATCGAACCCGCGACCTTTGGATATCCGGTCCAATGCTCTGACCGCTGAGCTACCGAGTCACTCAGCGGTCAGAGCATTGGACCGGATATCCAAAGGTCGCGGGTTCGATTCCCGTCTGAGTATTGATCTGGTGCGAGTCGTATTTTTTCTAGTATAATTATTTAGTATTGTTTAAAAATAGCATTGTAAATGCAAAAATCTCAAATTTAAAAACATTTCTAAATTGTTCCGGTTTAGAGTTAAAAATGTCAAGCACAGATACATCAACGATTTTATTAATATCAAAGACTATCGTCCCTGTTTAACAGAATATTTTTCACGCAGACATTTGACGGTGATGAATCGACGTGTGGATCTCATTCACTTGACCTGGTTCACTAACAGCCGGCGCGATTCCAGCTTAATGTGATACTGGGACGACAAAAGACGGCGATTTTTCAAATGTGAAACCGTGTTTCGGTTGATGGTTTGTAGTGTCTGCTATCTGTGGTAAAAACCTTTTAGGTTTTTTTAGGTGAGAGCGGTGTTCAAACTTGTTTTTGTGTTTTTCATCTCGTGATACTGTGGTGTCCATTATTGTACTTCAGAGTTAAAGTAGTACTAAAACGACAAAAGATGGCGATTTTTCAAATGTGAAACCGTGTTTAGGTTGATGGTTTGTAGTGTCAGCTATCTGTGGTTAGGCTTTTTTTTTATTTTATTACTTAGGGAAACATACAGCTTTAAATAGTACATAGTAATAGTAAAACATTATTTCAGTATATTAGCCAAAAGAGTTTCCACCACTAAATTGTACATTACGTTGAACAGACAATTGGCTTTGATAACTTTTTGAACATGACTGGAAATCTCAAAACCATTTCTAGGAATAAGCTTTCGGTACAGTGTCTACTAATTAAATTTAAAAATAAGTCTATATTTTTAAAGATATTTATAATATTCAATAAAAAGCTTTAACCTTCAAATGACCTTCATATGACGTCATCACATACAGATCTCCCAGCCATAATAAAAAAAAGAAAAAAGTGCAAAGACAATTTTGACAATGAACTTGGCATTAGGGATGGTGGAAGGTGGAAGTGAAAAAATATCGATATAGGTAATATTTCTCAGAAAAAAATGGGATGAAATGGGACGATGACTAAGTAATGGATTCTAGTTTTAAGGTATTGTAAAACATAAAAAATAGCAAAATAAACCCCTACGCGAAATTTTGGCTCGATTTGACGAATTTTACGATGATTTTTAAGACTCAAAGTTGGAAAAAATCAAAATGCTCCAGTGACAAAATAGTGTCGACTATTAGAATCCATACGTAATTACCAAAAAAATGTTTTGGAAAAATTATTGTAAAAACATCTATCGATATATCAGAGTATTTAATATCGCCCGAAAAATATCGATGAACTTATCTCGTAATTTTTTCTACATCCCTACTATTAAATGTTTGTAAATACAAATAAAGTATGCACATATTTTCACAATGTTTATTATGTTATCCTGCAAATTTATCAGTCCACAAGCAATCGTTACAATTTCATCCATGTAGCCTACATCCAAAATAGACACAATACATACAATACATTTCGCAATTTGGGTAGATTGGGCGTGTCAGTTTTTACAAAGTTTTTCAGCAGAGTTTCCTCTGGTAAGCATTTTTATTATAATTTTACCACCTCAAAAATTATTGCGGCAAATTAAGAAGGTAGGCTAGAACCGTCACAACTGGATTAAATGAATAAAATAGAAGAAATATTAACTATAACTTATTTGTTTACAAACAACCATAAAGTCATTATGACAGTTAATGACACTTGGCCTTTCTTTTTCTATAAGCAGATGGCAAAGGTTTTCTTCTTAAACTTTCATGCCACTAATGACGTCATTCCGGTTGACCATATCCGCTCGACAAATATATTTATAAAAAAATAAGTACGGGACCAAATGTTAAAATATTCAAATTAGTTTCTTAAATTGGCCTAATCTGTAGTGTTACCGATGTCGGTAACCTCAACACTGCACCATAGGATGATTCGCCAAGCAGGAACAGAATGAAACACTTTCTTCTTATATGCCCATATATTGTGGTTATAACGAATTGGGCCGTGCGAGCTTACAACATTTCCTACGATCACACGTCCCTAAGGTAACATTTTGTACGATAGCAAATATCCACTAATACAAAAACTTACATTTTCTACTTAACTTAGGTAGTTTACAAAACTCAAATCATTACTACCCTACGTTACCATAAATTGTTAGCGGTGGTGGGGATAGCAAACCCCCACTCCTGGCTCTTTACGAGATTACCTACCTAATTTATTATTTGGCTACCTTTCAATACGAGGTTTAGGTATTTAGGTTTCTCATTACCTTTATCAGAGACCTATACAAGAGGCCTTTATTTATATAATCTTACCTCTTAGTACCATATCAAAACCTTTAGGGCTTATAGGACAAAGGTTGGCGTATGACCTAGACACATTTCAGGTCGAAACTACCACCTCCTAGACCTATATTACCTAGCCCATTACCTCAAAACCTTTACCAGGTAGTATAAGTAAAAACACAAGCATTCATATCATTTAATCCATAGGATACCTAAATGCCTAAACAATACCTATTTGAATTACTAAAACTTAAATATTTCACAAACTATAAAACTTACAGCTACGCTAAATATCTCATTTTACAGAACTTTTTATATGCAACAATTTAAAACCAAATAGAACGTTACATATTAATAAACTTCAAAGTAATTAAAAACACAAACTAAATGACTCAATCAGTTATAACAAGCTACTGTTTACAAATCAAAGTACTTACATGAAATAATCACAAACACAGATTCTATCACTAGTAACGCACTTAGCGGTCCATTAAACAGTCTTTTTGCTATACACATTTTAATCACTTTTTTCACTAGTTTCACGCGATTGAAGCTGTCCGTAACAGTCTCCCCCCGGTGCAGCACTCGCGGCACCTTCTTCTTCAGTAGGGAGGACAGCCAATCTCGCTGTCGGGCGACGAAAAACTCCTCCTCTTGTCTTGACATCAGCGTTGCGAATCTCGCCGTCTGGTCCCGGATACACCGCCGTCACGACGCCTCGCGGCCACACATTGCGAGGCAGGCTGGAGTCGACGATGATGACGACGTCACCGGGCTTAAGTGAGCGGCCCGTGACGTCACGCGCACCCCCGCGCGGAATGAGCTCGGGCAGGTACTCGCGCACCCAGCGGCGCCAGTACTCGTCGGCCAGCGCCTGCGCAGCACGCCATGCCTTGCGCGAAGCTGGCTCGCACGGCCCAGTGAGTGGCAGGCCGCGCGAACCCCCCAACAGAAAGTGATTTGGGGTGAGCGCCTCTGGATCTTCTTCGCTGACTGGTACGTGGGTTAGCGGGCGAGCGTTTATGGTGTGCTCTACCTCCGCCAACAGCGTAGCTAGTACCTCTTCTCGCGGCGACTTCTCGTTCAGTGTGACTCGTAGCGCGCTTTTGACCGAGCGCACGAGCCTCTCCCACGCGCCTCCCTGATGTGGCGCGCCCGGAGCGATGTAGCGCCACTCCATACGCTCTGTTAGTGCGTAATCACGTAGCGCCGGTTCCCATTCTTCTACCGCACGACGCAACTCTACGTCGGCGCCTCTGAAGTTTGTTGCATTATCTGAGTACATCACGCGCGGCCACCCGCGGCGCGCGCCCATTCTTCTTAGAGCCATGATTGCCGAGTCTGTGGATAGCGACGCCACCAATTCTATATGTATCGCTCTCGTCGTGAGACACGTAAATAGTGCGCCCCACCGTTTTTCGTGCCGCCGTCCCACCGTCACCGTTAGAGGTCCAAAATAGTCGGCCCCGCAGTATGTGAAGGCCCTCGTGAATGGCTGTAATCTTGCCTTAGGTAAATCTCCGTGCACTGGAACCACAGGACGTGCCTTTCGTACGCGACAAAACACGCATTTGCTAGCGACTGTACGTATCGTCGGTCTCAGTCGTAGTATCCAGTATTTGGCTCTGACGTCATTCACAACGCGCTCATTGTGTGCGTGGTGGGCGCGACGGTGCTCACGATATAGTAGCAACCGCGCATACGGGTGCCTGCCGTCCAGTACTACGGGGTGAGTAGCGGGGGCAGACACACCCGCTGCCCCTATCCGTCCCCTGGCACGCAGCACACCTTGTTCGTCCAAATACGGATCTAGCTTTCGTAGCCGGCTTCCTGCTCTGAGGTTTCGCTTTGCGGTGATGCGTTCTATCTCTTCAGCGAAACATTGGCGCTGCGAAGCTCGTTGCAGTCTCATCTCAGCCTCTTCTAAAAGTTCTACATTCATCGTAGCGGCACGGTCACGACATTTGCGTACGAATAGTAATACTCTCGCCATCGCTCTCACCAAGCGTTCATATGAGGAAAAACGCTCGGCTCGGGGCACACTATCGTTTGCTTCTCCCATTGTCGTGAGCACTATCTCTACCGTGTCCTCTTCCGTTACGATATCACACGTGGGCCATAAAGCCTCATCTTCATATAAAAATTTGGGTCCTTTAAACCATCTGTCATTACACGTCTTCATCTCTACATTAGGGCGCGTTGCGTCGTCCGCCACATTCAGCGCTGTCGGAACCCATCTCCATTGGCTAGCGTCCGTAGTCTCGGCTATCTCTCCTAAGCGGTGCGCTACGTATGGTGAGTAACGCACGCTATCATTCCGTATCCAATGCCACACGGTACGCGAATCCGTCCAATATACAGTTTTCTCGGGTTCCCAGCCTTGCTGTCTCTTGATAGAGCTTGCCAGACGCGTCCCAATCAGAGCCGCTTGTAATTCGAGTCTTGGTACGCTAAGATGTTTCATTGGCGCTACCCGTGCTTTAGCGGCCGCTAATGTCACTTCTATTTCACCATTTTCATTCTTGACGCGCCAGTAAGCCGCGGTCGCGTAAGCAACTTCACTTGCATCACAAAATATATGTAGTTCTCGGCTCGGCTCTCCCCCCGTTTGAGCGTAGAGGCGCGGTAATCTTAGTGTTCGTAGCTTTTCTATGTCTCTAAGCCATTGGATTATCTCTTCGGCCTCCGGCCCTGGTAAAGCCTCGTCCCACTCTACGTTTAGTTTCCAAATGTTTTGTAATACAATCTTCGCTCGAATGGTGTAGTAGCTTAGTAAGCCCAACGGATCGAAAACCGACATCACGGCGCTTAGCGCTTCTCTCTTTGTCGGCGGCCTCGCTAACGTCTTCACTTCAGCCGGTACCCTCGCAAGCGTCGTGTTGAACCCCAGTGTGTCGGTCACCGCATCCCATAGTAACCCCAGCGTGCGACCACAATCGTCTAGGTTGGACCCCAGTTGCTTGGGCGATGACGTAGCACGGCTCTCTAATGGCAGCTCAGCTAAGACTCTAGCTTCGTTTGAGTTGAAGCCTGTCAGCTTGAATCCTGCTCGCCTGTGCACTTCAATCACTTGTTTCATCGTAGTAATTGCCCGTTCCTTATCATCAAAACTGTCCACCCAGTCGTCCATATAATGATTGCTAGTTATCGCTTGACATGCTAGCGGGTACTCGTCGGCGCTCTCTCTCGCGTTCCAGTCACGCACACTATGTGCTAAGAATGGCGAACTCTTTGCCCCAAATATCATCGACGTCATTTTATATTTTCGTGGCGGTCCATCTCTATCGCCGCCTCTCCATAGAAACATCTGTGCCGGTTGGTCTATAGGTGCGATTTTCACTTGTAAAAACATCTCTTGAATGTCGGCTGTTATTGCTATCCTTTTCTCACGGAACCGCAAAAGCAACCCATTTAAATCTTGTAATAAATCGGGCCCCTCTAAAAGCTCATCATTGAGGCAAACATCATCGGCTTTTGCCGCCGCATCGAAAACCAATCTTAACTTCCCCGGCTTGTTCACGTTAGTAACCGCGAAGTGAGGCAGGTACCAAGATCGTGGATCGTCTGTCTCTTTCCCACTGCACTGCTCCGCGTAGCCTTTCGTGAATAAATTTTCTATCTGTGCTGTATAAGCTTTTTCAAAGTCGCTTGACCGGTCCATCTTGCGTTCTATAGACTTCAAGCGTTTTACAGCGTTATAATAACTGGGTGGTAGCGTGACGTCGTCTCTCTTCCACGGTAGTCGTACTTCGCACTGGCCGCCGACTCGTTTAATACTCTCATTGAACGCTTTAATCGCTCTCACTTCCATTGGGTTTTCGCGTTCCCTCCTAGCGATACCGAGTGCGTCTATTTCAAAGTAACGTTTCACCATGTCGTGCAATTCAACCTCGGGTGCGATGAGCTCCGTCTTGTATACGTTAGACGCGCCCTCTAGCGCCGTAATTCGAGGCGCCGTTCCATGTATGACCCACCCTAGCTTCGTAAGCGACGCTACCGGTTGTCTCTGATTGCCCATTAACAACTTTCGTGACACAATCAAATGCCAATTATCGGCCCCGATCAGTAAACGTGGTTTCACTCTGTCATAACACACGTCACTAGCCGTTAATTTTCTTAAGTGTGCGTACTGTAAACAATCTTCACTAACTGTTTGATGATTGAGCGTCAAACTTGTCATCGTTTTGGCGCGAACATGATGGGTGCTTTCATCTCTTGCTACTAACACTAGGCTTACGTCTTCACTGTTCGCTACGCTCCCTTGCGCGTTTATACTACATATACGCAAGTCGCTTACAGGCCCTTTCGCACCTATTTCGTCCGCCAGGACTTGATCAATGATCGTTATTGTCGATCCCTCGTCCAGCAGCGCATATGTCTGTACGGCGCCGCCGGGTCCCTTAACTGTCACTGGACACACCTTTAACATGACATTCGCCGCGACGTTGGCCCTATTAATCGTGGCGATCGTCTCAGTCTGCGACTCTCGCACCAACGTCTCTTCATTACTGGCGGCACGGTCCTTATGCAACGTAGCGTGGTGACGCGCATTACAGTTGTTCACCCCGCATAGTTTGTGTGTACAGCGGAACCTCCGGTGCTTATTGTTTACACACCGAAAGCACACTCCATTATTTCTTGCCCACTGC
Organism: Agriphila geniculea; assembly: GCA_943789525.1. NCBI lineage: Eukaryota > Metazoa > Arthropoda > Insecta > Lepidoptera > Crambidae > Agriphila > Agriphila geniculea. The sequence continues at coordinate 6,308,894 of OX038887.1, read as the reverse complement.
CATCTTTCATCTACCGTCATGGCTTTGTATTTGTTACAGTGGGGTACTTCATGATCGTTTCCACATAGTAAACACGGCGCTGGCGGCGTCTCTTTCTGGCCCAAAGTGTATATTCTTGCTACATTTTTCTTTTTATCGGTGCGTTTCTCGCTACGGTTTTTTACAGCGACGTTTTCTCTTTGCTGTGACGTAGTCGGTACGTATGCAAAACGCAGCGCGCAGTCGGCCTCTTTCATAAGGAATCGAGATAAAATAATTATTTCAGGCTCGCTCGATTCATTCTTTTCGGCGTAGGCGACCCAGTTCGATAACAAATGTGGGCTGAGTTTCTTGACTACTTCTCGAACCAATAGCGGATTTCGTAAGTACCCTCGGTCATCAACCGCTTGAATAACGCAAACTATATTTTGCAATTTCACAGCGAGGGTATTTAATTCTGTAGCACTCGTACCGGAACGCGGTAAACTTTTCATATCTTCGAGCGCTCTGTCTATAAGCACTTCGGGGCGGCCGTAGCATTGTTCTAGTGTGGTCATAATACGATCGGGGTCGGTCGCACTCCATAATAGCGCCGACACACTCTCTCTCGCCTCCCCTTTTAAGCTCACGCGTAATCTTGCTAGATTTTCCTCTGCAGTGAACTTATATAATCGTGTGGAATCACGCACTGCGGCCTTGAATAACAACCATTCCGTCGGTGAGCCACTAAACACGGGCAGCTCTTGCGCGTACCGCGGCATCGGTCGTCTAGTTAGAACCCTGTCCAATGTTTCAGCGAGGTTTTCCACCCCGTAGCCCTTTTTCGTATCGATTACGGGCCTCGCGTCAGCCTCCATTGGATTTATACTAAACGTTCGGTTTCTATCTGTTTCTAAGGCGCGCGCCTCATTGCGCTTCATATCCCTGTCTCTGTCTTGCACGATAGCGGGAGCGATATCTCTGTCTCTTTCTTGTGAAACGACGGGAACGATATCTCTGTCTTTCTCTAAATTTTCGTCTACCCGACACCGAGGATCGGCTGTGGTATCCAACCATTCTTTCAGCCTCTCTGGGACGCTCTCGGCGGGTAAGCTCGCACGGGTTTCTTCTTCCATAATAGTATCCATTTCAACTTGTAACCTTTGTTGAATTAATTCACGTTCTAATTCCATTTCTCGTCTCTTAATCTCGGCCAACTGTTCCGCGGCCCGAAGTTGCGCCTGCCGGACGCGCGCAGCTACACTCGACGAACACACTGACGGCGGGTTACGTCTCAAAGCCCCAGTGTCGGTGGCGGCGGCGGCGTTGCCATCGTCAACTTCCTTGGTGGGCGGCGGCGGTAACGATCTCTCTGTACCACTTTCTGTGGCCTCTTGCATCGCGACTGTAGTCAATAACGGTGGTGGTGGCGGTGGCTGTGGCGCGATCGTCGACGGTGACGCCGGTGGCTCATCATATGTGATTGCCTCCCTCTTCTTCCCTCCAGATTGGCTTCTCGTGACTGGCATCTTTTTCTTTCTTGATGTCTACTCCTAACAATCTCGCCCGGGCACACTAGCGAGGGGAGCCCAGGTGAGGATGGAGGTTGTAGCAGGAGTGGAAGGGAGGAACTACCCGGCAGAGGGGGTGTGCAACTCCGAGGTGCTCGGCTACCGGGAGGAACGCCCGGCAGCGTCAGCAGTGCCTACAGACCGGCCCTCAGTGCGACACAACCCTTACCGGCGTAGCCGGACAATTTCAGCTGCCTTGAAAAAGGCGGCTGGCAGCCGTGTCCGTCAGACTGCACCGCCTTGAATGGCGTTACTCACACTAACCACACTTGGCACCGTTAGGGTGTGGCAGTGTGAGCCGCGGTCCACCCGCGTAGTGAAACTAGTTACTGTGATTCTTCTTTCTTCAGTGAACGTATTATGTTTACTGTGATGCTTCTTTTCTTCAGTCTTCAGTGAACGTATTATGTTTACTGTGATGCTTCTTTTCTTCAATAATCGTTGGACGTATATATGTTACTGTGATGCTTCGCTTCTTTCTTCTCGCTTGACGCGCAGAATCTTCTTATCCGCTGCTCTGAAGGACCACGCAGTAGATTCTTCTTATCCGCGCTCTGAAGGACCACGCAGTACTGTTACCGATGTCGGTAACCTCAACACTGCACCATAGGATGATTCGCCAAGCAGGAACAGAATGAAACACTTTCTTCTTATATGCCCATATATTGTGGTTATAACGAATTGGGCCGTGCGAGCTTACAACATTTCCTACGATCACACGTCCCTAAGGTAACATTTTGTACGATAGCAAATATCCACTAATACAAAAACTTACATTTTCTACTTAACTTAGGTAGTTTACAAAACTCAAATCATTACTACCCTACGTTACCATAAATTGTTAGCGGTGGTGGGGATAGCAAACCCCCACTCCTGGCTCTTTACGAGATTACCTACCTAATTTATTATTTGGCTACCTTTCAATACGAGGTTTAGGTATTTAGGTTTCTCATTACCTTTATCAGAGACCTATACAAGAGGCCTTTATTTATATAATCTTACCTCTTAGTACCATATCAAAACCTTTAGGGCTTATAGGACAAAGGTTGGCGTATGACCTAGACACATTTCAGGTCGAAACTACCACCTCCTAGACCTATATTACCTAGCCCATTACCTCAAAACCTTTACCAGGTAGTATAAGTAAAAACACAAGCATTCATATCATTTAATCCATAGGATACCTAAATGCCTAAACAATACCTATTTGAATTACTAAAACTTAAATATTTCACAAACTATAAAACTTACAGCTACGCTAAATATCTCATTTTACAGAACTTTTTATATGCAACAATTTAAAACCAAATAGAACGTTACATATTAATAAACTTCAAAGTAATTAAAAACACAAACTAAATGACTCAATCAGTTATAACAAGCTACTGTTTACAAATCAAAGTACTTACATGAAATAATCACAAACACAGATTCTATCACTAGTAACGCACTTAGCGGTCCATTAAACAGTCTTTTTGCTATACACATTTTAATCACTTTTTTCACTAGTTTCACGCGATTGAAGCTGTCCGTAACATGTAGTAAAAAAATTTAAAAAAAAATTCCTTTTAATTTTTAACCAAAGCCAATTATGTAGGCAAGCAGATGTCAGAAATTATTAAGTAAAGATATTACAACGAAAAAGTTTAATTTTTAAATCACAAATTATTAAGAATGTAATTTACTGATATTAATCTATAAAAGTTTACAATATAGCAAATTTATTATTTAACATAATCTAATGACAATTTATCGAAAATGGTTTCAATTTAACACATTAAGGTTGTAATTTGTTCATATACAGATTTTAAAAGTTTCATTTTTAAATTTAGCAAATTTGGTATTAAATATATCACTAAAATTCACATTATAATTTTTCATAGCTCTTAGTATATATCGGTTTTTACCATAATTGGTTCTACTATGCGGTACCGAGAAAGTATTACATGAACGCAGTCTAGCACCAGAACATTTAAAGAAGATCTTACTTAACAAATAAGGGGAATCGATCTGATTATTCAAAATTTTGTACAGAAAAGTTTGATCCCGTACTTCTCTGCGCGATTCAAGAGGTATTATCAATTTATGAAAGTTATTGAATTTATATCTAAGCCTTTTAATTAATTTATCCTGAATTTTTTCCACCATCTTTTTGTATTCAGAATACTACGGGTTCCAAACTGTGAATGCGTATAATCTAAGTGAGATCTGACAAGCGAATTATATAATACGAGAAGTGTATGAGGGTCAGTAAAATCAACGGTTTGTCTGAAAATGAGTCCAAGCATTTTATAGGCTTTACTTGTGATATGATTTAAGTGCGATGAAAAAAGTAAAACACTATCTAGAATAATGCCCAGGTCCCTCACCTCGGTAACCCTTTTGAGAATTTTGTCATTGAGATGGTAATCGAATGTTAATGGTTGTTTTTTTTTTCTGCAAAAAGTGATAGAATGACACTTATCAACATTAAGAAAGAGTTTGTTAAGGCGGCAATATTCGAATAATCTATTTAAATAATTTTGTAGTAAGATGCAATCTTCAATAGATTTTTGGGTGAGAGCGATGTTCAAACTTGTGTTTGTGTTTTTATCTCGTAATCTTTGGAGTTTTAACTGTGGTGTCCTATTAGCGCTACCGCACACAGGCAACTTAGTCGTCCAGCAACTGTTTTGTCTCTCACATCAAGTCCACGCGTTTATATGGACGCGCACACGAAGCGACACGGTCGTCGGCAACTTTTCATACAAACCATGTGAGAGACAAAACGGTTGCTGGGCGACTAAGTTGCCCGTGTGCGATAGCGCTTATTGTACTTCATAATTTAAGCAGTCCTAAAACGACAATAGACTGCGATTTTTCAAATGTGAAACCGTGTTTTGGTTGATGGTTTGTAGTGTCAGCTATCTGTGGTAAAAATCTTTAGGTTTTTTTGGGTGAGAGCGATGTTTAAACTAGTTTTTGTGTTTTCGGTTTTTTATCATGTAAATGTCCTATGAATTAATGTAATAGTAGAACGATAAAAGTCGTCGATTTTCCAAATATGAAACCGTGTTTTGTTTGATAGTTTGTAGTGTTTGTTGCTACATGTAAAACTATGTTATTAATAACTTTTATAGTTACAATCTAAAGAGAATCGGATACATATTATGTAGATTACACTAACACTTATATCTGTTTATGAGGAAAGACTTAGTTAAAATAAATAATTTGCTTGAGTTCTACATTACTATTACCCATTTTTTTTTATTCTTTATAGTAGCCAGTACCAAAAAAGAAAGTAAAGACAACAGATGAACTAAATAACTAGTTCGGTTTCAGCAAGATGGCAGTTTGTGATACAGCACGTATTCGAGACTACATATTCCATAATAAATGACTTGCTAGCTAAACCAATATGTCTTATGTCATGTTAGTTGCGTGATATACACTACAAACAGCAGAAATGATATGTGTTTTGCAAGGGTTTATGTTAGTAAAAAACAAGTAAGTACGAGTCTAGTTTTACTGAAGGCTCCGAACTAATTGTGAGATAACTATAAAGTTACGTAATTTTGTAATTTTTACACGACTGCCCATAAAAGAAAAGTGTAATGTGTTCAGGGTTCATATATGTTTGTGTTATATGAGTTTCATTATTCCACCATAACTTCTAAATGCCTGAACAGATTTGGATGTGTAAAGTAACGTTAGAATCCTAACATCAACCCGAGTGTCACGGCTATAGATTTTTTTTAAAAAAAGCTTGGATCATAATAAGTCAATATGTAGGCTGCACAACGCCATTTTGTAATGTGAAAAAAGAAAATATATTACAATATGAGTATGAATCAAAGGCCTTATTAAGCACATTCCATCACTATATAATTGGACACTAAAATGTATGAAAAAAAAAATGTAGATAAACACGACTGTCCTACCAAAAACGAAATAAAGTTAAATAACAATAAAATTTGTGTCATTACAGTCAGTCAAGAGGTTCATCTTTGATTAAAAATGTTTCCACAAAATGGTCCCTCGACTAATGACACTTGTTATTTAACTTTTTAGTTCGCTTTTGGCAAGACAGACGTGTTTAATTTTTTCATAAACAGCTGTGAGACCTTGCTTCCCTAAAAAAATCATGATTTTAGCTAGGTCAACGGGATACTCCATAGGTTTTGATTTATTTCAAGTCAGCTCGAACCAAGTCAAGCAGTAAAAGCGAATTTTGCGTTTTGACTAAGCGGCTATATGGATTTCAAACGATTCAAGTGTATTTCGATGTATGTTTACGATACAGGGAAATCAAAAATAATGTAAGTAGGTATCTTTTTTAATCTCATCGAATCACGAAAAAGAATATCGTTCGTAGCCCGACCAGTCCAACTCTATTTTTTCTCTATTTAATAATCCTTTTAAATATTTTCATTAGGTCTGTTATTTCTCATCTCCAATAATTAACCTGTAGAACACCATTTTATTTAATAATTTGAAAGGCACCTTCATTCAACCTCGAACTAGTATTTCAAATTAATGAAAATTCCTTTAATTAATTAAATCAATTATCTAATAGGCAGGGGATCCAATGGCGATAGGTAACTTCGTTAGTGAAAATTCGAAAGCAGAATCTAGACTACAAAAAGATTGCTTCAACCCTTTTTACTTTTTTACTAATTGACCGAGCGAGCGCGAAGCGCGAGCGAAGCGTTTCTACTTCAGCTTGGGCAAAAAATATTTTGAATGTCTGTCCGTTTATTCTCCTTTACAGGTCGCATTTTTTCGAAAAGCTCTGCATTCCAGCAGATGATAAGTCATCGATCACCACACAGTAAGTTTTAACCATGGTTTTTAATTTAATATAAAATTCAATGAAATTACTTTCCACCGTTATAGATTTACTCTATGATACGATCACTTAGCGATTAGTCTTATTAGCTGCTGGAATGCACCCAATGTGAATGTGATTGCACTCACTGACGTCCATTATACAAGTACGCTGGACAGGCTATTGGCGTTGAAACCAGTAGATTCTATTATCAGTAGATTGGAACTAATTAGTTCCAAGTACACTCACTACTGCCATAGTATAGATCTACTGCTCTCAGCGCCAATATGGTGATTTTCAAATCGGAACAAACGATTGGTGACGTTCGCCTGTCCAGCGTACTTGTATTATGGACGTCAGTGGATCGCACTAGTAGGTAGTTCCAACGCGCCATTTCAAACAAGCAGATAACTACATCTTTAAATGAAGAGCGCTAGCAAGAGCGCTTTCTGTCTTTCTATTTATCTGGCGAGACGAGGACTGCCCGTGCTATTTTCAATTAGACGCCTATTGAATTACCTCTACCGTCGTGTTTCAATTATAAAACACAATGGTCAAAGTCCTGCATTGTGATTGTGAGTATTTCGGAAAGAAATACATTTTCGGAATGTTTTTAAAACTTTTTGGAATTTAATTTGGTAGGTCAATTTAACAAATTACTAATAAACTATTTCTTATTTTGGAAAATTATCAATCACAAAACTAGAGAGCTAGTTAGGGTTTACTTTTATTATAGTTTCAATATTATAGTTTAATTATTGGTAGGCACATCAGTGAAAAACTACAATATTTGAAGTCATTTAACGATTTTTTTCTATCGAGAAAAGTTTTAGCTCTCATGTTTCTGTCAATCACATAACTGGGGGTCTATTACGAAAAGTTTAATGCGATACACGCAGCTGCGTCCGTGCTTCGTTTTGATTGTTTCCTATAAAAATCACTTTCATATGCGATATTGCGAAGAGAGATTGCGTGAGTTTGACAGTTTCTCTCTAGCGTATCCGACATCGTTCGTTTAGTAGTCTATAAACTACGATAGCCAATACTAAATAATATACTAGAAAAAATACGACTCGCACCAGATCAATACTCAGACGGGAATCGAACCCGCGACCTTTGGATATCCGGTCCAATGCTCTGACCGCTGAGCTACCGAGTCACTAGTGACATCGTCGAATTTTTCCTAGTATATCCTAAACTCTTACGCTGTAAGCCAGCGTTATTTCACCAATGTGAGGAATTACCTCGACATTCAATTGAAATATCTTTCCAGATATTTTAACAATTGATTAAGATGAAATAGCTATATAATTCCTAAATTTGAGATTTTTGCATTTACAATGCTATTTTTAAACAATACTAAATAATATACTAGAAAAAATACGACTCGCACCAGATCAATACTCAGACGGGAATCGAACCCGCGACCTTTGGATATCCGGTCCAATGCTCTGACCGCTGAGCTACCGAGTCACTAGTGACATCGTCGAATTTTTCCTAGTATATCCTAAACTCTTACGCTGTAAGCCAGCGTTATTTCACCAATGTGAGGAATTACCTCGACATTCAATTGAAATATCTTTCCAGATATTTTAACAATTGATTAAGATGAAATAGCTATATAATTCCTAAATTTGAGATTTTTGCATTTACAATGCTATTTTTAAACAATACTAAATAATATACTAGAAAAAATACGACTCGCACCAGATCAATACTCAGACGGGAATCGAACCCGCGACCTTTGGATATCCGGTCCAATGCTCTGACCGCTGAGCTACCGAGTCACTAGTGACATCGTCGAATTTTTCCTAGTATATCCTAAACTCTTACGCTGTAAGCCAGCGTTATTTCACCAATGTGAGGAATTACCTCGACATTCAATTGAAATATCTTTCCAGATATTTTAACAATTGATTAAGATGAAATAGCTATATAATTCCTAAATTTGAGATTTTTGCATTTACAATGCTATTTTTAAACAATACTAAATAATATACTAGAAAAAATACGACTCGCACCAGATCAATACTCAGACGGGAATCGAACCCGCGACCTTTGGATATCCGGTCCAATGCTCTGACCGCTGAGCTACCGAGTCACTAGTGACATCGTCGAATTTTTCCTAGTATATCCTAAACTCTTACGCTGTAAGCCAGCGTTATTTCACCAATGTGAGGAATTACCTCGACATTCAATTGAAATATCTTTCCAGATATTTTAACAATTGATTAAGATGAAATAGCTATATAATTCCTAAATTTGAGATTTTTGCATTTACAATGCTATTTTTAAACAATACTAAATAATATACTAGAAAAAATACGACTCGCACCAGATCAATACTCAGACGGGAATCGAACCCGCGACCTTTGGATATCCGGTCCAATGCTCTGACCGCTGAGCTACCGAGTCACTAGTGACATCGTCGAATTTTTCCTAGTATATCCTAAACTCTTACGCTGTAAGCCAGCGTTATTTCACCAATGTGAGGAATTACCTCGACATTCAATTGAAATATCTTTCCAGATATTTTAACAATTGATTAAGATGAAATAGCTATATAATTCCTAAATTTGAGATTTTTGCATTTACAATGCTATTTTTAAACAATACTAAATAATATACTAGAAAAAATACGACTCGCACCAGATCAATACTCAGACGGGAATCGAACCCGCGACCTTTGGATATCCGGTCCAATGCTCTGACCGCTGAGCTACCGAGTCACTAGTGACATCGTCGAATTTTTCCTAGTATATCCTAAACTCTTACGCTGTAAGCCAGCGTTATTTCACCAATGTGAGGAATTACCTCGACATTCAATTGAAATATCTTTCCAGATATTTTAACAATTGATTAAGATGAAATAGCTATATAATTCCTAAATTTGAGATTTTTGCATTTACAATGCTATTTTTAAACAATACTAAATAATATACTAGAAAAAATACGACTCGCACCAGATCAATACTCAGACGGGAATCGAACCCGCGACCTTTGGATATCCGGTCCAATGCTCTGACCGCTGAGCTACCGAGTCACTAGTGACATCGTCGAATTTTTTCTAGTATATCCTAAACTCTTACGCTGTAAGCCAGCGTTATTTCACCAATGTGAGGAATTACCTCGACATTCAATTGAAATATCTTTCCAGATATTTTAACAATTGATTAAGATGAAATAGCTATATAATTCCTAAATTTGAGATTTTTGCATTTACAATGCTATTTTTAAACAATACTAAATAATATACTAGAAAAAATACGACTCGCACCAGATCAATACTCAGACGGGAATCGAACCCGCGACCTTTGGATATCCGGTCCAATGCTCTGACCGCTGAGCTACCGAGTCACTAGTGACATCGTCGAATTTTTCCTAGTATATCCTAAACTCTTACGCTGTAAGCCAGCGTTATTTCACCAATGTGAGGAATTACCTCGACATTCAATTGAAATATCTTTCCAGATATTTTAACAATTGATTAAGATGAAATAGCTATATAATTCCTAAATTTGAGATTTTTGCATTTACAATGCTATTTTTAAACAATACTAAATAATATACTAGAAAAAATACGACTCGCACCAGATCAATACTCAGACGGGAATCGAACCCGCGACCTTTGGATATCCGGTCCAATGCTCTGACCGCTGAGCTACCGAGTCACTAGTGACATCGTCGAATTTTTCCTAGTATATCCTAAACTCTTACGCTGTAAGCCAGCGTTATTTCACCAATGTGAGGAATTACCTCGACATTCAATTGAAATATCTTTCCAGATATTTTAACAATTGATTAAGATGAAATAGCTATATAATTCCTAAATTTGAGATTTTTGCATTTACAATGCTATTTTTAAACAATACTAAATAATATACTAGAAAAAATACGACTCGCACCAGATCAATACTCAGACGGGAATCGAACCCGCGACCTTTGGATATCCGGTCCAATGCTCTGACCGCTGAGCTACCGAGTCACTAGTGACATCGTCGAATTTTTCCTAGTATATCCTAAACTCTTACGCTGTAAGCCAGCGTTATTTCACCAATGTGAGGAATTACCTCGACATTCAATTGAAATATCTTTCCAGATATTTTAACAATTGATTAAGATGAAATAGCTATATAATTCCTAAATTTGAGATTTTTGCATTTACAATGCTATTTTTAAACAATACTAAATAATATACTAGAAAAAATACGACTCGCACCAGATCAATACTCAGACGGGAATCGAACCCGCGACCTTTGGATATCCGGTCCAATGCTCTGACCGCTGAGCTACCGAGTCACTAGTGACATCGTCGAATTTTTCCTAGTATATCCTAAACTCTTACGCTGTAAGCCAGCGTTATTTCACCAATGTGAGGAATTACCTCGACATTCAATTGAAATATCTTTCCAGATATTTTAACAATTGATTAAGATGAAATAGCTATATAATTCCTAAATTTGAGATTTTTGCATTTACAATGCTATTTTTAAACAATACTAAATAATATACTAGAAAAAATACGACTCGCACCAGATCAATACTCAGACGGGAATCGAACCCGCGACCTTTGGATATCCGGTCCAATGCTCTGACCGCTGAGCTACCGAGTCACTAGTGACATCGTCGAATTTTTCCTAGTATATCCTAAACTCTTACGCTGTAAGCCAGCGTTATTTCACCAATGTGAGGAATTACCTCGACATTCAATTGAAATATCTTTCCAGATATTTTAACAATTGATTAAGATGAAATAGCTATATAATTCCTAAATTTGAGATTTTTGCATTTACAATGCTATTTTTAAACAATACTAAATAATATACTAGAAAAAATACGACTCGCACCAGATCAATACTCAGACGGGAATCGAACCCGCGACCTTTGGATATCCGGTCCAATGCTCTGACCGCTGAGCTACCGAGTCACTAGTGACATCGTCGAATTTTTCCTAGTATATCCTAAACTCTTACGCTGTAAGCCAGCGTTATTTCACCAATGTGAGGAATTACCTCGACATTCAATTGATAATATCTTTCCAGATATTTTAACAATTGATTAAGATGAAATAGCTATATAATTCCTAAATTTGAGATTTTTGCATTTACAATGCTATTTTTAAACAATACTAAATAATATACTAGAAAAAATACGACTCGCACCAGATCAATACTCAGACGGGAATCGAACCCGCGACCTTTGGATATCCGGTCCAATGCTCTGACCGCTGAGCTACCGAGTCACTAGTGACATCGTCGAATTTTTCCTAGTATATCCTAAACTCTTACGCTGTAAGCCAGCGTTTTTTCACCAATGTGAGGAATTACCTCGACATTCAATTGAAATATCTTTCCAGATATTTTAACAATTGATTAAGATGAAATAGCTATATAATTCCTAAATTAGAGATTTTTGCATTTACAATGCTATTTTTAAACAAACTAAATAATATACTAGAAAAAATACGACTCGCACCAGATCAATACTCAGACGGGAATCGAACCCGCGACCTTTGGATATCCGGTCCAATGCTCTGACCGCTGAGCTACCGAGTCACTAGTGACATCGTCGAATTTTTTCTAGTATATCCTAAACTCTTACGCTGTAAGCCAGCGTTATTTCACCAATGTGAGGGAATTACCTCGACATACAATTGAAATATCTTTCCAGATATTTTTAACAATTGATTAAGATGAAATAGCTATATAATTCCTAAATTTGAGATTTTTGCATTTACAATGCTATTTTTTAAACAATACTAAATAATATACTAGAAAAAATACGACTCGCACCAGATCAATACTCAGACGGGAATCGAACCCGCGACCTTTGGATATCCGGTCCCATGCTCTGACCGCTGAGCTACCGAGTCACTAGTGACATCGTCGAATTTTTTCTAGTATATCCTAAACTCTTACGCTGTAAGCCAGCGTTATTTCACCAATGTGAGGAATTACATCGACATTCAATTGAAATATCTTTCCAGATATTTTAACAATTGATTAAGATGAAATAGCTATATAATTCCTAAATTTGAGATTTTTTGCATTTACAATGCTATTTTTAAACAATACTAAATAATATACTAGAAAAAATACGACTCGCACCAGATCAATACTCGACGACGAAAATTCGACGATGTCACTAGTGACTCGGTAGCTCAGCGGTCAGAGCATTGGACCGGATATCCAAAGGTCGCGGGTTCGATTCCCGTCTGAGTATTGATCTGGTGCGAGTCGTATTTTTTCTAGTATATTATTTAGTATTGTTTAAAAAATAGCATTGTAAATGCAAAAATCTCAAATTTAGGAATTATATAGCTATTTCATCTTAATCAATTGTTAAAATATCTGGAAAGATATTTCAATTGAATGTCGAGGTAATTCCTCACATTGGTGAAATAACGCTGGCTTACAGCGTAAGAGTTTAGGATATACTAGGAAAAATTCGACGATGTCACTAGTGACTCGGTAGCTCAGCGGTCAGAGCATTGGACCGGATATCCAAAGGTCCGCGGGTTCGATTCCGTCTGAGTATTGATCTGGTGGCGAGTCGTATTTTTTCTAGTATATTATTTAGTATTGTTTAAAAATTGCATTGTAAATGCAAAAATCTCAAATTTAGGAATTATATAGCTATTTCATCTTAATCAATTGTTAAAATATCTGGAAAGATATTTCAATTGAATGTCGAGGTAATTCCTCACATTGGTGAAATAACGCTGGCTTACAGCGTAAGAGTTTAGGATATACTAGGAAAAATTCGACGATGTCACTAGTGAGCATCGGTAGCTCAGCGGTCAGAGCATTGGACCGGATATCCAAAGGTCGCGGGTTCGATTCCGTCTGAGTATTGATCTGGTGCGAGTCGTATTTTTTCTAGTATATTATTTTAGTATTGGTTTAAAAAATAGCATTGTAACTGCAAAAATCTCAAATTTAAAAATTATATAGCTATTTCATCTTAATCAATTGTTTAAAATATCTGGAAAGATATTTCAATTGAATGTCGATGGTAATTCCTCACATTGGTGAAATAACGCTGGCTTACAGCGTAAGAGTTTAGGACTATACTAGGAAAAATTCGACGATGTCACTAGTGACTCGGTAGCTCAGCGGTCAGAGCATTGGACCGGATATCCAAAGGTCGCGGGTTCGATTCCCGTCTGAGTATTGATCTGGTGCGAGTCGTATTTTTTTCTAGTATATTATTTAGTATTGTTTAAAAATAGCATTGTAAATGCAAAAATCTCAAATTTAGGAAGTACGATAGCCAAATTCAAAATGTTTGTTAGAACTACAACCAACGAACTGCGGACGATTACGCAATTGCGTACGTTATTTTCGTAATGCCCCCTGAGTACTATAATCTACTTTCTACTTATTTTTTTGGGTTGATAAATCAAGTATACTGTGTGAAATCTTTCTTCGAAAATGTGTATTTGACGTTGTACGGCCCCTTAATTCATGGGCGTAGTGAATAGCCTTAATTATAATAACATTTAATGAAGCTAAATATTACAATCCCTTAGCATCTTTTTCTTTTAGTTTACGAAAAAGTCTTAAAAGGGTATTTCTTGTATAATTTTTACATTACTTCACTTGAATAAATGAATAACAATAAGGGACTTGACACCATTTAGGTTGAGAATGCCTCAATTATAGTTTGAATCGCTTTTACATTTGGGTGCGAACCCTTTTATTGCCAACTTATTTCTTGATCTTTTAGGATCTATTGTCAATACAGTTACATAAAAAGTTTGAAAAAACCTTTTATTTAATATACCTATACGTACAAATAAACTTTCTCATTTATCACACTCGGAAAGTGATGTTTATTTAAACTGAGCAGCGGGTTAAAAACTCTTCGTTCCTTCGTTAGGGTGGAAAAGAAATTTAAAAATAGGACCGAATTTGGTCACATCCACCCTAGGGTGGATATGACCAAACATTGATTTAACAACAAATCCTTACTAATATTATAAATGCGAAAGTCCGTTTGTTTGTTTGTTTGTTTGTTTGTTACGCCTTCACGTCTTAACTACTGAACCGATCATCATGAAATTTTGCATACACGTTGTCAGGGGTACAGAGAAGGACATAGGGTACTTTTCATCCCGAAAAAAAGTATTGTTCCCGAGGGATAGCAAAAAACCTTTCCACGCGGACGAAGTCGCGGGCGAAAGCTAGTTATGCTATAAACAGCCAGTCCAAAATTTAAAACATTGGGTGGAGCGGCCGGCGACGCAGCGTGTTCCAAATTCAAAATAAAAAAAACTATAAAATATTCGCGGGATACGCTTCTGTCCCAGAAAGAGAAGCCATACAAAGCTTTCCCCTCTGCCGAAGCACAAGCCCAAATGGGCATACGCGGTTAATAAAACCAGTTGCGCCCGGATTTCTTTCTAGACCGAGTCCAGTCGCGCATGTGAACGCTGCAGTGTTTAAAATGCCGAATTGATGAGTTTTTTGCTGTTAACAGAGGTCTGGAACATCAATGTTTACAAAAAGACGGTATTACATTTCACATGAAAGTAATTTTTTGTCGTATTATTGCTATTTGTTTACATTTAAACATTAAATTCGTACATTTTATTCTTGATTAGTTGTCAAATTTGTTCAGTGACATCGGGTCTGCTCGTCCATGACACGTCCGTACAAATTTCAGATCTGTCACTAGATAAATCCGAGTTCTCGCCGATGAGCAACTTAGTGATGTTACCGTATCACAATGTTTGTCGATAAAGGACATGGCCTGGTCCTGCTCCAGGCAGTCTCATAAATGTGATATAATATACCTGAAAAATCCTTAAATATTTATTAATTCTTTTTAACTTCTGACAGACTCAATTTGGTCTTTGCAGTTTTGCGCTGTCACATTCTGCGTCAAAGAGTAAAATAATATTACAGCATAAATTAATTGGTTCTCTCACAGAATAAATAATATTTTTGATACATCTTATATTATTATATAAAAATGAATGGATTAAGATCCCTATAATAGAAAAACGTCATAAAATGCTCTTAATACGTATATGAGACTAGGCAATAAGACTGAGTGTTCTTGAGTCCCATCACCATCTTACTCCCATTTCACCACTGGTGTGGTGACCAAACCAAAAATTATTATATTTATAAAATATTCAAATCTGACTTCTGCTGACAGGGAGTTTCAGTTTTTTTTATATATTTTTAATTACTTACGTCTCCAAAGTATAAATAAGGAGAAGGGGCTCTTTGTTGTTATTCACCCCATGTAAAATGTTTGAGTTTGTTACCTTTATTCCTTTTTCCGTATCGATATTGCTGCGACGACAGTTGGGCTGGGCTCATGTCAAAAACGTGCCATATTTTGATGTGTGACTCATCCGTACACAAATTTTTGCTGTTTTGTTTTATTTTTTATGTGTTGGTGTCGTCTTTACAGTGTTGTTTTTTGTATGTGAGTATGCGGAACTGCACTTGTGTGCACTTTCCCCCCCCGCAAAAAATGCCAGAATAATTTGAATTAAGTAATAATCGCTAAACCCTTCGAGACGAAGCCGCGATGCTCTAAGCCTAACTCTGTGACTTTGAGCTATGTGTGCCGTATTATAATTTTGATTTGAGTTGATTTTGTATATTTACCTACTAAAAATGAGTTAAAATAAAACAATATGTATTTCAAACAAAATAAAAAAACAATAAAACTACGCTCTAATTCGCCTCAACCAACTACTTAAAGAGAGTCTCTGCCATGGACTTCACCGTCTAAATCGTCTAATCAAAGACCAATGAATATTGGAGATATTCATTGGTCTTTTGGTCTTTTACAGGCATCCACCAAAGCCAAATCTGTCATCATAATATCAAACTGTGTAAATATTCCAAGCGAGAATTTAACTTTAAGTTTCACTTTTTTTCTTCTTTTTACTAATTGTTCTAATTTTTCAATTAAATTTAAATCGGTAAGTTAGTATAATAAATATAAGGTCTACCTATGTAGCCCCTCTACTAAGTACCTTCATGTTTTTATTAATAAACATTTTGGAAAATTTAAGACTTTTTTACTTTCCTTATATTCGAAATAAAAAGTAGATAGTTATACACGGGTAAAAGTCATCAATTCCATACTCGAACTATAGCCTCCCTCGCTCTGCTCGGGCGTCTAAATATCTCGTATGGGAATTGCTTCCTTTTTTTACCCGACTACGGCGAAGCCAAAACGGAGGGTATATGATTTTTACC
Organism: Agriphila geniculea; assembly: GCA_943789525.1. Classification (NCBI taxonomy): domain Eukaryota; kingdom Metazoa; phylum Arthropoda; class Insecta; order Lepidoptera; family Crambidae; genus Agriphila; species Agriphila geniculea. Next base: position 6,292,332 of record OX038887.1, on the reverse strand, counting down.
CGACTACGGCGAAGCCAAAACGGAGGGTATATGATTTTGACCTGTATGTATGTATATATGTATGTATGTTTGTAAATTCATCTGTTCCCTCATAACTTCCAAACTACTTGTTATAATTTGACAAATGAGGTATCGTTAGAAGCGTCTTAATCGTCCAATGAACATAGGCTACGCGTGACGTCACATTAAATTGAATGTGGCGCCCTCTAGAGGAGTTAAAGACATAAACTAAAAAAAAATATTTTTGAATGATGCCGTGTTGGGTACCAAATGAAAGGGCTTAATGAGCACTTTTCAAATATGTATATATTGTTAGCTTTTGCCCGTGGCTTTGCTTGCTTTCACCCTATTAATAACTCCAAAATATTTAAAATAAAAAAGAAGTTTTAAAACTAAAACCCGACTACGGAAAAATCGTGCTCTAAAAAGTAAGAAACAAGAAAATATTAGAGTCCAAAATTCAATAAAAAGGATAACCGTAGTCGCATGCCATATTGTCCTAGACACGCACGACACGAACAACAGGCTGGAGGTGGCATGCGACTACGGTTATCCTTTTTATTGAATTTTTGACCCTTATAGTTATATTAACAATCTACTAGTTTGCCCTAATGACAATATAATTAAAACAAAAAAATTCCTAAATTAACTGATAGGTATTTTAAACCTATGCAAATGTTCCCAAAACAAGTAAATAAGCATTGACTTGTAACAATTTAACATTTAACATACATTTTGCTAAATACATTTTTTTCTCACTTGACGGCACTTTGAAACTAGCTCTCTTGGTTGATAATACAGTACCTAGCTAGTAAGTAATATTTTTTCCTAATACGACAAAATAACGTAAAAAAAACCGGCCAAGTGCGTGTCGGGCCACGCGCCATAGGGTTCCGTAGTTACCTTATACCATACCATATTTCAAAAAAAATCAAAAAAAATCAAAAATCTTTATTTACTTTAAAATACAAAAACATAACAATTAGTAGCTGGAGTCCCCTTTTAAGCATGATAATGCCTGTACCAGAGGGCCCCGCTCCTCCTTAAGGACATTAAAGATTTTTGTAGGTACCTAACCTACTTGCGTGCTAATAATTTTAACAATAGTTCATAGTTTTATTTAAATACTTATTTTATAACTAATTACATAATTATACTTATTTATTTTAAGTACATGTGAGTACGCGTGCGCGCGTGCGTGTGTGTATGTGTGTGTGTGTGTGTGTGTGTGTGTGTGTGTGTGTGTGTGGGTGGTATATTTAATACCACCTATCACTTTTTGTCTGCAAAAATAACTTTGTTTTTCACAGTGTTGGTATGAATGACAAAGTTATATTTGCGGTTTTGGAAAATGTGCTATATGTCGAAAACTAATTACTATATCTCGTTCAAACCAATTTTGATTGAAAGTGTTTATTAAGATCTACAGCATATATTTTTTTTTGATTTTTCACTCTCTTATTTCAAAAGTTAAAGGGGGGGGGGGGACACACATTTTACCACTTTGGCGGTGAATATCTTTCAAACGGTTGACTTTGAGAAAAAGTTGTCCTAGAAACCTCAATGTCATTTTTAAAGACCTATCTATAGACACCCAACACGTGTTGGTTTGATGAAAAAAAATTTTTCAGTTTCAGTTCCATGTATGGGGAGCCCCCCCTTAATCTTTTATTTTTCTTATTTTTGTATTAAATTCGTTAAGCGGTTAACAGAATACATTTACCTACCAAGTTTCAACTGTGTAGTCTTAATACTTTCGGAATAAAGTGGCTGTGACATACGGACAGACAGACAGACATGACGAATCTATAAGGGTTCCGTTTTTTGCCATTTAGGCTACGGAACCCTAAAAAGGCAACGAATTATGATGAAATGATACCGATAATAAGTTGCCAACAACAAACTTGGCTATAAGCCATATCAGACCCGCCAATCATGCTATATAAACAATGTAGACCAATTATTTGGAACCGAACTGAATTGCTGTATCCTGTTTTAAAGTAAACGCCTGATTGCAAGTCAAATAAAACTCTTTTTTTATATTGGAAAACATTTTATGCATTGCTGATTCAAAATTTCAAACTTTTGTTATGGAAATCAGAGACAACCGTAGTATTACAAATATGCAAAACCTGAGACAACATAAAGTTTGTTTTTTAAATTGATACAGCCGGGATCGAACCCTGGGGGGCTACTCAAATGGCCACTTTTCTATTCGTTCGCTAACTTAAAAATTAAAAATAAGCCATAAACTCTATAATTACGTGTCGTAGGCTTGTCAATTCCATACAATACAACAATGTCTGTGATTTACATAAATTTCCTACGTGTGTTTTGATCTGTGATTTAAGTTAGCGAACGAATAGAAAAGTGGACATTTGAGTAGGGGGGCTTGACCTCAGGATGGCGAGACCATGCAAAACCGATGTGCAAGCCACTAGACCACTACACAGAAGTCGTCATCAACCGCGGATCTGTTATTTATGTGAGATTTACACGGGTGATCAATGCTGCACGACTTTTGCCGCACGGAAAAAATCGACTGTGTAAATG